>JAZKLR010000136.1:0-1357431 GCA_037103525.1 Ganaspis brasiliensis | reverse complement strand
GCTTATTTATAAAAGGATTATTTTTGGTCGCTACATCAGGAATATGTAATAATTTTTCAAAATTCGACATATTAGCGTCGCCATTTTGAATTTCATGTAACAACTAATTCATGTTCTCGAAGTTTAAATAGTTTGTGCCATTTTGTGCCTCTTTATTGCATACTAAAATGATGGTTTCGGTTAGAGATTTTAATTATAAAAAAAAAATGTCAATTTTTTCGTACTTTTTTGCAAAAATGTCGCCATATTGGATTATCTATTGGTCAAAATGCAATCGGATAACGGAATTTTGTAGAGGAGTCCCAAAACATAAGAAAACCCTATTTTCATATTTAAGAAAAAAAATTCTACATGGTGTACTATTCCAAAATAAGACAACGATTTTTGATTTTGGGAGTTAATGGGTTAACTACACATAACAATGAATAAACAGGCTGTATCTCCGAAACACTGCAACCTAGAGAAAAGTAATGCACATGAATTTTATAGTTTTTTTAAGCTCTACAACTTTCCCATGCACACTAAAGCTTAAAAATGATTTTTTAATACAAAAAACAGAAAAAACTGATTTTTGGCAACTTTAGCGCCCTCTAACTTTTGCATATTATGTTGTACAGTTCTGTCTCAATGAGATAAAATGTAGAAAATTTAATTCTCTATAATTTATTTTTAAAAATTTTTCAGTACAACTTACCGTTTTTGAGAAAATGAAATCCAAAAACATTTTTGATTTCCCCCCCTTCCTCAAGGGGGGGGGATCCCAACTTTTTGGTTTTAAGCTAGTCACATGTGCCACTAACGATTTATGAAATAAACTAGTTTAGTGTCTTGTTTTCCAAAAAAAATTATAGATTTACTGTACTAATTTCAATTGGCGTAATATTTTCTAAAATTCAAAATGGCGAATCCTACATGACGCCTAGAATATAAGATTTTTGTTCAATTTCGTAAATTTAGTGTATAGGGATTCTTAGGGTCTTTGAGTACAAATCTGAAGTTAATTTTCCAAAATTTCAAATTGACTGATTCAAAATAGGATTTTAGATTTTTTCCGCCACATTGGATCTGTAATTTTAAATTTTAGAAAAATAACTTTTAATTGTAACCGAAGATTGTAAAAATGACTTTAGTTTTATACTTAGATATAATTTAAAAAAAAACTATTTGTGAGTTTCATATAATAAATTAAGACATTTTTATTTAGGTGACCACATTGCAATGGTCCCTTCATATTTTGTGAAAATTATTTTAGATTTGTAATCATAATTAACCCTACAAAAAAGTTCATTCATACCTATAAGGAAAATTCAAATTGATAAAAAAATTGACAGCCTTTGCCTTTATATTGGATCTGACATTTTGAATTTTGAAAAAGTAATGTTAGATTCATAGTCAGATACGTAAAAAAATCTGCGTGTTTGAAGAAACGGACCTAAGAAGGAAAAAAATTTTAGGTTATGCTGAGGAATAGTTTTATCTTGATTAAAAGTTCCCTTTCTATATAAAATCGAAATCAGGTTTTATCGAATATTTTGGATGGAATGAAGACTTAAACATCAATGGTGGTGTTGAGAGTTGATACTCTGTGTGTATAACCTTAAATTTTTTCTTTCTTAGGTCCCTTTTTTATGACGAACTTCATGAATATTTTCATTGTAAATTTCTCGAAAGTATTTTTTGTAAACTTCACATAAACGATGCCAGAAAAATTCTCGAAAAAGTTACGTTTGTAAAAACGTTAATAAAAATGTATTTGGAAATCTATCAAAAATTGTCAATTTCTTGAAATTTTTAATTAAATAAAAAATAATACAATGTTTTTAGAGAAGTTTAGAATGGAAGTTACCGAGAAGTTTTGAGAAAGTCTTCTGGAAAATTTGCATGCAAAAGTTTTGGGGAAGATTTTATGGAAAGATTACGAGAAGTTTTCAAAGAAAGATTTCAAGGAATATTTCCGGAAAGTTTCAAAGAGAATATTTTCAGGAAGTTTTTCTGAAGTTTCCAAAAAAAGCTATCGAAAGTATTTAAAGAAAGTTTTCGAAAAGTTTAGGGGAAGTTTCTTCTATAGTTTCCAAGTAAAGTATTCAAGGAAACATTTCCAGAAGTTTTTCTTAAGGTTCCTAAAAAAAGCACCTGGGAAAAGGTTCTAGAAAAGTTTCCGTGAAGTTTTTTAGGAAAATTTTCGAAAAGTTCTCTAGGAAAGTTTCTGGAATGTTTTTCAGGGAAGTTTTTGGGATGATTTTCAGGAAATTTTAAAAAACTTTGAGGAAGATTTCCAAGAGAAAATTTTCAGGAAGTTTTCGGAAAGTTTCTAAATTTTGAATTCTAAAAGTTTCTAAGGAAAGTGTCTAGGAAGGTTTTAATGGATGCTTTAAAGATATTTGCTTGAGAAAATTTCCGAATGGATCTTTAGAGTAAAGTTTCCAAGGGATGTTTTGAAGGGAAGTTTTTAGAAAAAAATTAAGAGATTTTTCCAAGGAAACATTTTACAAAAGATCTTTTGAAGTTTTGAAGAAAAGCATCCGCGAATTATTAAGAAAACTTACCGAGAAATTTTGAAGGGTCGCTTTGAGTAAATTTCTAAGAGAACATTTTCATAAAGGTTTTCTAAAGTTTGTAAGAAAAAAACTATAGGTATTTTTCAAGAGAAGTAAGGGTGAATTTTTCAGGAAAGTTTCGGTAAAGTTTTCTAGAAAGATTCCTGGATATTTTTTTCCCTAAGAGAAGCTTTACGTAATTATTCAAGTGTACAATTTCAGGAAAAGTGGTAGAGAGTTTCCAAGGGAAATTTTGAAGTAAAGTTTTTAAGGAAAGTTTTAGAGTAAAGTTTTCAAGAGATATTTCGAAAAGAAGTTTTCATGGCAAGTTTAGGGGAATTTTCCAAAGGAAAATTTTTTGGAACCCTGAAGTTTCCAAAAAAAGATTATGAGAAGTTTTAGAGCAAAAATTATGTGAAATTTTCAGGAGAGTTTCCAAAAAAATTTTAAGGGTCATTTTTAGGAGGTGTTAAGGAAAGTTCTTGAGTGAAGTTTTCAAGAATTTTCCAAAAAGATTCTAAGGTCAGCTTACAGGTATTGTTCAAGGTTACATTTTCACAAAGTTTTGTGGAAGTCACTAATTTAAACTGCTGGAAGTTTTTAATTGAAGTTTTGGTGGAAATTTCCGAAGAAAGTTTAGGAGTAAAGTTTTCAAGAGAAGTTTCTTGAAATTTTCCAAGAAAACATTTTCGGACAGTTGTTCCAAAGTTTCGAAGAGAATCGTCTAAGAGATTTTAAGGAAAGTTTTCGGGAAATTTTGTATGGACGATTTGAGGCAGTTTCCAAGAGAACATTTCCAGAAAGTTTTCCTGAAGTTTTTAAGTAAAAAAAGAGTCTAAGAGTTTATAAGAAAAGTTTCCGGAAAATTTCGCAGGGACGCACTTAGGAAATGACCAAGAGAACATTTCATTTTAAAGTAAGTTTTTTGGAGATTTTCAAAAGAATGACTTTTAAGGAAATTTGCAGAAAGTTTTTCTGAAGTTCCTAATAAAAAAGTCTAGAAAGTTTCTAAGAAAATTTTCGGTGAAGTTTTCTCATAAAGTGTCCTAAATGTATTTCAGGAATGTTTAAAATAATTTTTAAGGGCTCTGTTTAAAATGTGTTTGGGAAAGTTGCGAAGTAAAGCTTCTGGGAAGTTTCTAACAAGTTCTTAAGGGAAGTTTCTAGGAGGATCTTAAAGGAACTTTTAGGAAGTTTCCAAGAGAAGTTTCTAGGAAGTTCTGAAAGAAAGGTTGTAGAAAAGTTCCTTAGAGATGTTTCTAAGAAGTTCCTAAGTGAAGTTTTTAGAAAGTTCCTGAGAGAAGTTTTTAGAAAGTTTCCTAAGAGAAGTTTTTAAAAACTTCCTAAAGGAAGTTTCTAGCAAGTTCCTAAAAGAACTTTCTAGCAAGTTCCTAAGAGAACTTTCTAGCAAGTTTCTAAGGAGAGTTCGTATCAAGTTCCTAAGGGAAGTTTTTAGCAAGTTCCTAAGTGAAGTTTCTAGCAAGTTCCAAAAGGAAGTTTCTTGGGGGTTTCTAAAGGAAGTTTTAGGAAGTTTACAAGAGTTTGTAGGAAGTTCCTTAGAGATGTTTCTAAGAATCTCCTAAGTGAAGTTTCTAGAAAGTTTCTGAGAGAAGTTTTTAGAAAGCTCCTAAGGAAAGTTTCTAGCAAGTTTCTAAGGAAAGTTTGTATCAAATTCCTAAGAGAAGTTTTTAGCAAGTTCCTAAGGGAAGTTTCTAGGAGGTTTTTAAAGGAAATTCTAGGAAGTTTCCAAGAGAAGTTTCTAGGAAGTTCTGAAAAAAAGTTTGTAGGAAGTTCCTAGGAGATGTTTCTAAGAAGTTTTTAAGTAAAGTTTCTAGAAAGTTCCTGAGAGAAGTTTTTAGAAAGTTCCTAAGTCAAGTTTGTAGCTAGTATCTAAGGAAAGTTTGTATTAATTTCTCAAAAGAAGTTTTTAGAAAGTTTCTAAGGGAAGTTTCTAACAAGTTCCTAAGGGAAGATTCTAGGAGGATTTTAAATGAAGTTTTAGGAAGTTTCCAAGAGAAGTTTCTAAGAAGTTCTGAAAGAAAGTTTGTAGAAAAGTTCATTAGAGATGTTTCTAAGAAGTTCCTAAGTGAAGTTTTTAGAAAGTTCCTGAGAGAAGTTTTTAGAAAATTTCCTAAGAGAAGTTTTTAAAAACTTCCTAAAGGAAGTTTCTAGCAACTTCCTAAGAGAACTTTCTAGCAAGTTCCTAAGAGAACTTTCTAGCAAGTTTCTAAGGAAAGTTCGTATCAAGTTCCTAAGGGAAGTTTGTATCAAGTTCCAATAGAAGTTTTTAGCAAGTTCCTAAGTGAAGTTTCTAGCAAGTTCCTAAAGGAAGTTTCTTGGAGGTTTCTAAAGGAAGTTCTAGGAAGTTTACAAGAGTTTGTAGGAAGTTCCTTAGAGATGTTTCTAAGAATCTCCTAAGTGAAGTTTCTAGAAACTCCCTGAGAGAAGTTTTTAGAAAGTTTCTAAGGGAAGTTTCTAGCAAGTTCCCAAGGGACGTTTCTAGGAAGTTTTTAAAGGAAGTTCTAGGAAGTTTCCAAGAGAAGTTTCTAGAAAGTTCTGATAGATAGTTTGTAGGAAGTTCCCAAAGGAAGTTTGTAGGAAGTTCGTAGGAAAGTCCTTAGAGATGTTTCTAAGGAGTTTCTAAGTGAAGTTTCTAGAAACTCCCTGAGAGAAGTTTTTAGAAAGTTCCTAAGTGAAGTTTCTTGCAAGTTCCTAACGGAAGTTTCTTGGAGGTTTCTAAAGGAAGTTCTAGGAAGTTTACAAGAGTTTGTAGGAAGTTCCTTAGAGATGTTTCTAAGAATCTCCTAAGTGAAGTTTCTAGAAAGTTTCTGAGAGAAGTTTTTAGAAAGCTCCTAAGGAAAGTTTCTAGCAAGTTTCTAAGGAAAGTTTGTATCAAATTCCTAAGAGAAGTTTTTAGCAAGTTCCTAAGGGAAGTTTCTTGGAGGTTTCTAAAGGAAGTTCTAGGAAGTTTACAAGAGTTTGTAGGAAGTTCCTTAGAGATGTTTCTAAGAATCTCCTAAGTGAAGTTTCTAGAAAGTTTCTGAGAGAAGTTTTTAGAAAGCTCCTAAGGGAAGTTTCTAGCAAGTTTCTAAGGAATGTTTGTATCAAGTTCCTAAGAGAAGTTTTTAGCAAGTTCCTAAGGGAAGTTTCTAGGAAGTTCTGAAAGAAAGTTTGTAGGAAGTTCCTTGGAGATGTTTCAAAGAAGTTTTTAAGTGTAGTTTCTAGAAAGTTCCTGAGAGAAGTTTTTAGAAAGTTCCTAAGTCAAGTTTGTAGCAAGTATCTAAGGAAAGTTTGTATTAATTTCTTAAAAGAAGTTTTTAGAAAGTTCCTAAAGGAAGTTTCTAGGAAGTTCCCAAGGGAAGTTTCTAGGAGGTTTTTAAAGGAAGTTCTAGGAAGTTTCCAAGAGAAGTTACTAGGAAGTTCTGAAAGAAAGTTTGTAGGAAGTTCTGAAAGGAAGTTTGTAAGAAGTTTTGAAAGGAAGCATGTCGGAAGTTCCTAAGAGATGTTTCTATGGAGTTTCTAAGTACAGTTTCTAGAAAGTTCTTGAGAGAAGTTTTAAGAAAGTTCCTGAGAGAAATTTTTAGGAAGTTCCTGAGAGAAGTTTTGAGTAAGTTCCTGAGAGAAGTTTTTAGGAAGTTCATTAGGAAAGTTTTTAAAAACATTCTAAAGGATGTTGCCAGCAAATTCTTAAGGGAAGTTTCTAGCAAGTTTCTATGGAAAGTTTGTATCAAGTTCTTAAGGGAAGTTTTTAGCAAGTTTCTAAGGGAAGTTTCTAGCAAGTTTCTAAGGGAAGTTTCGAGCAAGTTCCCAAGGGAAGTTTCTAGGAAGTTTTTAAAGGAAGTTCTAGGAAGTTTCCAAGAGAAGTTTCTAGAAAGTTCTGATAGTTAGTTTGTAGGAAGTTCCGAAAGGAAGTTTGTAAGAAGTTCGTAGGAAAGACCTTAGAGATGTTTCTGAGGAGTTTCCAAGTGAAGTTTCTAGAAAGTCCCTGAGAGAAGTTTTTAGAAAGTTCCTAAGGGAAGTTTCTAGCAAGTTTCTAATGGAAGTTTGTATTAAATTCCTAAGAGAAGTTTTTAGCAAGTTCCTAAGGGAAGTTTCTAGCAAGTTCCCAAGGGAAGTTTCTAGGAGGTCTTTAAATAAAGTTCTAGGAAGTTTCCAAGAGAAGTTTCTAGAAAGTTCTGATAGATAGTTTGTAGGAAGTTCCGAAAGGAAGTTTGTAGGAAGTTCGTAGGAAAGTCCTTAGAGATGTTTCTGAGGAGTTTCTAAGTGAAGTTTCTAGAAACTCCCTGAGAGAAGTTTTTAGAAAGTTTCTAAGGGAAGTTTCTAGCAAGTTTCTAAGGGAAGTTTCTATCAAGTTCCCAAGGGAAGTTTCTAGGAATTTTTTAAAGGAAGTTCTAGGAAGTTTCCAAGAGATGTTTCTAGAAAGTTCTGATAGATAGTTTGTAGGAAGTTCCGAAAGGAAGTTTGTAGGAAGTTCGTAGGAAAGTCCTTGGAGATGTTTCTAAGGAGTTTGTAAGTGAAGTTTCTAGAAACTCCCTGAGAGAAGTTTTTAGAAAGTTTCTAAGGGAAGTTTCTAGCAAGTTTCTAAGAAAACTTTGTATTAAATTCCTAAGAAAAGTTTTTAGCAAGTTCTTAAGTGAAGTTTCTAGCAAGTTCCTGAGGAAAGTTTCTATCAATTTCCTAAGGGGAGTTTCTTGCAATTTCCTAAGAGAAGTTTCTAGGAGGTTCTTAAAGGAAGTTTTAGGAAGTTTTCAAGAGGAGTTTCTAGGAAGTTCCTAGGGGAAGTTTCTGATAAAATCCTCAAGTAAGCATTAAGGAAATTTTTAAATCAAGGAAATCAGGAAGTTTTTGGAATGTTTCTAATTTAGAGTGCTGGAATTTTTGAAGGGAAGTTTTGAGGTAAAGTTCCCAACAGAAGTTTTAGAGTTTAGTTTTTAAATAATGTATTGAAGGAAAGTCTTCAAAAGTATTTGCTAAGGTAACATTTTCAAATTTTTTACATAAATTATGAATAGAATTGTCCTGCAGTTTTTAAAGTAAGTTTTCAGGGAGTTTTGAAAGATGCTTTGAGGGAATTTACCGAAAGTTTTGCTGAAGTTTCCATGGAAAGAGTCTGGAAAGTTTTTAAGAAACGTTTGAATGAAGTTTTCAGAAAAGTATCCCTGAAGTTTTTTCCATAAAGTGTTCTAGATGTTTTACAGGAAAAGTTTAAAATAATTTTTAAGGGCTTCTTTTAAGATGAGTTGGGGTAAGTTCCTATGTGAAATTACTAAGAAGGTGCTAAGGGAAGTTTCTAGGTTGTTCCTAAAATAACTATTTCTAGAAAGTTCCTAAAAGAAGTTTGTTGGAGGTTCTTAAGGGAAGTTCTAGGAAGTTTCCAAGAAAAGTTTCTAGAAATTCCCAAGGAAACTTTCTATGAAGATCTCAAGGAATGTTTCTAAGGGAAGTTCTAGGAAGTTTTCAAGGGAAGTTCGAGGAAGTTTCCAAGGGAAGTTTCTAGGAATTCCCAAGGAAAGTTTCTAGGAAGTTACTAAGGAAAGCTTCAAGGAAGTTTTGAAAGGAAGTTTGTAGGAAGTTCCTTCGAGATGTTTTTAAGAAGTTCCTGAGAGAAGTTTTTAGAAATTTCCTGAGGGAAGTTTTTAGAAAGTTTCTGAGGGAAGTTTTTACAAAGTTTCTGAGGGAAGTTTCTAGAAGTTTCTTAAAGGAAGTTCTAGGGAGTTTCCAAGAGAAGTTTCTAGGAAGTTACCAAAGAAAGTTTCAAGAAAGGTATCAAACGAAACTTTCTAGGAAGTTCCTTGGGGAAGTTTCTCGAAAAATCCTCAAGTAAGCTTTAAGGAAATTTTTAAATCAACATTTTCAGGAAGTTTTCAATATGTTTCTGACTTAGAGCGCTGGAATTTTTTAAGGGAAGTTTAGAAGTAAAGTTCCAACAGAAGTTTTAGAATTAAGTTTTTAAATCATGTATTAAAGGGGAGTTTTCAAAAAAATTTGCAAAGGGAACATTTTGAATTTTTTTTTTAAATTCTGAACAGAATTGTCTTAAAGTTTTTGGAGTAAATTTTGAGGGAGTTTTAAAGGACGCTTTGAGGAAATTTATATAAAGTTTTCCTGCAGTTTCTAAGAAAAGGGTCTAAAAAGTTTCTGAGTAAAGTTTCAGTGAAGTTTCCAGAAAAATTTCCATAATGTTTTTCAGAAAGTTTTCTGTCTGTTTATCAGAAAAGTTCGAGAAAAGTTTTTAAGGTTCTGTTTAGCATGTGTTTAGAGAAGTTCCTAAATGAAGATTTTGGTAATTCCTAATGGATTCTTTAGGAAATTGTTCAATGGTAAATTTTGTAGAAAGTTTTCGGGAAATTTCTAATTTAAAGTGCTGAAAGTTGCCAAGGTTAGCATTGGAATAAAATTTCCAAAAAAATATTAGGCATAAAGTTTCGATGTTTCGAAACGAAGTTATGAAGGAAAAATTTTTACTTTTCCAAGGGAAAATTTCTAGGATTCTTTTTAATTCTCGAAGGGAAGTTTTCAAGTTTAAATAATGCTAATCGTAAAAATGATCTATAAAAAAGTATTTCGTTTTAAACAAAGTACAAAGCCAAAGAAAATATTGTCTTCTTTAGAAGTATTACACAGCCTCTCAAAAAAAAATAAAGTTCCCAGATCTGGGTATGAGACCAATATTTTCCTATATGTATTTTGACGCGCTGAATCAGAATCCACCATCGAAATTGGTTCAGCGGGTCTGATTTTTGACCTAACCTCAAAATTAATAAAATAGTACTTTTTGTTCGATAGAGTCTAAACCTGAACTAAAATTTATACAAGTCTAGGATCAATAGAAAGCTTGATTTATGACCTTTAAAACACTTTTTTAAAAATTGTTCTACGATGATTTCTAACGAAGTTATGATGTTTAACTTAAAATATGACTTTTTTCCAAATGTTCAAAACACATCAATAGGGAGTTATGGAAAAGTCATATTTTAAGTAAAGCATCATAACTTCGTTAAAAATCATCGTAGAACAATTTTTAAAAAAGCGTTTTAAAGGTAATAAATCAAGCTTTCTATTGATTCTAGACTTGTATAAATTTTAGTTCCGGTTTAGACTCTATCGAACAAAAAGTACCATTTTATTGATTTTGAGGGTAGGTCGAAAATCAGACCAATTTTGATGGTGGATTCGGATTCAGAGCATCAAAATATATAGGAAAATATTGGTCTCATGCCCAGATCCGGGAAATTTTTTTTTTTTGTGGGGCTGTGTTATTATCTCTTACACTGCAAATACACCTGTTTTTGCAGTGTACATAGCATACTAAAAAGTATTAAATACACAAAATCATTTCTGTTATAATTAAATTAAAACACATACATCGAATAGTGAGATCTCGAATGTTGTATCTTTTTGAATATCACCATACTAAAATCTCCAAAAGCTTCTCCAAGACTTTTAAATTACAAGACACTAATTTTTTGCCCTCTAGCCACACTCGGATAAAGAGCAAATAGTTGTGCTATCTATGCTGTTATTTACAAACCTAGTAATTTGTCTGTCTGTGCACGGCAGTTTCTACTTTTTACTGTGACTTCTATTCTGGAAAATGTGCGTACGATCTCACATATATACATATATAAATGTATACATATATATATATGTGTATATACATCACAAACACACTACGAGACTCGTTGATACTTACAGCGACCAAGTTACTGTACGCATATATAAGAAAAGTTTTTGCTTGAGTAGCGTACACTGAGGAGGCGAAGATGTGTGAGATTATCGGCTGAGGGCGGATTGCGGAGAGAAAATCCGGCAGTGTGTGTGGATGAGAGTGAAGAAGGTTCGAGGTGAGGTCCCGCAGGATATCGACCAGCCGGAAGTCTGAGTTTGTTACCATGGAAACGCTCAAGTCAATTTGACCTGGGCCAACAGTCACTTGCACCAAGATGTTCAGTTATTCATACTATTTGTCCTATTGTTATTAACAATTAAAATCCATACCACAAAAATTTTTAATACATCAAGACCCCAAAGAATCCAGACGATTTCTGACGTTGCGTTGCCGCTCAGACTAAACGCGTCTCGCCAAAAGAAGAAGAAGAAGAAAAAAAAAACAAAAAAATAGATAGATAGAAGAAGTCTTGACTAATCTGAGTATACATATTCATTTATAAATTACTTTTACCTTGATTTTGTTAATTTTTTCCCTATATAAGGTACATAGTCTGAAAAATGAGGTTTTTATAGCCATAAATGGCTGCTGGAATTAATTTTATGCACTGGAGCATCTTTCCTGAGAATAAAGACGCTCTATAGCTTCGTATAGGAATGAATTCTTGCTAACCACATGGCGCATACTGAAGTTAGTCTCAGTATCTATACATACTGGATATTTATACGCAACTAGAATGCATGACACATGAGCTGAAAATAGCTTTTGTACGTTCCATTAAACGGTGATGAAATGTTGTCTGAATCGAAGGAAAACTAAGTTTGATCTTTTTTAGATTATCGGCTTGTAAAAAGTCAGAGGCTTCACGAAGAGAGCGCTCTTTTGTTTCTGTGTACGCTCCGCCACTGATAGTACGTCTTATCAACTCCAACCTAGAAATATGGGTCATTCTCACAAAAAGGGAAAATCACTCGTTCATCATATGTTTCTAGTGTAACATAGAAAAGTTATAATGGAAAAAGAAATTAGAATTTTTATTTAACTGATTTTTCATATTTTGGAATTTAAATTTAAATATGTAATTTTATTTAGAAGTATTATTTAATTTACAAAATAATCATTTAGTAGAATTTTAATATAAAGGAATTTTTATTTAACAGAATTTATTCACAGTATCTTTTCACCTGTCAATTAATGCCATTGAAAAATTGCAATTTAACATATTTCTTGCGGCATTGAACAACATTTAAAAAATTTAAAACATATTATACTTCACGTCAAATTAACGTATTTTGTTAAATGTCTGTATTTATTCTATTTATTTAAAATTGTGCAAAAATTGTTTAAAAAAAATAGTAAGAAATATTTTTTTAAGCTTGTTTTTGGAGTTTTGGGGGTTTTTGGGGGATCAATAAAAAATAGGCAATATTAAAAATAGTTAAATAAACAATTTGGCATTATTCTTTAAAGTCTCTTGAAGAGAAGCAGAGTTAGGCAATTAAAAAATATTGATTTTTAAGGATTTTATACCATTTCTGCAAAAAAGTACTTTTTTCCAATGTAAAATACATGGGAAACTTTGAGAGCTTTGAGCGACCTTTAATTTTTTTTTTATTTCAAAACAAAAAAAAAACAGGGATATTTTTTTCGACATAGAACATTCCTAGGGGAATTACGAATCTAAAGTCAGATTTTCAAAATTCAAAATGGCGGATTAAATATGGCAGACGAATTGTTTGAAATGTATTGAATTCGTTTGAAACCTTTTCCTTTGGGATTTTTAAGGTCACTAATAACGAATCTAAAGTCCGATTTTCGAAATTCAAAATGGCGGATCCAATATGGTTGACGAAAATTTAAAAATTCCTGGCATTCCTTTGAAATATGTTACTCGCGGTTTTTTTAGGCCTATATTGGATCTGCCATTTTGAATTTTAAAATTAGACTTAAGATTTGTAAATAGCGACCAAAAAAACCCAAATAACAAGTTTTAAGCAAATTCAACATATTTTTAAAAAATTCGTCAGCTACATTGGATCCGCCATTTTGGATTTTGAAAATCTGATTTGAGGAATTGAAATTTTTGCATATTAATTGAAAAATAATTAAAGCAATTAAAACTTTGAAAAAAAATTTAAAAATCATAGAAATGTTTTAATTGATTGATTTTAATAAATTGATATTTTAAATAAATAATTAATAATTTTGGAAATTATGAAAAAGAATTAAATTAATTGCAAATTAAAGAAAATATTTCAAAAATAATTTAAATAATTTAAAATTGATGAAAATAATTGATATTAGAGAAAATTACTTGAAAATCTTAAAAGTTAATTTTAGAAAATGAGAATAATTAAAACTTCAGAATAATAATTGAAAAATTATAAAAAATAATTTATAATTCAAGAAAGTAATTTAAAATTTCAAAAAATACCATAAAATGGGGTTAAATTAGCCTTGGGGAGAAAAGTTGGGCAGAAATTTTAAATACTATAAATTTTGATTATTACTTTTTCCAAGTGAAAATACAAGTTTTACAATTTTTTTAGTTAGAATAAATGTTAAACAATATTTAAAATATAAATATTTCTGAATTTAAAACGCTGGCCGAAGTTGACCTAAAAGGCCTACTTTACCCCATTTTACGGTAATTGAAAAATTATTTTAAAAAATTTATAATTGCAAAAAATAATTTATATTACAGAAATATCAAATCAAATATTTAAAAAAATAATTGAATTTTTAGATAAATAATTGAATATATTGGAAATTATGAAAAGAGTTGAAACAGATAAAAATTAAAGAAAGTAATTTTTTAAAAAAATGTAAATAATTGAAAATTGGAAAGAGTAATTTAAATTTAAGAAAAATAATTTTAAAAAATTACATATAAGATAGAACAAAATTAATGAAAAATAATAAAAACAATGGTTCAGTGAAAAAAATAAATGAAATTTCAGAGAAATAATTTAAAAAATGGCAGAATATAACTCAAATAAAAGAAACAATTAAAAAATGATATTCAAAAATTTTTACTGATGAAAGTAATTTAAAAATTATATAAATAATTGAAAATTAAATAAAGTAATTGGAATTTTAGATAAATAGTTGAAAATATTAAAGAAAAAGTGAAGAACTTATCATTTAAATAATTAAAAAATGTAATTAACATTGCAAAAAAATAAAGAAAAAGTTAATAAAAATTGAATCAACTAAACAGTTTATTTTTGAAAAATATTTGAAAAATGATTAAATTGAATAGAATAATTAAAAATATGAAAAAGGATAATTAAATTTGAACAAATAATTGGACACTGAAAAAATTAATTTTAATTTAAAAAAATAATCAAAATTTGTAAAAATAATTTAAAAATGATGAAACAAATTAAAAATAAGTACAATAGTTAAAAAATAATGAGATTGATTTAATGTTAAAAAAATAATTAAAACTGAAATAGTACTTAAAAATTTAAAGAAAATAAATGAAATTTGCGGAATGTAAATTTAAAATTTAGGAAAAATTATAAATTATAATAATTTAAATAAACTCTGTAATTTGAAAAGTGTATTTCACAAATTTTATTGGTTTTTAAGTTTTGCTATAATTTTTTAACTACTTTCCCAAATTATTAATTACTTTTAATGTTTTTAATTAACTTCCTAAATTTTCAATTATTTTTCTCAAATTTCAATTACTTACAACAATTTATTAATTGCCTCATATTTCAATTATTTTCTTCAATTTTTAACTATTTTTATCATTTTGCAATTATTTTCTCTAATGTTCATAACTTTCATTATTATTCAACTAATTTCTTAATTTTTCAATTATTTTTTCGAATGTTCATTTTATTTTGTAAAATTCTCAATTATTTTTATCATTTTCTAAATTATTTTTTCTACTTTTAATTTATTTTCATTACTTTGCAATTAATTTTTTAAATTTCTTATAATTTATCTTAAATTTCCCTTATTTAGTACAATTTTAAATTATTTTTTAAAAATTCCTATTACTTTCTTAGATTTTTAATTGTAAAGATTTTTTTTTAGTTTCTAATTATTTTCATTGTTTTTGAAATCATTTTCATAATTTTAAATTATTTATATCAAATTTGAATTATTTTCTTCAATTTATAATGTTTGAAAAAATCATTTTTAAATTATTTTCTTAAATTTTGAATTATTCTTAATTTTTCTAATTAATTTCAAAGAATTTCAAGTTTTTTTTTCAAATTTTGGTTATTTTTTCAATTTAATTGTTTTTAGTATTTTTAAATTATTTTGCAAAATTTACATTTAATTTTTTGAATTTAAATTATTTGTCTTTAATCAATCCTTATAAAATTTGGCATACGAGTGTCTGATTTGAATTCAGTTAATGACTTTTCAAATCTAAATATGGCGGACTCAATGTGGCGACTGAATAAAAAATTTTTATTCAATTTTATCAAACTTAGACTTAGGAGTTAATTTCATTTCGGCCGTCATATTGAATCCGCCATTTTAAATTTTATAAAAATTTCTGACACATCCTAAAGACGCTCATTAAACCCACAGAAGGCAAGACCAATGTTAAACTTATTTTTTCACACTGAATTCGAATTTTTTTTTATTTTCCTTAGGATGTGGAATTTTAAAATGGCGATCTAAAATGGAGGATCCACATATCCACAATAGAGCATCTGAAACAGAGCATTCAAAATTGTAAACAGCTTTTTAAAAATTAATTCGATTTGCTGGAAAAAGCAAAATCATTTTTCAAAGTTATTTTTCTCTCGCTAAATTAAATTCACTTTTAAATTTTCTATAGAATGTCAAATTTCAAAATGGGGGATCCAATATGGCCGCCGCAAAATTTGAAAATCTTAAGATGACAACGAAATTTTGCGAAACTTTTACTAGGGGGTTTTTACAGTAGCTGAGTACGAATCTGAAGTCAGATTTACAAAATTCAAAATGGCGGATTCATTATGGCGGCCGAAATGAAAAAAATGTTGTCTTTTGTGAAACTAGCCATACTTTTGCGGTCTCTGATTTCAAATCTAAAGTAATTTTTTAAGTCTTAAGTCTAAGTTTGATAAAATTGAATCCAATTTTTTTATTCAGATGCCATATTGAATCCTCCATGTTTATTTATGATATTTCAGCAGCACAGTCAAGAGGTTAAATTTAAAATAAAAAAATATCTGAGGTGAAAAAGCAGTTTTTGTGTTAGGCTTTTTAAAAAGTAAAGTATTCAATTTCAACTTTTGAAATTCTGTTTTATTCATGTTATTATTAGCAGAAAACCGTGTTGAAAAATTGAACTTCAAAAATGACATGAGAAATGATATCAGAAATGATATCAGAAATGAAATCGGAAATGACATCAGAAATGATATCAGAAATGATATCAGAAATGATATCAGAAATGATATCAGAAATGATATCAGAAATGATATCAGAAATGATATCAGAAATAACATCCAAAATGATATCAAGAATGATATCAGAAATGACATCACAAATGACATCAGAAATGATATCAGAAATAACATCAGAAATGATATCAGAAATGATATCAGACATAACATCAGAAATGACATCAGAAATGATATCATTTCTTGTCCCAAAATTTTTGATATTATTTCATCAAAGATTGATATTTTCGATATTATTATCAGAACATTTCTGATATTATTTCCGATGTCATTTCTGATATCATTTCCAATATCACTTTTATTTATTTATTTATTTATTTATTGACAATAATTATAGCATTTACGTAATTGACGACATGTTTTAGTTTCTTCTTTTGGATAAATTATTCGGAATTAACTTTAGAAATGACATCAGAAATGACATCAGAAATGATATCAGAAATAATAATAACAATAACAATAACTTTTGTCAATAATTAATTAAATAAAGAAAAATGATATTGGAAATGATATCAGAAATTCAGAAATGATATCAGAAATGACATCGGAAATAACATCAGAAATGACATCTAATTCAGGGACTAGAAATGATATCATTTCTGATGTAATCTCTGACATCATTATAGTGATGTAACTTCTGATATCATTTCCGATGTCACTTCTGATATCATTTCTTATGTCATTCCAGATATCAGTTTCAATATCATTTTTATTTATTTATTGCCAAAACTTATTGCAATTACGAAACTGACATTTTTCAGTTTCTTCTTTTAGATAAATTGATCGGAAATGATATATCATTTTTGACATCATTTCTGATATCATTTCTGATATCATTTCTGACATCATTTCTGATGTTATTTCTGATGTCATTTCTGATATCTTTTCTGAATTTCTGATATCATTTTGATTTATTTATTTAATTATTGACAAAAGTTATAGTTGTTGTTATTATTATTTCTGATATCATTTCTGATGTCATTTCTGATATCATTTCCAATATCATTTTTATTTATTTATTTAATTATTGACAAAAGTTATTATTATTTCCGATATCATTTCTGACATCATTTCTGATGTTATTTCCGATGTCATTTCTGATATCTTTTCTGAATTTCTGATATCATTTTGATTTATTTATTTAATTATTGACAAAAGTTATAGTTGTTGTTATTATTATTTCTGATGTCATTTCTGATGTCATTTCCAATATCACTTTTATTTATTTATTTATTTATTAATTGACAATAATTATAGCATTTACGTAATTGACGACATGTTTTAGTTTCTTCTTTTGGATAAATTATTCGGAATTAACATCAGAAATGACATCAGAAATGACATCAGAAATGATATCAGAAATGATATCAGAAATAATAATAACAATAACAATAACTTTTGTCAATAATTAATTAAATAAAGAAAAATGATATTGGAAATGATATCAGAAATTCAGAAATGATATCAGAAATGACATCGGAAATAACATCAGAAATGACATCTAATTCAGGGACTAGAAATGATATCATTTCTGATGTAATCTCTGACATCATTATAGTGATGTAACTTCTGATGTCATTTCCGATGTCATTTCTGATATCATTTCTTATGTCATTCCAGATATCAGTTTCAATATCATTTTTATTTATTTATTGCCAAAACTTATTGCAATTACGAAACTGACATTTTTCAGTTTCTTCTTTTAGATAAATTGATCGGAAATGATATATCATTTTTGACATCATTTCGATATAATTTCTGATATCATTTCTGACATCATTTCTGATGCTATTTCCGATGTCATTTCTGATATCTTTTCTGAATTTCTGATATCATTTTGATTTATTTATTTAATTATTGACAAAAGTTATAGTTGTTGTTATTATTATTTCTGATATCATTTTTGATGTCATTTCTGATATCATTTCCAATATCATTTTTATTTATTTATTTAATTATTGACAAAAGTTATTATTATTTCTGATATAATTTCTGACATCATTTCTGATGTTATTTCCGATGTTATTTCTGATATCTTTTCTGAATTTCTGATATCATTTTGATTTATTTATTTAATTATTGACAAAAGTTATAGTTGTTGTTATTATTATTTCTGATGTCATTTCTGATGTCATTTCTGATATCATTTCTAATATCATTTTTATTTATTTATTTAATTATTGACAAAAGTTATTATCATTTCTGATATCATTTCTGATGTCATTTCTGATGTCATTTCTGATGTCATTTCTGATGTTAATTCCGAATAATTTATCCAAAAGAAGAAACTAAAACATGTCGTCAATTACGTAAATGCTATAATTGTTGTCAATTAATAAATAAATAAATAAATAAAAGTGATATTGGAAATGATATCAGAAATGACATCGGAAATAATATCAGAAATGTTCTGATAATAATATCGAAAATATCAATCTTTGATGAAATAATATCAAAATTTTTGGGACAAGAAATGATATCATTTCTGATGTCATTTCTGATGTTAAGTCTGATATCATTTCTGATATAATTTCTGATGTTATTTCTGATGTCGCTTCTGATATCATTTCTGATGTCATTTCTGATGTCATTTCTGACATAATTTCTGATATTATTTCTGATGTTCGACTTTTCAACAGGGAATGAAGAGAATAGTTATTTTAAATTTAAAAATTGATTTTCAGGTTGATTGAAAAATTGTATTATTTTGAAGGTTGCCGAGCGACGTCATAAGTACCAAATGAACTGGTATCACAAAGCCCTTAGTTGTTTCCGAGTCCTCCCCCTTTCGATCTCTCGTCACCCTATTCGCCTTTGGTTGTACAGCAGCATCATCTTGCACCCGGCTCTTTATACGACTCACGTGATAGTCCCCTATTCACTGGCTTAACCTCCACTCTGTTTGCACAGGGTGACACGATAGTTAATAATTGTTTTATAAATTGCGTGATATATTTAATGGCCATTCACAATCTAAATGAATTTCTCTTATACTTTCCAATGACTTTTATAAAAATTAAAAATATTCCACTTTTTTCATTTTAATTGCTCCCCTTATAAAAGAATTTTCAAAATATTTCTTTCCAATCAATTTAATTATTATTTTGATATTTTGTAATTTTAAAAAACCCTAGAGCCCCTTGGCAACAAAATCTGAAAAAATGAGCGATTTTTACAAATTTGTCTGCGCCATATTGGATCCGCCATTTTGAATTTTATTAATCTAACTTTTGTATCGTCAAAAAAATCTCAAAGTACGCCATTTTGAATTTTTGAAATTTAATTTCAATTTTTTAACTAACGACTCCTAAAAGCCCTGGTAAAAAAGTTTTTAGGCAATTTTCGAAAACTCAACCACCATTTTGAATTTTTGCAATTTAACTTTAGATTTCTCATTAACGACCTTAAGAACCACAGAAAAATATTTTTTAAGTCAATCCACTCAATTTTCGACAATTTGCAATTAAACTGATTTGATTAGTTTTTAAAAAGTTAGCCGCCATATTGGATCGGACATTTTGAAATTTTCAAAATAAAACTTTGGATTCGTAATCAACGACCTCAACGAACCCAGAGTTCGCCATTTTGAATTCTTGACTTTAATTACTAATTCGTAACTAATGACCTTCAAAACTGCTGAAAAAAAATTTCAAACCATTCCAATAAATTTTCGAAAAATTATTCGCCATTTTAAAACAGGCATTTGGAATTTATGCAACTTACCTTTAGATTCACAATCAAAGATCCTCAAAACCCTGGAGAAACAAGTTTTTTTTAAAGCAAATTCGGTTTATTTTTAAAATCTTGTCCGCCATATTGGACACGCGGTTTTGAATTTTTAAAATGTAATTTTACCTTCGTGATTAAGGAACCAAAATAATTTTTTTATTTCATCTGATTTTTTCTTAAAACTTGTCCTCCATAATAAATTTATTAACCCATTAACAGAATTTTTTTTGAAGATTTCTAGAAATGTTTATTAGTTTTCTAAAATTCAAAATGGCGGATCCAATATGGAGGTTGATTTTCTAAGAATAAATTGGATTAACTTCTATTTTGTTTCTCGGAAATTTTTAAAGTCCTAAAATACGAATCTGATATTATATTTCCAAAATTCAAAATTGCAGATTTGATATAACTGATCATGTTTTAAAAATCGATTGGATCCACCTAAAATTGGTTACTCGAGGGTTTTTATGGTCGTTGAGTACGAATTCTGTTTTGGTTTTTAAAAATCAAAAATGTCTTGACAACCCGATAAGAAATTAAAAATACATCTTGATCTGAAAAAGATTCATAAATTTCTGTGTTTTATTTATTTTTCAAAATTCAAAATGGCGGAGCGGACTAAAATTCGGAATTTTTTGAATATTAATAAAACTCAAAATATCGGGACTTTTCAGGTTAATAAAATTATTTAAATTTTTTTGTATTTTCATTCACCATATTGGATCCGCCATTTTGAATTTTGTAAAATCATGATTAAATTTGTTTCAATTCAAGAAGCTAATTGAAATTAGGAAAAAAAATTGACAAAATGGAAGACTATTTATGAAATAGAAGAAAATGATTAAAATATGAGAAATATATAATGATAAACTTAAAAAAAATAAACGAAATTTAAGAGAAATTTAATCAAAAAAATTACAGAATATACTTCAAACAAAGTAAAGTTATTAAAATTTGAAAAAAAACCTGAAAGTCTTATAAATTAATTAAAAAAAAAAATTGAAATAATTATGAAAAGAAGAAAAAAATCGAAAAATGATAAAAATCATTTAAAATTAAAGAAAATGATTTGCAAATAAAAAGAAATAATTGCAAAAATTACAAAATATTTATAAAATACAAGAAAGGCATAAAAATAATTAAACTAAATAATTGAAATTACAAATAAATTATTAACTATTTATTGGAAATTGTAAAAAAATTAAAGTAATTGAAAATTGAAGAAAATAATTGAAGTATCAGATAAATAGTATAAAATTTTTTAATTTATGAAAAGAATGGAAATAATTGTAAATTGAAGAAAATACTTGAAATTTGAGAAAAATACTTAAATATCTTAGCAATTAATTGCAAAGAAATTAGAATAATTAAAAATTGGAAATTGGAAGTAGAATTAAAAATCGGAATAATTAAAAATTCATTTTTCAATTAATAATTGAAAAATGAAATAATATGATAAAAGCAATGATAAATTGAAAATAGTTAATGAAATTTGAGAAAAATAATTCAAAAAATGGCAGAATTTGTGTTAAATAAAAAAATAGTATAAAAAATTGTAGAAATAACTAAAAATTTTGAAAATTAATTGAAAAACTAATCTGAATTAGTGATTTTCTACTAAAGAATTAGCAAAAAATCGGTTACTATTAAATAGTAAAAAATCACTTATTTAAATTTCAACAGAACTTAAATTTATATACTATGTTATTTAAGTCATTATACTATATTTTTACATTATATTTTTTTAATCTAAATGTAATACACGGAAAGAAAATTAATTATAAATTTTATTAAAATGTTTTATAATTTAGGGAAAAAGTGTCAGAATCGTTAGTACCTAATTTTAAACTTTAATATAGTCTGCAGCAAGTTTAATATAATTTTTTTAAATTTTGAAATTATCAATCTGAAATTTTCTCTTTTTGAACGTTTTTCTTTAAATTGTAAAACACTTTTATAAAATTTCTAATTAATTTTCTTTCCGTATATACCTAATAATTACCATTTTGGCTATTGGCTGTGAAACTAAATAAATAAGCAAATATGATAAAAAGAAATTACAATTAAAAAAAATAATTGAAAATTAAGATAAAGAATTGCAAATTCAGGAAATTAATTCACAAAAAATGAGAATGATTGAAAGTTGAAGAAAAAATTCCAAAATGATAAAGATAATGGAAAATTTAAAAGATAATTTTTATTTGCGATAAATAATTGAAAATTTAAGAAACTGATTACAAAATTAAAAAAATAATTTAAAAAGTGGGTATAATAATTAAAAAATACACTTAACTTTTCATGAAAATGATTAAAGATTTAATAAAAATTGAAGCCACAAAACAGTTTTTTTAATATTTTAGAATATTTGAAATTTTGATTATATAGAAGAGTTATAAATATCGAAAATGATAATTAAATTTGCACTTAAAATTTGATACTGAAAAAATTAACTGTAATTTGTAGAAAATAATCATAATTTGTAAAATTTTTAATTGAAAGGTAATGGAAGAAATTAAAACTAAATACAATTAAATAATAATAATCTCCGTAAACATCCTGAAGTTAGTTAGTATGTATTTATATTTCTTCATCTTTTTCTGTCCACGTTTTAAAGTCTGAAGTGAAGTTAGTTAGTATTAATATTTATTTATCTTTTTCTGTTTATGTTTTAAAAACTAAAGTGAAGTTAGTCCCTGTTATTTTATTTTGTTGCGCTGGTTTTTATTTGTCATTTGTGTAAAAAAAAAGTTGCGAAAAATGCTTTAAAAATTTATTATGGTTTTAAAGAAGTTTAAAATATATAGGTACGTACACATGCAATTAATTTCCTAAATTTTCCGTTTTTAAGTAGGTAATTTTGTAATTATTTTTTTTTTAAACATATACTCTATGATTTATTCAGTTATTTCTCTCAAATTTTATTGAATGTTTTCAATTTTTTATATTTAAATTATTTTCATCATAATTCAATTTTCATTCTCAATCTTAAATTATTCTCAGCATATTTCAATTATTTTTTTCAATTTTGAATTAATTTTATCATTTTTTAATTATTTTTTTCAATTGTTAATTATTATTCTCATTTTCTAAAATTATTTTCTAAGATTTTTAAGTATTTTTCTGAAAATTCAAATATTTTCTTAAATTTCTAATTATTTTCATTTGTTATCAGAATTTCAAATTTTTTTTTATTAATTACCGTAAATTTCAATTATTTTTAGCTTTCTTTAAGACTTTTCGCCAAATTTCAGTTTTTCTCATTTATAAAGTAAATTACTAAAATTTTTTAAGTACCTATTATTCTCAAATTTCTGTTATTTTCTTCAATTTTTAATTAATTTTCTTTGTTTTCGTAATTTCCAAAATTTTTTATTAATTATCGTAAATTTCAACTATTTTTAGCATTCTTCTAGTCTTTTCTCCAATTTTTAGTTATTCCAAATTTCTAAAATTATTTTCTAAGATTTTTAAGAATTTTTCTAAAATTTCAATTGTTTTCTTCAATTTTTAATTATTTTTGTTTGTTTTCATAATTTCAAAATTTGTTTATTAATTATCGTAAATTTTAATTACTTTTAGCTTTCTTCAATTCTTTTCTCCAATTTTTAGTTATTTTCTTTTTTTTTTTAATTGATTTCCTCGTTGATTTCTAAGATTTTCATGTATTTTTCTCAAATTTCAATTATTTTTTCTTTATTTCAAGAAAATTTTGTAATTTTTTTAATTATCACATTTAAATTTTATTTATTTTTTACAACTTATCATTGTTTGTATTTATTTATTTATTTATTTACATACATATCCCGCAGTCCATGAAGGACCATTAAAGGGTTACAAATAATTGCTCTAGTTCGTATAAAAAGTGTAAAATATATACAATTAAACATTATTAAGAGAGACAAGTGATCGGTTACATTGTAGAATTTGTATGTGACGGCAGACAAAAGTTTGAAACCAAAACATCACAAATCACGCTTTATCAATAAGAATTTAGTCACCCAACTTTCAAATTTATGTTTAGACGATGTACAAATATCTATCTCTGGTTTCAGAGTTTTAAATAATTTATTAATTGTGTAACAGGCTGTAGTAATAAAATTTGATTTATTCGATAAAAACGTTTTTGCATTAATCGTTTGTATCACATTTTAATTATTTACGTCAAGTTTTAAAATTTAAAAACATTTTTCAATTATTTTTTTAAAATTTATTTCCTTTAATTTTCAATTCTTTACATTTGTTTCATAATTTCAAAAATTGTTAACTATTTATCTGACTTTTTATTTATTTAATTATTTATATTATTTTCTTCAATTTTTAATTATTTTCTTTCTTTTTCTCGTTTTTTTTTTCATAATTGTCAAAAAGTTTTTACTTATTTCTCTTTAATTAAAACTTGTTCTGTTCAATTTTAAATTATTATTTTTATCTTTTTTCATTTATTTTCTTTAATTTTTAATTATTTTCTTTTATTTCAATGAACTTCTAAAATTTTTAAGTATTTTTCTCAAATTTTGTTTAACTTTCCTTTATTTAAAATATTTTATGTAATTTGTTTAATTATTTTCTCAAATTTTAATTACTTTTTTTAATTTTAATTTATTTATCTTAATTTTTAACCAGGTTTTTTCAATTTTCAATTATTTTCTCTAATTTTTCATTCTTCAATTTTGTTTTAATGTACTTTTAAGATTCTCAAGTATTTTTCTCAAATTTAAATTATTTTCATTATGTTTAAAACATTTTTATGATTGTTTAAATTACTTTCCCCAATTTTTAATTGATTTCATTTTTTTTCAATTAATTTGCAAAATTTTGCAATTATTTTGTTTAATTTCAATTATTTTTTGCAATTCTTTTTAATTCTAAAATATTATAAATTTTGTCCTAAATAAATATTTATTTTATTTATATTAATTGATTTTTAAATATTATATTTAAAATTTTCATTTCTTCTTATTAGATAAATAGTATTTACCGATTTTTTTATATTTATTTTTGTATTTTATAAGTTTTAAAATGTAAGGAAAACTAATCGCGCGCCTGCGCGCGTTTTATTTTGCTAGTAATTAATAAAACTTGCAGGGTCTGTTCCCTGGCTAAGTGACTTTTGAAGAGTGATTAATTGAATTTTTAATCAACTCAAGTTAAAAACTTAAAATTAATTAAAGTTTGAAGAAATTAAAATTATTATAAATTTAAAGCTCGACAACAGTTTAAATAGGTGAAAAATGATTTTAAATTTAAAACAAAGAACATCTAGTGATTAATTTATCTTTGTCACTAGCGTCATCTATCGGAATATACCTGATTTCTTCCTACTATTACCGACAGATGGTAATTTAAAAACGCAATTATAATTGAACTCTTAGGCACACACGAAACTTTAAATCACATTTTAACAACGAATTTTTAAATTCTACAAACCTTTAGCATAACAAAATAAATGAAATTTTAAGAAAAAGATATTCGAACACTGATTTTTATAATCGATTGAAATTGTTTTGGGATCTGTATTCCTTAATATCAGGACACCGTGTAAATCTTGTTGTGACAACTCTGCACCCCATTGTCGATAGAATGATTATATTACGTCACCCATCTGGTTAGGCCGCCCACATGTATGAGTCTATATGGACTATATGTATTTAATTTTTACGCATAGCGTCCAAATATAGACGGGGGTCGTATTGTGCGTAAGCCCGATATTTGTGTGCGTTGAACCCCTAAACAAGGATTGGTTCGATGCGTAGAAGCTGCAATTTCTTTGTTCGACACTCCACTAAAAGATCGATTCGGCAAAAAGTACAATTTATGACTATGCGTAATACGACTTATTTGAGGCAGAGAATCCGCCGCATTGATATGACTGAGATTTAATTATTCTACACAAAAAAAAAAACGGATATTCTTTTAAGCAGGTTTTCTCCATTCACATAACCTCAAACTAGATATTTGACTAAAATTTTTCAGACAAACTCAAAGGAATTTTAAAAACACAAAATAAAACCCAAAAAACATTTTTTATTTTAATTTTTTTTTTTTTCTGGTTTTTGAGAAAATTTTTGAGAGTATCTCAATAATTTCAGCCAATCTGATTATTCTGACTTCGTATTTAGATTTAGCGACAAAAATACGTAGGAACACATAAGCGTAATGTCCTAGTAAAAAAAAAATTTTTTTTGTGGGTCTATCGAATTTTTAAGCAATTTTTTGAGATTATCTCAAAAATTTTAGCCAATCTGGTAATTTTAATTTTGGATTCAGATTCAGATTTACGGGCTGTAGGTTTTTACGTATTTTCTTCTAGTTTTGATTTTTTAAATTAGAAATATCTTCTGGATTTTAAATATTTTTTCCAACTCCAAACAGGAAGAAATTTTTTGTTATTATTTTACTCTCATTTTTTGTCGTATGTAGATTTATTAAAATTAGAAATATGTTTTTCTTTCTTTTAAAAATTAAAAAATATTTAATGGATTAAAAGTAGTTTTAAACAGATTGAAATGTAAAATTAATTATCATTTAGTTTTAGATGTAATTAAGTTATTTTTTAAAATAATAATTGTTAATAATAACAGGGGCGGCGACTTGTGCATGGTACGTCTGCAAATTCCATAGAGCAAAAAATTCGCCCTATGGAATTCCATATGGTAAAATTACTGACAAAAAACAAATTTCTTAATAGGAATTTAAATAAATGCATTTACAATTCGAACAAACTGATTAAAATGAAAAAAAAACCATAAATTTGTAAAAATAATTGAAAAATGACGAAAGAAGTTAAAAATTAATTAATAAATAATTTAAGTAATTTGATATTGAAGAAAATAATTAAGACTGAAAAAGTTTTATTTGAAAAAATTAAAGAAAAAAATTTAAACTTGGGAAATTAAACTTAAAAATGAGGGGAAAAATAAAAAATAATGAAAATAAAATTGAAGAAAAATGTTAAAAAATGATCAAAATAGTTGAGAATTGTAGCAAACATAATTAAAATCATTAAAAAAAGAATTCTTAAAAATTGAAGATATTTTTAAATAATTTTAAATTTACAATTCTTAAAGAGTGTATTAATTAACATTTTAATAAATGAAATTTCAAATTAATTAAGGTTTGAAGAATTATAATATATAATAATTGTAATTGTAGTCTTGTTTATCTCAAATATAGTCTGTAATTTTTAAAATTATTTTTTACAAATGTTTATTATCTTCTTCAATGTACAATTACTTGCATCAATTACTTTATTATTAAATTTATATTGCAATTAATTTTCAATTGCTTTTTCTCATTTTTAATTATAATTTCATTAATTTTCTAATTTTTTTATTATTTATCTTAAATTTTAGTTATTTTTTCAATATTCAATTATTTTTATCATTCTGCAATTATTTTCTTATATTACAAATATATGTTGAAATTTTTTCAACTATTTTTCACAAACTAAAATTATTTTTTTCAATTTTAAATTATTTTTATTACTTTACAAATATTTTCTCCAATTTTCATTTTTTTCATTATTCTTCAATTAATTTCCTAGATTTTAAAATATTTTTCTCAAATTTTAATAATTTTCTTTAATTTCAAATATTATTATTATCATTTTGGAATTAATTTTTTCAATTTTCAATTATTTATCTCATTTTTTAAACATTTTTTTCAATTTTCATTTTCTTTTGTATTTATCCATTACTTTTTATCATATTTAATTATTATTGACTTTTTTTATAATTTATCACAACTTGCACTTATTTTTTCAATATAGAATTATTTTTATCATTCTGAAATTATTTTCTTTCATTACAAATATATGTTACAATGTTTTAAATTATTTCTCAAAAAATATAATTATTTTCTTCAATTTCTAATTATTTTTATTACTTTGCAAATATTGTAACGAATTTTTTTTTTTATTACTCTTTAATTAATTTCCAAGATTTTAAAGTATATTTCTCAAAGTTTTATAATTTTCTTTAATTTTCAATTGTTAACATTATTATTTTGTAATTAATTTCTTCAATTTTTAATTATTTTTATTCCTTTGCAAATATTGTCTGGAATTTTTTATTATTTTCATTAATTTTCAAATATATTTCCTAGATTTCGAAACATATATATCAAATTTTAATAATTTTTTTCAATTTTTAATTTGTTTTATTACTTTGCAAATATTGTCTCGAATTTCGTATTAGTTTCAGTATTCTTCAATTAGTTTTCTAGACTTTAAAATATTTTTCTCACATTTTAATAATTTTCTTTAATTTTCAATTATTTTGTTATCATTTTGCAATCAATTTTTTCAATTTTTTATTAATCTCACTATTCATTCCTCAATTAAATACCTCAATTTTTAATTATTTCTCTCATTTATCAAATATTTTTTTCAAATTCATTTTCTTTTATCTTTTTGCAATTATTTTCTCCACCTTTTAACTAGATATATTAATTATTTTTTAATTAATTTTCTAAATTTTTATTTATTATCTCAAATCTAAGTTACTGCATCCACATTTCAATTCTTTAATTATTATATAATTTTTTTTTCTTATATTCCAAATACTTTAGACAATTTTTGAATAATTTTTTGTTAATTTGCAATGATTTTCTCAAATTATTATATCATTATTTTGATTATTTGTTAATTAATTCCGAAAATTTCCATTGTTTCTCTCAAATTTCTATTATTCTCTTTAATTAACGATTATTTGTATCGTTTTTCTTCAATTTTTAATTACTATTCTTATCGTTTTTCAATCAATTTCTTCAATTTCCAATTATTCTCACTATTCATTCCTCAATTAAATTCCTGAGCTTTCAATTATTTATTTTATTTTTCAATTATTTTTTTCAATTTAAATTTTCTTTTATCTTTTTGCAATTATTTTCTCCACCTTTTAACTAGATATATTAATTATCTTTCAATTAATTTTCTAAATTTTTATTTATTATCTCAAATCTAAGTTACTGTATCTACATTTCAATTCTTTAATTATTATATATTCTTTTTCTTATATTCCAAATACTTTAGACAATTTTTGAATAATTTTTTGTTAATTTGCAATGATTTTCTCAAATTATTATATCATTATTTTGATTATTTGTTGATTAATTCCGAAAATTTCCATTGTTTCTCTCAAATTTCTATTATTCTCTTTAATTAACGATTATTTGTATCGTTTTTCTTCAATTTTTAATTACTATTCTTATCATTTTTCAATCAATTTCTTCAATTTCTAATTATTCTCACTATTCATTCCTTAATTAAATTCCTGAGCTTTCAATTATTTATTTTATTTTTTAATTATTTTTTTCAATTTAAATTTTCTTTTATCCTTTTGCAATTATTTTCTCGACCTTTTAAGTTGATACATTAATTATTTTTCAATTTATTTCCTTAATTTTCATTTATTATCTTAAATCTAAGTTATACTGCCCACTTTTCAATGTTTCAATCAATCTCCAATTATTTTTCTCAAATTTTAATTACGTTCGTCAATTTTTAATTATTTTTTTCATTTGCAATGTTTTTTACAAATTTCATTTTATTGTGAATAATTGTTGATTAATTCCGAAAATTTTAATTATTTCTCTCAAATTTCCATTATTTTCTTGAATTTACGATTATTTCTATAATGTTGTAATTATTTTTTTAAGTTCAATTTTTTTCGACATTTTTCAATTATTTTAAAAAATATGATTTTTGTTCTTCAAATTTTCAATGTTTTAATCATTTTTCAATTATTTTTCTCAAATTTTAATTAAGTTGGTCAATTTTTTATTTTTTTAACTTGTTATGATTTGATCACAAATTTTATATTATCTTGATTATTTGGTTATTATTTCCGAAAATGTACTCGAAATCAAATAAAATTGTCAACTTTTGAGTTACAATAATTACGCTAATTAAGAAACTCTTTAATTTATTATTGTTTTATTTCTCTCCCCCTCCCCCTCGGTCAATATTAAGTTTGCCGATGGCAAAAATTTACAAGTCGCCGCCCCTGAATAATAATTAGTTAAATAATAATAGTTATTAAATTGTATTTTAATATAATATTGTACTATCAAATGGGTTCTTAGTAACCCGTATATGTATTAAATAAATAATATAAGATAATTAAACCTTGAGGAATGAGAAAAAATGATAATTTTCCAAATTTATTCATTGATATTGATATACGAGTTCGTATAATCATTCTATTCAACGAATAAAATCGAATTAAATCTCTAAGCATTTTTTATGGTTCGAACTTTCATCAATGTCTAAAGGTTGAATCATAAAAGTTAATATAAATGTGTTTGTGAACCACTTAATATTAAGACGATTATTCATAATTGATGTAATAGTTGAGTAATCGTTTCGGCATATTTTTCAAAATACGTAATGTGAAAAGGTGAAGTAATTGTGTAAATTTATTTGTTACCGATCCCCTCTGTGAGCAAAGAAGAAATCGATTCAAAGATGGGGGGGGGCGATTTATTTTTGAATTCTGATGTCCCCCCTGTCGGAGGGGGGGGGGGAGAGTGATTACGGGTGAGTGGGTTACTCGTCGAGCGAGCCGGATGAGATGTTTAGAACATCCGGGTCGTCCTCAGAGACTCGGCGGGCTGGGGCCGCTTGTGGTGGCTCGGTGAGAGCGAGAGGGGGTCACACAAAGCGGAGGTAGAACCAAAGACGGTCGAGGGGGGGATAGAACCAATGCTGGCGAGGGGGCAACGTACTCGAGGCTTTCCAATGCCTGCTGCAACTGATCCTCGGACTCAAAGTGCGGACGACCCTCCGCCGGTGCTGGGCCGGCACTGGCGGCTAACTGGCGTTGCTGACGTCGCTGCTGCTTCTGGGCCTCCCTGAACTGCCGACCGCGAGCGCGCCGTTGCTCCCGATTCCGCTGACTCCGGACACGGGGCATAGGGGGGCGGTTACGAGGCGGAAATGTAGCCACGAGTATCCTCCGACGGTAGTCAAATAAGAGACGAAGTCCCCAGCACTACCGTTGTCGAGAAAGACAACCCTGCTGAACTTTCTCCCCCGGGCCTAAACAGGTTACAGAGAGAGAAAGACAACCCTAGTAATTTCTCTCCCGGACCTAAAGCAGGTTTCAGAGAGAGAAAAAGCACCCTGACTTATTATCTATAAGTCAGACCCCGTCGACCTGAAAGGAGGAGTGAGGATTTGATACTACACAGTGGAATTCAGAACAAAGTCTTTATTCGTAAGAAACAAGTCTTGCACCTGTGCGGAGTGCAGACCGATGAACAGTTACAGACCGGTGAGTGGTACAGAATCGTCGCACGCTCGACCTTATATCTACGCTACGCGCTAACTCGACTGTGAGTCACGGCCTGGCGTGGCCAAGCGTGGCCAACCTGCGAGCCTAGCGGCGAGCCAGAAACTACATTATGCTAATTTTAGTAATACGTGAAAAAGTAAATTTTAAACTTAATAATCGTAAAGTACATTAAAAACTGAGATTATACATATAATTTATATTGAAATCGGTCTATCCTAACTGAAAATATTGATAAAAAGGCGAAAATCAACGGTTACGAGTATCCGGGAAGCGCGCGCGAGCGTTAGTGGGGATGCCGTGGGCCGGGCCACGGAGCGTAAGAGAGAGAGAGAGCGAAAACGAAGGCAGCGGATTGGTCGACGCCGGGACTTGTTTTCTCTCTCCGTCTTACACATAGTGGTTGATACGTGTGTACGCGGTAATATGTGCATTGGCGTGTTCCTGTAGTGGTGACCGGGCGCTGCCGAATACTCGCGCGCGTTGTTTGTCGCGCAGCTAAATAAGTTTAAAAAGAACAATAATAATAATAAAAATAAAGTTAATTAAAAATAGAGATAAAAAATAATAAAGTAAATAAAAGTAATTAATAATTAAAAGTATAGGGAAACCGGGGCAAGTCACAATGCAATCTTTAAGGCCGATTTTTCTTAGATTTTCTTGTTTCTCGAGTATTATAAGAAATACTCGAAAAACAGAAAACCGTGGAAAGAGGCGAACTGTAACATATTCTTTTAAATACATTTATTTTTCTAAAATGACTATTTTTTTAATTACACATTTTTTTAAAACTGAATATTAAAAAACAGTTTAATTTAATATTCAATTCAATTTTATTGGGAAAAAATACTTTCTAGGTTCTTATAGCTTCTAAACGCGAATATGAATTTACAATGAAAAAAAAAATGTTATAATAACAATTAACGATAAAGAAATAATTTGTCTTAGAACATCTTTCACATTTGCTAGACTCCCGTAGTAATAACGCATTTATTTCATTTTAATTGTAAATTTAAAAAAAAATTGTATAGTGAAAATAATGTTATATTGCAGAGTTAATAATAATTTATTTATTTCCTGAAATTTGTTGGAATTTATTACTACGAATTTTATAGTTTTTTAGGATCTACAGCTTTTATAAAAACGAATCGATTGACCTACTTAAAAAGCTTCTAGGTCGTAGTGTAACAAAGTCGTATGTATACTCAAGAACTGAAAATATAGTTTTCTCATGGAAAATGGTAAATTTGATTGAAAGTCTAATGTTTAAAGAGAGTCTTTAATAATTTTTCATGCGGTACATTCCAATAAAAAACCATGCAATTGAAAGAAGAATTTAACTTTCATGTGAATTCATAAAATTTTAATTAAATATAAATCATAAAGCTTTTCTTTTTTTAATTTTCAAACAGAAGAATAATAAAGATCATAATAATGAAAACAATTTGAGAAAAGCATTATTTACTTTTTTTAATAGACAAAACTAACTTTCGGACCTTTTTAATTGAAATAATTACTAAAAATTAGAAATTTCCTTCCAATGTTTCAATATAGTAAAAAAATTGATTTCAAATGTCTATGTTTTAGCTGTGTAGTTTTTTTGACCTCATTCAATAGAATCATTGCTTCCTTATAAAAATATTTTCGTTTTATGTTAACATAAAATATAATAACATTAACAACTTTGTGAAAAATCATTATATTCAATAATTAAGAAACGTTTTTTTTTTAGTAACTTGGCCAACATTTTTTTAACGTACAAAAAAAGTGTCACTGAATCAAATAAAAATAATTTTAAATCCTGTTTTAATTCATAATATGAAGAATTTTTTTCCTTAGTGTACTATATCATACTGATGGTTTTTGAAGTGTGAAGACGTCCTTGTGATTCAAAGGATCAACAACTACATAATTCCTGCGTAGGAAATAACTCAAGGCCAAGTAGAGTTTCATCACAACGCGAGCGTATCACCAGAAAGTTAGAAAGTCGTCAATAAAAAGAGACTGCTTAATTAAAGTGATGAGCTAGAATATTGAATTAGTGATGAACTCACAATTAGTAAATTGTCTCTTGTAGTTAAAGAATCTCTTGGAATTTAACAAGTCTCCAAGTTAACACAAGGTGGATTAGTAAATGGTCTCCGGTGTCGAAGATCGATTTCTGTCTCCGAAGGATGCAGAAACAAAATCAAGTAGAGCAACTCAAGGGGATTGAAGATTGGACTGGCGACTGGTCTGTAATCGGGGTTTCTCCTGTTTCCTCTATGTATACATTGTCATTTATTTACTTGTGTACTAACACGTGCGTATACATATATATCCTGGCGTAGATATTGATATTTTTGTTGACAAAAAAGACATAGGCTCAAATGGAGACGAATAAATGACTTGAATTATTTATTATTTACGTGGAATTTTTTTTTTTTTCATTTAGATGGATAGTTTTTGGTTTTATCTAACAGATAGTTTATTCTAAGTGGTCTGATAAATGCAAGAAATGATAAAAAATGTAGAATTCGTTTTAAGAAATTACTATAATTTTATGGAAATTAAATAAAATATTCCAACAACTTAGATCCTGATGCTATTCAGAATTCTGCATCACGAATCCCATCATTCGGATTCCACAATTCCACATTCCGGCAATTCCGATTTTTTTATTAGGTACACTTTTTCCATTCCTCTTATTCCAAATCCCACTTTCCAAAAAACCCACATTCCGAATTCAAGACTCCACTAATTCACATCATCAATTCTAATCTTCCACGTTATGGTAAGTTTTGTTATTCCGAATTCTATATTTCTAGATTCTGGATCTCAAATTCCGAAATCGCAATTTTATATTTGGTTAACCTAAATCCTATTATTTCGAATCCCGAATAACTGCTCGGATTCCGCAATACCACATTTCGACAACTCGGATTTTGTTAAACAACTTTTTCCATTCCTCTACCCCGAAATCCTGCTATCCGAAAATTTAATATTTACTATTTAACATAACTATTCCTAATTTTCTACATTCCGATAACTCATATTATTCCGAATTCTGTATTCCGAATTTCTACGTCTCGGCTACCGCAATACTACACTTCCACAAATTTTCCGATTTTCTTATTCCGCATTTCCTATTTCTCTACCCCGAATCCCGCTATCCGAAAATCCTACATTCCAAATTCAAGATCATACGTTCCGACAACTCCTGTTATTCCATATTTATTCCATATGAATAAACTCCAAATGAATTCCACATTCCATATAAATAAACATCATATGAATTCTATATGGTAGCTATTCCATATTCAGTATTCCTCCATCCCTAATCTCAAATTCCGGATTCGCATTTTTAAATTTCGATAACCTTGATCCCACTATTTCGAATTCCACATCCCAAATCCCAACACCTGGGTTTCCGTAATACTATCTGACAACTTCGATTTTATTATTCCGCTTTACTATTCTCCTACTCGAATCTCGCTATCCCAAAATTTCACGTTCCGAATTTAAGATTCCACTATTGAACATCATCAATTCCGATCTTCTACGTTCCGACAACTTATGCCGGACACCACCATTCAATATATTGGATTTTGCAATTGCATATGACGACAATCCGGAAACAGCCATTCTATATTTCGATATCCTTCCACAATCCTAATTTCTTCACCCCTAATCCCACAATCCAGGATTCTGTAATTTCTGGCTCCTCATTCCCGAATTTCATCATGTTACATTCTGAATCTGGAACCATACCATTCAAGGTCAAGGATTCTGTTATTCCTTAATACGAACTCCTAGAACCCGCCCTTTTTAAATTTTATGATTACATATTCAGATTTAGAACGTTGGATTGTGAGATTCGGGAACCGGAATGTGGGATTGTGAAATCAAAATGACTAGTTCATAAGTCCAGAATATGTAGGATTAACAGATCTATTACTACAACTGGGTTAGAGTTATTTGCTTGCTTGTTTTCTTAGTGTGGTGAGATACAGAAATAAGTGTGAAACGGTAAGTTCCATGCAAGTCTTGTTCTTAAGCGCGGGACGAAATTTGCTAACATGACGCCTAAGCACTAGGCCGCCGACACAACGAAGAGCCCTGTGGCTCCAGAAAAGGTTGACGAGTTCGTCGCAAGAGTTCTCTTGCGGCGGAGAGATCGCCCGCTATCGAGTTGGAGAGTTTAGGCTATAATTGTCCTAGCCTGCTCCAACTGGACGTAGTTCAGTCCGGGAGCAAGCTCGCGGACCTTCATGGGAGGAGCCAGCTTTGGAGACCGGATTGCGGTAAAAGAAGAATTCGGTGATACTTGCAACACCGGAGAAACAAGGAGGAGAGACAGTGGTGAGTAAAACTGGTACCATTCCGTTCGCCGGAAGGCAGGAATTTGCCAGGCACATAATTATTTCCCAGCGTATGCCGGAAGATTGCTGGGAACAACTAACGCCACTTGTTTAAAAACTCCTGGAAAGCTGTGAGTGTTTTTCCGAATGATTAAAGGTCGCGAGTGTTAGTGCGGAATTCCCGAAAGTGCCTGCCAATAACCTTCGCCGTGAAACCGGAAAATAATAGAGATTCTTTTATTTATTTATTGATTGAGATTCGATTTCTTTGTTACTTACCGAGGTGATGTTCACTGCATAGCCTTCGTCGTTAAAATGCGCCCAGTCGAACCTGGAAGGAAGATTAGTTTTCTGCTATTGTTGATTGAACTATAATTTTGGTCAAATTTGTATGATACTTACCTGCTACGTTTTATTAGAACTTGTAACTACGATATACCTGGTGAGGGTCACAATTTATAATAAATATAAGTTTATTTAAATAAATGTATCACACTTATTTTCCTCCCTCAGGTCATTTCCTTCGTCTTATAAATATTTATTAAGACCCCCAAAACGAACCGTTACAAGTGTTACGGAACTTGGAAAAACAGAATCCAGATTAGCAAAGTGTAATAGCACGGAATTCTGGATGTTGGTATACAAAATGGTGGTATTGAAAATGTCGGTATATTTGATGGCAAAATTCATCTATTGCATTGAAACCTATCGCAATGAAGAGAAAAAAATAACATTCCATTACGAGGCTATAGGTAGTCTTCTGGGTTTTTATACTAGGTTTGATGAATGCATTTGTGCGCTATAAGGATGTTTCTTTGAAAAAACGATGCAAGCATCATTCGATGAATGATTTAGTCCTGTGTGTAGCACCTGGCCTCGCCATGAAAGAAGTATACACGCTGATATAAATATACCCGTGTATGACCCCTTCTTGATAATACCCACTAAACCTTTCTCGCTTTATGGAAGTATTTAACACCCCCTGGAACGATAGGTAAAAGCTACTAACTTTGTACAGTGCTAACTCCACCCACACCTACAAATTCTTTAGCTTGTCACACAACCTGTTCCCTAGAGGTAAACCTCTCGCCGATCCGCGACGAACTCCAAGCGTGGTCACACAGAGGTTTATTTTAGGATTCCTTCCTTATTTCCTTCTTACCTCTCTTTATCCTTGAATTTAATCTTGGTTCCTTATCTTTCGTCTAACGTCCTTAGTGTCCCTTACCTGAATAATGGTAATTTTGATCTGTTGTCACAAGTTAGCATTTCTTAACATAAGGCTATATCTAGGCCACAACCCTAAACAACAAGAAGAAAAATCATATTGTCAGGGATGAACTCAGTGTCCGCCACTTAAAACACTCTTTAGTAGTAGCTAACATTGGCATTTGATCTTCCTAATCAAGTACCGGGATGAGGAATAAAGAAAAATTGCCTCTTTCCAGGAGATTCATCATTCCATCTCACCTGACTTTCATCAACTAGTCTAACCATTGGCATTTTAATTAATTCTCAAGCAAATAACTTCTAGAGAAAGGTGTATTATAGCCTCAGTTTGTTACCTTGCTGAATTAAAAAGTAAATTTGATTTACTTCGATTTGTATGGACTACTGTATGGTCGGGAATGATTTGGAATATTAGGGCCATGGTTACATAATTTGGAACAAGAGATTCGGGATTCTAGAATGTGTAAATACGTAATCCGACATTGTGGAATTCGAAAGGAATACAGAAAAAGTAATAACAGCATTTAGGTTAGGCCTAAGCAGATTACATTCGCGTGTTAGAACCGCGGTAGAAAAAGCTTGGGGAGGCCCACATAAAACTAGAGACATATGTGTCCTTATGACCTTAGATGTCCAAAACGCATTCAACTCAGTTAATTGGGATGACATGCTTAGCTCCTTAAATTCATTTAACACACCTGAATACATTATGAAAGCAATCAATGACTATTTGGACAACAGGGTGTTGATGTACAATACAGCAGAAGAAACAAGAACCAAACATGTAACACTAGGAGTTGCCCAAGGTTCTGGTCTAGGACCTGACCTGTGGAACATCTCATATGATGGCATACTCAAGCTAGAGCTCCCAGACGGGGTTATAATCATTGCGTTTGCCGACGACATAGTGGTAATTGACGTAGCAAGAACCCACGGTCTAGGAATCACTTTAGACCAAAAAATGACTCTCTTCGAGCGCATCAACCAGGCAGATGCAAAAGCAGAAAGACTTGTAGCAGCTCTAACTCGATTGATGCCAAATGTTAACGGCCCAAGCGAAGACAAAAGGAGACTCCTGATTAGTTTTGCGCATTCTATTATGCGTTACGTCTCCGAAGTATAGAATGATGCTTTGGAAACCAAGACGTATAGACTGGGAATTGGGTCTGTACAACGCTGGGGCGCGCTCAGAATAGCAGCAGCATATCGAACAGCAGCTTTACTGATAGCCTTCCTTATCCCCATACACCTATTGGCAATTGAAAGAAGTCGCTTATTCCCTAGAAAGAAGAGCGGAAAACCGGCCTCATTGGTTAGGAGAACAGAGCGCGAAATCACTATTCTGTTGTAGCAAGAAGCTTGGAACACCGAATCTCAAGCACAATGGACACGTATACTGATCCCAAAGATGAAACCTTAGATTGAGGGAGAACAGGGTGAACTCAACTTCCACCTTACGCAGTTTCTTAGTGGACACGGACACTTCAACAAGTACCTTTTTAGGTTGAACAAAAAACCAAGTCCAAAGTGCGACTACTGTGAAACTGAGGACGATGTATATTACACGTTTTTCGTTTGCAATAGATGGGCAATACTGAAGCATAAGACAGAATCTGAGCTAGCTAACAACATTACATCAGACAATGTAGTTCCTCTTATGTTAAAAAGCAAAGAGACCTGGAGCGTAGTCAACAACTTTGGCGTAGAAGTACTGAAGACAAAAAAGTACGAGAAGCAGCAAAGAATTGATACTAGTCAACCACCCTAGAGAACCAGAAAAGTACAAAGAAAGGAACCGAAGTACGGTTAAATGCACCTTCAACCTATCCCTGAAGTAAGGCGAGAGTGGTCGGGGAGAAAGGTTGGTGCGAAACGAGGTAGGTTTAGTTGGTATTACCCAGTGTATACTAAGGCCGGAGAATCCGGGTACGAGTCCACCAGTATTCGGGTGTATGTCTCGGCATTCATGTCATCTTTTTGACTTGAATTCCCGGTCATGCCCCGTTTCTGCGTAAATGCATTTCCTAAAAATCTCAAGTAAACAAAAAAAAAATTACATTGCGTACTCAACGGGAACGGGAATAAAGTTTCCTCACACATGTTTTCCGTTTCCGAATATGAAAGCACAGTAGGAACGAGCACAGGAACGCTCTTCCTCTTCCTGTATGTCCCGTTCCTGTATCCAGTTTGCCTAAATGTCGGCATATTTGATGACGAAGTCCGATATGAAGAAGGATGGGACCCGGAATCGAGAAGGTAGTATAGCGGGATTAGGAACTTTGTGTCCGTGATGTTGAATCTGGGATTTTGAGTCCCATATGCTGAAAATATTCCTGGTTAAAATGACCCCGTAGATAAATTACTCATCATTTCCCTATATTATGTTGGATTCTAATAGAGTCCAGCGGTCCAGTAGTTCACTCAAATCTAGACTAGAATATAGTTACTGGACCCCTTTCAGGTCCTATGAAACTATCTAGGTTGCCTAAGACTAGAAAATACTCACGTGATCTAAAATCAAGAATCTCGTTGAGCTAATTCTAGTTTCTTCACGGGTTATACGCGTTAATATATGCGATTCGTTATTTTTAAATTTCAACATTATATAAAGGATCAATAATTAAACTAGAATTGGAAAACTTTTTTTATACTAAACTAGAATAGATTTTCTAATTTGAAACCGTGGACAGAATAAAATAAAATAACAAGCCTCGTCTGCTTCTTCATCCTCTTCTGTTTCTTGTCCTTCTGGTATCCTCTTATTTTTAATCTTAAGAATGTTGCCATAGTCTTACTTTTGTTTTAAATGTATGTTGTTGTTCTCAATACGATGTCAACAGATGTTGATGAAATAAACTTAAAATGTTTCGATCATAAGAATTGTTCCCTTAAGCCGCGGCCTGAAAGTGCCAGTCTGCTTGAATTAAAAAGTCTTGTTCATGCTTTGATAAATTAGATATTTGAAAGCGAATTTTAAAGTCCTGACTTGCACCATCTGAGCAATAAATTATTCGATTCAATTTAGTATGATTTCTTATCTCCTTTATCAGCTAACTTTGAACAACCTGAACAGCTGTCGTGTCGTGCTTTGAACATTTGGATAAAAGCACAACATTTTTATGTTTTACAATTGCTACAATACTTCAGAAGCATTTTGTATCACTTGAGAATTATTTTCTGAATGAACGTGAAATTTGGTCCAAATGTGGAGATTATGTTTATATTTATCATGATTTAATATTTGAAAATACTTTTGCATTCAAGGTTCAGTGGTATCAATCCACCTTTGTTCTCTATTTTTCACACATTCCAGACAAATTTTTCCCAACTTAAATATTGCAGTTCTAATTATTTTTAAGTTAACAAACACAACATTTTCCTCTGCTTCAACTCGGAAAATTCAAGTTCTCCAAATATGACATCCGTACGCCACAGTAACAATCAGCCGATACTAATGGCTCCACAAACATTCTCGTTCTGTCGTTTAAAGCCCATCACCCAGTCCAATCATTGAATGATACTTCATACTGTATTCTGCAACTCATGAAACCAAAAATGATCCTTGTTTGCACAAAATCCACAATCATCTATAACAAAGTCCATTTCGATTGTGATCAATTCGTGTCAAAAAATGTTCTCAACCTGAACCTAGGCTCTCTCTCGCTGTAGGTGTTAGTATCAACGCACATGTATAGGTGAATATTTATGGGTTATTGTATAAACATATATTCGTGGACATAATATGTATTTGTTTGAATGTGTACAGTTAGATGTTTACGTATGTCCTTGTATGTAGTTTAGGTAGAGTATATTCAACATGAGAGCGAGGAGAAACTGTAGCTAGTGGCGTCCCTATTCCATCCCTCGTACCCCAATCGCCATTCTCATTCCCATCCCATCCCATATCCAAGTCACCCCGAGCCACCCCCGCCTACCAGGGCACAAGCACCCACCACCCACCTATCCAGCCCACCAACCAGCCATACCACGCAGTAACACCCAACCGACTGATCAATACGTACCAACTACCAAGCTTCCTCCAGATTATCATTCTATCCGTCCACTTTGAGAGACCCGAAATCAAATGGACAACCTGGAGGCCATTTACGGATAACCGATAGCGATACTCTCATTTTAAAGTCAAAGGAGTCTGCAATAGCCTTTGTGGCCAGCAATAGCTTCATATTCCCTCTTCTCCCTTTACTTAGTTTCCACAGCTTCAAATTTTAAATGGTCTATCGGGGTCAAACAGATTTTCCATCTCCACCTAAAGCAATAATAATTCATCACCGTCAATTATTTGAAACTCCTCTGTCTCATCGTAATTTCAATCGTAGATCTGGACTCTTTTATTCATCATCAAAAATTGCAACTTTAAATTTATAAAAAAAAATGTATTATTGTATATGATGTAACCAATTTTTACTTGACTTTAGTTTACTTTAATTTTTATTTACTTGTGATAACGAGATGTGATTATTAATCAAGAATTCTTGAGCGTGATGAGCCAAGTAATCTTTTAATTGTTTCAATACTGGACAATTTTACGAAAATAACTAAACCTTGAAAAAAACAATCTTTTAATTTAACGAAATTGATATTACTTATATTAGAGTAATGGGGGTGGTAAGGAACAACACTTAACAATTTTTAAATGAAGAAAGTAACAGAACAATTACAACGTACGGATTTTATTATTAATACCTCCAACGGCTTCTATATTATAAGTCAACCCGAGCACCAAATTCGCAAAGCACAAAAATACACTGAGTTGGAGAATGACTCCAATACTAAAAATAAATTAATGTTTTGCGAGGAACATTTTTGTTGTAGAGAATACAATTATTTTATTTTTATACGGTCAAATGACCGGTCACTCTAAAGACACCATCAAACAGAGAATGAGGTTAGTAAATTTTCACAGATGTGGCGACACCAGCGCCGCCAATTACAAACTACATGACGCGTATATATTGACCGCTACTCGACGTATCGATCGCTACTTGGCGTAAGTCTCGTCTGTGCTCGCTTCCAAACCTTGGTTTCGCGGTGTGGATACGCCTGAATGCAGCCGGTCCAAAATGGCCGCATCCCAATCTAACATGTAGTACACAAACCCGGATTTACGTCTTGGCATTCTTGCAAAATCTGGAATCTCATCCGATTTCATATGCCAGGACTTTCCCACGATGGATCGCCAAAGTGTGTGTTGTGCGTCGAATTCGAAAATCTTATTGCTGATGTCCGGTGCTCACATAAAAAACGAAAATGATGCTAGAATAAGTTGCTACTCGTACTTAATGATTTTAGAAACTGATTTGGTGGCCTGGTCGGAGTTATTGAAATTTATTTCATAATTTCTACAATCTGTTAATTTTCAATTATATTTATACAATCAAAGGTTTCTAACCCTACTTTGTTTGCAGACTGTAAACATTCTACTGATTCAGTGCTTGATGGTTGATTGTACAAAATTTTTTTATTAAGATTCAACAAATGTTTGCAAAGTTACAGACATAATTAGCTAGTGCTAGTAATTTAGCTAGTAATTTCAATAATTAAATGTCCTTATTGAAAAAAATTCTCAAAAAACTGAATTTTTTGGCGGCCTGACTAGGTATAACCTCATAATCCAATTTATTTTTAATTTGATTTAAAAATTGGATTTCTAGTTGTCAAATAAAAAAAGAACGGACGTTGTGGTTAACTTCAGACGTGTAACTCCATTTCCGAGTCAGTAGATATCAAACCTCACTATCGATAGTTTTGAGTTTCGATTTTTTGTTTTGCATACGAATTAAAATCTTTTAATTAAAATTTTGTAACTTCAAGTTTATTTTATAAAATTTCTTATAATGTTAGCAATCTAAAATAACAAAAAATTTTATTAAAATAATTAATACATAGAAATTAGCTTTGACCTTGACTTCCCTATACGAGAACCCTTTCGACCAACTTCAGAGGTGTAACGCGTTTTATCGGGCTTTTGATTGGCTAGCAGATTTTCGATATTTTTTGTCAACAATAACATCACAGTTTAGACGTTTATTTGTACTATTTTTCAATTTGTTTAAAATCTTCGTTTATTGAACAATTTCATTTTATGAAATAATAATAAATTGAAAATAAATTAAATTGTAATAATTAAGGAGTGACAGTTTAAAAAGTGACAGTGATTTTAGCGAAGTTGTTAAAGTTATAGTGTTTTGAGTGAAATAATGTTTTGTTTACATTGGCATTCGTTTCTGACAGGTGAGTAATGATAATAATATTAATAATCTTTTATTTATTTTTATTTTATTTGTAACTTATTTATCTGTTTTTTAGTCCTATTATTTAAATGTTATTTTTTTTCTTAAATTATCATAATTATTTATGTTATTTAAGGTTTTGATATTTCTTTTTATTGGAATGCACGTGGTGATTGTCATCAGATTTCTTTTCGACCAAGTGGAAATGGTGAAACTGGTAAGTAATAATAATTTTTAGTTCTTTATTTTGTTTTATTGTATGTTTATAATTCATAACCCTTTAAAGTTTTTGTAAAATAAAAATATTATACTTTCATGTTTAAGGTTATGTTTTTTGTTATTATTCTCCGGTTAGGTAGAACTGTAAGATAAAATGTCAAAATTTGGTTTAAATTGACTTTTAGACCGCAATTTTAAACCAAATTAAAAAATTCTTCTTTCCTCTAACGCAGAACTAAATTCTAAAAAGATCTATGAGAGTCGATTTTTTAATTATTGTTTTATAAAGTTTTAACGTTAATGCAAAAAGTATGAAAAAAATGGTTTTTTACAATTTTTGATTTCTTTTGCACAAAAATTTTTTGGCATACTTAATAATGTATGAATTTATGGATGTGGAATGACTATTTGAAATTGTATTTTCAGCGCAAAATAGGACATTTTGTCTTATTAGGATCGCTCTTCTGACACTATTTTGATGCTTCCTTTCAGAAATCGCTCAGAATACTAAATCATCAGTTTTGTTGTGATTTACTAATGGTTGAAAACCCGTTCTTTAAACTCCAAATAATTTTTTTTGGGAATTTTTACACAAAACGTATGCACAGAATTCTATTCCTTAGTTTCGTGGACCCGTTAACACTTCCCCCCCCCCCTCTCTCCCCTACCAAGAATTAGTGTTATTTGACCTAGAGAACTAAAATTACCAGATGTAATTTCACAACAAAGATTACGGGAAAAATATGACAAACGCAATCGAAGATAATGTTTCTAGGTTGATAAGTGAAGAACACAATTTTTAAGAAGCGATGCCCCCTCCCTTTTTTTTAAGTGTTTGATAAAAAATATTGAAATTTGACATTTAGGTGCAGTATTACATATCAATAACAGAAAAATTGTAGAGAACGTGATAAGTATTGGACGTTGCAGCTTTGCATTTAAATGATAAATTTGACCCCCCCTTTACTGTTTACCAAGCTTGATGAAAACATAAACTATTCAAAACTTATTGAAATGTGATATATTTTAGTGTATATTTTGGGAAAAATATAACAAACATGACTAGAGGTCATAATTAAAGAGTAGTTAAAAAAATAAGAAACTTTTTTTAAATGGTGCTCCCCCTCTCTCTTTTTCCCAAAAACTATTAACATAAAAAAGTTAAAATTTAATTCACCAGTGTGTTTTCACATTTCGTTAACAGAAAACGTACGGTGGACGTAATCGAAGTTCATAATAGTCGAAGCTATAAAATAAACTGCAGTTTTTCCTAAAACAATGTTCCCCCTCTCACTTTTTTCCAAACTATTTGATATAATGCGTTTTGAAATTTAATTTATTTTGTATGTAAATTTCGAAAGAAATGTGTCAAATATGAATTAAATTATATGAATTAAGATAGTTTTAAAAAAATACACTTTTTTACTAAAGAATTAGCCCCCCCTCCCTTTAGTTTTTACACATTTTCTGAAATTAGTTTCGAAATTTGGCATATTTGGTACCTTGCATGTAAGTGGTTTATAAGAAAAAATTTTACATGTAGATAATAGAAAAAGAAACAAAGGGTGATTGAAGTCTACAATCTAAAGCCAAAAACTTTTCGAAATTTACCCATTCCGATTTTTCAAAATATTTATCAAAATGTATTCAAAACTTTTTATGAAATTGATGAAAATTTGGTTTAGGTCTATTTTTTTATATAAATTGCAGGAAAAATAAAATGATTGTGATTAAAGTTGATAATTAAAATTTTTAAATTGTCATTCAAGGGTGCCCCCCCTCACCCCTTTTTCGTACATTATTTGACACTTCGTATTGAAATTTAGTATTTAGATATATTTTTACATGGACAATTGTAAAATGTAACGAACGATATAGTACATTATGCTTATACAGCGTTTACAAGAAAATTTTAAATAAATGGTGCCCCCCTCCACGTATTTCAAGAACTATTTAACATTAAGTATAAAAATTTGGTACCCAGGTATATTTTTATATTTCGATGCCAAAAAAAAATACAACAAACGCGATTGGAGTAAAAAAAAAAAATTTTTTTTTAATGATGCCCCCCTTTCTCTTTCTTAAAAACTATTTGACATAAGGTGTTCAAACTTGGTACACAGGTATATTTTTACATTTTGATGATAGGAAAAATACAATCAACGTATCGTTGACAATCAAATCTTTGTTTTTAACAAAAGTATAAATCTAAAAAAAGCTAGCTCTTTTCCTTTTTTGTAAACTACCATAATAAGGTGTTAAATTTTGTCACACAGACGTAATTTTACAATAAAACAAGTTAATCAAAATTTGTAATTTACAAAATTAGTTGTTCCTTCTAAAAGTGTTTATTTTAAACATTAATTTTTTCACAACTATTCATATTATTATCAGCAGAACGTAATAATTAAAAGGTTCCAATTCTCTTTAAATATTATGATTTTAAGGTATCTCACAATTACGGAGAATATTACTTTACTATTTTATATTATTTTCATTTTATCTCCATAATATTCAGTTTTAAAGAGATTCTTCTACTATTTTCAGTATTTCAACTATTATAGATATAAAGTTATGACTCTTAATGAGGTAAATCGATTGGCCTATTTAAAGACCTTCAAGACCAAATGTTATATAGAAAACAGTTTACGGAAGTAGTTTTGTTCTGTAACTCGTGACATTTTGTAATTGTAAAAAATCAGTTTTATAAAAATTCTATTTTAAAGAAAATATTTTCAAACTTTTTGTTTAAGAAAATATTAAAATTTTACAATTTTTTTTTCAGAAATGGATAAACATGCTCAAACATTTTATCAGCACTTGAATATTTGTTATGTTTAATTATACTTATAAATGTAATGAAAAGTAAATGGAAAGTAAATAAAAACAATAAAAACACTTTTAACAATTCTGGTAAATTTAAAAAAAAATCAATTTGCATTGAATGTACTAGTACATCGAAATCAAAGATTTCATTCTAAAACAGTTGTATGTATATCTTTTAAGTTTCGTATTTGACTTGTCATGGCAAGATTGATTTATCAAGCATTAGCTTTATACTAACAACTCTGAGCTTAACTTACACTCAACGAAGCTTATAGCTTTAGCTGAAGCTTATAACTACTCAAGTTCAAGCTGGTTATAATACTACATACCACTCTCTAAATCTGAAATAGTCCATTTCAACCAATGAAACTGTATTATTAACTGCTAATTAATCATTTAAAAGTCAGATTAACATTTATACTTGGTCAAAAAAAATTACCAAAAAAATGTTGGGAACATTTTTTTAATTTTTTAATGTTGGATTTTGCACATTCTTTAAATGTGACATGCACGTTGAAAACATTAGGAGCAGAATTTTTATTTATTTCTTTATAAACAGGCAATATAAAAAAAACCATTTCACTGCAAAAACTAAATAGGTTCCTACAATTTTGTATATATATTTCTGCAAATGTTGGATACATTTCTGCAATATTTTACATGCATAACATCAGACATATATCTGTTATGTTTTCCATATTGTTCTAAAGTTTTTACACGTTTTTCAAATGTTAAGTTGATTTATAAAATGTTGTAAATACTTCTGCAAACTTTGAACAAATTTATGAAAATAATGGATTTTTGCGAAAACACATTTTTGCGAAAGTCTGATGCATTTTAGCAAAATTGCACATAATTTTGCAAATGTTGGGACACATTTCTGCAATATTTTACATGTACAACATCGAACATAAATTTGTAATGTTTTCCATATTGCTGCAATGTTTTTACATATTTTTGCAAATGTTAAATTGATTTATAAAATGTTGTACATACTTCTGCAAACTTTGAACAAATTTTTGCGAAAGACTGACGCATTTTAGAAAAATTTCACATACTTCTGCAAATGTTGGACACATTGCTGCAATATTTTACATGTACAACAATGAACATATATCTGTAATGTTTTCTATATTGCTGTATTTTTTTTTTTTTTTTTGCGAAAGTAAAGGTGATTTATAAAATATTGTTCATACTTCGGCAAACTTTGAACACATTTGTGCAAATAATCTATTCATTTCTGTAATTTTAAAAACATTTCTGCAAAAGTCTAACGCATTCTAGCAAAATTGCGTATACTTCTGCAAATGTTGCACACATTTCTGCAATGATGGATTTAATTCTACAATATTTGACACATTGTCGCAAATCTTAAATATATTTTTGACATGTTGGACCTGCATTTTAAAAACATTCGGAGCAACATTTTTATTTATTTAACCGTAAAAGGCGATAAACTAAAAAAACATGTTGTTACAAAAGCTAAATAAATTTCCGCAATGTTGTGTATATTTCTGCAAATGTTGAAAACATTGCTGTAATGTCAAACAGAGTTTTTCAAAATTGGGACACTTTTTAACAAAGTTGCACATTTTTCTGAAAATATTGCACGCATTTCTGCAAGTTTGGAAACATTTCTACAGTTTTTCACATATTTTTGGAAATTTTAGATATATTTACGACATGTTGGACAAGTAATAAAAGTATTTTACGACTTTCTTTTAACTATGATGAAAGCATTCAGAGCAACGAGTGAAATTATTTATTTCATCGTAAACGAGTCATATACGAAAAAAAAAACATACAGCATCAAATGATAAACAGATTTTTATAATGTTGTACTTGTTTCCGAAAATTTTTGGACATATTCTGCAATATAGGCAACATTTTTCCAAATATCTGATATTTTTATGATACATTAAACGCATTTTTGCAAATGGTAGATTGATTTCTGTATTGCTGTACATATTTCTGTAAATGTTGGATTGATTTTTGGCATTCTCATAGGCGTAATTAGAACATTTTTGTTATTCAATTTTTCATAAAATTTCTCTCATTTTTAAGAATTCACGATTTTGCGATTTGGGACATAAAATTTCTTTCAACTTAGGGCAATGTTTTTCTACTTCATTGAATTCTTTCCATCAATTTTAACATGAAAACTATAATTTTCAATTACTTTTTGGCATTTTCTAACAAATTTTTTCAACTTTTACTTTCCTTCTTCGATTTTCAATTATTTTTGACATTTTAAACGAATTGATTAAATTGGATTCTTCAATTCTGAAGTATTATTGCCATTTTAATTATTTTTTCCAATCTTTAATTCAATTCAAAATTTGTTAAAAATTTTCTCAAATTTAACTTGCAATCAAAAATCTTGAATTATATCTGTCATTTTCTAGTAAATTTCCTCAATAAAATTTCAATTTTTTTCTTCCATTTTTTTTTATTTTTATTTTTTTTTCATTACTTAATTGCCTTCTTTTTAAAATTATTTTCTTCAATTTTCAGTTATTTTAATCATAATCAAATTTTTTTCTTGAAATTTCAATTCTTATCTTTAAATTTCAATTACAATTTTTGATTTTTATTCTTGCCTCAAATTACATCAGGAATTTTGGTTCCTTCTTTAAAAAACTATTGTCTTCAATTTCAATGGTTTTTTTCATTTTCTCATATTTTATCTTATAGTCTTTAATTTTCAATTATTTTTTCAGGAATATCATCAATTTATAATTTTAGTCCTTTAAATTCAACTGTTCTTATAATTTTTAAGCACTTTTTTGAAATTTCAATTTTTTAAAAGTATGTTTAAATACAATTTCTTCGTTTTTCAATTATTTTCTTTATTTCTCATATATTTATTTACTTTAAATCTGTTTTGTCTACAATTTCAATTATTTTTTCTTTTTTTAAATGAGTTTCTTCAATTATTTTCTACAAATTTAACTCGTAACTTATATTTTTTAATTATATTGATCATTTTATACTGAATTTCTCCAAATAAAAATTTCTTTTGCAATTCTAAATTATTGCCTTCAATTGGAATTATTTTTCTTATTTTCCAATGTTACTTTTCAATTTTCGATTATTCTTTTTCTTTCAATTATTTTCGGCATTTTTATTGAATGCCTTTAATTCTTAATTATTTTTCACATTTTATAAATTTTTGTGTTCAATTAAAATTTTTTCCTAATTTTTAATTTAATTGTAATGTCTTTATATTTTCTTTCATTTATTTTCATTTACTTTCTTTAATTTAAGAAACTTACCTTTTGTTTCAATTATTACACTTTTAATTTTTGAACAAAATTTCTCCAATTTTCGGAGATTTTCTTTTGCTTTCAATTACTTATTTTTTGAATTTTTAAATGAAATTTAAATTTTGCAATTATGTTTGTTAATAATTAATTATAGTCTTCAAATTGAATTGTTTTCCCCATTTTGAAATAATTTCCTTTAATTCACGGTTTTTCCTTTAATTTTCTACTTGTAGCCTGTAATTTTAAATTTTTTTGATAATTTTTGTCAAACTGAATTCTTCAATTTCAATTATTTTTTTTGTTTTCAAATGAATTTATTGAATTTAAATTTTTCTTGTCATTTCAAAATAAATGTTTTCCTTTTTCAAATTCTCTTAAATTTTCACTTTGTCTTTCTTCAGTTACAAAATGTTGCAATCAATTTCAATTACTTTTGTAATTTTTGGTATATTTCTTCTTATTTTAATTATTTTCTTCAATTTTAAATTGAAACGTAAAATTTTTAATTATGTTTGACATTTTTTAACAAGTTTCTTCAACTTTCAGTTTCTGTCTTCAACTTTCACGCATTGTCTTAAATATTCAATTATTTTATTCCATTTCAGATTATTATTTAATTTTTTAAATTTAAAACATGTTATTTTTAGCTATTTAAAAGTATTTTTTGAACAATTTAAATTGTTTTCCAGATGATTCTAAAATTTCAATTACATTCATATATTTTAAAATATTTTTCTTTAATTTTTAATTATATTCTTTTTCAGATTTTCTTAATTTTGTCGCTTTTTAGTTAATGACTTCAATTTGTATGATATTTCTTTAAATTCAAATTATTATTTCTATTTTAACTATTTTTATCAAATTTAAATTAAAAAATAGTTTGAAATAAAAAATAGTTTTTTCTTCTCTTTTAAATTTTTGTTTAATTTAATTTTTTTTCATTACTTAATTACCTTCTTTTTAAAATTATTTTCTTCAATTTTCAGTTAGTTTAGTCATAATGAAATTATTTTCTTCAAATTTCAATTACAATTTTTGATTTTTAATCTTTTCTTTAATTTCTTCCGGAATTATAGTTCCTTTTTTAAATTTAAAGAATTGTCTTCAAGTTCAATCATTTTTATTTTTAAATTAATTTTTCCAAATTTTGTCTATTTCTCATCGGTTAACTATTATTTTCGTACATTTTAACTTTTAAACTTTAATTTCTTTAATTTTAAATTTAAATTCTTGTTATTTTAAAAATAAATTTGTTCGTTTCTCAATTATTTTCTTTAATTTTTACTTTTATTTCCTGCAATTTAAAATTGTTGCCTTGAACTTCAACTATAGGATCGTTTAAAATTTTATTTGAAATTTTATAAAAAGCTAAATTACATTTTGCTGCAAATTTTTTACATATTTATACAAATGTCAAATTGATTTCTTTATTATTGTAAATATTTCTACAAATGTTGGATTGACTTTTGTAAAATTGTACATATTTCTGCAAATGTTAGATTAATTTTTTGCAATGTATACTAAATTTTTACAAATCGCATTTCTGCAATGTCAGTGCCATTTTTTAAAATTTGAACCATTTAAGCAAATGCTACATAAATTTTTGATATGTTATTCGTATTTTAGAAAAATTTTTTATGTTTTTACAATTTTGTACACATTTTTGCAAATGTTGCATTGATCTCTGTAATATTTGACACATTTCTAAACATTTTTTACTCAGTTCTGAAAATTTTAAATTGGTTTCTATAATATTTTGTAAATTTCTACAAATTTATGTATTTCTGCATAAGGTCAGTCACATTTCTAGCCATTTTTGTTGCATATTTGTTAAATTTTCGAAATTGTATATTCTGCTTTCAATCGATGATTTGCGCAATGCATTAGATACATTGTTGCAATGTCAAAGACATTGCTGCGAATGTCGAACATATTATTGCAACATTGCACACATTTCTGCAAATATTGGATATTTTTCTGATATGTTAAACAAATTTCTGCAACTGTTAAATAAATTTCTAAACTATTGTACATATTTTCTTCATTTTTATAAATTATTTTCCCATTTCTATACAAATGTTAGATTCCTACAATACCCGACTCACTTTAGAAGCAGTTTTTCTTATTTTGTCGAAATTTGTCTAATTAAAAAAATTTTAGTCCCCTTTGTTTAATTTATCCGAAATTAAAACGTAGAATAATTCATGATTTCCAAACAATGGATTAATGTTGTAATAAATCTCTCGCTTGTAAATTCAATTAACGGAAATTTGGCTCCATCGAAATTTGAATCATTTGAAATTTGATTGGATTGTTATTGGGATATTTTGAAATTTATTTCCGTAGAAATTTCAATTATAACCCACAACTTTTAATCGAACTAAATATCCGTCTGTTTAACATTCTGTCGATTAGTTAACATTTTTAAATTAGAAAAAAACTTTAGGGAATACAAAATTTTTAAGTGATAAATTTTTTATAAGTTTTGTTAACATTAGGGTATATTTTGTGAAATGTTGCCAGTTTTTATTCATAAAGAAGAATATATATATGTATATATTTTCCCCACAGTGTTGGGAAAGAGGAGTGAGTTTTTTTTGTTTTTTTTTTTTTGTTAAAGGTCACGTGTCTTTTTCATCTTAGGGGAGTTTAGGACCAATCGTTTTGACGATAGGGCAACTTCATCACGTGTGTATATATTGATACATTTACTCACACAGCTACCACTGGGTACAACTAAGTTCGTCATTTTATACAACACAATTAATAGTTTATTCATGCTATGTCTACCATATCCATCGTTTAGCAGAAGAATGCCTCGTATATACTTGACTGATTCCGTTATATCTGCAAGAGATACTCTGAATTACTTACCAAAGAAATTTTATACTCTTTCTAATCTCTATCCATCAAATGTATTATGCACTTATTTAAATGTAAAAAGAAAATTAAAAAATCACCAAAAAATGTTGGTTTATTAATTATACTAGATTATACAACGCACGTTAGCGCGCGTTTAGTTTCACTGCTTTATAGTATCGGTAATTATAAATATTTTCAATAAAATATTTAAATATGAATAAAACAAGTTTTACTTACATATATACAAACATAGAACGAAATATATACTAAATTTAAGAATTTAAAGAAAATTGAAGAAAATAATTAAAATTTCAAAGCGTGATAACAAATTTGAGAAATTAATTGAAAAATAATGGAAACAGTGAAAAATTAGGGGAGATAATTTGAAAAACATAGAAAAATTTTAAATTAAAGAAATTATTTAAAATTTGAGAAAAATACTTAAAAATGTTACATACATTATTTGAAAAAATGAGAATAATTAAAAATTGGGGAAAAATAATTGAAAAATGATAAAACTAGTTGAAAATTGTAGAAAAAAATAAATTCTGAGAAAAATAATTGAAAATTTTAAAAATTAATTGAATGAATGAGAATATTTAAAATTTTGAAAAATAATTGAAAAAAAAGTAATGGAAATTCGAAGAAAATAATTGAATTTTGAGAAAAATACTAGAAATTCTTATAAACTATTTTAAAAAACTAGAGTAATTAAAAATTGGGGATAAGAATTAAAAAATTATAAAAATAATAAAAAAATTGTAGAAAATAAGTGAATTTAAGAAAAATAATTAAAAATCTTAGAAATTATTAAAAAAAATAAGAATATTTCAAAATTTGGAAAAATAATTGAAAAAAGACAAACTTAATTGAAAATTGAAGAAAATAATACAATTTTGAGAAAATTACTAGAAATTCTTATCAAATATTTAAAAAAACGAAAGTAATTGAAAGTTGTGGATGATAATTAAAAAATGATAAAAATAATAAACAATTGTATAAAAAAAGTAAATACTAAGAAAAATAATTTAAAATTTTGAAAATTAATTGAAAATGTTAGAAAGTAATTGAAAAATGATGAAAATATTTTAACAATGTAGAAAATCAGTGGATTTTAAAAAAAATAATTTAAAATCTTGGAAATCGATTAAAAGAATGAGAATATTTTAAAAAATTGAAAAATAATTGAAAAAAGATCAAAATAATTGAAAATTAAAGAAAATAATTGAATTTTGAGAAAATTACTAGAAATTCTAAAATATAATTGTAAAATAATAAAAATAATAATTAATTGTACAAAATAAGTGAATATAAGAAAAATAATTAAAAATCTTAGAAATTAATTTAAAAAATGAGAATATTTCAAAATTTGGAAAAATAATTGAAAAAAGACAAACTTAATTGAAAATTGCAGAAAATAATAACATTTTGAGAAAATTACTAGAAATTCTTATCAAATATTTAAAAAAACGAAAGTAATTGAAAGTTGTGGATGATAATTAAAAAAATGATAAAAATAAAACAATTGTACAAATTAGAAAAAAAGTGAATTCTAAGAAAAATAATAATTTGAAAATCTAAGAAATTAACTGAAAGAATGAGAATATTTCAAAATTTGGAAAAATAATTGAAAAAAGACAAACTTAATTGAAAATTGAAGAAAATAATTAAATTTTGAGAAAATTACTAGAAATTCTTATCAAATATTTAAAAAAACGAAAGTAATTGAAAGTTGTGGATGATAATTAAAAAAATTGTATAAAAAAAGTAAATACTAAGAAAAATAATTGAAAATATTAAAAATTAATTGAAAATGTTAGAAGTTAATTGAAAGAATGAGAATATTTCAAAATTTGGAAAAATAATCGAAGAAAATAATGGAATTTTAAGCAAATAACTAGAAATTCTTATAAATTATTTTAAAAAACGAGAGTTATTAAAAATTAAGGAAAGTAATTGAAAAATAATGAAAAATTTTTTTAAAAATGTAGAAAATAAGTGGATTTTAAGAAAAATAATTTAAAATCTTAGAAATCGATTAAAAGAATAAGAATATTTTAAAAAAATTGAAAAATAAGTGAAAGAAGATTAAAATAATTGAAAATTAAAGAAAATAATTGAATTTTGAGAAAATTACTAGAAATTCTAAAATATAATTGTAAAATAATAAAAATAATAATCAAATGTAGAAAATAAGTGAATTCTACAAAAAATAATTTAAAATGTTAGAAATTAATTGAAAGAATGAGAATATTTCAAAATTTAAAAAATAATTGTAAAAAAACCAAAATAATTGAAAATTAAAGAAAATAATTAAATTTTGAGAAAATTACTAGAAATTCTTATAAATTATTTGAAAAAACGAGAGATGTTAAAAATTAGGGAAAATAATTGAAGAATGATAAAAATAATTGAAAATTGTAGATAATAAGTGAATTTTGAGAAAAATAATTGAAAATCTTTGAAATCGATTGAATGAATGAAAATATTTTAAAAAATGGAAAAATAATTGGAAATAAAAGGTATTACTTAAAATTTGGAAAAAATAATTTATTTATTTATTTGTCTATAAACGTGCTTACAATAATAAAAGGCCCTTCCGCCTTTTACATTAATTGCAAAAAAAAAAAAAAAAATAATTAAAAAATAAAAAATGGATAATTGAAATTTGAAAAAAGTGTAAATTTTGGAAGTTCTAAAAAAAAATAATGAAAATAATTGAAAATTGGAAGAAGTAATTGAAAAATGATAAAAATAATTTAGAATCTTATAAGTTATTTGAAAAAACGAGAGTAATAAAAACTGGGGTAATCGATTAGAAATTTCAGATAAATAATTAAAAATTTAGAAAGTAAAAGAAAAATAATTAAGAATTGAGGTAAATAATTAAAAAAATGATAAGAATATAATAAATTGTAAATTGGAGAAAATGAGAAAATGCTTAGAAAAATAATTAAAAATCTTAGAAATTAATGGAAAGAATGATAATATTTTAAAGTTAAGAAAAATAATTTAAAAAATATTAAAATAACTGACTATTGATGATAATAATTGAAATTTGAATAAATTGTAAATTTTGAAAAATAATCGAAATTGTTCCTCTATAAGAAAGTAAAATAATCAAAATAATTAAAAATTGGAAAAGTAATAAAAAATTAAGAAAAAGAGAATAGAAAATTGAAAAAGATAATTGAATTTTGAGATAAAAAAACTTGAAATTCTTATAAATTGGTTGAAAAAACGAGAGTAATTGAAAATTGGAAAATTTAAATTTTAGATAAATAATTAAAAAATTATAGACATTAATAAAAAAATTATATGTAAAAATAATTACAAATTAGGAAAGCAGTTTGAAAATGATAAAAGTAATTGAGAATTAAAGAAAACAATAAAACCAAAAAAAAAATAATTGAAAAAAATAAAGAAATTTTTTTTAAATAATTAAATAAATTAAATTTGAAATGTGCGGTAAGAAAATTTAAAGAAGAAATTGAAAAATAAGTAATATAATTTAAAAATGATAAAAATATAGTTGTAAATTGTAGTAAGTATATTTAAATTTATAACAGAAAAGTATTATTAAAAGGTGCAGACATTTTTAGAGGATTTAAAATTTTTTAATCAATGTAAATTTCAATTAATTGTAGTTTACAAAAATTGAAATGGCTATAAATTTAAAATTTGAAATAATTTTAAAAAGGCAAAAAGGATTTAAAATTTTAAACAAAAAAACATCATGTGACAAATTTCAGGTTTGGACAAAATAAATGAATGTAACTTGTAAATTGTTAATTATTATACATAATTTTGAATCAATTCAAGTTCAAATTAATTATAGTTTAAGACATTAAAATTTCCATGAACCTAGAACTTAACAAAATTCTAATAATTTAAAAAATGAATTAAGATTTAAAACAAATCTAATGACAAACTTCAGATGTGGACAGAATGAATGAATGAAACTTGTAAATTATAAATTATTGTATATAATTTTTAATCAATGTTAGTTTAAATTACTTAAAGTTTGAAGAAATAAAATTGCTATAAATTTAAAACTTGACAAAATTTTAAAAAGGAAAAAAAAGGATTTAAAATTTAAAACAAAAATGCAACTACCAAGAAACTTCAGGTTTAGACAAAATGAATTAATGAAACTTGTAAATTATTACACATAATTATCATTCATTCAATTGAGATTGCACTTTATGTACTTTGAATTAAAGAGCAACAGGTGTCTTGATCATCGAACGTGGTCTACTTCATACAACAAATTCTTCTGACAACTGAAGAGACTCAACGATTCTTTTAAGTTTTGATTTAGAATTGTTTATCTTATAAAATATAAAGTACGTTTTATTGCAATTAATGTTTAATGAAATAATGTATTCTTCGCTTTGAAGAATCAGTTTTCTAATACAGAATTAGTATATTCTGTAAATGAAAAAAGTTTCCTGTCCTCAAATTTAGAAAATGTTTATATTCTTGAAACCGAATGTTTCTGTCTTGATAATTGAAAAATTGAATTTTCTTAGATTTCTAATCAATGTCTCAGAATCCCTGTTGAGGTGTATTCAGGTCATTTCAGGAGAAAGAAACAGAAAGTCAATATGTCCAGGATATTTCATTCCTTGTCCGCTACGAAAAGTATAAAATAGAAATATATATAAAACATTAAAATTTACGTTAGGTGCCAAATAAAGATCGGAATGAATGTTTTAGTAGAAATCAATTTAATACTAAGATTATAACTTTATTCCTAGATTCTACTGCTCATAATATATGTAGGTTAATTTTAGTTTCTTACGTACATACAACTGCGACTCAGAATTTAATTTACAAATTGAATTAGACTAAATTGTGAATAATAATAATTGGAAAATAAAACTAAGAATGTTTTAATAAAGTTCAATATTTAAAAATGTAAAGTTTTTTTTATGATCACAAATTTAGCATTTAAATTTTATTTTAATTTTAATGAAATGCTAAAAATAAATAACAAACATTTCCAAACTTGCCAAAAATAGAAAAATTTAATTATTTACATATATTTTCAAACGAAACACGTGGAAAATTTAATAGAAGAAAATATATATTTTTTATATAGAGATTTAATTATCTTTTTTACATATTTTGCAAACTGAGAATAAGGTATGTAAAAGTGGGTGAGAAAAAGTCGCTTGAAGATTTGCGTATTCGAGTCTTCGAGGTGCTAATACCAAAATGCGTCACGAGCGCGTTGGTGTAGTTTTACGTCACAAGGGTCTCCATGACGTCAATAGTGGGTGCTGCAAAATCAACTTAACAGGGGTGTTTCCGCCTAGGAGCGTTTTACGTAATAAAGGACAAGTGTTAAGGATATCTGATTCTGATCTAAACTCAAAAGGTCATTCGAATTTTGCAACACCCACATTAGAAAAAGAATGGATTTATGGAATAAAATTGTTACACTACTAGAATTTCATTAATGTTGTCTAAAGGTGGAAAATAATTAAAATATTCATCACCAAGGACAGCGAGTGATAAGAAGAGATGGAATTTCATTTAAATAATAGTCGTAAATTCACATTATATTATTCTATCTCACTGCATTGCAGAAGAACATGTAAACTGTCAGTGGCGCCATCTTTGGGTTCTTTAAACTAGACTAAACTTTAAGTTCAGTGAATTTTGACAGCCAGACAATTAACCTCACAATTCACTTAGTTGGTCCAAAAGCGACTATTCTGTTAAGTCAATATGACTGCGTCGTGAGTAGGACTATATAGCACCTAGATGGCACCTAGTATACGTATATACAATTCAATGTGACCTACATAAGTGTGATCACAGTTAGAACATTTCAGTTTATGAACAACACCTGTAGTATCAAATTTGCTTATCTGCTCTGCATCTAATTTAATGCAAATATATATGTGTATTTGATAAAAGAGATTATTTAAATTGTAAAAAGTAAGCTAGGTTGATAAAATTATCTTGGAAACATTTTTTTGGGGAGAAATGGAAAAAATATGTATTTTGTACTTTTAATCATTAGGAGTTTTGATGTTAATTTGAAAGTTGTGTTTTTAGTGTATTTTTTTATAAGAGGTTATGTTAAGGTTATGGGACTTTTTTAAAATGTATACGCCAAATAATTTAAAATTAATGTTTCTTATACAATATTTATGACAACAGGTTGATTTTAACTGAGATTATAATATGACAGATCTCATCAATTATTATTGTTCGTCAACAGCTGATACCTTCAACTTAAATTAAATTAGCATCAACCCTACTCTCAATTCTTTCAACGCAATCAAAATCAATTAAACCTAATATTAGAAAACTTACATCTCAAAAAGAATTAAATAAATCCTTTTTTCTAAACTTAACCTAACCAAAATTTTTAGCTTAACAACCGACCAACTTAACCAACAAAAAGGAATTTATTTTTACCGAAATCCGTTGAGCGCCTGGCTAACTAATTAGCCATTGTAACTACCAACTTAACTACCAAAAATACAAAATTGAAATTTACATTAAATTTACCGAAAGCATTCCGGCCAAAATCTTACAAAATATAATGAAATGGACTTACCCACTAATTTAAGTAATTTAAGACCTACCGTATCTCGCGTTATGTTTAATTTTTAATTCTAATCTTTATATCTCTTAGAAAATCAATATCTTTAATAGCGTGTCAGACAATTCGAGAGCAAAATTTACAGTGTCTCATTTTCTGAATAAAATCGATAAAGAACCGAGAACATAACCAAGAGCGGAATCTTCTTGGCGGCGATCGACGAGTCCTCTGTAGCGTTGCTGAGCGCTGATTGGTGGACACATTTCCTTAACTAGGAAGTGGCGCGGAATCCATTCGAATTTGAATCTTTTGACGAAACCAACTTACTATTTTCTCAGTTATTCTTCCGTAATATATTCGTAAACTTGATCTTGACTTGTATTCTAATCGTAGCTGACAAATTTCTTTCCATCCAACTCGATGATGCTTAATCTTGACTAGTATAGATTAGCGGCGGACTTCAACAGGCAAAACTAAACTAGATGTTGCCAACCCAGGTCCTCATCTAAGTACTAGTACGAAGTACTACTCATCTAAGATTTGATCTAAAATTGGCAGACGTGTCTTAACAACAAAGTGTTGTTAACCTCAAACTCATCAGTTACTGTGCTCGAGGCTTGTTTTTCAGTTAACAACAAAGTCCTAACAATAATTTCCTCCAGTGTGCTCATCTATTACAAATTGATGATCATGATCATGATCCAGTTCCACTAAGTCAATAATGCCATCATTGCTCCGTTTCCACTATGTCAGTGCTTTGCTACATAAGATCATTGTGCTCCAAAAATAAGAAGAGAAAACACAAACATGTATTTTTTTCTTCTATTATTTTACTATGTAAATTATTGTTAAACCATGGTGTCTAGTGTACACATAAGTTGTTTTTGTCACTTATTGTTGTCTTTTATACAAAGATCATTCTTACATCGGAAATCGATTGAAGAAAAATATTATCTTATTAGTAACCTCAAAAAGTTTTATAAAATTTTAGATTCTTATAATTTTACCAAAACCTTTTAACTATTCTCAAGAATCTTTTATGCTGTATGTGTAAATTATATATCATATTATTATTTACTTTGTTAGAATTCTACTTTTTGTTAAGAAGTTTTATATTTTACAGTCCTGAAGATTGGGATAAACCCATGAAATGCATAGACTGAATCAATAAAAAATTCTATATATGTCTTAAATTATTGTTTGAAACATTTTAATCAACCAGACCAAAGGCCACAACACATCGAGTTCATTTAATAAATAAGGTCTACAAGTATAAAAAAATATATTAATGAAAAGTAACAATAGGGAAGTATTAGTGCCGAGACGTTTTTGAAGGAAGCTTCCGAGATTCTAAGACGCGTATTCCGGATTCCTTTTTCCACATCCCAAATTCCACATCCCAAATTCCACATATTAAATTAGACATATACATTTTAGATTCCACTGTTCAACTGAAAATCTGGATTATACATTCAAGACTCCATAGCACATGTTTTAAACCTCATAGTCCAGATTCCACATCGCAGTTTCCAAATCCTAGAATTCATATTGAACATATTTCTACTTTCTGTGTGACAAATATCAAATTCCAAATCCCGCACTCCAGATTTCCCATCCCAAATAGCACGTAATATTGCAGCAACGTTGCAGCAACATTGCACGGCAATGTTGGCAATATTGCCATGCAATATTGCTGCAACGTTGCCTCAACGTTGTCCATGTCCGCCTTGCAGCAACGTTGCACTGCAATGTTGCTGCAACGTTGCAGTGCAATGTTGCCGCAATGTTGCAGTGCAATGTTGCCGCAATGTTGCTGCAACGTTGCAGTGCAATGTTGCCGCAATGTTGCAGTGCAATGTTGCCGCAATGTTGCTGCAACGTTGCAGTGATAGTGCCATGCAAAATTAAAAGAAATGAATAAATAAAATTGGTACGTATTTCCTGAAATTGATTTTACAGCTATACATATATAGAGCTGTTTAAAAATTCGGCCAGGAAAGTTGACTAAAGAAGACACCTGTTACTTGAATATTTTAACGATACGGATTCTGGTCTTATATAACAGAGTTGATGCATCTCACCTATGGGAAGGCCAGACCGACGCCACCCTTTGGCCACTTGTCAAAACAATAACTGCAACATTGCAGCAACGTTGCGGAAACGTTGCAGTTATTGTTTTGACAAGTGGCCGAGGGGTGGCGTCGGTCTGGCGTTCCCATAGGTGAGATGCATCAACTCTGTTATATAAGACCAGATTCCGTATCGTTAAAATATTCAAGTCACAGGTGTCTTCTTTAGTCAACTTTCCTGGCCGAATTTTTAAACAGCTCTGTATATGTATAGCTGTAAAACCAATTTCAGGAAATAAGTCCTATTTTTATTTATTCATTTCTTTTAATTTTGTCATGGCACTATCACTGCAACGTTGCAGCGCAATGTTGCTGCAATGTTGCTGCAACGTTGCAGAAACATTGCAGTGCAACGTTGCTGCAAGGCGGACATGGACAACGTTGAGGCAACGTTGCAGCAATATTGCATGGCAATATTGCCAACATTGCCGTGCAATGTTGCTGCAACGTTGCTGCAATATTACGTGCTATTTGGGATTTCAAATCTGGAATGTTAAATATGGGTTGTGGATTCTCGAAATTTAAATCTTGGATGTGGAACTTTCAAAGTTGAATCTGGTATGCGAAATTTGGAACGTAATAGCTAAAATATAAATTTTGTTATTTAGAATTTGGGGTGTAAAATCTAGAATCTGGATTCCAAAATCTGAGTGTAGAATCTGTTATCTGAGATGCTGAACCTAAGGTGTGTAATTTCACATGTAACATATGCAATTTTTTATTAAGGTGTTCAAGTTGGAATATGGAATTTGAAACCTTGATTGTGAGAAGTAGAATCTTTAATGCAGAATTTGAATTGTAGAAACTCAGATACCGAATCTAAAATATGAAATCCGTAATCTGAGATTTTAAATCTGGAATGTGGAATCCGAAATCTTAGATTTAGAATCTCAACTGCAACTGCAATCCGAAATCTGCAATGAAATTTGTAAAATTTAGAATTCGGAATGTAAAATCTAGAATGTGAAATCAAGAACGTGGAATTTGGGATATAGAAGCTTGAATGTAAAATTGGGGATATTCAATCTGAAATGTAAAATGTGGAATGTACAATCTGGGTCGTAGAATCAGAAATATGGAATTTGGGTTATAGAATCTAGAAAGTGGAATTGGAAATGTTTGATCTGGACTGTACAATCTGGAACCTGGAAAATGGAATCCGGAATATGGAAGTTGGAATCTACAATGTGGTTTGTGGAATGTAAAATTTGGGACAGGGGATCAGGAATCAGTTAGATAATCAACTCCTGTATCCTAAAAGGACTAGGCACAAGTCCAAAAACCCCAGACAAAATCTTGGAAAATGTTAACCTAAGGAACACTAATCAAAAAGCAAACTTGCTTTTTTATTTTTTGGTACAATTTTTTTTCTATATAAAATTAAATTTTGTTAAACCCTAACATTTTTTAATGTTCCAATTCGAACACTGTTTTGTGACGCTCTTTTGATTTATAAATTTTCCCGGCTTTCAACCACGGGAGATGGCAAAAAAAAATGTTTCTCTTTCAAAATTTGTTTAATCCAACTTCAGCTTATTTAAATTCGACTCGGTGTAAAAGAAGCATTACACCTTAAATTAAATTTGATCAATTATCAGTTTTGCAAACATTAAGCAGAATATTACTATTTATTACGAATTCTAAAAAAAAATTTAAGCTTCAAGAATTTAAAATATCTTGAAAAAAGCATTCAATAAAAAATCTCCAATTCTCCAGTTCAATATCCTTTAACAGTATATTTTTCAATAATTCTACAAGGTTTAAATTTACCAATTTTGACCTGAATCTACGAGCATTAATACTTGATAAACTGACACTTTTATAAATATAGAAATTCCATTATATGTTAAAATCAATAATGTCATAGATTTCGTGGTATATTTAACACCTAATATACTAGACAGAGGTGACTTTATAGTTTTCGATCGAGTGACCCGGAAAATTAGTACTCCAAACAGTAGAGCACGCAAGTACAATCCATTCTCTCGGCATATTTTGATAAAATCTCAATATCCTCTGATATAGCTTTCAGGAGGAAACAAAGAGTTTAATGGTTTCGCACGCGCATTGGTTTACCCTTCAATAAATTGTTTCCTTTGATAGTTGGAAGGGAACCGAGAGCGCGGAGCTAACAATAAGGTGCGTTAAAGCGGAATTCTAGAAAGAAGTTTTCTCTCTCTCTCTCTCACTTGCTCCTGATCTGATTCCTACGTTTCTCAGAGGCTGTGCAGAGAGAATGAGAGCATAAATCGACGGTGAAAACTTTTCGGGAACAGTTACCAGTCGGTAACACATACAAACGTGTATGGGATTTTATCTGACGGTACTCGGGGATGTTGCGGGTTGATTTATCGCTTGTCGTTGCCATGGAAACCTCGGCGTGACTGGCTTGCGCGACACCCTCATATCGTCGACTCGACTCACTGCTTTGCTCTATCCTCTCTGCGCTGTCTATCCCTTTCTAGTTGCTTCCCCGTTCCAGCTCTACCCCTCGGCTCCCCTTGCCATGCGCCCCATCCATCTAGGCTTCTATGCCACCCTCGACTCCATCCATACCAACCACACCAACGCCACGAACTTCTACCCGACTCACCCTCTCCACATTTATCCACCTTCCCACCTTCGCCGTCTTGCTCTTTCTCACTCCTTCTGATATGCACCCCACGCCACTCGCAGCCCTACTACCAACCCCCTCAGATACGTCGAGGAGGCGACTTAGTACCCTTTGCACAGAATTCCCTCTATCACCCACGCAGGCGCTCTGCTCAAGTCGTGACCCTTTAACCCGTCGAGAAATGCTTTAAGTGCTCGAGTCTGAGTGAAGAAACCATTCCGGGAATTTAGAAGGGTTTTCCACAGTTTTCCTTTCTTGGGTCAGTTTAGGATATTGACCACTATCTGATTCGATTTTTTTCCTCTTACCGAAAGCACGGGGGGAAGCGAAAAATAGAGAGAGACACCTACTGAAGTTGTTGACGATTCGTATAACAAATAAAAGAACTTCAACAACTTGTGTAGTATCGCCGGGCAAGGCCAGATTAAAATAGCGGGAATTTGAAAATTTGTTGACTTTTGTTTTTTATAAACAAAAATTATCGGGCAGGTGCGAGTCGGACTCGCGCACGTTGGGTTTCGTATACGAACTTAACCCATTGAACACAAAATCTTAAAAGGTTATAGCAGGATAAGCATGTCTGTGCTACCTTGGCACGGATTTTTTTTATGTTTACAGAATGCAGGTGGCTGATTCCAGAAAAAAAGCGAAATTGATGTCCTTAATGATTTCTGTAAATCAGGATTGTCGATTATGAAAAGTTATTTTTTTTTAATAATACTAGATGTATGAATTTATGAAACAAATTTATTTCTTATATGATAAACTTTTATGTATATTCTCTAAGTGTTTTTGCGTCTACAGAACGGCTGGAAATTAGGAGTACTCGCATTTGCCTGGACAACCCGGTATATTGGGTTAGCTCGCCAGTGGAGAGGGAAAACTGTAGAAAAACCTCTCCTGAGTACAACCGGTTTATCGACAGTCGAGTTCTAGTAAACTGTACAGGTCAATTACAGACAGTGCATATCATTATACCTCGACGTCTTTACCTTCCACTCAAGTTATCTCACAGCAGGAAAAAATCCCAGGCTCTCCAGGGCGCGAACCATTGTCAAACATTGTGATTGGAGCAAAATTTAAATGCCTACCAAGTACCGCCTTAAGTTTTTTGAAAGTTGGCAACATTGTTATTGACAACCTATACTGCAGCGAACGTTTGTAGAAAGGATATTTTGTGAAAACTAATTTATCAATGAGATTTTTAAAAAATACATTTCTTCACGTCATTTCCTCATGTTGATTTATTAATGGGTTAGCACTTTTTTATTTAATAACACTAGTTTACAGCCAAAATGTAGATTTAATGCCACTATTTTTTTTTATGTACTATGGTTCTCTAAACTTAAAAATGACATTAAGAAATTTTTCTATGAATAGGTTTCCGAAATATGAATTTTTTAAATTTTTTTACGTTTTTTTCGGAGGTGACTTCACGTTTTAGGCCGTATCTCGAGTTACTGACGTCCGATTAAGTTTTTCTAGGTGTCAAATTAAAGGTAATCAAATTCCAAACAATCGCTTTTAACATTATTTTTCAATCGGTTAAATATTTTAAGTGATATAGTCAAAAAAAAATAGAAAATTTGAGTTTTTGGCCCAAAATCTGAAAAACAAATTCATTCTACCGCCATGCAAAAATAGTAAACGTCAAATTATGTCCAATTTAAATTTTTTTACATATATGGCTCACTTTTAAGAAGAAAAAAATGTATGGATGAAAACAATCTATGTGTAATTATTGAAGTTATAAGCCATGGTACTGAAATTCTCGTTTTACGCCATTTCGGTATTTTACCTCCTTTTATAGTGATTATGTTGATTAATTTAATGAATACAATATCTAATTAGAAAATGGACTTTTTTCACAGATTTCAAATAATTTTCAGTGCTTTACTAATTCAAATTTGACTGAAAAATTTTTTGGAGTTTTTGACAAAAATTTCTGAAGAGGCATAAATTGATTAAAATCTGCTTTCTTGACAAGTAGAATCAGATGCGCAGAGGTTCAATTTTTGTTGAATTTTGTTCGTTAATAGATGAAAAAGTTTGAAATTAGATATCGAAATATGAAAAATAAATTATATTTGACTGAAAATTTTTTTGGAGTTTTTGACAAAAATTTCTGGGGAGGCATAAATTGATTAAAATCTGCTTCTTTGACAAGTTGAATCAGATGCGCAGAGGTTCAATTCTTTTTTAATTTTTTAGGAGAAAAACCATTGATTTTCGTCTGAGGACTGCTGCGGACATATTTTTTAAAGAAAAATAATTAATTTCATATTTCTATATCTAATTTCAAACTTTTTCATCTATTAACGAACAAAATTCAACAAATCTGTTTCAACTTGTCAAAAAAGCAGATTTTAATCAATTTATGCCTCTTCAGAAATTTTTGTCAAAAACTCCAAAAAATTTTTCAGTCAAATTTGAATTAGTAAAGCACTGAAAATTATTTGAAATCTGTGAAAAAAGTCCATTTTCTAATTAGATATTGTATTCATTAAATTAATCAACATAATCACTATAAAAGGAAGTAAAATACCGAAATGGCGTAAAACGAGAATTTCAGTACCCTGGCTTACAACTTCAATAATTACACATAGATTGTTTTCATCCATACATTTTTTTCTTCTTAAAAGTGAACCATATATGTAAAAAATTTAAAACTGGACATAATTTGACGTTTTCTATTTTTGCATGGCGGTAGAATGAATTTGTTTTTCAGATTTTGGGTCAAAAACTCAAATTTAAAATTTTTTTTTTTGGACTATATCACTTAAAATATTTAACCGATTGAAAAATAATGTTAAAAGCGATTGTTTGGAATTTGATTACCTTTATTTTGACACCTAGAAAAACTTAATCGGACGTCAGTAACTCGAGATACGGCCTAAAACGTGAAGTCACCTCCGAAAAAAACGTAAAAAAATTTAAAAAATTCATATTTCGGAAACCTATCCATAGAAAAATTTCTTAATGTCATTTTTAAGTAACGAGAAGCTTAGTACATAAGTAAAAAATAGTGACATTGAATGTACATAAAATTTTTTTTTTTTTGTAAACTAGTGTAATCATAGTGTATTTGCATACGTTTCCAGTATTTATATCGCATTGTTCACAGTGCATAGGAAAGTTAGGTTATGTTTCTGAGGTTGTGGTCATTTTGTTTCGATTCGTCATTCCCTCATCATCATTTCCTCACTAAATTTTACCTTCATATTCCATTCAAAAATTCAAACTCAAAAAAGTTGTGGACCATTATAATATTTTAATAAAATAAGACATAAACTATGGCTGGAGAAAAAAAAATTCAATAATGAGTTTAAAAAATTGATTAATTCGGTAAAGACATTTTCGAATTTTTTCTGGAATCAGCCAGATACCTATGTGTAGATATAATTCCCAAAGTATTATCCCATAGAAATGATTTTTATAGGAGTTATGGGGATAACTAAAAAAATACTAAAACTCAATTTTCTCAAAAACGGCTGAACCGATTTAAGTAATAAAAATATATGTTATGGCTTTTAATAAGGCTAATAAAAAAAAATTGACAAGTTTTTTTTTCAAAAATGTGGTCAAACAATTTTTCTTTTTTTTGTGTTAGGGTCCAAAAATGCTTGGGCAAAGAGTAAAGTAGGAATTTAATGCTCTCACCCCCTAGAATTGTTCTATATCCAAACAAATACCCTTTTTTTAAAAAAAATAAAAAATATTTAGAGGTCGCTCAAAGCACTCAAAATTTCCCATGTAAAATAAATGGGAAAAAACCCTTTTTAATAGAATTGGTATAGAATCCTTGAAAGTGAATATTTTTCAATCGAAAATCTCTGTTTCTCTTCAGGAGACTTTAAAGAATAATGCTAAATTGTTTATTTATTCATTTTTTATTATTAACTTTTTTTTATAGGGACCCAGAAAAACCTCATAAATTACAAAATTACGAAAAAATCGTTTAAATCGTTTTAAATTAAATATAGATTGGATATTAAAAAAAATATTTAAAATGAACGAGTCTCAAACAACGGAAAACATCCAGTCTACGTATTTGTTATTTAATCTTTGTTTAAACATTGTTTAAATAAAAAATGAACTTGAAAAAGTATTTTACGTCAACATTATATAAAATAGTATTTAGGCAAATGAACAGTTTTCTAATGAAACTTTAGTGACTTTTGCTATATTATTTGTCGAATTTTTTGAAAAAATTTGGAGATAATAAAAAAAATTAAAAATTGAGTTTTAGTATTTTTTTTAGTTATACCCATAACTCCCATAAAAATCATTTCTATGGGATAATGCTTTGGGAATTTTATCTATACATAGGTACCTACATTCTGTAAAAAATAAAAAAATCTGTGCCAAGGCAGCACAGACTCTTATCTTTGTTATCCCTTTGTTTTCTATTTTTAAGTTACGTTATTATAAACATAAAAAATAAAACTTTTCACCGGAGCTACATTTTCTATAAGTATTGAGTGTGCTCTTTTCGAATCTGAAATTAAAAATTAATTTTTTTGAAACAAAAATTAAATTTGGCGGTTTTAATGTCATACTTTAAAGATATAGAAGGCAGAATTAAACATTTCAAGATGGCGGACCTAATATGGCGTCAAGGAGTCGGTTAACGTTTTTAAAAAACGGTAGAAGACAAAAAAATCATTTACAAAATTTTCGTCCGCTATATTGGATCAGCCATTTTGAATTTTGAAAATCTAACTTCAGATTCGTTACCAGCGACTTCGAAAACCCCCAGATAACGAATTTGAACTAAATAGGAAAAAAATTTCAATTTGTCATCCGTCATTTTGAATTTTAAAAATCTAACTTCAGATTCGTAATCAGCGACCCCGAAAACACGCAGATAACGAATTTGAACTGAATCGGAAAAAAATTTTAATTTGTCATCCGCCATGTTGGATCCGTCATTTTGAATTTTGAAAATATATAATAATTTTGAATTTTAAAGACAAAATTCTAATAAAGACTTCAGATAAAATTATTTTCTTGCTCATTGAATAATGAAGTTTGTAATTAACTAAAAAAATTTGTAATTCTTATTAATCTCAGTATCTTTAAATAATTATCAGTAATTGTTCAGAAATATTTTGAGATTAATTAAATAATGATAATTGTTGTCTTTTAAACGATTAACAATAAACTATATTTAGATTTTGAAGAAAATTATTTCTAAAATAAAAGAACAACATTTTTACAAAATGACAACCGTTAATCAACACTTTTTAAAGAAATAGAAAAATTATTATATTGTATTTGCTGACAACTGCATTGAAAGGCAAAACATTAAAACACAATGATTATTTGTTTACCAATAATGTAATTTTATTTCCTACTTGACTCGGAGAAATCGATAAATTTCATCTCCGTATTTAAATAATAAAACGTGACTTTTGGGATGTGCAAAATACCACGTCGCAAATTATTAATGAACATTTTAATTTTGAACGAACTGATCCACAATGTTGTGTAAAATTAAAAGACAAATTTTTACGAATTTCATTACAATTCTTGATTTTAGAATTTTAGTTAAGTTTAAAAATTAATTTAAGCTAAAAATTGTATTATAAACATTATTTTTTAGTTTCTAATATTTTATTAAGATTTACAAGTGATTTAGTTAAAGAATATTTCTATTAAGACGAAATCAGAATACATCAAGGTTAATAAAAATCGATAGGTTCAGAATCAACTTTAATTTTTTAGCTGTATATGAGAATCTTCTTCCTTCTGTGAGAAAAACAATGTCAATTCTCAGTATCTGAATTATAAAGTATACACGTACAATACCGTTTTCTCGGAAGATTTAAAAAAGCTATAAACTGGAATTCATTTTAAGATGGAATTCAATCCAATCAATGGATTAAACAGATCCGTTTATTATTGAAATCCTTCAATTTCTCAATTCTGTTCTACCTCAGTTTTCTTATTGGAGAGTAACATTTTTTGTACGAAACTCAATATAATTATATTTACGAGGATTGATTTTCTCTTTATTGATTTTGTTTTCAGCGTTGATTGCATTACACAAAATAAGCATTCCTTTAAACAAAAATAACCTGAGACTAATACAGTGAACGGTACTTAAATTAAATTGAATCAAAATTGAACCTCCTGGGTTAAATTTCAGTCTAAGCTGAAAAGTATTAAAATTCGAGTTAATTTTAAAAATAAAAAAATCATCATGAGAAACTAGAGCATAGAGCCTCCAAATCAAGAGAAGCATGAGAAAAAAAAATTTTAAGTACTTAAAGTTCAAAAAACTAACTTAAACCCAGAAAGGGTGAGCCAAGTAGGTCGAAGCTTCGCTTCTTATATAAAGATTGAGTGTCGTATCAACTGCGCGAAAGATTAGTTGCAGCCCTCCCGCGGCGAGAAAAAGTACTAAGCTGCACTACCTGCCACAATTGAGTGGGCAACTCGCGGAGCGCGATTAAAAACAAGACTACATTGAAACTGTAATGAATCCACAAAATTTAAATTTTTTAAATTTATTAAAAATTTTCTTAGAAATATGATGGCTCTGTCAGACTTGTGATATTTTTTTATTTACGAAAGTTATTATTAAAAATACTAACAGATTTTCAAAAAAATTTTACGAAAAAACTTTTTTTTTCAAAAGCTGCTATTTTGGTCAAAAAAAAAAAATAAAAACATTTTATATACGGGTTTTGGAAAGGTGAAAAGTTTATCTTTAAGATAGCGTTAGCCATTTTTTAATTCATTTCGAAAAGTAATTTTTTTTTTAGATTTGAAAATGCTCTATTTTTGAAATATGAAAAAAAAGTCAATCAAGACATTCATTAAAAATCTCGTGAATTTTTTTTTCATAATGTAGAGAACATTTATTATGGACAAAGTTGATGATTATAACCTAAAGAAACGACAGAAATTGGTTAAAAAAAATTTTATTCTTAAAATGGACAAGGATTTAAAAAATCGTAAAATTACAAGAAGAAAATGAATTTCAGTTTGCGCAATTGCAGCAAATCTTTGCAACATGCTCCCTGAATATTGGCTCAGAGAGTTCAATTTTACATAAACACTTCTGCTTCACACTTTAATAAATTGTAAAAAAGTTTTTAAATAATGTTTCTTTATTTTTGGAAACTTTCGATATTTAAAAAAAATTTGATATTGTAACTGTCCGTACGGACTAGGTGAAATTTACCAGAACGTAAATTTTCAACAATTCCAGCTTGAAGAGCAAGCGTCGACTGAAGGAGCTACCTTCAGGTGGTACCTCGAAGATTTTTCTCCACCGGTCCGAGTCCCCTCCATCGATTTGTTTAGAAATGGCGCAATATTCAAAATTCGCCTTGGTTAAGCTAACCTAGTCCGTACTCTGAGGGTTAAAAATTGAAGTTGAAGTTGAAATTAGAAATCTGCAAAAACTGAAAAATTACTTGATATTTCTCTCGTACTAATTAAAAAACTATTAAAGCTTTTGATTTTGGATACCTATCATCTTCTTAGAAATTTTATGAAGACATATTTCTAAGAAAATTTTAAATACATTTTAACAATTTAAATTTTGTAGATTTATTACAGTTTAAAGGTAGTCGGGTTTTTAATCGCACTCCGCAAAGTGTCCACGCAATTATGTCCAGTAGTATAAATTTTAAAAAGTGAACCTTTTCAGGCGGCAAAATTCAAATATCTTTAAATGACTAGTAAGAAAGAAATTAATATTTTAAATAAGTCAATAATAATTTTAAATAAAGATAGATTTAAAAAAAACTTTCAAATAGTTTTTAAAATATAATTATTTAATTATTTTATTTTATTAATTTTAGAATTTATTATAAATTTTAATTTAATTCTAAACTATTTTAAACAGTTTACTGAATTAATTTGCAATACATTGTAGTTTAAACTTTAAATATTAAAAATGTTATATGTTCAATTAAAATTTAATGTCATTAAATAAAAATAGAACGTAAGAAACTAATTTTCGTTTTAATTTTAGTTTTGACAAATTTATTTCTTAAAAATTTAAATAAGTAGGTATTAAAAAAATTTAAAAAAACCTTTTCTTTAAAATATTGAATTTTGTTTGAATTTGATAAAAGATTAAAACTCTGCTTCCACGTTAAATGTAATTTAATTTATTATTCAATTTTGATAAAAATTTTAATTTAAACAATTTTTTTTTAACTTTTATTGTGATAGAATAAAATTAACACATTAAATCTGATGAATTATAAAATATTGTACATATTTTGTATAAATAAATTTCTTTTATAAAAATTTTCAAAAACTTGTATACAGTAAAGAATTCGGAATAAAAATTGAAATTAGGTTACATTTGAAAACAATTTAATGGAGGATAAAATGAAATTAATAAAATTGAAAAATGTTTTTTGTTTCATGACAAAAATTTAAAGACATTAAATAAGATTTTACATATGTGCGTAACTAATTTCGACAATTTTTATCTTTACAGAAATATTTATTTATTTACTATTTTAGTGTATTATTATAATTTGTTATTTATTAGCTTATTTTTATTATTACTTATTTCAGTTGATTAAATTATGGTATAAATAGTTAAATTAAAATTGTTGAAATTACAACGATATTCAGAATTTTAGATATAGTTCATATGAAAAATATAGATGGAGATAATAATAATAAAGTAGAATTAAAAATTAAATTTTGTTATAAAAAAACTGTCTCAAAACTTGAGATGCTTTTCTTGTAAAGTCACGAAATGAAAATTGTAAAAAAAATTTAATGAAAAAATTATAATAAAGTGTAAAAAAGTTTACAATTAAAAATGTTTCAGCAGAATAAACTTTTCTTTTAATTTAACTTAAATTCAATTAGTTCACAATTCTATTTCACTTTAACTTAAAACAAATTGCTTTAAACTAAAAATTGATAAATTTAAATAATTTAATTAGAAATTATTTTTATAATTTTCTATTTTATAATTTATTTGAACATTATCAGGCTTGTGTCCGTAAATAGTCTGATTCACTATAAAAGTAAATTCTATAGTGAAGTAGACTATTTACGGACCCAAGCCTGAACATTATTAATTTCCTTTACCTATAAATTGTGAAATAATTTTATTTTTATGTTACTATTGTTTAAAATAATTTTTTTCTGTGATTTTTACATATAAATATTTATAAACTAATTAAACATGTTTAAAATATCAAAAAAATAATTTCTTTAATATTGTTTCATTTTTGTGCTAAAAAATCGTTTTTTTTAAATCTTGGGGCTTAGAAAATATCGGAATTCTAGACTCTCCATAAACATGTAGAAATTTCGACTTGAGTCAATATTTGGTACAATATTGGCGATGAATATTAGCTACGTCTAGAAACGTTCTACTACTGAAATAGAACGCTCATTTAAGTTTTTTATACACTTTTTTTAAGCAGTATCATCTCAGCAAAAAGTTTAATATTATTTTTAGTAAATCAATATAAGATTAAAATTCGAATCTATCTGAACTAATTCATTTTTAATTTCCTCTTCAAAAATTGTATACTCTATTTTGCCGATAAAATTTATTAGAAAATTTTCAATTAAGTTTCGAATTTGTGATTAAAATATTTTACATAAACTCGTTTCAGAACACGTGAAATTGAACTACTGTTGAAAAGGTTGGAGTTTTTGACAACAGATGGTGCGTTAGAGTTGGGATTCCCCTTGCAATGTCGAAGGGGACTTTTATTGAGTTACTTTTCAAACATTTGGTACATTATTATTTACATATTTTTGTGAATGTTTGCAACAAAAGTGAAAGATTTTCGGCATTTTTAAATTGACTTTTGCTTCTTTAAATAATACATTAAATATCTTTAAAATTTTTATATAACCAATATAATTAAAAAATAATACTTTTTCACAAAATTAGAGTAAATGTTAATAAACATCCAGTAAATTTTGTATTTATTCGTACCTTAATAAATTAGTAAATATTTGCAATAATTCAATTATCTGTGTGAAAATTATCTCAGATGATTATTCGGACAAAAAATCAAAAACGTGGAAAATATATGATTTTAATAAGAATTCATTGAAAAAATTCAAGGGAAATAATAAGTGGAGAAAATGGAACATATATTGGTTGAAAATTCGTATTTTTAAAAATTTATTAAATTTACAAGAAACTTGTTATTGTTTTTCAATAAGTTTTTTAAAAAGGTCAGCTATTTTCAGATTTTTAAAATATGATCTCAAAATTCGTCAGCTTCGCATCAAAAAACTTCCGAGTAACAAATTTTAAATGAATTCAATAATTATTTTCAAAATATCTGTCATTTTGGATCTGCCATTTTGAATTTTGTAATTCTGACATCAGATTAGTAATTGGAGAAAACCCGGAGTAAAAGTTTCAAGTGAATTCAATAAGGTTTTATATTTTAGTATAAAATAAATTGACATTAATTGTTTAAAAATGACAAATGTTGATTAGTTATTAATTTATAACAAGAAATTCAAAATGTCGACGTCAAAATAATGAATTCTAATAAAAAAGTTAAAAAAGTTAAAAAGTTAAAAACATTTGGAACAAATGTGATAAAATAAAATATAATAAAACTAAGGGTACTGGAAATTTTTGGGTCACTGATAAATAATCTGTCAAATGTTTTTCCAAATTCAATATGTCTGATTCAATATGGCGGACAATAATTTTACATTTAGAACAAAATTAATTTAACTGGTTATCTAATTAATTAAATTAATTAAAGTTCTATTTAAACTGGTTTTTTTATCGTCGATTTTGAATCCGTTATTGTTTTTTTAAAATTCAACATGGCGGATTCAATATGGCGGACCGTAATTTAAAATTTTGACCAAAATTAATTAAACTGGTTATTGAATTAATTAAATTAATTAAACATTTAATTAAACTGATTTTTATCGTTAATTCCGAATCCATTTTTTATTTTTTAAAATTCAATATGACGGATTCAATATGGCGGACAGAAATAATAAATTAATAAATGACAGTTTTTTTTTAAAGAAATAATACATTTTTAATAATATTAATAAAAGTCAGTATTTTAGGATTTTTTGGGTTGTTGATTGCGAATTTAATAATAATTTTTCAAAATTCAAAATGGCGGATACAAAATGTCGGATAAAAATCCATCATTTTTAACAGAAGAAGTAAAATTTAGTTGTAAGTAATTAATAGTAATTGTTTACCTTCTAAGGATCGAATTTAACCTCTAAAAAAAATTAAAGAATCTTAGTATAATAGGATTTTATGGTCTTGATAAGGAATCAGTAAATTATTATTTAAAATAAAAATGTCGGGTTTAATCTAGTTCGGACTTTTTAACAAAATTAATTCACTATTTCGGATTTGTTGAGTTTCTGTTTAAGAATCCATCAGTTTTTTCAAAATTGAAAATGGCGTCTCCAATATGGCGGCCAAAAATAAAAACTTTTATGTAATCCAAATTTTATCTTAATAGAATTTTTAGGTTACCGAATTCATATTTAACAGAATTTTTATTTTGCAGAATTCCAATTTAAACGAATTTTAATTTAGAAGTATTTTCATTTTATGGAATTTTAAGTGAATTTAATTTTTCAAAGCCAGAATATTCGTTTGAGCGAATCTTCAATTGTCCGTAATTCTATTAGTACGAATTGACATTTGATAAAATATTTAAAATGCAGAATGTTCATTTGTTCGAAATTGCAAATGGCCAAAAAAGCATCCGACTGAAATATTTTGGCGCGAATTTTGAAAATAACCAATCAGAAATTCTGAAGAAAATTGCCATTCGTTAATTTCAAAATCCGTGCCAAAATATTTTTGTCGGATGCTTTTTCAGCCATTTGCAATTTCTGCATTTTAATTTTTTTATCAAATGTCAAGAAGATTTGGTCAAATAAATATTCTGATATTTAAAAATCCGATTTAATTCTGTAAAATGAAAATTCTTCTAAATTAAAATTTGTCTAAATTGGAAATTCTATAAAATGAAAATTCTGTTAAATATAAATTTGGTAACCTAAAAATTGTTCCAAGTTAAAATTCGGATTAATTTATGTTCGATTGAAAACTAGTTGGAAAATGTGAAATTTCGGCTAACAGAAAATTGAACCTAATGAAATTCTATGAAATGAAAATTCTAAATAATTAATTTTAGAACTTATTCATGCGACCCTAAAATAATTGTTAGCAAGTTATTTTTTATCTTTTTTCGCTTTCGGAGAGAAAGTCAGAAAGTTAAAAAACATAAAAATCCTGAGTTTATATTGCAGGATAGTTCGCACATGTGCAGAAGGAGTCACAAACGACATCGATCGTGGACGAGAGAAAAGAAGATGAATGTTGCAGAAGTTTTCTCAACTGCTTTACTTTATGCAGATAAAGTAGTTTCCTGCCCGATACCAAGCCTCGGAAACAGTGGAATCTGTTTTAAAATAATTTTCAAAATTAATGACTGCCAAAGTTGAAATTAGAAATTTTACCAGAAGATCTTTAAATACATTTTTAGTTTGTGAAAAAGGTATTTTTAAAAAGCGATAATTTTTCAAAAAGGCTAAATTCAAGAAACAAAGATATAATTAATTTCGGCAGTAATTTTTCACTTCTTGAAACAACTTTAATTTATTATTCGTTCATTAAAGATTATTCAAATGTTAAACGCTTTTTACTATAAATATTGTGATTGCAAAAATAATTTATTTGTTGAAAATAAAATTTTTTTTATTTAAAAGAAGAATGTTAATAATTTGACAATTTTATTCCTTTGAATGATAAAGATTTGAAGAATGATTTTAAAAGAGAAGTGAAATAATTTTTTGTCAATTATGAGGAATGAGAAATTTTATTTTGTGGAAAATTTGGACTAAAATGGAGGATCTGGGAATATTCCAGAGAGCAGGTCTCATTGTTATCGATCCATTTTGGTAGTGCTATCACGTGATATCAATCGCTATGCCAGCCACTCAGCGCCTTAATACGGACCGTCAGCATAACACGAGTGAAACATAGCGTGAAAGGTCACAGTCACAGGCGCAATTCTACTTTACCTTCCGCTTTTACAATTAATCCCTTTTACGCTTTGACTTTTAATCAACTAGGCGAGTTAATAGTCAAATTTTTTATGCGCTAAATATAGAACTGCAGAGACAATCAATAACGGCCAATCATTATTTTCAATTCAATGTTTAATTATTTTCCAGTCAAAATTCCTGGTAAAATCTCAAATTTATCGCATTTAATTAAACATTTAAAAAATAAAAACATCATTATGAGTTTATTTAATGGTCCAAAGGATTTTTTGAAAAAATTCAATTTCCCTTAGTTATAAACAATTAAAGTTTTCGACAGAACTTAATTGAAAAATTAATATCTTGGGATAAAAAGATTGGATTTTAATAAAATTTAGTGTGAGTATACAGTAAATATTGGTGTTTTGATTTAAATAATAAAAAATCTTTAACAGTGGCGAAACTGGGAGAGAAAGGGCCCTGGGCCCTTAATGTGAACTTGCATTAATTAAAAGTTAAATTAATTCATTAATTTAATTAATTAGTATCAAAAATACTAAATTTGAAGTACCTAATTTGAAAATTTCTTCAATTTTTAATAAATTTTTTCTGTTATGATTTCAATTACTTTAAATACAATTTTGTACAATTTTGATCATTTTTCAACTATTTTCTACAATTCTTAATTGGTAACAGGATATTATATTATAATTGGTTATTATTATTATTATTATTATTATTATTATTATATTCCAATTGGTTTCAAAATATTTCCCTAAATCTTAAAATTGCATTCCTCAAATTTCAATTATTTTGAGCCAGTATCATTTTGACACATGACTTAATTTTAGATTGTTATATTGTACAGAATGGAAATGTTATTTTGTACAACTGCTAAATGATATTTTGTACAATTTTGAAAAATGAATTTGTTATTTTGTACAATTCTTTAAAAAAGCTAAAATATTGTACTTCCAATGTTTTATTGCTTTTTTAAAAAATTGTACAAAATAACAAATTCATTTTTCAAAACTGTACAAAATAACATTTAGCAGTTGTACAAAATAACATTTCCATTCTGTACAATATAACAATCTAAAATTAAGTCATGTGTCAAAATGATACTGGCTCATTATTTTGTTTAGTTTTCTCAGTCACTTTTTCAATTTTAATTATTTTTGTCTAGACATTCAATCTATTTGATTATTTATTCCTTAATTTTATACTATTCATCGCAAATTTAAATTACTTTTTTTAATTTACCATTATTTTTGTCATTTTGCAATTATTATTTTAAATTTGTAATAATTTTCTCTATTGTCTTCGATTTTTAAATTTCTGAACGATTTTTCAATTATTTTCTTTTGCTTAAAAACAAATTCTGTAATTTTATATTAATTTCTCCGTTTTTTAATTATTTTCATTCTTTTGGTATAATTTTCAAAAAATTTTAATTATTTATCTGAGATTTCAATTATTATTTTCATCAATTTTCGGTTATTTCTGCGATTTTTAAATTCTTCTTTTTAAGGGCATGTGATGAAGTATGACGTCACTGATATAGGCAAAAATTGTCCGTAACTTTTCTCTTAAAGTATTAAATATTTTGTCATGAAACTTGGTAGAGTTACTTAAAATATCATTAGGAAGGTCTCTCTGACCCAAATTTGTTTGAATTTTGACGCAAAATTAATTTTTGAGAAATTTTCGAAAAATTTAAAATTTTTTTGAAAACTACTTTTGACCCAAAAATCAAATAAATTTGTGTGAGAGAGACCTTCCTAATTATATTTTAAGTAATTTACCAAGTTTCGTGACAAAATATTCAATATTTAAAGAGAAAAGTTACGGACAATTTTTTCCTATATCAGTGACGTCCTTAATTAAAGCCCTTGACAAGCCCTTAATTAAAATTTTAAAGAAATTTTATAATTATTTTCTTTTTTTAAACATATGTTCTATGATTTTTTCAATTATTTCTCTCAAATTTTATTTACTGTTTTCAATCTTTCATATTTTAATTATTTTCATCATATTTCAATTATTTTTCTCAATTTTTAATTTATTTTATCATTTTTCCATTATTTTCCTCGATTGTTAATTATTATTCTCATTTTCTAAAATTATTTTCTTCAATTTTTGATTATTTTCATTTGTTTTCATAATTTACAAATTTTTTGATTAATTATCGTAAATTTCATTTACTCTTAGCTTTTTTCAATTCTTTTCTCCAATTTTTCACTTATTCTCATTTTTTCAATTAATATCTAAGATCTTCATATATTTTTCTGATTTTTCCCGATTGTTAATTATTATTCTCATTTTCTAAAATTATTTTCTAAAATTTCAATTATTTTCTTCAATTTTTAATTATTTTTATTTGTTTTCATAATTTACAAATTTTTTGATTAATTATCGTAAATTTCATTTACTTTTAGCTTTCTTCAATTTTTTTCTCCAATTTTTCACTTATTCTCATTTTTTCAATTGATTTCTAAGATTTTCATATATTTTTCTGAAATTTCAATTATATTTTTTTTAATTAACAAAAAAAGTCTGTAATTTTTCAATTATTTCACTCAAATGTGATTTATTTTTTACAACTTATCATTGTTTGTATTAAATTTCAATTATTTTCTTCATGATTTAAATTGTAAAACTATTTTTCAATTAATTTCCAACATGTAGGATATTCTTCAATTTTCATTTTTTTTTCAATTGTTTTATAATTTAAAAAATTTTAAACTATTTATCTCAGATTTCAAATATTTTATTCAATTTTCAATTATTTATATGATTTTTCATATTATTTTCTTCAATTTTCAATTATTTTCCCCAATTTTTTATTATTGAATTTTTTCAATTTATTTTTGAGATTTTCAAGTAATTTTCTCAAATTGAAATTATTTTCTTTAGTTTTTAAATATTTCTATAATTTTTTAAATTACTTTTCCTAATTTTTAATTGATTTCATTTTTTTTAGTTAGTTTGCAAAATTTGCAATTATTTTGTTTTTAATTAAAAATTCTTTCTATCAATTATTTTTTTATTAAATTTATTTTCCAATTAACTTTCAATTACTTTTTGTCTTTTTCAATTACTTCTTCTTAATTAATTTTTTTATTATTTATCTCAAATTCTAGTTATTTTTTCAATTCACATTTATTTTGATAATTCTGCAAATATTTTCTTTTATTACAAATATATGTTGTGATTTTTTTAAATTATTTTTAACAAACTAAAATTATTTTCATTAATTTTTAATTATTTTTATTACTTTGATTCTCGGATTTTTTATTACTTTCATTACTCTTCAATTAATTTCCTAAATTTTAAAATTCTTTTCTCATTTTTTTATAATTTTGTTCAATTTTCAATTATTATTGTTATCATTTTGCAATCAATTTCTTTAATTTTTAATTAATCTCAAACTTCATTCCTCAATTAAATTCTTAAATTTTCAATTATTTATCTCATTATTCAATCATTTTTTTCAATTATCACTTTCTTTTTATCTTTTCCAATTATTTTCTCTACCTTTTAATTAGATATATTAATTATTTTTCAATTAATTTTTTAAATTGTTATTTTTTATCTCCAATCTAAGTTAATGTATCCACTTTTCAATGTTTTAATCATTCTTCTATTATTTTTATTAAATTTCAAATACTTTCGTTAATTTTTAATTTTTTTTTTCTTTAATTTGCAATGATTTTTACAAATTTAAAATTATTTTGAGTATTTGTTGATTAATTCCAAAAAGTTCAATTATTTATCTCAAATTTCCATTATTTTCTTCAATAAATTTTCGATTATTTCTTAATATTGTAATTTTTTTCCTGAATTTAAAATTCGTGAAATCATTTGGTTATAAGGTACTTTTCTTTTATTTTACAAATATTCTGTATTTTTTAAAATTATGTTTCTAAAATTGCAATTAATATTTATAAATTTCAACTATTTTTATCATTTTTCAAAAATTTTTCTTCAATTATTCTCATCATTATTTTTTTTGTCAAAGTTCAGCGCATTGTAAAAACCGAGAAAAAATATTAAAATACACTTAAAACTCTAAGGAATCGAAATCCAATGAGAAAATTAATGAGCGATTATTTTTTTGGGGCATTCCATGAGAAATTCATTTGATCGAAAATAAATTTTATTTTTTAGTTTTCTGTTTTTATTTTAGTATTGTAGGTGATAAATAAGTATGCCAAAAAGTGCGAATTTAAATTTTGTGATATTCTCAAAAAACTGCTCAAAAAACCGAAAAAAAAATTTTTTAGTCTAGGACAATATGCTAGTGTATTTCTACGTATTTTCCTCCACTGAATTCAAATCCGAAATCAAAATAACTAAATTGCCTGAAATTTTTTAGATAACCTAAAAAACAGCTCAAAAAACGAAAAACCGCTGTATTGAGATTATTTTAAAAAAATGTAACTAATCTGATCATTTTGACTTTGGATCATTTAAATACATTTTTTATTTTCTACCTATTTTATCCACATCTGCAAAGTTTTTGTCTTTCAATTAAAATATTAAAAATTTTAACAAGTCCTTCTTCTTCTTCTTCTTCAATATTATCCTAAGTTTTAAAAAACCTTACGGAATTTATCTGATGGTACTAATAATTTTGAACTAAACTATTTGCTTTTTTAAATAAAAATAACCTTCTTCAATAAAACAATAATAATAAAAACCAAATCGTTGAAAATGTACGTAAATAATTAGTTGAAGTAATTTTTAAAGAGTAATTATATATACATATTGAAAAAGTTCCTAATATTAAATGTTTATTTCATTTTCAAATTTAGTTTTTAGCACTAAAGGCATAAAATTGTTTATAACATTACCTATTTAATGTACGTATCTCTTAATAATTAATTTTCGCAATAACAACTTTTGTTATAAGAACATTTGTTGAAACACTCACAATTATTCATATTATCAGTCTATCATTGTTTAAATTGCAGAAGTATTTCTGTTTTATAATTTATGCATAACAGTTGCAATGACCGTGAAAATTTTTCAGGAAGTAGAGTATATAAGCTGCCATTCGAAGAAACTTATCAAAAATATTCTTTAAAGATCATTAGAAACATTTTTTGAAATAAAAAAAAATAAATTATGTCTAAATTATCCCTGAAATTGACAGTTTGTGTTCTGTTCTTGACATTTGGTTTATCCCAGGTAAAAAGTTTACTTTTCATACTTCATTTAGAGGCGCATAAATAATTTGTAAAATTCATTATTTATAATTTTCATTTAACAGAATTCTATTAGACAAAAGGTTCTTTTAGTCGAATTTTCATTTTTCGAATTTTTTTTCAATCGAATTTAAATAAATCCGAATTTTTACTTAACAGAACTTTTAGGCAACTGAATTTACATTTAACAGAATTTACATTTCGCAGAATTTATTTTTTAACAATTCTTTATTAAAAAGAAATTGAATTTAACCGAGTTTTGATTTAACAGAACTTTAAGTGGATCGAATTTGTAAATGCCAGAAATTAATTTCACAGAATCTTCATTTGTCGAATATTTATTTGCTCGTATTAATAAAACGCCGAATTTTCATTTATCCGAAATTGCAAATGGCCAAACAGATATCCGACTGAAAAAATTTGGCTCATTTTCACTAGTTTCTGAATATCTACATATTAATTTATTAATATTTTTAATGTTATTATTATTTTGATTTAAAGTACAAAATTATTGTATGTATTTATTATCACCTGTGTATACAAAACATTTATTAATTTACTACTTTATTAGTTTATTAATATTTATAATTATTTCAGGCACTTTTTTGGGGAACTTGGCAAGAGAGTATTTTACAGAAACTGGGAGCTTCGCAGCAAACGATCAATGCAGTGCACAGAGAAACTTGTATTCGAAACTGTCTACCAAGAACAGGATTATTATTTTTTGGAAATCTCTTCTGCTCTCTAGAATGCCGTGATGTTTTAGTCGGACTTACTCCCTCACCAACTGCAACTTCACCAGCAGGATTTTAAGAAATTATTACAAAATTAATAAATATTTGAAATATGAATAAATAACTATTCTTACCTCAAAATATATATATAATAAATAAAACAATAAATAAATAAATAAATACAGCACCTTCATTCATTCATTCATTTGCCTAAATAGTCCTTAATATTGAGTCAACATTGCAGAAACATTACGTGGAAATGTTATTTCTATGCCAGCATAATAAAATTGAAGCAAAATAGTAGAAACATTAAACTACAACATTGACAACAATGCAGCGTAATGTTGACTCAATGTGTAGAAAGCAACATTAAGACAACATTACAGCAACATTACACTGTAATATTGGCACCATTGCTGCAAATGATTTTTCAATGTGTAGAGGGAACATTATACAACATTAAAATTAATGTTGTCATGCACTATTTTCTCAATGCGTGGAAAGCAACATTGAGACAACATTAGAGCAAAACTATACTACAATATCATCAAGGTTGCCACGCAATGTTTTCTCAATGCGTAGGAAGCAACATTGAGACAACATTACAGGAGCATTAAACTACAATGTTGTCTCAATTTGTACCAAGCTACATTAATACAACATTACAGCAACATTACACTGTAATTCTTGCAACATTGCCACGCAATGTTTTTTCAGTTCATGAAAAGTAACATTGAGACAACATTATACTACAATAGCATCACTGTTGCCACGCAATGTTTTCTCAACGCGCACAACGCAACATTAAGGAAAAATGACAACAACATTACACAGAAATATTGGCAAAATTGCCACGCAATCTTATCTCAATGCACAAATAGCAAGATTTAGACAATGTTACAACAAACTTACATTGTTATAAAGGCAACATTGCTGTACAATGTTTTCTCAATGCATGCATAGCAACATTAGAAAACAATAAAATCAATGTTGCCATGTAATATCTACTCAATGCGACAAAGCAACATTAAGGAAATGCGTGGAGAGCTACATTGAGAAAGCATTACTGCAATATTTCACTGCAATGTTGTCTCAATTTGTACCAAGCTACATTAAGACAACATTACAGCAACATTACACTGCAATTTTTGCAACATTGTATTGTTCATAGATAGTAACATTGAGACAACATTATACTACAATACCATCAATGTTGCCACGCAATGTTTTCTCGATGCTTAGGAGGCAACATTGAGACAACATTCAACTAAGTTTTCTCAATATGTGAAAAGTATTATTTACACAACATTAAACTACAGTACTATCCTTGTTAACACGAATTGTTTTCTTAATACGTGGAAAGTAACATTGAGACAACATTAGAGCAACTTCCATTTTAAAATTTTAACAAGCGTATCTAATATGGCGGATGAATTGCTTAAATTTATTAAATTAGTTTAAAACTTGTTTTTCGGGGGTTTATGAGTCTCTGATTACGAATTTGACATTTGAATTCAAAAATCGTAATGATGGATGAATTTAAAAAAAATTGATTATCTTTGATTAAAATTTGTTACTCGCTGGTTTTTTAGAGCACTGATTACGTTTTTGACGTTTGATTTTAAAATTCGAAATAGCGGATCCATTATGGCGGACGAATTTTTGGAAATTGATTGAATTTTCTTAAAACTTGTTTTTCGGGGGTTTTTGGGTCGCTGATTACGAATTTGACATTCGATTTTAAAAATTCGATATGGCGGATGGATTTTTGAAAATTGATTAAATTGTTTTAAAACCTTTTTTTCTGGGGTTTTTGGGTTTACTGATCACGAATTTTACATTCAATTTTAAAAACTCAAAATGGCGGATGGTTTTTGAAAAATGTATTAAATATGCTCAAAATATGTTACTCGGGGATTTTTGGGTCGCTGATTACAAATTTGACTTTCGATTTTAAAACTTCAAAATAGCGGATCTAATATGGCGGATCAATTTTTAAGATTTATTAAATTTGATTAAAACTTGTTTTTCGGGGGTTTTTGGGGTCGCTGATTACGAATTTGAAGCTAAGTTTTATAGAAATTTATAATGGCGGATCCGCCATATTGTATCCTCCATTTTAAATTTTTTACAACTATTATCAGATTTGTAATCGTTAATTACTAAATCGTCATTTTATTTAGTTTTATGGTAGTAAATTCAAGTTTCCGTACACTTGCTACTCTGGGTGTCTGATAAACCAAATTTTTGTCCGCCATCTTGGAATAAATTTTTTAAGAAAGAAAATCCACTTAAACATTTTTTTCCCTAGCTCATTACAACAGTCACGTTCCTTTCAGAGAAAAGTAACTTTACAACGATGTGACAATTTTCATTGATAATTGGCACTAATAATCATACAATGAGAATTGCAAATCAGTATTTGCATTTTAAGGGATTTAAGAGAGCTTGCGTCGGCATTTGTCAACAAACCGCGAGTAAGAAATGAAACCCGTTTGTCTTAAAAAGAGAGTGGCCAGACAGAATACGTACATGTTTGTCTGACTTGATATACATTCCGACCTAGTTGTTCTCAGAAATCCCGAGAAATGCGAATTACTAACCAGAAATGTATATTTAGAATTTGTTTATTGCCATTTATGTAATAAATAATTAATTCGATTCACGATTAGTTAATTGAAACTGGTTTTAGACAATTAGAGTAACATATAGCCCAAGAGTACGCACTTAACAGGAGTTAGAAATATAACTGAGTTCCATTTAAATGCCCAAAAAAAGAAATTTTTCACCTGAATAACAGGTATAATAATGAGACAACATTGCAATAACATTGCACTGTAAAGTTGACAATGTAGCAGGGTAATGTTGAGCAATGCTGTGAAAAAAACAATCTAATGTTTTGCCAAAGATGTCCTAATGTCTCTGTACCTGGTGAAGGAACATTTTACGGTAATTTTGTCAATATTACGATGTAATGTTGCTGTATTCTTTGCTCAATTATGCTTTCTAATCATTTTAAAAACACTACGTGGCAAAATTGATAGTATTGTAGTTTAATGTTGTTTTAATATTGCTATCCTTGCATTGAGATAAGTCTAAATGTCAATGTTGCCAAAATTGCAGTGTAATGTTGCTGTAACGTTGTGTAATGTATCAATGTTTCTTTGTACACATTGAGACAACATTAGAGTCTAATGTTGCTGTACTGCTGTCTTAATGTTGCTCTTCACGCAATGAGACAACATTGTGCAGTATTATTACAAACATTACAGTTTAATGCTACAGTAATGTTGTCTCAATGTTGCTCTCCACGCAATGCGAAAACATTGCGCAGTAATTTTGCCAACATTAAAGTTTAATGCTGCTGTAATGTTGTCTCAATGTTACTTTCCACGTATTAAGAAAACATTTCCTATCAACAACAATAGTTATTGTAGCTTAATGACGTCTCAACATTGCTCTCCACACATTGAGAAAACATTGTGCAGTATTGTTGCAAACATTAGAGTTAACTGCTGCAGTAATGTTGTCTCAATGTTGCTTTCCACGTATTGAGGTAACATTGGGTGGCAGTGTTGCACCGACTTTTGTGTAATGTTGCAGTCATGTTGTTTCAATATTGCTTACCATTAACTGAGTTAACATTGCGTAATAATGTTGCCAGAATTTCAGTGTAATGTTGCTGTAATGTTGCTATAATGTTGCTCTCCATGCAATGCGAGAACATTGTGCATTAATGTTGCCAACATTACAGTTTATTGCTACTGTAATGTTGTCTCAATGTTGCTTTCCACATATTGAGATAACATTGAGTGGTAATGTTGACACTATTTCAGTGTAACTTTGCTCTCATGTTGTCTCAATGTTGCTTACCATTAACTGAGTTAACATTGAGTGACAATGTTGACAGAATTACAGTGTAACGTTACAGTAATGCTTCTATAATGTCGCTCTCCATGCAATGCGAGAACATTGTGCATTAATGTTGCCAACATTACAGTTTAATGCTGTTGTAATGTTGTCTCAATGTTGCTTTCCACTTATTGAGATAACATTGAGTAGTAATGTTGACACTATTTCAGTGTGATGTTGCTCTCATTTTGTCTTAATGTTCCTTTTACGAATTGAGAAAACATTGCTGTAATCTTTGTCTATGAAATGTCAAATTCGTAATCAGCAACTTCAACAACCGTGGTGTAACAATTTTCAAGCGACTTTATTTACTTTTTTAAAAATTCTTCTGCCATATAGGATTTGCCATTTATTAGCTAATTTAATAAATTTAAAAAAATCATCCGCCATATTAGATCCACTATTTCGAATTTTGAAATCAAACGTCAAATTCGTAATCAGTGTCTCCAAAAACCATAGAGCAACAAATTGTAAGCAAAGTTAATCGATTTTCAAAAATTCATCCACCATATTAAACTTTTAAAATCGACTGCTAATTCGTAATCAGCGAACCTAAAAACCCCCGAACAAGAAGTTTTAAACAAATTTAAAAAATTCATCCGAAATATTAGATCCGCTATTTCGAATTTTGAAATCAAACGTCAAATTCGTAATCAGTGTCTCCAAAAACCATAGAGCAACAAATTTTAAGCAAAGTTAATCGATTTTCAAAAATTCATCCACCATATTAAATTTTTAAAATCGACTGCTAATTCGTAATCAGCGAACCTAAAAACCCCCGAACAAGAAGTTTTAAACAAATTTAAAAAATTTTAAAAATTCATCCGAAATATTAGATCCGCTATTTCGAATTTTGAAATCAAACTTCAAATTCATAATCAGTGACTCCAAAAACCATCTAGCAACAAATTTTAAGCAAAGTTAATCAATTTTCAATCATTCATCTGCCATATTAAATTTTTAAAATCGACTGTTAAATTCGTAATCAGCGACCCTACAAACCCCCGAAAAAGAAGTTTTAAGCAAATTTAAAAAAATTTAAAAATTCATCCGCCATATTAAATCCGCTATTTCGAAATTTTAAATCAAACGTTAAAAACGTAATCAGTGACCTAAAAACCCCCGAAAAACAAGTTTTAAACAAATTTAATAAATTTAAACAATTCATCCGCCATATTAGATACACTTGTTAAAATTTTAAAATCGAATGTCAAATTCGTAATCAGCAACCCCAAAAACCCTGGAGTAACAATTTTCAAGCGAATTTATTTACTTTTTTACAAATTCTTCTGCCATATTAGATTCGCCATTTGAGTTTTTAAAATCGAATGTCAAATTCGTAATAAGGGACCACAAAAACCACCGAGTAAAAACTTTTAAGCTAATTTAATGAGTTTGCATATATTCACGCGACATTTTTTATTTTTAATACCGTATCTCAAATTCGTAATCAGCTACCTGAAAAATCCCGAGTAACAAATTTTAAGCAAAGTTAATCAATTTTTTAAAATTCAACCGCCATTTTGAATTTTTAAAATCGAATGTCAAATTCGTAATCATTGACCCCAAAAACCCCCGAAAAACAAGTTATAAGCTAATTTAATAAATTTAAAAAAATCATCCGCCATATTATATCCGCTATTTCGAATTTTGAAATCAAACGTCAAATTTGTAATCAGTGTCTCTAAAAACCGCCGAGCAACAAATTCTAAGCAAAGTTAATCAATTTTTAAAATTCATCCGCCATATTAAATTTTTAAAATCGACTGTCAAATTTGTAATCAACGACCCTAAAAACCCCCGAAAAAAAAGTTTTAAGCAAATTTAAAAAATTTCAAAAAATCATCCGCCATATTAGATCTGCTATTTCGAATTTTGAAATCAAACGTCAAATTCGTAATCAGTGACTCCAAAAACCACCGAGCAACAAATTTTAAGCAAAGTAAATCGATTTTCAAAAATTCATCCGCCATATTAAAGTTTTGAAATCGACTGTCAATTTCGTAATCAGCGACCCTAAAAACCCCTGAAAAAGAAGTTTTAAGCAAATTTGAAAAATTTTAAATATTCATCCGCCATATTACATCCGCTATTTCGAAGTTTTAAAATCGAAAGTCAAATTTGTAATCAGCGACCCAAAAACCTCCGAAAAACAAGTTTTAAGACAATTTGATCATTTTCCAAAAATTCGTGCGCTATATTGAATGCGCCATTTTGAATTTTTAAATCAAACGTCAAATTCGTAATCAGTGACTCCAAAAACCATTGAGTAACAAATTTTAAGCAAAGTTAATCAATTTTTCAAACTTCATCTAACTTTTCGATTTTTAAAATCGAATGTCAAATTCGTAATCAGCGGCCCCAAAAATCACTGAGTAAAAAGTTTTAAGGTTCAATTTTCAAACATTTATCCGACATTTTTTATTTTTAAAATTGAACGTCACATTCGTAATTAGCGACCTCAATAATCCTAAAGTAACAAATTTTAAGCAAAGTTAATCAATTTTCAAAAATTTGTCCGCCATATTAAATTTTTAAAATCGACTTTCAATTCCGTAATCAGCGGCTTTAAAAAACCCCCGAAAAACATGTTTTAAGCAAATTTAAAGAATTTAGAAAATTCATCCGCCATATTAGATTCTCTATTTTGAAGTTTTAAAATCGAAAGTCAAATTTGTAATTAGCGACCCCAAAAACCCCGAGTAAAAAATTTTCAGCAAATTTAATCAATTTTTAAAAATTCATCCGCCATTTTGGATTTTTTAAAATCAAATGTCAAATTAATAATGAGCGACCCAAAAATCTTCGAAAAACAAGTTTAAAAAAATTTAATCATTTTCTAAAAATTCGTGAGCTATATTAAATTTGCTATTTCAAATTTTGAAATCAAACGTCAAATTCATAATTACTGACTCCAAAAACCACCGAGTAACCAATTTTAAGCAATGTTAATCAATTTTTAAAAATTCATCCGCCATATTAAATTTTTAAAATCAAATGTCGAATTCGTAATCAGCGACCCCAAAAACCCTCGAAAAACAAATTTTAAGCAAATTTAATAAATTTAAACAATTCATTGGCCATTTTAGATCCGCTATTTTGAAATTTCAAAATCGATTGTTAAATTGATAATCAGCGACTCCGAAAACCCCTGAGTAACAAGTTTTAAGCGAATATAATGAATTTTTATAAAATCATCTGCCATTTTGAATTTTAAATATCGAATGTTAACCCCTTCATGCTCATGGGATATATATGACACACCTACAAAAACTTCAATATCTTCGAAGAAATTTAATATTTTTCATGCAATCATGGTGAGTTCTCTTCAGGAAGGATAAAGCATTAAAAATATGTAGACTGTATTGAGCCTTAATTTTCCTTTTGAATAAAAAAATATAGGTATAAATTATTAATTTTTAAAATTTACGAAATTTTAAAACATTTCAGATTTGCCTGAAATTTGTTACTCGGAGGTTTTTGGGGTCGCTGATTATGAATCTGGTGATAGTTTTTAGAAATAAAAAATGCGGAATCCAATATGGCGGCCAAAAATTAAAAAATCCTTTAGATTCGCCTAAAATTGTTTACTCATGGATTTTTGGGGTCTCTGATTACGAATTCAGTGTCAGTTTTTGAAAATTCAAAATGGCGGATCCAATATGTCGGACATATTTTTAAAAAGTGTTTAGATTCGTTTAAAATTGGTTACTCGGGGGTTTTTGGGGTCGCAGATTACGAATTCGGTGTTAGTTTTTGGAAATAAAAAGTGCGGAATCCAATATGTCAGACGAAAAATTGAAAAATCCTTTAGATTCAACTAAAATTGGATACTCATGGGTTTTTGGGATCGCTGATTACGAATTCAGTATTAGTTGATTAAAATACAAAATGACGGATCTATTGTGACCGACAAATTTTAAAGAAGTGTTTAAAATCGTCTAAAATTAATTACTTGGGGATCTTTGGGATCGCTGATTACGAATCTAATATAAATTTTCCAAAATTTAAAATGACAGATGCAGTATGGAAAAATAATTTTTAAAAAACTGCTCAGATTCGCTTAAAATGTGTTAGTCGAGGGTTTTTAGAATCGCTGATTACGAATGCAGTGTTAAATATTGAAAATTCATATGTTTAACCGACTGATGACATCAAATCTTTGGAAACCAGTTGGTTTATTTAAAACTAAAATATTTGGTTACCAAAGCCGAGATTTCAAGCGAATCTAAGCAGTTTTAAAGAAATTATTTTTTCATATTGGATCCGCAGTTTTAAATTTGTAAAAACTGATATTAGATTCGTAATCAGCGACCCCAAAAAGTTCCGAGTAACCAATTTTAAGCGATTTTAAACACATCTTCAAAATTTTTCTACCATATTGGATTCGCCATTTTGTATTTTTAAAAACTAACACAGGATTCGTAATCAGCGACCCCAAAAACCCCTGAGTGACCAATTTTAGGCGAATCTAAAGGATTTTTCAATTTTTCGTGCGTCATATTGGATCCACCATTTCCTATTTGAACAAACTAACATTGGATTCGTAATCAGCAAACTCAAAAACCCCCGAGTAACCAATTTAAAGCGATATTAAACACTTTTTCAACATTTGTCCGCCATATTAGATTCGCCATTTTGAATTTTAAAAAACTAATACTATATTCGTAATCAGCAACCTTAAAAACCCCCGAGTTATCAACTTTAGGCGAATCTAAACACATCTTGAAAATTTGTCTGCCATGTTGAATCCGCCATTTTTTATTTTGAAAAACTAACACTGAATTCGTAATCAGCGACCCCAAAAACCCCCGAGTAAGAAATTTTAGGCGAATCTAAAATGTTTTTAAAAATTCGTCCGGCATATTGGATCCGCCACTTTGAATTTTTGAATACTAACACCGGATTCGTAATCAGCGACCCCAAAAACTATAAGAACCACTTTACTTTTGTTTTTTTAATTGCTCAATTTTGCTTGGGTGTGAAAGGGTTAAAGTCATAATTAGCGACCCAAAAAACCAGCGAGTAATAAGTTTTAAGCGAATATAATCAATTTTCAAAAATTCATCCGCCATTTTGAATTTTTTAAACCGATTGTCAAATTCGTATTCAGCAACCCCAAAAACCACCGAGTAACAAGTTTTAAGCAAATTTGGTCAATTTTTAAAAATTTATACCTCATATTGGCAATAGACCAATTTTTGGTCTGCCATCTTGGAATTATCAACAAATTTTAATCACAGAGTATTAAATACCGTTAAATTTAACCTCAGAAATTATATATGCTAATTTTTTATAATGCTTTTTTAATAAAAAACAAGCTCGTCAAAGTCAAACCAAACTTTTCGTCCGACCTGGCGTTAATGGGTTAAAGAAACTGTAACAGTAATAATTTATTAGATGACAACAATGAAGTTAGTCATTATTGCATAAATTACACGGTGACTGAAAATACTTGATGAACGCATCAAGTGTGGTGGGTAGTTAACAAAGACATATGACTTGTGAAGACAAAGATTTTCTTTAGGGCTTTAGGCGGTATCTCGTGATTCAGGATTTCATGTTGCGCAAAACTCATGTGACGAAGCGAAAGTTGATCTTTGCAAGTCAGAATGCAGTCGTTGATGGTACGATCAGGGTCGGTTAGCCGATACTCTCGTAGACGAGAGGAATCGTTACAAGTGCATTACATCACTTGAAATTAGTGAACGGTACCCTAGCAATCGTCTTGGAAAAATGCATGTGAATACGAGCATCTCAGGTCAATGATTGCAAGTTGCAAGATGCACAGTAGTATATCGATCACCAAGCAATATAGCTTCTGGCAAGGGTAGATGCCATATCTTTATAATCGTCAATTAATTACAATACCGTAACATTCTCATAAAGAATCAATAACCTTTGAGAAAGAATAGACAATGAAATTTAACTTCTTCACTTTTGCAACTGTTTTATTGATACGATAGACACGTTATTTTATTGTTTATTTTGAAAATGTCTAATAAATAATGTTCAGTAGCATCAAATGAATATTTCAATATTTTCTGAGTTTTATAATTAACTGTATCTTTTAAAATTTATAATTTTAAATTTTGCCTTTTTTTGATGTTATACCTAGAAAATATAAAGTTTTAAATTTTATATGTAGGAGATTTAAGAAATTTATTGTGTTTTTCGTATCGTTTTCAATAATTGTCAATTTTTGAATTTTTGAAATACAATTACAATTTATTTTTCTATTTTATTTTGACAGTATTTTTCCTTCATCTTTTATTTCCGATCCCTTAACCCTCAATTCCACATCTTGATATTTTCATTCCGTTTTTCCACTAAAAACCATTTCGTGTTTAACATTTCGAATTTTACAAGTCAACATTCAGACATTCCGGATCTCACGAATCTCATATATAAAATTTCTCACTCCACATTTCGATATCCTGGATCTCGGAATTTTATATTTTGATATGTATCACGGAATCCGCTATTTCATATTTTATCATGCTAAATTTTTCCATTTTATATTTTAATATTTTTGACTACAAGATTCTGACGCTGGATTTTTCTGGTCCGCATTCCAAATTCCGATAATCCACATTCACCATCTCATATTCATCATCCCGAATTACTCTATTAAAAATTCCAGAATTCCGGACACTACCGTCTGCCAATCCCAGATACGGCAATTCTATATTCCGATATCCCAGATCCCGGAAAATTCCCCGAATTCCGCCATTTGCTAATCACAAAATAACCTTATTTGTAATTTTTAAAATGCATGGACGCTAATGGTAATCTTGAATTTTAAAATCGTTTATCTCAAAAGTAGGGATTTGACTCTTCTAACTTTGACTCTTTCTAATTTTGAACTTCTAACTCCAGGGCAAGGGTTCTCATCGCTTTAGTCTAGAAGCGCTTTCAAACTTTCTTTCTGTCGACTTGACCCTCCTCCACCTGGTTCAGATCGGCATCGTCGGCCTCTTTAGTTTTGTTTTTTAATTTAGGAACCCACTGGCTGAATTTCTTCAAGCCAGCCTGAATCTCTACAGCCACGTTTCTTTTGGACCTTTATGTTGTCCAGCATTTTTTGGAGCTCAATCTCCATTTCTCCTAAAATTTCGGCTTCTTCCGCTAGAAAATTTTCCACCTAAACCGGTCTTCCTTGCAAAGATTACGGACATAAACTATAGTTAAACTGTGGTTAAACTATGCTTACACTCGCTGCACTTCCTCGCCTGAACCTAGAACAGTTCTCCAACGTCAGCAACAGTGAACTCGATTCTCTCGAGTTCACTTTTAAAGCATCATCTGAGTGCCTAGCCTTATCATTTACTAGCCCGACCAGCACAGCTCATGAAGGGTTTTAAGTCAGTTAGAATCCCAGCGCTCATCATTCTACCATTTTCTCGCACCAAAGTGGGGTGCCTTCCTCACCCTCTCAATTTTTACACAACTGATCGCCGAGTTGATATATGCAACTCAGACACCGACTCATCAGGCATTGATTCCTTAACGTCAGTAAACCCGTCAAGCTGAAGCCTCCTTCAGTGCCTAACCCTAAGCACGGGCTTACCACTGCCACCACGAGTACGACCTCAAATGAGCGGGAGAAGACTTACGTCTTCCGGGCCACCCGGTCTCTTATGTTACCGCTTAGACCCAGATACGGGTACCTAGATTGAAAGCCATACCCACTTTTCATTTTAGGGTTTACTCAACACTTGCAGTGCGCACTTCCCCCGCGGCCCCACAAGAGACGAACGAAGAGAACCATTCGCAAGCTTTTGATCGGGTCCTAACACGATAAGAGTACACACCACGACGTCCGTTAACCATTAGCCTATTGATTTCTTCACTTTCACATCAAGCAGCCTTTTGGGACGTTGAATTCACGGTTGGCGACTGTATAAACAGCAAGCAAGAGTGTGCCCTAAAGTCGTTCAGGCCGCTTTCCCAGAGGCTTGGATACATCACTCGGAGACGCTCGGTACACCACGAATTGGAGTGCCCAGTTGCTCATCACAGAGACGCCTCAGCGGACTTAGGCTAACCTCTTCACAGATGACAACAAGTAGCTACGCGCTTGCTGATTCAGCCATCTGCAGTGCAGGGCCCAAGCGGTACCACGAAAAGGTACAGCAAGCACTTGAACAACAGAAGCTATGTATTCGCTTAATGTCTCTATCAAAATCTTGACGGATTCACTCACGATCCTCCGTCCGAGCTTCTGCCGCTCACAAATCTGGCACATAGCGTTATATGCTCAAACTCGCAATAAGTCGGTTCACGTTCAAGAGACAAAGGTGTGTCAAGCTATCAGTTTTAGTTTTTGTCAATTCAGTTTTTTATCACAACACCCTCAGGCTCTTTACGCGTTCCTCATTACTGCTACCAATAGTAACCAGCCTAAAGCCAGAACATTTTGATTGGTCTCGTTGCGTGCCGAAGCACATACCTTTAACGCCTAGGAAGATTCCCTTATCTTATCCTTTGCCTAGGCTCTTAGGTTTTTGCCAGAGGGACGACAGACTGGTCTCTGTCCGTATCGAGATACTCTCAATACTACCAATAGTAACCGGCTTACAGACAGAACATTTTGATTGGTCTCGTTGCGTTCCGAAGCACTACTCAACTAACGGTGCGAGGGAAGGTGACCCTATCGCGTGGGTGTGAATCTGTGATTCAGCCACTGTTGCTCGGTGACCACGACGAGGACGTACACAGAATTTGTCCGCCACAGAGCTCCGATATATGGATAAGGCATTAGATCACCCGGTATCCTAGCACAATCGTTTGAGACACCTCCAATCGTATCACTGTCGACGATAGTGCGTCCGCCGCCCAGGCCTCCGACATCAGTAACCACCACCTGCACTTTACAGATGACAAATTAAAGAGCCCGCAGGCTGGGAGACGTTTGTATAAACCCCCACAGCTTTACGCCGGATTTGGTATCCCTAGTGCTATTCATCTATCGACTCAGTGAAAACATCTTAGACTGGGTAGTTTCGTTAGTCAGATAGAGAATACTCTACTCTAATATGGGTTAACCATGAATCCCAAGCAGCGAGAAGTATCCGAGTCTTTCCTGAATCTCACATCGTCCACAGCTGACAAGGGTGGTTAGACCTTTTCTGGAGTCCGAATTAACGTCTTCCTCAGAGGTAGCTAATGCACTAAGTACCTGAACTGCAAGTACCTGAATTAAAGGGATCCATTCCGTTCCCCGGTGCCGAAAACGTTGGGCAACGTGGGTGGATCAGTTCCGAGAAGAGACAAAACAGCACGTCTAGGAATAGTGTTCGAAGGACAAGCACCTAGCCGGTCTTAAGATCCCTCATCAGGGTAAGGTGACACCACGAGGAATTAAATCCACTACATTAGTTTCCGTTATCCCGACTTAGGTTTCCGGTACCGTAGAGTAGTGGACACGTTTGTGAAGGGATGATTGTTTTTTGGAAAATTGGCCATTATTAATTAAGGGCGGGTAGTAGTGTGAATTATAAGGTTAAGTAGAAAGAGTAGGGAGAAGCTACGAGAGATAGAGTGAATGACGAGGAGAGCGAATAAAGTGTAGGTAAGGTAGGGGTCTAGAATGGCGAAAGTTGACTCAAGTAGTACAGGCGGAAAAATGTCGGAGGTGCGAAATTTTATAGGCGAAACAGGAAGGGGAAAGGATGGGAAAATTATGAAGTGTGAGGACTGCATCGACTTACTCGAGTTAGTCAAGACGTTGGTTAAAAGTTTCGATAAAGAATGAACAGAGGTGTGAGACAAACTAGAGATTGTTAGAGACATAGAAGAAAAAAGAGATAGACAGACTAAGGTAATAAAAGAGGAGATAGGCCGGATTAAAAGGAAGTTAAAAAAGTGGGTAAAAAATTGGAAAAACAAAATATATGTGGAAGAGAATGAACAAGTTAGAGAAAGAAATATCAGATTGGATTGAGGAAGATGGGAAGAATGAGAATGGTGGATTGGAGGCTATAGATATAGGGGAAAATAAAAGAAGTAGAGAGAAGAATGGAAAAATAAGAGACGATAGTTTGGAAAGGAAAATAAAAGAGTTAGCTAATCAGGCTTCTCAAGAGGGAAAGAAGAAAGATGAACATTGTCATTAGAGCTTTGGAAGTAGGGTATAGAGAAGATAAAGAGGAAGTAGAAAGATTGCTTGCAGGAATTAGGGCAAAGGTAAAAATTAAAAAGGTTAAGGGAATTAGAGGAGTAGATCAGGAGATAGCAAAATTGAAGATATTAGAATTGGATGATGAGGCTGACAAATATATAAAGTCATGAAAATAAGCGGAAGGTTGAGAGGGAGTGGGAAGAGGATAGATGAAGATAGAACATAGAGAGAGAGAAGGATATGGTGGTTCTTGGAAGAGAAAGAGTGGTCAGAAAGAAGGAAAGAAGGTGAAGTAAGTATGAGGAGAGTTTGTGTCTGGGTGGATGGAATAAGATTGAAAGTGAGAGAAGTTGCAGGAGAGGTTATAAAAGTATGATTGTGTATAGGTATGGAGTGCATGGGTATGTTATGAGTTGAGGGAAGTGTGGGATGAATAACGAAAGAGGAATAAATGAAAAAGTAAAAAAATGAGAGGATAAGGAGTGACAGTGTAAAGAGTGAATGGAAAAGAGAGAATAGTGAAATGTAAAAGGGTAGTTGATACCAGGAATAAAGCCAGAATTGGCAAAAGGAATTTTGGATTTTGCTATCTCCCATTTCCGGAAGTTCGTATTCAGAGATTTCAACTTTTGACATTCCGGATCCCACTATCCGAATTTCGAAAATCCGAATTCCACTGTTCCATACTCGGAAGGTTGATACATTCCGGAAAGACTGAATTCCACCATTTCTCATTCTGTCATAATGAATTCTGGTATACCAAAGTTCCACATGAACTGAATTTGTCAACTCTATTTTGAATGGCGAAATGTAGAACAATGGTATCCAGAATGGGAAACAGCGGATTCAGGAATATCAGAATGTTGAATGATGGAACCTGGAATGTTGGAATGTGGACAAAAGGAATTACAAATATCACAATGGAGAATGAAAAGATTCAGAATTTCCAAATATGATACAATGGTATTCAGAATGTGGAGCAGTCAAATTCGAGTTGACAGAATATGGAACAATGGAACTAGGAATGTCAAAATACTACAATGTGGAATTTAAAGTATTGAATGAAACGATTTAGGACGTCTGAATGTTTAACAGCGGTGGCCGGAATGATGAATGGTGGTTTAAGGAACGTTGGAAATGTTGGAATCAGAACTATTCAGGATTTTAAATTTGGAACAGCAAAATCAGGAACAAGAAACAGCGGAATTCGAAATGTCAAAATGTTGAAAAATTGAACTCGGACTGCTGAAATGTGGATAAGAAGTTTTTTGAATATTGAAATGTTGAATGGAAAGATTGAGAATGTAGAAACCTCGAACAATGCAGTAAAACGGAATAAGAAATGTCAGAATGTGGAACGATGAAATACGGTAAAGTAGTAAAGTCCAAAATGTCAAAATGTGGAACAATGAAACTTGGATTGTTGGAATGTGGAATATGGAACAATTTTACGAGGGATTCAGGAACACAAAGTGTTGATTGCGGTTTCCAGAATGTGGACTGGTTCTATGTGGAACGTTGGAATGTAGAATCGAAGAATCCAGAATGTCGGAATGTGGAACAGGGGTATCGAAAATGTCAGAATGTGGAACAAAGGAAACCGGAATGACAGAATGCCTGAATGTTTATATCTAAATTTTGGAAAATCGAAATGAAAGAATCCTGGGTTTTGGAATTTTAAGCAGCAGTATTGGAAATTTGGAAATGAGGAACTTAAAACGTGAAACTGTGGAATTTAAAATGACAGAATATGGAATGGTGGAACCTGGAATGTTGGAATGTCGGAATGTAAAAATGAGAAATTTATCATCTTAAAATGTAGAGTATAAGGGTTCCAGACCCTTATAGTCAAATATGACTAATTGAATTTGTGAACAGAGTATTAATAAAGTAATAGTTATTTTTTCCTGAATCAATAGTAAATCATAACTAATGGAATTAATGACTGTCTTTTTACTAATTCAAATTTAGAGTTAATTATGAAAACATTTAGAGCAAAAACATATAACTTAGATAGCTTATTTTTCATATAAGCTCCTCATCTCAATTTTCAGTAAAATTTACATTTGTATCCTCAGAACTACCAATTTAATTAATTTACAATGCATTTCTTGGAATGCTTATAAACTGCAGTAAGTACAAAATTATCAAAATGATTCAAAAAGAGTAAGTGTTTAATTCGCCTCACGTGAGTGCATTACACATTGAGGTCGCAATTACCAAGATTGTCAAGGTTTCCTATTACTTTCGTCAAGAATATTTCTTTTTAAAGATTTCTCTGGACATTCAAGTTGTGTCGATCCTGTGAAATGGTGAACGCCCAAAAGAACTATGTATTCTGCAGGCAGGACGCAGGTGATCGGATTTCGTTAGTAATTGATCTTACGCAATTTTTAGGTACTAAAAAGAATGCCACACGAGTTTATATAACAATACATCTGGAGCATTTCCTCAGAAATCTTATCTCCCGCATCTTGATCTTTAAAAAAAAAAGTGTTTATTTTTGTAATTTAATTAATCCCGGAACTCTCAATGCAAAGATGAAAGAAGGCGCAGGACTGATAACAATAACACAGCACCACAAAAAAAAATTCCGAGATATTTCTATGTATTTTTATTTGCTGAATCCGAATCTGAAGCGAGAATTGCTAGATTGATTCTACTTTTTGAGATAATCTCAAAAAAAGTTTTTTAAAAACACAAATCAAAACAACAAAATTTTTTTTTGCCGAGACACTGCACTAGTGTATTTCTGTGTATTTTTCTCTGCTGAATCCAAATCTAAAGTCAAAATAATCAGAATAGCTACAATTTTTTAGATAATTTCAAAAAACGATTTTTTCGTGTTTTTGATCTTTGATATTATCTCTTAAAGTTGAACCAAGTTGGCAATTAAAACTACGGATTTGGATTTAGCAAATAAAAATACGTATAGAAATACACTAGTTTATTTTCCAGGACAAAAAAATTTATTTTTTGCTTTTTGAGGTTTTTGAGCAGTTTTTTGAGATTATCTCTTAGACAATCTGATTATTTTGACTTTAGATTCGGATTTAGCGAAAAAAAACGTAGAAATACACAACCGACCTCCCGATTCCGAAAAAATGTGTTTTAAGCAAGTGTCTGTCTGCCTGTCGGTCTGTCTGTAGACAAAATTTTTGAATCGGATAACTTGATTAAAAATTCATGTACCAACTTCATCTTTGGTATACTTTTTAAGTGACCAAAAATACAGATTGCGTTCGTTAGCCAACGATTTTTGATCAAAATTGTCAAAGATAGAAAATTTTCAACAAAAAAAATTTGTAATTTTTGAAATTTTATTTTAATCTTCTGTAATTTTATTCTTAAAAAACAACTAAATTCAAACAAATTTCGTGTTCAAAAATTTTTAATATAACAAAGAACTTAAAAAGATATGAATTTTTGAAGTTTTACAGATTTTTTAGAATCTGGTTTTGGAGGAAGGGGGGGGGGGTTAATAAAAATCAGTTTACGAATTGTTGACACATTTTTATCTTACTTGTCCAAAGTTGAAGTGAGTAAGAAACTAACATATTAACTGTAATTTGAACAAATTTTGAACTTTTGGTAATTTTTACATATCTCGATTTTTTGAAACCTACTGATTCCGAAAAAATGGGTTTTAGGTAAGCATCTTTCTGACTGTCTGTCTGTCTGTCTGTAGACAAATTTTCGGGATTAGACAACTTAAGTAAAAATTTATTTATCAACTATATATTTAATATCTACTTTTTATCAAGGGATTTTTTGTATTAAAAATTTCTAAAAATTTAACTGCTTCAATTATTTCATAAAATTTTTATTTTATTTAAATTTCGATTGTATTTTTCAATGATTTTATTTGATTTTCAATTATTTTCTTCTATTTATAAAATATCCTTCAAGTTTTCAAAATACTTTCCTAAATTTTGAATTATTTTCCAAAATTTTAGAAATTTCCTTTGTCATTTTTTAATTGTATGCATAAAATTTAGATTATTTTTTACTATTGTTATTATTTTTTGTAAATATCACTCATTTATTTATTTTTAGTTTATTTTTTAAATTAAATTTTTTTTTTATTTCAACGAAAATTTAGTTTCTGATATATTTTCAACTATTTTCTTCATTTTTTTTACGTTATTGTCCAATTATTCTTAAAAAATTGAAATTATTTTCTTCAGATTTCAATTAAATTTTAACTTTTTTCCACTTCTTTTTTTAATTTTCATTTATAACCTGTATTTTTTTTTCTTCAACTTCAGTTACTGCCTTTAAATCATCAATATCATTTACCAATGAAAGAAAATTTAATATTGAAAAAATAATTGAAAATTTAATTGATTTTCTGCAAATTACAATTCTTCTTTAATTTTTTCAATTAATTTGATCAATACTAAAATATTTAATAAATTTTTTTTCTTCAATTAAATTAATTCAATTCAATTAATTAAATTTGATAAATTTTTTTATTATTCATGCAAATTGCAATTATAAATTTCCATTTTAATATTTTTAATTTTTGTCTTTTATATATTTAATTGTTATTATAAATTTTTAAATTGATTCCCTTCGAATATTGATTTTATATTTTAATTATTTTTTCAATTTTGTACATGAATAAATAGGTCTATAAATTTTCAACTATTTTCTTCAATTTTTCAATAAGTTTCGTCAATGTTCTATTATTTTTTGCATTTTAAATTAATTTGACGTATTTTAATTATATTCAATAATTTTTTAAACTTTTTTCCTTTAAATTTTAATATGCTTTTCAATTTCTTTGTATTTTAAAATGATTGTATTTAATTTTAAATTATTTTTTTTAAATTACGATTCTAATCTTCAATTTTTCAATATTAACTTCTTCAATGATTAATTATTTTTTTATTATTTTTTATTAATCCTGTTATTTTTAAATTGTTTTTTTCTTTCTTCAATTAATTCTTTCGTATTGTAACTTTTTAACTTCTTACTTGGATTTTTTAATATTTTCTTCTTTCTTGAAATACATTTTTCAATTTTTTATGTTTTCTGCTAATTACAATAATACTATTTAATATTTTTTGTCCTAACTCAATTATTTTATCACATTTTTTTCTTTGTCTTAAAATCTCAAATCTATTGTTCAACCTTTTCAATGATTTTCTTCGGTTTTTAATTATTTTCTTCAATTTTTATAAAATCCTTTAATTTTCAATTAGTTTTCACTAGTTTTGTTGTTATTTTCTGCAAACATCATTCCTTTATTTATTTTTAGTTTTTTTTTCAATTTTGAACAATTTTCTTTTTTCAATTTTGAACTATTTTCTTTTGATCTCAAAGATAATTTATTTTCTGCTATATTTTCAACTATTTTCCTTATTTTCAATTATTTCCATTAATGTTCAATTATTCTGAAAATTTTTAAATTGTGTTCTTCATATTTCATTTGCATTATTAACTTTTTTCACTTCTTTTTTAAATTTTCATGTTTACCCTGTATTTTTCATTTTTATTGTGTTTTCAAACTTAATTACTGTCTTTAAATTTTTAGTAATTGTCTCCAGCTTAAGAATATATTCATCTATTGTTTTAATTATTAAAAAGTCAAATTTGACATAATTTATTTTTAACCTTGAGAAGGAAAAAGAAACTTCAAATTGTTTTTTCAAAATTCGTTGTGCATCCTGTAAAGATATATATTCATAATTTTGTAGAAAGTGTTTTTTTATCTTGATTTTGTGTTTTTTATCCCTAAATTTAAAATAATGTCTATTTAGAACAGATCTTAATTACTAAAATGAATTTAATAACTTAAATTGAAAAAGTAAATACATCGTACACTAAAAGAAAAAATGATCAACAACATATTTTATAAAGTATTTTACCATTTACAAAAAATAAACATCAATAAATTTTTTTATTTTCCTTGTATACAATATAAATTTCTTCTTATTTGAGCAAATTATTAATTTTTATTTTAGCAAATTTTTGTTTTACTTAAATATTAAATATTAAATAAAAAATATTTGTAATTGTTAATAAAACTATGCGCATAATATAATCTAGTTGAATTATAATTTATTAAGAAATTTTTAATATTTATTATTTTCCTAGAATCGCTTCCGTTTAAACAAAACCCCATATATTAAAAATTTTTAATCTCGAAAGTGCTTTTAAAAAAAAGTTTCTGTATAATGAATTAAAATGTTTACGGGAGAGAAGTGATACAGAATCGGAAAGTCGATGAGTGGTATGGAACTCCCTCAATAATTAAAAGTCAAGGTCACACTCACGAATCACTCTCTGCCTTTCTTTGCTTTAATTATGTCGTAACCCTCGAGTACAGTAGTTTAGTGTAATTAACGTATTTCCATTCACTCTCTTCTTTTGAAACCTTTTTCGACATTCCCTTGACACTTAGGAGCTCGGAAATTACAACCCGTGAACTAATTTGCATTTTTTTTTATTCACAAATAGTATTATGTATTTTAAGTGGTCATTTACACCGATGCTAGGGAAAATTGAAAACGTATTAAAGAGGGCAATCTGATTGGTTAATTGAGCCTATTAACTTGTACTTAAACTCAGAATAACGTTCGTTTTAAATGCAAACTACATATATGCGGTTTTCTATTTTTTTTATGCTCCCATCTCTAAAATCTATTCAGAAAATTATATATATTTGCCTAACAGGCATTCAGCGATTACCGACAACAAATTTCTTGTTTGGTAGATTATTTACAAAAGTGGCGTTCTGCTTAATGCCAGAATCGCAATTTACTAATCGTCTTTATCTGTTTTATTTGACTTGTTAGGTAAGTCTTAAAAACCGTTAAATTGAAACATTTGAGTAAGTAATTAAGATAAAAATAGAGTTTATGTAATATAATTGATGTGAAATGCAAATTGTGGAATATATTAATTTTTATAATATTTGGTTCTAATTCCTATTTAAAAATTAGAAAAACACAAGTGTATTCTTTTTTCTTCGTGTGATGATACGAGGATTAGAAAAAAGGATTAAATGTTTTTTAAATAACGAACAAGAGATGTTTACTTTTTTGAAATAAAATACACATACGTAACTGAATGAAAGAACAAATTTTCAGAATAATTAATGTAAAAAATGGATTCTTATTGCAGGATGAAAAAACGGAAATCTGACCGGAGAACGCATCCTGAATCTGGAACAAGGATATATATACAAGAGAAAGGAGTTCTTTTTATATCACGATAAGCACACGACTATAACTGATCAACTTTGTGGATGTTTTAACATATATGAATTGGCAAATTAATGACTATTTAACTCTCATAACAGGCAATTAATGATTTTGAAAGAATATTAAATTATTTCATCAACAAAACATGTTGATATGTGTCTTTTCTTTAAAGTCATTGATAAAATCTTTGTCAATTAATTTAGTTCACAAAAAAGATTAAAATCAATTTCGGATCTCAAGTTACATAAGAAAAAAGAACAAAGATGCTGCCACTTTCTAAGATACAATAAAACTTTCTTAGAGAGAGAGAATGAAGTTTCTTACAAAAGAGAAATTCCCAAAGAAAACACATTTTCTTAATTGGCGAAAACAATAGTTATTTCTTATTAGACTTGAGTCTTTTTATGATTCTTATATTATCTACAGATATTTTGTTACCAGCGTATAGCAATTAATCAAAATCATGATACTGTCAAAAGAAATATATACTGAATCGAAATTAGTCTACAATCGCGGACTTTGAAAAGATCAAGGACTTGAACTGTTTTCGGAAGCTTTAGTGGACCAAAAGGTATTCAAGGTGTTTTCACCAGTTAAATTTTTGTAATACGTGATCATGCACATGTGGTTGTAAAGTATGTTACAACATAAGTGACGGGGTCACTATTGTGAACAAATTCAAGTGATACTTTGACACTAAAAAGCATTGAGATACTTTCGTACGTGGCTGAGGAGAAAGTATCTTCACTGTGATCTCTATAACCCGGGGGATAAGCTACACTTTGTTAGATAATGATCATGATCTAAATCTACCTGGCAAACAATCAATAGCATTATGTTAGCAACGAGTCACATGAGAGAACTTTTGACATTATAAAAACCTCCAGCCTAGAAATTATTCAATGATTCTAGTCAATCCGGACGGAAATTATTAGAGTCATGCGCCAGTAATGATGGAAGATTATCTAAACTGTTTGAATCGGAAATAAGACGATAATGGGTCCTTCTAAAATTTACTTTAGGTCTTGGGGGTGAATTAGGTAACACTTTCCTGATTCCATATCATACATCGCAATTCCCAGATTCTACATAGCAAATTCAAACTTCCGGATTCTATATTCTGGATTTTAGATCTCGGGTTCTATATTCAGGATTTTACTTTCCGAATTTCAATTTCTAGATTTTATGTCCTGGATTCCACTTCCCGGATTCTAATTAAATTTCTCATCCTAGATTCGACAATTGCAACTTCTCAAATTATTTCCACATTTCGGATTCCACACTCCGTTTACTATATTAAGTATCTTGCATTCCTGATTCCATTTCCGAGATTCACAATCCAAGATTACATAGCATGCATTCCTAGCATTCCCAATTCTACATCTTAGATTGTACGTATCAAATTCCACATATAAAAAGAGAACTCTGTTCTGTCGCTGCGAAAAGGTCGCCCGCTATCAAGTTGAAGAATTTAGGCTATAATTGTCTTAGACTGCTCCAACTCGAGGCAGATCAGTCTGGAGAGTCAGCTCACTCATATGGAGGAACCAGCACTCGGTCCTGTGAGAAAAGAGAGCAGAAAGTCCAACTTCGATGGCCGTTATGGGAGAGCGAAAAGTTTTAGTAACCGTCAGCCGACTTTGAATTTTTTGTGGTAAGAAAACCTAGTCTATCTAAGAACTCCCGAAGGCTTCAGTTAATTAGTCAAAATAATTTTTTTCTAGGTGTACGCCAAAAGGCTGCTGGAACATTTCGATTTTTGGTTGTTAATTTCCGGTGTACGCTAGGGTGTCCTTTAATTGGTCGATGTCTTCAAATCTTCGGTCTCCACCTGGAAAATTGATCAAGGTACTAAATGGTTCTAGACTTGCTACACTTACTGCGATCTTCATCAAAACGATGGGTCCCATGGTCTTTGCCTAAAGAGTTATGTTACTTACCTGAAATCCTCGCCCAGATGATGAATCCAGATTTTCTCATGAACAATGATAATTAACTGCTCCAGTCATCTGTGATGCATGCTAGAAAAAGAAGATTGTGATTAACGCAATTGTTAAATTGAAGACTTAGTAGAGACTATACTTACCTTTTTGTTCAAAAGATATTATTTAGTTACAAGTTTAGTTCACTTACATTGTACAACCTCGTAGAAAATGATAGCAATTCTTGATTTCAAATTCCTTTTCAGAAGGTGACGATATACCAGCCAAGCTCTTTGTAGTGTAATGGTACTTTTCAACTTTACCTATTTTACAATAATGACGTTGACGGCACCGACAGTGAATTCACGGACTCTACCCTTTGAACCCGTGAATAACCATCGAAGTCTGTTTATTTATTCGGAGATCCATTCTTCAGACGCCAGGTAGATTGAATATCTACCTGGACTCCGTTTTCACAACAAACGGTACCGTATGCAGACTGGCTAGCTCCACGTCTGAATTGTCGTCCCGTCTTAAGATCGTGATTCGCATCGATATGGGAGAGGGGGGCTGACAGGTACGAACACTGCACAAATCAAACAATAAATTAATGAAATTTAAACACTAAACTGAATTTATTTAACGAAGTTTCGTGGCACTGAAAAATCCTTGGAAAGGACGGTATCGAGGGAGGATTCGCACTTCAAGGTGAATGGTCAGCCGACCGACGGGGTTAAGATGGCGGCGTTCTTGCTTCACAACGTGGTCGGAAGACTGACCACTTTTAAGTAAGGAACTCGTGATCCCACGAGTTCTACACAACTGGCCCAGGGTAGCCAGTTCTAGCCTAAGTTTCTCTACGGGTTTTTCACGGAGCCGTTGTGATATTTTCTACGTGGAAACCTTTCATACTTCTCTGAAGATAAGGTTTCCTTCGAATAGACTTCAAAAATCCCAAAGTTCCAGCTGCCAAGTCAGTGGTACCAGCTGCCTGGATAGGGGCCTTTGAACCGTCGGCTCCCAAAGGGACCTTGGTCTGAGCCAGAAAAACCTTTAAACTGGTCTCAGGGTTTGATTTGGCTAAATACAACTGGGAGGAGTCTGGGATTTGCAAATCTGAATAAATAATCTGGGATGTGGAATCGACTATACGAAATGTCAATTGGATTATGTCAATTGGGACATAAAACCCGAGATTTGGATACCGGCTTTTAAAATACGGGACCTGGAATCTGGTATTTCAAATCCGTTATAAGTAATCTGAGATTGAGGATCGGGAATTAGGAATTCAGCATTTGCATTCCCGGATGTGAGATTCTTGTAAATTTGATCTCGTATCATTAGAACTCGACTGTCGATAAAACCGGTTGTACTCAGGAGAGGTTATCTACAGTTTTCCTTCTCCACTGGTAAGAAAACCCAACATTAGCTGGTCCAGGCAAATACGATTTCTCCTAATTTCAAGTCGTTATGTAGACGCAATCAATTTGATCCAATTTACCTGAACCTTGAATTATTCGATCTGAAAACTTGTGACAGATATTCAGATCTATATTTACGAAATTAAATTGGCCAAACCCCGGCCACTAACAAGAAGAAGAAAGAGAAGAAAAAGTGACGATGTAAATCGTCAATATTTATATTGTCTTTCCCTATAGCTTTTTAATTTAGTTAATTTCGTAGTAATTTATTGAGAATACCCGTGGTTGAATTATGAGATATAAGCCTGGAAGCCGAGTATTGATTTTTGCTAATTGATCCGTATCTCTCGTCTTCCTCTAGATCAGCGGTCTCATTATTGTCGTTCTTCGTTGAATTCATAAATTGCGATTTGTGCAGGTCCAGTTTACGAATTGTAACGAAGGTCAGCGAGAGGATCCGAATTTTTTTTTAGGTGACGCCTTTCTTTAGGTGCAACAAAGAGGGTGTGTAGTTTCTTAGTGACTGAGAGAATGAGACGCAGTAAGGAAGAAGACGTGGAAAGGGAAGGATCGCAGAAAAAAGGATCTACCGGTCGATTAGGATTCTCCATGTGCTTGATAATTCATTTAGTTGTGATTCCCGAATTATTGTAGCACTGTGCTCGTCTCATTATTAATTATACTTTATACTTTTGTCCGGAAGAGTCCTATATTTAATCTCGTTTTACGTTTATTTGGAGTTGGTAAGTCTATAATCTACGAGCTGAAAAAATATGGGTCTGTCTGTTTTAACGTCGGCATCGCGGCATAAAGTCTCAGCTGAATCTTCCTTTTGGTTTTTGGTTTCTATCAACACGGAGAGAGTTTAATTTTGGTGGTTTTAAAAGAATCTTGAATATCGAGACGATGCAATTTTGCTTTGGTTAAGTGAAATAATTTTTATGTTTTAACATGAAATCTGAGATTTGGCATCCTTGATTTGGAATCCGGAAGGTGGAATTTACGGCGTGAATTCTGAGATTTAAGATCAAAGATTAGGAATATAGTTTGTGGAATCAGGGATTTGCAATCCGAAATATGGAATTAGACAAATGGAATGCAGTATGAGAAATCCTGGATATGAAATGCGTAGTATGTAAAATTCTGGACGTGGAATCTTGGTTTTGAAAACTGTAATTTTGAATGCGGGATTTGGAATAACCTCAAATATAGTTGGAATAAATAAATTTTCGTAAATGTTAAGTAAAATGTGGTTAAAATTTTATTAAATTTCGAATAGTGCCTAACATTGCAGCTAATTAATTAGGAGATCGATGTGTTAAGGAAATGAAATTAATCCAACCAGTTGCTGATCCTAATCAAATGAAATTATTATTAATGGAATTAAATCCTTGTCCGGTTACAACAATTCTGCACATAATCAAATAAGTTGTATAATTATAATGAAATTTACATTCTATCTTGAAATATAAATACAGGTTTACTTTCGTTGAGAGTGAACAAGGTTCAAATTTTTGCTCCTAATGACGTGATAATATAATAAAAATTAATAGGCTTTTAAAAGTTGCAATAATTATGACAAAAATTGCATAACCTGAATTACAGTCCCTCAATAACTTTGTTAAAATCGTGCACTTAATTATGTATTAAACATGTATTTTTCCATTTTATATGACCTACAAAAAACATCATTATAATTTCTTTTCATATTCAATATTTTGCAATTTAGTAGTTTACATTGTTTATCCAAATATGTTTAATTTGTTAAAAATATTATTAAGGAAGAAAATAAAAAACCATATTTTTATATTTTTACAACATTTTATGACTATTTTACACTTCAACGTAAGATTAAAATATTTTACGGTATCTATGCTTTTAGAAAAAAAAATTTCTTTTTTTTCAATATTACATTTCATTTTAATTGTAAATTGCAAATTTCATTTGACCTATTCTGTATTACTCATATTACATACCAGATTCCACAATATTCAGACACCATATTCCAGATCCTTCAATTTCATCCCAGATTCCGTATTACACATTCCAGGTTCTACATCCCACATTCCAATTTTTATATTTAAGATACAATATCACAAGTTTAAAATTAGACATTTCTGATTTCACATTCTTGATTCCATATCCCAGTTTCCACATTCCAATATCTAGAGTTTACATTCCAAATTCTAGATTACATATTCTGGATTTCATATACCACTTACTGCATTCGAAATTTCAAATCTAAGATTCCAGTCTGTAAATCTTAGAGTCAACATTCCAAACTTTTATTTTCACATTCCGGATTAGCTTCCGGAATTCCGGATTAATTTCCAGATTTCACATTCCAAATTTACCATTCTTTATTTCATATCCTAAATCCTACATTCCAGATTCCCCATTCCATGTGGAATGTGATAGGTGATACATATTGAAAGTGGATACCGAAATGTGAAATTTAAAAAACTTGGAATGTGATATCTAGAATTTGGAATCTAAAACTCGGAATCTGCAAAGTAGAATCTGGAATGTAGAATTTTTAATCTGGAATGTGATGTCTACAATTTGGGTTGAGGAATGTGGAGTGCGGAATCTGAGAAATAGAATCTGCTATGTGGATTCTGGACCGTAGAATCCAGAATCTGAGATGCGGAAACTGCAAAACCTAAAATCTGGAATGTGGAATTTGAAATCTGGAATCTGGTATTTAAAATTTGAGTTGTTAAATGTGGAATGCGGAATCTAAAAAATATAATTTGAAATGTGGAATTTTGAATCTGGAATGTTAATTCTAGAACGTCGAATCCAGAATCTAAGATGTGGAATCTGCAAAGTTAATTCAGGAATGTGGAATGCGGAATTTGAGAAATAGAATCTGCTATGTGGATTCTGGAAAATGAAATCTAAAATCTATGATGCGAAATATGCAAAGTTAAATGTGAAATCTGGAATTCGGAATGTGGTATATAGAATTTAGATTGTGGAATGTAGAATGCGAAATCAGAAATATAGATTCTGGAACGTAAAATCTAGAATCTGAGATCTGGAATCTGCAAAGTAAAATTTGGAATGTGGAATGAAGAATGTGATATTTAGAACTTTGACTGCAGAATGCGGATTTGGGTTGTGGAATGTGGAATGTGGAATCAGAGAAATAGAATCTGAAAAGTAGATTCTGGAACGTGGAATCCAGAATATGAGATGCGGTATCTGCAAATTATAATCTAGAACGTGGTATGTGGAATGTGATATCTAGAATTTGGATTGTAGAATTCGGAATCTGAAATATAGAATCTGAATTGTTGATCCTGGAACGTGGATTCCAGAATTTGAGATGCGGAATCTGTAAAGTAAAATTTGGAATGTGGAATTTGGAATGTGATATCTAGAATTTAGATTGTAGAATGAGGAATCTGAAAGAGAGAATCTAAATGATTTATTTTGCAACGTAAAATCCTGAATCTAAGATGCGGGATCTGCAAAATAAAATCTGGAATGTGGAATTTGGAATCTGGATTGTGGTATCTAGAATTTGGGTTCTGGAATGTGGAATGCGAAATCTAAGAAATAGAATCTAAAATGTGGATTCTGAAACGTGAAATCTAAAATGTATGATGCAAAATTTGCAGAGTAAAATATAGAATATGGAATTTGGAATGTGATATCTAGAATTTGGATTGTAGAATGCAGAATAAAGAGAGAATCCGAATGGTTTATTTTGGAACGTGGAATCCAGAATCTGAGTTGCGGTATTTGCAAATTAAAATCTGGAATGTAGAACACGGAATCTGGAATGTCGAATCTAGAATCTGAGATGCGGAATCTGCAAAGTAATATCAGGAATTTGGAATTTGGAATTTGGAATCTGGAATAGGGTATCTAGAATTTGGGTTGTGGAATGTGGAATGCGCAATCTGAGAATTAGAATCTGAAATGTAAATTCTAGAACGTGGAATCCAGAATCTGAGATGCGGTATCTGCAAATTAAAATCTGGAATGTGGAACTTGGAATCTGGAATTTGGTATATAGAGTTTGGATTGAGGAATGTAGAATCCGGAATCTGAAAGTTAGAATGTGGAACTAAATTCAAATTTAAATTTTATTGTTTGAGCTGACAAAATTTATCGGTTTTTAATCTTAATTCTAGTTTATTTATTTATTATTATACTAATGTCGTTGCGGTGGAAAGAAAAAGTACTGGGAAATGCTAGAGAAATTGTGTGCTTCTCAGGAATAATAGATTCCCAGAACGAACACAAATAAATTCACATATATGTTGAGACTTATTAGTGTTGTCTATTATTGTTCTTAATTAACGAAATAATGCATTCTTATGTGTTTGCTTAACCGAAATCACTTGTTTTATTCATGTTGAACCGCCTGACCTCTCTCTTTCCATTTTAATCTGTCTGTCTGTCTGTCTGTCTCTCTCCCTTTCTCTCTCTTATTTAATTTAATTATTGAGATGTTTCTTATTTTTTATTAACCTTAAAATCTAGTTGAAACATGACTTAAAAATTTTATTATTCTCATCAATTTTCAATGACTGTCATTATAAAAAATTATATTCTAACCTAAAAAAAAACCTCGATTGTTAAAACACTTCATTATTGAAAAAAAATTTTGAATTTGAACCAGTAAAGGCCGCTAAATAAATATTAAAAATAATAAACAGGAATCAGAATTCAAAAATTGTTACCTTAATTTATTTACCGAAAAAATGGGTTAACATAACCTCAAATTTAATTTATTATTCGATTTTACGATTTACTTGGAATTTTCACCAAAATTTACTCCTTTGAAATTATTTTTTTAGAGCATCCCTTCTGTAAATTTCTTAGGTGACTTTATGTAATAATTTAAATGAATTTTTAAGATTAATTTTATTATAACGATTGATTTATTTGTCAAATTTCGGTAAAGCTCAGAAAGTAAACTCTCCCAATAACACCAAATATTCCATTCACATTCCGGGAATATTCCATTGGAACATTCAGAATATTCCAAAGGAATATTCCATTCATATTCAAGGCATATTCTAATGTCCTACCTTTGGAACATTCTTTAGGAATATTGCAGGAACATTGTTTTGGTATATTGCAGGAACATTCTTTTGGAATATTGCAAGAATATTCCATTGGAATATTCATAAATTTTTTGAAGCAAAAAAAAATTTTTAGTTAATTCTTATTAGAATTATTCATTATTTTATTTTTACGCGTTATAACAAACTAAAAATTCTAAACGCGACGGGAGGATTCGAACCCTAAACCTAAGACCTATCTAACGATTTAACGCTCGCAGCTATTTTATCGGTATGAAAATTCTACAATAAATCTGGATGAACTTCAACTATTTTAGATATGTGTTAAAAGTTTATCAACTCGGTTTTGTTTCTTATTTTCATACCGATAAATAGCTGCGAGCGTTAAATCGTTAGATAGGTCTTAGGTTTAGGGTTCGAATCCTCCCGTCGCGTTTAGAATTTTTAATTTGTTATAAGGCTTAAAAATAAAATAATGAATAATTCTAATAAGAATTAATCAATTTAAAAACTAAAAAAATTTTTTTCTTCTTTGCTTTAAAAAATTTATGAATATTCCAAAGGAATATTCTTGCAATATTCCAAAAGAATGTTCCTGCAATATACTAAAACAATGTTCCTGCAATATACCAAAACAATGTTCCTGCAATATTCCTAAAGAATGTTCCAAAGGTAGGACATTAGAATATGCCTTGAATATGGATGGAATATTCTTTTGGAATATTCTGAATGTTCCAATGGAATATTCCCGGAATGTGAATGGAATATTCGGTGTTATTGGGGTCAATCATTCAATTTGCAATCATATTTTTGTCATTAAAAAATTCTACACAAGTTAAAAGTTATTATTACGTAAAGAAAGTACTTTTGAGCAAAGTTGAAGACTAGCAACAAACTGCAAATATGAGGCTTGACAACATTTAAGAATAGTAATTTTAATAAAATTGTAGTTTATAGTCTCTGAAGCAGAGCCCAGTAATTTTATGAACTATTACATGGGAGACTGAATAGAAAAATGTTCTTTTTTACAATTGCAGTCAAGTCTATATTTGTCTGCAGAAGCGGATTGGCGTGACCGGACGCTGCCCTGCGGAACGGATTCAAAACAAATTGATCGACAATCATCGAAAGAAACTCGACTTACCTAAAGCGAATTGGCTACCAACCAATCGGCTATTCCAGTAGCTTAATAAGAAAAATACGGAAAATTCTTTACATAAGTATTTAAAACAAAAAGTCAATTAAGTTTCGTAATGTGTGCTAACGGAATAATCGACTAATTAATTTACACACACTGTAAATTATTCACCTCAAATATTTGAGAAAATCTTCAATCACACTTTCAAGTGACAATTTCTATTTACAAGTTGCTTCTACCTTTTTTGAAAAACTCGTTGTCGCAATCAAAAGAGTCTGGATTCACGATCAATGAAAAAGAAATTATTATATCAACAATTGCTTTCAAGGAATTACAAAGAAATAATGAAGTCGAGGAGTTTAGACGGAAATAGTTGAGTAACTAGAATACAAGAAATCAAAAAGTTTATCTGATTTATCTATTTTAATTAAATAAAAATATTATTATAATTAGTTTTAGCTAAATGCTTTGTGAAATACACAAAATAGTTTATGGAATACACAAATCAGTTTGTGAAATGCACAAAACAGCTTGTGACTAAATAGATCTGTTTAAAAAAAAAAATCCAAAATCCTTGCTAATTGTACTAGTAATTTAAAGTTTGTATAAGTTAAACAACACGCTCTAGCGCGCGATTAGTTTCTGCACCTCGTGTTGTCAACAATTATAAATATTTTAAATATAATATTTAAAAATAAATTTATGTAAATAAATAAAAAAATCAAATAAATAATTATTTAGGAAAAAAATTTTAGATTTAAAAAAAATTGCTAATTTTGCAAATTAATTGAAAAAAAATGAAATCAATTAAAAGTTAGGGAAAGTAATTTAAAAAATCACAGAAATGTTTTAAAAATAAAGAAAATAATTTAAATTTTAAAATAATACTTGAAAATCTTAAAACTAAATTGAAAGCAATTAAAGAATGAAAAATTAGAGCAAACAATTGAGAATTAAAAAGAACATGATTGAAAATTGAGATTAACATAAATTTTAAATAAAGAAAACTTGAAGAAAATTTCAGAAAAATGCTTAAAACTATGAGAAGTTCATTGAAAAAAAAAGAATAATTAAAAATTAGAGAAAATAAATAAAAGAAGATAAACATAATTTAAAATTAAAGAGAATAATTTTTAATTAAAGAAAAATAATCAAACATTTTTTGTAAATTATGAAAAATAACGAAAGTAATTGAAAATTAAAAAAATAATATAAATAATAATATAAGTTACTGAAAATTGAATGAAATAATTGAAATCTCAGAAAAAAATGTTTTAAAATTTAGAAAATTATAGAACAAATTAAAAAAAATTGAAAATTGAAGGAAATAAGTTTTGGAAAATAATTGAAAAATGATTTTAAAATTTGAAACTTAACGAAAATAATTGAAATATGATACAAACAGTGATAAGTTGTAAAAAATAAATTCCATTTGAGTAAAATAGTTGAGAAAAGTACAGAATTTTTTTTGAATAAAAAAAAATTGAAATTTGAGAAAAATATATGAAGATGTTAGAAATTAATTTAAAAAAATGAGAAAAACTAAATATTGCAGAAAAAAATTAAAGAAAACTAAAAATAATTGAAATTTACGATAATTAATAAAAAATTTTTGGAAATTATGAAAAAGAACGTAAGTAATGGAAAATTGAAGAAAATAATATAAATAATAATATAAATAATTAAAAATTGAATAAAATAATTGAAATCTCGGAAAACAGTTTAAAATTTTGGAAATTATACAACAAATAAAAAAATTGAAAATTGAAGGAAATAAATTTTTGAAAATAATTGAAAAATGATTTTAAATTCTTAAAATTGAAGAAAATAATTGAAATATGATACCAAGCAATGATAAGTTGTAAAAAATAAAATACATTTAAATAAAATAGTTGAGAAAATTAGAGAATTTTTTTTTTAAATAATTAAAATTTGATAAAAATACATGAAGATCTTAGAAATTAATTGAAAAACATGAAAATAACGAAAACTTGGAGAAAATAATTGAAGAAAAATAAAAATAATTGAAATTTAATATAATTAATAAAAAATTTTGGAAATTATGAAAACAAATGAAAATAATGAAAAATTGAAGAAAATAATTGAAATCTCGGAAAAATAGTTTAAAATTTTTGAAATTATACAATAAATAAAAAAAATTGAAAATTGAAGGAAATAGATTTTGGAAAATAATTGAAAAATGATTTTAAAATTTGAAACTTGAAAAAAATAATTAAAATATGATAGAAATTTAAATGAAGTAGTTGAAAAATACATAAAGATCTTAAAAAATAATTGAAAAACAAAAAAATAACTAAAAATAGGAGAAAAGAATTGAAGGAAACTAAAAATAAAATAAATTTAAGATAATTAATAAAAAAATTTTGAAATTATGGAAACAAATGAAAATAATGAAAAATTGAAGAAAATAATTGAAATTTTAGAAAAATACTTAAAAATCTTAGAAAATAATTTTTGAAAATGAGAATAATAATTACCAATATTCAAGAAAATAATTGAAAAATGATGCAATTAATGCAAATTGAAAAATATTATTGAAATATGCTAAAAATAGTTGAAGATTGAGAAAAAGAATTGAAATATGATAAAAATAATATGAAATATGAAAAATTGAAAACAGTAAATAAAATTTATGAGAAATAATTCATAAAGTCATATATGTTTAAAAAAAAAGGAAATTGTTACAAAATTACTTAAAAATTTTTAATTAAAGAAAATAATTAAAAAAATGGCAGAAAGAGTCGAAATTTGATGAAAGTAATTGGAATTTCAGTTAAATAATTGAAACTTTTGAAAATAATGCCAAAATAATGAAAATAATTAGAAATTGAAGAAAATAATAGAAAAATTGCAGAATTTGTTTTTTACCAAAAAAAAATAATTGAAAAGTCATTTAAAGCTTGGAAAATTGATGTCAATAATCTAAAATTTGTGATAATAGCTGAAAATTTAGGAAATTAATTGAAAAATAATGAAAATATTGAAAAATAGAGAAAATCATTGCAAAATAATAAAAATATTTGAAAATTGAACAAAATAAGTGAGAATAGAGATATACGTTATTTAAAAGTTCAGGAAATTAATACAGAAATTATGAAAATGATTAAAAATTGAAAATAATAATTGCAAAATGACAAAAATAATGGTAAATTAAAAAAATTAATTTAAATTTGCGATAAATAATATAAAATTTAGGACTAAATAATTAAATTAATTGAATGTCAAGGGAAAAATAATTAGAATTGAAAAAGTGCTTAAAAACCAAATACATTAATTGAATTTTGATGAAGGTAAATTTAAGATTTAGGTAAACAATTTAAAAATAATTAAAACAATTAAAAATTGCAGAAAATAATTGAAAACCCATTTTAAATATTACAAAATTGTATTTTAAGTAGTTGAAATCATAATAGAAAAGAACTATTAAAAATTGAAGAAATTTTTAATCACTTCAAATGTTTTCTCTTTTTCAATTAGTAAAAAATAAGTAATTAATAGAATAAAACTACTAATTCAGTACCTACTAATTCAGTACCTAGTTAAATTTAACTAATTAAATAGTAAAAATAACTTATGTAATTAGTAAATAGAAATCTACTAATTCTTTCAGTAGCTTAATATAACCTAAAAGTTACTTATTCTAATTAAATTAGTCGTTTTTTTACTAAATCATTAGTAAAAAATTACTATTTGACATGTAAACGAGTTTTCACCCTTAAAATAGTAGTTTTTAACTAATTGAAATTTAGAGAGTATATTTGAAACGTGAATTACTTGAACTTTCAATCAATGCAAGTCCAAATTGACTGAAATTTGAAGAAATTAAACTTTCTATAAATTTAAAATTTGAGAAGATTTTAAAAAGGTGAAATATGATTTTAATTTCTAAAAGAAAGAAAATATATCTAGCAACAAATTTCAGGTGTGGACAGAATGAATGAATGGATGAATGAAACTTGTAAATTGTTGTTTATAATTAGAGCCCCATTTTTCATTTTTCCCCAGGGCCCTTGCCCTCCTAGTTACGCCACTGTACCGATTTGTGTAATCTACAAAAATTTTAATCAATATTTCTTAGCAAAAAAAAAAAAAATTTTTAATGTGTAATAATGTGGTAAAAAATAGCACAGATAGCACAAACTGTTGGAAGATGTAAAATATGCATTAGTTAATACTTCAAATTTAAAATGGCGGTTTCAAAATGGCGGATATTGCAAAAAGGATTTAATATCTGTTGGACCAATTCTTAAGTTTTATATTAAAATTAATGAAACTTGGTACACAGATGTTTTTTGTGGCACAGATTACGAATCTGTTAATAATTTTTCAAAATTCGAAATGGCGGATCCAATATGGCGGACAAAAATGCGAAAATTTTACCAAAATTTATAAAACTTAGTGCATAGGGGTTGTCTGGGTCACTAGTTACAAATCCGATTATAATATTTTAAAATTCAAAATGGCGGATCCATTAAGGCGGACGAAAGTTCAAAATTTTTGCCAAAATTTATTAAATTTGATACATAGAGGTTTTTGGGTCGCAGATTATGAATTATTTTAAAATTCAAAATGGCGGATTCAATATGGCGGACATGAAGTGCAAAAAAGTGCTTAAATCTTTCTAAAAATTATTTCTCGAAGATTTTTGAGGTCACCTATTTTGGGAATTTGATATTTTTCACAAAAATAAAATGGCGGATCCAAAATGACGGACTTTTTTAACTTTGCCGTTGTATGGTCATTGTTCTTACGTTAAATATTTTTTTAAAAATCTGTTACTTCGTGTGTGAGTTATTGTCCACCTATAGGAACTATTTAGACCTGAGGCTTCTAAGAAAAAAAAACTCTCAAACATCAGTTTCAGCTCAATACGAACACTATTATTTTTTATATAATATTTGGGGGATGGCGAAACATAAAAAATGAAAACCTCTGCAGTACTTATATCAATCAAAATTTATCAATTTTTTTATTGCATTGGTATAGATAAATAATATTTTCAGTAAGGGTGCAATGAACATAATTTCTCAAGGCTACGAAAATTAAAGTTAGAAATGAATATAAATAATTAATCAGTAAAAGTAGACAAGAAGTAGTCCTGAGACAGAAAGAAAGGTTGATATATGAGAGTGATTGAAGAAATTAGATATACCTAAAGGAGAGCAAATTGGGTCCGTGTGACGTTTAGGGTCCCCCTTCTCTGAACCTGCTGATAGTCCTCCCTCTACGCTAACACTTACTTTTACTTTTACGGTTACTTTTGGGGCTCTCTTTTGCGTCCCACCCCAGAACTCTCTTTCGATAAAGAAGTATGTTGAAGTGCAGCCGCTAAGATACGGGGGTCGACTTTAAAGAGTTGAACAGTGGGTCCAGAACTACCGGTACCGACTCAGTAGAAATACTTATTCTAGATTATGATAAACTTAGCCACTCGTGTGTGTGTGATGTGTTAGACATTGTACTCTTTTCTAAATTTTTTGTGCTTAATTAAAAAAAAAAAAATCCCAAAAGTGCTCACGTGCAGCAAATATCCTTTCGGAAAATGTTTCAGAGGTGAGTATATTTTTCTATCGAAAAATCAATTAATAATAAGAAAATTGCTGTTTTGTTTTGTATAATTATAACAAAAATTAAATAAATAATATTAAGGCTCAATTTTTTTAACGTGTAACAAACGAAATTTGAAATTATTTCTACTGTATAATAATTTTAATTTATTTATTTATACTTATTATTCAATTCTTATAATTCTTATTCTGATTCAGTTTCTTTACATACTTTAATTTTTTATACCTTGATTAAAATTTTTCTCTACCTTCTACCCCCTATTAACAAATATAAAACCTATAAAAATACTCAAATTAATAATTTACTGTTTCTAAGATAATTTTTTTTATTTCTTAAATTTTTACTTTTTGGCACCCTTTTTACTTATGTATCTCTGACGATTATCCGAGCTCATCCCCTTACTAATTTCAAACCTGGTTTTAAGGAATAATAATAATTATTGCTGTCACTTTTCGTGCGATAGTTGTTTTATGCTTTCCAAGGGCTCTTACGTAAAACCAGCAGGAATTTAGATCAAGTTTCATTAGGAAAGGATTGAATCGGATATATTAGAAATTAGGTAACACTTAATCTTTAAACAGTTAGTATTTTAAATCCTCATTCCATTCTTAATTAAATCACCTATTTTTTTTTATTTTATGTTAAATTTGACATTTACGGCAAATTTCTTAATTTATGTAAAGATTTGATTTGATTTATTTTATACTTGTAAAAATGTTTTATAGTTGATATAATTTTACTCTTTGAAAATTACACATTATTATAATTGTACTTGATTATAATTTTTTACAAATATATTTAGCAAAATTTATCATTTGGAATCATTATTCAGTGAATGAATTGCCTTATTATGCAAGTGATATAAATGAGTCAGTAATAATTTAGTGTTATATTTAAAATTATGTCATCTCAATTGAACTTGAAACCATCACCGGCTTTAGAGTTCAGGGATAAATATTGAGGGTTAACCATATTTTATGTTTAAAAAGTAGAAAACAATATTTATAAATCTAGAAATAAAATAAATAGTTGAGAAAATGGAAAATAATATATAATATATATAAATTATTTAATAATAAATAAGTAACAGTGAAAAAAAAAACAATGTAATAAATAGCATCAAGAAGTTTTAATAATAACAAAAAGTTTACAGTTGTTTTAACAGTGTTTTTTAATTATAATTTTTTAAATAAAGTTTAAATATTCAATTACGATAGTCAAAGGAATAATTGAGCCAGTATCATTTTGACACATGACTTAATTTTAGATTGTTATATTGTACAGAATGGAAATGTTATTTTGTACAACTGCTAAATGTTATTTTGTACAGTTTTGAAAAATGAATTTGTTATTTTGTACAATTTTTTAAAAAAGCAATAAAACATTGGAAGTACAATATTTTAGCTTTTTTAAAGAATTGTACAAAATAACAAATTCATTTTTCAAAATTGTACAAAATATCATTTAGCAGTTGTACAAAATAACATTTCCATTCTGTACAATATAACAATATTAAATTAAGTCATGTGTCAAAATGATACTGGCTCGAATAATTTTTTGAAGGAAATCTCAAAATTGGTATTATTATAATTAGTATTATAAAAAAAGATTAACACTTTAAAAATCAAAATTGACTTCGCCTGCACTTCTAAAACTGCTGTGTACAATTTTACTGCCAATATTACCCATAATCACGGTGCTTTGCTCACATAATCTTTTTTATGTTTAAATTTACATATTATATGTAATAACCTGTAGAACTATTTAAGTTGCATTAAGTAATACATTTCAAACAAAAAATTATCAGTTCAAAAATCAACTTATGCCTGACATTTCAGCATCAAATTTATTCATTATTTTGCCACTGAGTTATTAGATCAAAGATTGAAACAAACCAAAAAATAAACAGAAAGTTTTTTATTATTATTTATGCATATTTTCGAGTGTATTTCGACAATCGAGTAATTATAATTAGAAATTTAGAAAGTTGATAAATGCTATTTGACATAAACTTTTTACACAAATTACTGTTTAATATTATTATTTTTCTTTATTCAAATTATGATGATATTTTCTAAATTATATGTTTTTTTTAATTTAATGAAAAGTTTTTTCTCTTTTTTTTTTTGCCTATTGGCTTTATTCAATATACAAAGGAATCCTTTTTTGAAAAAAACTCAAAATTTAATTTCATATTAATCAATTTAATTATTTAAACTTAATTATGAAGCATAATTTATCAATTTTTAACCGTAATATAACCTGTAAAGTTAATTTATAATAAACACCATTTAACATAATAACAATGTTATTAAATAATTATTTGTTATAAATGTTAATCACCTAGTTATAACCTACCATAACTTTTACTTTTTCGAGTTTTAAACTGCCGTAAGTTTTCAATTCCAAAATACTGTTGGACATAATTTTTATTTTAACAAATTGTATTTTATTTTTAATATTTCGAATTATTATTTACCATAATTTTTATCTTATCGACTATCTGATTATTATAATTGTCAGTTTTTTAATTATCCAGCTAAAATTCCAAGAATAAACATGTGATGTAATTTTTATTCCCTCTATAAATCACATAACCTAAAATACCCTACAATAATTTTTGTCTAAAATAATTTCCAAATCATGGAAGATTCAAATGTCATACTTTTCATCATATCAATTTACAATAGTTTCTATTTATTCTAATTAATTATTTATTAATTGCACACAACTAATCACTCTTCGAATATTTATTTAACATAAGAATTAGTCAATAAAAATTTTATTTATCCCAAAGTAGCCCCTGCAAATATTCTATATTTGTTTCATATCAAACTATTATATATAATTTTATAAAATCAAAAGTCAGAATAACCAGATTTGCTAATATTTTTTAGATAATTTCAAAGAATTGCTCAAAAACCCGAAAAAAAAATTTTTTGTCTGGGACAATATGCCAGTGTATTTCTACGTATTGTTCTCCTCTAAATTCGAATCCGAAGTCAGAATAATCAGATTAGCTAAAAATTTTGAGATAATCTTAAAAAAGCGATTTTTTCGTGTTTTCGTCAGTTTTTTTAATTTATCTAGAAAATCTTAGCAAATCTGATTATTCTGACTTCGGATTCGGATTCGGTGAAGTAAAATACGTATAGGAATACATGAGCATCGCGTCGAATCCCGCAAAAGAAAAAATGTTTATTTCAGGGTTTTTTTATTTTTAGGGTTTGTTTCGGAAAAATGTTTATTTTGTGTAGCTGTGTAATTAAAAAAAAAATCTTAGTGTAAAACGAATTATAAATTGTTTAAAGTAGTGCTAAATATTTTTTAAATAATTTTAAACAGATTTAAACCAGTTCTGAACAGTTTTTAGTTATTTTATATGTTTTAAACTACTCAGAATCGATGTTCTCAATTTTAAATATATTTTTAAGCAGTTTAAAAAGTTCGAAACAGTTCTGAACAATGAAAAATTTATTCTAAAGAGTTTGAAACAAATTCTGAACATTTTTGACTTTTTCAAAGTAGTTCTAAACCGTTTTAAACTTAAACAATTTAAAACAATTTCTGAAAAGTTTTGAATAAATATAATTTGTTTCGCTTGAAATTAGTTGTAATTAATTTTAAATGTGTAACAAGCAGTTTTAAATAGTTCTGAATAGTTCTTAAAAATGTTTAATTACTTATCTGAAGAGTATGAAGCAAATTTTAAAAGTTCTTAAATATTTTGAAATTGTTTTAAATCGTTTCAAAGAAATTTCTAACAAGTTATAAGTATTTTTAAGTAATACTAAGAAGGGTTAAAGTATAGTTCTAAATATTTTTAATCAGTTCTAAATTGTTCTAAACAGCTTGAAAGTAGTTATAATCAATTAACAAATTGTTCTAAACTATTCTAACTAGTTCTATAAGTGTCTTTGAGCAGTTTTTAAAGAGTATTAAACAAGTTCTAAGCAATGGTATAATTGGTTTTTAAAAGTAATAGTAGTGAAAAAAAATGTTGTTTTGTGCTAACGTAAACAAAACGTAATTCACTGTTGCTCGGAAGAAAGAGTTTTTTTCAATGCAGCAAATGTGGTGTGTAATATCCCAAAAGTGGACATTAGTCGGCATATATTGTCGGTAAATTGTTAGGGATCCTGTGAAAAGTGAAAGGAGAATCAAGGCAACTGCGAGAAAGTATTCCGTGCTTTATATCGAGCACTCTATCTGTCCGCATCTTGCGGTTGTTACGCATCACTTTATCCTCAGTTCATGATCATCCAATTCAGAAAATTGAGTTAAAGTAACCCAAAAAACAGGAAAGAAACTACAGTTTCTTTTTATACAATTACGAAAAGGAAAATCTCTAGCACGCTTGGATACACATGATCAGATATTTTCTGCATGCAAAAATTGTCAATGTAACTTAATTCCAGTAATTTAATAGATTAATTTACATAATTTTTAACCACCAGGTAGAATATCAGTGTAGTGCAATTTTTAATTTACCATTAACTTATGCAAAAGAATCGTCCGATTTCTTTGAAATCACGTTTTTTTCTTTTATTATAAATTATTATTAGATAATAATGTTAGCTTATTGTTTTAAATTAAGAAAAAATAGTATTTTACAATTTTAGGATAGATGTTACGACAGCAATGTTTAATAGTAACATTGTCGCAATATTGCAGAAATATTGCAAACATTTTTTTACAAAATTAGAATAATATTCTAATAAGATTACATGACAGTATTGTCACAGCATTGCAGACATATTCTAATAATTTTGCGGTAATTGCAACTACATTTCATATCATTATTATATAATAATATATAATAATGTCAACATTATTCCAACACTGCAGAAACATTACAAAAATATTCCGACAACAAATTACATGGCGACATTGTTGAAACATTACAAAAAAATTGCAGGAATAATAAATGTTAACACTGCAGAAATATCAAAATTTTAACAACATGATACGGCAACATTGTGTCAACATTACAAAAATATTACTTCAACATTTCATGCCCAACATTAAAAGTCCACATTGCTCCTACATTGCACAAACATTACAAAAATATTCAAGCGACATTATATGGCAACAGTACCTGGCAATATTGTCTTAACATTGTAAAAATATTACAAAACAATTGCAGGAATAATAAATGGCGACACTGCAGAAACATAAAAAATTCAACAACATTATAAGGCAAAATTGTGTCAACATTGCAAAATTATTACAAAAATATTACTTCAATATTTCATGTCCAATATTAAAATTGCAATATTAACATTGCTCCTACATTGCAGAAACATTACAAAAATAAACAAGCAACATGATATGGCAACATTACCTGTCAACATTGTCTCAACATTGCAAAAACATTGCAAAAGTATTGCAGCAAAAATAAATGTTGACACTGCAGAAACATAAAAATTTCAACAACATTATATGGGAACATTGTGTCAACATTACAAAAACATTACAAAAAAATGCCAACAACATTTCATGACAAAATTATATGCCCACATTGATCCTACATTGCAGAAACACTATAAAAAATTGTAAGCAACATTATATGGCAACATTACCTGGAAACATTGTCTCAACATTGTAGACAGATTATAAAAATATTGCTGCCACATTAAATAGCAAGATATATGTACGGCAATAACGTTAAATTGAAGAAGAACGTTTTGGCATTTTATGCCAACATTCCATGAGAAATTTCAAAGCAATATTATATGATAACTTTGTCTCAGTATTGCAGTAACATTACAATTTTCATAGCAACATTATATGAAAACATTGCAAGAAAATTACAATAATATTTTAGAAACATTACAGGTCCACATTACATAGCAACATCACAATGAACATCACAGAAATATTGCAGAAGTATTACAAAAGTATCGCAGGAACATTGCAATGCAACTTTACATGTCAATATTGTTGAAACATCACAAAAATATTGCAGAAACGTTAAATTGTAACATTACATGGTAGCATTTCATAACTTTTGTATAGCTTCATTATATGGCAACATTGGTATAACATTACAAAAATATTGCGGTAACATTATATGACAGCATTCTATGACAAACACTCTAGAAACATTGTAGATATATTGCAGCAACATTACTTGACAACATTCTTTTTTAAATTTTCAGAGTAGCATTATATGAGAATATAGTCGCAATATAGCAGCAATAGTACAGAGAAACATTAAACAGCAGCATTATATGACTATATTGTCATAACATTGCAGAAACTTTAAACAATTTTGTAGCAACATTGCAAGCAAACATTTAATTGTAACATTGAATGGAAACATTACGTTGTAGCATTGCAGCGCAACATTAAAATGTAACATAAAATGGCAACATTTGATGGCAACGTTCCATGCTGAAATTGCCTAAAATAATTGTTCGAACAGTGTATAAACATTATAAAAATATTGCAACATCTCCTAGTAACATTATACGTAACATTGTTACAAAATTGCTTAAACATTACAAAAATATTTCATCAACATTATATAGCAACATTTCATGACAACATTACATTGCAACATTACAAAGAAACATTCCATTGAAATTTCATAGCAACATCATGACAACATTCCATGATAAATTTCCAAGCAATATTATGATAACTTTTTGGCAATATTGCAGGAAAATTACAAAAATTTCGCAGCAACATTACTGGGAAGAATTAGATGACAACATAAGATAACAATATTGTCACATTAACACTGCATACACATTATAACAATATGGTAGCAAGAATGCATAGCAACATTACATTTTAACATTGCAAAATAATTACAAAAATATTTTATCAACATTACATGGAAAGATTACATGGCAATAACACAAGACAATATTGTCACAACATTGCAGAAAAATAAAGCAATTTTGCAGCAACATGTCTGAAACATCACAAAAATATTGCAGAAACATTGCAAGAAAATATTTTATTGTAACATTGCATAGTAACATTACATTGTAACATTGCATGGCAACATTACATTGTAAAATTGCATATCAACATTACTTTATAACATTACATGTCAACATCTGATGGCAACATTGGATGCCAACATTCCATGCTGAAATTTCCTGAAAACATTGTCCGAATATTGCATAAACATTATCAAAATATTACAACAACATTCAATGACAACATTATCTCAACAATGTAGGAAGATTAAAAAAAATTTTGTGCAAAATTTCAGAGAAATATTACTTTTTTACATTGCATAGTTGTATTTCATGGCTAAGTTAAAGAAACATTATAAAAATTTTGCTGCAACACTTTAGTGTCATTCTATTACAACGCATATTTCATGACAACATTGTCGTAACATTACAGAAATATTACAAAAATATTGAGGCAACATTACATTGTAAAATTACATGTGAATATCATCAAAATTTTGCAAAAATAAAGAAAAACATTACAAAAATATTGCAGCAACATTATAGGATAACATATCGTGGTAACATTACCTACCAACACTGTCACAACTTTCCTGAAGTCACTCGAAAAATTTAGGGATTTTTTGTTGTTTAATGTTTTCAAACCTAAGGGGGTAAACATTTCTGAAGTAAACCCCTGATTTGCAACCTTGTTTGAAATTTAAAATTAATGTCATATTTCTATATTATTATATGAGAGATAGTTTGCATATAAACAGGGACGTAACTACCATACAGCGAAACCCCGCATTGCGGGGGGGGGGGCTCGGCTAGCTAGGGGGCCTCGAGCCCAATAACCCTAATGCAAAAAAATGTTTTTAAAAAAATAATTAAAAATAAAAAATATTGACCGAAATTATTTATACACTATTTAAAAAAATATTGGGGGGGGAGGGGCCTCCTGAAAAAATTTGCGAGGGGGCCTCGATATTTGTAGTTACGTCCCTGCATATATTTTAAATTTAAATAATGTCAAACGTTATAAATAAATGAAATTTTTTTATATCATTTTATTTGAAAATTCATATCTTTTTTTCATATTATTGAAAATTAATAAATTTTTTACGACTTATGTATAAAAGTATAAACTTTAAGATAAAAATAATTCCGATCACGTGCATTTATTTTTTAATACAAAATTGATGATTATTTATAAACAATTTAAAAAATGAGCATGTTCTGAGCCTGCTAGCAAATTTTTTAAAAAACGTTTTGATAAAAAAGCACCATATTTGCATAAATGGAAAAAAATTCCTTATTTTTCAATACTTATGTTGACACAAAAAATTTTAAAATCCATAACGTCTTTCTTTGATAAAAACATTTTTTAATTTTAATTTTAATTTTTGGGTTACTTTCATTGCAAATACATGAGTTTTTATTGCATATCTCGAAAATTCATAATATTTTCAGCAAATTTCACGTAAAACGTTATTTTTAATTTGTTGTTATTAACGGAGAAAACCGCGTTCAAAAAATACCCTTTTTGATGAAAACATCAATAATTTATAACTTCTGTAATTTTTTATCAAATGAAATACAAAAAAATACGTATCTATTCTTTTTCAGTATAGATTAAAAAAAAAAATTATTCCAGGCAAATCTAATTTTTAAATGTAAAGAATCCAAAGGATGACCCTTACAAATCATTATTATTATATTATTACTATAAATTATTATTATGAAGTAAACATAATAATGTTTACTTTGGTTTAACAGACAACAACAACTATTTGATTAAGACATTATAAATAAGAATAGAATTATCAAATTTATTATCAAATTGCACTTTCATTGAAAAGGAAATTAATTACTCAGTCAAAACATTTGAAACAAAACACGGTACATGCTAAGAAATACATGCGAACCGAGATTTTATTTCCGTGACGTTATAAAAAACTTAACGCTATTCTGTTAAATATAAACCTAAACAAAATTTTATTTTTGTATAATAAACCTAAATCTATATAGAATCAATACGTTTTTTAAAAAATTTGCTAGCAGGCCCAGAACATGCTTATTTTTTAAATTGTTTATAAATAATCATCAATTTTGTATTAAAAAATAAATGCACGTGATCGGGATTATTTTTATCTTAAAGTTTATTTTTAGAAATTATAAAATACAATAATAAATATAACAAATCGGTAAATAATATTTATCTAATAAGAAGAAATAAATATTTTAAATATAATATTTAAAAATCAATTAATATAAATAAAATAAATATTTATTTAGGACAAAATTTATAATATTTTAGAATGAAAAAGAATTGCAAAAAATAATTGAAATTAAACAAAATAATTGAAAATTTTGCAAATTGATTGAAAAAAAAATTATGAAATCGATTAAAAATTGGGAAAAGTAATTTAAACAATCATAAAAATGTTTTAAACTTAAAGAAAATAATTTAAATTTGAGAAAAATATTTAAGGATCTTAAAAATAAATTAAAACAAAATTGAATAATGAAAAATAAGAGAATATAATTGAAAATTGAAAAAACATGGGTAACAATTAAGATAAATAAATTAAAATTTGAAAAAATAATTAAAATCTAAAAAACTAATTAAACAAATTTCATAAAATATTTTAAATAAAGGAAAGTTAAGTAAAATTTGAGAAAAATACTTAAAACTTGCAGAAGTTCATTGAAAAAAAGAAGATAATTAAAAATTAGAGAAAATAAATGAAAAGAAGATAAACATAATTTAAAATTGAACAGAACAAGTTTTAATTAAAGAGAAATAAGTAAAAACTTTTTGGCAATTATGAAAAAGAACGAGAAAAAGAACGAAAGTAATTAAAATTGAAGAAAATAATATTAAAAATATTATAAATAATGAAATAATTGAAAAGTCAGATAAATAGTTAAAAATTTTTGAATTTATGAAACAAATGTAAAGAATTGAAAATTGAAGGAAATAAATTTTGGAAAATAATTGAAAAATGTTTTTAAATTTTATAACTTGCCGAAAATAATTAAAATATGATACAAACAATGATAAGTTGTAAATAATAAATGACATTTAAGTGAGATAATTGAAAAAACTACAAAATTTTTTATAAATAGAGAAAAAATAATTTAAATTTGAAAAAAAATATATGAAGATCATAGAAATCAATTAAAAAAAAAGAAGAAAATAACTAAAATTTGGAGAAAAGAATTGAAGAAATAAACTAAAAGTAATTGAAATTTACGATGATTAATAAACAAATTATAAAATTATGAAAACAAATGAAAATAATTTAAAATTAAAGAAAACAATTGAAATTTTAGAAAAATTCTTAAAAAACTTAGAAAATAATTTGTTACAGTTCGCCTCTTTCCTTGGTTTTCTGTTTTTCGAGTATATTTTATAAAACTCGAAAAACAAGACAACCTGAGAAAAATCGGCCTTAAAGAATTGATCTCGTGTTTTGTCCCGTGTCCCCTGAAAATAATTTTAAATATTTTTGCTTTCGATTATTTATATTTACCTATTTATTACTATTATTATTATTTTTTTTTTTTACAAAACAAGTGTAGGAGAGGAAAAAATGCTTTTACGCACTTGTTCGTGTGGGACTCAACCACGTGCTGTGGCAATACCGCACTAAAACAACCTCTCCCATTCTTGCTTTACTTACTCCATCCGTTCCTGCTCCCTCCATCCTGGAAGGATGTCTCGACATCTCTGTGGTAAATGGTATCGTCCGTTACCAAATATCACAGAATTGCCTGGCCGGTTGGGTGAGCATAGATGCCCTCTTCCGAACACCAAGGAAATACTTGGTCCACTTGGCCAAGTGTTTGAGTGGCATCTAAGGTGGGGTTTCTGACATCCCAATCGAGCGCCTCCCCAGGTGGCGGATAGGGGAAATCCTCCCAGATATGGGGGGAACCGGGCAATTCAAATACCCGGGGCGGACCAATGTCAGATAGGGGTGGGCATCCGAAACAATTGTCCACTCTGTGCTGGGTTAACCACCTACACAGAGAAGATGCGGTTACGACGACTGTAACGCGCAGTGCCACCCACAATAGATCTCTCTCGGATGGAGGTATGGGTTCAGTTCGGAGTGGCAATAGGACAGAACTCAGGCGACGAACAGGCAATGACCCGGGACAAACTCGAGAGCGTTTCAAATGGACGGGCCAACTTCGGAAGGACACCTTGTTGTGTTGGCAAAACAGTTCTCCAGGCAGAAGAGGATATATGCTAAGGCTGCATATGCGATGGGTCGAAATGTACCCCCAATACGCAGAATTGACGCCTCAGTATCTAAGAGACCAGGTATCCTTTCTGAGGAAAAAGGGACATGAGGCTTTTTTACGAGAAGAAGAACATCCCTCAGAGAACATACAAGTTCTCGACACACCAACATTAACGACCGAAGATGGAAACATGAGATCAAGGGAAACAAAAATTCATCTTAAGGTTTCCATAAAAATGGACAAAATAGCTGAGGGAAATCAAGAACTCTCATTACTCCCTGAAAATGTAGATCTCTGGACATTGAACTGTGCGGTGTATGATAAAGCAGTGTCCTTCCTTCGTGAAAGTAACAGGAAGTCTGTTTCAGAGCGAGTGTCTAAGACCTGCAAACGAATCAAACAAGTACAGTTCAAGATAGGGGTGGCTCGACGACATGCTTCTCAATTACAGAGTGTGATAGCGTATCTAGAATTGAATAAAAGTTTTACACCAAGAGTTTTGGAAATTGCCAAAACTCTAAAAAGATTGCATCACACTTTGAAAAAATCAAAATTGCAGACCATCAAGCAACATTGGATTGAGAAGATACGTTCTCTTGTAGTCATAAAAGAACGTTTAGAACGGCGCATTGACTGGATTAAGCAAAATAATATCTTTGCTACTAATCCCTCCCGTCTGTTCAGTCCACCAACATCAGTAGTTGTTAACCCCCCATGTCGTGAAGAGGTTGAAACTTTCTGGAGAAACATCTATGGGACGTCCTATACAGTCAAGGATGAGGATGCGTCTTTACCACTCTTCAGAAGCTTCTGTCTTGAACAGGGGCTTGACCATCCTAGTGAGGCATTTCCGCCAATAACTGAGCAAGAGGTTAGAAATATAATTGCTAAAACTAAGAACTTTTCAGCACCCGGGCCAGATAAGATTAATAATCTATGGTGGAAGAAGTTTACTTCAACTCACCGACATTTGGCCCGCATCTTTTCAACCTTTCTTTGCGGAGAACATCCCGTACCACAGTGGTTGGTGGAAGGTCGAACGGTACTCTTACCAAAATCAGGAGATTTGTCTAATCCAAAAAATTATAGACCGATAGCTTGTCTTAACACCTGTTACAAGCTATTTACTGGCATCCTAAAAGAAAGGATATTAACATCTATAAAGCCAGTTTGGAGTGCAATAAGTAAACAACGTGGGTGCAAAAGAGGCCTGTCAGGTTGTAGGGAAAACCTATTAATAGATAGGTGCGTTACCCAAGACTCGATAGTTTATCGACGAAACTTGTCAATGGCTTGGATTGATTACCGTAAAGCATTTAACTAACTAACATCATCTCTTTTAGGAGAGGAGTTTTTCAAGGAGACTCACTCAGTCCTCTACTTTTCTGCATCTCTCTTTTGCCTCTGTCTATTGTGCTTCGAAAAAATCGCTCTGGATACATGTGTGGCAAACCAAGAAATAGAGTTCATAAGATCAGCCATCTTTTCTACATGGACGATCTTAAGCTCTATGGATCTAATAGAGAAGAACTTAAAAATCTAGTGTTTGCAGTAGCCAAGTATTAAAGAGCAATTGGAATGGAATTTAGATTGGATAAATGTGCCGTTTTCCACTTAAGTAAGGGAAGACGTGAAACATCTGAAACACCAGACGACTCTGAGGATCTTCAGCTCATTGGTGGCAACGCCATTCATCATTTTGGTGAAGGAGAAACATACGCATATCTTGGAATTCCACAAACGGAGACTCAAGATGTGCGTCAGCTCAAAGATCGTCTCCAAACAAAATATCGTGGTCTTCTCAGAAAAATTTGGTCTTCCGAATTATCTGGGAAGAATAAGATACAAGCCACAAATACATTAGCCATTCCTTTGCTTCTCTATATCTTTGGAGCAGTTAAGTGGAATGTGAATGAGCTGAAGATGCTAGACAGAGAAACTCGCAAGATGATGACAATCCATCGAAGTCATCATCCAAAGTCTTCCGTGCCTCGAATTTACCTTCCGCGAAATCGGGGAGGAAGAGGTCTACTGAATTTAGAATGTCTTCATCGTAGAATCTTTTTGGCTGCTACATGCTCAATTATGAACAGTCGAGATCCTCTTTTACAATTTGTTCACCATCATGAAATTACGAATTGTGGGGTATTCTTATATCATGCGGCAGAAAGAGCTGCGAATGAACTTCTTCTCTCATTTGATACTAGTAATGTGCAACATGGATTAGCATCGTTACCACCATTGATGCTTAAGGGCCGTGTCAAGGAAGCAGAACATGCGCTTCTACTACAGGAACATAAGAGCAAATCTGTTCACGGACAATTCTACAATCTCATAAATGAAGTAGGATTGTCAGTTGGTTTGACATTTTCGTTCCTTAAATCTGCTGGTTTAAGATCGGAGACTGAAGGATTTCTATTCGCCTGTCAGGATGGTGTAGTTAATACTTTGGTGTACCGCAGTCGTGTGTTGCATATACCTGTCGACAGTGACATCTGTCGTGCATGTAAACAATATGCGGAGACTCTAAGTCACATTCTAAGTGCGTGTCCGAAGTACGCGTGTAACAGGTATGTGGAAAGACACAATGCTGCGCTTAAGGTGTGGTATTATCACCTTCGACACCAGTATGGTATAGATAAAGAACCCATCTTGCTGTATACCCAAGGGGATCAGGAGTCCGTAGTGGAAAATAACCAGTGTAAGATCTACTGGAACTTCTCTTTTTCCACCACTCATCGTATCAGTGCCAATAAGCCTGATATAGTACTCCAGGATCATAAAAGTAAGATCATTTGTGTAATTGAGTTCTCGGCCCCAGCTGAGAACAACATTAATCGTAAGGAGGATGAGAAGCGGACCAAGTATCAAGAGCTCATGTTCGAATTGAGTCGAATGCACCCAGGTTATAAAGTCCGATTGAATGTTCTTCTAATCGGTTGTTTGGGAGGGATTAAGGCTTCATTTGTGAGCCAATTAAAAAAGATTCCTGGCTGAGAGCGCCAGGCTGATGCATTGGCGGTTCGCATGCAGAAGGAAGTCCTTCTGAACTCTCTCAATCTGGTTCGGCAGCACTGTTCACTTTAACATCTTAATTGGTAGCTCTAAAAAAGCATCCAACAACGTTCTAGACCACCGCTTAAGAACATCGACGGCTATGGGCGAGGACAACAGTGCAAGATACATGAAAAACGTCTCGAGTAAATGGATCACGCTCTATTATTATTATTCTTTTTTTTTTTTTTTTTTACAAAACAAGTTTAGGAGAGGAAAAAATGCATTTACGCACTTGTTCGTGTGGGACTCGACCACGTGCTGTGGCAATACCTCACTAAAACAACCTCTCCCATTCTTGCTTTACATATTCTAATCCACTATTGCTCCATCCGTCCTGAAGGATAAGCAAAAGCGTGATTCATTTACAAGAGTTGCTATTCTCGTTTCTTACACTGTTGTTCTCACCCATTGCCGCCGATGTTCTTAAGCGGTGGTCAAGAACGTTGTTGGATGCTTTTTTAGTGCTACCGAATAGGATCTTATAATGAACAGTGCTGCCGAACCAGATTGAGAGAGTTCAGAAGAACAGCCTTCTGCTTGCGAACCGCCAACGCATCAGCTTTGTGCTCGCAGCTAGGAATCTTTTGTAATTGGCTCACAAATGAAGCTCGCATCCCTCCCAAACAACCGAGTATAAGAACAATTAATCTGACCCTGTAGCCTGGATATATTCTACTCAATTCAAACAGAAGGTCTTGATACTTTGTCCGTTTCTCATCCTCCTTTTGAGTGATATTGCTTTCAGCAGGTGCCGAAAACTCTATCACACAAATGACCTTACTTTTATGATCCTGGAGCACTATATCAGGCTTATTGGCACTGATACGATGAGTGGTGGAAAAAGAAAAATTCCAGTAGATCTTACACTGACCATTTTCCACAACGGACTCCTGATCCCCTTGGGCATACGGCAAGATGGGTTCTTTATCTATACCATACTGGTGTCGAAGGTGATAATACAACACCTTAAGCGCAGCATTGTGTCTTTCTACATATCTGTAACAAGCATACCTCGGGCACGCACTTAGATTATGACTAAGTGTCTCCGGGTATTGCCTGCATTCTCGACAGTTGGTATTGTCCACAGATATACGCATCACTCGACTGCGATACACCAAAGTATTTATCACTCCATCCTGGCAAGCAAATAAAAATCCTTCAGTCTCCGATTTCAAACCAGCAGATTTGAGGAAACCAAATGACAAAACCCCAGACAATCCCAACTCTTTTATGAGACTGAAGAATTGTCCATGAACAGGCTTGCCAATATGTTCCTGTAACAGAAGCGCATGTTCTGCTTCCTTGACACGTTTTTTAAGCATCAATGGTGTTAAAGATGCTAAACCATGTTCCATATCCCTGGTTCCAAATGGGAGACTTAGTTCACTTGCAGCTCTTTCTGCCGCTCGATATAAAAACGCCCCAAAATTTGCAATTTCATGATGGTGAACAAATTGCATAAGAGGATCTGTACTGTTTATGACTGAGCATGCCGCAGATAAAACAATTCTACGATGAAGACACTCTAAGTTCAGTAGACCTCTTTCTCCCTGATCTCGTGGAAGGTAAATACGAGGTACGGAAGACCTAGGATGATGTCTTCGATGTATAGTCATCATCTTGCGAGTTTCTCTATCTAGTTCCTTCAACTCATTTACATTCCACTTAACTGCTCCAAATGTATAGAGTAGTAAAGGAATGGCTAATGTGTTTGTGGCTTGTATCTTATTCTTCCCAGATAGTTCAGATGCCCAAATTTTTCTGAGAAGACCATGGTATTTCATATGGAGATGATCTTTAAGCCCACACAAATCCTGACTTTCCGATTGCGGAATTCCAAGATATGTGTAAGTTTCTCCAACACCAAGGTGATGAATGGTATTGCCACCAATGAGTTGAATATTCTCAGAGTCACTCGACGTTTCAGCTGTTTCTCGTCTCCCTTTAATCAAATGGACAACAGCACATTTATCCAATCTAAAATCCATACCAATAGCTCTGGAGTACTCGGCTACTGCAAACACCAGAATTTTTAATTCGTCCTTGCTGGATCCATATAGCTTAAGATCGTCCATGTAAAACAGATGGTTGATCTTATGGACTCTATTTCTGGGTTTGCCACACATGTATCCAGAGTATTTTTCTCGGAGTACTACAGACAGAGGCAAGAGGGAGATGCAAAAAAGTAGAGGACTAAGGGATCCTGATAAAGAGAGTAAAAATCAATAAAATAACAGGGACTAACTTCACTTCAGTTTTTAAAAAGTGGACAGAAAAAGATGAATAAATACCTATTAATACTAACTAACTTCACTTCAGACTTTAAAACGTGGACAGAAAAAGATGAATATAAATATTATCTAACTTCAGGAGTTTACGGAGATTATTATTATTTAATTCCAACATGGTGGATTATTTAGATGTGGGTACTTCCGAATAATGGGTACCTCCCTTTTTTTTGAAACTTGGTATACCTATGTATTTTGATGCGGTCATTATAAAATCGAAGTGAAAATTGTCGACTAGATAAGTTTTCATGATGAAAACCATAAAGATCCCATAAAAATTGAGTTTTTTTTGCAATTATCTCAATAAATCTTAAAAATTTTGAAAATTGTAAACCTTCTAAAAATACACATTTTTTTATGTATGCGTTTTTTAAAAAGAACCCCCTGTACCCCCCCTATAAAAAAGAGGGGACAGAAAAATGGAACAGACTTTAAAAATTTGATTACAATTTCTAAAGTGGGTGCAGTTCTAAAACGATTCGAGCAACTTGACCATCGATTTTCTCGAAAACTATTAGAGATATCAAACAAATGCTCACAACAAAAATTGTGTATTTTTAGAAGGCCTACAACTTTTGTAAAACACAATTTTTAAAATTTCCAAGATTTATTGAGATAATTGCAAAAAACTCAATTTTTATGGGATCTTTATGGTTTTCATCATGAAAACTTATCTAGTCGACAATTTTCACTATGATTTTCTTAATCAGCGCATCAAAATACGTAAGTATACTGAGTTTTTAAAAAATCGCAGTTACTCATTATTTGGAAGTTTACTTTTCGTTTGTACCGAAATAGCATGGGAAAATAATACACGAATAAGTTGAAGAGCAATTATCAATTATTTGCGACATTTCGATATGTACCCTGAGGTTTTATTGGTAGAAAAATAATAGCTTGTAGTGTTTCACAATAGCTGCAACAGGGATGAATAAAGCATGGTGTGAATCTGTCACAATCGATATTGAGGAATTTCTGCATTAAGTTTGCTCTATCGATTGATGCATATGGTTTAAGACACTTAAGACAGTCAATGCGTTACACTTACGACACGTGACAGTGCCTCGGGCGACCAAACTTAAGTTTCACTTGGGGATATGTCGTCTATCGTTTCTCCTGACGCCACGAGACATTTATATGTTTTTTTCATAGTAGATTAGAGCGCGCTATTCGATAATTAGAGAACACATGCTCTACAGTGACGCAACGAATGTCGAATTACCACGTTATAATGAAATATGTCTTTCATATCGTCATTTCTTAAAGTCAAAATTAATTCACAATTTACTTTGAAAAAAAGATTACTGCTATATGACTTTTTCACATCAGGTGCTTTTGTTCTTAATTAATAATTTTATATAGAGTATTTTTTTTTGCTATATATTTTTAAAAACTGGTTTTTATACAGTAAATAGCAGATTTTCGAAAATCCGTAACTTTTTTGGTTTATTCTTTCTTCACCTGTTGGAAAAATATTTCAAAACATTACAAAATGCTCTAGAAGTTTAATGATGCAGTTTATTAAAATTGATTAAAAAATTTTTTTTGCAAATTGCGCGTTTCAACGTGTTTGAAAGTGCTTTTCAAAATTCCAAATATTTCTATTCAACTTTGATATTCTTGAGAATTACTCGGATAATTAATAACGGCCTTGGTACTTTCTAAATATAATCTAGAATATAAAATCTTCTCAACTGTCGATTTGTTTGCATTTCATAAAGTACGAGAATTTATCACATACAGAAATAGCTCTCTAAGGAAAAATTCTTTAAATAATAACCTATATTTATATAACAGAAAGTAAACTTCTAGAGCCGGCTTTTTATGCTCGATTAAATATATTTAAATTTTATGGTATGTTTCTGTCAGTGCATTATGCAGTTTCAATATATAAGAAGAGAAATAGTAAATTAATGAAGACTATTGCTGTAACCAGTTATAAAGGGTTTGAATTAGGTTTAATTTTTCAAAGTTTTACCGGCTTTAGAAAAGTTCTAAATAGATTGAATTTCGTCTAAAACAATTTTTTGAAAAAAATCTAAACAGTTTTTTTCTTTCTTTGTCTACATTAAAAATGATATTGTATCGTTTCATTGTAACTCTGTAGATATTAATTATATACAACATAATACTAATAATAATCCATTTATTTAATAATTAATAAACATTTAATTAGGGTTAAGACATAAACAAATGTTTAAAAAAAAATTTTTTTAATCAATAAAAAAGTTATGATACAATTAACAATTATTTTCACTTTCGAAAGGACGTCTTCTTCTGATAAAAGTTCTTGTTCATAAAGCTATAATTACTATTACTTTCATTATAATGAATTATTTGAATGTAATTATTAATTACACGTTTTTATATAATTGTGTAAGAAATCACTTTTGTCAGTGCAGCAGTACCGGCAATAAATAGAATTGACAGAAGAATGATTTCAATCGGAAGTATAGTTTAGAACAGAACACGAAGGACTTTCTTATTGCACTTAATCCAATTTATAATAATAGGAACACGACCGTCCTTGATGATTTATATTTGATCCAGAATTGCCCGTTTGCCGTGACCGATAATAATATCATGCCCAAGATTACTTTGTGCATTATTCCGGTAATTATAGAATGATACTGAAAATTGATAGGGGCAGTGTCTTATGGGAGTTTAAGAACGTACATTCTCCTGCGTATAAAAAAAAATCCTATGCAAAAATAGATTTATTGCAATTGCATCATTCTCGCATTATATCGCATTTACATAAACAGTTGTATAAAATCCCATCTCATTCACGTCTAGAATATAAATAACTGCTTTATAAACCTTTGTTTTGATAGACAGATTATAAACTTGCACAATGTGAAAAATAGGAAAGCAATAATTGTTTTTATCCAGAAACGTGTTACTCATACGAAAAAAAATTTATTCTGTAATTAAGAATATTTACTTGGCTATTAAACTATTCTTATTTCGTAGCATGTACTAAGCTTAAGAATACAATATTCTAAACTATTTTAAAGTTAAAAATCATCTTAAATTGAATTAAACTCAGGTTGTTAGAGATTTTTTTTTCAGAGTTAATTGAATTCGTCTTTCAAATGGAACAAAGGAATAAAAGTGAAACTTTAAAGATATGTTTTTTGACATTCGATGATTTATTGAGAGCCAATTATTGCATCATGTAGAGAGAGAGTCTGTAGTTTTATAAAAAAAAAAATTTATAGAAAGTGTTAGGAATAGTGTAATGTAGTCAAGAACACACATTTTCGATTATTTTTCATGTCTCCTTCCGCGTCTCTTACTCTTGACTTTCTTGTTTACATAATGTTCTAAGATTACCATTCGTAATCTATCTAGTGTGTTTGAAAAATCATTAGAATGAGAAAAAGATAATCAACAATTTATTTATTATTTCAGGTCCGCAATTACTCGGACTTCAGTGTCCGTAGCTTTTTGTCTACTGCTGATTGGAGGATATAATATTGGCAGCAGTGGTTTACAGTATCAGCCTCTTGAGTATTATAGTGATAGTGGAGAATGCGCCCTCGTCCTCAATGGTCCTGGAAGAACAAGTGCTTTCGATTATACTTTCAATTTACTTCGGGGAAATTTGTAAGTATATTAGTATAATGTAATAATATTAATAATAATAATAATAATCATCATCATAATATGTTATAATATGTTATAATTCTCTGGTAAAAGGAGAACATGTAAATAATAAAGAGAGATTAGTAGGAAATTAAAAAAAATATATGTTTACGTAAAATAATAAAAAAGGAAATAAAATAAAATTAGTAACTAGACAAAGAAAAAAGTTACTAGATACTTAAAAAAATATCCAAAAATGAAACAAAATAATTGGAAAATACGAAAATTTGGATAAAAAGTGACCAAAAAGTTTAGAAAGTCGAAAAAAATTAATAATTCTAAATAATAAGTTATAACGTGGAAAAAATTATGCTTAAATTAAAATTTCTTAACATTAAAAAAGGTAACTAGAAAGTAGAGGAAAATAACTAGAGAATAAAAGAAATAATTAAAAAATATTACCATAAAATCGCTTGAAAGTGACAAAAAAATAGTAAGTTAAGTAATTATCTAGAAATTGTTGTAATATCACTAGAAATTTAATAAAATGTCTATGTCACCCTACATAATAGGGTGGCAAAAAAAAAAAATTCGATTTGCATAAACCTTACCCCCCAATTTTGTTCTTTGGCGAAAAATATGAGATACGTATTTTTTTATTTTTTAACATTAACCCGTGCCGCAAAGCCTTTGAAAATTACCATTGAATTCCCATAGAAAAATGCACTTTTTCGTAAATTTGACATAAAATCGTGAAAAATTGGCCTTTTTCTTTCTGTAAACGATATTTCTGTTCATGAATATCTAAATAATAAAAATCTGTCGTATATTTATTAAATAAATTACTTTAACTATTTTTTATGTGACTGTAAAAAAAACCCCATAAACGTAAAAAAACCTGGAATTTATTAAAAAAAATATTAATTAGAATTTTAAATGTTTTTTCTTCATTAATTAATGTTATTATCAAAATATATATTATTTTTTATGTTTTACCATGTTGCATAATTTGTTTAAACAATTTATTGTTGTTATTTTCCTACAAAATGACACATAAATCGAGTTTTTTTGCAAATTTCTTAAACTTTCTAACTTTAGAAGCTTAATAGAAACATAAATTTATATATATTTATGTTATATAAATATTTATTATCAAATTAAGACGCTAACAATTGTTTAAACAAATTATTGTTGTTATTAATTAACTTTTTCAGAATTGCTTAAAAAGAGTTGTATTTTTTTCTTAATTTTGCAACTTGCTTTTCTTGAATCAACCACATGTTAATAAAATTATTAAAATTATTATTCGAACAAATATTTAAACAAATTATTGTTGTTATTTATAAAATTTTTAATAAATGCTAAATAAAGAGTTAAACAGTTAAAAATTAGTTATGTTAAAAATTTATTAATTTTTTTTAATTTTGGTTGACTTAAGAAAAGTAATTTGCAAAATTAAGAATAAACTACAACTCTTTTAATGCATTTTTAGAAAAGTTAATAAATAACAACAATAAGTTGTTTCATTAATTGTTATAATAATAATTTTAATAATTTTATTAACATGTGGTTGGTTTAATAAAATCAATTTGCAAAATTGAGAAGAAACTACAACTCTTTATAAACATTTTTAAAAAAGTTGATAAATAACAACAATAATTTGTTAAAATATTTGTTAAAATTATTATTTTAATATGTTTATTAACATGTGGCTGGTTTAATAAAATCAATTTGCAAAATTGAGAAAAAACTACAACTCTTTATAAGCATTTATGGAAAAGTTAAAAAATAACAACAATAATTTGTTTAAATAATTGTTATAATAATAATTTTTTTTTATTTTATTAGAATGTGGTTGATTCAAGAAAAGCAAGTTGCAAAATTAAGAAAAAACTACAACTCTTTTTAATCAATTCTAAAAAAGTTAATTAATAACAACAATAATTTGTTTAAACAATTTTTAGCGTCTTAATTTGATAATAAATATTTATATATCATAAATATACATAAATTTATGTTTTTATTAAGCGTCTAAAGTTAGAAAGTTTAAGAAAATTGCAAAAACGCTCGATTTGTTTGTCATTTTGTAGGGAAATAACAACAATAAATTGTTTAAACAAATTATGTAACATGGTAAAACATAAAAAATAATATATATTTTGATAATAACATCAATTAATGAAGAAAAAGCATTTAAAATTATAATTAATATTTTTTTAATAAGTTCCAGGTTCTTTTTACGTTTATGGGGTTTTTTACAGTCACATAAAAAGTAGTTAAAATAATTTATTTAATAAATATACGACAGATTTTTATTATTTAGACATTCATGAACAGAACTATAGTTTACAGAAAGAAAAAGGTCAATTTTTCACGATTTTATGTCAAATTTACGAAAAAGTGCATTTTTCCTATATGGGAATTCAATGGTAATTTTCAACAGCTGTGCGGCACGAGTTGATCTTAAAAAATAAAAAAATTAAAAAATGCGAATCGCATATTTTTCGCCAAAGAACAAAATTGGGGGGTAATGTTTATGAAAATCGAATTTTTTTTTTGGGCCACCCTACTACATAATAATTGACCGTTACATTTCTTTTGCATTTTTTAAACATTATTTCATTTTTTTTTTAAGGACAGAAAATGAATAAAATGTATTACAGAAGATCCCTTTTCACAAAAAAGCAATAAATAAATGTTTCTTGTTAACAAAATAAATGTTATAAACATTTGTTTATGATCTTAAAAAAAAGCGATTTTTTTAGAATAAATGTTATTCTAAGTAAACAGCAATGCATAGTAAACTGAGGATTATACCTAAAATGTTTTTGGGGTCGCTAATTACGATTTTCATACTGGTTTTCAAAAATCCAAAATGTCGGATCCAATATGGCGGTCGAATTTATTGAAATTCCTTAAAATCGTTTGAAACTTTCTAGTCGGGGATTTCTAGTCCGATTTTTAAAATTCAAAATGGCGAATCCAATATGAGGCACAAAATTTTTGAAATTCCTTGAATTTACTTGAAACTTTTTACTCAGGGGTTTTTGGAATCGCTGATTCGAAATCTGAAGTCCGATTTTCAAAATTCAAAATGGCGGATCTAATAAGGTGAACGAATTTATAAAAATTTATTGAAATCGTTTGAAACCAAGTTACTCGGTTTTTAGGGTCTCTGATTACGAATCTGAAGCCCGATTTTTAAAATTCGAAATAACGGATCCAATATGGCGGACGAAATTTTGGAAATTCCTTGAATTCGTTGGAAGCTGGCTACTTAAGAGTTTTAGGGGTCTCTGATGACGAATCTGGTGAAATATGATAAAAATTCAAAATGATGGATCTAATATGGTGGACGCAAAATCAAAAAACGACCTTTTCCTCTTAAAACTTGTTTCTGGGGGGTTTTTTGGGTCGCAGATAACCTGATTGCTAAATTCCTCAAATAGAAAAATATATATATATATATATACTCTTAACGTCTGAGATATTAATAATTATTAGAGGAAAAAACGTCCTCTTCAGGACAAATTAAAGGTTTCAATTTTTCAGATAAATATGGTCAAATCTACAAAAAATTTTACAAAATACTTAATTAAATTGACCATACTGAAAATTATTATAATAGTTCATAAATTGTCAATAAATTAGTATGATACAAAAAAAAAAAAAAAAAAAATGATATATATATTACAAAATAATGAATTAGGACCATCAATTTATAAAATCTCTTCCAATTCCACTCTAAAATCAATCAGTTACTATTAATTATCATTTTTTTTCCTTTTTAAATTTCAGTCATAGTCAATTACCTCAATTGAAGAACAAAAAAACAAAAAATACATTATTCTTATTTTTAGAAAGAAAACATAATCAGAAACTATTACAGTTTCACAACCAATTTTATAACTAATATCAACAAATCTCAGAGACGAACTGAGGGAGAAATTATTTACATTTCAATACTATCAACTGTATCGTACCGCATTTTCATGAAACCTAGTTTAAAATGTAACGATTTTGTTATTTCTAAAGTTTAAAACCGAAACACTTAATAAAATGAATTTAAATAATTATATAAATTTGTGTAAAAGAAATTAATGAACTAATTAATTTATATAAAAATGCATTTATTAAAATCTCTCCGTCCAAATAACAATAAATTTTAATAATTAATATAACCTTTTCAAAAACTAATCCTGCGCAGGAAGCGATATAGAAATCAACGACTTTAAATATATTACGCACAGAGAATAAACATTTGTATTAAAGAAACTATAAACTGTCAACATTACAAAACAATTACGAACATAACAATCAAACATATAAAATTGTTTCGATTAACGCCACGCAGTCGGCTAAAACTCGCTCTCCATCATTTACTGAACTTTAAACAGAAAATATATAAAAAATGGCAAATACTCATCCACAAGATGACGATGGTGACGAAAAGCCTGGAAATCAGACAGATCCATTCCGTAATGATCAATTCTTTTTTTTTAGAATCATCCTCGTTTAATGGATCCTTGAGAGACGCTATGAATTCGTCAATTTTATCCAACGTCTTCAGTCAATACATATATTTGAGTATTTTATTCCATAAAGAAATTTAACGGCCACACTTTAATTGAATATAAAAATATTATTAGATATTTATAGTATTCCAAAATTTAACGAAATAAGAAAAAATACAAGAAATTTACCTTTCCGCGTCCTCGGCCGGCACGTGAGAGCGTAGCCGCTGAATCAATCGTCTTCAAAGAGCGAAAATCGAATGATTAATTACTCATTTGAATTCCCTCGATGACACGATCGAACCCGGCTTATTTGTAATTACGCCCCACTCTTTGCCCTTTACCGAGGAACACGAAAAGTGAATAGCAAATTTGAAATATAGATACTTTATAATAAAATTAAATGAATAGCGTCACTCAAGGAATTATTTTAAATGAATACGAAGTATATCGCTTTAAAAACTTGCACTATTATAAATGAACTCAAGAAAATGACAAATTATATGTATTTTATAATAGAGTTATAGATTGGACAGTAATTTTGCAGATCAGTGATTTTGTTAATTCTATTAGTTTGTTCCTTTTTTTATAAAAATTGTTTCAGCAAAAATCCTTTTAAAATCGTTTACTTCTTTATGTAAAATTTTTATAAAAATTTAAAAAACAAATTTTAAAATGAGGTTTACGAAATGGAAACATTGTATCTATATCAATTTTGGAACCCAGGAGTTTTACTCTCTATTGAGCATCCCTACTCAATTTAATCACAGGTTTTTTTGTCGCATGTAAAATTGTACGGCTTTAACAATAATCACATGATCAATTACAAAAGATATTAATTAATTACAAAGCGACGGATTATTGGCTGCTGAGTGAAAAACCAAGAGGTTAAAAACTCTCATGTAACGACATGACATACTCTGGAAGATTAATGGCTTTGGCATAGTGCGAAGGTGGGCAAGTGAAATATCTGACAATCACCGAGCATGATTCAAAAGGATGACAGGATTGCCGAGTTAAATGAAGGGTATCCTCTTAATAGCAGTGTCTCACGTTTCACCTACATATATATATATATATATATTAAATGTATACCTGCCTATATATTCTAATACACAAAAGACTAAAATACTTCAGCAGAGGTTTAATCATTACAAAGATTTCTCGTACAATTAAATTGATCCATGCGCTGGTTATATACATATATCTATATCTATGTACATTTATAAATACTTAATTCTCAGTCACGATTTAAATAATTCACTGCATGAATTAATATTGTTTATGATGAGTAATTTGCGGTTAAGTGCAATTTAATTTTGTCCAATTCACGAGTCTATTGTAATTAAATGATATTGCTTTCCGCAATTTGAGGAGAATAATAATTATAATTTTATTGTTAAGCCCTAGAAGCGTTCCAGTTTATGATGTATGAAGACTGCAATTATTAATTGTTATTGATTGCAAGATATTATTTAGATGTATTGTTAGTTGTGTTGGATATGTTATTAGACGATAGATATGTTATTTAGGTTAGTTATTAAGTCATTAGAGTGCACGTATGATGTACAGATTATGGTCCTTTGATTGAAGTGACTGATTGCTGATTTAATCACACCTTATACTCAAGCTTAAAAAATTCTTTTATTTTTCTATTTCTTCCCCTAAATTCAAATATATACACTTTGCTTCTACGTAAGCAAAATAATTTGCTTTCTCTATGAGGAACCACAAAAAATTGGAGAAGCTATAGACAAAAAAAAATTAATGCCAAAAAGATAAAAAAATGATAAATGATAATGCGATTCTTTTGTCGTGTTAAAGTATACTTTTACCCGTTTAGTAATTTTTCTTTTAGTAAGTTTTACGTGTATGTACCTAAGGTATTAGGACAAGAGTCGCACATTGTCTATAAATGGCACTATTCAATCATGTAAACACTTTCTAACCGTTTAAGATGTCTATCTCAAAGTGGAGACATTTCAGCCTAAATCGAAAAGAGAATTAAAGTGCTCACAGAAATGCATGTGGGGCGGTTCACGTACATGTAACACACCACGCCATGCGCCATCGTATGATTCTTCCTTATTTAGTCAGCAAAGCAACTTTCCTTATGGAAAAATCACGAGACTAAGTCCCACTTAGTTTGTGCAGTTCATAATTTTATTTATGCCTTACAAGTAAGAGTGTTTCAACTTCGGGGGAAAAATGATGACCGAGTACATTAAATAACGCATTTCGCATGTATTATAAAGTGTTTTTACTTTAGACAGTGGGAAATAGCACGTGACACGTGGTTTATGCTCATCTGTAGCTGAGACGTGTGCGTTACGTAATTCGTGTCAGTATTACAACTTACGACTGTATTTCATAATGCGCGTCTTCCTAGAAGGTGGCTAATTGTAACGGTTTGTACGTCATTCCTTCCGCGATTTTGCAACCGCATTGTTGAATAAAACGTTCCTGTGTTTATATCTAAGAACATATCTGTTAAGAATTTTCAGACTTAAATTAAAGAGAATTAGGTAAATTGCCCGAGATATTAGTTTAGGGTAAAAAACGTAGTTTAATTAACGTTAGAATACACTTAAGAGGGAATGAATTTTCCATAAAACCAATTTGGCACAAATGCCATTTGGCCTATAATACATTTAGCCTAAAATTAATTTGGCCTGAAACTTATTTGTCCTAAGATCCATTTGGCCAAGAACATATTTTGCCTTACATTTAGCCTAACACCCATGGAGCATAAAACTTATTTGGCCTAAAATTCATGAAGCCTAAAATTCATTCAGCCTTAAACACATTTGGACCAAAACCCACTTGGCATAAAACATATATAGCCTAAAACACATTTAGCCTAAAATTCATTTAGCTTGAAAATCATTAGAACCAAAAACCACTTAACCTAAGACCCAAGTAGCCTAAACCCATTTAGCCTAAAACCAATTTGGCTTGAAACTCATTTGTCCTAAACACCAATTGGTCTACAATCCATTTGGCCTAAAACCCATTTGGCTTAAAACCCATGTAGCCTAAAATGCATGTAGCATATAATTCATTTAGCATTAAAAACCTTTTGGAGCAAAACCCACTTGGCCTTAAACTCAAGTAGCCTAAAACATATATATCCCGAAACCCATTTAGCCTATACCTACTTTAGTCTAAAACTTATTTGCCTTAAAAATCATTGGACCTAAAATCCATTAAGCCTGAAACCCATGTAGCCTTAAATTCATTTATCCTAAACCCATTTAGCCTAAAACTTATTTAACCTAAAACAGGTTTAACCTAAAACCAATTTGGCCTGAAACTCATTTCTTCTAAAACCCATTTGTGCAAAAACATATTGTGCCTAAAACCCATGTAGTCTAATACCGGTTTAGCCTAAAACCTATGAAACACAATATTCATGTAGCCTAAAATTCATTAAGTCTAAAACCCATCTGGACCAAAACACACTTCGCCTAAAACCCATTTAGTCTAAAACTTATTCAGCCTAAAACACACTTAGCCTAAGACCAACTTAGCCTGAAACGCATTTGTCCTAAAATCTATTTGTCCAAAAACATATTGTGCCTAAAACCCACGTAGCATAAAACCTATTTATCTAAAAAAAAAAACAAGTAACCTAAAACACGTTTGACCTAAATCCCGTTTAGCCTAAAACTCATTTAGACTGAATTTGTCCTAAATTCCATTTGTCCATAACCACATGTTGCCTTAAAACACATTTGGCCCAAAGCCCATTTGGATTAAAACCCATGTAGCCTTGAATCCGTTTGGCCTAAAACCCACTTAGCCTAAAACCAATTTGTCCGGACACTCATTTCTCCTAAATTCCATTTCTCCAAAAACACATTTTGCCTAAAACCCATTTGGCTTAGAACCCATGTAGCCTAAAACCTGTAAGTCCTAATAAACAATTTGGAGCAAAACTTACTTGGCCTAAGACATAAGTAGCCTACAACAGATTTGTCCCTAAACCCATTTAGCCTAAACCTCCTTTAGCCTAAAAGTCAATTAGCCTTAAACCCACTTAGCCTAAAACCCATAGCTTAAAAATCATTTGACCTAAAACCCATTTAGCCTAAAATTCATTTTACTTAAAACCCATTTAGAGCAAAACCCACTTGGTATAAACACCCAATTAGCCCAAACCCCATTTAACCTAAAGCCCATTTCGCCTCAGTTTGGCCTAAAACCATTGTAGCCTAAAATTCATATACTCAATGGCCCATTTGGACCCAAACCTACTTGACCTAAAACATAAGTAGCCTAGAACCTATTTGCCCTACATACTATTTGGCCTATAACTCATTTAGTCTATATCCAATTTAGCTTAAAACCTATTTGGCCGAATCTCATTTGCCCTAAAACCCTTTTAGCCTAAAACACATTTTGCATAAAACCATTTGACATAAATTTTACACAAATTATGCCAAATGAAATTTATGTCAAATAGTTTTTTGGTAAATAGGTTTTAGGTCAAATCGATTTTAGGCTAAATGGTTTTTAGTCCTAATGGGTTTTAGGCTATTTGGGTTTTAGGGTAAATGAGTTTTAGGTTACTAATTGATTTTTTGTCAAATGTGTTTTATTCCAAATGGGTTTTAGTCAAAATGGGTTTTAGGATAAATCAGTTTTAGACCAGATCAGTTTTAAGCTACATGTGTTTTAGGCTAAATGTGTTGTAGGTTAGATAGGCTTGAGGCTAAATGCGTTTTATGTCAAATGGGTTTTATTCCAAATGTGTTTTAGGCAAAATAGTTTTTAGGCTAAATAATTGAGATATAACGAAGTTTTTTGATAAATTTCAGGAAAATCGTACTACTGGTTTAAAAGATTATAACATGTTTATTTTTTATAGCGCCGCGCTCGACTCGACTTTATGCACGACGAACAAAATGAACAGGTAAACTTTGAACAGCGCGGCGCTATAAAATAGAAACATGTTAATATCTTTTGAACCAGTAGTACGACTTTTCTAAAATTTCCCAAAGAACTTATTTTTATTCTAATGAACACGTTTTTCATTTTAACAATATTTTGACATAACTTTCGCCCGTTAAACGAACCGCTCAAAGTTTGACATACACAATTTTTTCAATATCTCAGAAAAAAATCATTCATTTTTTTGTTTATAAAAATAAAAACTTTTGTTTTCTATTTTTACTTTTAGAATATTATAATGTACAATTTCCTTTTGGTTTTATTTAAAAATACTTAAAATTGGCCAAATTACCATGAGTTAAAGTGAAAAAAATGTTTAAATTTTTCACTTTTCTAAATCTTGTTTTTTTATTTATTAAAAATACTAAAAAAGCTACAACTTTTCCTCAGAGGAAAAAAAGATCGGCCTTCTGATCCTACGCAAGGATTAATAATTAAGATTATAATTAAAAATAGTCGATAAATCGGGTTTGAGGACAATACTCTTCAGGCAGAATTCCCGCGTAACAGATCCTGAATTTAATTAATTAAATAAAAAATCAAAATAGAAATGATTCTTAATATAACAAAATCTTAAACTCGACGAGAATCAAAATAAACTTTTGAATTTTAAATATTTAAGATGAGAATCAAAATAAACTTCTAAATTTTAAATATTTAAAACGAGAATCAAAATAAGTTTTTGGATTTTAAATATTTAAGACGAGAATCAAAATAAGCTTCTGAATTTTAAATATTTAATAAAATTGAAGAATGTAAACTCAAAATAATAAAAAGCCCAAATTTCCTAGTTTACATAAATGGAAATGATTCCAGCCTGGTGTGTGAATAATTATAATTTTAAATTAATTTTAAAATATATTCACCTCGTGACACTAATTAATAGTAGTTAATTTTTCTTTAATTTATTAGCAGAAAACCACTAAATTAGAGAGTGAATTAGTAAAAAAAATTGGTTACTATTATATAAGTAAGTGTTTTTTCTAATTTTTAATAAAATTTTACTTTTTGATTTAGTAGTTTTAACCTTTTCGGCTAAAGATTTAGTAGAAAATTATTAAATATTAGCAGAAATTTTCACTAATGGAATTAGTAGCTCACTTTTCACTAATTCAGATTTAGATTTTTAAATTAGATCTAAACAGCTTTAAATTTAAAACTGTTTCTAGAAGTTTTAAATATTTTTATTCAGTTCAGAAAAAATTTTAAATAGTTGTTAGTTTTAAAGAGTTGTAAACATATTCCAAAAAGTTTTAAAAACCTATAAACTGCTTCAAACCAGTTATTAATAATATTCTTTTTGAAAATCAAATTTCATTAAAATGCTTACTTTAATTTGTTTCAAAATGAAAATTTATTAATATATATTAAATCAGAGGTTTTACAGTTCAAACTAATCTTTGCACGACTTTTTGTGTAAATATCCTTAAAAAATTAATAATTTTTTTTAAATTAATAATTATAATATTTTAAACTATTTTTTTATATTGATGGATAAGGTACTAAATACGGGGAACAACTGTGTAGTAATTATTCTTTCAACGTGTATTTTCTGCCAATATTGGCAATAGCTTCAGGACATATTGAATTGATAATATGTTTGCTCGTTTACTTTTAACTTGGATTCGAAGGTGGCGTGCTCTGGATAAGTACTTACAAATGCACATACATATTTCATATTGCGTAAAATACTGCAACAGAAAGTAATTTAAGAGAAGACAAAAATAACTATTTTATGGTTATAAAAAATATTTTAAAATCTTGATGATATAAAACTATTTAATGATCCTAGTCTTCTCAATTACATGAGATTACTACCTGAGACTTTCAAACTTTCCCATTATTTATTTATTTATTCTAATTAATCTCCTTATTAATTATTTTTTAAAAATCGAACCTGTAATTTTGTCTAAACAAATTAATCTATTAGTAAAGTATGACAGTAATGATTACGATTTTTTATTTTGTAATTTTGTAATTTATAATTTTTTAATTTATGATTTTTTATTTTATATACTAATAACGATGTTTGCTTGAAATTATGAGCATTTCTGAAACCTCTTATCAATAAGTACAAAACTATAAAGTTTCATTTAAATTTGCAAACCTTCTCTAAAATATTGTAAAGATATGCTGAAGTCAAACATATATCTTATCATGTTTCTTTTTTTTCTTTATATATTTTTGTTACATATACCTCGAGCTTATTATGACATTATATTCTTTCACACCGCAGAATAAACTGTGAGAAGTTATGAAAATTATATACTTTTAATCCTGGTACCTGAGTAACGTGACGTTCCAAGGTTACTACTTTCTTTCTTGTTATCTTTTTTTTTTAGGTAGCAATGTAGCATACATATCATATTCTAGAATTGCAAAATTCTTCTAATTATCCACTACTGAAACTTTATATTTACATTTGTGTTAAAAATATTGAAAGAACTTAAACACACTTCATATTTTGTAATTTTTATCAGTTTTTGTAAAGTGCCTAAAATGCCATAAAGTCTTGGTGCTTTTGATCAATAGCAACATTAAAAAACTTACCAATATGTACTACAAAAAATTTAAGTTTATTGGTAATTAATAGCAAATAATAATTGTAACTTTCAAATATTATAAGTAATAGTTCAAAAATTCATCAAGAATCAAGAATCTTTTCGACATTTAATTATGTACTGACATTCTTCTGATGTACGTGTTGAAAATAGCTGATTATTGCCAGTTTTTTTAACAACTTATTTCAACTGAGAATTTTAATTACCGAGTTTTTATAACTCTCTGACATTTCATCCTTTCACTGACAACACATCAAAAAAGAAGTTTTGATTAAGTTTTGATTGGTTTGGTTATAATGAAATAGGTCAAACTGTTGTGTGTACATAGGAACTAATCGATTCCATCAGATCATATCTTTTATTGTGCCGGTAAATGTAACAGGATATGTCAAACAGAAAGTTCACCTTGAGAGAATATTTTTGGTAGTCCAAGTTTTTGTGTACTTTTAGTAAAGTATTATTATTAAAGGGATAGACCTAGGTCTATCTTTATTTGAGACGTCCGATAAAAGATCGGCGTGAACACTGCAGCTCGTTACTGGATCATCTGAAATCAAAACTATAAGAAGGGATCATAACATGGTTATGAGAAAAATGCCTTAGGTAGCCAAACACAATATTGTCGCTACCTACCTACTTTTATGAAATAGAGACAGCTCAATTTAAAGTTATTTATCTCTATAAATAATAGTATAATTTTTCTGTAATGTTCAAAGAATACTTTTAAAATATTCTACTATTAAAAAATTCAAGAAAAAAATTGATTTTTTAGAATTCCAACTAGGAAACTTAATAAGATTATTCCTTAACTTAATAAGAGCATAAAATGAATGAATGTCACTCAGTGAGAGTATAAATCATTTGTTCATGTAAATAATTAAAGTTTTATTGTTAGCATCTAACATAAGAGGAGATAATAATAATAATACCTAATATTAATAAACAGAGTTATAAAAGTTTAAAAAATCTTAATTCTAACCGCAAAATTGAATATCTAATCACACTATTAATTTAAATCTGTTTGTTTTTCCGTAGCCCTTCAAATGTTGACGGACATTCGTGCATTACCTACGAAGCCATAAATCATGCCTACCTCGAAGCCAGGAAGCGAATTCGTAAGTATATCCTAAAATAATATTATTTTTTATAAGTACAATCTCTAACTCTAAATTAGTAAAAACATGACTGATTCTCTTCAAACCGGGTAGAAATAAATCTGAAACCAAAGTTAGAAAGGAATCTATTGTTTAAAATTTTTTAAATTGAAAGTATTTGCAATTAGTTCTAAACCTTTAACTATCAAATGGTTTTATTATATTATTTTATGACTCTTGTCCTCTGCAGTTTTTGCTCCATTAAAAAATATCCCTAAATTGTACAGCTACCCTCATAATTAATTACTCAAATTTTTTTCTTCTTTTACCATGCATAATCCTCAGCATTATTTTAGAGAATATTTGACGTACACGATTCACCAGTATTCTACGGAGTAACTTTAAAATATAAATGATATGTAGTTTGCAATGTGTCTGTAAAATTTGGCGGTGGTGCAAACATAATTATACGCTCTCTAAGCAGAGCAAAACATGATTGGATCATTTTGGTCACTTGTATTTGCATTTTACAATATTTATGATTTCTCATTCTAGCGAATAAATTTAATGCGTTATTAAATCGATAAACGCTTATAGTAAATAACTATAAACTGTCAAACACGTTTTATTGACAAAATGATTCAAACATTAGAAAGAAGTATGAACATAAAGTATTTTTTATTATTACCTTTTTCGTTCCTGCAAAATGCAATTTATAGCAGTTTTTAAACAATGTCGAAGTAAATAATTTACACCCAGTTTAAAAAAAATAATTTTATGCTTGTATAGGAGTTGCACAGCCAAAAACAGACATTTGGAAACCAGAGGAATTGGCGACGGTTGGAGAACTTCTCTTGGACATTTCTACCCAAATAGCTCACATGTAAGTGATTGATTTTCTCTAATAGTAACAACAATTTGTTTTTAATTGAAATCACATTTTTAAAAGTGATTTAAACAACACACTGCATTGACCTCCAAATTCTATCAAATTAATTTCTCTAAGAACCAAATTAAAAATTTCGAACACATTTTGCATTCCTTTCCGTCAGGGTGTCTGCTGCAAACCTAATTTGGGTAATTCTTTTCAATTCTTACTTTTCCGAATTTTTAAGTTTTTTAATTAAGACCAAGCGTAAGTGGTATAAGGCGAAAAAAGAGACTCTCATTAATTATAAATCATTGTATTCAAAGTCTGGCTTTTTGCATGAAATAATCTTTTAAGCATAAATTATAAATTATCATTTAATTTAGATTCGCAAAGTTCATAGAGGTAACTACATGGGGACCGGGGTGGACCGGCCCACCTGAAAATCTTTCTGGCCCACCCTAGAAAAAATGAGGATTTAAAATGTATTTGAGATAATCAGGATATTTGTAAATATTAAATGCAAGTTATTTTTGCGCACAATAAAATTTTAGCAACTTTACTCAGTTAAAAAAAAAGATTAACTGACTTTTTGGCACTCTTTATCTATATATATATATATATATTTAAATTTCAAAATCTCATCTTCTGATGAGAAATTAGAAAAAAAATGATTAAACATGAAGACAATACTTTAAATTTAATAAAGGAACCAAAATTCCGGAAGAAATTAAAGACAAGATTAAAAATCAAAAATTGTAATTGACATTTTAATTATGACTAAACTAACTGAAAATTGAAGAAAATAATTATAAAAAGAAGGTAATTAAGTAAGAACAAAAAAAAAATTCAAAAATAAAAATTCAAAAGAGAAGAAAAGAAAGTGTTTGAGAAATTCATTTGAAAATAACAAATAAAATAAAAAAATATTGATTAATACAAGTTAAATTTAAGAAAATAATAAAAAATAAAAGAAAATCTTGAAAAAAAACTTTTTTAGAATTTAAAAATGAGAAACATAATTAAAATGGAAATAATAATTTAAATTTAAAGAAATATCATACAAATTAAAGCCATTATCTAAAAAGTGACAAAAATAAATTAAGTTTTTAGGCTGCTTAAGAAAATGGAAGATATTTTTGAAAAAATAAGAAAAATATTGAGGAAATTGATAAAAACTTAAAAGAAATTTTCTATTGTTAGAAAATATAAAATACTACAAATATATGATTAATAAGAACTAAAATTTCAAATAAAATACTCAAAAATTAAGAAAATCTTAAAAAAAAATAATTAAAAATACATTAAGAATGTAATTAAAATTTTAGAATCTTCTAGAAAACAATTTAAATTGTTCAAACAATACTTTAAAATCACTGAAAATAACATGTTTTAAATTTGAAAAATTAAAAAATAATCTGAAATTGAATAAAATAACTAAATATTAAAGACAATACCTGAAATTTGAAGACAGAAACTGAAAGTTGAAGAAACTCTTTAAAAAATACCAAACATAATTGAAAATTGAACGTTTCAACTTGAAATTGAAAAAATAATTGAAAGAAGAAGAAATATACTAAAAATGACAAAAGTTATTGAAATTGATTGCAACAGTTTATAACTGAAGAAAGAAAAAGTTAAAATTTAAGAGAATATTTGAAAAAGGAAAACATTCATTTTGAAATGACAAGAAAAATTTAAATTCAAGCAATTCATTCGAAAACACAAAAATAATTGAAATTGAAGATAATATTGTAAAATTGATGAATTCCGTTTGACAAAAAATATTAAAAATAATTTAAAATTATAGGCTACAAATAGAAAATTGAAGACCAAACCGAGAATTAAAGGAAATTATTTTAAAATAGGAATACAATTCGAATTGAAGACTATAATTAATTATTAATAAATATAATTGCAAAAATTAAATTTTAATTAAAAGTTCAAAAAATAAATAATTAAAAGCAGAAGAGAATCACTGAAAATTGAAGAAAATTAGTTTAAAAATTAAAAGCGTAATTGAAACAAAAGGTAATTTTCTTAAATTAAACAAAGTAAATGAAAATCGAAGAAAGAAAATAAAAAACATCACAATTAATTTAAAAATTAGGAAAAAATTGTAATTGAAGACAAAAATTTATGAAATGTAAAAAATAATTAAGAATTAAAGGCATTCAATAAAACTGCTGAAAATAATTGAAAGAAGAAGAATAATCGAAAATTGAAAAGAAACGTTGAAAAATAAGAAAAATAATTCCAATTGAAGACAATGATTTAGAATTGTAAGAAAAATTGTATTTGAAGAAATTTATTATAAAGTGATCAATATAATTAAAAAATATAAGTTACGAGTTAAATTTGTAGAAAATAATTGAAGAAACTTCTTTTCAAAATAGAAAAAATAATTGAAATTGTAGACAAAACAGATTTAAAGTAGAGAAAAATATGAGAAATAAAGAAAATAATTGAAAAAATAAGAAATTGCATTTTTGACTTTCGTCTGAGGGCTGTCGCTGACATATTTTTTGAAAAAAAAAGTTTCAGAAAATATGAAACTTCAAACTTTTCTGAATCCAATAACCATAGTGTTATTCTGTAAAATTTATTTTTTTAAGAGTTATTATTAATCAAATATGTTTACGATGTGATTTCGTAACCTTAAATTTGTCACTTTTTAAAAACACGTTATATTTAAAAAATTATTAAATATTAGAAATCAAAACTTACTAGAAATATAAATCCCGTTATTTTGATCCTAAAAATGATAGAAATCTTATTAAAATACATTATTTTAAAATAATAATATAATTTGAAAACTTTGTACTTGTGAAAATTTTCAAGATTTTTTAAAGCATCTAACTTTTTTTTAGGAGCTCCCAATAATTTGAGGATTTGAATATATATTATTATTAATGTAACTTACTTGCTATTAAAATTTGGCGAAGGCGTTTTGCTTTATTTAGAAAATATTAAATTTAAAAATTTTCTATTCAAAAAGGTTAAAATTTAATGTAAATAGAGCAATGTGAAATTGTTTTGTTTACTTCAAGTAACAGAATTAACCTTTTTAAATAGACAATTTTCAATTTTAATTCATTCCAAAACGAAGCAAAACGCCTTCGCCAAATTTTAATAGCAAGCAAGTTACATTAATAATAATATATATTCTAATCCTCAAATTATTGGGAGCTCCCAAAAAAAAGTTAGATGCTTTAAAAAATCTTGAAAATTTTCACAAGTACAAAGTTTTCAAATTATATTATTATTTTAAAATAATGTATTTTAATAAGATTTCTATCATTTTTAGGATCAAAATAACGGGATTTATATTTCTGGTAAGTTTTGATTTCTAATATTTAATAATTTTTTAAATATAACGTGTTTTTAAAAAGTGACAAATTTAAGGTTACGAAATCACATCGTAAACCTCCTACATTTGATTGATAATAACTCTTAAAAAAAATAGAATTTACACAATAACACTATAGTTATTGGATTCAGAAAAGTTTGAAATTTCATATTTTCTGAAACTTTTTTTTTCAAAAAATATGCCAGCAACAGCCCTCAGACGAAAGTCAATGGTTTGACCCACATACGTTTGAAAAATTGAAATTTGAAAAAAGTGCTCAAAAAGTGACAAGTACAAATAATGAATTTAAATGATTAGAATTATAAATTGATGATATTTCTGGGAATATAATTGAAAATTAAAAACTATAAGATAAAATATGCGAAAATTAGAAAAATAATTGAAATTGAAGACAATAGTTTTTTAAAGGAGACAAAATCCCTGATGAAATTTAAGTCAAAAATAAAAATGAAAAATTGTAATTGAAATTTAAAGAAAAGAATTAAAATTTTAAGAAAACAATTTGACCAGGACTAAAATAACTAAAAATTAAAGAAAATAATTTAAATAATAAGGTAATTAAGTAATGACAAAAAAAATAAAATAAAAACAAAATGGAAGTAAAAAGTTGAAAATTTATTGAGGAAATTTACTACAAAATGACAAGTATAATTGAAAATTGTTGATTGCAAGTTAAGTTTGAGAAAATTTTTAAAAAATTTTGTTTCGAATTAAAGATTAGGAATAATAATTAAAATAGCAATAATATTTCAAATTTAAAAAAATCAATTGAATCAATTCGATGAAAAATATCAAAAATAAGTGAAAATCGAAAAAGGAAAGTGAAAGTTGAAGAAATTCGTTAGGAAATGACAAAAAGTAATTTTTGGGTTGCGATTTTTTTTTATTTGATCAAGAAAAATTTAGCCCACAATCGTATGATCATTTAAGAGCAATCATAATAAAGTAGGGAATGAAAAAAATAAATATAAAACTTTTATAAAAACATTCTATAGCTGATATAAGGGCATATCTCTGGAACATTTAACTTTTCAATAAGAAAAAATATTTTATTTTTTTTTTGTAGCACAGTATTGAAACTTTGTCTACATAAACTTCAAGTGCTAAGCTTTCAAATTATACAAATGGACAAATAAATCTAATTGTCTTCAAGAAATTATAAATTATTTAAAATTACAAATAATTTTTAACCTGTAACATAAAAATATTCAACAGGTGGTTGCTTTTTAGGATGAAAAACAGTTGAAATGAATTGCTTGAGGGGTTATCATTTTTAAAAAACGATAAGTTTGTTTAATATTTTCAGTATTTATAAGAATAGTAAAATATTAATAATACTACACTAGGAATAAAGGAATAAAGTTCCATTTTTGTGTGAAAATCAATCTCGAAATAAACATTAAAACTTAACCTTCAGGTTTTAATTAATGACAATTTCTGTTGAAAACATTAGAATCGGCAACTTCAGACTTAAAAATTTCTTTCTAAAAAATTTCGGTCGATTACGGTCGACCGTAATTGATAAATATTTTCACATTATCATTGCAATAAAGTATTTTTTCTCAAAGCACATTCACACAATGTTAAATGGTACTCGTAAAAATATATGTAAGTACTTTTTGAATACTTTTATTTCATTTTCGTGAAGTATCACTCGTATTACGATCGTTGTCAAATTTTGTACACACGTGTTTTCTGTTATTTAAATTAGAATAGTTTTTTGAAGACATGAAGCACATCAATTTAGTATGTCTCAAAATAATTCTAATTATTTAAACTTTTATTTTCCATAAACTATTTTGGTGTGCCAATAGTCTTATTCAAGAAAAATGATAAATAAGACGATTACGGTCGAAAAGGTTAAAAATGAGGGACAACTTTTAAAAACATATAACTTTCTTCACAATAAACAAAATATTAATTTTCATGCACAAATGTGTTCATCGTTTAATTAACTTTAAAAACATGTGTCATCTAACTAGTAATTTTTATTAATTACAAAGTTTCAACGTATAAACCATTCGAAAGTATGGTTAGGGACAAGTAAACATTGTTAAAAATCGGATGTTCAAATTGGAATAATTATTTATCTATTTAATAAATCAATGTGTAATCTTTTGGAAATAGTTCATCGTATCAAATGTTAATATTTCCAACAAAAACCAGGTAAAATTTGATTAAAATTATCAAAATATATGCAAGGGACATAAAAGTTAAAGATTCCAGAGATATGCCCATAAGAGAACATTAAAATATACCAAACCAATGATTTTCTTCTACAATGTCGATCTCTCATCGCGATGAATTGAAAAGGTATTTGTTGAAAAAAAATTAAAGTAACAAGATCGTCGTTTTCGGAATTTAGTCATGTTTTAATTATATTAGTAAAAGGATACCATAAAAACTAAAGTCATTAAAAGTGTCTTGCTTGAAAAAGCTTGGTGATAAGGCCTCTGATGTTTTGATGAAAGAAGAAAATATCCTTGGAATGATCAGGAACAGGTGTAAATGACGTAGAATTCAGGGCACTTGCTGGGTGGATCGCTTGGTCACAATTTTCGGAGTTCCATGAATGAATTTGATGATTAAATTCTCCTCTCCCTTGTCCTTGCGTATCAGGTCTTCCTCTTTGGCACGTCTGTATAGATCCTGCTGAGTTTTGGTGCGATCGATTGCAATGACAATTTTTTTGAAATTTTCGGATTGATGTAATAGTGATCTCTTGAGTTTTGAAAATGTAAAAATTCGGTCACTTCTGTAGGAGATGTGAAGAATATCTTTAAAGGGCTAGGGTTTGGTCTCTCAAGAGTAAATTCTCCAATTCTTGTAAAAATTATGGTATTCAAAAAAGATTGAGTAAAATCAGGTGATAAGAAAATAAATAAATTAATAAGACTTTTTTGATCCATAGATTTATCGTAGAAATTATCAGAAACAGGTTCGTCCATTCCAAAAATAATAATATTAGACATTGCTTTGATACGTGAACCAATTTAATTCAAAATATACTCACTGTCATTAGTGGATGTTTGTGCGTTATAGAAAATTAAAATTTTACCTTTTTGTGGGACAGCAAAATATATATATACTTTTAAAGTAAAAGCCTGGACCCGGCCCACCCAACAAAAATGTTCTAGTTACGCCTATGGCAAAGTCACTCCACATAATATTCTTAATACACAGGACGAACATCAAACAATTGAATACATTACCACAACAAATTTTCGGTTTTATCCTTCATCGAAGGACGATGTCTTATCAGTTGACAATTGAGGTCGATCTCGATCACCTTTGCTTATTAGATGGGAAGTCAGGATAGAGATTTTTCATCGGACTCGTCAAATGCACGATCAACAATAATGTGGGCCTCAATACCCAGAGGAGACGATTATCTTGCTCCGTTCATCAATCAGTAGTCCTCTTATGAAGTGCCACACTATAAAACATGGTACTTAATAATCGAAATTTTTTATAACATTTTTTTTTAAATTTTCTTTTATGTTTATTATATTTACCTGGGCATAGAAGATAAAATTTATTTAAAATCTTAAATCTTCCTTAAATTACCCGAATATTGCACAATTGTAAAATAAGTTTATTTTATAATATAAATTGATTGCACATTCGCAATTGGTTTAAAATTCAAAGGTGTGATTACTTCAATAGTCAAATTTGTCAAACCACTACAGGGTCAGAAAGAAGGATTCTTAGAAGGATGTACAATTCTTTATGGTCATGTCAACAAACCTTTACTTGTTAGACAACGTAATTTAAGAACTCCGGAAAAAATTGTATTAGTTTGATGAGAAAAGGGTTAACCTAAATCTGAAAAATGTCCTTAATGGAAGACCAATAAGTGACTCATCTTAAGAAACTGTCTACATAAATGTAAACGTACAAAAACGTACGTCTTTGTAATTTTTTCTATAAATAAAAAATTCCAATTTTTAAAGTTGTCTGTTGCGGAAAATTATATCGAGTTCGTTATTTCAATTAGAACTATTTCAAGTATAATATTACTATAATTATATCAACGTCATGTTCATAAAGTTTCTCGGAAGAGGAAACGATGTAAGTGATAGCTCGATTGAAAGCGAGACGAATTTTTCAAGTGATTATACGATCGATTTGGTAGAAGGTCAAAAAAGTGAGAGTATTGACCGCAAACGTCTGATGACTAGTCGGACGTCTGCGGTCGAGCTGTTTACCATCGGCAAGAAATTCTGCAGACGTATATTTGAAAGAATAGGTATAAGAAAATAAGTAATTTCACAAAACATAAAATGCAGTTAATAGAGCTAAAAGAAATTTATAATAGTTAATAAAAACAACAACACCTAATTAATTTCTTGAAAAGTAAAAAAGTCAACGTTTATTTTCTATCTACGTATTAAAAATCATACTTTTATCAAAAATGGTGAATACATGAAATTTTAGATGTATACTTTAAAATGAAATATGTGTAGGTATGGCCTTACAAGGGAAGAAATTGAAAAACGTCTCCCGCTGATCGATACATCAAAGACTCTTATCCACGAAGTGTGTCCAGCTTTTTTGAAGGATGTGGAGTGCCGAGCCGGTAAATATCGTCGTTTTGATGGCCTCTGCACTAACTTGGAAAACCCTACATGGGGTGCATCGTTATCTCCTTTTACCAGGTGAGAAGTTCAATATATATAAAATAACATATGACCGTAAAGATATTCCTACATAAAACCTTCTTCATCTGCTTAACCTTCGTATAGTTTCATGGTAATCCAGTATAAGTTCACCGAGTGCAATTCAATAAATAATGCAGCCATACAAATAGCAATATAAATGGAACGGTTATAAATACACGTACAATAAATCGAAAATCAAGTGTGCGAATTTATCATACTAGGCAGTTACATTTCGGATTTTTAAATTGAAACAATCGACAAAACTTTTTCTTTATTGTTTCATGTAAGTGTTATTGTTGGTATTGTTAACTGAAACAAACGTGTTTTAAACCTGTATGGAAAAATTACATTAGGCTTGGCAATATAGCTCTGGAATTTTTGGTCCCGATCTGATTCAAAAAAGATTTTAATAAAATTTTTCTTCTTTCTCCATGTTACTGAAAGTTTTATTTATATCAAATAATCAGTTTTTTAATTTACTCATTTAGCAGTAGACTGTTAAACAATTTATCAAAAACAAATTTCATCTTCCAAAATTTCTATACCAATTTTTTAATTTTTTGCCTTCCAATTTTCCAAATTCTCCAAATGTTCCAAGAACCAAGTTTTTTTAATCTTTCAATAACCAATTACATTTATTAGAATTTTTAACAAACGAGGCGCGCTTGTTATTTTTTTCTAAATGAAAGTTAGTAACGATTAACACATGAAATAGAATAGAAACAAACATTCTAACCTTAAATTACTCATCTAATAATAATTTAAAAGAATTAATAAAATATTATTTTCAATACAATAATAAATAATTCAATATATTAATTCAAAGTAATTGTATTGTTATTAGTTTTAATTTAATAAATAGAAAATGTTAATAATAAACAACACAATTGTTTCAAATGTAAATAAATTAGAAATTTAGAAACAAAAGAAATTTAAAAAGTTATTATTTACTATACTTGCAATTATTTTATGATTATCTTTATTATAAGTATACTCATTTTATAAATTTATAATAATTATTTAATAAACTAATGTTTTACATAAACTTAACAAAATGAATTACTTGTAAAAAAACTTCAATGATAATTATCACATAATGTAATTATTGAATTACAATAGAAACAAACATCCTAACAAAAATGACAATTTTTTTTAACGCAAATGACATTTATCAATATGATACTTTAATGAAGAAAATACAACTATTGAATTAATGTAATAAGAAAAAAGATGAATAAATTAGAAGCTTGCAATAAAATAAAATAAAATTATTGAAAATTATTATTATTACTTACCTGTCACTAACCATTACTACGTAACTGGAGAATGATAACAAAAAACATAACCTTAAACATGGAAGTATAATGTTTATATTTTACAGAAACTTAAAAAGTTAAGGAATTATAAACATACAATAAAACAAAATAAAGAACTAAAAATTATTGTAACTTACCAGTTTCACAATTTCCACGTGACCGAAAAAAAATTCGATGACAATCACCACGTGCATTAGAATAAAAAGAAATATCAAAACCTTAAAGGACATAAATAATTATGATACTTTTAGGGAAAAAATATATAATAATAGAACTAAAAAACAGATAAATAAGTTACAAATAAAATAAAGAGAAATAAAAGATTATTAATATTATTATCATTACTCACCTGTCAGAAACGAATGCCAATGTAAACAAAACATTGTTTTACTCAAAACACTATAACCTTAACAACTTCATTAAAATCACTGTGACTTCTTAAACTATCACTCCTTAATTATTAGAATTTAATTTATTTTTAATTTATTATTATTATTTAATAAAATGCAATTATTTGTTAAACGATGATTTTAAATAAATTGAAAAATACTCCAAATAAACGTCTAAACTGTGATGTTATTGTTGACAAAAAATATCGAAAATCTGATAGCCAATCAGAAGCCCGATAAAACGTGTTACACCTCTGAAGTTGGTCGAAAGGGTTCTCGTATAGGAAAGTCAAGGTCAAACCTAATTTCTATGTATTAACTATTTTAATAAATTTTTTTTTATTTTAGAATGCTAACATTATAAGAAATTTTATAAAATAAACTTGAAGTTACAATATTTAATTGAAAGATTTTAATTCGTCTGCAAAACAAAAAATCGAAACTCAAAACTATTGATAGTGAGGTTTGATATGTACTGACCAATGGGAGACTCGGAAATGGAGTTACACGTCTGAAGTTAACCATAACGTCTGTTCTTTTTAGAATGGAGTAGCTATCTGCTTTCCTCTCTTTCTCTGAAATTAAATCTAAAGTTCCATTCTATCTCAATCTACCTGCCATCCCATTATACCTACCTTATTTTAATTAGGCAAAGGTTTAAGCAGTGAGGACATTATTATTATTTTTTTTGGACCTTTATTGCTATTCTATTATAACTATCTTTCTTATCTCTCTATCTTAAGTTACCTACAATCTCTGTCTCTCTCTATATCGTAACGGACAAACAGTCTCAAACTGCGTAACAACTAAAAGCGTAACAGGCCTATAGTTGCCAACACCAAAACACTTTTCTAAAATAAAACTTCTGAGCTAGTTTTGTTTTTATAAAATACAAAAATTCTGATTTAATTATTGGTCCTTTTTATGGTTATAATTTACGAATTACTTAAGGCATTGAATGAAAAAAAAATTCAAATGATGTTTTTTGTAATACAATAATTTTGTTAAAATCAATTTTACAGATTGCTACCGCCTCGTTTTGCGGATGGCATGTCAGCGCCAAGAATTGCGTCGTCTGGCCGTAACCTGCCTCTATCACGTATTGTCTCGCGTACGATGCACCCAGACGATGGTTTTCACGATCACGCTGGAACCGTCATGGTTATCGCTTGGGGGCAATTCATGGATCACGACTATACCCTCACTGCCACACCTCTAGGTAAGTAAGTCACCCCAGAAATCTCAGCTCTGTACCGGTTAGTCAAGTAGCCAGAAATTTTTTACATTACATAATCCGATATGTGGGAAAAGGACAGATTGGACGAAGAGGGGATCTTTTATATATAGGAAAATGTGTTTCGAAAGTTTGACTTGTGATATTATGCAATGAAATGTACATACATCTGTTCTTCTATGAGAAATATTTTTTATTCCTGGTGCATAAAACGTATGCATGACAAGTGCTGATAAATAATTATTTACACCTTTGCTTTTCCTTTAAAAACAGATAGTCCACTGATCAATGATATAATGCATGATAAGTGGAATTTTTACTGTTTAATAACAGATAATAATACAAATTAGTGGAATTATTTTTAGGCTGAATTTTCGAAAATTTCAATTAGTGCAGAATTTTTTTCACTGAGTTTGAAATTTAAAGAGTAATATTTTAATTAAAAAGAAATTTTTTCTGGGCGTTGGTTACAGTGGCTTCAGGCTAATCGCAGTAGCATGTTTCTTCTTAACATAGCATACAAATTTCATAATAAAATTTCCTGGAAAGGAGAGCAGTTTGGAATTTTCTGGTCAAAACTGCTTTTGGTATGTCATTACTTCTGCAGAGAGAAAGTGCCTAATCGTATAGGATTAGATATATCAGAAAAATCTAATTATTGCGCCGGATTTGTTCTTCGTTGTAATTAGATTTTTTCTGATGTTCAAGTATTGACGTAAATTCGTTAAGGGTCTATTTCAGTATAACCTCTGAAAATTTAGGTGATTAAGTGATAGTTACAAGCTGTTTTCTAAGATCTCAAAAAAGTCGCTTCACTTCTGCTGTGATTTCGGTTCTTGAAGAACCTAAAATGAAAAAAAGAAATATGTTACCGGCATAACCCGAAGACCAGGCTTTTCGTGAAATGCCTAAAAATCACTAGGAAATTCGGATAATTCCTAAAATCTTTTGTTATTTTCAAATTTCTGTACGCATAATTTTAAAATGCCAAATTTAAATTTTAAACAGCAGTGGCGGGCGGACTTTTATAGTGCGTCAAGTGACGCAAAAAAATAAAAAATATATAAAATATAAAATCTGAAATCGACGCTTCTATATTTTAAAATAATGTTTGCAGATATGTTCAATCGTAATGACCCGGAAGAATGTTGTAATCGACCACCTCACCAAAAGCATCCTTACTGCAATGAAATTCACATTCCTGAAGATGACTATTTCTACAAATTGTTTAATGTTCGGTGTATGGACTTTGTTCGCGCTTTCCCATCAGTGCGTCCTGGCTGCCGTCTGGGAAGCAGAGTACCCTTCAATCTTCTCACAGGAGTCCTTGATGGAAACACGGTTTATGGAGTAACCGACTTTCATGCCAAGTAAAGAGAAATTAATTTTACAATTTTTTAAAATTAGTTCAAAATCAAGTAAAATATTTTTAAAATTAGAATTATTTTAATGTTATGTAGAAAATGTATTTAAGGTTCTACGAAGTTCACCTTTCACTAAAAATCCGTGATTCGTGAAAAATATAAAAAATTAAGAGGTGCCGCTAGAAACCTTTTTAATACCCATGTGATGAGTGTTTCAGTAGGGATAGAAATCTTCATATTACGTTTTCGTAATGCTGGAACGACCCTTTATTAAAAAAAAATGGTTTACATTCTGTTAAAACGATAAGAGAAAATTAAGTCCGCTTTACTCCAGTTTATTGCGAGTTCTATTACGACACTAAGAGGCCATAAATCACTATTGTGAATCCCGTATTTATAAAGCAGGGCTAAACACTTTCTATTCTGCAAGTCATGTGATTTGCGTTACTCAATCAATACCCACAGTCTCCTCTTACATTCAAGAGACCACAATCTTTGTTTGCGTCAAATCTGCAATTATAGGAGCACAAGCGAGATTGCTTTTAGTTATGACTATTATAATTGATTTATAGGTCAGAATAATTTAATTAAGATAATAGTAATGTCAGGATACTAAAATATAAATCATCTGATGGGAAATTGACGATCTTTATACTGTTTGTCAAAAAGTCGTTTTCTTTTTTAAATTCAACACATCGTTTTGATTTACTATTCGCTGAAATATTGTAACTTAACTAATATGCAAGTTTTAAAATATCGTTTAGCGAATCATATTTCAGTTGCAAGTTAAGAATTGTGAATTTTTTTCCATAATGTAAAAAACATTCATTACGGACAAAGTTGATGATTATAACATAAAGAAGCGACAGAAATTGATTAGAAAAAAAGTTTCATTCTTATAATTGACAAGGTTTTATAAAAATCGTTAAATTATAAAAAGAAAATGAATTTCAGTTTGCGCAATTGCAGCAAATCTTTGCAAGATGCTCTCTGCACATTGGATCAGAGTCATGCGAAGAGACATCTTCTTCGTCAATGGCGTCATCTGAGTCGCTGGCATTATTTTTTTTATCAGTTGCTTTTTTTTCATCTTCAACATCACGATAAAGCTGTTCTAAAGCAGCTACGCTTCTAGTTCTTGTACGTGGCATCTTCTAAAAAAAATTTAACAATGACTATAAAAAAGAAACATTGGAATAAATATATTCAATGTAATATTGGTAAATACATTGCAAAAAGTGTAAATATTCATACTAGTCAACAATAGTGTCCAGCTTTAATTCTAAAAGGAGTGATATGCAAATTTCTAGAAATCTAAAAAATAAAACTAATACATGCATCCTGATTAACATTTTTAATTCTTCATAGCTTCTGGGGCTCAATTATGTAAACTCACACTCGATTTCGATTTCGCATTCGCTCTCGCGTTCAATTGTTATCAATAAAAATTTTTCTTAAAAATATTAATAGATATAGCCAATTTCAGTGATTACATTTTTTTGAAAATGATACGCTAGTTTTTTTTAAATTGCGATAAATGCAACAAATAAGGTGTAAAAAATAAAAAAAAAAGTGTGTGAAGTGTAAGAACATGTTAAAATCTGTAATGAATTATAGTGTCATGACGTGATGATGAATATTTCGAAAGGAAAAGATTTTTGGTTACGTACAGGTTAGTATCATGTTTGTAAAATAATTATTTAATCTGTAAATAAAAAAAGTATTGATTGTTTGAGATGTTTTTAAGAAATTAAATTTTGAATAATATTTTTTATAAAATGTTGATTGATAAAGTTTTGAATTTATTAATAAAGTAATCAAAAACAGATGTTTACATATTTTCAATATTTACATTTTGATGTTGGTTAGAGTAGTAAATTAAAACTAAAAGTTTTGTGAATTTGCAGATGCAAATTAAGTTAAATTAAAAAAATTAAATTAACTACTTTAAGAAATGTATTATTTCTAATTTCTAAATTGGAACAATTCCTCAAATTTTTGTCAAATATATATTTAATTCGAATCAATAAATTTAATTTGAAACATGGGAAAAATAAAGTAATTAAATTAAATACTTATTTAAATTAAGTACCGTAAAACAGGGTAATTTCGCTCAAATTTTCATGTTTTTTTTTTAAAAAGTATACGAAAAAGTTAATAATAAATTTTGGTACTAAAAATATATAATCTCTGACTCTTTCTCTTTAATTTCACAAAATAAAAAAATTACTATATATTGCGTAAACCTGTTTGATATACCTTTTTATTGAGAGCGAAATTACACCTCAATGTGGGGTAATTTCGCTCAACTTTAATGACTTTAATTTTTAACAACAAAAATATGTTAGTTTACAAGCTATAATCACTTTAGAAAATCATTATAAATAAAATAATGTTATTTAATTAATATTTACAGTCATCAGAATAAATATTTAACCACGTTTTGTGTTTTATAATTTCGTAAAATTTTTGAATTTTGTCATGAGAAATAACCTTAGATACTTGATAAACAATTGAATGATACATTGTATTCATGAACGAAATTACCCAACAAATATGAAATATTTTTTTTAAATTGACTTTTTTCAAAATCTATTCAACTTTTCAGTAATTTTATTTTTTCTAAATCATGTCAGAGATATAGGAAATAAGATTATTAGATGATTTTAACATAAAATATTTTAAATATAGATTTCACAAGCGACTTTTACACACAACTTGTTCAATGAGCAAAATAGACATCTTTAAATAAATATTATTTTTATTAAAACTTGACTATAATTCTACTTTAAAATACCCTTGAGACACAGTTTGATACTTTTCTTAACATTAGCAATTGCAAATTTTATATTGTTCTTCCTAGAAATAACAATAAATAATTTTTGAAAAAAAAAGTTTCCACTGAGCGAAGTTACACTACATGAGCGAAGTTAGCCTGTTTTACGGTAATAAGTAACAAAGACAAATTTCAGTTTTTAAACTATTTGACAAATTTATGATTATTTAACAAATATATTTTATATAAATAAGTAGGTTTATATTACATTGATTTATTATTTTTTAAAATTTAAGATAAACCTTAAAAATGTATAAGCATTTGATTTTTATTATTTTACTAATAAATTTAAAGCTATGGCAATAAAAAACATTATTAAGAATTTTTGGTTCTTAAAAACGTTTTAAACAATTAATAGGTCATTCTTTCTACAAACATGATACTAACCTTCATATACAATTTTAAGGTTTTATTTTGCTGTAGGTTAGATTATTAAATTAAAACTAAATGTGCGTCTGCAAATTCACAAAATTTGTAGTTTAAATTTACTTCTCTAACCAACATCAAAATGTAAATATTGAAAATATGTAAACATCTGTTTCTGATTACTTTGTTAATAAATTCAAAACTTTATCAATCAACATTTTGTAAAAAATATTATTCAATATTTTAGTTTCTTAAAAACATCTCAAACAATTAATACTTTTTTTAGTTACAGATTAAATAATTATTTTACAAACATAATACTAACCTCTACGTAACCAAAAATTGTTTCCTTTCCCAATAATCATCATCACGTCATGATACTATAATTTATTACAGATTTTAACATGTTCTTACACTTTACACACTTTTTTTTATTTTTTACACCTTATTTGTTGCATTTATCGCAAATTAAAAAAAAACTAGCGTATCATTTTCAAAAAAATGTAATCACTGAAATTGGCTGTATCTATTAATATTTTTAAGAAAAATATGTATTGATAACAATTGAACGCGAAAGCGAATGCGAAATCGAAATCGAGTGTGAGTTTACATAATTGAGCCCCTGATCAATATTTTTCCCTTTACCCACAATGTCACTTATCACTCACTCGTCAAAATTAAACTTCTTTTTCTCCTACTCCCATTCCTCTCCGCTGTCTGCCTTCAACTGAACTCAGTCCCAAAACAGGGGCGTGTCCAGCTAAAGTTTTTGGGGGAGGTTACATATGAGAGAGAAAGAGATAACACTATATCGCTATCTCTCTCACTCTCATATAAATCTAAGTCTTCTAGGGAGGTCAATACCCCCTCCCCCTGAACACGCGCATGGTCTCAAAATTTATTTTTCTTTCTTCTGTTCTGCTACCTTTATCTGTTTCCTCTAATTCAACTTAATAAGAAACATCTAAACTCCAATATTTTTCTCCAACTGTAGCAATCCTTAAACTTACAGGAAATTTTCTAACTGAAAATTATTGACGAGTTTGAGATTCAAAATCCATGCTTAGGTGACTGTTTTGATACTGTTCAAGTTTTTCACAAAATTTTTTAGCGTTTTACCTTATCCAACTCAGATAGTTTTAGTAGTTTGCGGACTGAAATGGAGCAATAAGCACCTTTTTGGAAACAAAACTACATTTAATAATTACGCGACAAGTCTCCAGATCTGGTTTGGTCGGCAACAACATTTGCTACACCAAAAGTTGTCTTTACTTTCTCGCTCGTGTAAGAGGATATTTTCCAGACAAAATATTAAAGTAGCGATTATCGAAATAAACTGAGAATAATTTATCCTTGTTATCAATTTTATTCGACTAATAATAATAGTAATTATATTAACAATTATAATCAGGTACAACTTACATTTTTAGAAAACTTCGAACTGGATATGCAGGGCTTTTGAGAATGAATCCAGTATTTTCTGAGTATGGATTGAAAGATCTACTGCCTCTTAAGCTGGATATTCCAGATGAAGGCTGCACGCGTCCAAATCAATCGATGTTTTGCTTCGAAGCTGGTGAGTTGATTTACTCTTATAGATAAGAGGTAAATTATTATTTACGCACGATCAAATTATTATTTGTATTTATTAATATAATAAATGTTAAAATAAAATTTAATAAGAGTCAATCGAGTGATAAAAACGTTCATAAATTATTTAAGCATGAACTATGATTTTTCGGATTACGTTTATAGTAAGTTGCGCACGATGTTAAATGTACTATCTATTAAAACTATTTTATTTTTCTTCATAACGATTTACTCTTTCTCTACAGAGTTATCAAAAAATTATTATTAGTTTGTTGAATTATTATTCAGAATTAGTTCTTTATTCCCAATGAGGAATTGGGACTTCTAATTTTCCGAATTCTCCAAATGTTGGAATAACCAATTACATTTATTAGAATTTTAAACAACTATCTCAAGCTACCTGCCATCTCATTATATCTACCTTATCTTAATTAGGCGAAGGTTTAAGCAATAAGGACATTATTATTTTTGTTTTAACCTTTATTGCTTTTAAGTCTACTGAAAACAATTTTTGTTGCTCGGCTGTACCATCAAATTTTGTCATAATATTATAAACATACATTATATTTTTGTAAGTGCTTTTTAGTCTCTTTAATTTTAAATAGGAAATTTAATATTGCTTTATAATAGAAGAAAAATAAAAGCCTTTTAACTAAGGCTTTTTTCTTTTAAATAAAATAATCTAATAAAAAATCCAGAAAAGTGCTATTATTTTTAAACTTCAACGAATTTTATTGGTGATTTAAATTACCACAAATCAGAATTACAAGCGCTAAATGGAAATCAACTTGTTAGTTGTCTTTACTCAGTAGAACAACAATAGTGTCTACAGCCATAATAGAACGTTGAATGAAATCATTAGGTATTAGTTCCTCGTGATAAAATTGCGTTACGACTCGTGACTCTGTCGAAATTCAGCCCCAAGCCAGATTTGCTCTTGTTGTTTAATGGGGCTACTTTCGATGATTTAGAAACCCCGTTTCAAGAGACACCTTTACACGTAATGGAAATTTTTATTTAACTCTCCGAACCCACAATCATATTATTCTCAATGAAATAATTCATTAGTTGCAAAAATTATATTTCGGTTATGTTTCGAATTTTGTTTAATTATTTTACGCACACTCTTTAAATCTCTCTTTTACCAATTTGAGTAGTAAATTAACTTTAATAGTAATTAGGTACTTAAATAAACAATAAGTAACTTACGATTAAAATAGTTATATTAACAGCAAGTTTTAATGAACTTTCTTTATGTAAAATAGGGGAAATTCGAGTCAATGAACAACTGGTACTTGCTTGTATGCACACTCTTATGGCTAGAGAACACAACAGGGCTGCAAAAGCTTTAAGTCAAGTAAATCCTCACTGGGATGATGAGACACTTTTCCAGGAAGCTCGTCGTATCGTCATTGCACAAATTCAATACGTCACATACAACGAATTTTTACCTATTTTATTGGGAAAAGACGTCATGGAAAAGTTTGGATTACTGTTGGAGAAAGATGTAATAACATTTTTTCATTTTTAAATTTTTATTCTTTTTTTACTTTTCACAACACAAAATTTAAATTTATTTAGGCAATTGTGCACTACTTATTGTTTATTGTATTTTTATCAGGGATATTGGGATGGACATGATCCAAACGTTAATCCCAGTGTGATTGACGCATTTGCTGCAGCGGCTTTCAGATTTGGCCATTCGCTTCTACCTACTGCTGTTGAGAGATGGAGCAAAGCACATAAATTTATTGGTAAGTATTTTTTATATATTAATTCCATTTCTATAATGCTTTGTGACGCAGCTACTCTTAAGTACATCAGATAAAGGAGAAGATCGGAAACGACACAAAAATTACGACAATGGTAGCACGGTATAAGATTTTGATTCTTGATTCCCCCACAGAAAAACGACGATGCAAGTCCTTCTTCAATTTGGCAAGTTTTATGAGTTGCGCTCGAGTTTTGTCGAAATCTATCTAAACATCTTTTGTCGTTGACTGATTTTGGGTTTTCTTGACATTGAGAAATTTGCGATGAAAGTCGTGTGCTTTGCTTTGAGACTCGAATGAGATTCTCACTGGGCGTGGCCTTGGACGTGCCTGTGAGGAAATGCTCAAATTAGTTATATTAGTATTAGCTAGTAATTCAACCAATATAGCACCATCAAGCAGACAAGTCACGTGAATTCTGAAATTGACAACAGAGTCATTTGACGATACAAGAGCGGAATTTTCCTGTTCAGAAACATTGAATAAAATAACATTATTCTTTCTTATCACCCTGTCCTCAGCCTCCACCACACATTGAATCAGATTCATGCTGACCGATTTTAATTTCTCAAGTTCCAGTTTAAAATTATTTATAATACCTTCAATGTCTGATACCTTAGTAGATAACTCTCCAATTCTAAGCTCACTAACATCCTGACGAAAGGATATGTTATCTATCTTGCTGGAAATAGTATCAAAGAAAGTCGTCAACACAGTTGTAATACTATTTAAATGAAATGACAACTCATCACTTATATTTTTCCTAACCTCGACAGATGTCAATTGAGGTTGCAAAGGTAACAAATTTGGTACAGAAGATATTGAAAACAGCTGCAACGAAAGTTCCATCGGCAGCAAACATAGATGTAGATGAACAACCAAAACCAGAGGATGCTGATGATGTTTGGGCCGCAATAACAGGAGTAGTTGTAGTCGGAGAAGTTGGACGACCACAACACTTTGTATGAGCACCGTTATCAAGAAGAGCTGTGCGATTTGCACAACTAGGGTGATACAAAGTTTTGCACACAGCACAAGGAACAGCAGTAGCACCAGCAGTCTTTTATCAGGTTTTATCTCTTTTGGGTTTGGGCGACCTTTCATAAATTGAATGAGACTCACTAGAGTTTTTAGGTTAGAAACCTACCACAAAGAAAAACACTGAACACGGTTAAAAAACATATGTGGTTCACAGAACCAGAAATCACAGAAAATATACATCGACTAGTTAACAAAACGAAAAGTAAAACAGACAAAAATACACGTGATCTTAGCAGATGACCACCTAGCGGCCTACTGGTCTCGGTGCGAAGATTTGTGTTGTGTTTGTGTCGCCCTATTCGCGGGTAGTGCTTTGCTTTGAATCTTTTAAATAGATTTGATTGCAAATGGTTGGGAATTGGAAACTTAAGTGATATAGTAAGAGTGGGGTGTGTTACAATTACGATGTGGGTGCCTTAAGTTGACACCCTAACAATAGCTGACCAGTCAACTTTATGAACCGGTCGTCAAACTAGAGTTTCACTCTTTTTTTCAATCTTTAATCATTATGTAGTTTAATTGTCTTCAATTTGAACAATAAGCAAGCTGTAAGATATCATGTATATAATTAAATTTAATTTAATTCAAAAATTGTGTTTTTACAGCTTCTAAAAGATTATCAGATCTTATCAGAAGGCCTTACGATCTTTACCGAGCTGGTGTCATTGACGAATATTTCATGGGACTTATGAATCAAGTGGCTCAAGCTATGGATGATTCTATTACACAAGAAGTAAGTTAAATTAATTTTGGAATTATTTTAAAAAGGTTTTCAAACCTTGATGATTGGTGTTGGTATAGATTAGTTAAGGAACATCAGAATTCACTCGGTGAATAAATTTTTGCTTCCTTATCTCTACTTCAATATGCCTTATTTTTAAATTCCAAATCTCATTCCAATCTTTATGTAATACTTGGCTATCGTAGACAGATGCTAAAATTTTACGCGCATACTTACCGGAGGCATAGATCTTACGGTTATACGTACGAAAGCCTTACCTAAGGCTGAATCTAATTATTAAACTTATTATATGATAAATTAAAATACACAAGTCTATTTAAAAATGTTCTTTTTTACAGGTAACAAATCATCTTTTTAAAAAAGTTGGTGCTAAGTTTGGAATGGACTTGGTATCGTTCAATATGCAACGCGGTCGTGAATTTGGAATTCCTAGTTACATGGAATTCAGGTATGTAAATTTTAAAGAAAAATATAAACATTTACCAAATTTACTATATAGAAATCTTTAAATATTTTAATTTTCGACAGGAAATTCTGTGGACTTCCGGGCGCTGACTCATTCGAGGAGCTTTTTGGATCAATGCCAAATGAAACTATTCGTCGATACAGCTCCATTTTCGAGTAAGGAATAAACTAAAATTCAAATGAAAATAAAAAGACACTTATTTGCAATTTTTAAATTTTTATTTAAGACTTTATTGCATTATAATAAAATGTTTCTTCTTGTAATTTCGAAAAAGTTAAACATTCCGTAACAAATATAAAAAACGTAAAGTAATTTACGACAATTTTTATTATTTCCAAAGTTCTGAGGTGACTGATTTAAAATTCGACCTGAATATTTGCATAGCGTTTAAATTCAGAGCAAACATTAGAATTGCAAAAATTGTTACATTTGTATCCTTTAGAAAAGATGAAGATATAGATAGCTTTCTCTCAGTTTCTTTATATTAAAGGCTTAATTGACTCTTATTATAATCTACTTATATTTTTAATCTCAAATAAATTAACAAAGTAAATATTAAAAAACAAAATTTTAAACACAAAATCTCTTATTAAAGGAAAAACGTAATATTCATATGGGAGTTAATAATATTATTTAAACCTTGCACAATTTTTTAATTAATATATTAATTTTAGAAAATGAAAGATTTTTAGCTACATTTTTATTAGCTGTTAGAGAGTGAAGAAGTTCCAACTATATTTCTTAACTTCATATTTTGTAATGTTCTGAAAAAGCTAGGATCTTTTACAATTCCTGTAATTTAATTGTTTTTAATGTTAGCTGTGTGCAAAAAATCTGTAACAATAAAAATTATATATAATTTGTGGTTGCAGACATCCACATGACGTTGATCTCTGGTCAGGAGGAGTATCCGAAAGACCTCTTCCAGGAAGTATGTTGGGACCCACTTTCGCATGCATTATCGCAACTCAATTTAGTAACTCAAGACGTGGTGATCGATTTTGGTTCGAGCTTCCGAACCAGCCATCGTCGTTTACTCCTGGTATGACTACAATTCTTTACTAATAATTTGTCATAAATTATGGCAGTACTACACTCAATATTCCAATTACTGATGTTGTCCCAATTACAATAATTAATACAAATGGAGTAATTTTAACAAATAATTTATTTAAAACTATCAGAATTTAACACCTAGATGTTGTAAAATTTTGAAAAATTGTATCTTTCTTATGTTACAGAACAATTGACTGAACTACGAAAAGGAAGACTCGCTCGATTAATCTGTGACAATACTGACCTCATTGACACGATACAACTGTACCCTATGGTACTGCCAGATCATGAAATGTAAGATGATTTTGATTTCTTAATTTAAAACTTGAGAAAATGAAAACAATCAGACGAGACATTTTCCTAGACTAGCCACATGCTATCTATGTTAGCTGCAAATGATTTATCAACTCCTCTCTGCTTTCATCAAAGAACTAAGGATTTTCTGTACAACTCTTAAAGGCAACCTTTACATACTTATAATAGTCAGAGACAGGGTCCACACATTTATGATCCGTACCCTACACACCTGTACATTTTGTGTCGAAAATCCTGTTTCTGACAAAACATCTCAAAAATTAATTTCAACATGCCTAAGATAACCTTTCTAGGTCAACATTTCTAGGTAAACTTTCCTAGATCAAACTTCCTGGGTCTATCAAGGTGACCGTGATGATGAGCGTATTAGCTTTCAGCCTATTTAGCTCCAAGATCGTTTATCGATTTCCTGCTAAGAGGGTCTGCAAAGTTTTTTCAAGAGCAATGACTACCTCTTTCTTTCCTATTAGATGATCCCAAATTTTCCATTTTTTTCCCAAATTTCTTCGGTCTACTAACCGCAAAAAGTCCTTTTACTTCCTCAGAAACTTTATCATCGAAAGGCTGATATCCCTCTAAAGTTTAACAACAGTAGAAGAAACTGTTTGACCTTTGCAAACTTTCCAGAGTTACCCTTTGGTTCTTCGGTCTTCTAATCTTGATTTTTCTTTGACTGCTTTGGAAAATTATCAGCACAAGGCTATCCTCTAAATATTCTCTTAGTTGTAGAGAAAGTTATCTTGCTTAACCTGTCATAAACATGATCACGCTTCTATTTCAAGTTTAACAAGAATAGAAGAAAATGTTACCCCATTGCAAATCTTCCAGAGTTACCCTTTGGTTTTCCGGTCCCCTAACCTAATGCTGCTGAAATTGACAGCTCGGTTGTTCACTTCATGATACCGATAATATGTTTCTTCCAGCAATATGATGATTACTTTCATCATTATACTTTCCAACACATGTGTGTTCCAGTTTTGGTTCTCTCCGGAATTTTTTAATTCGATGTTGTTTTCTAAATATAAGAGGATATAAAAAAATCCCTTGTCCAACTTTTGTGGTTAGAGGTACAGAAACCCTTCAATGATACATATATAATTTACTTATAATTTTATATAATAATATAATGTTACGTCAACGATGAAACGCCTCCAAATTTCCCTAGACTCCTCTTTTTAAATTAGTTTCAAGGAAATGAATCTTATTTGGGATGAGAATGTTAATGAGTAACTAAACTATTTCGAGAATATTTATTTATTGGTTATAAAAAGAAAAGTAAAATTAAGGTTATAAATGTATCTTTGTTATAAAGATTTTCTTTCTTTTTCGAAGAAGATAGTGATTTAAGACGATAGAAGTTCTCATGGAATGCCGTTGTAAGGTATCTGTGGTGCTGGATAAGACTGCGTTGATAATTAGACTATAGACAGGATAGCTATCGTTGTTTGCTTAGGATGATACCACTCCAGTTTATACTCAATTCCGAAGGTGAGAAAGAATAATAAGTATTTTGAAGATGGGTTGACAATCCATGCAGGTTTTCTTGGAGAGATTTTATCTTGTTGTGTTGTGGTTAATCTACCACTTCTGCAGATTGTTTCTACTTTCGTTGTATATATTTGGATTAAGCCAAAACGAAGTTTAATTTTGAAAAAAATTATTGGCGTCCCGAATCTTAGTTGAACTGGTCGTGACGAACTTAGAAAAACTGAACGTTATGAACTGATCAGACCCGAACAATATAATAATTCACAATGCATGATTACTGATTGAACGATCGCTTTATATAGTTTAATTCCTCCTTGTAAATGAAGTGATGACCTCGATCATTATTTTCTACTTCTTTGGTTCTTTTTATTCTTTCTCTTCCCAATCCTTTTCGTCGCTTTTGCATTATTATTTGTATTGCTACTCTTATCTGTATGCTGTTTTTTTAATGACACCTTTCGAGGGCCCGTCCATATTAGTCATTCACATGAAGCTGTCGAAGAGCTCGTGGCGTTTTCCTATTCATGTGATTACGCTGTCTTTTTCCCATCTCTCTTATTACTATCGTTCTTCTCCAAAGCAACTCTGGATACAATAATCAAATACATTGATGGGTTCTTGAAATGACATTGACATGTTACAAGATCAATTAGATAATACACATAATAACTTGTATAATAAGTAGTATAATATTATATATAAGTTACGAATGTAATATTAAAAGTATAATTCTTATATTTATGCAACGTTTCAGTCTTTAACTAAAGACCTTTTGATTTTTTTACACAGAAACCCACGAGTTCCATGTCGAACTGGAATTTTACCTGGCATTGATTTTACAAAGTGGGCTGAATTTCCGAACAGAGCGACACCATATGTGAGTAACTTAGCTGGCCAGTATGGCTTTTTGGGCAAATAAGTGTAGACATTGGCCTTAATTGTAGATAATAATTAATGAGCACTTTTCATAAAGTATTTTAGAATACCAGAATACAACTGAGTTTCTAGATAAAGAATAATTTAAGATCTAAGTTACCAAGAATCTACAAATTCGTATGACTTATACATTTTTCTAAATGCAACAGACAAGAGCACAGGAAACTAACAATAAATAAAGAATCAAAACGTAATTCAAAACTCACCAACGACAGTTTAGTGTGCAATTTTATTGTCTTTTATTTTAAAAAAAATAACTGAAATCGGTTCAAGATTGCGGTCTCAATATCAATTTGTTCATAAAAGAATTTTCTGACCCATCAGGTGTCGTATTACATTTCGTTTGGTTAATTGAACACTCTAAGGGTGTAAATTATTATTAACGGGATTGACAAAATTTTTAGAATTTACACTCGAGTAAGTCATAGTATTACTTTAAGTTAAAAAATCACGAATCTTGTAACCCATGAAACGCAAATAACAACTGACGACAATGGCGGAGCTGAGTTAGTGTCAATTTCTCTTGCTAGATGGCGCGCCACGTCAAGTGTATCAGCTGTTATAGACTACGTCAGTCAAATCATTGTGACAAAATGAAACTTGCTTTCTGCTTGGATAACACAGAATAGATGATGTAGAGTAATGTTTTTTAGATAGACAATTTTTAATAATACCAGATATTAAAAGTTACATTTAAATTAATATTTTAATAGGGTTTTTATTAGCCACTTTTACCCAAAAAAAAACACATAAACGAATCAACAAATAAAAACAACAATTATTTTTTTAATTAGCACATGAACATTATGATAAATTACTCATAGTAATAGACGCAGAATCTTAACAAAGACTTATGTACAATTTTGTAGATTACTGATAAATAAATTTTGGTTGTTAAAGTAAAAGTAAGAAAAAACATTGAAATAAAAAAGTAAACAATTTTGAAATTTCGAAACAATTTTTTAACTTTAGGTTAGATTAACCAAATAGTTTCTGAATACTGACATTTTTATCTTAACCAAATGTAATTCCAAGTGTCTTGTTTTGTTAAAAATGACATTAATATCCACATTTTCACTGAGAAAGTCAAAAAAATTGTTTTGATACGGAGCTAAAAATAAATTATTCTATTACCTAGAAACTCAGCTTATTACGTTAAAATGAAAAGAAGACTTCTTCTTATGATCCAACGTGAGACTGAAGTCTATCCATAAGTAGCAAGATAGATTATTGATCTATCAATGTCAATTTTAATTACAAAATCTGTGGATTATAAATTACAACATAAATATGTAATTAAAACACTTATTTGTAAATAAATCAAAAATTAGGTAGACAAAATTTAAAACTGTTATATCAAAAAAATATTGTCAAAAAATTTTGCAACGAGAGAGATTTTTCACAACTATAGTTAGTGAATTATTAATATTATAGTAGGCTAGAATATTGTTAGTTTAATTTTTTATTGGTGTTAAAAACAAAATTTGCTACATTTTAAATTAAAATTAACGAGTTTCCAATCTTTGTAATAAAATACATACGACTGCTATTTAGGTCTACAATTCTAGTTAACATTTATAATTTTTTTTTAATCTCGATCATCGATTTGCCATATGTTAATTTTTAATGACTATAACCTCATAGTTTATTATAATTCTTTTTGCCATAAATACTATTTAGAATTTAGGAACAATTTTTTCTGTAATGTTTGTGACAATTACGTTTCGATTAAAACGAAACAGCTTTCTGTTGAAAAATCAAATCAAAATGATATTATGGAAGAGTAAACAAAGAAAAGTTGTCATATAACAATTTTTTAATTTAATTATTTTATTCAATATTTATATTTTATAATAACATGAAGTTTATTATTTTCTTATTAAAATGTATATTTTTTATTTTACTAGTAAAAATAATAGTTTATAGAGCATGAGTGCATTTTAAATATTCAAAATAAGGATAAGTTTTTAAAAAAATGTAGCTTGTTTTAAAATAATATTTTTATTATATAAATAGACAAGTACATAGTGAAAGTTGATAAATTAAATACTGACTATGCACGCCGTAATGTAATTATAGAATTATGAGATTAGTAATTGTACACAATACCTATATGATTTATTTTTGAGAATAGACGTATTCTTCATAAGACGCATATTCTCGGTATATATTGCAAAGTAATGTATACGCCTAATCAAAGTATTATTGTACGTAGATTGTAAATATATATTTTAAAAACAAAAAGACATCTGTAGAAAATTTGTTTACTAAACAAAATATGTTTAAATTACATTTTTAATGTATATTTTTAAATCAAAAAAATTTTTTTATCGGATTGTTATGATTTTTTCTGCAACTGACATGTCTTCTTGTTTTCATAGTAAATTTTCTACTTAATAACTTTGTGAAATGTATATACATCTAACCAGAACAATAAACAAGTTTTATGTATATCGTATGTGTAGTAATTGATGTATTATTCACCTTTCACGTAATAATATCCAACTTGATTTTTTAAAATAAAAAATGAATACACTTTTTGACAAATCAAGAATATATATTCAACGCACATATTTTAAATTTCGACATAATATTACACGCACTTGCACGTAATGTTAGAATTTTAATTAAGGGTGTTCAAGAAACAAGTAACTTTAATAATTTTTACTTTTTACACATTTATACTTTTATAGCAATTTTTACTTTTATTTGGAACATCTCCGAATTGGTAATTTCGGAACTGTTTTTAGTCATTTATTTATTTCAGAAATCAGAAGGAAAACCACTTTACTCGAAATTCACCCTCAACAATCTCGATATTATCGAGAAAAAAGAATCAGGAAAAGAAAATAATTCAGACAAAAAAATAAACCTGAACTCCGAAGAACAGAAATCAAATTCTACAGGAACTAGTACAGTAATAAAAATAGGATCAACTGATCATGAACCAATTGAAGCAGTAAAAATAACATCTATAGTGGAAATAATTCGTAAGAAATCAAAAGAGAAAGAAAATAATGTCAGGGCGCGTTCGAAACGAGAAACGAGTAGGTCCCTCTCCATTGTTGCAAAACCCTACAATTCGACTGATAAAATAATTTCGACTCCTAAGTTAAAAAATTTCTACGGACTCCCAGGACTTACCGACACATTTAAGCCTGCTTCAAATTTTGGCCTTAAAGAGAATTTTAAGGTTTATGAAACGAAACCTGTCCCAGTTCCACATCCATTTTCATTTCTTCCTTTACCTCTTGCAGCTTATAATGACACAGCAGGTAGTGAAATAGACGATTTTAATATTCTTCCACCGTTGCAAAGACAGAACAAACGAAAATCGACGATTTCAGTGAAAGATTTACAGTTACCTTTAAGTAGTACAGAGTCATCAAAACCGTCTAAAGTTAAGAAGCAGAAGCAAAATTTGAAAGAAAAAAATGCTTCCCTAATACAGGAAGCTACTAATGCGACTTATATAAATATACAGGATCATCGAAAGAATCTACTGAAAGGAACGGAAACCCAAACTGTTCCTGGTTATCCCACAGATATTCCTCCTTATAATCCAGACATCATACCCTATGTCGATGTTCCCGATTATTCAGATAGAAGAGAAGAGAGTCTTGATAAAAATGATCAGCAAACGACGAATGAAAAGTTACAGGATTATGACGATCAGGACTTCATAGACCCAATTGATCCCGGTGAGAAATCTAATTCTAAAATTCCATTTCTTAACTTTTTTCTAAAGCGATTTTTTAGAGAACTAAGAAAAATGTTTTCCTGAGAAAAATTTAAAATCTAGAAGAAATTGAGAGCTGGAAATAAGAAGTTACACCCGGGACGGTCGTTGTTTGTTTTTTCTTTTGTATTATTTAACACGAGTTATTTGTACATTAATTTATTGTTAAAATAAAAATAAAATAAACAATTTTTTAATTTATTGTTAAATTAAATGCTTCCTAAACAAGTAAACGGTAAACAAGTTCCTGAAGGGAAGAAGACAATCATTATGCGTACAAAGTTTTAATTTTTTCCTTCTTTTATTGCTTTTGGATATCGATCAACTTTTTAGAAATTTTATAAGCTTTTCGAATCAGTTTTGGAAATATTTCTAGCATTATTTTTCGCGGTAATTGCAAAACAATACATTTTTCTGCAAGCAGCAAATTTAATTATTTTGTCTTCAACTCGTCATAACTTTTACATTAATTGGAGTTTTTTAATAAAACATTCAGGAAATATTCTATATTTCTATCAACAAAACAACATCCTGTTGTAAAATTAGATAAAATTTTCGTAAAGATTTGTAGAAATTACTTTCTGACACCTTACGTTGTAACGAGTTACTAATTACTTTAAAATCTTGCATCTAACTGGAGACGTGATATTTTCTCATGACTTTTTACCCCAGATAAAACACCAAATCTAACGCTAAAAACCAAAAGGGAGATCCTCCGAATCCACAAATGATGCAAATTTGAGCTGAGACACGAAATATTGGAAAATACAACCTTACCAATTAAAATTCTCAAGAAATGAAAATGAACGTTGACGTCTATCCAGCAATGCAGAAAATAAAATTGAAGAAACTTTAAACTGCAATAATCCCAAATTTAACTAAATTGTCTCTTTATTATTTTAACAACAAAACTATTCTACCTTTTCACACTTTTAAACTCAAAAGTTAAAATAATAATTCTCACTATCTCTCATAGACCCCGAAACACTTGTTCGCAAACTCGTTGATTCCAATAGAATATTTGCGAAAATGGCCGTGACCTCCGAATATATGGATCAGCTGATCGATTTCTTTCCTGCGATCTTCTTCCTAGCTCCGTCCTTCTCTATCATTGGCCCTTGGTCTTATTCGTTTTTCCGTCACCCTCCTAGAACCCGAAGACCTACGAAAAACGCTCGGAAAAACTCTTTGCTTTTCGGGAATCAACGAAGCTGACCTCACCCAACTTTTTAATCTCATAGATACTCAACCCATCGACCAAAATCACTTGCAGAAACAAATATCAGAAAAGACGAAATATTGACAACTCAATGAATCAGAAAACTCGTTGACAAATCTTAAATATTCTAACACTGAAAAGGTCCGATTGTTTAAAGGAGAATTGAAATCCAGGTTCAGTTCTGCGAGTCTCACTTTAACTTGATTAACGCGTCCCGAAATTTTTAAAAACTTTTTCGACAGCGTCGAGACTACACTCACGACGGATGACACAAGACGAAACGGTTCCTGAGAATAGTAGCTGTTGTCCGTTCGAGGAGGGGTTAGTAATTGCTGATTGGCCAATGGACACTCGATGTCGAACCAATCAGAATGTTTCACAGTGAGCAGAAAAACTAATTGGTTCGACTTCAGTACATCGAGTGCGCATCGGCCAATCAGCAATTACTAACCCCTCCTCTAACGGACAACATTGAAAAAACTCATATGAGATCTCATATGAGATCATATGTGGTTTCCTATATAGAAACTCATATGAAAACTCATGTTCATATAGGAATTCGTATGTGATCTCATATGAGATCGCATGTAAAATCGTATATGAAATTAAGACACGATTTGATATGTGAATTCATATGAGAAATAGTTATGTGTTTTTGACAAGAGATCTCAAATAAGATCTCACATGAGATCTCATATAAGATCACATATGAGATATCATATAAGATCACACATAAGATCTCACATAAGATTTCATATGAGATGACACATGAAATCTCATATGGGATCTCATATGAGATCACACATGAGATTTCATATAAGATCACACATGAGATCTCATATAAGATCACACATGAGATCATACATGAGATTATACAAATAAACATGCGTTTCTATATAGAAACTCATGTGGATTCCTATTCGATTTCGTATGTGAATTCTTATGTCAAATCTTATATCAAATCTCTTTCGTTATATACTTATCTGACAAGTGTTATTCCTCTGCAAAGAGTTTGTTTTTCCATGATTTGGGTCTCTTTGTTCTTGTTCTTCTAATATATCTTTTCCTCTTCATGTTGACAGTGAGAGAGGTTAAACATACAGCCACCTTGTGACAGTTGTCTTAACTAAGACCTACATGAGAACTTATAGGAGACCTCATGTAGAATCTTATGTGGAATCTCATGTAGGTCTTAGTTAAGACAACTGTCGCAAGGTGGCTGTATGTTGAACCTCTCTCACTATCGACATAAAGAGGAAAATATATATAAGAAGAACTAAAACATAGAGACCCAAATCATGGAAAAACAAACTCTTTGCAGAGCAATAATACTTGTCAGATAAGTATTAGACGAAAACATTTAAATATTTGTTGTTAATTATAAGAGCATTTGAGATTTGATATGGAATTCGATATGAGATTTAATATAAGATTTGACTTAAGAATTCAGATACGAAATCGCATAGGAATCCACATGAGTTTCTATATAAAAAGTAGAATCTCATGTATGATCTCATGTGTGATCTTATATGAGATCTCATGTATGATCTCATATGTGATCTTACATAAGATCTCATGTGAGCTCTTATTTGAGATCTCTTGTCAAAAACACATAACTATTTCCCATATGAATTCATATATCAAATCGTGTCTCAATTTCATATACGATTTTACATGCGATCTCATATGAGGTCACATATGAATTCCTATATGGACATGAGTTTTCATATGAGTTTCTATATAGGAAACCACATATGATCTCATATGAGATCTCATATGAGTTTTTTCAATAGGGCAGCTACTGTTCTCGGGAACCGTTTAGTCTTATGTCACCCGTCCTGAGTGTAGTCTCGTCGCTGTCGAAAAAGTTTTTAAAAATTTTGGGACGCGTTAATCAAGTTAAAGTGAGACTCGCAGAACTGAACCTGGATTTCAATTCTCCTTTAAACCTTTGCAGGGCCAATAAACCTTTTAAAGTAAGATGTATACTATTTTTTCACACAAATAGTATATTTATTTTCCTGACGTTATTTTCTTAACATTGCAAAATAACCTCAAGTATTCCTGACGTCATTTGTATAACGCGTCCTTTTTCCTGTAATACATTTCCTATCATGCATTTCCTGTCAGCGCGAAAAAATGACAGGAAAAGTATGACACGCTGTCATATTTTTTCATAAGGGGATTTACTTCGTTACAATGTTGAATCGGTACTAAAACTTTAAAATGCTTTAGGAGTCAAGGTTATATTAAGAAATTGAAATTTAATCAACAGCAAAAAAATGGAGAAAGATTCAAAGAAGTTGTTTGGAAAATTTTAGATATTTACTGTTTATAGTTATTAAATAACACAAAATATTTGCTAATGCTTAAACACCGAATGCATGTTGAAGACGGCGACGTAAAACTTTTAATCAATTGTTACTTATAACTATAAACAGCAAAGATGTAAACCACGTACTGGGAATGAGTTACATTTAACTCAATTAATCTACGGTTTATAGGAATTCTTTTGAAGAAGGTTGTTTAGGGAATATTTTCAAATTATTTATTAATGGTTAGCACAGATGTAGGGTCCGGAAGCTAGGACCACGAAAATTCCTTAGAATTTCCGATCCCCTCGCAACTGGAGGTGTACGTTTATTTATCCTTCCAACAACACCAGAAGGATTCTTTTATTTTAATTACTTAAAGGTCATTGGGGCTCAAGGACCTTGAATAAGCTTCAATAACAACTTTAATTAAGATAATTTTAACAAACCGTATTTGGTCCCTTAGAAAGCCATCTCTGCTCTTCTGATTCACCTTATACCTTATCCTTATTCTTATCCTTATCCTTATCTTTATCCTTATCCTTATCCTTTTCCTTTGGTTAAGAATGCCTCCTTGTCCAATTGAAAACTGTCCACTTCGCTTCTTCTATTCATCTGAAACACCTTTTCTCCGCCTTTCATGGTCATTGTCCCAAAACCTTGACGCCAGGTTGTTATGTCAACAAATAGTCATTGTCTCATAGTAAACTTGAAACTCGAGTTCAAATCATAAAGCATTAAATAAAGACATTATTTTAATCTCTCAAATATTACATTTATTTTGGTCGGCAACAAAAGATCTAAAATTTTCCAAGAAACTTTTTTGAACCTTTCTCGAATGTTTGCTATTGATTAAGTTTGGATTTCATAAAATAACCTTAACTCCCTAAGCTTTTGAAAACTTTAGTACCGATTCAACGTAAGGTGTCAAAAATAATTTTTATAAATGTTTACAAATTATTTATCTAAATTTAGAAAACATTGTTGATTTATTGATAGTATTATGCACGATTCCTGAAAATTTTATTTAAAAACTCCAATTATTGTAAAAGTTATGACGAGTAGAAGACAAAATAATTAAATTTTCTGCCTGTGAAACAAATGTGGTTCTTTGCAATTATCTTGAAGACCAAAAGAGATAAATATTTTTGTCCTAAAAGAAAAATAATGGCCTTAAAATTCTCTATCAAGAGATTTAATAATTTAATATTTAAAAAATATGATTCAACAAAAAATTATATTTATTAGATCTCTTCTTAAAATTCAAATGTGCAAAATTTTGGCATAATGTTTGAGACCACATTGCATCCTTGATAATCTTTATTTAAACGTTTTCTATTCTATATTTATTCCTTTGAATGAATATAAGAAAACCATCTACCAGTTTTTTCCCCTTAAAATCATTAATTTTATAATTTTTAATTATCATTTGCACTATAGTTGACACCAGCAAAGAAGCTGACGCAGTGAAAGGAACAGACAAACCCAAAGTCAGTGCTCAGACGCCACACGTTGATATTCAGGATTATCGACCTGTCAAGGATGCTCATGAGCTCGAGAATACAGAAGAAATTCCGGTTCGTGAAACTGAAGAATCTGAAAATTCTTCTCATAAACAATCATCTGACGAATTGAAAGCCAAGGAGAAACCACCCCCTGAAGAGGATCTGTTCGACTTTAAAGCACTCTTCAAGGAACTGAATTTACCGTATCGCGAGGTAGATGAAGAAGAAACTAATGAGGAAGGAGACAAGCATGAAGCTGAAGGAAGATATATTGGCAGATATGCAGATTCATCTCGGGAGTCTTCTACTCCGGAAGCTTATTCCTCATTTGAACTTATTCATGACGACGAAAATGAGAAATCAACAGAAGCAGAAGACAGTGATTACGCGGGTGAAGATTCGAAATTATTAAAAATTACCGAAGATGAGTTTAAATACGGGGATAGAAATTTCTTTGAGCCCATATTTGGAAAATTACGAAAAAACGATTCTCACAAATATTATAAGGATGATAAAAAGAACAATAGAAAACGCGAAGCAGCCAATCGAAAAAGATTTTTGGCTAAGAAACACACATCTTACTGGAAAGATAATAAAAATAAGTTGAGGAAGTTTTCTGATGATGTAGCGGGACATAAAAAGAAGAAAGATGAGAAGAAAGTATAATTTAGAATGTAATGTAGAAAAAAATGTTAACTAATTATAGTTTGTAATATAGAACTTTAGGATTTAAAAATTTTAGGTGTTTTTTTTTGAAAAAAATGTATTGATTGTGATTTTCGTACGATTCTAAGATTTTTCGATTGTACCTTCTTAAAATTGTCCTGTAAACATAAAATAAATTATACTTATTTTTTAATAAAAATTTTCTGGATTGAAATAAAGTAATTGAAAATTAACTGTAATATAGGAAAAATAAAAGTATGCAAGTTTCTTCTAATCCAAACAGTTAATTTCTTATTTCAAAAGTTCAAAATGTCGGATCCAATATGACGGCCATGAAAATTTAAAAATTAATCAATTTCTATGAAACTTCGTATTAGGAGGTTTTGGGGGTCCCTAATTAAAAATTTAAAGACAGATTTCAAAAATTCAAAATGGTGAATTCAATATGGCGAACATAAAAATTTAAAAATTAATTTATTTGGATAAAAGTTGGTATCAAGGGATTTTTGGGGACCATAGTTACGGATCTAAAGTCAAATTTAAAAAATTAACAATTTTTAATAAACGTAATTTTAAGATCTTATTTCACAAAATATTTGTGAAAGTTCTATCTAAATTTAAATTTGTTAGAAATAACTATTTTGATAACAAAAAGTTCATCACTGATTCAATTAGTAATATTTCTAATAAATCGGTTAGTTAGAATGAACTAATAATTAATTAAGTTCATTTTAAGGTTATACAAGGCCCGCTGTATTGGATCTGACTCTTTGAATTTTTCAAATCTGACTTTAGATTCGTAACTATGAACCCCAAAAACCTCTTGATACCAAGTTTTATAAAAATTAATTAATTTTTAAATTTTTATGTTCACCATATTGGATCCGCTATTTTGAATTTTTAAAATCTGACTTCAAATTTGTAATTAGGGACCCCCAAAAACCTCCTGATACGAAGTTTCCTAGAAATTGGTTAATTTTTAAATTTTCATGGCCGCCATATTGGATCCGCCATTTTGAATTTTTGAAATATGACTTCAGATTTGTAATAAGCGACCTCAAAAACAGTAGAAACCATAAATAACAGTTTAAATTTCTCGTTTTTTTAAAAATTTATATTTTTTGCCAATAATAACCTATTTTAGTTTATTTTTAGTAAATTGTTGGGTCTTGTAAAAAATATTAAACTTAACAAATTTCATATGTAAATAATTTGCAAGTTTTTCTTTAAACATTTATGAAGAGAAACAGAGTAGTTTAGTAAAAAAATATTAATTTTCAACGATTTCTTACATTTTTAGTTTTTATGACAATTAAAATTCTTTTTCTTCTCACATCTCCAATTTTTATTTTTTAACCATAGTTCTTATGGAAAAAATTTTTCTAAATTATTAAATAACTCAAATGGTCTACAAAGAATATATTTTAACTGTAAATTAATAGAAGTAATGGTGTTTTTTTATTTAAATGAAATTTTTTTGTTTTCCAATAAAATAAATTTTTATTAAAATTATTAAACTAAAAGTAGTCATTCCTATCAAAATTGATTCTAAAATTGTCAGAAAATCAAAAAATTACAACCCAAATAAATCAAGAAGCTTATTTTTGTAACGTGTTTGTAATAATTGATAACGGCTGTTTCTTGTATTTTCTGAACTTGCAGTGAAAGCCAATATTCGATTTTGTTTTTCTATAAACACGGGCAGGAAACGATGGTGAGTGTAGGAAATAAAGAAAACGAAGTAAATCTAATGAAGAGGATGGGATCACCCGTTGGGTTCACATTGTGATACCTCTTTTCGATAGTATATAAGATCCTTTTCTCTCAATCCAAATACCATTCGTCTTATTTTAACGCTCAAGTCGTTCCAACGAAATCCAAAAACAAGAATCAGTAAGTGAAATAATTTTATAATTCCTATTGCATATCTTCATTGATGAAAAAGTTTCTTTTTTTCCACTGAAAATTAAAACAAAAACTAATTGTAAAAATAGCATATTGCTGCACATAAAGAAAAAATTTGAATTTAATAAAACATATTTTCAAACCAAGACTTAAGTATTTGCAAACAAGATTTTTTATTTTTTAATTTTTGATTATTGATAAAAACTTATTCCATTTTAAAGATATAGCAAACGTTCATAAATAACTTAATTTGTTTTAATTTAGAGGAGGGTCGACATTAATGATACACTTAAAAGGCATTTTGAGTTTCAGAAAAATTTTCAAAAATATAATTCTTGACAAGTCTGAGTAAAATAAATTTTTTATTTATAATTGTATAACACCCACTTTATACATTTCTTAACTATTACATTTTATATTAATTCTTAGTTTTCGATATTACAATTATTTTTCAGAAACATATTTACATTATATCTAAAAAATAATATTATTAGTACGCATTTTGTATATTTACAAATTTGTTAAAAAGCTATGTGATTTCAAAATTTCAAAAACATAAAAGGGAGTTATTCACAATTAATGAAACTAAACTTTAAAAAATAAACAAGAAGTAAATATTTTAGTATTTTATATTTTCAATTCTAAATTAAAAAAAAACTTTATCAATAAATGCTTGAAATTAAAATTATTAATTAATTAATTATTAAAATTTTGTCAGAATTTTTCAACTTTGCTACTAATTCTATGTTTAATTTCAATTTGATGAAATATAAAGCGACTGACATCAAAATATTTATTTTTAAAAATTGATTAATCTAATTTATTTACATAAAGAACAATTATTCTTATTTTATTCTTTTGCTGAAATACTAATTACATAATTTCTGTTATTGTATTTTGAAAATGTTTAAGTAAGAAACCAAAAGTAAAGAATTAAAAAGAATTTATTCTTTAGAATTTCATTTCAGTCCAAGCTTTCTGTGGATCAGTTGAAAAAGAAACTTAATTCAATCCTTCTTAGTGAAATTTAAAAAATTTAAACAGAAAACAATTTACTAATTGAATATTTCATCTTTTTCTATGGAAAGATACTTCAACTGTTATTTAGTTTTCCTTCTTTCTGTATTTACATTATTTTCACATTAAAACCAGCAAAAAATTAATTTTAAAATTTCTATAAAAAATTTCGAAATGAATATATTTTATAATACAGTCATTTTTGTCAGGAAAAAAATTATGTTTTATGAAATTGTCTAAAGTTTAAAGTTTCCGATTTCAATTTGGTTAAAAAAAAAATTAAAATTAAAAAACTTTATCTGTAGGAAGCAAAAAATATATATACCTATATAAATTACGAGATAGAAAAAGATAGAAATTGTCTAATTTCAATTTTTGTTTATTCTACCCACGACCAATAGTAAAATAATTTATACTTTGCAGAAGCATAAAAAAACCTCTTTGTCATTAAAAATAATTAATTTAGATATGAAAAAAAGAAGATTAAAAAAGATTGGTCAAAACTAAAATTAGTATTAGATTCAAAAAACTAAAAAAAACAGAATATTCTAGATTCTAGATCGAAAAGGATAGAAAAAGATTAAAATCGGTAAAATAGGAATAGGTTTTTTTGATTTTAGCTTTAGAGATACGAAAAGATACAATTTCTGGTAGATTTACCAGCAATAAGGTATATAAATAAATTATAATAGAGTTGGAAAAAATTTAACTCAGCAAGGATAGACTAGGATTAAAATGGATAGAAAAAGATTAAATTGAATACAGTTGTGACAGGTTTAAAATTTCTAAGAACTAAAAGAAATATAGATCGTGAAATATAAAAAAACGATGTAAATAAAAATTGAGAATAGATTGAAAAAAAAATTTAAGGTTAAAACAATTAAAATGCTTTGTAGATTGAAAAGTATTGAAATAAGTAAAAGTAGGTTTAGATAAATTTTGAGTATTTAAAAAACATTGTGATAATTAGAAATAAATTACAGTAGGTTAAAATACAAAATACTTTAAAGAAGATAAAATTAAATTTTAGACTGTATTATATATTGAAAAGGATAAAAAAAATTAATTTTAAATAGAATGGAATGTGATTTTTCGGAAAAAATGGACTTGTACGTTTTCAGCACAAACTGATTCAGTTGTGATTAAGTTTTATTTAATTTCATTGATTTAAAAAGTATTAATAGAGATTTAAATTAACAGAAAAAGAGGATGGAAACAGATTAAAGTGAAATAATTCAGAATAAAGATTAAAAGATTGAGATTGAAAAGAATAAAATGCTTTGTAAATTAAAAAGTATTGAAATAGTCAAAATAGGTCAATGTTAATACATTCGAGGAATCTAAAACATAAAAGTTGTGATAAATGGAAAGAGGGATAGAAATTAATTAAAATTAATTAATTCATTCATTTTAATTAATTTCTAGTAAACGTTAAATTCAGATTAAAAAGAATAAAATACTGATTAGAAAGAAAGTGTTTCATAACGTTAGTGTATGTTAAAAAGTAATAAAAACAAATAGTTCCGTAAAATAAAAAAATTAAAATGCACAAAATAGAAAGGTTTATATAAGTGTCAAAGGATTTAACATAATATAAAACTGATCAGTGAAAAAATATCAGCGGATTGGTATAGCCGAAATATGAATAGAAAAGTATTAAACCAAATAAAAAGGAATTCAAAGAATCTATTCTTTTTAATCCCTTTGACAAAAAAGAATTCAGAAAAATAACATTTTTCAATAGAGTTGATATCGCTTCTTTGTTTATAATTTATTGCAAATTTATCTAGAATATAAAAATAATTTTTTTTTGTTGATGAACACTTTTTAATTCAAAATTTTAAGAGTCTAAACTTTTACCTCTTACAACTGAATGAAAATTATTCCAATCGACAAGTTTAGCAGCGATTTAAGAAATAACATGACAAATATTAAACATTTTAAAAATATTCATGCAATGTTAAAGTTAAAATTTTTTTTTATCTCAACAATATAAAACAGTATTACTGAAAATTGGCTACAAAACGATTCTTTTTTGTTTTTATTCTACACCTCTTTTACATTATTTTCGAGTAAGCAAGCCGAATACGATGAGACTTTGCAAATATATAGTATACATCTAAAGTAACAAAATCCAAGTAATATTAAATCAAAATATGCATTTGTTTATTAAATATCAAAATTTTGAAGAAAGGTGCAAATCCTTATATCTTTTGTTCTATTCAACGTGTTGAGTTAAATTTTTTTAAATGCTCGTAAAAGACGAAAACTTTTTCTTTTATTACATTAAAATTTTTTTATAAATGAAACCATTTAAATAAATAAATGTTCCTACCCTATGAGCAGCTGAATCGATTTTGAGGATTCAAAAATAAAAATAATCCACAGGAACCTCAGTTTAATATTCCACAAAAAAAGTTGAGTACTATTCATAAAATCTATAGATTTTTAATAATAAATTATTAAAAATCCACCGATTCTATGAATAGTGCTCAACTTTTTTTGTGGAATATGAAACTGGAGTTCCTGTAGATTACTCTTATTTTCGAATCATCAAAATCGGTTCAGCTGCTCTCAATATAAAAACATTTATTTATTTAAATGGTTTAATTTACAAAATTTTTTAAAAAGTGTTAAAACAAAAAATTTTCTTTTTCGTTCATTACCATCGTTTTATAAAAGGAGAAGCTATTTAGATTCTAATTATTTCACGTAAGACTTTTAATACATCTCTCAACACTCTTTTCTTCTCTCAGAAAATAATGTTTACTACAATACTTTGTAAACAAATCACTTAATTCACTAACATTTACTATTTTTGATAACTTTGAGCGTTTGATATTTAAAGTCTTCAACTGGGAAGCAGTCAATACCCATTATTGGAAATTTAAGATTTTTGACATTTGCACAATCTGAAATTGTATTCTTCATTATCTTAATGTCTTTACAATGTCCGATAAAGTGAACACGGAAGTAGTTGGAATTCCGGTTATAAACGACTTATAAAAAAAGGGACTTGACCATTACTGATACATGTGTGAGCAGGTAAACAGCCTTCGAATGATCCTCCCAGCAGTAACATTCGTACTATTAATTCAACATTCGCTTTTACGTATTCCAATGTTGTTCTGTCTCTTCGGGAAGACTCAAGTGCGCTTGAGTCCAACGACAGAGAAATCAAGTTCAATTTCAAATTAGACACTCGATCGATTCGCAACTGAAATTTTTTCGCTTAATTCACAATTGACAATTTTGCGCAACATCTTTGACTCATGTAAAAAAAAAAATGCTGGCATTTTTTTGTAATTGGAATTTTGTTTCTTTAGTTGCTTCAGCATTGTTTCTTCAATAATTCAATGAACCGTATTCGACTGAAATCACATCGTATGTAACTGAAGATTTTTTTATATCCAAACGTAATTAAAAATTTCTTGATCCATATTCCAATGAAATTAAATTCAATCGAATTTTGTGGCTAATTTCTTGTCAGAAATTTTTTACCCAATTTTCACACCATCAGTTCCATTCAATTTAAAAATTGTGCACGAATGACTACTCCGCGAGACTTCACCTGAAACTAAAAAACGAGGGGAGAAATAAGTAAGTCAATTTTTATTTTCAACTAGAACATAAAACAAAAATTATTTTATAATTTTTTTTTCACCTGTCACAATTATTTAGAATTTATATTTTCTCTTTATTTTCAACTACTTCAGTCTAAGATTATCTTTTTTTATTAAAATAGGAAAAATTATAAAAAAACTATAAATATTTTTTGCTCAACCAGGATTAATTGAACAAAAGTGTGGATCAAAATTAATTTTTATCGAAATAAAAAAATTGAGATTGATACCAATTATTCTTTATCATTAGTTAGAGACTGGTAATTTAGAAACAAGATTGGAATTATTTTCTGCTTCCATTAATTAAAATTATCTGAATTGAAATTATTTTAATATGAGCTGTTTGACAGTTATATTGATGATACACAAAAAGTCAATGCCTTGGACTTGATGTCCTTACAGGAAGCGCCATTGAAGTTATAAAACAAATATTGAAAATCATTTCCTTGTATGTATAAGGAAAACTTTAATAACATTGTAATGAAGCATATATATTACTGTCACCTTCCTAAACCGGGGATTTTTAAATTGATAGTTAAACAAAAAATAGTAGAAACGAAACATATAATTTAATAAATAGGTATTTAATTACATTTTATGCCGCTTGTGTAACATGTATCGAGAAATCTCTCAGATATCTTTGATTTTTTGCAAATATTTACATATTAACTATAATCTAGAAACTTATTTAAATTGTATCTATTTATTCCAAATAAATTTGTCGCTTCACGTCAGTTTGGCCCATCACGTCAGGATTTTTTGTAATATTTGCTTGCATGGAAAAAATGTCCATTTTGGTAATTTTCGTAAATTTTTTGTGTATAACTAAAAAAATTTTTTTTTTGTAACGTATGGTGCTACTCTTAAGCTTCAAAATCGATTTTTAAAAATTACTTTACGATTTAATAAAGAAACTATTTAATTAATTTATGTAGTTATAAATAATTTATTTAGTTTCAATCAGAGTGAGATCCCACTCTTAAAGAGAGAAATTTCACGCCAGTTCTAAATGAAGAAAGTTTAAATCTCCATAACTTTTTTTTAAAAAATAGTAAAATAATTTTCAAAAATGGGATTTGGAGCTTAAGCGTAGTAGTATACGATACCATATAAGAAAATCAAAAAAATATTGGTAAGTAATAAAAAATCCACGGAAATGGCCAAAATGGACCTTTTTTGTCTATTTAATATTACAAAAAATCCTGTTGTTATGGGCTATTTTTGAGATCAGATTCTGATGCAGATCTGTGTTATTGATGACTAATTAGTCAATTAATATTGTTTCAACTTTTCACTAATTTTGCAGTTATGAAAATTTCGGCCAGAATCATTTTGACATGTATCATCGCTTTCACATTGCTGATTCTAAGTGCGTCTGCAAGTTTGGCTCATGTTGGTTAGTACGAAAAATTTTCTGTAAGTTCTTCTTACTGTTAATTATTTTACGAAATGTTTTTTTTTACAAAAAATAATATTTATCATTTATGTTTATTAAGTTATTATTTATTTTTTACTAAGAATTATTACTGAACTGCGCACAATCAGGGGCGGCGACTTGTAAATTTTTGCCATCGGCAAACTTAATATTGACCGAGGGGGAGGGGGAGACAAATAAAACAATCATAAATTAAAGAGATTCTTAATTAGCGTAATTATTGTAACTCAAAAGTTGACAATTTTATTTGATTTCGAGTACATTTTCGTAAATAATAACCAAATAATCATGATAATATAAAATTTGTGATCAAATGATTACAAGTTAAACAAATCAAAAATTGACGAACTTAATTAAAATTTGAGGAAAATAATTGAAAAATGATTAAAACATTGAAAATTTGAAGAACAAAAATCATACTTTTTAAAATAATTGAAAAATGTCAAAAAAATTGAACTTAGAAAAATAAATATAACATTATAGAAATAATCGTAAATTCAAGAAAATAATGAAAATTTGAGAGAAATAATTAAAATTTTCGGAATTAATCAACAAATATTCACAATAATATAAAATTTGTGAAAATCATTGCAAATGAAAAAAATAATTAAAAATTGACAAACGTAATTAAAATTTGAGAAAAATAATTGAAGATTGATGGAAACATTGAAAAGTGGGGAGTATAACTTAGATTTAAGATCATAAATGAAAATTAAGGAAATAAATTAAAAAATAATTATATAAATAAAGAAAATAAAAATTGAAAAAAATAAATGAAAAATAAAATAAATAATAAAATAAATAAGGAATTTAGCTGAGGAATGAATTGTGCGAATAATTGGAAATTAAAGAAATTGATTGCAAAATGATAAGAATAGTAATTAAAAATTGAAGGAAAACGATACAAATAATCGTTAATTGAAGAGAATAATAGAAATTTAAGAGAAACAATGAAAATTTTCGGAATTTATCAACAAATAATCAAAATAATATAAAATTTGTGAAAATCATTGCAAATTAACAAAAAATTATTCAAAAATTGTCTAAAGTATTTGGAATATAAGAAAAAAAATTATAGAATGATTAAAGAATTGAAACGTGGATACAGTAACTTAGATTTGAGATAATAAATAAAAATTTAGGAAATTAATTGAAAAATAATTAATATATCTAGTTAAAAGGTGGAGAAAATAATTGCAAAAAGATAAAAGAAAATGAATTTGAAAAAAATATTTGAAAAATATAATTGAAAAGTAATGAAAATAATCAAAAAATTGAGACAATATTTGCAAAGTAATAAAAATAATTAAAAATTGAAGATATTAATGACAAAATAATAATATTAACAATTAAAAATTGAAGAATATTATAAAACTTTGAGAAAAATACTTTAAAATCTAGGAAATTAATTAAAGAGTAATGAAAATAATAAAAAATTCGAGACAATATTTGCAAAGTAATAAAAATAACTAGAAATTGAAGAAAATAATTATATTTTTTGACATAGACTATAAAAAAAAGTCAAACTTAATTAAAAAATAATTAAATATAATAAAAGTAATGAAAAAATATAAAAGAAAATGAAAATTAAAAAAAATGTTTGAAAAATGAGATAAATAATTGAAAATTGAAAAAAATTGATTCGAAAATGATAATAATAATATTTAAAATTAAAGAAAATTATTAAAATTTGAGAAAAATATTTTAAAATCTAGGAAGTTAATTGAAGAATAATGAAAATAATGAAAATTAGAGAAAATATTTGTAAAGTAATAAAAATAATTTAAAATTAAAAAAAAAATTGTAGTTCGTGAAAAATAATTGAAAAAATTTCAACATATATTTGTAATATAAGAAAATAATTGCAGAATAATAAAAATAATTGTATATTGAAAAAATAATTAAAATTTCAGATAAATAATAAAAAAATTAGAAAATTAATAGAATTATAAATAAAAATGAGAAAAAGTAATTGAAAATTAATTGAAATATAAATTTAATAATAAAGTAATTGATGCAAGTAATTGTGCATTGAAAAAAATAATAAACATTTGTAACAAATAATTTTAAAAATTACAGACTATATTTGAGATAAACAAGACTACAATTACAATTATTATATATTATAATTCTTCTATCCTCAATTAATTTGAAATTTTGTTGTTTAAAATTTTAGTTAATACACTCTTTAAGAATAGTAAATTTAAAATTATTTAAAAATGTCTTCAATTTTTAAGAATTCTTTTTGTTTATGATTTTAATTATATTAGCTACAATTCTCAACTATTTTTATCATTTTCCAACATTTTTCTTCTATTTTATTTTCATTATTTTTTATTTTTTCCCCTCATTTTTAAATTCAATTTCCCAAGTTTCAATTTTTTTCTTTAATTTTTTCAAATAAAACTTTTTCAGTTTTAATTATTTTCTTAAATATCAAATTAGTTAAATTATTTATTAATTAATTTTTAACTTCTTTCGTCATTTTTCAATTATTTTTACAAAATTATGGTTTTTTTTTTTAATTTTAATCATTTTCTTCAAATTGTAAATGCATTTATTCACATTCTTATTAAGAAATTTGTTTTTTGTCAGTAATTTTGCCATATGGAATTCCATAGGGCGATTTTTTTGCTCTATGGAATTTGCAGACGTACCATACGCAATAACAATATTTTAATAACAATATTTTATAGAAAGTATAAAATTATCAATATTTTGTTAATCTTAAGTAAAAATAAAATGTATTTTATTATATAAAATTGAAAATTTATTCCTTAATGTTCAGAAGGTATATAGAAATTGCTATTTAAAAATTTACAATCACAAAACTTGAAAAAGTTATCTTACTACTTTCTTAATGAAATAAATTAGGAATGTAATAATTTAATATTTTGACAAGAAAAATACTATCTAAGAGTTGAGAAAATAATTTTAAAGATAAATTTTGTGTATCTTTGAATTTTTGTTCTGCAATAATAATTAAAAAATTATTGTGTTTAGGTACCTGTTTGAGAAATTGCGCACAATGTACTAAAATGCTGGGTCCATACTTTGAAGGAAGTTTGTGCGCTGACACTTGCGTTAAATTAAAAGGCAAAATTATTCCTGATTGCGAAGATGTCAACTCCATCGAGCCATTTATAACTAGACCAGATGATGATTAACTCCGTCTACTTAGAAAAGTGATAGCCATAAAAATAATAATAACATTTTTCTCTATAAACTAAACTACTTAAAATTTATTGATTGACAACACAACAATGACAATTATAACGTTAAAAGGAAATTTTAAAAAATAATTTATTTTTAATCGATAAAAAATAGTTTATTTAAATTAGGATAATTTCGACAATCAAGATAGTCGTATTTCGTATTTACAAATTAAAATAATTAAAATAATTCTCATTTGTTTTGTAAATCAATAAGCAAAAAGTTTTTAAATTTGTTATTGAATTTTTGTGGAAAAATTTTCTTAGGAAACGAAGATCTTAGAAAAAAGTGGCAATTTTACAAAAAAGCTAAAAAATAATGTTCTCAGCGTCGCATTCATTAAATTTCATTCTTGGCTACATTTTAAAACTATTTTGTATTATAAGTTTATTTATAATTATTGTTATTCGCTATTAATTTATGTATTTCTTCTAGTCAATATTAGAAATAATTTTCTTTATTTACATTAAAATGTTTCTTTGACAGAAATATTTTCCTTATAGTCATTGATTATTAATTGTCATTGTAATTAACTCATTTTTAGTATTTAAAATATTAAGGTCCGTTTTAGTAATTTGGCAAACTGAATTTTCGTATCGATAATAATTATTAAAATTATAATTGATAAATTAAACAGGTTCCCGACAAGAAACTAGAAATTTTGGAAACGAAAGGAAAATGAATAACTATTAATTCGCATTAGGCAAAGGAAAATTGATTTTTTGCGCTTTTCACATAACTTTAGAAATTTCAATCATAGATTTTTTATAAATTAGAAAAGCAGCACTTTATAAGATTAAAAAATCAGGTTTTAAATAAAAATTCTTAAAACGCTTTCTTTCTGATTCTTTTAAGGAATAGAATTGTTAAAACAATAGATTTACTTACAATTATAGTTTCTATTTTCAATTTGTATCTGTCGACGTTCCACAAAATTCTGGTATTGTGCTAAGTGTTTGTCTCATTTCCAGTTGTTGTATCTAAAAATAAAATACAAAACTTAAGAAAATGTCAATCAGAAATGTTTTGATTTAATAACCTGAATTAAACAGGTATATGTGAAATATTTACAATAAAATTGCAGTATTGTGAAAAAAATTGTGTGTAATTCAAAACCACTAGGAATGTAATAAATAATAAATATGTAAAATATTATAATAATATATCCAGTAAAAAAATATACATTATTGTTGTAATTATAATAATTAAGTTAAGTTAAGGGGGGGGAGGGTCTTGGGAGTCTTCAAAAGTCGACTCCCCCAATATTAATGGGGATCTAAGGGTCCTTAAATCCAGTTTCTTTAAAATTAGAGAGGTCTTAAGAGGACATATACAGTCATGAAGAAAAAAATTTTTTTTAAATTTTTTTTTACGAAATGGTTGAAAGGATTTATTTAAATCTTTTCAAATCTCGATTTATTAGCAGAGTTCGGTCATAATTTTAAGTTTAATTTAGTGAACATTCAATAGAAAAATTGTTCTGAAGAAGCACAAATTAAAATAAGTAAATCCCTAGTGGGCACACATGTCTTGCCTACTGGGTTATTATTGTTATGGTCAGTAAAAATTAAATTATTTAGAATTTGATATGTAATTTGGTATAAAATAAATGTCTTTAACTTACCCTTTGTCGCAGAGCTTTTTCATTAACAGCTGCCCTCGTCAACAAACTTTTAACCTTATCCAATAGCTCAGATTTGTGGGCAACTTGTTGCTTCAATTCCTTAACTTCTCCATTATTGTCATTGGATAAACGTAAACTATCTTCTAGCATAACTATCCTTTGCTCGGCTAATTGTAAATCAGTTTCTAAACTAATTACACGTTGTTGAGTTAACTCATATTGTTTTCTTAAAGTCTCATTGTCTCTATTTGTTCCCTTTCCCTAGAAGAAAGTTATTCAAATTTTGTTACACGACTTTTTGTACTAGTAATATAAAATTTAACATCAGATCATATTTACTAAAAACTTTCTAGAATCAAATAACTTTTACAATTCCGTACCAATTGCGTTAGACGGTGACCATTTTTGGATTTTAATCGTTTGTTTTCAGCCTGAAGTTTTTCGATAATTCTTTTTAACACACAAAGTGTTTTTTCCAGTTCTTGAACAGATCTTTTAGAATGTGGTAGTTCTAAAAGTTTCTCAGAAGATTTTTGATCCGGCAGTTTCTCTTCCCTTAGTATCTCTACATACCTAAATCAAATTAAAGCGTACTTTCTTTCAATATTTAGTCACTTGTAAAATTACTATTAAATATTAACAAACGATATAAAAACAAAATTTATATAAACTAAATTAAAAATTATACTTCTCTAAATATTGGATTTTTTCCCTCAGCCCAGGCATGTCAAGATTCAATTTCTCGACCTCTAGTCGGAGTTGGAAATTTTCTGTCTCCAGTTTTAAACGATCTTTTTCTAAAGTCTCTTTCACCAACTCTAGTTTTTCAAGTTGATTAATCACATAAGTATTTCCCTACAAATATTAATGTTTAAACTGTTTATAATCAAATTATGGGAATTAATTTTATTAGCCAAATATTAGCTGTAAAAAAGATGTAATTATCTAAAAAACTTACTTCAGTAACAGCTTCTAAAGCAAGTATGCGTCTCTTTTGGTCTTCGATTGTGCTTATAAGTTGATCAGTGTCATCACTAGCTAATTTTTCCATAAGTTCCCGAATTCGGGATTTTAATAAAGCGCATTCTTTTTGAAGATCCTCAACCATATTATACTCAGCAGAAGCTACAGATGGTGAAAATTCAAATCCTGCGGACATACCGCTTTTTTCCAACTTCAGTTTACTCCTCAAATACCATTTTTCTCTCTCCATGCAAGAAATTATAGAACGTAGTTTTTCATTATTAGTTTGCAGCTTTAGAACTTCGTCAGTTTTTTCTTTCAATTTCTCTTTCAATTTTTCGGCCAACTGCTGCCACTTTTTCTGTTTCTCCCACAAAGATAGTTCTTCCGCTGTCTATTATTAAATTACATTAAAAAACAGTACGAAAATCAATGGACGGTTTCGTGGCTGTTACATGAATTTAATTATCCTCCGGTTAAATATATCGATTATCGAATACATTTATTTATTATTATCCGATTATCCGACTCTTTCCGACCTAACTCTTAACCCCTTGAAAATTCTAAAAACTCTTGGGAAATTCCTGGAAAATATCTGGGAATCCCTAAAGGTTTCTCAAGAATCTCCCAAGTGTTCCCAGAAATTTCCCAGGGATTCACAAGAGTTTCCCAGAAATTCCCAGAAAAGACCGAAGATTTCCCAGGGGTTCCCAGGAATACCCAGGGATTTCCGAGAAATTTCTCAAGAGTTCTCAAGAATTTCCAAGGGACTCCCAGGAGTTTCCCAAGAATTACCAGATGCGCCCAGGGATTTCGCAGTAATTTTCTATGAGTTTTCCAGGAATTCTCAGAAATGCCCAGGGATTTTTCACGTATTACCCAGGAGTTTCCCAGGATTATCCGAAGAGTTCCCAGGAATTTCCAAGGCACCCTTAGGAGACTCCTACGAATTCAAAGAATTGCTCAGGTGTTTCCCAGGAATTTCCCAAGAGTTCCTAGAAATTTCAAAGGCATTCCCAAGAGCTTCTTACGAATTGACAGGAATGCTCAGGGATTTCCCAGGAAATTTCCAAGAGCGTCGACGAATTTTCAAGGAATTCTTGAGTTTCTCAAAGATTACCAAAAGTAGCTGGGGATTTCCTAGCCATTTTTTGAGAATTTCTAGAATATTCTTAGGAACTACCATCAGATTCCCAGGAATTCCCAGAAATAACCATAGATTTCCTAGAAATTTCCTAAGATTTCCAGGAATCTCTAAGTGAATCCCAGGAGTTTCGCAGAAATTTTCCAGGAATCTTAAAAGAGTTCCTTGTAATTTCCAACAGATTTAGTTTAATTCTCCAGAATTAAACAGGAATTTTCTAGGAATTTCCAAGGGATTACCATTTGAATCTCAGGAATTCCAAGAATGACATTGGATTTTCTAGATATTTTCCAAAAGTTCAAGGGATTTTTACATGATTCCCAGGAATTTTCTAGGAATCAATCCTCTCTTCTCCTACGAAACGCCAGGAAAGTTCAGAGATTTCCCAGGAAATTTACAAGAGCTTACACGAATTTTCAATGAATACTCAGGAGTTTTTCAGGGATTCCCAGAAATAGACAGGGATTTCCCAGCAACTTACCAAGAGTTTTCCAGGAATTCCATGGATTGACCAGCTTTTTTCAAGGCATATCTTAAAAGTTTCTAGAAAATTCTGAGAAAATACAATGAGATTCCCAGGTATGACCATGGATTTCCTAGAAATTTCCTAAGAGATCCAGGAACTTCTAAGTGAATCCTAGGAGTTTCTCAGAAATTTCCCAGGAATCTTGAAAGAGTTCCCAGTAATTTCCAAGAGATTCATAAGAATTTCCTAGGCAATCCCTAATAGTTCCTGGAAATTCCCAGATATACCATGAGATTCCCAGGAATGCCCATGAATTTCCTAAAAATTTCCCAAGAGTTCAAGAGATTTCTAACGATTACCAGGAGATTCCCAGAGGTTCTCGGAAATGCCCATGGATTTCCTAGAAGTTTCCTAAAAGTTTCTAAAAAGTTCCTAAAAGTTCACAGGAATTCCTAAGTGATTTCCAGGAATTTACCAGAAATGCCCAGGAATTTCCCAGAAACTTGTGACGATGTAAATCGTCAACATTTATAGTTTATTTAGTCTTTCCCTAGAGATCTTTAATTTAGTTAATTTTGGGGTAATTTATTAAAAGGGGCCATGGTTGAATTATGAGATACGAGCCTGAGTGCTGAGTATTGATTTTCTGGTCGATCCGTATCTCTCGTCTTTCTCTAGATCAGCGGATTATTGTCGCTCTTCGTTGAATTCGTAAATTGCGATTTGCGCAGGTCAAGTTCACGAATAGTAACGAAGGTCAGCGGAAGGATCCGAATTTTTCTTTTAGGTTACGCATTACCTTAGGTGCAATCGAGAGGGTGTAGGATTTCTTAGCGGCAGAGGAAATGAGACGCAACGAGGAAGAAGAAGACGTGGAAAGGGAAGGGTCGCAGAAAAGAGAATCTACCGGTCGATTGGGGTCTGCCATGTGCTCGTTTTTCATTCACGTGCAATCTCCGAATTAGTGGAGCTGTTTCCGAAATTACTGGTTTCGAATTTTGAGTGCTATTTTGGTATCGTGTAAATGAAAGTGTAAATAATTAGATATTTGAAATAAAGATTTTATTGTGTTAAAAACGGTCAAAAATTCTATTTAACTATGTGAAGTCCCAGGAGTTCCTGGAATAATTGATTAGCGGTTTTTCTTGGTGGTTTTGGATTATCTTTGGTTTTGTCTAAAGAGGTAAGTCCTGGATTTTAAATAAAACGGGAATTTTGTTTCTTTCGGCGTCGGCATCGCGACAGATTGGTCTCGGCAGGAATCTCCCTTTGATTTGTGGTTTTGAGTCAACACGGAGAGAGTTTGGTTTGTGATAAAAATCTCGAGTTATTGTTGAATATTGAGACGATGTAACTCGGTTTCGTTAATCGAGAAATCTCATTATTTTAAACTTCAAAAGAGTTCTTGGTAATTTTGCAAGGATTCCCAGAAGTTTTACAGAAATGCTCAGGGATTTCCCAGGAACTCCCAGGAATGCCCAGGTATTTTCCAGAAATTTCCCAGTAATATAGAAGGTGTTTCCAAGAGATTCCCAGAAATGCCCAGGTATTTCAAAAGAATTTCCCAAAAGCACCCTTGACTGTCAAGAGATTCTTAGGAATTCCAGGAATACCCAAAAAATTTCTAGGAATATACAAGGAGTTTCTAGGAATTTCCAAGTCATCCCCAGGAGCTTCCTACGAACTTCCAGGAATGCTTAGGGATTTTCTAGGAATTTCCCGAAAATTCCCAGAAGTGCCCAGGGATTTCTCAGGAATTCCCCAAGAACACCCATGACTGTCAGGAGATTCCTAGAAATTCCCAGGAATGAACAAGGATTTCCTGAGAATTTTTCAATAGTTCCCAGGAATGCCTGAGGATAATTTACGAATTTCCCAGGAAAGAGCAGGATTTTCCCAACAGTTCCCAGAAAATTCCCAGAAATGCCCAGAGATTTCCTAGGAATTTCCTTATAGTTTTTGCCAGGAATTCCCAGAAAGGCCAATGAATTTTCAACGAATTTTCCAGGGATTTCTTAGAAACTACCAGAAAACTCCTAAGAGTTCCCAGGAATATCCAAGGGATTCCTAGGAATTTTACAAGAATTCTTAGAAATATCCAGGAATATCCCAAGTGTTCCCTGGAATTTCCAAAGGATTTTCAAGGGTTCCCCAGGAATTTGTTAGGCATTTTCTAAGAGTTCCTCGGAATTTTTCAAGAATTATCCCTGGATCATCTCCAAATCGCAAACCACTGCTATTTGCTACAATCGACGAACGAACACAAAAGTTTCGTTACAAGGGTTTCGGCCCTGGGACACGAAACCATAAAATTTAGAACAAAGTAAAAGTTATTCAGATTAATAAACTATAGTTTTTAAATGTATTAATTCTTCACTTTGCTATTTAAATTTAAAAATGTATTTAAAAATCAGTTTTGAATTAATTCCAAACATTTTGAATTAGTTCCGAATAATTTTTCTGAGTGAATACAATATCTTTCAATATTAATTAAATACAAATTCAATCGCTTTACCTTGGCTTTCTTAACTTCGTGAACTAAAGATTCTCTATTCAATTGTTCCTTTGTTCTTTGCAATTCCTCTTCTAAGGATTTCACTTTACGATCCAATTGCACTTCTCGTTGGAGATTTTTCTTTTCTTGAGTTTTTGTCGCCATGTATCTGCAGCACATTGTCATTTATAAAAATGTTCAGTATTAATATTGACCAGAAAAAGTCGCCTTAAAAATATAAAATACCTTCGACTCTGTTGTTGTTTCAAGTCCGCGATTTGATTCTTGTAGATTCTTTCTTTATCTAATAAGGTTTGTAATTGTCGACGAAGGCACTCCAATTGATTTTGTGATTGATTAATAGCCTGCTCGCGACTAGAATTGTGCATCGGCTCGCACATTTTGGCCTCTCTCACGTCATAAGTGCTTGTTTGTTGAGCGTTCGCTACTGTTTCCATAACTTCTAGTTCATTCTTAGGAAATGTAATTTAAATTTATTTCTTATTTTGTTTACACAGTAAAAAAATCATTACTTATTTAATTAATAATTAAAGTTTCAGCAAAAGTAATTAAAATTAAAATATAGTACATTATACCTGCAACTGCTGACAAGCGACGCTCAATTCTTGAATTTTGTTCTCCTTTTCTTGCAATTCTTTGGACATTGATATGTTTTCTTTCGCTAATTGTATACGATTGTCCGAGAATTTTTTTCTTAATGAAACCGTTTCGCACTGCCATTTTTGAAGCTCCAAACGGTAACTCTCCAATTCAGTTTTATGTTGCTCTTCTAGTCTACATTGCAGATTTTCACACAAATTTTTAGTACGAAGAAAGATCTTTCACTTAACTACAGTTTGGAATTTTTTAAATAAATAAATAGTTTCATTATTCTAAATAAGCATGTAAACTCAAATTAAAAATAAAATTTTTAACTGCTGAGTAATATTCATTAAAATGAATTTGCTATGCTATAATTATAGTACTCGCCAAAAAACAATAGGGAAAATTCTTAACTTTCAATTCGTAAAGCTAATATCTGGATTTGCAGTCTTAGCGACAAACATAAAAGAAATAAAACTTGTAAAAGTTCTCTTAGGTACTTGTACATTTTAGCAAAATTACGTCTTATGTTAGCTAAATTGTAGACTTCGTTCTGCTAAATTACACTCGTGCCGTAAAATGCCGATTAGTGGCCTCGTATCATAAGTAATTCATAAATAACTATTTTCTGTATTTCTTAGTTACCTTGATCTCATGTCATCTATATTGCTAAGTCTGTCTTCAGCCAATCGATGCCAGCGCTGTCCAAGTTCTTTAGCCGCTTTAAGATCTGCTTCGAGCATCAAAACTTTTTCTTGTAGTCTAGCACTGTCAACTACCGTCTCGAAATCTTTGGCCAAATTTTCTTTCACAGAGTCTTCTTTCTCTGGTTTGTCGTCCTTTTCCGGAAATTCAAACACTTGCCTAACAGATTAGAAAGAATAGTCATTTTTATTACTCAAATATTGAATAAACTTTTATACATCGGTATAGTAAGAAGTACACGTGAAAATTACAAAATTTAATCCACAAAAGATTTTAATTTTAAGAGGTATTTCTAATACCAGATCTCCTACTATAAGCTGAGTTCTATTTTGGCTTTCGAACAGTCTACTTCGTGCAAGTTTCTAAATTTTTATTAGAGCAGTATCCTTATGAGTATTCCATTAATCTTTATAACGGGTGGACAAATGTGACGTATTCTTATTTTGTAATCAAATTAATTATTTTTTGATAAATTTAAAAGTGCCTTTAATTTTAAATTGTTTTCCGTACAGGTAGGACAAAGAAATTATTAATAATTAACTACTTAATACCACCGTCGAAAATTATCGGTCCGACCAACCGAACTGGATCGGAAAAAGGCAACTCAATTAAAATCACGATAACTTGGGCAAAACATAAGATAGAGAGTTGAAACTTAAAAATTCAGGAAGCTTAATTAATTCTGCTTTAGAAAACCTATTAATAAAATTGTTTGGAAATTTCAACGCAAATGATGTTTCATTCACCTGTTTCTTCATATTTACTTCTTATAATTTCAGAATATTTTCTTGAAATATATATATTTCATGTGAAAAAAGATTTGTTATTAATTATTTTAATGTGTCGCCACAAAAAATCCCAAAAAAAAGCTTTTTTTTAGCTCTAACTGTCAGTGGCGTAACTGGGGGTGCAAGGGCCCTGGGGCAAAAAGGAAAATAGGGCCCCAATTATATACTCTCTAAATCTGAATTAGTTAAAAATAACTAATTTGAAAGCAAGAACTCAGTCACTAATTCGAATAGTTATATTTCTACTAATCATTTACTAAAAAATAACTGATTATTAGTCAAATTTATTTTTAGGTTATGTCAAAATAACTAATATTTTAGTCAAATTCTGTTTATTAATTCAATTAGTCAAATTTTAACTATTTTTTAGTTATGTTTTTACTAACAAATAGTCATTTTTTTTACTAATAATTAGTTATTTTTAATTAGTTGCTGAAAAAAAAACTCAGCCACGATTTTACTAATTATTAGTTATTTTTAACTAATTCAGATTTAAAGAGATATAATAATTTACAAGTTTAATTAATGAACTAATTCATTCTATCCACACCTGATATTTGTCACTAGATATTTTTTTCTTCTAAAATTTTAAAACATATTTACCTTTTAAATATGTACTCAAATTTTAAATTTATAGAAATTTTAATTTCTTCAAATTTTAGGTAATATGAACTTGCATTGATTAAAAGTTCAATTAATCCACGATTCAAAAATACTAAATTTGAAGTGATTTAAAAACTTCTTCAATTTATAATAATTCTTTTCTGTTATGATTTCAATTATTTAAAATACAAATTTTGTACTATTTTTTATCATTTTTTTTTATCATTTTTCAATCACTTTCACAATTTTAATTATTTTTGCCTTAACATTATATAAATTTAATTATTTATTCCCTAATTTTATATTATTCATCACGAATTTAAATTTATTTCTTTAACTTACCATTATTTTTGTCATTTTGCAATTATTATTTTCAATTTTTAATCATTTCAATAATTTCTAAATTAATTTACTGAACTTTCAAATATATATCTCAATTTTCAATTTTTTGTTCAATTTTTATTTATTTTTATAAATTTGCAATTATTTTGTCCATCTTTTAATATTTTAATTATTTTTCGATTAATTTCCTACATTTTTAGTTATTATCTCAAATTTAATATATTGTCTTTAATTGCCCATTTTCTAAAAGATTTTTCAATTATTTTCTTTTGCCGAAAAATAAATTCTGTAATATTATATTATATTCTCGGGTTTTAAATTATTTTCATTATTTTAGCACAATTTTAAAAAATTTCAATGATTTATCTGAAATTTTAATTATTGTTTTCATCTATTTTCGATTATTTCTGCGATTTTTCATTGTCTAAAATTATTTTCCAGAATAATATATTCTATGATTTTTTTGAACTATTTTGCTCATATTTTATTTACTGTTTTTATTCTTTCATATTTAAATTATTTTCATCATAAATTTCCATTATTTTTCTCAATCATAAATTATTTTCAACATATTTCAATTATTTTTTGAATTTTAAATTAATTTTATTATTTTTTAATTATCTTCCTCGATTGTTAATTATTATTCTCATTGTCTAAAATTATTTTTAGGAATTTTTAAGTACTTTTCTCAAATTTTAATTATTTTCTTCAATTTTTAATTATTTTCAATTGTTTTCATAATTTCCAATTTGTTTATTAACTATCGTAAATTTCATTTATTTTTAGCTTTCTTTAAGTTTTGTCTTCAATTTTAGGTTAGTCTCCTTTTTTTCAATTTATTTCTAAGATCTTCATATATTTTTCTTAAATTTAAATTATTTTATTTTTATTTAAAACGTTCAAGTTTCAAATAAAAAACTCATTTTTCAATTATTTTCTTCATCTTCTCTTATTTTCATTATTATATTTCAAATAATTTCCTAAATTTTCAGTTATTATTTCAAACTTAGATTATTGTCTTCATTTTTTACTTTTTTAAACGGTTTTTCAATTATTTTCTTTTACTCAAAAACAAATTCTGTATTTTTATATTATTTTCTCAGCTTTTTAATTCTTTTTATTCTTTTAGCGTATTTTTCAAAATTTTCAATTGTTTAACTGAAATTTCATTTGTTATTTTAATCAATTTCCGATTATTTCTGCGATTTTTTAATTATTCTTTAATTAATTTAAATCTTTAAATTTAAATCTTTAATTTTAATTATACGGGGAAAATTGCCCAATTTCGCGTATTTGTAGAGAGGCCAACAAATACCAGCAAATTGACTTTTTTAATTCTTCTTGCTCTGTTTTTAAAAATCATTTACGAAACTCTTTGAAAGGTATTTTTTGACATCTTAATAATTAGTTTTTTGACGGTATTATGTCTAATCTCTTGTATACTTAATTTTTTACTTAAATCTTTTTGATTGTAATAAAGGGTTTTTCTACCCGTTTATGTTTGAATAAATAAATAAATAAATAAATATTCTCTTTAATTAAAATTTTTATGTAATGTTGTAATTATTTTCCTTTTTTAAACATATATTCTACGATTTTTTCAATTATTTCTCTCAAGTTTTATTTAATGTTTTCAATCTTTTATATTTAAATTATTTTCTTCATAAATTTAATTATTTTTATCATATTTAATTTTTTTTTAATTTTAACTGAATTTGATCATTTTTCAATTATTTTCCTCGATTGTTAATTATTATTATAAATTTATTCTCTAAAATTTGTAAGTATTTTTCCAAAATTTTAATTATTTTCTTCAATTTTTAATTATTTTTGTTTTTTTCAATTGATTTTTAAGATCTTCATGTATTTTTTATCAAATTTCAATTATTTTTGTTTATTTAAAAAAAAATCTGTAATTTTTTTAATTATTTCACTCAAGTGTGATTTACTTTTTACAACTTATCAATGTTTGTTCCGTATTTCAATTATTTTCATCAAGTTTCAAATTGTAAAATTATTTTTCAATTATTTTCCAAAATTTATATCCTTTAATTTTCCATTTTTTTCATTTCTTTTATAATTTCCAAAATTTTAAACTATTTATCTGAAATTCCAATTATTTTATTCAATTTCCAATTATTCATATGATTTTTATATTATTTTCTTCAATTTTCAGTTACTTTCGTTCATTTCCGTAATCTCCAAAAAGTTGTTAATTATTTCTGTTCAATTAAAAATTATTCTCTTTAATTTCAAATGATGATGTTTATCTTGTTTCATTTATTTCCTCTAATTTTTAATTATTTTCTTTTTTCAATGAATTTCTGAAAGGTTTTAGTAATTTTCTGAAATTTTCTTTAATTTTCCTTCATTTAAAATATATTATGTAATTTTGTCAATTATTTTTTCCAATTTTAATTATATTTTTCAATTTTATATTATTTATCTCAATATTTTGCCCGTCTATGTAAATAAATAAATTGTCAATCATCTTTTTTTAATTTTCAGTTATTTCCCATAATTTTTCATTATTCAAGTTTTTCCAATTTATTTTTAAGATTTTTAAGTAATTTTCCAATTTTAAATTATTTTCTTTGTTTTTAAAATATTTCTGTGAATTTTTAAATTACTTCCTCCAATTTTTAATTAATTTTATTTTTTTTTCAATTGATTTGAAAAATCATCAATTATTTTGTTTAATTTCAATTATTTCTAGCAATTTTTTTTAATTCTAAAATTTTATAAATTTTTTCCTAAAAAAAGGTTTTTTACAATTGACTGAGGGCCCCCTGAGTTCAAGGGCCCCGGGGCACTGCCCCACTTTGCCCCTTAATAGTTACGCCACTGCGAATTGTACGTAACCCCTAAAGAAAAACATGCTCGGACATTTTTAGTCATATCTTGAGAACCACTCAATATTTTTTAAGTTTTCTTAGCTTAAATTAAAGCCGATATTTTAACAAAAAAGTGCAAGTTAGTTTTAATTTTTTCATGTCATTTTTATAGATCTAGCAGTGAGTTAAATATATAGAACTATTAATTAAAAATTCTAAAATTAATAAGCTTTCCAAATTTTTAAGTTTCAACTTTCTATCTTATTTTTTGACCAAGTTATCGTGATTTTAATTGACACATCTTTTTTCGATCCACTTAGGTTGCAGTCGGACCGAAAATTTTCGGCGGTATCGTACCTGCTTCTATTTTCTTTTTCTAGTCCCGCAATTTTTTCCTGAAGATGCTTAATTTCCTCTTGCAAACTATTCGCAGCTCCACTGTGTTTGTCTCTATCTTCTTTCAACAACACCTGATACCTAGAAATCGTTTCTTCCTTCTGATTAAGCAACTTCTGCAAACTATTTAACGTCGATTTCAAAGCATTTTTATCCGATCCATCAATATTCGAAGCATTAGATTCGCATTTTAACTGCTCAATAACTTTATCCTTGGCGATAATTTTTGTTTCTTTCTCCTGAATATTTGAAGTCAAGGAATTAATTTTCGCCTGAAATTCAGTTATTTGCGATTCATATTTTAAAATAAGCGCTGATCGTTCAGAAGCGAGGGCTAATGCTTTGTTAAGTTGTTCTTTATGAAACGCATAAACATTATTGTCTTTCTCAATCTGACTGGTTTCCTCTGTGATGGATTCATTTGATTTTTTCGAAACGTCTGCTTCCGAATAAAGAAGATTCAATTCACACTGAATTTCTATTGATCGATTAGATATTCTATCTGTTTGAGACGAAATAGACGCAATTTCTGGTTTCTTTTCCATATTTTCTTCTTTCTTCACGCTCTGTTTCACTCTGTCGTCTTTCTTTTCCCTCTCAGCTTCAGAATTATCGGAAATTTTAACAGTCTTCTTTTCAGAATCTTCTGAAACTAACTCTATTTTTAGTTCAGGAGTTTTCTTATCTTGTACTGGAATTAAATGCTCGTTGCTTGCTGTCTTAGAAATAGTTCTCTCTTTATTGTCTTTCTCCTTCCAAACCTTCAGCATATTAATCATCTCGAATTCCATTGATGTTACAGTTGCTTCATACTCTGATAATTTCTTATTAGCAGTTTGTAATTCATACTCAAGGTGAGAGATTTGTCGCTTATATTTGAAATCCTGAAACAAAAAAAATTTTTCTAATTAGTTTTAAAGTTTGTTATAAAGTCATCTTCAAAACAAATTAACGATTTTAGAGATTTTGGGTATAAAAATAATTATGTGAAATTAAAAATACGTTAAGGAAACGCTGAGACTCTTCGGAGAAGCGCTGCATTAGATTCTGTAAATCCGGACTTCCAATCTGTTGTTCTAACATATCTTTCAATCTCTCCACTATTTGCAACCGGTTAGTAAGCACTTCCTGTTGTAGTTTAACCTTTTCTCTTTCCTCTTTAGTCTCTTGAGCTGATTTACTTAAATCGGACCGATCTTGCATCAATTTTGTCAAATTTAATTCGTATCTCTCCAACGCAGTTATGGTCGTTGAACCAGCATATTGCTCCTGCAAGTATCTTATCAGCTCGACATAGGACCTAAAAACAAAAATGTATAAATGTACGTATGGATTTTTTTAATCCTTAAAAAATTTGCTTACTGGCATCGATATTTGAACTGCTCCCGAGCCTGTTGCATTTGTTTCATCAATTCTTCGTTAGACCTCTTAGACTCTTCAATTTCTAGCCTTAAATCTTTTAAATCCTTTTCCAACAGTTCCTTCTTTTTCCGTAACTCCGTTTCCAAAGTTCTGCAATTTGTCAGTTCGAATCCTAATCTAGCAATTGTTTCCTTATCTTCACTAATAGCTTGCAAGTCTAAAATTTGATGTCGTAAACTATCCAATTCAACAGTGTTTAAAGAATTAACCATGTAGTGCATCTGGGCCTCTCTCCTGGAAACTTCATTTATTTTCTTCAAATTTTTATTCTCTATCTGTAACAACTCAATTCGATTCTCATATTCACGCATCAATTCCTCAATATCTGTATTCTGTGGATTTTGTGACTGCATTTCATTAGAAATCGTCTGATGTAATTGTGTAAGTTGATCTCTCAATTCAGAATTCATTGACGTAGTTTTGCTAAGAACCAATTCAATCTGCGTCAGTTGCTTCCGAGATTTATTATAAAGCTGCGATAAGCGATCAGCTCGTTGTTGCTCTTCGAGAAGCTTAGCTTGAATTTCTGCCAACTGATTCGAATCATAATGTTCTACGTTTGACGGACCGGCTTCTATTTGTCCTAGATTTTTAATTTCTTCTTCCAATTCCGTCTGATGCTTGACGCTTTCAAATCCTCGATCCTCTAGTACCGCTCTAAGTTTCATCCTGCACTCGATATACTTTGCATTCAGTTCATTGTACTGCAATACACTAACCGAATTTAGTAAGTTGCTTTGAATCATCAAAAGTTGATTTTCCAAAATTTTTATTCGTTTCTCCGCATCAGCTAGGTATCTTTGGAGGTTATTTTCCTTAGAAATGGATTCCTTCTGCTCAAAATACAATTTCGTAGACTCTTTGCTCAATTGATCCTCAGTCATGGAACACTTCCTGTTTGCAATAGACAGCTCTAAAATAGCCTCGATGTATTCTTTGCTTTTGGCATCCAGTGCAACTCGTATATCATCGTCGCTCAGGTTCAAGAGAGCCCAGTTCTTTTCAAATTCTTGAAGCTTAACTTCGAGATTAATAACAATTTCTTGTAGATCCGTTCTTTCTTGTTTCAATAAGTCTATCTCATTCTGGAACTCTTGAATATCGTTTTTATAAGTTTCCTCTAGTTTCTCTATTTCAGAAACATCGATTGTCGTTTCTAGGTGTTTTGGTTCCTCTTCCTTGGGCACTTCTTCAGTGGATATGACGTCGAAATTTGCTTGCTGAAGCAAAGTGTCTTTCTTCTTCGCCTCATTTCTATAAAAGAGATAAATGAATAGAATTAAGGAAATTGGAAATTAATTAGAATATCAAAATTTAGACATTCAAATGCCACAAGCAATTATATTAAAAGAGATAGTAGTTATCCGTATACTTTTGGTAAAATATTTTTTCCAAGAACTGTCTAGTAATAAATTCCTAATTGTGCAAATCACCTGATTTCTCGAATTTGTGCTCTTAACTCGGAATTCATTCCCTGGATAACATTTAATTGTTCTTGCATTCGCATAGCCGGATGATACCACCCTGCTAAGTGTCTTATATCTAAGGCTTCCAGAAGTCTCTCCAGCGTCTCAGATTGAATTTGCACTGCACTTTTACCTAAAAAAAAAAATAATATTTAAGTTTTCTTAGAATCAATTAGATATACTTTTATACTATTTAACTTTAAGATGTTAGATTTTAATTTGTAAAATTAGCAAGCAAAGCACAGTGCCTGACACGAACGACACAATCATAAATCGAGACAGAACGAGGATTTCTTCAGTAAGATGAAGTTTCGCAAACGACCGACAATGGCTAGCAAAAATGATAAGGTGATCATGCAAGTCAAGGGTATCCCGCATAGCTGGTCAGCTGACCAATTCAATATGGTTGCCGTCAGTGGTTGAGCAAAAAAGTTCAGTTCTGGTCTGCTTTACGGCTAGACCTTGTTAGTTGGATCATGATGCAATCAATTTCGTTTTGGCCTTCTTACACTCCACATCGAGTGGGTTTTCAAGTGCACTTCCCGACGGTTTCTTTACTGCTTCTCCAATTTGTGTTTATAACGGGTGAACAAATGTGACGTATTCTCAATTTGTAATAAGAGTAAACTATCCTTAGTGAAAGTGCTGTGAATTTTTGTCAATATCAGCAAACACTTCTAACGTCAGTAGTGGAAGACCGGGTAGAAACGACTAAAAATTTGATTTTAAATGCTAACAATTTTTTTCAAAGCGTGTTTACACCCAACTTTGTTTACTTCAGTCAACTGCAGTTTGAGGAGCAAGATAACAATAAGCCAGACTGTGGTTTAGTGTAAAAAAGAAGCAATTAAAGAGAAGGAAAGAGGTACTGCCAGATTCTAAATTGTCTTTCTCACTCCAATCTACCCTCTTCTACTTTAAGTCACACTCTGACTTAGCTTACTTCTTAAACTAGAGTTAACTTGAGAAAGATAAAGTTTGTATAAACATTCTTAATGTGTCAGATCCCTGTTTCGACCCTGTAAAAATCTATTTGTTTGCAACAATTCTTTAACAAAGACAACTTTTATAACTTGTGACGAGGTAAAATGTTACTTTGCACAATGTTTTCAAATTAATTTTAAAAACATTAATAAACACCAGTCTGGAATCAATTTCGTTTTGACTGTTGTACAATCGGGTGTAAGCTTACGACTTGTGCCTTATTATTTTGAGCTTGCACTGTAAAATCAAAGCAAGTTTCATTTAATTTATTTTTCAATTGTTTATTTAATCCAACATTTTCAGTAATTCGTTAGTTTTTATTAAATCTTAGTTTCAGGTTAATTGATAATGAATCTAAAAATTAGTTAATTGATTCCAATTATTTAATTATTAATTAATTTTACCTGTCAACTTGCCAATCCGGAATTGTTGTTATTGTTGACAACAAGAACTATTGATTACAAAAATCTGTTCTTTATTTTTGCATAAACCTGACTCGACTCTATGAAAAAGTAAATAATTCTCTACTTTTATTTTGCTGAAAAGTTGCCCTAAGGATCATTGTTTCCTGAAGTTCGAGGCCTTCGTCGTGGGATCGTCCTAGCACTAGGAACGAATGTGAGTCCTACCCTGACAAAAGTGCCAGGACCAGAAGACGATGTTGACGGTGATTTTTTTCATCTGACACAACAATCTTGCAGACGACGGAGATACAGGGGTGGGCTGATGAGACCGCCACTTTGCGCGCGACAGAGTTCGGTCGCTCGCGGTTGCTACGCAACGATCACAAATCTCGGCGTAACTCTGAACTTGCAGATTCCGTTCTGGACTGTTGAGGTGTTCGGACGTTTGTCTGTCTCCTCGTCCAGCACGGATGTGTGTCTTTAGTTTTCAGTAACACACATAAAATGGCCGACGGCTTGTGAAACGGCCACGTGTTTTTAGTTCCAAGTGTAATTTGATCTAATTGTGAACACGCTTTGAATTATTTGTACCGAATTATTTGAACTGAATATCTTAGAATCTTATTAATTGATCAATTTTTGTGATTTGAATTGGCCACACCCCGGCCACAAATTTGAAGAAGAAGAAGAACTCTGAACTTGGAACAATTGTGTCCCTAGCTTGTCGCGCTAGGGGGCGATTGTGTCAGAATTGTGGCTTGACGACGATGCGTTCAGCCTGTCGTCATTCCAGTACTGGTGTGCATATACGGCACGTGTGTTATTGAACTGATTATCAATTTTGGAGAACATTTTATTAATTTAATCAATGTCTGGTAGAGGCTCAATTCAGGATCGTAGATCCATCCTAGGTGAGCTCATTAATTAAATTATTGACTTTTTGTCGGTTGGAGTCGGTTCTCCGACCAATTTTGTAAAATTTCGAGTCAGTGTTCAGTGCGCGTCTTTTGTAATGGCCGTGTCATGCGGCCGACTAATTTTGTAACCCTTTCGATACATTAAAAATTAAGAAATGTCGAATTATAGTGGAAATTAAATTCGTATTTGTACAAAAAAGAAAAAGCTTGTACAAAATAAAGTATTTCTAAAGAAAATTTTACCATCTTGATTACGAATACTGTCCAAAATTTCGTGCATTCCTTTTCGAAGCGCTGAGTTTTCATCGACCACAAATTGAACGTCTTCTTTAATTTTATTCATCTGTATTTTATCAGCCAACCAGTCCTTTTCTCGTTCTGTGTTCCAACCTTCGTCTGTTTTTGGATAACTCCTGTCCGACTCGATAGGATTATCAACTGTGTCTGATTTAAAAGAAGTACTACTTTGCCCCAAAAACCTAGTGCTTAACTTTTGCATTTTGTATCTCAGTATTCGTATCTGTAAAAGCGATAAAAATATTTAATATATTCTATACAAGATATCAAAACGTTTTTCGTTTTAAAAATGCCAATCTGCATAATCTAAATTTTATTTTTAATACTTTAACAATTATTCCTCAACTTACATCCGATTTGAGTTCCAAATTTTCTTCCTTTAATATTTTGTTAGAATTTTCATATTCTTGCATTTTTTTATGTTCTTCCTGACGTCTTTTAATAACATGATCAACTGAAATCTCTTCATCATCAGGAATTCCAAGCTTCTCCCTGTAATTAAACAATTTTATGATTAGAAATCTATTCAATTTTAATGAAATGAGAATTGATAATATATTAAATTATAAACAAGTCTATCTGTCATATTTCGTAAAGCACCATAATTTTAAAATTTTATCAACGAAAGTTATTCGATAAACCCGAAAGCATGTACCGCAGAATAATAATTTCTGCTTCCTGATGCGAATTTATCATTTCCAATTTATTAACGACTTCTATAAGATCTTGGATATATTCGTTTTTATAATTCAGCTTATCTTTAACTTCTTTTAATTCTTGCAGTGTGTCTGCTAACCCTTGATCATGATCTTCGTATTTTCGTATTACAACAAGGGCTTCACATAACTAAAAATAAAATAAACTGGTTATTTTTTAGGTACTTTAGTTGCAGATGCATTTATATTTAAAAAAAAAAATTTTAAATTCACACCTCTCGACTTTTTACTAAAGCATCATTTTCTGCAATTTCCAATAGTTTTTGAAGGTTTTGAATTCTTTCATTTGCACCTTGATATTTTTTTAGCAAATCTCGCTGATCTTTTCTTCTCCCTGCTCCTCCGCATCTGCGTACAAATGAGATAAATTATTTTATATAAGAAATAATTATTGATTATGTTAATTGAATGGATTCAAAATTAAAATTATTGTTTTTAGTCGTCTATAACATGTTAAAATAAAAAGTAAGACATGTATTTATAGTCTGTTGCTTCAAAATTTGTCCTGTTAAATTATTTTTTTTTAATCATTAGATGAATAGAAGGAGTACCTTCTTAGAGTGAAAATTCTGTGGTTGATGATACAATTAATTAATTAAATTAGATACATCTTAATTAAAGTTATAATCAGATGAGAAATCAATTAAATCAGCTGGTGCTAAAGAACAATAATTTTTGGTCTTTAAATTTCAACCTGGTTCTTGTTTTTTGTAAGATTTCTGGTATATTTTAAACATTAAGTCTGTTACAAACTAAAATGATGTTCAAGTAAAGAAATTTACAAAAACTTACAATTGTGCGTCAGTTTTTAGCTTCTCTATAATAGAGCAACTATCATTAATTTCATCAACAGCTTCAGAAAGTTTACTTTGCAATTCTGCAATGATTTTATCACGGTGATCAATTTCTTCACTTAAACTCTCTATCTGTGACGATTTTTTTCTTTTAAAAACCGATGATGACTGTAATAAAGTTTGTGATAAATTTTCTTTAAGCTGTGCAATTTCGGTGTCTTTCTCATCCAGTATGCTCTGTAAATATTAATTATTTTATTATTAACTGGACTGTAAAAGAAACATCATTAAAACATATACCACTTTTATATTATTTAGAAATTGATTTATAACGCTTACTTTCCACTCTACAATTCGGGCATCAATGGCTAAACCGAAATCATCAATAAGTTTATCTCTATCAACTTGTTGAGCAGCCAAGTCCTCAATTTGAGTTAATAGTGCCTTATTCTCAAATTCTGATTGCACCGACTTATCTAAACAAAAATAAAAAAAATACTCAATTCTGTCCCAGTTTATAACGGTCGACCACGAGTATGTGGCCACTTACGCGCGAGTCGATTAAAAAACATAACTTCATATTTTAAACAATTTCTCTGCAACAAAATAAGGTAGAACAAAATGTAAAAAACCGTTTGAAAGCTTATTAAATTTTACGTAAAACGTCTAAATTTGAAGTTATTTCATTAAATCGGTTTTGATTTATGCAGTGAGAAAGACAAAAAAAATTAACAGATTTTCTAATTTTCAACTCTTGATTTTAACTCCTGGAAGAATCCAGGAAAATGAAATCAAAAAATTTTTATAAACGTATAAATATACGTTATTATCTTCTCTTTAAGATAAGCTTTAGAAAATTAAAAACTGTTAATCCGTTATTGAGATATCAATCAAAATGTGAGGGTATGTTGCGTCTGATCAGTAGTTCGAAAATTAGTTGCCGCGACTCGATTCTCGATTGGCGCGGAAGCAAACGCGCACACCTGTCCTAAATGAAAAAAAAGTTCTTTCCCGATGCCGAAAGAAAACTCTTACATATTTTGAATCCTTTCGATTCAAAGAAACAAAATTTTAAAGGTACAAAATCATATCCGATCCTCCTGACTGTTTTTCATTACTTTTGATGTTCGTTTAGTGCATTATAATTAATAAAATTTGTTTAAATCAGTCCCAAAGGACATATTAACAACTATTAATATGAACAATAAGATAATAATTTAAAAATTAATCGTTTATAAATACGAATTAATTGTTCAAAAACGATGCTCAAAATACAATATGGTTCTATTAACAAATGAAATATGCCTTTATTAAGTGAAGTGAATTTTTATAAAACAAGAAACATGTGAACATACATCATATTAAACATAACATAACCTAAAATTTTTTCATTATACTGCACTAAATGTACATTAAAATTATAAAAAACGGTCACGAGGATCAGATTCGATTTTGTACCTTTAAATTTTTGTTTCTTTAAATCGAAAGGATTCAAAATATGCAAGAGTTTTCTTTCGGCATCGGGGAAGAACTTTTTTTTCATTCAGGACAGGTGTGCGCGAGGCCAAGCAGAGACGAAATTAATGCAATGGGGTCCCGAGTTTGTCACATCATTTATAAAATTTTGTTATCATTACTTATTAAATTATAGTGTTTTTTAAACGTTATTTATTTAAATATGAAAAGTTACTGTATAATTAATTGTCACAAGGAGGTTTTTTTTTATTTTTTAAAAAAGTATAATTTAAAATAATAATAATAAAATTTTACAAGTGATGTAAAGTACCCAGGGGACCCATTGTTTACGCACCAATTTCGACCTTGCATTGCCTACCGTTTGATTCCGCGACAAGCGAGAATTGTGTCACGTTAAGGCCAGGTTACTCTGAACAATTTTGAAAAATCGAAATTTTTTTTTCATATATTGCTACTATATACTCGTAGAAATAGTATAGAATTAGTCCCGAAGGTCAGCAAGACCGAGAAGCAGGTATAAAAGAGTGAAGAGCAAGGCACTTTGCTGATAGGGCCAAAAACAGACGATTGATCGAGCTGAACTAGAAGCTACTGAAGCGCCTAAGGATCACAGAACTGCTTTAAGAAATGCAAAAATTCTTCAGAATGATGCTTACGAAGACGAGGAAGGAATTATGTATGCAGCTGGAATGGATATGTAAGTAAAATTCACTTTTTTACGATTTTTCACAAACAAAAACTTTGAACTGATTTTTTTCCGAACCACGTTTTTTCGCATGGATGACACTCTCATTTCAACACTATTGCACTTATCGATATGAACCAAACGGCATTTTACTCTTTAGATGTCTGGCTATGGCCTCAAGCAGAACCAGATATATTCATTATTATTTAAAAAAGTTATAAACAATTAAAAGTGAAAAAAAAAGGTTGAAAAAATTCAAAAGTCCGCCATTTTGTTTTTTTTTAATTGAAAATATTTCATTCTGCTTGAGGCCATAGCCAATTCGATACAGAACATGAAACCGTTTTGTTTGTTGCTTTCAGATAATTCTTTTCCAAGAAATTATGTCATCCATCTACGAAGTAGATAACTTTCAGCAGCCATTTTCAAAACCGACATTTTGAAAAAAAAAAAAAAAATTTCAAGTAACTTCATGTATGTACTGTCATATGTAAGAAAACTTATTACTTAACATTTTTTGTATTATAAATAAAATGTATTGAAAAAAATCACGTTTTTCAGAGTAAGCTGGCCCTAATTAGATTTCAAACTTGTGATCATACGTAACATACCCTTACTTTTCATTGATAACTCGATAAGGGATTAACTTTTTTGTAATGTCTAAAGCTCACTTTAAAGCTAAAATTACAACGCATATTTGTAAATTTTTTAAAAAAATTATAATATTTTCCTCGATTTTTCCAGAAGTTAAACTCGAGACTTGAAAATGAGAAATTTTGGTATTTTCCTCTTGTGTTTCTTATTTCATAACTCAACTTTAATGACATGACTTCAAATATAGGTCGTATTACGTGAAATTTAATAAGCTTTTAAACTGTTTTCTTACTTTTTCTAGCTTTTTTTATTCCAGATAAATCGTTGAAAATGTGATGGTATGTTTTAGCATCGAGTCGCGCGTAAGTGGCCACATACTTGTAGCCAATACTGTACGTATTTTATTTATTATTTATTTATTTACATGGGCAAACGAGTCTACAATAATTGGTAAGAAAATACGTACCTTTATAAATATTCATTTTTTCTTGAAGGGAAGTCAATTCATCAGTCATTTCGTTCATTTTCTCTGTAGCATCTTCCATTTCTTCTTTTAATAAAGTCACATTTTCTTTTAGGATAGTATTATCATGTTCTAAACTCTAAAATATAAAACACAAATTAAAATATTAACTCCAAAATTAACATTAAGAAAATATGAATATCTAAGAGATAATAAACAAATATTAAGTATACGTCTGGATAAAAAGAGACCACTTTTGTATTATTGGACTTATCTTGAAATGATATTTAATGAGAAACATTTCAATTAATGTTACTTACAATATATTTTAAAAAATATATTAATTAAGTTAATAAAAATTGAGATTTAGAGATATTTAGATATGTAGATATATTGTGAATATGAACAAGCAAATACATCATGATCGATAAGTTAGAGAAGAACTTGGTAAAAGTACCTTTTCTATTTTAAAGAGAATATTGTTTGGGAAAATAAAAATATAGACTTGATTGGATTTTAATAACTAGGAAAAAAGTCAAAATAATAATAATAATAATATATAATAATAAATAATAATAATAATAATTTTCAGCACCCGGACCAGATAAAATTAATAATCTATGGTGGAAGAAGTTTACTTCAACTCATCAACATTTGGTCCGTATATTCTCTACCTATCTCAACGGGGAACATCCAATACCTCAGTGGTTGGTGGACTGACGAACGGTACTTCTACCAAAATCTGGAGATTTATTTAATCCAAAAAATTACAGACCAATTGCTTGTCTTAACACCTGCTACAAGCTATTTATTGCAATCCTCCAGGAGAGGATATTGTCATCTATAGAACAAGTCTGGAGTGCAGTAAGTAAACAACGAGTATGTAAAAGAGGCCTGTCAAGTTGTAGGGAGAACCTATAAATAGATAGGTGTTACCCAAGATTCGATATTTTATCGACGTAACCTGTCAATGGCTTGGATTGATTACCGCAAAGCATTCGACTCCACGAGTCACGAGCTGATTATTAAGCTCCTTAAATGTTTAAAGGTACATCCGAACATCTTGAGATGCTTAAAAGATTTAATGCTTAAGTGGAGGACAAGGTTTGTTATAACATCTAACAAACAGTAGTTGATGATTAACATCATCTTGTTTAGAAAAGGAGTTTTCCAAGGCGACTCCTTTAGTCCTCTACTTTTTTGTATCTCCCTCTTACCTATGTCTATTGCACTTCGAGAAAAACATTCTGGATACATGTGTGGCAAACCAAGAAATAGAGTCTATAAGATCAACCATCTTTTCTATATGGACGATCTTAAGCTCTATGCAAACAGTAAGGATGCTCTTAGAAATTTGGTGTTTGCAGTGGCCGAGTATTCCAGCACCATAGGAATGGATTTTGGATTAGATAAATGTGCCGTCATTCATTTGATTAAAGGTAGACATGAAACATATGAAATTCCAAGGGACTCTGAGGACATTCAACTCATTGGTGGCAGCATCATTCAACATCTTGGTGATGGAGAGACTTACACATATCTTGGAATTTTACAGTCGGAGACTCAAGATTTGTGTGGGCTTAAAGATCATCTCCAAACAAAGTATCCAAACAAAGGCTTCTCAGAAAAATTTGGTCTTTCGAATTGTTTGGAAAGAACAAAATACAGGCCACAAATACATTAGCCATTCCACTACTTCTCTATACCTTTAGAGCTGTTAAGTGAAATATGAATGAGTTGAAAATACTACATAGAGAAACCCGCAAGATGATGTCTATCCATCGTCACATCATCCAAGGTCTTCCGTGCAAAGAATTTACCTTCCACGAGACTGGGGAGGATGAGGTCTATTAAATTTAGAGTGTCTTCATCGAAGAATTGTACTGGCTGCAGAATGTTCAGTGATAAACAGTAAAAATCCTCTTTTGCAATTTGTCCACCATCATGAAATTGCAAATGTTGGTGCGTTTTTATATCTTGCGGTAGAAAGAACTGCAAATGAACTTAGTCTCATATTTAAAACCAGTGATATGGAGCACAGGTTAGCATTGTTAACACCATTGATGCTCAAGAAGTTTGTCAAGGAGACAGAACAAGCACTTTTGTTACAGGAACATAAAAGCAAACCTGTTCACGGGCAATTCTATAATCTCATAAGTGAAATAGGATTGTCTCAAGGCTTGACCTTTGCTTTCCTTAAATCTGCTGGTTTGAGATCGAAAACTGAGGGATTTTTGTTCGCTTGTCAGGATGGTGTAGTTAATACTCTGGTGCACCGCAGTCGCGTGATGCATATACCTGTCGACAATAACAACTGCCGAGCATGTAAGCAATACCCGGAAACACTTGGTCACATTCTAAGTGCGTGTCCGAAATATGCGTGTTACAGATATGTAGAAAGATACAATGCTGCTCCTAAGGTGCTCTATTATCACCTTCTCCACCAGTATGCTATTGATAAGGAACCCATCTTGCTGTATGACCAAGGGGATAAGGAATCCGTTGTGGAAAATGAACAGTGTAAGATCTACTGGAACTTTTCTTTTCCTACAGCTCATCGTATCAGTGGTACTAAGCCTGACATTGTACTCCAGGATCATAAAAGTAAGATCATTTGTGTGATAGAGTTTTTGGCTCCTGCTGAGGGCAACATCATTCAAAAGGAAAATGAGAAACGGACGAAATATTAAGATCTTATGTTCTAACTGAGTCGAATGTATCTAGGTTATAAAATCCGATTAATTGTTCTCATACTAGGCTGTTTGAGAGGGATTAAAACTTCATTTGTAAGCCAATTGAAAAATATTCTAAATTGCGAACGTCAAGCTGAAGCATTTACGGATCTTATGCAAAAGGTTGTCCTTCTAAGTTTATTCAATCTGGTCCGTCAGCACTGTTTCTTATAATATAATATCACGAAGGTAGCTCTAAAAAAGCATCCAAGAATTTTCTTGACCACCGCTTAAAAACTCATATCTATTTTTATACAGTTTTATGGTTAACTAATTGGTATTTTTTAAAAATAAATTAACCTGAAGAGGTCAGCTAACCAAGCTGACGAAACGTTGCTGATGATTTTGAGAGGTCATGGACCCTTTTAGATGAAAAATTCACAAAGTTAGAAGTGTCAAAATCAAAACTCTAGTTTTGAAGAAAATGAGTTTAAAGTTCAAGATTACCATTAGCGTCTATGCATTTTAAAAATTAAAAATAATTTTGTGTTGTGTTTTTAATTACGATAAAGTTATGATAAACGCAAGATTCATCGTGGGACTTTACTTAGTTCTTTTCGGCAATAAAAAAAAATTTGAAAATCTGAACCTCCTTTAAAAAATTGCGAATATCTCGGAAAATAAAATCGACGAATTGGACCCTTTTCATGCAGACTAGACGTACACATATAGTTTCTAAGTGATTGTAAATAGGGAACGGGAGCGCTTTGAGCCAGTAAAAGGAAGATTATACAATTTATACACTAAAAATAATATCAGTAATGATGATATATTTAATTACCTCAAGTTCCTGCATGAGATTTTCAATTTTACTGTTTTTCTCGCGAAGCATTTCCTGAATGCTTTCTTCATATCCAGAATCCCGCTAATTGAAAAAATGACAATGTTAATTATCAATAATAATAATTGACTGTATAACTTTTCAACTTTATTTAAACATTAATTGCTTTTTACCTGTGAATCGATTCCGCTTTCATCTATAGCGTCTAATCTTTTTCCTGCAAAAAAATATTTAAGAAACATTTCTTAAAGATTAAAAACACTTCTTTGGCAAAACTAACAAATTAATTATAAGACTTTTTTTTTAATAATTTAGATGACATTTTTCACAAATTCATCTTTTTGATAACTACCTAAATTTAACTACAAAAACATTTAAAGAATGAAACTAAAATTGTATTTTTTTCATTTTTAAAGAATATAATATTCATTAAATAGTTATGACTTTTTACTCATGGCAACAAATTTTTTCTTAAAAAAAAATCCATGGAATTTGTGTTTTAAAATGTATTTTTATTTTAAGAACAAAAATTAGAGAAGTAGAGAAATATTATTTATACTTTTAAAACTTAGGTAAGCTCAACAAAATTTTGATTTTCTAATAGCTAAAGAAACCAACATACAAACTAAATTTGTCGAGTTTTCATTCAAACAACATTCCTTAAAATCAACTAAATTTTTGTTTAATAATTAAAAAACCTTTTTTTTGGTACTCTTTATCAATATACTTTTTTACCAATGATAAATTTTTGATTAAAAAATTTGTGCAGCATATTCTAAAGCAAATTTGTTAATTAAATTTGTAAATTATAATTGTAAACTAAAATTTATTATATTTTGAATAGCATACATAAGGACTCTCTTAACTTTACTTTCTATAAATTTTGTGTAACAGAAATATAACATTCAGTAAAACAATTTACCGTAATTTTAAAATATTTGAATTTATGGGTGAGCCTTATTTTGTATCTCACAGAATTTCCATTCATTATAATTTTCATTTTTTCTACTGTCCTTTCGATATAATAATTATCTTCCATAATTTCCATTTTAAATTATTTAAATTTACGCAAATTCTCGTTGCCAATAATAACTATTTACCCAAGTTTATTTATTACTTATCTTTCGTTTGCTCCAGGTGTCATTTGTCATATTTTCAATTTATTGGAATTATTAGTTGCCAAACATTTCAAAAGTATGTAATAAATAAAGTTGAGTAAATATTTCTATCTGCGATAAAGAATGTTGGTAAAATTAAATAAGTTTAAATGATAATTGTGCAAAATTAATAAATCGAACAGAGATTAGAAAAAAATTTTAATCTCACAGAATAACAATTTTTTAAAATACAAATTATGGTAAATAGAGATTATGTCGCATGAAAATTTAAATATTTTTAATTTACACAAAACTCACGTTCTGGATCTTCAATTTTAATCACATAAAATTTACTTAAAGTAAAATTTGAGGAATCTTCATGTGTACCTTGTTTTTGTTTACCTGCTGTTTGTTTAGTGGGTGAAATTTCTTTCTCCATAAGATTCTTTTCCCTCAACTCATCACATTCTATTAGTAATGACTCCATCTAAAAATATAATTAAGAGTTTGTAATATAGTATGTTTGATTAAAATTCGAAACTTAACAATCTAAAAAAATTCTTAAAGAAATTGAAAGCAAAATAGGACAAGTAATATTATTTTGAAGTGATATATTTATGCTATGTAAAAACAGTTTTAAAAAATGTAAAAATAAGAATTATTTAAATTCCTCTGATTTATGAAGCACGTATTATTAAAAGTCAAATTTTTGATTTTCTAAAAATTCCAATTTTTGTATTCTGTGGTTAGAAAATTTCTCTATGAGTAAAAAAAATTATAAAATTATTTATTTTACATATTATTATTATTATTATTATTATTATTGAAAAAAATTTTAATATAAATGAAACCAACAATAAAAATACATCTGACAATGGAAATTTTGATATAAAATAAAAAATAGATGATAATAATATATAATATAATCATAAACATAAATAAATAGTATTAAAAATGTTAATAATAAATAACCTAATCTACATAATATGACTACATTAATTATATTTAACAACCATAAATTTTGCAAAAAATTTTTACATACTTATATTATTTAACATGTAAAAATTTAAAAATATTCACCTGATTTTCTTTAATTTGTAAAATTTCCTGAGAAATTTTAAATAGAGCTTTAAGGTTATGTATATTGTTGATTTCATCTGCATCACATTCTATTACCATAGGGTAAAGATCTTCTGTTTCTTCATCTGTCAAAGACAGTGGATTTACCGATAACACTCGATCCCAATCGATTGTCACCATTTTGCCGTTAATTAAAAAACAAACATAGAAGTCTTTTTTGTATTAACCTTATTAAACTATTGTTTTCCTCTGAATTATAACAGTGACTGTATTTTATTTGACCCCTCGAGTTTGTTGCCATGGTTACTTGGTCAGACAACAAACATTTCTACTCACAAATACACAATTATTTGAATGTGTGAGCATGCGTGCAAGTAGTATTACTCTATGATTTGAAGCAGCACTTTGAGGAAGGGATGTAATCATAGAAACTTCAATTTATAGAATAGAAAAAATTTAACTCAATAACTTAACTATAAACTAAATATGGTTTCTGGAAAAAAAAGAAAATTTATTTTTAAGAAGCTTCTTTTTTAACTAACAAAAAGAAATAAATTTAAACAACATTTTAAAAATTGCAATCGTACAATTTTTAGGAAAAACTGTTTTTCTGTGAAATTTGTTCATTAGTAAATAATTTAAAAATTCTCTTGTTTAAAAAAATTGTTTCCCCTAATTGGAACACTAGTGTTCGATATCCTCATTTTAAAATCCATTTTTAATATTCTAGTTTTATTCTCTAAAACGAAAATACTTTCTAAAATCAATGCTTTATATGATTATTGATTATTTAAAAAATGTTGTGGTCACATTTTTATATTGAGGTTTCTGGTCAACAATAGTCATAATTAAAAACTCCAAAAGAACTTTGAGAATGTTTTATTGCTCACAACGTAAGCACTTTAAAATTTTTTATTCAGCCTATTTAAACTAAAATCTTTTAAGACAACTTTCTAATAGATAAAATTTATTTTTAAATCGAGACGTCGTCATTAGAAACAAAATTTTAACACATCGAAACAGATAATACACTTATATGGAAAAATAAAATTTACTACAATTTTTTGTATAATTTGAATCTTTAATTATTTCTTTTCGTGTCTGAAAGAAATTTCACTCATCTGTAAGTATCCGTTTAAAGTTTTAAAAATAATTTTAAAAAAAGCAAAATAACACTTATTTTACTAAAACACTTTAGATTGAAACTTAACATAACCTCGAAGTTCTTTGCTCGAATAATTAAAAAAATTTCATAACTAGTTTAAAACTATATAAATGTATAAGACTACTACAACTAGTTACAACTAGTTTTAAAAAACTGAAAAATTTATAACTGGGTCTTTCAAACTTGGGTGAAATACAATTTAATGATATTTTTATTTTATGTAGAAAACCATTTTCCAGTTTGAGATTATGTCAATGGGTTGAACATCCTTAAAGACATTCTTTTAAGGATCATTTTTTGGGCTGTCCTAATTTCAACCAATAAGAGAGCGTCTTAAAAATTTATTAACCAATGAAATAATTTAAAATTTCTGCTAAATGTCTGTTTTAAAATAAGACACCTGTAAAACACCTGTTTTTACAGGGTGTTTTTTTTTAAATTAAAAACTCATAGTAATTTAATTTTAGTATTTTATACATTAGTTTATAAACGACACGAAGTAACTTTTTTAAAGGTATTACTGCTAAGAGGAATCTAAATCAGCTTCACTGAGTATGTAATGCGAGAATTCCATTAATACGCCACATAGGCACGTTTCCATGGAAATGTACAACACAATATAACAGAGTTCAGTTCACGCCGCACGTTCCTGTAATTTAAACGGAATGTTTTTATTTGCATTTATATTAATTCAGTAAAATATATTATAGAATATATTTTAAAGCAGAGGAAGAAATTTACTATTTAAATGATTAAAGTTATTTAAAAAGTTTGTTTTGTTTTATTCAACGAAGCTTCACCGTATAAAATAGTTTTTTATAGTTGTAAATAGTGATTTATAGTACGACACAGGAGTTAAATAATTTTATGTAAAAAGTGCTTCTCATAAAAAAATTATTAATTAATCTGGTGAATAGTTAATATAACATTCAGGTATGTTTGTAAAAAAAAAATTGTAAATTATTATCATGTGAGTGAGTTTTGAAAATGTGATTAAACTTGTTGATATTATTTTGTTGTCGGCTTTTGGTTAGATTAGTTTTTTAAGACAAAGAAACAGTTATTTGTAAATTAAATGTGAATTATTTTTTAACCTTCAATTAACAATAATATTGATAATAATAATCAATAGTTTTTTTATTATAACTTCATACTGAAAGGAAATTAACATTAGACTTTAAAAGTGTAATTAGAATTTTGATTTTAAAAAAACTAAATATTAAACAATAAAGTTTCTCTAATTCTTTTAACTTTACTTATTATTTTTGTCCTTTAACGAATTTTATACTTGAAAATTGTTTGAAAAACTACCTAATTTATACCATTTTTCTTGTAATTTTTAAATAGATAAATAATTCAATTTAATATAAATATTAAATTTAAATTAATTTGAATGAATTAAATTTTTATATATTCTAGTTTTGTACTAAATTTATTTGTTTATTTAACCAAACTTTCAATGACTTTTTCAAAACAAAAAACAATTTTTAACAAATAAAAAATAATTAATTTATGTATAAAAAGTAATTTAATTTTGTTCGATTAAAAAAAAAGATTGAAACAAAACTTGTTGACATTACAAAAATAAATGTTTCTTGTAGGGACTTTTTTTCTCTACAATAAATATTTACGAAAATAAAAAACAAAGAATAAACAGACCAATGTTTGTTTTAAAAATCACATTACATCCTTTTTTAATTTTTGTTTAACCAACATTTATTATAAATTGATTTGTACTTAAATTTTTTTTTATTTTGCTATCTATAAATTTTTTTTTATGGTAGTTAAAAAAGTAAAATTTTTCAAATAATCATTATTAATCGTTCTTAGGGGATGGTTTTGATACAGATGTGATCATGTTATAAAAATAATTTATTTCTTTCAGGAGACTTGGGTGTTTTTAAACATAATTTATACTGTTTTTTAATAAAGCTTTAAATTGGCAATCAGATTAATGAGGCAGATGGCCATTGAGGATGATATTTATTCTGGATACAATGATTATCCGTCAGTATATAGTACAAAAGATCTGGACCAAGATGAAGTCCTTCAAGAAGCGCTTAAAACCAGTTATGGCAAAAGATCCATCGTAAGTACAATTTTATTTTATTTTAAACATTTTGAGCCTCTTTTTATATTTTTATATATTTTATTTCATTTTAAATAATGGTATTATTAGTTATTAAAATCCTGTAATTGCATCAACGCCAAACCTTCTTTTCTTCTCGTAAAGAAAATACTGTTTCTCTTACAAAAAAAAACAGAAAGGATCAAGAACTAAATCAGAATTTTTTAAAACACTTAATACAAAATAATTCAATAATAAATCCCTCCGCATGTAACAATTTTTTTCGTACTTAGTCAAATTTACTTAAAAATTAATTTAAGACAAAGGAATTAAACGACATTAATTAGCCTATATATCTCATTCAGATTATATCGGATCATTTTAAAATTTTGTAGACACATTTCTGAAAACATATCCTCTAAGAAAATGCAAAAAAAATTGATTTTTTGAAAGTTATTACAACTGCGAGTGCCCCCTTCAGAGTTATATTATAATACCTTGTAATATTTTCAGATGTTTTAATTATAACTTTTTTATTCTAGATGACACCAAAAACACCTGGTTTTGCTATGAGGTTAGGAACAGCATCTGGTGTAAGTAAAATTTTACAAAAATATTTTTTATTTAATTTGAGAGCAATTTTATATATAAAAAAACAGAAAACTTCCCAATTAATAATATTTATGCACAAATCCTAAATTTAAATGAAATATAACTTACCAGTTTCATAGAGGTGGTACATCTGGTCGCTTAGATACTGCTGGACCTCGTCCCATGACTGCAGTTCGAGGCGCAGGCTACACAAGCAGTAGCCGACAGCCATTTGATCCTCTGAACATGGGAAGTAGTTCAAGAGGTCCGGCTCCTCCACTAGAGTCAGACAAAGAAAATACGTAAATAAAATTTACTATTTTTAAATTACATTTGCACGTAACAAGTGCCCTTAGAATAATACTTGTTAGAATATTACATAAAATGTTATAAATTTAAATGGGTCGCATGTACTTTCTCGAAAACTGTATTGACCAAATTTGCATTGCCCGACATTTAATTGTCCGAATTTTTATCTCGACGAACTTGCATTGGGCCTCGGAATGCAGAATTTCTAACCGAGCCTTCTAATTGGTTGGTTATGTTTCCGGGAAATTTACCAGCCAATCAGAAGGCTCATGTAGAACTTCCACATTCGAAAGTTCGGGCAATTGCAAGTTCGGTCAATTTGGCTTTAGAGGAAATGCATGCGACCCATTTTAATCAATTAACTAATAATATTTTTTAAAAATAATAAATTTAACATGTCAAGACCGGAAGAAAAAATTAAAACTGCCGAACGAAAAATAATGGAGCTAATAGAAAGTTCGGCTAAAGCAGCATGTGAAAATAATATGACTGTTGCATTAGAGAGAGCAAGAGAAGCTTCGGCGAGAGAGCGTTCTCTCATTAGATTACAAGAACAGGCTGGATTAAGTGACAATCACAATTTGGATTTGACTTTTGCTGTAAATAAACATTTGAAGTGATGTAGAAAAAATTAGTTGCATCAACTGAAAGTAAATATACTGAGAATCTTGCATTTTTTCTAGGTTCTTTTCAACTTGGCAAGCCAATATGCAAACAATGAATTATACACTGAAGCAGTAGCTACGTATCAAGCAATAACAAGGAACAAAATGTTTAGTAATAGCGCTAGACTAAAAGTTAATATGGGAAATATTTACTTCAAAATGGGCCAATTGCCGCAAGCGATTAAAATATACCAAATGGCATTAGATCAAGCACCCACCGCCTACAAAGATTTAAGGTAATTAAAGTAACATTAACATAATTTCTGTTAAAACAGAAAATCACACATTTACACATTCTTTTTCCACACAACGATTATTTAAAAATTGACATATAAAAATAAATAATAAACGAATTATAAATAATCAGTCATGGGTGGTTATACAATTTGCATGAATAAATAAGAAATATATATAAACAATTAGACAACAAAACAATCAAATCATTATGAAACTTATTGTTTCCGGCATTATTTTACTTTCTCTGAAGATTGTGGCAATTGTCGGAGAGCGTGGTGACTGACGAGCAGAACCAGTAAATAAGATCTTCATTTCTTTTTTGCGTGGACCACGTCATTTTTTATCTTTAATTTGGATTTTTGCAACTCCGCTCTCCTTTCTCGACATCCTCTCCATCGTTTTCAGTAATTCCAAAATCATCACATGTTAAAAATCGCCACACTAATAAAATTATAATAACAAATAATTAACAAAATTACACAAAAATTACTCGGAGCATAAAACAAATAAATCATTAAAATAAAATTAACACCTCCGTATTACCGGTGACACACAAAGTCGTGACGATTTCGAGTTTAGCCGGTAAACGATTGAGAGAACGACGGGTACGGAAGAAATTTATTAATTACGAAATTTACTCCCTCCCGTCGTTAGTCTTCACGCCCTTAATACCTCTTGGCGCCCAGGCAATGAAGAGACTTGTCATATTTCTAAAATTCAAATTAGAGTATTTTTCGTCGACAAATCGCATCCATTCAAACTGCTAGAAACGTCAACAAGTTGCAGTCCTCTAAATGGTATTAGGTATATCACAATTTTTTAAAATTAATCTTCATATTTGTCATTTTAAGATCACATCAATTTAAATTTATTCCAATGTCTTCTAATCATTAATTTTCTTTTTTTATTATATTATGTATTTCTTTCATTTCCCATAATTATACGTAAATGAAACATTATTTTAAGAAATAATAAAATTTGGCGTGCGATTTAGAGCGCGCTTTTTTCTAGTTATTATTTAAAATGTATATTTTTTATTTCACTTTAGTAAGCTATCAATAAGTATACGTTTCTCACTTGCATTAAACTGTAAGAAATTTTTTGGGAAAAATTCCGAAAATTTTTAAAAACTTAAATTGTTGAAATTGCAAATTTTTTAAGTAATACAATTTTAATCCATTGGAACAATATATCAATGGATCTATTGTTCAAGTAAAGTGAGCAAGATAATAATCAAAACTTTCTAAGAACTTTCAAAAGAAGTAAATTTCCTTCCAAATTTTATAAAGAGGAGTTGAAATTTGATTTCAGGAAGGTAGCACATAAAAAACACAAATATTTTTTATGTCATTTGCTTTTTTATTCTTAAGCAACGTTTCGATGATCACTGTTTAATTGTGTATTTTTTGTCTTTTATTAGCCTGATGAGGATGATAAACAGTGATCATCGAAACGTTGCTTAAGAATAAAAAAGCAAATGACATAGAAAATATTTGTGTTTTTTATGTGCTACCTTCCTGAAATCAAATTTCAACTCCTCTTTCTAAGAACTTTATTCAATAATTATATTTATAGCTTATTTTAAACTCAGGTAATTTATACATCTATAGTGAGGGACAACTGACGACTTTCTAATATTTTGGGAATTTTTCTGTACTTTAGTAGAACTGAATTATTATTTTCCTACCTAATCTTTTTATGAACTTTTTCCAAAAGGTTAGGTAAAAATATCCAATTTTTTTCGGTAAATGAATTTTTTCTATGAGATTGGGGAACTTCCTCTAATTTTTGTAAGGAAAAATTCCAAAATTTCTTACAGTGTAGATAATTATTAATAAAAACTCAGACAGTGGGCTAAGATTCTTTTCACAAATCAAAAATTAAGATAAAAATTAAGACCTTTGGTTTTTTCGGCGAGCAAGTTTTAGACCCACTGTTTATAACAATCTTTTTACAGAATAAAAATAATGCACAACATTGGAATGTTATTTGTACAAATGGGACGTTTAGAAAAGGCAGCCAGTAGTTTTGAATGGGTTATGAGCGAAAGGCCAGAATTTAAAGCCGGTCTGCATGCAGTTTTGTGTCATTACGCATTATCTCATCGGGATAAAATGAAAAGAGGATTTTTAGAATTGTTAGAAGTTCAACTAAATATAGATGAAGAAGATAAATATAGCATGAGTACGGTAAGTTTCGTGTGATCAATCAAATAAGAGTTTCGAATTGCTACACTTTCAGAGCAATTGACAATGTGAGTTAGAAATTGAAAGAGCATGCTGTTATTCTTAATTAATATACCATACACAATAGGGTGTCCCTTAATTGGGCGATATTTTCAATCTTCGGTCTCCACCCGAAAAATTGATCAAGGTACCAAAAAAAATATTTTCTGAAATTTTCTCTTCAGAAATGTTAAGGGAATATAACTTGACAGCATAATTATTAATTAAAAATTTTTTTATCTTTAAGTTGGACGCCAGGTAACAACTTTTTTGCAATTTTAGGGAATTTTTGCGGTCGTGTAAAAAATAGTTTATACAATTTCTGTGATAAATAAGAATCAAAATTTCATCTTTTAAACATCTATAAACAGAAATATCGTTTGTGCATTGACAAATATTAATTTATATTTTTTTTACGTTCATCAATTTTTCGGGGGGAGAGCAAAGATTTGAAAACATCGCCGAAATAAGGGATACCCTAATACACAATTTACCGTTAATTTTAATTTGATAACTCAGGAGGATATTGCTACGAACTTATTAAATGAAATCATCAAAAACGATGATTTGTCTAAACTCGAACGAGATTTAAAATTTGAAGCTGAAAAAACTATTCTTAACACAGTTAATCTCATTGCTCCGGTTATAGACGACACACTTACTGCTGGTTATGCATGGTATTATATATACTTAACTACAAATTTTTTGTTAATATAAGAAAAAGAATGTTTCAAAATTGAATTTTATCCAATTTGTAGATCTTTCATTATAAATATGTATATAATTTAACAGGTGTGTGGACGCTATTAAATCATCAGCATATAGTACGCTTGCCGCAGACTTGGAGATTAATAAAGCAATGGTTTTTTTACACAACAGAGAAACCCAATTGGCCATAGATACTTTGAAAGTTTTTGAAAATCGAGATTCCAAAGTTGTCAGCTCAGCGTCAACTATGCTTTCTTTCGTATACTTTCTTGTAAGGCTATTTTTAATTCTTGGATTCTCTAAAGACGTTAATTAATTTTTATTCCTTTTTTTCTTGGCTGCATAAAGATAAAAAACCTTCTATGTGGGGTCTAAATTTTGAATCATCAGCATCTTGATTTGCTCGAAAAAATTAAATTCAACTCATTGAACCTCATATTTTTTCTAACCTCGAACTTTCGATTAATATATCGTCTTCCTATTCTATTTATATTCTAAAAATACTCAAATCTCAGCTTAACAAAATTTGTAATATGGATAATTTTTGGTACCTAAGACATTCGATTATCAGAGCTAGCCAACTTGAAGTAATGTGGTGAAAAAGAAACACAATGGTTTAAACAACAACAACAATGGTTGAATCAGCTGCGACCAGGAGAGCATATTCATAATCAGAAACAAAAAAATATATATTTTAAACGCCAGTTCTTTGAATAAACACATTAAATAGTATACACATGAATGCATAATAAGAAACAAAAAGACTAAACTGATGACAAGTGTGCTGATCTCAAAACCAAATTAAAATTTGGTAGTCTTCTTTACTTCTTGACCGTTCGTCCATTACTAGCTTCCCTTTTATTAACTCTCACTCTTTCATACTTGGTTTAACCTATAAAATTTATCAAGAGCCAATAATATGAAATCTAAAATTTAATTAATTAAATTGAATTTAATAATTTACATCTACTCAATATTTGAAACGAAACGAATCAATAAATCTCTTTCCGTGCTGATTTTGGCTCTAGGGAAAATGCATGAATCTCCCTGCGAGTAAAATATCTGAACCTGTAAAGAAGTGACTATGAACTTTAATTAAAGACTTGTAAAAACCTACACAGCACAGGAAATTCAGAAAAGTTTGAAACTTTCCTGACTGTTGGTCGACATTTCTCTAATATTCAGACCCAATATTACCGTGACTCAGCCTGTAACAAAAGTGAGAACTAATTAATTATGTTATCCTGATTGTACACACCGAACCTTCTCGATGATCAGAGTCTAGAATCCCGCACCTGAAACAAAATGAATAAAAATTGTTAGTTATCTAGATATCCTTTTTGATTAAAGATTTCATAGATTAGACTTACACTACTAAATACAATATTACCTGCTTCTTTGAAAGCAGAAGAGTAGTTGAGCCCATATTGACTTTCTTTAAGTCATGACAATGATTTTTTTTAGAATATCCCAAAAGTCTTCCTTAGTATCTCGTGTGTCAATTTCTGTAACAAACTTAACCTTTGCAACTTCGACTGTTAACCCTTTGATAAAATTTGACCATATTACTCTTAAAACCCTCCTTCCCGTAACTGTAGGGAGTTGTTTTGAAAAAACATATTTTTTCCTACAACGACTACTACATAACTTTGACTTTTATAAATAATAAAATAACTACTATTTTCTATCGTTTTTTTATTTCAGCAAGGAGATTATGACCAAGCAGAAAAATGCGGTGAAACTGCTCGTAAAGCAGACACTTACAATGCCGCAGCTTATGTTAATCTATCAGCATGTGCAATAAAAAAAGGCGAATTCGATCGAGCTCGTGAATTGTTGTTGTGCGCCTTGGACACCGACGCAAGTCATATACAGGCTCTTTATAACCTTGGTATGTGTTTAAAGTTAAAAGTACTATTTCTTAAAATTAAGATACGCTATTTTTGACAAATCACCTTATAATACGCTCTTTCCTTATGTTGGCTTCTGCGCAGAAGTTAGTTGTCATTTGCACAAATCATCCCGCGGTTTAAAAAAACCATAAATGGGTTATAGAATAACAACTTAGAAAAAGAACAATTTGATATAAACAGTATAAATCTAAAGTGTGAGCAAATATAATAAGGTAGCCGATGTATAACACACGAGAACATTACGAAAATGCAAGCTTCAACAACGACGAAGAATTCACCGAGACCTGACCAATTGCATGATGCGAAAAATACTTAAAAACCACTAAGGTTGTCTTTTTGAAAATTAAAACGTAACTTATTATTAAAAGACTCAATATTAGTTTGAAACTTGGATTGCATCAGGTTGTGTTGATGCAAAACAAAAACTTTAATCAAGAGGGCAGGGTGGTGGGCGTCTTCAGGCACCAACATCAGAAATAGTTTATGATTAAGAGTTAGGAACTCCCCTAGAAATAAAATATCTAAAATAAGGAGAATTCAAATCATTAATGACAGTAACTCGATTACAATTCATTACTATAAATTCCAGAAGTGCAGAATAAATTCAATTATCAGAAAAAATAATCTTCATTAAAATGAACTAAGTAAGACTGGTAGCTAGAATCAATAAGAAGAAGCACAATACACCCTCTTCTTTTACGACGATCACTTTTGAAAACTGTAGAAGAATTTAAAACAAAAACTCGTGAGAACCAACTTCAGGTTTAGTCAAGACTCCGTGATAGCAAAAACTTCCTAAAGAGAGAAATAAAAAAGAATACTACAAAAAAAGAAAAAAATGTGCTCTGGTATTTAATCCTCGTACATTCTGATAAAAAAACACGCAAATGCTTATTACCAGATATTAAAGTTTGATTATTGTTGGCTCCCCAAGACAAAATTAAATCTTCAAGTTCGTCTCTCCTTGCGCCATTCTCGAAGTCAAATCTCTCTTTACAGGTAGAGTCTCCTACTGTTGGTAGATATTGCGATCCGGTGCTATGGTCAGGGATATCATCTTTGGTTGTAGACCGTTCAACAATGCTAAGTTTTGAAAAGCAGTTCGAAGCCACAAGGCCATATGTTCATTAAGGACACTTTAATTGGTCGAGGTTTAATACGTGCAGTAGATTTAATTCCAATGCGTCAAATTGTAATATTATCTATGATCAAATCAAAATTTAGTTTAGATAGAATAGATTTTACTAATTGTAAGCAAAGATCCCAATCATGGTCATCAGAGGCTAAAGAAAGATCGTGTTAAAAATGATGGTTGATGGTGTCGCACAAAAAACTCACAGCACTTTTAGTTTAATCAAATTATAATTTTATTGATTTCAATTACCAGAATACGTCACAATTGTATACTCGGCACAGGCACAAATTAAGAGAACCGGTTGAGAAATCGTCTGAAAATACACGGGTAGACGCGCCCGATGTGGACTGTATGAAAGTCGTAACGTAACTGAACTGCTACCATCAAATCAGGCCCTCGCTGACAGACCAAAGGGGTGGGAGAACTCCCATCAACGATCCAAGCTCCATCTTGTAGAGAGAGAAAGAGGACAGTCATGGCCACAGAACAGGGGAAAACTCACCTCAATAGGAACCTTAAACTCAATTAGAGATTTTATGACAGATTATAAACAACCCATTTAAATCATGCGAGAAATCCTACTTATAATTTTAAACAGATCGTCTTCAAAAACATGCAAAACAATTAAATTATTCCTACTTCTTAATCTGTCTTCCCATTCGGTCAGACAATTCTTACACTTTGCGGAACACCTAACTTACACATGGTTTGGAGTTAAAATTCCTGCTATTAACTAAATAAAAGCGCAAATTATAAGAGAGCGATCACACAACGTGGTTACTACACGGCGGTTATGATGATTCAAGGCGACAACTTCTGCGCAGACTCAATAATATAAGCTAGCTTATTATATTAAGATGCTTTTTCGAAAGTAGCATATCATAACCAAGTTCATATGTAAGTTTTGTATTTTTTACGTCAATAAGAATATGTTATAAGTTGTACAAGTAATGAATAATCTTAATCAGTGTTTAATTACTGTTTATAACAGGTGATCAAATGTCACTTATTATCTAATAATGATATTACTTTCTTCTAAGAACTCTAAAAGTGCATTGTGTCTCTTTCAAGTGTAATTTACATTTACATACAAGAAAAAGGACCAACGTTTTTTAAATTTGCAAATAATTTTTTGTACCTTTACAGGATTAGTTTACAAAAAACAAAGCATGTACGAAGAAGCTTTAGAGTGCTTTTGGAAATTAAGAACTATTGTCCACTATGACCCGCAGACACTTTATCAAATCGGTCATTTGTATCAGCTGATGAACGATGTGGATCAAGCGGCAGAATGGTATTCAGTGAAATTGATAAATTTTATTTAAAATCGAACTAATTTCCAAATTAGATCAAATTTTGTTTTTAAACTTGGATTAGTGATCCAGCAAAGTTAAAAACAATCTTAATTTCAGGTACAATCAATTATTGGGTATAATTCCATCTGATCCTGGAGTTTTGCAAAAGTTAGGAGAAATGTACGATGCTAATGGAGACAAGCAACAGGCGTATCAATTTTACAGTGACGTAAGTTGGTTTATTCTACGAAATGGATAAATAGTAGAATATGAATAATAAAATTTGGGTTTTTATAGTCTTACAGATATTACCCTGCAAATTTTGAAGTTATTGATTGGTTAGGATCCTATTTTATCTCAATGCAGGTTCGTTCCTCTATTGTCTATTAATCATTGTTTTTCATCTTGTTTACCTAAGTTTTGGCATTTACATCATCTACTAAAATATACATTTTATTATTTTATTCAGGTGACTGAGAAAGCAATGACTTATTTTGAAAGAGCCATAGAACTTGCTCCTGATGAGCCACGGTGGCGATTACTCGTTGCTACGTGTTTGAGAAGAACGGGACAATTCCATAAAGCTCTAAGCGAATACCAAAATATTCATAAGCTTTTTCCAGATAATATTGAATGTCTTAAATTTCTAGTTCGATTGTGCAGCGATTTAGGCTTAAAAGAAGCGCACACGTATGCGACTGAATTAAAGAAAGTAGAAAGAGCAAAAGAAGTCAAAGAACGACATGGTTCTGGTAGACCTGGAACGACAAGTAAGTTGATTTTTGTTTTTTTTTTTGATTTTTTTGTTTGTATTTACGAAAATTTTTAAAAGTTTTTTAGATTTATGGGATTTTAATTTATAACTTGAAATAGTTAAGTTGAATAATTATTATAGGAAAATTAAAAATTCAAAATGACGGATGAAACGTTATTAAAACCTAGTTATAGTTTTCAAAATCCTTATTCGTTAAACTCAAATCTAATCTCAGATAGGTAGTTAACATTTTAAATGCTGGTTTGAAAATGAGTAAAGATGGGTTGTTTATAAAACTCGGTATGATCATGAAGATTTTTGACTGGGAGCAAGTGTATTTTTTAAAACAAATTCTAGAAACACTTAAAATTGAACGATTGAGAAATTAAGTCAAAAGGTAAAATTTACATATAATAAAAGAAACACAAGTATTGAAATATTAATAAATATTATTTTTGATCAATAAAATGGCGGTTTTACAGTCATTTACAACTAACGTGCATATTGGAACAATTGTTTCAAAAGAAAAGAGTATAAAGACCGCAATCGAGTTAATTTACACAAAAAATAAAATATAATATAAATTATGGAAATGATTAAAATCCACAAGACACGCACGTGACGTCACGATCACTCAAGTTATAACTTTAAATATTAAATTAAATCAATTATAAATTAGATACAATATCATAAAAACCTAATTACATAAAACAAAAAACACAGTTTCGTCAAATAGGTTATTTATTTATTTATTGAGATCAAGTTAAACAATTATGAATACAGAAATGAATATTCATACGGACCAAATTAAAAATGGTAGATAATGTCTTTCCGTCAGCGTGGTTATAAAAATTATGTGCACCGAAAAAAAATATACTTGGATTGAGAGGAATCCTCTCATTTTGATGCGAATTTTCCTCTACAATATGGCCTCTAAAGGATCCTCTCATTTTGAGAGGATACTCTCATTTTGATGCGAATTTTCCTCTCAAAAGTAGAGGATACTCTCAAAACAATGTAAAAACGTGAGAGGATTTCACGAAAGGAATGATACTCTCTTTAGAAGAATATTTCTTTTTCGGTGTGAGACTATAAACAGGAAAACTAGCAAAAAGTGCACTATGCATACAAAAAGAAAGAAACATCCCAAAATGTTAAGGATCAAGAAAAAATTTTGTCAAAAGAAAGAAGAAATTTTTACGTTACTTTTTTATATTAAATAAGTTATAACAACTTCAAAAACAGATATTAGTGGTTTAAACTTCAAGTCTAAACTTTCTGCATATAATGTCACAATTTATGACATAAAAAGACAGGAGGGATTTTGTTACGTATGGTGTGAAAATAAAACTAAAAAAGGTTTTAATGAAGTATCAAGTATCTTGCTTAATTACATTCAGAAGAGAACGAAAGTGTTATTAACTCATTTTTATGTTCGAACAACTGCCCTGAACAAAGTCGAAATAAGCAACTCTACCCTTAAGGGCATGTGATGAAGAATGACGTCACTGAAAGAAGCAAAATTTGTCCGTAAACTTTCTTCTAAAATAACAAATATTTCGACACCAAATTTTGTGGAATTACTTATAAATCATTTGGAAGGTTTCTCTGACCTAATTTTGTTTAAATTTTGCCTTAAAGTTAATTTTTAAAAAAATTAGCTGATTTTCGAAAAATTAAAAAAATTAAGTGTAAGTCAAAATTTAAACAGACATAGGTCAGAGAGACCTTCTTAATGAGTCTACAAAGTTTGGTGTCAAAATATTTATTATTTTAAGACAATGTTTACGGATAAATGTTGACTATACTAGTGACATCATTCTCCATCACATGCTCTTAAAATTTAAGATTTGCGGTATTAAAAACTACTTGTTCACGTAGTGAGTTTACAGGGCTACAAACTTGTATATTACCCTTCAGATTGCTTTTCATTGAACGTGTCTTACTGCAAGCGCTGAGTGGTTATCTACTTACAGGCGCAGGGTACAGCAACAGTAGTGTTCATGTAAAAATAAGATTTTCAACCGATTTTAAAGTTTCTTGCATTAAATGCAAGATTTTTACATTTCAAATTGAATTGTAAACAAAGGTTTTAAAATGGTTGACATTTAAAAATATTTTTCAGACTTTATTATCAAATAAATATTTCTAATAAAAATAATCAGCTAGAGAGAGACAGATCATATAATAGATAGGTTTTCTGACAAGAGAGATTATATATTTTCCCAAGCACACCTACCAGTTGACCCAAGTAAAGATATTTTTGTTCAAAGAAGATACATCTATGAAAAAAGTTTTCAAGAAGAAGAAACTCCAACGAAATCAATTTTTTCTAAATTTTTGACTCAAGAAATTGCAGCAAGTCCCTTACAAAGAGTCCAAACTTATGAACATTTTTTATATATATATAGCTAAAAACTAAAGGTCTACAACCAAAAGAGATTGAGTTAACGGACTCTAGCCAATACAAAAATATACAATTAAACATTTTGATACTTCAAATTGATTGCAAGTACTTTTTGACTTTTGAACAGTCTACTTCGTGCGAGTTTTAAATATTTTTAACAGGACAATAAGAATATTATATTTCGTCGTTTGAAAATGACAAAATTTAACTGGCTTCAAGTATTTTTTTAAAATCTAAAAACTAAATAAAAATCGTGTTAGTTTTTAATTTTAAATTTAGACTGGAAAAATAAAAGTTCGACGCAATTCAACTTCAACATTGAATTTCAAAATCGTGTGACGTCACAACCGGTATAAATAATCAGCTTCTATTAATTTACTAACGCTTAAAATAATTTACAAATCCACATCTGGCACATTATTATTTTTATTTTTTTTTATTTTTAGTTATTATACACTCGTTTAACGGCCTTACACTGTTAAAAAAAAGAAACGTACTTTACACCAAAAAGTGCGAAGAAAATGCAATGCATCCTTAAAAGTGTTGATTTTTTGTAAGTTACACTTTTAAATTGCAACGCCAGTGTTACGGTGCGAAGTTGTTATGACACATGAGACATCAACACTGATTGGTGCGAGTGCCACTCGCGATTACACATAACCTACAATCACATCCATAAAAACACAAATTCTAAACTATCAATACACATTTTTACTCAAAAGTCATACACTCAAGTTAATATTTAAAATTGTCAAGAGCACAAATGATATTACACACAGCTAAACAACAAAGCCACAAACGTTTTAATAGTTATGCTCAACAGAATTGACAACGCAAACATAACATATGACCATATGCAGGGATCACAGTTTCTCCCCTTTTTCACCTAATCCCCTTTTTTCCCCCTTTTCCCCTTATTTTCCCCTTTTTTTTAGAAAAATCACCTAAAACACCTAAAATCAACATTTTTCTCTTCTTTGACCTTCTTTTTTTAAAAAAGTTTATATTTTTTCACTTTCGGAAATGCAAAAATTTATCCTTTTTTAGGGTGTCTGTAGAATGATGAGAAAGTAGTTATTGAATTTAAATGTTTAAAAATAATTTTTAACTTGAAATGGTTTTTTATTATTATTTATTGAACTTATTTACATTTTAAACAGGAAACATAAAAAAATCATAAATAAATTAAAATTATTTTAAAAAGTTATATAATTTTCTTATTACCATGTATTCTTAATTTATTAATTAAAGCAAATTAATTTATTGGATAAAAAAATTTTTTAATAAATATTTTTTACTCGTTTTAAACAAATATTACTAGTTTTGCATCATAAAATAAAACCATGTATTCTTGCTGAAATACATCAAATTTATTTTATTAGATGAAAAAAAATTGTTTATGAAATATATTTATTTATTTCAAACAAAAATTAATTGTTTTGAATTAGAAAATATAAAAGTACAATAAAAGAGATTAATAAAAATAATTTGAATTGATTTTGTTATATTTCGCTGAAAGATTTTTAATTTAATTTCTTTAACATTATATCAGAAAATTTTACATCACAGATTTTTATGTTTCGTGTTTAAAATCTAATTATTAAATAAATAATTTAAAAAACCATTTGAAGTTGAAAATGATTTTTAAAAATATTTAATTGCAACAACCATCTTCTCGTCATTGAACAGACAACCTATTAAAAGATAAATTTTTGTATTTCCGAAAGTGTTCTTTCTTTTGAAATTTTCATTAACAAATTAAACAAAAAAAGACTAAATTACTTAATAAAACTGTTTTGAAAAAAAGAAACATTAAAATTTTGTAAAAGAAAACTTAAATTATTAATATAACCCTTTTTTCTTAATTTCCAAAATCCCCTTTTTGAAAATCGAAATCCCCTTTTTTACCTAAAATTGAACGAAGAAACCACTGTGATCCCTGCCATATGACATACCAATTTTTTGTAAAAGAAAATATATTTTTCAAATTCTATTCTATGTGGCACTTAAAGATCCTAAGTATTTTTTAAATTCTTGAACATATGTTCAAATAAAAACAAAATTTAAGAAGAAATTAACAAAAATATATTTATAATTTATGGAAACAAAAACGGTTCTAAAACAAGAGGCAACATATCAATTTTTGTAAAGCACAATATTTACTTGAAATTCTATTCAACATGGCACAAAAAGTTGCTACATATTTTTCAAATATTCTTTAAGATATTCTAATTTTCTAAATTCAAAACTCTATTTAATGATATTCTTATAAATTATGGAAACAAAATCAGGTTTTAGACTACAGACCAAATCAAAATTTTTGTAGAATTGAATATTTTTTACACATTCTATGGGAAATAAATCTCCTGAATATTATTTTAGAATCTTTAAGAAAATCCAAATTCAAAAAAAAAAAAAAAAGATGATATTTTTATAATTTATGAAAACAAAATCAGGTCTTAGACTAGAGACCAAATATCAATTTTTGTAGAATCGAATTTTTTTTTACAAATTCTATGGCAAATAAATTACCCAAATAGTGTTTTCGAATCTTTAAGAAAATCCAAATTCAGAACAATAAAAAAAAATTGATGATATTTTTATAATTTATGAGAACGAAATCGGGTCTTAGACCTGAGACCTAATATCAATTTTTGTAGAATGAAATATTTTTTACACATTCTATGGAAAAGAAATTTCCTAAATATTATTTTATAATCTTTAAGAAAATCCAAATTCAGAACAATATTTAAACAAAATTGCTGATATTTTTATTATTTATCAGAAGAAAATCAGGTTTTAGACCAGAGACCAAATGTCAATTTTTGTAGAATCGAATATTTTGTACACGTTCTAGGGCAAATAAATTTCCTAAATATTATTTTAGAATCTTTAAGAAAATCCAAATTCAGAATTGAATTTAAAAAAAAATAGCTAATATTTTTATTATTTATGAGAAGAAAATCAGGTTTTAGACCAGAGACCAAATGTCAATTTTTGGACAATCGAATATTTTTTACACATTCGATGTCAAATCAATTTCCCAAATATTATTTTATAATCTTTAAGAAAATCCAAATTCAGAATTGAATTTAAAAAAAATAGCTGAAATTTTTATTATTTATCAGAAGAAAATCAGGTTTTATACCTGAGACCAAATATCAATTTTTGTAGAATCTAATATTTTGTACACATTCTATGGCAAATAAATTTCCCGAATATTATTATAGAATCTTTAATAAAATCCAAATTCAGAACAATATTTAAACAAAATTGCTGATATTTTTATTATTTATGAGAAGAAAATCAGGTTTTAGACCTGAGACCAAATATCAATTTTTGTAGAATTAAATATTTTTTACACATTCTATGGGAAATAAATCTCCTGAATATTATTTTATAATCTTTAAGAAAATCCAAATTCAGAATTGAATTTAAAAAAATAGCTGATATTTTTATTATTTACAAGAAGAAAATCAGGTATTAGACTGGAGAGCAAATATCAATTTTTATACAATCAAATATTTTTTACACATTCGATGGCAAATAAATTTCCCAAATATTATTTTAGAATCTTTAAGAAAATCCAAATTCAGAATAATAAAAAAAAATTGATGATATTTTACAATTTATTTGAACGAAATCGGGTTTTAGACCTGTGACTAAATATCAATTTTTGTAGAATCAAATATTTTTGAACATTCTATGGAAAATAAATCTCCTGAAAATTATTTTATAAACTTTAAGAAAATTCAAATTCAGAACAATATTTAAAAAAAAATTGCTGATATTTCTATTATTTATGAGAAGAAAATCATTTTTTAGACCAGAGAGCAAATTTCAATTTTTGTAGAATCGAATATTTTGTACACATTCTATGGCAAATAAATTTCCCAAATATTATTTTAGAATCTTTAATAAAATCCAAATTCAGAACAATATTTAAACAAAATTGCTGATATTTTTATTATTTATGAGAAGAAAATCAGGTTTTAGACCAGAGACCAAATGTTAATTTTTGTAGAATCGAATATTTTTTACACGTTCTATGGCAAATAAATTTCCTAAATATTGTTTTAGAATCTTTAAGAAAATCCAAATTCAGAACAATATTTAAACAAAATTGCTGATATTTTTATTATTTATGAGAAGAAAATCAGGTTTTAGACCTGAGACCAAATATCAATTTTTGTAGAATTAAATATTTTTTACACATTCTATGGAAAATAAATCTCCTGAATATTATTTTATAATCTTTAAGAAAATCCAAATTCAGAATTGAATTTAAAAAAAAATAGCTGATATTTTTATTATTTACAAGAAGAAAATCAGGTATTAGACTGGAGAGCAAATGTCAATTTTTATAGAATCGAATATTTTTTACACATTCGATGGCAAATAAATTTCCCAAATATTATTTTAGAATCTTTAAGAAAATTCAAATTCAGAATAATAAAAAAAAGTTGATGATATTTTACAATTTATTTGAACGAAATCGGGTTTTAGACCTGTGACCAAATATCAATTTTTGTAGAATCAAATATTTTTGAACATTCTATGGAAAATAAATCTCCTGAAAATTATTTTATAATCTTTAAGAAAATTCAAATTCAGAACAATATTTAAAAAAAATTGCTGATATTTTTATTATTTATGAGAAGAAAATCATTTTTTAGACCAGAGAGCAAATATCAATTTTTGTAGAATCAAATATTTTTTACACATTCGATGGCAAATAAATTTCCCAAATATTATTTTAGAATCTTTAAGAAAATCCAAATTCAGAATTGAATTTAAAAAAAATAGATGACATTTTTATAATTTATGCGAACAAAATCAGGTTTTAGACCAGAGACCAAATATCAATTTTTGTATGACTGAATATCTTTTCTAATTTCTATTCTATGTGTCATATAAATTTCCCAAATTTTAATTGTTATTGTTTAAGATATTTAATTTTTAATACTGTATTTAAAAAAAATTATATGATATTTCTATAATTTATGGAATCAAAAACAGGTTTTAGAATAGAGACAAAATATTAATTTTGGTCAAACCGAATATTTTTTTCGAATTTTATTCTATGTGGCAAATAAATTTCCTAAATATTGTTTTAGAATCTTTAAGAAAATCCAAATTCAGAACAATATTTAAACAAAATTGCTGATATTTTTATTATTTATGAGAAGAAAATCAGGTTTTAGACCTGAGACCAAATATCAATTTTTGTAGAATTAAATATTTTTTACACATTCTATGGAAAATAAATCTCCTGAATATTATTTTATAATCTTTAAGAAAATCCAAATTCAGAATTGAATTTAAAAAAAAATAGCTGATATTTTTATTATTTACAAGAAGAAAATCAGGTATTAGACTGGAGAGCAAATGTCAATTTTTATAGAATCGAATATTTTTTACACATTCGATGGCAAATAAATTTCCCAAATATTATTTTAGAATCTTTAAGAAAATTCAAATTCAGAATAATAAAAAAAAGTTGATGATATTTTACAATTTATTTGAACGAAATCGGGTTTTAGACCTGTGACCAAATATCAATTTTTGTAGAATCAAATATTTTTGAACATTCTATGGAAAATAAATCTCCTGAAAATTATTTTATAATCTTTAAGAAAATTCAAATTCAGAACAATATTTAAAAAAAATTGCTGATATTTTTATTATTTATGAGAAGAAAATCATTTTTTAGACCAGAGAGCAAATATCAATTTTTGTAGAATCAAATATTTTTTACACATTCGATGGCAAATAAATTTCCCAAATATTTTTTTAGAATCTTTAAGAAAATCCAAATTCAGAATTGAATTTAAAAAAAATAGATGACATTTTTATAATTTATGCGAACAAAATCAGGTTTTAGACCAGAGACCAAATATCAATTTTTGTATGACTGAATATCTTTTCTAATTTCTATTCTATGTGTCATATAAATTTCCCAAATTTTAATTGTTATTGTTTAAGATATTTTATTTTTAATACTGTATTTAAAAAAAATTATATGATATTTCTATAATTTATGGAATCAAAAACAGGTTTTAGAATAGAGACAAAATATTAATTTTGGTCAAACCGAATATTTTTTTCGAATTTTATTCTATGTGGCACATAAATTTCCTTAATATTATTTTAGATTCATTAAGATATTTTAAATTCAGAAATGTATTTTATAAATTATAAAAATATCATTTAATTTTTTTAAATACAATTCTAAATTTAAAATATCTTTAAGGATTTAAAAAAATAATTGGGAAATTTATGACACATAGATTAAAATTTGGAAAAAATATTCTGTTTTACAAAAATTGATATTTTGTGTCTATTCTAAAACTTGTTTTTGTTTCGATAAAATTTAAAAATATAATCTAATTTTTTTTTAATACGTTCTTATTTTAACACAGCCTAAGGAATTGCTAAACATATTTAGCAAATTTATATACCACATAGAATAGAATTTGGAAAAAGTATTCGGTTTTACAAAAATTGATATTTTGTCTCTATTCTAAAACCTGTTTTTGTTTTAATAAATTATAGAAATATCATCCAATTTTTTTAAAATACGTTTTGAGTTTGGAATATCTTAAAAAAACTAAAACAATATTTTGGATATTTATTTGCCACATAGAATACATTTTGTAAAAAACATTCGATTTCTACAACAATTGATATTTTTCTCTATTATAAAACCTGTTCCTGTTTTTCTAAATTATAAAAATAAATTCCAATTGTTTTTAAATACAATTCTGAATTTAAAATATCTTAAAGAAGCTGAATTAATATTCGGGAAATTTATATGCCACATAGAATAGACTAGAGAATTGAATAAATTGATATGACATTATTTTCAATACTTTGTTTAGGTTATGTCGTCGAGTGATCTTTTTTTGTTTTTATTTACTTCTGTGTTTTATTGTTTTTCACTTTATATATTAAGTTACATTAGGTATATTATGTTTTTGATAAACTGGATTTATCATATTTAAATATTTAGTAATCATTTAGTTTACTAGTAATGGGCTGTTTCAATTTTGAACGTGGGAAAAACATGTCTGGCGTTCGCGCATCGGAAACTTCTAGTCATGTCATATATATAATTGTCTGCTAGTGGATTCAGTGAAAACGAAAATTAGAAGAAAACGTAAAAATGGCTATTCTCAGATGTTGACAAAGGGGGCGAAGAGAGGGACAGTTAGACAAAGAAACTGACAATCGCACTTTTTGGTGCGATTTGAAAGTCCGTTTACACCGCTTGGTTGTAAATGCCAATTTGTTTTAAGTTTACACTCGGCCGGTGTAGTGCACGGCCAAAATCGCACCGATTTCTTAACACCGGTGTAAAGTTGTAAGCGCATACACCATTTTTTTAACAGTGTACAGGCCCAATGAGTGTCCCCCGTAGGGAGTTCCTAGAATTCAGTACTTTGTATATATTCACTGCAAAAACATGGTGTCTTAAACTGGACAAAAATGTTGTAAATTAAGATACTTTTGGCGTCTAAGACACGAAAAATGTCTTAATTTAAGACATTTTTGAAAAATTTAAGACACATGTTTTTACAGTGTTCTCTAAGTGTTTTTGCGTCTACAGAACGGCTTGAAATTAGGAGTATTCGCATTTGCCTGGACCACCCGGTATATTGGGTTGGCTCGCCAGTGGAGAGAAAAAACTGTAGAAAAACCTCTCCTGAGTACAACCGGTTTATCGACGGTCGAGTTCTAGTGATCTGCACAGGTCGATTACCGACAGTGTATATCATTATACCTCGATGTCTTTACCTTCCACTGAAGTTATCTCACAGCCGGAAAAAATCCCAGGCTCCCTGGGGCGCGAACCAAGCAAGCCGTTAAACATTTATAAAATAAAAAGTACTCATCTCAAACAGCGCATTCGTTTCTTTAATGGTTTTTCTGACTTTACGTTGAGAATATACAAAATTCCTACGGATGAGCACGAATTTTCTTCAGGATCGTCTCGAAACCAATTTTATGTTGCTTTGAGACGCCATGTCTCAATCAGATATAGTAAATTCTCATTGAGGCCTTTTCGTCAATTTTAATTTGCTGAGTTTTCAGACACGTGGCATCCGTCTTTAGAATTTGTATTTTGTAAAATAAAACCCGGCCGTATTGTTCGCCACACTATTTTAATTAAACAAATAAAACAGAATAAACACTTTAATTTTATTCCTGACCCAAAATGTTATTTCCACAAATATTTATCATTAAAAGCACTTTAAACATACCAACCAATTCTCGACGGGATGCGAAGGGTGGACCTGGTTTAATTTTTAGGGCTACTTGTCGATGAATGATCGAGGAATCAACGAGGAAACTCTTTTAATTTCCCTCACAGAATTCCCCACCATTCCATCAACCAACCCACCGATGGTTCCGATATTTCGCGAACACGAACGATTTCCCAAATCCCAGAAACCCCAGAACGATGCCACCAAATCTGCTTAGATGTCTTATCAATTATACTCGACACGGTCTTTCTAGCGAATGATTTTGCTTCAGATTTCAACCGGTTTCTCCAGGAAACCTTCTACTCAATCTCCAAGAAATGTTCCTCGTGGATTTCCAGAAAAGCGCTTTAGAGATTCTTGTGAAAATTTCTTTGCAGATTCCCAGAAGAATTTCGACAGAACCTGCTTTGGAGATTTTGGTAAAAATTTTCATAGAGAATCCGGTACAAGCTTCCTTAGAGATTCCGGTAGAAACATTATTGGAGGTTTTGCAGGAAGATTTCGTGTAATTCTAAATTCCCCGGAACTTCGATAGGAATCTTCAAAGAAGCTCCAGAACAGATTCCAACCTGTTTCTCCAGAAAACCTTTGAAACAATCTCTAGGAAATCTTTCACCGGGATTTCTAGAAAACTTCTTTAGAAATTTCTCTAGAAGCGTCTCTACAGATTCTCTGGAGGATTTCAATGTAAACTTTCTTGGAGATTATGTTAAAGGTTTCCTTAGAGATTCCAATGCAAGTTTCCTTGGAGATTCCGGTAGAAGCTTTCCTGGAGATTCCTCAGAAAGATATTCTGTAATTTTCAACCGGAATCATCAAAGAAGTTCCAGAGAAGATTCCAACCGGTTTCTTCAGGAAACCTTCTATTTAATCTCCAGGAAATCATCCACCGGAATTTCCAGAATAGATCTTTAGAAGTTTCTGTTGAAATTTCTCTGCTGATCCCTTGGAGAATCGCAATAGAAACTTCTTTGGAGATTCTGGTGAAAGTTTCCTTTGAGATTCCGGTGCAACCTTCTTTGGAGATTCCAATGCAATCTTTTTTAAAGATTCCGGTGGAAGCTTCATTCGAGATTCCGCAGGAAGATTTTGTGTAAGCTGCAACGGAAATCATCAAAAAAGTTCTATAGATTTTTCAGAATGGTTTCTTCAATAATCCTTCTTCCCAATCTCCAGGAGAATCTTCCACCGGGCTTTACAGAAATGCTCTTAAAAGATTTCTGTGGAAATACATCTGCAGATTCCCTGGAGAAATTCAATAGAAACTGATTTGAAGATTTTTCTGAAAGTTTGACCGGATGGGTTTGACCAAAAGGGAAGGGTCTGATTGGGGTAGGACAAAATGTAGTTTACTCCAGGACTCCTTCTTGGTACCCTTACTTTTTAATATCTTTGTCTTTGACCTTGGCAATAATCTGAAATACTATAAGTATCATATATTCACCAACGATTTTAAACTATCTTTCTGGCTTACTCTCTGTCTTGCCTGACCTTATCAGCATGATGCAATACGATATCAGCCTGGTAGCGGACTAAGTTAGAGAAAACGGTCTAAATCTCAATGCAGCGAAGACGAAAGTAATTATATTCGGACCCACCAATTCTTATCAATCCTTAAATATATTTCCCGCCTTACAGATTAGGGAATCTTGTTTCGAAACTCATCAAGTCGTTAAGGATTTGGGGGTACAGATCGATAGATCTCTTTCCTAGAAGGAGCATATACTTGAATTTTTCGCAAAACATATACAGTTCTTAAGCAGCTTTATAAAAATAGGAACTCCCTTTCCACATCAACTCGATTGCACTTAGTTGTAACAATTTATTTATTCAATTATTACTTTAAAATTATCAAACTCTAAATTAACTTATTTTTAAATATCAAATGCTTAAAACGGAATATGAATGAAAAGAGATGAAATAATTAAATTTTATTAAAGGCCGCAGAGGAAAACACAATATTCTAAATAATCGACAAACTTATTCGATCATTAGCAATCCGTAATCACATAAAATAAATTAGTCACCAAAGCTATATTATTTCGAGACATTCAATATTAATAATATAAAATGAAAAATTCTAATAAATATCAAATAACAATATCGATCAAAACATATCATACACATTAGCACACAGAATATAATTTTTGAATACAAAAGATTCCAGTGATTTCAGATACAAATAGCAATAATTAATTTTAAGATAATACCAATCAATTAAAAGTTTTCTTTATAATACGACACAAATTGGTTATATCAACATTACATAAAAGTAGAAATTACATATCATAAAAAAATATGTCGTTAAACGAATTTTTGTATCAGTCTTTGGTCGATTAAGATTTATAATAAATTGAGCAAAATCGTCACACCTCAGTCATTCAAATAGACAAACGAATAAAGAAAAATTTACTCATCAAGAATACGGGAAATCTGGCTGTTGGAAACAATGTCTTTCCTTAGACGAAATCTCAAAGCAAAATTATGTGCCAATCTGCTGTCAATAAATGAACAAAGAGTCTGTAGTGTAAATTCTGTCTCATTTATGCAAATTTTTTTATTAGAAATCTTTATAAGTATTTTATTAGTTTGTCTACAACAGATGAACAATTGTGACGTATTCATGCTATTAAGAAATTAACTTTCAATACACCATTAACAATTCAAAAGTTAATCTTATTCGGATTTTTGTAACTTAAGTTTTGAAACCAAAACTTTATTAATTCTCAGGTTTACAAAACAAAATTTATTTTAGTAAATTAAATTGTTAATTTTGATATTAGGTTCTAAACGAAGTAATAGCGGCAATTCTTCGAGAGGAGGTTCTGGAATGAGCACTTTATCCGAGCATCGAGCAAGTCCTGCATTAAGCCGTGGTGATCATGGAATTAATAGTGCAGGAATTAACAAACCAATTCACGTTAATTCCAACATCCATATAAGTAAGTTTTACGTTTTTATTTCTTCTTATCTGTTGTATTTAACCTTTCTTTGAAACATGTTGCATAAAAAAATTTGAACGCAACGGCAAAGTTATTATCTAAGAGTGATGAAATTTATTATCATTAAGACAAGATACCACCGTCATTCTAATCACATTTTTCTCAATCTTTTCTTTTTTTTTTTTTTTTTCGTTTTTTGAATTCATGTACCAAAGACATGAAATTAAAATATTAATTATCATTGCTTATCAACTCTGGTGCAAATGATCTACGACAAGAATATTTTGTAATTTTCCAATAACCGTGTAAGAATGAGAATAAAAGTAAGTAAAATTTGTCGCATTTTAGAATTTAATAATATAAAAATAAAATAAAAAAATAAAATCTGCTTAAAATATTTTTGAGGGGTAAAAACATCAACTTTTTAGGGAGTAAAAGTAATTTTTTGAGGGTAAAAAAACTTTTTTTAAATAAAGATAATCAACTTTCAAATTTTTTAATATTCCAAAGCAATTACTTCAAATTCCATCAGATTTAAAAAAATAAAGAAGGCCATCTCTTCTTCATGAACATTTTAGTTTTTTTCAATATGAAAATCAGAAAGCGCTTTTTTCAAAATTGTTAACTAATTTCTTTCAATTCTATTACTCCCTCGAAAAATTCCCTTGAAATGTATATTTCTGTATGCAAAGATAAAGTTAGTGATGTACGCAAGTTACATGCACTAGAGTCTAATGGATTGAATGCATGATAGATGAAAGATGTAGTGTCCTACAGACTTATGGGTTATTCTCGTACGCCATTTATCTTTTTATCGATCAATAATTAGAAGAATTTTCCACCTAAGTTTCCTAGAACCCTGGCAAAAAACGGTTTACTTCATTTTGTGCAATGAAAGTGCAGATTTTGGTTTTTCTTTTCTCAATTTTTTACTATTATTATTGTCGCATAATAGTACACTGATATCTTATTAAAAATATCTTTCAACAAATCATTCAAATAAATGAACTACTTTGATTTAAAATAGCAAATTTAACTTTAGGTGCCTGTCGACTTTGCGAACGGGAAATTATTTATTTTATTAAAATTTTTTTATTATACTACATACATAATCATTTGCGCATTATTTAAAACTGAAACATTAATATAATAATTGTTTTATTATATTCTTTTGTACTTCTTTAACATTAATATACAGAATAAAAATATTTAGCCGTATTCATTTAAAACATGAAAATTAAATAATAATCTTCTCAACATTTCTCTTATTTTTTATATCAAATTCCTTTGAAAATTGCTCCATCACATGCCCTTAATCATAAGTATTTAAGGATCATTCGATGTAAAAATGCAATTTAACAAAAGTGATTGTTTCACTGAGAGAAATAGATACTACAGGATACCATCTAGATGGTACCAGATACCATATCTGATCTTAAATATACGGACAAGAATCTAGATGGTACGAGATAGCATCTGTATGGTACGGGTTAGCATCTGATAGTATCGGGATGGTACGATGTAGCATCTAGATGGTACGGTGTAGCATCTCTGATGGTAGAGTGTAACATAACCTCTCTACCATCAAAGATAGTAAAGTTCTTACCATCTATTTCTCTCAGTGTTAAAAAAAAAGTTTTTTTAAAAGGTTTCAAGCAAATTTCTTTTTAGTGTATTTTCAAAATTTAGTTCCGATTCCAACTCTATATATTAAAACTATTAAAATCACTGGGTTTAAATATGATTAATATGTAAAAAATATAATTATACCGGGTGTTTCAATTTAAGTACAATAATTTTTTTTAATTTAAATATTTAAAGCTTATTTTGTGTTATAAACACTTAGAATTCATAGAATTATTTGGTTTGGTAAAAAAACTGACATAACCTGAAAAACAATCGTTTTTCCATAATTAAATTTTGTTGACGGAGAGTTTTTTTTAACATATAAAGGTTCTAAGAGTAAAAAATAAATTTTTATACGCAATATTTGTAAGATTATATGAAAAGAAATGAATGTTCTGATAATCCTCAAAAATATTTATCATTTACTAATTAACTGTCAAATAAAAATCATGGCGACGGAGTGGAGTTTTTGACAGGAATTGGATTTTCCTAGTTTTTCCATTATATATTGGTTCTAAGAATAAAGAATCAATTTTTATAGATGATATTTGTAAGATTATATGAAGAAAAACGAATGTTTTAATAACAATTCATAATATTAATCATTTACCTACTAAATATCAAAAATAAATTATGGCGACGGAGTGGAGTTTATTATTTTTCCAATATATACTGATTCTAATATAAAAACAAATAATTTGTAATGGTAATATTGGTAAAATTTTGTAAAAGAAAGCAATTGCTCTTCTATAATAATATATCAATGTATCTATTAAAAATAAAAAAAACTGTGGCGACGGAGTGGAGTTTTTAAGTCACAACATTCAGCACAAAATTTAGGAAAGCACTTAAATCTTCAATTTATTTTATTGGGAAAAATATATCAGCAATCATACTTAAATATGCCTCAACACCTTCTTTTATGCTTTATTTCACTCTAAACATGTTTTTTTTAATTTCACTTATATTCGTATTTGGCGACGGAGTGGAGTTTAAAGCTGTGCACAAAACTATTTTAATTTTCTAAAATAAAATTACAGAAAATTTGCATTGACAATTTATGAATTTAATGGAAAATTTAATAATAAATAAATATTCTTTAAAGTTGGTTCAATGATATTAAATTGAATATTTCAGTAAATGCAAAATTTTAAATTTCTTTCTCCACTGATGTAATTAAAATACGCTAAATATTATAATATGGTAAACATTATATTTCAAAATGCAAATTTTTTTTTTTTTGTAAAAATGTTATGAACGATCAATTTGCCATTTTTGAGAGAATAACCCTTAAAAAAATTTCAAGTATTTATCAAAAGTGTGTCAGAAATGAATCGCATTCTGTCGCTTTTTTTTTTAGCTATTAGAATAAACAAAAGAGTAATTTGCATAATGATGTAATTTTTTAGTTAAATGCAAAAACTAGTAAATCCATTTTGTTAGATTCAAGCTACTCGGATCCAATGGGAGCATTACCTGTGCGGCCAATGACTGCGGTTGGGAAGAGAGATGACGATTTTGGAGACGAAGAACTTGGTGACGACTTGCTGCCAGAATGACCTATCATCATATTTTATCATTCATCTCTACTTATCATCAATCAAAACAAGTCGTTACGACGTTTTATCTTCAACGTCACCAAGTCTGCTCGATTCAACAATGTTATGAAATTCAAAATTGCATAATCTCATCTCTCGTCATTCATCTTACTTACACAGAAGTCATCATAAACACTTGCAAACATAACAACCTCATAATTTGTCATAATGGTTTCATTAACATATCATTCCTCAAATCTGTTCTATTTTATAAACGTTTTCACAATTTAATTTGTCCAACAAGTGCCTTGTTTTACAGAATTATTTAATAAAATTTAACAATATTAAACTTTTGTCTTGATTCTTTTCTTAATCCATGTATTATTATTATAAATATTATTATTATATTTATATTTTTTAATTCAACCTTCAATTACTAAGCTGCTTTTTTTATTAATAGTGAACGATTTTATGCTTTACAGTATTTAAAAAAATGTAACCAGCATTATTTTTAAGGATGTGGATAAAGTCCAAAGATTTTAATTAAATAAGAATTGTGTTTTTTGTACATCTGGAGTTTATTACTAATTGAGTTTTGAGCAATATAAATTAATGAATTTATGAGTCATATTCACGCAGAAGAAAACAAAATAATAGAAATTATAATGTAACGACCATTCCGAGAATTAACTTATATGTATGTTACGATTTTTACAATTCGCTATTAACCTTTAGCGTCAGAATGTTGTGAATAGATAACACCTTTATTATCATGTTTATTTCTTTTTTTATTTTAATGTTAAGTACTTAAAAAAAAACTAATATATTTATTTAAATTTATTTATAATAACAAACGGGCTTACAAATAAATACAAGTTTTTAGTTTTTAAATAAATCAATTTTCGATTTTCTAATTTTGCGCTCGTACAATTTTATAAACAGATTGAAAAGTAATTAAAAAACAAAGCTAAAAATTAAAACGACAAAAATAAAAATATGTATTATTGAATTTATCCATATGACCATATTCTTTATTAAATTTTGAACATTATAAGAGATCTTGGACCCTTTTAGATGAAAAATTCACAAAGTTAGAAGCGTCAATACCCTAGTTTTGAGAAAAACGAGTTTAAAGTTCAAGATTACCATTAGTGCCCATACATTTTAAAAATTAAAAACAAGATTATTTTATGTTTTTAATTACTATAAAGTTATGATAAACGCATGATTCGACGTGAGACATTACGTAGTTTGTTTTTCATCAATAAAAAAAAATTCGAAAATCTGAAGCTCCTTTAGAAAAATGCGAATATCTCGGAAAATATAATCGAAAACATGGATTCTTTTCATGTGGACGTAAACATATATATAACAAAATTAAAATAAAGAGAACAAATTTGGAAGAAAAGAAAAATATAAAAAGATAGAAAAAGATAATATTTAAAATATTTTTTCTTGTTGTAAAAGACTAAATAAAAATTGGAATTGAAGTGATTAATGCATGGTTCGATTGAAAGGTACTTCATGACTCAAAAGCAATAGTATTTTTCAGTTATGCCAGATCAGAGTCAGAAAAGAGTCAAAGTCTGGAAAGAAAGAGATAACAGTGATAACCAGAGAATTGGAGTGTGAACGTTTATGAGACACATAATCTAAAAAAAAATAGAACAGTACTTTTTCTTTGATAGTGAACCTTTACCCTTTATTGACACTCACACAAACACAATTATACATAAAATGAGTAAAGAATTCTTTTTTTAAATTTCAGGTATTAATAGGTAAGTGGGTATTTTCCAGAAGGCTGATTCTTACAGGCTTTTAATTTTATTTAGCAAATAAACTAATTGCATGTTACACACTGTTGTAGAATTTATTATGACAGATAACATTTCCAAAATTTCAAACAAACAAAAATTGTAAATTTTGGAACAATTGAAAGAAATATCCAAAAAAAGTCCATTATTCCAATGTAATATTTTCAACATTTCAAAGTAATATTTTAAACCTTCTAACAATATTTTAATATAATAACATTTCAAACATTCCATGTATCATTTAAAATATTTTAAATCAATACTTCGAACATTCCAATCTAACATCGCAAACATTTTAATGTTAAATTACAAATATTCCTAACATGTAACATTTTTAAAATTCTAAAGTAAGATTTTTACAGTGCTAAGTATAAAACTTCCAATGCAACATTCCCAATATTCAAATATAATTACAATTCAAACATTTCAATATATTATTTAAAACATTCCAACTTAATATTCCAATAAAACATTACCAACATTTTAATCTTAAAGAAACATTCCTGAGAAACATTTAGAACATTGTGAATTTAATATTGTGTTACATTTAAAAAACTCTAAAGTAACATTTCTAAAATTCTAAATAACATTTTAAATATTCCCAAAATTTAAATTTAATGCACCAAACATCTTAATGTTGACTTGAGAACATTCCAAATCTTTACATATCAATGTTAGATTCAAATAATTCTGAATTATAATTCGCAACATGTTCCAACATTTCAGAAAAAAAATACAATACAATATTTAATACAGTCCAACATAACATTCCGAACATTGCAATATAAAATTCTCAAGATTGTAATGAAACATTTCCAACATTCCAAAGTCAAATCTGAAAAATTTTTGACAATCCATGGTACTATTTGATATCTTTTAATTAAACATTTCTAACCTTATAATGTTATATTAATGCTGTTATATTAATGCTATGTTACAGTTAAATTTGTATTATTCTAATCTAACATTACCGACAGATAAGTCGAAACTTCAAAACATTTAAATGCATCACTCACGACATTTTAATGCAATATTTTCAACATTCCAGTGTAACATTTACAACAATTCAGTATAAGATTTAAAACAATTCAATATAATTAATTCAATGTAACATTGCTAACCTTGAATAGTCAAATTTAAATAACTGACAAAATTTAAAAGTAAAATTCGGAACGTTTCTATGCAACATTCCTTATTGAAATATAAAAAACATTACGAATTACTATTCTTAACATTCGAATGTGGAATTCCTAACATTCAAATGTAATATTCCTAAACATTCAAAACATTTAATGTAAGATTCACAAAATTTTTATGAATCATTTGAAATATTTCAATTTATAACTAAGAACAATCTAATGGAATATTTGAAGCATTATAGGGTAGTATTTGAAAATTTTTAATAACACATTCCCAACATTTAAAGTGTTCTCGAAATTTTAATGTAACATTTATGAGGCGCACAAATTTTCCATAAAACCCATTTAGCCTAAATCCGATTCAGTCTAAAACCATATATAGCCTAAAATGCATTCAGCCAAAAACCATAAAGCCTTAAAAGCATTCAACCTAAATCCCATTTAAACTAAAATGCATTCAGCCTGAATCCCATTTAACATAAATTCTATTTAACCTAAAATGCATTTAGCCTAAAATGCATAAAACCTATATCTCATTTAACCTAAATCCCATTTAACCTAAAATGCATTCAGACTGAAGCCCATATAACATAAATTCTATTTAACCTAAAATGCATTCAGCCTAAAATGCATAAAACCTATATCTCATTTAACCTAAATCCCATTTAACCTAAAATGTATTCAGACTGAAGCCCATATAACAAAAATTCTATTTAACCTAAAATGCATTCAGCCTAAATCCTATTTAACATAAAATGCATTCAGCCTAAATCACATTTAACCTAAAATGCATTTAGCCTAAATCCCATTTAACATAAATTCTATGAAACCTAAAATTCATGTAGCCTAAAACACATTATACCTAAAATACATAGACCCGTAATAAGGTGACTAAATATAACCAATTTTTGATTAAAATTAGCAGAGAGAGATTATTGATATAGCACCTGCAAAGCTATTTCTTTATTATTAGCAGATTAAATGCTTCTATTAACCTATAAGTATGGTTGTGATCGCCGGTATCTTTATTTATTTATTTATTTATTGATTCATTTGTCCTAGGAGATCCATGAGGACAATAATAAAAATATACATTAATTACAGAATATATCACGTACATCGTAGACTTAAAATAATTGGAAGAAAATAAATATAGATATATATAATAAGAGTAAATTAAATAGTAGCAACGATAAAACAATATTAGGCTTAACAATGGCAAATTGAAGCTATACCAATTTAAAACAAAAATAAAATGATAAATAAACAATATATAAAATAAAATAAATAACATGTTAAAGTTATTGAGATAAAAGTAAATGAGCATGAAATTTAATTTTAAAACTATCAAGGCTTACAGCATTAATTATTGAGGGTGGAAGAGAGTTCCATAAAGAGGCCGCAGTAACAACATAGGAACTCTTATAATGAGAAGTCCTACATAAGGGAATCCTGAAGACATCAGGACACCTTAATTCTCTGTTAGTGATGTCATTTCGGAAGCAAAATTTTTCATAAAGATAAAATGGTTTTTTCGTATTAAGAATGACATATGTAAGACAGCCGATAAACAAAAGGCGTCTATTGCTTACATTAAGCCACCTCAGTCTTTCACGATAGGGAGAAATATGATCATAATATTTTAGATCAAAAATAAATCTAATGCAAGAGTTGAGGAGTCTCTCAAGCTTATTGTTAAGTTCATCAGTAAGATCATTGTAGACAGCACAGCAATAGTCAAAGTGCGGCAGTATTAATGAGGAAATCAATTGAGTCCTGAGCCTGATCGAAAGAGCCCTTTTCTTAGATTTAAGCTGGTTTAAGGTGGCATAGACTCTTTTGCAAATTTGACCCACATGCTTGTCCCAGACCAAATTAGGTCTGAAGATAACTCCCAAATTTTTGACAGATTGCACATAAGGAATTGTAAAGTTATTGATCTTAACCTGAGGACAATTATTTAGATTTAAATTATTTACGTGCCAAGAGGATCCGCAGATCATAGCGTAAGTCTTACTTAGATTGACCTTGAGATGATTTGCCTCCGCCCAATCACAAACAGCTTTCACGTCCTCATTGATCTGATCAAGAGACTCATTAAGCTCATCCAAGCTGGTGTGACGATGGATTTGCAAATCATCAACAAAGGACTCATGTTTAACATGCTTGAGAACACTCCTCAAATCACTAGAGAAGATCAAGAACAGGAGAGGACCCAGCACTGAACCTTGAGGAACACCCGTCCCAATTAGACCCCACTCCGAAATTTCTCCATTTGAGCCAACCACAGCCTGCCTTCTACCAGAGAGGTAGGAGGCAAACCATTTCAAGGCAGAATAAGACAATCCAATTGATTTGAGTTTTAATAGCAAAAGATTATGAGGTATCATATCAAATGCTTTACTGAAATCAAAAAATACAATTATTGTTACTTGCTTCTGATCAATAGCCTGACTGATATCATCCGAGACTTTCAGCAGCAGAGTTTGAGTGCTAAGTCCCCGTCTGTATCCAGATTGATGAGGATCAAGAATTTGATTTGATTCGACGTATTTAAGTAATTGATTAAAAACTAATCTCTCAAGAACTTTAGATAAACAACAAAGAATAGCAATAGGCCTGTAGTCACTAGGATGTTCAGGATTTTTTACTTTGTTAATAGGTTTAATGATGACCTTTTTCCATTCTTCCGGAAAGACAGAGGTTTGCAGAGATTAATTAAAAAGAGCAAGAACGTGAGGAAACAATGCCGGCATGGCCTTTATGACAACACTCATAGAAAAACGATCAGGTCCTTGAGCATCTGACTTAATACTGCTGAGAGCATCAACCAAGGCAGACGGACAAATATCAGCAAAGTGAAATTGAGAATCATTATACTCAATGTCAGAAAGAGTATCCATTAGAAACTGAGGAGTTATGTTGAAAGATGAATCTCCACATACTGATAAAAAGTGAGCATTTATTTCATTAACGTTAAAACGAAGTGGAGAGTCATCATTTTTTTTAGACACAATACCTAGAAACCTCAGTTCCCTCCAAATGCTTCTCTGATCAGACAATCCCCGAAGCCTGCCAGCACTGTAACCATCACGCGCCTCCCTGATGCAAAATTTAACTTTATTTCTAAGACGTCTATAGTCATTCTTAATCACGGGATCGCGAACTCTCTTCCAAACTCTAAATATTGAATCTCTCTGCTTAATCAAATCACGAATCTCATCATTCATCCATAGGCTAACATTTTTAATTTTATGTTTGCCACTTACATGAAGGCACAAAGGAGCATGTTCATCCAGCGCAACATTGATCGTATTATTAAGAAAATTAAGTTTAAAATCTACAGACTCAAGAGCAATAAAATCATTCCAGTTAATAGAGCCAAAAGAGGAGAGAAAAGCGCTATCATGAATTTTTCTTGAATTTCGAAAAGGCTTGACAGTACTAGAGACAACATTGGCCTTCCATTTGTAGGTAACTGAGACAAGCTCATGACCAGCCACAAAGGGAACATGAGATTGAGAGGAGGAAATCAACTTGTCCTCACTATCAATCACACACAAATCAAGCCAGGATTGAGAAGACTTGGTGTGATGAGTTGCAGAATATGGAACAATAAAGAAGTTAAAAGATTCAAAAAAGTCAGTGATATAGCTGGAATCTAAGGAAGCCTTATTAAGATCATAATTAAAATCACCACAGATTACTATATTTTCATAAGAATTGATTAATCGAGTAAGATGGTATTCGAAATCTAAAAGATTATCACCTCTTGGTCTACGATAGACAACTGCTAAAAGTAGAGGCTTCGAACCAGGTTTTGAAATTTCCACAATAATAAATTCAGGTTTATTATCAAATGAACAGGGGGAAAAGTAAAGAGTTTTAGAATTAAGGACATTTCTTACATATACTGCAACCCCACCACCACGTTTATCCTCCCTGTCTCTACGAATTAAATAGTAATTAGGAATACTTATCATACCATCGCTGATACACTCAGTAAGCCACGTTTCACTTAAGGCGACAATATCAAAATCATTAATTGCTAGATTTGCACGCAAAAGATCAATGTTCTGCTTAAGAGAATTAATGTTTATGTGACATATCTTGAGTGTCGAGCATTCTAGAAGATCCGAAGAAATCGTAGACTGAGAAGGGTCCAATGATTGTCATTCAGTAAGTTGCTCCAAATCCTTGATGCAATTGATCTTGATCGACTCTTCACCATCTATCCGTCTTGCGAAGATAGTACCCTCTCTGTGCCATACATATTTATATTTCATTGCTTTAGCTTTACTTCGGGTTTCCTTAAGAAGATTGTAAAAGGTTGAAGGAAGATATGCGTTGATGTAAACACGCGATTTAGCAAATGATGCCCGGATCTCAGTAGCAAAAAGTGACTTCTTATTACTCATAGCCGCAATAAACTTCTCACAAGGCCCAGAAGATGAGAAACGAACAAGGATACTACGAGGCTGATCACGGGATGTACTCATATTAGCATCCAAAGAATTCCTCCCAGCAATCCGAGAAGAAGAGATAATTTCTGAATCTGCCAGATCCATCTTCAAAACAGAAGCAGCATCACATATAATTTGTTTCAAATCCTCATCAGCAGATTCAGGAAGACCAGACACAACCAAAGAATTAGAACACTGTTTGATTTCAGTCCTTGTTAAGCGTTGTTCCATTCTGTCTCGATCCTGCTGAAGAGCTAATATTTGTCCGTGAAGAGACTTATTTTCTTCCGAAAGACTGGAGACTCTAACATCAAGATCCTTAGTTTTTGTAGTGATTTCATTGAGCTTCATTGTATTATCACTTATTGTTTGCTTAAGTTCAGGAAGACACTTGACAATTGAATTTATTTCTGCCAAGCCCGAAGAGAGTTCATCTTGCTTAGTACGCAGTGTTTTTACTTCAGATGAGCAATTATTTATGGCCGACATAATTTGCTCAAATTGAGAGGGAGATAAATCATTTTGTTCAGAGTCCCTTAGCCTAGAAATTGGCTAAAGGCTTATTTTCTCAGTGCAACATGCATTCAGCCTAAAATTCATTTAACCTACATCGCATTCAACATAAAATGCATTCAGCCTAAGACACATTTAACCTACAATGCATTCAGCCTAAAACACATTTAACCTAAAATGAATTCAGCCTAAAACCCATTTAAGCTAAAACTCATTTCAGCTAAAACTCATTTAACCTAAATCCCATTTAACCTAAAATGCATTCAGCCTAAAACACATTTAACCTAAAATGCATTCAGCCTAAAACACATTAAACCAAAAATGCATTCAGCGTAAAACACATTTAAGCTAAAGACTCATTTCAGCAAAACTCAATTAACCTAAATCTCATTTAACCTAAAATGCATTCAGCCCGAAACACGTTTAACCTAACGTGCATTCAGACTAAAATTCATAAAACCTAAATCCCATTTAACATAAAATGCATTTAGTCTACAATACATACAACCTATATCTCATGTAGCCTAAATTCCATTTAACCTAAGATCCATTCAGCCAAAATCCCATTTAACATAAATTCGATTTAATCCAAAATGCATTCAGCCTAAAACAAATTTAACCTAAAATGCATTCAGCGTAAAACATATTTAAGCTAAAACTCACATTAGCTAAAACTCATTAAACTTAAATCCCATTTAACCTAAAATGCATTCAGCCTAAATCCCATTTAACCTAAAATGAAATCAGTCCAAAATTCATTTAACCTAAATCCCTTTAAACTAAATCCCATATAACATTAAATGTATTTAGCCTTTATCCTTTTTAACGTAAAATACATTCAACCTAAAACACATTTAACCTAAAATGCATTCAGCCTAAAACCCAATAAGGCTAAAACTCATTTAACCTAAAACGCATTTTACCTAAATATACCATTTAACCTAAATCCCATTTAAACTAAAATGTATTTAGCATAAAATTCATTTAACCAACATCCCATGTAAAATAAATCCTATTTAACCTAAAATGCATTCAGACTAAAATTCATTTAACCTAAATCCTATTTAACATAAAATGCATTCAGTCTAAATCCCATTTAACCTAAAATGCATTCAGCCTAAATCCCATTTAACACAAACTCTATGTAACTTAAAATTCATGTAGCCTAAAACACATTAGGGGAGAGTGGCTATCAATGTACCGGGTTTTTTTCAAGGTCATAGTACTTATTGAATTTCACCAGTTTCAAGCACTTCTTTGCATCAATATAAAACTACAACACTTATCTAGGTAATGCACACATATTTTACACGATTTATTTTGATTAAATAATAGAATTTAGGGTTTTTCTAAAGTAACAAGCTATTTTCATTTTCAACAACCTGGGTACACAATGAACCACCTCTATAATAATACTAAAAATGTTTAACAATAGTAATATTGCAATTTTCACTTTGTAAACAAACTTATTTTCTATCAAATACTATAAAAAATTATTACTTAACACCTTTAATTGATAATGTATAACATAAATATACCTCAAATTTAAGTTAACTATCTAAAATGGCATTTTAGTTCTGCTATGTTGAGAAAAGTACTGATAACAATTGCTGTAACATGCTGTACGCATGCTTAGTTTTATAATCAGGCATACCACTCTAGAAATCGAAAATACACTGAAATTCCAGGTGGTTCATTGTTCCCTGGTACATTGAATCAACATGACATTTGCAACAAAAATGGTTTTTTATAACTTAATCCAATATTTCAAAATCTTTATCTCATTAGAATATTGTAGTTAAGGTCCAAAACAAAATAAATCGTAAGTACATTTATTTTTAAATGGCCTTATTTCAATTAAAAAACGTGTTTTTATTTTAGGTAAATTTTTTCTTCAGTACATCAAAAACAGTTTTTTCCAGTTTTCTCTGTAATGAATAAATCCACACGTCTCAAATTTATGGACGTAGTGTGTTTACGCAAACTTAATTTATATTTAAAATTAGGAGAATTTTTATTTAATTGTTTCTGAGAAAATTGAAATGGTTCATTGAAAAAACTGGTACATTGATGGCCACTCTCCCCTATAACTAAAATACATAGGCCCGTATAATTTTGATACAAATTTTTTCGTGAAACTCGTTATATTGTAATCCTGAAAATAAGTTTCATATTTTACTCCTACTAAAATCAAAGATTTTTAAGTTTTCATTATTTAGTAATTGAACTTACTGGATTAATTAAGTCTTTTAATATTAATTTAATGTATTAAAATCAATTATTTAATAAATAAATCTTAAAAATCTTTAGTTTTTGGAGGAGTATAGTATCACATTTATCTTCGGGAGTACAATATAACAAGTTGTAAAAAAATTTGTTTCAAAATAATACGGGCCCAAATACATTTACCCTAAAACCCAATTAAGCTTAAACTTATTTAATCTAAATCTTATTTAACCTAAAATACAATCAGCCTAAAATTCATTTAATATTAATTCTATTAAACCTAAAATGCAGTTAGCCTAAAACACATTGAGCCTAAAATGCATTCAGTCTAAAATTCATTTTACCTTAACCCCTTGACTATGGATGACGTGTATACACGTCACGAAAAAAACGGGCCCAAACTGAGGATGACGTATATACACGTCATGATGAAAGCAAGAGTATGGCTTAACGAATTTTTATAAAACTTGGCACTAGGGGGTTTTTCGGATCGCTGAGTACGAACTTGAAGTCAAATAGTCCAAAATTCAAAATGGCGGATCCAATATGGCCGCATTAAAAGTTTTTTTTCTGGTGGCCATATTGGACCCGTCATTTTCAATTTTTAAACTTTGGTATCAGATTTGTATTCAGCGACCTCAAAAACCACTTAGTAACAAGTATCTCAAACTTTTGTTGACATCTTAAGATTTTCAAAATTTTTGGCGGCCATGTTGAACCCGCCATTTTCAATTTTTGAAATTTTGAAATTTGACTTCAAATTCGTACTCAGCGATCCATAAAATCCCCTAGTACCAAGTTTTAACAAAATTGAATAATCAGAAGTGGCTACACAGTTTGAGACCACTTTATGATATTTTAGCAGCACAGTCAAGGGGTTAATCTTATTTAACCTAAAATGCATTCAGCCTCAAACCCATTTAAGCTGAAACTCATTTAACCTAAACACCATTTAACCTAAAATGCAATCAGCCTAAAATTCATTGAACCTAAATCCTATTTAAGATTAAATGCATTCAGTCTACAATTCACATAACCTATATCTCATTTAACCTAAATCCCATTTAACCTAAGATCCATTTAGCCAAAATTCCATTTAACATAAATTCTATTTAACCTAAAATGCATTCAGCCTAAGTCCCATTTAACCTTAAATGCATTCAGCCTCAAGCCCATTTAAGCTGAAACTCATTTAACCTTAATCCCATTTAACCTATAATGCATTCATCGTAAAATTCATTTAACCTAAATCCCATTGAACCTAAAATGCATTCATCCTAAAACTATTTGTCCTAAATCCCATTGAGCATAAATTTTACATTATAAATTAGGTTCAATGGAATTCAGGAAAAATGATTTTAGGCTATATGCATTTTAGTTACAATGGGATTTAGGATAAATGCATTTTAGGTTAAATGGAATTTAGGTTACATGAGATTTAGGCTGAATGAATTTTAGGTTAAGTTGAATTCAGGCGGAATGCATTTTAGGTTGAATGGGATTTTGGTTAAATGTGATCTAGGCTAAATGCAATTTATTTTAAATGAAATTTAGGCTGATTGCATTCTTTGTAAATGAAATTTAGGTTAACTGGAGTTTAGGTTTAATGGAATTTAGGTATATGAAAAGTTGCATACATTTTTTGCAATTTCTAATTACATGGGGTCAATACTTGATGCTTTATTTATTTTGACTCCATCATTTTCTCCAAAACTCAAATGACAAAATCTCCAATAATCCGAAATTTATTTTTCAGAATATTGAACTTTCCGAATCTACGTTTGTCATAAATTTTAACTTCCCGAATATCCATTTGTCAAAATATTTAACTATTCCGAACCTCTATTTGTCAGAATATTAAACTTTCTGAATTTCCATAATTGTCAGAATATTGAACTTTTCGACTTTCCATCTATTAGAACTTTTATTTTCCTGAATCTCTATTTATTATAAGTTTTAAGTTCCCAAATCTCTATTTGTCAGAATATTTAACTTTACGACTGCTAAACAGACAGAATTTGCATCTGCCCGACTAAAGGAATGTAGAACTTCTTAAAGCCAATCTGAAATCACTTTTAGCAATTCTACATTTCTTTGTAAATTCTTTCTAAATTTTGTCTGTTTAGCAGTTGGGGAGTTAAATATTCTGACAATAGCACCGTCCGACAAAAATTAACTTTTTTTCTCACACACAAAAAAATCAAACATTTTCGGAAACTATGACCAAAAAAAAAATACCCGTGTCTGGTCGTTTTGCTACATCAAGTCGTTTGTGGCTTTAGGGGTGAAAACAACCCTTAAATGAAAAGTGACAAGATATTTTTTTAAATCATATTAATTACTTATAAAGCTTGATGTCTAGGGGTTTTCGGGCTCGCTGGTTACGAATCCGATGGCAGTTTTTCAAAATTCAAAATGGCGGATCCAATATGTCGGACAACTTTTTTTAAAAATAGATTCAATTTGCCTGAAACTCGTTACTGGGGGGTTTTTGGGGACGCTGATTACGTATCTGATGTCAGATTTTCAAAATTTAAAATGGTGGATCCAATGAAAATAAAAACAAAGAATTACGTTTAGGACAATCCATTTTTATTCAAGAACACTCACAATTCTGATATACAAATAGAAAACAAATAACATTTGTTATATTTTGATATTCAGTTGCATAGCTAAAGAAAATAGTATAAATATCAAATTAATGTCAATCGTTGATATTGTTACTTAAAAAAGAAGTGTTAAACAATCACTTTATATTTATTAAGTCATCTAACTTAAGCTTTCTATTTTCGAATATACTAACCTACTACAAAGTTTGCTTCGTTATTAAAAAAATGTCCTATATGCAAAGACACATTTGTGGAAATGTTTAAATTTTTTGTAATCTTCATCTCTATGAAGCCGCCATTTTAAATTTTAAAAATTTGACATCAGATTCGTCATCAGCGACCCCAAAAACCTCCGAGTAACGAGTTTCAGGAAAATTAAATCTATTTTTAAAAAAGTTGACAGCCATATTGGATCCACCATTTTGAATTTTAAAAATCTGACATCAGATTCGTCATCAGCGACCCCAAAAACCCCCGAGTAACAAGTTTATGTCATTCTCACATCGGATTTGTAATCAGCGAGCCCGAAAACTCCTAGATATCAAGTTTTATGAAAAATTAATATATTTTTCATAAATATCATGTCACTTTTCATTTAAGGGTTGTTTTCACCCCTAAAAGCCACAAACGACTTGATCTAGCAAAACGGCCAGATATACGGGTATTTTTTTTTTGTCTTAGTTTCCGAAAATGTTTGGTTTGTTTGTGTGTGAAAAATCGTGTCGGACGGTATAAGAGATTCGGGAACTTAAAATTGAAAACAAATGGAGATTCGTGAAGTTAAAAGTTCTGACAAATGGAGTTTCGGGAAGATTAATATTCCTAAAAAAAATGTCGATCTATTGGAGATTCTGACAACTGAGTTTTAAAGTAAATGATGGCGTACCAGTTTTATATTCAAATTTCAGAATTTAATTGTTAATTAATTGTTAAATTAATTGTTGTAAATGTGCAATTTTGTTGTCATTTGGAGGTGAAAAAGAAATTTATGAAAGAGTGATACTACGTCAGTAAACACTCGTGCGTTTGGTCCACGTGTTCGGTTCTATGTACTTATAATCTAGCGTAGTGATAAATAACAGTTCATGCGCATTGGTGAATGAAAGCACACAAAGAAACGAAAAATGAACCGTCGCCCGTATTTGTAATAATTATAAGCGAGAGACCAAGAGTGGGCTCTGCATTACTGGGGGCCCGTCTCTAAATGCGCCAAGTTTCCGGCATCGGCTGTAGGCACTTAGGCAGTTGCTCGTGGAACTCCGAGAACATTTGACTATCTCGTTTTAACGTCAACTCAACAATTCACATTCAGTTCTTATTCGTTAATGCTTCCAAATAATTAAACAGACCTTGTGCATTGCAGACAATTTCAATTGTGACAAGACAGGGATAGATTTTCTGACAAAAAGGTGAGTACCAACTTCAATCAACAAATATTTTTTAAACACGTGGCAAAATCAAATTAATTCATTTAAAGACAAATAAACTAAAATAAAAAACTTAAACTGAAAACAAAAATTAGAAAAGTTAAATGTAAGTATCTGAAATTTGACAATAAATACGTAAATTAAAAACAAATAAAAAAGAAATAACAATTTTCACGGAAAGCTGAAGAACAACTTTTTAAACAAGGAATATTTTTTTTATAATGGGTGAACAATTTCAAATTTATACCATTTCAGAATGTATTTTTTTTTTTTTTTTTTTAATGCAAAGAAAATTTTTAATAACAATTATAGATGTACGATCTAATAAATTAGAAAATTTGTAACACTGATTTTAATCGAGGTTGAATTATTATTAACTGTCAGAAACTTGTTTAAGACGGTGTCTAGATTCAAGTTTAGAATTCTCAAACTGGTTTATCATTGTGGTGATTTATTTTTTGTGGCGAAAGTTTTGTATGAATCGAACTGGAATAACGATAATTTAATAAATAAAAAAAAATAATAAAATTCATCTTTTCCGTTCTTATAGATTCTTTCATTTTTGAAATCTTCAAGTCGAATGTAGTGTCACAACTCTTAAAAATCGGGAAAAATGTTTTATGTAAATTTAATTACATAACTTTTAATCAGAATTCAACGGGTCACGACTTCTTAAACTCGAATTTTGATTTTCACTACTTGTCAGTTATTTTACTTTATCGAAAGCATGTCTCGAATTTTGAGTCAATTTTTGTATACGAAATGCGTTAATAAAACATTGGTTTACAATTAATAAAATTACAGTAAAATTAATTTTCCAACTCTTTTTTTTGTTGAACTTTATTTATAGTAAAAAATACCTCAAACATTACTAAAAATACAACAAAATGTAACCATAAAAAATATTAATTTTAATTTTTAATTCACTACAACTAAAGTCAAAAAGATAAGAATTAATGACAAGTACTTTCTGAAAATGTGAATGCTGGAAATACTTAAAATTAAATTTAAAAGTTAGAACTTAATCAAATTTCTTAAAATCAAATAATTAAAATAGTTTCTTTACACGACTTTTTTAAATTTACGCCGCATTCTCTGTTAATAAGTTGAACTATTTAATGATTCGAGATAAGAGTTACTTTCGAAATAATACATGTCATTGAAAGATTAGGCGGCTAATTTATCAATTTTTAGAGTAAATTGACTACTCAAATGATATAAGCTCTTTTGCAAAAAAAAAAAAAAAAAAAAAAAAAAAAACGATTGAATCAATCAAAAAACCATATTTACGAGATTTAACTAAGAAAATGAAAAGTTTGTCTTCGACTTTGTATATATTATTATGTTTAAGAGGTCAATACCGTATAATAAAACACGTGCGAGTCGAGAACAAATTCACTTACATAATTTCTTTTTTTTATTTCAAATTCGTTTTTGACTTAAATCGAAAAAAGAAATTTGTGAATTTACATTTAATTAACGCAAATTGAACTAATCAGGACATTCAAGAAAATATAATTAGAAAGTTCACATATTTTGATTTTATGATATTAAAGTTATATAATAAGACGCATTTCACAAATTCTTTTTTTATTATAATTTTTTTCGTATCTTAAACTTGACTTACCAAATTGTCAATTAGCAAAATTTTTTATTGAAAGGGGCATTTGGCATGCATTTAATTCATTCGAATCATCCTAATTTGGATAAATCGATTTCAAATAAATTATGACAAATATGAATTCAGATAAATAAGAATTATGATAAACTGTGAGTAAAAGAAATAAAATTTGTAAGATTTGATGTTTTGGATAAATTAAAATTATAATAAATAGTTGTTCAATTAAAACAAATTTATAATAATTGCAAATTATGAAAAATGTTAATTCGGTTAACAAAATATTGATATTTTGCTAGTAAATAAAAGTTACGACAAATGATGATTGAAAAAAAAATTATGCAAAATGAAAACTATAACAAATGCGAAATATAACAAATTCTACAGCAATTGTTGTTTTGCATAAAGGAAAATTATGCAAAATGCTAATTTGGATAAGTAAATATTTTAACAATTGTCTTGAGACAAAATGAAATTTATGATTAATGGTAATTGAAAAAAATAAAAATCAATACCAATGTCTGTTTTAATAAATGAAGATTAAGACAAGAATTTAATTGGATAAATGAAGTTTATGAAAAATAGAAATTGGAATAAACAGAAGTTTACTGAAAATTATATTATTCTGCACATTGACACAATCGAATTATTTCTGAATTTTTAAAAAACGTAATAAACTTTTTTTAGAAAATGTTAAATTTAAAAAAAAAATTGAATTCGTTGCTACAGTTAATAAACACATGCAAGAAATAATAAAAAAAAATATACCCAGGATGAGATGCGAACTCTCTCCACTCACGACTGCCAATCGAGTACTCTAACCACTGCTCTACGCTGCACCAAAGAAATGGACAAGTTTAATCACACAATAATTAATTCTTATTAAATATCTAGGATTAAATATCATTAATTTTTAAATGCAGTCGGTATAGTAGACCCAACATTAATCCCCACTGGAATTAAATCAAAAGTTTTTCAGTTTAAAAATCACAAAAAAATATTACTTAATAATTATAAAAAAATATTTGACTTTTCTAAAATTTAAAACATAAAATTTTTTATATTGCTTGTTTAAACATTGTTTTGTTTGGAAGTTACACTTTAGAAATTAGATTAGCCAATGTCGTTATTTGTTGTACATAATAAAATATCTTTGTAACAGTTTTAATTCTAAAATGGCAAATGACTAGTGTGCGTGTTACGCTACCAATTAAAGTTGGTAAAGGGTCAACTGGCTCAATTATCGGACTTGACGTTTTGCACCTTCCAATTTATTTTAATAAAGACTATTTGACGCTTCGTGACTCGGAAAAATGTTCTAGGAACATTCTTATTTCTTGATTGTCACTAGAAGCGGATAAAGTAAAAGCCTATAGTCACATTTTCCCCATAGAAGTTAAATTTCTCTAAATTCCCTAAAAAAAAATTTATACATAAGCTAATGCATTAAATGTAATTTGTATACTTAAATATTTCTTTTTTTTAATCTGTCCTCTGTTTCGTAAGCGGCCTCCGTAACCTCAAAATATCAACTCTCAATCGAATCCGTTCGATTTTAGATTAAGTTGGGAAATTTTATACGAAATTCTATATAATTCTTCTCTAATAAGTGAGGTGTAGACTTTCTTCACAATTTGAATTATTAAATTCTTTCAATTCTATAAAAAATCTTCCGATTTTTACTAAACAATTAGAATTTCCTCACTGTGTGGCTTAGAGCAGAGGTTAGCATTCTGGACTTGTAGTTGTGTCATGCGCGGGTTCGTATCTCGGCGTCAATATTTTTTTTTAGATGCATAATAATATTTTTTTCTATCTTTCGAAATTCCCAAAGAGTTTTAGATGCTAAACCTTAGTTTAAATAATTTTTTTATATTTAAATTCAAATTTATCGGAAAATAAAACAATGAATATATACAATAGTTTATATTTTCTAATTATTCGAACTTAAAGTTGATTTTTTGTAAACTTAAAACAATTATGATTGTTTCATGTATGTAAAATTGTGTGTAAATATTTGTAAAATACATATGTCGAAATAATTTTCGACATATTTTCGAAGTTTATATTTTCTAATTATTCGAACTTAAAGTTGATTTTTTGTAAACTTAAAACAATTATGATTGTTTCATGTATGTAAAATTGTGTGTAAATATTTGTAAAATACATATGTCGAAATAATTTAGAGCAAAGAATGTTATAAAGAGCTTAGAAATCAGTGATACAAGTGGAAGAGAGGCACGTCTGCCTCAACAGCCAATAAGCTTCTGTTGCTAGCGATAACTCGTTCTTTTGTAGGCGACCGTTATTCATAGGCGTCAGAGATAATAACGAGGATAATAAGGGGAGAAGGAGAAAAGAACAACACTCTCGACATTTTAAAAATTAATTGACATTAATGCAAGAATCTTAAATGACCCTTCGTCATCGTCTTCCTCTGATAAATCAAGTATTTTAAATCCTCGTATCACATTGTGTACTCAGACGATGTGAGAAGACATTTTTTTTTTTTTTAAACACTTAACATATATTGAGAGTTCTTGTAGACTTGCTGATTTGATTTTTTTCATAACAACATGACGAAAGGAATCATTGACATTTTATCATTTCATTTTCAAATTAAATTTGTGAAAAAATTCGAGAAAATATCTCAAAAAGTTTAGCCAATTTGATTATTCTGACTTTGGATTCAGATTCTGTGAAGAGAAATACGTAGGAAGTGTTTTGGTCAAAATATTATTTTTTTTATTCAGCAACCTTATTTATACTTACATCTGATTGTCTCCAAACTTTTTTTCCAGGACTTTAAATTTAGAATTCGAATTTATTGTAAATGTTCAATTATGTCTTAAACTTTTTTCCTTGCGATAAGAAAACGGATTAAATTAACGAATCTTTTGAATTAATTTTAATAAAATGCCTCGTTAGTTTTTTAGTACCTACATAATATATTCTTTTTCATAAAAAATGTCTGCTTTCTGAAATCCTTAAGTTTACTACACTCCAAATAATCAAGAACAGGTTTCCAATAGTTCTCTAAAAACAATGAAGACCTTCTCCAAGATTTCAAGGTCTAAAACTAAAATTTTTATGATCCGTTTTTTCCCCTATTATTTATGGTTGTATTTACATTTATCTGACATTAATGTATTTACGAATTTTATGTTGAAAATATTATCTTTATAAGAAAAGTTTTTTATATTTATATGTCTATGGTGAGATATATGCGCATACGCAATAGTCTTAAATCTTTATGCTTTGTCATAAGTCGTGTTATGTCTTAAATATTACGTTTACCCCTTTTCTAAAATATTTACGATTTTTTTGTCAATTTTTAAAATCTAATTACCTTCCTTAACATGCAAAAGAAGATTGTATAGTTATCAAAATTTTGTTATGAAATATTTCCGATTAAGCATTCTAACATATAATTTGTTATTGCATGTGGCTTCTTAATTATTGTACTATCTGGGTAATCATTGGTTTCATATCTTTGAAAAAAGACTTATTTTTTATAACTGTAAAGTCCAATTTATTATTACTATTTAACTTTTACAAAACTTTCAAATAGTGCTGACCAGTTCCAAAAGTAAAATTAACATATGTATGATTGGGCTTTGATTTTAATAAGGAATTACAGAATTTTTCACTATTTCAAAAATATTGCAAGTTATACTTAAAAATATCGATTATCAAATTTATCAATCAGCAATATTAGGTTTTATGCAGATACTATACCTTCACATCTACAGATCATTACACTGACCTTCGCACAAAATAATAATTGTTCATCTTTGCGCAACACGAGCGCTCGAATTACAGAGTATTCGAATTGAAAAACTGCTATACATACCTTCAGAAAAAAATGCCGTTCTTCCTTTGTTTCTTTTTTTAATTCTAAGAATATGTTAAATTTATCAGAATTACATAACTTTCCAAGAAAAATGATAATTTTTTATATTACTAGCAAAATTTACGCGCAAAAAACTTGGTCTTTTTACCTTCATTATTACCTCGTGCAACAGGCATATTTTATGGATATCCAAATTTTATCTTCTTCTTTCTTTTTGTTTATTGGCTTGAAATATTGAATTAGAAATTGAAGAAAATTTTTGAAAATGATAAAAATAGTTAACAATTGTAGCACATAATTAAAATCATAAAAGAAAATAATTCTTAAAATTTGAAGAAAGTTTTAAATATAATTTTAAATTTACTACTCAAAGAGTGAATTTATTAAATTTTTAATCAATGAAATTTCAAATTAATTGAAGTTCAAAAAATTATAATATTATATCATTGTCATTGTAGTCTTGTTGATCCTAAATATATTCTGTATTTTTCAAAATTAATTTTTACAAATTTTTGTTATTTTCTTTAATTTACAATTATTTCTATCAATTATTTTATTATTAAATTTATTTTTCAATTAATTTTCAATCACTTTTTGTCATTTTCAATTATTTTTTTATTAATTTTCTAATTTTTTTTATTACTTATCTCAAATTTTAGTTATTTTTTTAATTTACAATTATTTTCATCATTCTGCAATTATTTTCTTATATTACAAATAAATTCTGAAATGTTTTAAATTATTTTTCACAAACTAAAATTATTTTCTTCAATTTTTCATTATTTTTATTACTTTACAAATATTTTCTCCAATTTTTTAATATTTTCATTATTCTTCAATTAATTTCCTAGATTTTAAAATATTTTTCTCAGACTTTAATAATTTTCTTTAATTTTCAATTATTATTGTTATCATTTTACAACCAGTTTCTTCATTTTTCAATTATTAATATCATTTTTCAAAGATTTTTTTCTAATTTTCCTTTTCTTTTATATTTTTGCAATTATTTTCTCCACCTTTGAATTAGATATATTAATTCTTTTTAAATTAATTTCCTAAACTTTTCTTTTATATCTCAAATCTAAGTTACTGTATCCACGTTACAATGTAATACCGAAAATTTTAATTATTTATCTCAAATTTCCATTATTTTCTTCAATTTACGATTTTTTTTATCATTTCTCCATTATTTTTTGTCATATTCAATTATTTTTTAATTAATTTTCAATTTTTATGTAATTTATCACAATTTCCACTTATTTTTTTAATGTACAATTATTTTTATCATTCTGCAATTATTTTCTTTCATTACAAATATATGTAGCAATTTTTTCAATTATTTATCAAAAAGTAAAATTATTTTCTTTAATTTCTAATTATTTTCTATTACTTTGCAAATATTATCTCGAATTTTTTTATTATTTCCATTACTCTTCAATTAATTTCCTATATTTTAAAATATATTTCTCAAATTTGAATAATTTTCTTCTATTTCCAATAATTAATATTCTCATTTTACAATGATAACTTTATATTTTTTTACATAAATTTGATTTCTTATTATATTTTACATTTCTATTATTTTCTTAAACAGAACTCTATGTATGGACTATTGTATCTAATATAGAAATTATTATAAATTTTGTAATCAATTTTTTCAATTTTTAATTATTTTTATTACTTTGCAAATATTGTCTGAAATTTTTTATTATTTTCTTTACTCTTCAATTAATTTCCTAGATTTTAAAACATATTTCTCAAATTTTTATAATTTTCTTCAATTTTTAATTAGTTTTATTACTTTGCAAATATTGTCCCGAATTTTTTAATAGTTTCATTACTCTTCAATTAATTTTCTAGATTTTAAGATATTTTTCGGAAATTTCAATAATTTTCTTCAATTTCCAATTATTTTTGTTATCATTTCGCAATCAATGTCTTCAATTCTTTTATTAAGGGCATGTGAAGGAGAATGACGTCACTTGTATAGGCAAAATTTGTCCGTAAACTTTCTTTCAAAATAATAAATATTTTTACATTAAACTTTATGGAATTACTTAAAATATCATTAAGATGGTCTCTCTGACCCAAATTTGTTTAAATTTTGCCTTAAAATTAATTTTGAAAAAATTAGCTGATTTTCGAAAAATAAAAAAAATTAATTTTAAGGCAAAATTTAAACAAATTTTGGTCAGAGAGACCATCTTAATGATATTTTAAGTAATTCCAGAAAGTTTAGTGTCAAAACGTTTATTATTTTAAGAGAAAGTTTACGGACAAATTTTGCCTATACCAGTGACGTCATTCTCCATCACATGCCCTTAATCTCCCTATTCACTCCTCAATTAAATACCTAAATTTTCAATTATTTATCTCATCTATCAATTATTTTTTTCAAATTTATTTTCTTTTATCTACTTGCAATTAATTATTTTTCAATTATTTTCCTAAATTTTTATTTATTATCTCAGTTTTATTAAGTTACAGTATCCACGTTCTAATGTTTTAATCATTCTTCAATTATTTTTCTCATATTTGAAATACTTTCGCCAATTTTTGATTATTTTTTTGTTCAATTGCAATTATTTTCACAAATTTTATATTATTTTGATTATTTGTTGATTAATTCCGAAAATTTGAATTATTTCTCTCAAATTTTCATTATTTTCTTCAATTTACGATTATTTCTATCATTTTTTTTTTAATTTTCAATTATTATTATTATTATTTTGCAATCAATTTCTTCAATTTTTAGTTATTCTCACTATTCATTCCTAAATTTTTAATTATTTATCTCATTTTTCAATTGTTTTCTTCAATTTTCATTTTCTTTTATCCTTTTACAATTATTTTCTCCATCTTTTAATAAGATATATTAATTATTTTTTAATTAATTTTTTAAATTTACATTTATTATCTCAAATTTAAGTTATTTCGTCTACACTTTTCAATGTTTTAATCAATCTTAAATTATTTTTCTCAAATGTTAACTACCTTCGTCAATTTTTAATTATTTTTTACATTTGCAATGGATTTCACCAATTTTAAATTATTTTGAATATTTGTTGATTAATTCCGAAAATTCCAAGTATTTATCTCAAATTTCCATTATTTTCTTCAATTTTAGATTATTTCTATAATGTTGTCATTATTATCCTAAGTTTAAAATTCTTGAAGTCATCTTGTAATAAGGTACTTTCTTTTACTTTACAAATATTCTATATTTTTTAAAATTATTTTTCTGAAATTGAAATTCATATCTACAAATTTAAACTATTTTTATCACTTTCCAAAAGTTTTCTTCACAGACTTTATTAGTTTTCAATTTTGCCCTTAAATTTTAAATTTAATTTCCAGAAGTTTCAAGTATTTTTAAAAATTTCTTCAAATAAAACACTTTCAGTTTTAATTATTTGCTTTAATATCAAATTAGTTTCATTATTTATTAATGAACTTTCAATTTCCTTTCGATTTTTTTAATTATTTCAAACATCAAATGCATACATTATTAAGTATGCAAAAAAATTTTTGTGCAAAAGAAATAAAAAATTGTAAAACATCATTTTTTTAATACTTTTTGCATTAACATTAAAAATTTATAAAACAATCATTAAAAAATCGACTCTGACAGATCTCTTTAAAATTTAGTGCTGCGTTAGAGAAAAGAAGAATTTTTTAATTTGGTTTAAAATTACGGTCTAAAAATCAATTTGAACAAAAATTTGTGATTTTATCCTACTGTTCTACCTAACCTGACAATCACCACGTGCATTCCAATAAAAAGAAATATTAAAATCTTAAATAACATAAATAATTATGATACTTTAAGAAAAAAATAACATTTAAATAATAGAACTAAAAAACAGATAAATAAGTTACAAATAAAATAAAAATAAATAAAAAATTATTAATATTATTATCATTACTCACCTGTCAGAAACGTATGCCAATGTAAAGAGAACATTATTTTACTCAAAACACTATAACCTTAACAACTTCACTAAAATCACTGTCACTTCTTAAACTATCACTCCTTAATTATTACAATTTAATTTATTTTCAATTTATTGTTATTTCATAAAATGCAATTATTCAATAAACGAAGATCTTAAATAAATTGAAAAATAGTACAAATAAACATCTAAACTGTGTTGTTATTGTTGACAAAAAATATAGAAAATCTGCTAGTTAATCAGAAGCCTGATAAAATGCGCTACACCTCTGAAGTTGGTCGAAAGGGTTCTCGTATAGGGAAGACAAGGTCAAACCTAATTTCTATGTATTAAGTATTCTAATAAAATTTTTTGTTATTTTAGATTGCCAACATTATAAGAAATTTTATAAAATAAACTTGAAGTTACAATATTTAATTAAAAGATTTTAATTCGTCTGCAAAACAAAAAATCGAAACTGAAAACTATCGATAGTGAGGTTTGATATCTACTGACCAATGGGAGACTCGGAAATGGAGTTACTCGTCTGAAGTTAACCACAACGTCCGTTCTTTTTAGAATAGGATTGTTTATTTTTAGAAATCATAGTGCTTCTCTTATTTAAAAGACAATATAATTGACCGATAACTTTTAATCTATCTTTTTCCGATTCTCTATATATCAATTTTATACTTAGGTTTCTGATCTAAGATCATATCTAAATATTTGACTTGTGATTTGGGTAAAATTTCAGTCTGATAAAGTATTAATTTGTGTAAAAATTCATCTTTACCTTTCTGAGAGAAAACTATGAATTCGGTTTTATCAGAATTTATTTTCAAATTCTATTGAAGGTTGAATTGGAAGTTTTCTATTGAAATTCTTTTCTAAAAATCGACAAGTATTCCCGTAGTTTTTTTGCTAATTGATGTAAATGAACCGAATTCTTCTTGTAGTTTTCTGTTACTGATCAGCTATGAAGAAAGTTTTCCTTTATTCTGTAAATCCTATCTAAGAAAGCAGTTAGGTATAAGAATGTAACGCTTGTTTGTTTGTTCGTAATGCTGGTGCGTGTGAAACCCAAGAGAGATAGAGATATAGCTTGTTATAGTTTGTAATGTGAGAGAGACAAAGATATAGGGTAGTTTGAGACAACGAAGTTTGGTATAGTTCAGGTCATAGTACTGCTTCACCCTTTCGTTTAAAAGGCACCGAGAGACAGAGAGAGATAGATAAAGATAGAGAGTTAAAATAAACAAAGACAAGAGAAATAGGTACCAGTTGTGATGTCAGTGTATGGAATATTTTATAATTTTGATTTCTACTTTTCTTAGTTTTTATATTTTCGAACTGAAATATTTTTAGAATTTATATATTTTTACTTTCTTTCGAATGAGACAAAAAAGAGATCTTTCAAGATCCTTTCAGACTAGATATTTTCGATCAGGCAGAGCGCTAATAAAACAAATTAGAGGATTAACCGGAGCCATTCGGTTCCTCGTCGCCTAGGTAGCCAAATCTGCCAACATCTTGTTTCTAACAACAAACTGTTTATAACTTTTGTTACCTCTCCTTCAGAGAGGGATAATTGCAAACCCTTGAGATGCTTTCAAGGGGCAATCAGTATCGACCCGACCGTCGTCTGTACACTACGAATCTTTCTGTATTTATCTGTTTCATTGAGTTTTAAATATATCTAATTTTCTGTTTAATTATTTGACTCAAGTTAATCGTTCACTCCTATATAAGTTATTCACCATATCAGTATAGAAATCGTCGTCGAGTGGACCGTGTCATATATTGTTGTGTTATCCTTTTTTGAAAAGCAAGGGTAACTTTCTAAATTATTTTAGTTTCGGATTAGTTAATATCAACTTTCTTTTTATCGTAAATTATTTAATTATTAGGTAAGTTAAAATACAATTTCTTTTTATTAAAAAAAACCAAAAGTAATAAACGATTAATCTTATATAAGAAATCGGGCAGCTATAAGCCTGTTACGCAGTTGAAGACAGTTTGTCCGTTACGGGAGAGAGACGAACACAGTAGGGAGCTTAACCCTTCGAGCCCGGACGTATTTTCGGCACCTTCGGAGCCCGGACCTGGGTCGTTTTCGTCCTGTCGTGTTTACAGGTAGAAAAAATGCTTTAAAAAAATTGAAAAAATTCATAGATCATCATCAATCCTTCTAGTTGAAGTAACAATTACGTTTTTTAAAAAAAAAATTTTTTTATTTATTATTATTATTAAGAAATAGACTCACCTCCTGAAAAATTGCTACTTCACTTAAAAAATCATAACTTTGAGCCAAATTGAGATATCGAAAAGTTAAAAAAAGGTAATTAAGGCTGAAGAGTGTTCCTTTCACAAAAAAAAATAGTAAATTTTATTTTCTTAAAAAAAATGGTTAATTTTTTGACCTCAAAAATGGTAAAAAATTCAAAATTTTCAATAAAAAGCTATATTGACTTCTTTTAATGACAAAAAATAATTGTAAAATGGGTATAAATCAGTAAAAACTCAACATTTTAGTAGAAAAGAACAATTTTATTTTCAAGATAAATTTTATTTATCAAGACAAAATACAATTCTATGATCGTCGCAAGTTGGTTTGGCGCATTTCACGCAACAATAATTTGTTTTTCGGTCTTTTTTGATCGGACAAAAGTGGCATCGCTTTCTTTTTGACATTTTTTGAGAGATTAGATTTAAATTTTCTTTCTCTTCAATGTTTAAAAGATAACGGATGTTTTGACTAACATACGCGGATAAATGGCTGTCGTGGTCCTCAACAGCATCTACGTCTTCGTCTGAATCGTCCTCTCCGAAATAATTGAATATTTGACGAGGACGCAATATTCTGAGGACCTCCTCGCTCGTTCGTGGACACTCAGACATATTTTTCAAAAAACTGCAAAAATCATTCGGTAGAGGGGTTCGCACGGACCCTAACTTTTTTACGAACGGGTAGTGGCGCCAATGGCAGCCGATTTTAGAAATTACAGCATTTTTAAATTTCGCCTGGGTCGTTTTCGACCCAGGTCCGGGCTCGAAGGGTTAATATAGATAACAATTAAAATTTTGGTAAATTGGTTTCTGGAACATTTGGAAAATTGGCAAATTAGAAAATTGATTTATTGGAAAGTTCGTTATTTGGAAATTGATAAGCTGGTTATTGGAAAATTAAATTTGGTAAATTGGTTATTTATTTTTTTTATGAACACTTTTAAACTAATGGAGATAAACAGACTAATTGTTTATTGCGGGAAATATTTAATAAAAAGTAATTGACTATAGTTTTCATTTTTTAATGATGATCAGTAGTTTTTGAGTTGCTATTTTATTTCAAGAAATCTTCCCTATAAAATTGTATTTTGTTGCGATAGGTACCTTTCTCCGTGGTGCAAAAAAAAATTGTTTTCTATTTTGTAAGTCTCAATAATAAATCATTATAAAAGTTTCTAAAATAGTTTTTATTATTAAAATAGAAAAATGCATCAGAAACGTTGAGAAAGAATTCTTCTTACTCACATCCCTTTAAAAATTGTACGTTAATTAATGACTCGGGTGATTTTCTCTTAAATGTCATCTTATCAAAAGTATTATTTTCAACTGAATGTGAGGCATTGTCTAAAAATGCACACCCAGTATATATCGTTGTGGCGCATGAGCCGTCTGGGTGTTTGTCAATGAAGAAATTTCAGTTCAGTTTGGGTTGGCATACTGGATTTAATTTCTTCCAGCATGTCTTTCAAATAAATAGTAAAATTATTTTAATAAACAAGCGTCACTGGTTCTTCATTTTTCTCACATCCTTTTGCAATAGGTATCTATGTCATTTTAAAAATAATAAATTTAATTTAATTTTTGAATATCCTTTTCAAAGCATTGTAATGAATTAATTTATTTATTTGAAATTATCAATGAAAAAGTGTAAAATAGGTTTTCAGTAGTGAATCATAATTTTATTAGTTATAATTACTTCTTTTTAGATTGTTACTGATATTTATATATACAAATAGAACGCAAGAATCGCATAATATAATACATGTGTGAATTTGATATTCTGAAAATAACTCTGTTCTGATATTTATTCTCTATTGCTAATGGTAATTGTAGTATTAATAGTATAAAATAGTACATTCTAGTTATATCAATTTCTGCCATCTGAATATCACAATGACAAATCTTTTTCATTTATGCGAGCAATAAATATCTTTAAAATGCGTAGTTTTGAATTTTTTATGGTTGGTTTATGATTTTTGGTAAAAACACTTATTCTGATATTTCTTGCAAAATATCATTGAAATATTTTTAATAATATCAATTTTTTAATAACAATTAAAAGTTTCTTTAAAACAGAATTAAATATATCGCATTACTTTGCATAGTTTTTTTTATTTTTCATTTTATTGTAAAATTAAAAAAAAATTATTTAAATTTAATTCTAATTATTTTATTACACAATATATCCGCAGTTTTTTGTAACTTGCGTGATTGACACTGGTAAACAAACGAACATGTAACAGGTGTCACAAGAATCCAATATTGCTTTGTTTGTAAATGTTTCTTTTCATACGCTGTATGAACATTATCCAAGGTATTGTCTTCTGGTTTCGCTTCGATTTTTGCTTTCATTTAAATTGCATAAAGTTTCTTTTGGTTTCATAAATACATTTTATTTTTTCTAATCATAAAAAAAATTCAGTTAAAAAATAAAAAAATGGGTTAGATTTTTCTTTTAATCAAAAAAAAAAACTTTTATTGGGAATTTTGTTAATTTCCTATAATGTAATTTAGAAAAAGTTTGTTTCTTTACACCTAAAAATAGTTTAGTTTGATCAAACATTAAAAAGATATTAAGAAATGATAAGAGAAATTTTTATTAATTGACATAGATAAGAAAACAAGTGAGCCTGAGAAATTTTGTAGAAGGCTTCAAAAGTTTATAATAAATATTTTTAGTGATTGGTTTTTAATAGTATTTTTTATTCTAGTTATCAAATCTCCTTTTCTTGATTTTATTTTATTTAAGATTCTTGATTCTATTATTTTGACTAAATGAAATTTTTTTGAAAATTGAACTTCTTACACAATTTTTACTACTTTCTATCTGCAATTTTTTCGCATACTTTTTTTTACATTTTTGGACAACATTATGCAGAAAAAAAAAACTTTTAATTTTTCAAATAAGATAATGATATAATAAATAATGATTCTTTCAGAAGCAATGTTAAATATTGAGAAATCTAATGTTCTCTCCAATTTGATGAAATGTCAGTTATGCTATTATGCCTTTCATTCACAGAATTGACGTATGTCAAAATTTCTTAAGGAAATGTTTTAAAGAATTGAGTACAAATAGAGATCACAGAAATTCAATGAACTTATATTTCTCTACAAAAGTGGCAAATAAAATATATATGCTTCAACATGAATGTGTGTAGAAAAACATGATATCTGCTCTGAAATTTCATACCAAACATAATTCTAGATAAGAAAAAAAATAACTAAAAAAATAGTTTCATTTTTGAATGAACAATTTTTTATTATGTTTTTTAAAGAGCTGAGACAACATAAATAAAACAGCTGTGAAAAACTGGATTCATTTTTTAATTTGCTTTATAAAAATATATTTGCAATTAAACAAATAATTGGAAAAAAAATTTTATGATAATTTTGCATTAATTAATAAAATTTCATTGTTTTCCAGCTATTGTCTGAGGATTGACAAAAATGGTGGTACCTGCTGACCGCGCTCTTCAGGAGGCCATCCAGGTCTCTCCTCTTCTGCTCTCAGACGATGTTAGGCGACAAAAAGTAAGAAAAAATGCATTTCATATTTCTAAGTAATTGTCAAGATATAGATCGTGTTCATAGTCCATCTTCAAATGATTGTAACGACTTTTGACCTAAGAATTCTTATATACTCATAATTTTTTTTTGCAATTGCCTAATTAAATCATATTTATTAGTTTCACAGAGCAAAAAGGTTATCAACGCGCTCCCTTTCGGCTCAAAAGATTTCATAAGCTTAATCTCTACGTAAATATTATAATTTTTTTAATAAATTAATTTTTCTGTTTACGGATAGGAAAGTTTTAGAAACATTCTAGCTGACGTTATTAATTTACAGAATATTTATTTAAAATATTATTTATATTTTTTTTTCTCAGTCACCTGTCGAAATATGATTCAAGAAAGTCTAGAGACAGTTTCATTATTACGAAATATGTGTCTACATATGTAAACGATTTGCACTTGAACTCTTCGTTGTTGTAACGAACTGCTATAGTAACAATGAGCTGACATCAATGATCTTTCGAAACTCAGACTGAAGAGATGAACGACCCTTATATTTTCTTAAATCCTTCGCCACCGTCTCCATCAGAATTAATCACTACCTACTGACATTCAATTCAATTAAAAAAAAATTGGTGTCAATTAAATCAAAAAATTAGATTAAAATGTTTATTTAATAAAACAAGAATAATAAAAATAAAACACATGGAACAAAATTAAAAAAGAGGCTTATTATAAAATATTAAATGCTTTTTGGATTTTTTCAATATTGTAAATTCTTTTCGTATATTTTTTTATTAATTTTAAATTTATATTTCTTTATCCCCTTAGTTATAGTAACTAGGTGAAAGAAATTTATCAAAATTTTTAAATTTTAGATTGAAAATCGTCTTGAACAAATGAGATTCTGCGCAGCTACTGTCAGAAAAATACAGAATGTTTTCAAAAGTGAAATGGAAAAGGGCATTCATCAACAGGCATCTTCTCTGCAGATGGAAAATACCTATATACCAGAACTTCCAAATGGAACAGGTTATTATTAAACTTATTTATATAATTTTTAACAGATTGTCTAAAACCAATTGTTTTAAATCCGAGTTCTATAATTTTCGTTAAGACTACGTTTCGAATTTAATTTCATTTGTTATAGTTAATTTTCAAATTATTTATGTAACAGCGCACTCATAGCACTTCAATAGTAAGCTAGTACGGTTCATGAAGAGAGTGAGGCGTCCTGGCGCCCCTTCTCTCGCGTGTCGCTATCTTCCCCTTCTTCGCGGCGCGGCGAGTAGAGTCGGTCTATATAAACGGCTGTCCCACGCTAGTTCTTCAGTCTCTTGGCGGACGCGACTCGAGACACACCTCGGATCCCGTACTAGGTTGCTCATCCAAGACAGATGCCTCTCGAGTTAATTTGATTAGAGCTTCTGGCCAGTAGTGGAATTGTGTATGGGCGCACCAATCACAATACTACATTGGTACAGAGTGGCTTAACGAAAGGCTAAAATATGACGAGAGTATCTGGAGGCTCATCTCCCTCATCGTTTAGATATTTCATCCGGAACTCTTTGAGAGTGAACAATTGTCCAGCCCTTCTCAAAATTACTAGAGGCAGTGTTTAAACTTATGTCAACTCTAAATTCCTAAAACATACATTTTTCTAAAATGTATTTTCGTACACGTTTAAATATTTGGAATTCTATTTTCTTGTCAGCGAGGCAAAACTCGTAGATTCAATATTTTGATTCTTCCAGGTAAAATGATTTATTGCTCTTAACGGAGATAGGCCCAAGAGCCTCCCTGCAGTACCTTCTCCCACTGCAAGTTTCAAATATAACTTTGATCATGTTGTCATTTTCCCAATTTTTATATTTTAAAGTACAACGTTGCCAATGATTTTTCCTTCGGCCTGCTTCGGACATTTTCAATCAGTCACGATTAGAACATGAGAATGAACGGATTGTACATTCGTATTTTAAGATTTCCTCCCTTTTTTGTATAATTTATCTAATATTTTTATTGAATAAATTTAGTTTAATTGTTAATGTTTGTGAACTTATTTATTAAAACTGAACAAGCCCAAAATGCGTAAAAATAATTTGCGTGTTTAAACAGCCAGCGCTGTGAACCTTGATGATTTTTTTGCAATTAGCTCTAAAAATTTTAAGTTTGGCGATAATATCCAACTAGCGATTTTTAATTGTCGCTGGCGATTTGTAAATTTTAAATAATTTTCACCTTTGCAAAAGTAAATAATATTTAATAAAACTTATAAATAAATTATATAATTTGTTAAGTTTTAAGGGAAAGAAACTGTAATGTGATAATTAATTAAATACGTTTTTTAAAAAAAAAATTTACCATTAAATTAACTATATAAAATGAGTTACAAATTCACTTTAAAATGTTTACATTAAAAGTTGTATATCTACTTGAAAAAATCAATCAATTCGATTTGACCATAGATATTGAATACCGAGTAGGTAACCCTAAATCGAGTATGCTGCTTTAAATATCGTTAGCTTAAGGTATTAGTCGCGTAAATGCTCCCGCAAAACTCCCGCAAAATAAAAAGAACAAAAAATAAACTTTTATATCAACTCACTTGCTTCCTTGTGACCTCTTCTAATATAATATATGTAATTTTCACGATTTTGAGTCAGGTACTATAAGTTATCGTGATGTATTGCTTACACGTTTTCGACATTTTTCAATGAAACCACGTGAAAATGAAAAATTATGAATTTTTAAATTATTGTATTTTTTATACGGCGTGGTCAATAAAATTAATTTTTTTTTAAAGGATTTATTTTATCTCAAAGTGTAACTTAGTAGTTTTATTTGAAAAACTGACGACTTGTTTTTTTATAATTGAATATAAGAGACATTTTTTACATGCATTTTGTGCTATTGCATGTAAAAGGTATAAACTTTGAATTAATATTTTGAAGCTCAGAAGTGGTCAAAATTAATAGGATAGATCTCATTTCATAGATAAATACCTCATGAATACAGATACAAAGTTTTAAAAAAATCTGACGAAAATCATTTTACGCGACTAATACCTTAATTTAAGAATTATGCCAAATTATCAAAAAATTGCCATTAAATTTTTTTTCTTATTACTAAGAGACAGATTTTATAACATTTATTAACTATTTATTGAATTTATTTAAAAAACTACGTAATGACAACTCAAATCGAATATATACAACTTTAAAATTTAAGATTTTTTTTGTTTTCTCTTTTTAGGTAAAAGACAACTCCTGTATATTAACTCCTAGAAAATTAATTTATTAATAAATATGATAATTTCACAATTAATTATTAGATATTTTGGATATATTTTTGTGGTTTTGAAATGTATCCGTATAAATGTTTGTATTGCATTTCTTAAGGTCAAAAACAACCCCACGCGATACATTTAAAAAGCCTAAAAATATATTTACATAAAAATATCTCATAAAAAGTTATGAATTTATCATGTTTTTTTAATATTTATTTTCAAAAAGCCAGTATGTAAATGGCTTTCACCATTGAGGAATGAAACCTAAAAATATATAAATTTTGAATTAGTTTTTATTAAATTTTCATAGTCCCTGTGTATCTATTTTAATTAATCAAATAAATAGTTAATAAATGTTTTAAAAAATCTGAGTTTTTGGGAATACAAAAATTTTGTTTTAATTTTATGTACTCGAATCAGGGTAACCCAACAGGTACCCAGTTTGTTAAAACAAAGTTCCAAATTCGAGCACATTGTTACTGTTAAAAAAAGTGAAGGCTATCTATTATTTGATTTTAATTTAGTTTTTACAAAAGATTATTAAATTTAGTAGAAATTTGTCAAAATACATTTTAAATTTTTTATTCTTTCATATTTTTTATTTTAGTTGACAGTTTAACATTAGTAACAATTTAGAGAAAGATTTGTTTACATGTTGTTATTGGAAAATTTTGCATAGTAAAAAGTAATTAAAAACATTGTTAGTTTATTCCCTGAACATGAGAACAATTTTTTTTTCAAAATTTATATTTTTTTTAAAAATTACATTAAAATAAAAAATATAAACAAATAAAAATTTGTAAAAATGTCTCGAAAAATCTGTTCTAAATTTTCTTAACTTTGATTTAAAGAAAAAAAAATAGAATCGGATGAAAAATAAAGACTTTGGATTTTTGTGACCAATAAATTTCACGTTGTTCCCTTTGTGCTACCCTGGATCAAAATAATCATAAATAATTTAAAAATTGAATTATCTTGTTTATCGTAGAAGAAGGATTGTTCCTGGCACTTGACCTTGGCGGAACGAATTTTCGAGTAATTCTGCTGGAGCTTGCAAATGGCGTGGCAGTACGCGAGGACGTGAAAAAATACCACATACGGTCAGAACTTAGGATGGGATCAGGAATTCCTCTCTTTGACTACCTTGCCGAATGTGTCAGTGATTTCGTCATCAATGAGGGTCTTCAGGACGTAGAGCTTCCTCTCGGTAAATTGAAATCGATATCACTCATGAAACCAACTGCTGAGACCTTAATTAATCTATAACTTTATTATTTCTCAAAATACAACACAACGAAATGGAGAAGAAAAGAAAATTTCGATGATTTGCTACAATTATCTAAATTTAACAAATTATTGTCTATTTTCGTTGCACACCTTTTTTTTAAATAAAAGTACACTATTGTCAGAAATTGTCGGTCCGACCGAACGAACTGGATCGGAAAAAGGTAACTCAATTAAAATCTAGATAACTCCGTCAAAAAATATGATAGAGAGTTGAAACTTAACAATTTTCAAAGGTTATTACATTCTGCTTTAGAAAACCTATTCATGAATTTTTTTAGAAATTGCAAAGCCATTATATTAGTTGATAAGTTAGAAAAAATAAATCATGAATGTTTTAATAATCGTTCAATAACTAACTCGCTGCCTCATTTACGAAAGTGACATAAGAAATTAAAACTTCTTTCACCTTCTTTGCTGAAAAATCATGTGTAATTTGAGCTACGAAAACTTAAAAAATATTAAATAATTCTCGAAATATGACTAAAAATGTTTGAGCATGTTTCTCTCAATAATCGCCGTCTCTCGCGGTCACATAACTTTTCTTATAGTTTTTGTAGTCGCTGATTACGAATTTGAAACCTATTTGTAAAAATCCAAAATGTCAGATCCAATATGGGGGACGATAAAATTAAAAATTGATCGGATTTACTTGAAACTAGTTACTTAGGGGTTTTTGAGGTCGCTGATTATGAATTTAAAGTCTGTTTTTAAACATTTGTAATGCCGGATTCAATATAGCGAACGACAAAATTAAAAATAGATTAAATTTGCTGGGAACTTGTTACTTGGAGGTTTTTTGGGTCGCTGATTGCGAATTTGAAATCTGTTTTCAAAAATTCAAAATGACAGATCCAATATAACAGACGACAATGAATCTATAGCTTTCAATTTAGTACAAAATACGAATTTCTTTCAGTACACATACACTGGATATGACAAATATAAATTTTTATGTTTGAAACTGGTATAAAACTTACGTAAGAAGATTTAATGGCCCTGATAAAGGATGATTGTTTAGAAGAGAATTGAAGTCTAGATTGAATACTACGAGTCTCCATTTGCCTTCGTTACTACGTTCCGAAATTTTAAACAACTTTTTTGGCAGCAACGAAGTTACTCTCACGTCATGTGACACAAGACTAAACGGTTCACGAGAAGAGTAGCTGTTGTCCGTTCAGGGAGGGGTTAGTAATTGCTGATTGGCCTCAATTGATTGGAATCAATTAGTTCTTTTGCTCACTCTGAAACATTCCGATTGGTTCGACTTCGGTGCATTGAGCGCGCACCGGCCAATCAGCAATTACCAACCCCTCCACGAACGGACAAGAGCTACATTTCCCGGCAACTGTTCAGTCTTGTGTCATCCGTCGTGAGTGTTACATCGTTGCTGCCAAAAAAGTTTTTTAAAATGTCGGGACGCGTTAATGAAGGCAAATGAAGACTCGTAGTATTCAATCTAGACTTCAATTCTCCTTTGGAAAACATGCTGGGATATTTTTAGTCATATCTTGAGAACCACTTAATATTTCTTAAATTTTCATAGCTCAAATTAAAGCTGATTTTTGAACAAAGAAAGTAAAGTAAGTTTAAATTCTTAATTTAATTTTTGTAGATCATGCAACGAGTTAAAGATATTGAACGATTATCAAAACATTCCAGAATTTTTTATTTAAGTTATCAATCATTATAAACACTTTAAAATTTCTAAGAATATGTATTAATAAGTTCTCTAAAGCATTATTTAATAAGTTTTCAAAATTTTTAAGTCTGAAATCTCTATCTTAAATTTTGAGCAAGTTATCATGATTTTAATTGAGTTGTCTTTTGTCTATCAACTTCGAACGGACGAATCGACAATTTCGGTAGGGTACATACTTTTCATTTTTTTTATAGGTTTCACTTTTTCATTCCCTATGATTCAGCACTCATTGGATGTTGGCATATTAGTTACATGGACAAAAAGTTTCAATTGTCCCGACGTTGTTAATAAAGACTCAGTGCAACTTCTTCGTGAAGCTTTGGACAGGAGAGGTGACACCAGAGTCAATGTTCTGGCCATTTTAAACGACACAACGGGAACTTTAATTCAGGGAGCCACCCAGGACCCTCATACTGCTATTGGACTAATTTTAGGAACGGGAAGTAACGCTTGTTACCTTGAACGAGCAGACAAAGTGGAACACTGGGAGGTCGAAAGACATGGAGAGAGACAGGTTTGAATATATTTTTTTATTTATAAACATTTATTTCTTGCTAAAAATTAATAAAAAACGGAATTACATTGAATACGTATTTATTATCTAACTTAAGTAAATTTAATATTTCGGAAACAGGTTATTATCGACATTGAATGGGGCGCTTTTGGAGACAATGGTGTCCTCGATTTTATCAAGACTGATTTCGATCGAGAGAATGATGCCAATTCTCTTATCGTTAATTCTTTCACGTGAGTAAATGATAATTATTTTGTCGACAAATTTGATTATAGTTTCAAATATTGTAAAGATCTTCATCTGCTTATGAATGATAAAAATTTAATATATGGGAAACGTTTGCAGGTTTCTAACCCGTAGCTTTTTGTTTATAACTTGATATAAAATTAACATATTGTTAATGGCAAAAGTACCTAAGAACTGCCTTAACTTTAAGCTCAAAACCATTTGAATTTTCAAGCAAAAAGATTTCACCCAAAATTTTCAAAAGTAGATAAATTAGACCTTCTGAAATTTTGCCTTGACACTTCTTTGAAAAAATGCAGAAAACAAAAAAGAACAACTCACGTAAAGTTACCCGATTTATAAAATACCATCGATTTCACTAAGATTTTTTATTTAAGGTTTGAAAAATACATTAGTGGAAAATACCTGGGAGAAGTAGTGAGAGTGATTTTGGCCAAATTAACCAAGGAAGGACTCCTTTTTGTAAATAATTCTTCAGGAGCCCTCTTGACACCAGGAAACCTCACAAGCGACCTAGTATCTCACATAGAACAGTATGTACTGATATTATAAAGACAAAACGTTTGTTATCTTGAGGGTTAAGAATTAGTGTTTTATCAAAAATCGAAATAAAGAAAAATGTTCATTTGTGTTTCGTATAAGATTGTAAAAATTGAGGTAGAATAACAGTTAAAAAATTAGGCGTAATCCACTGTTTTCAACTAAGTTCATTTAACTAGTACAATTCCACTGCAAAATAATCTGCATGAAATTAGTTAAATAGTAGATTATGCATAACTTTATCACGTTCTCTAATTCTCAACCTACATTCAAGAAATACTGACAGATGTACAATTTTGTGCTGCAGAGACACTTTGGACGGTGATTACAACAATACAAGGGAAGTGCTTGAAAAATTCGGGATTATACCAGATCAAGATGATTTAATCGCAGTTCAGTACGTCTGTGAAGTGGCATCCAATCGAGCAGCTCTTCTTGTTTCATCGTGTAAGTGATTATTATCTGCTGATTGTTACAAAGTATAAATTATTTTAGTTTATAATCAACCCAGAAAGAAATAAATGGCTGAAAAGTCAATTGACATACTATTATGATAGAAGCCGAGTAGAGCGACCTCTAAATATTTTTTGATTTTCAAAAAAAAGAATAGGGATATTTTTCTTTCGATATAGAACAATCCTAGGGGGTGACAGCATTAAAATTCCGATTTTACTTTTTTCCCATGCATTTTTGGAATACCCTAATGCTCAGAGACCAAATTACAAAAATTTTTATGGCAGAATGTAATATGTGGTTCCTTAATTATAGACTAATCTACTAAAGATTTTATGTCTGAATGAGAATTTTTTCAATTATAGGGAAGACCGTGGCTGGTTGAGTCACCTTGCACTTTTTGTTGTTTAACTTCGTTAATATCGAATTTATGAAAACTTTATCGTACAGGAAACCTGCTCTAACATTTCATCTTTCATTTAAAAAAGAAAATGTCCCGTTATAACTTTTAATTTTTTTGAGTAAATAAACCCCATGGTGGGGCTATTTTGTGCATCAAAGTTTGCTTATTTATAAAGTTGTGTAAAAAAATTTTTTGAACGCTTTTGCTGCATGAAGTATTATTTCTAGATATTCTAGAGTACAATAAAGGAAAACAAAGTCAGAAATATTTTTTTTTTCTAGAAATTGTTTAACTAATTTGAATGTAAAACACTAATATTTCACGAAAATGTAGATTTACAAAAAAAGTTATTTCTTTAAGAACATTTTACTTAAAATAACTTCTATTACACTTTTTGAGTTATTTTAAGAGAAAAATTTTCAATACTAACTTGAAAAGCATGTAATTATTAATGTTACTTTTCTGAGGTTTTTAAAGGACCATGTGTAAAACTAAGATTTTATGCTTATTTCTTGTCTTATAACAAAACTAAGACAAAAATGTTTTAAAACGAAATTCTAAAGTAATTTTTACTAACTACAAAACAAATTATTGAAAAAAAGTTTATTTTAAAGAATGCACAAAATAACCCACCAAATTCTGGTTTTTCAGTTTTTTACCCTTTTTTCTTAAAATATGCAATAAAAAGTTAGCGCATCACTTATACATCATCACAACTAAATTGTCAACAAGTATTATTAATACCTTTAGAAACACTTTTAAACTTCCGGAGATCTGAACAGAATTTTGAGAACTTTGAAAATTTTCATTTATCAGAAAATATTTATACCAAGTAGCAAATCTAAACAACTGAATATAAAGATTTTATTCATTAGAAACCTCGCGTGCACAAAATAGCCCCAGGGCGCACAAAATAGCCCCACTTGACGGTATCCTAACTGTTAAACAGTATTATCACTAGTGTTAATAGACTGAAATAAATTACTGATAGTGAAATTTAATTAAATTAATGTAGTTTATTAATGTAGTATAAGTATATGAGCGACCCAACTAACCCCGGTCAAAACGACCCCACTGACCCCGCCTGTGTTTTTCAAATATTTGATTTTTTTCTATCGATACTGCAAATATAAATTAAAAGTTCTTCATTGCCTTTTAAAAAGATCTATTAAAAGATCAAAATTTGATAATTAAACTTTTTCTAAAACTACACTGAGAAAAATGGATGTTTACCCGTAATATCTGGATATTAAGCGTCAACATCTGGATGTTAGGCCTTAGCATCTAGATGTTTAGCGTCAACATCTAGATGTTAAAGTTAAACATCCATTTTTTTCAATGTATTACTCATGAAGATATAACAAAAAAACCAAGTGGGTAAAAATTTACATTGTAGAATCAAAATTAGTTTTTCTTACATTTACCCCACATAAATGATAATAATATAATAATGAAACTTGGCACAAACTTGCATCTCACTATGTAAAATAATTTTTGTGTAGATAGGAATTAATTCGACTAATAACATTTGAGTAAACTTCAATGACCCAATCTACCCCTGACCCAACTAGCCCCAGTCTTCCCTATTACCAACTTTACAAAATTACATTACATTACATTACATTACGTTTCCTCAATTATTTTACCAGCTACCTTAAACACTTGCAGTTCACGTTCGTTGTTCTGGTATGAAATTTTAAATATTATTCACAGGTATATCAGTGTTACTTGAAAGAATAGATAAGGAAACTGTTACGATAGCCGTTGATGGGTCATTGTACAAACACCATCCTAGACTCAAAGGTTGGATGAACCAGTACATTCGTTTACTTGCTCCTGGACGAAAGGTATGATAAAATTCAATATTCTTCAAGATTTTTTAAAAAGTCTATTTGCCAAGTTCGTTCTAATCAATTCCAATTACTGCATTTTAACAAATTATAACAAATTGTATTTCATGCTCCATAAAAGATGACTTAATTAATTAGGACAAAAAAATTGTTAAATAATCAAACATTCTAATACAATTTTACAGTTTAAATTGATGAGCGTCGAGGATGGAAGTGGCAAGGGTGCTGCTATTGTGGCGTCAATTGCTCAAAAGCTAAAAAAACGATTCGAATGAAAATGAAGAAAGTTTCTTAAGATTTTTTCGAAAGCATCACACAAGGCCTTGTGTCAAAATAAGCGATATGTTAATATCGTTGTCAGACACGTGATTTACTTGCCATTGAGGAAACAGTGCTTAGGAAAAATTGTTTTTCTTTCCGCGTGATATCATTTGCTCATCTCAGGCATCTTGTAATTATACGATGTTAATTTTTACCTATTTTGTAAGTTTGTATCATAGGTTTTCAAAAACCCATGCTGTTTTATTTAAAATCTCATTTATCATCGAGTGTTTAATAAAGTTTTTATTACTTGTTTTAATCTTTCGTTTATTGTTCATTCTTTCGAAAAAGGAACGAAAAGATGTTAATCATTTACAAAATGTAACTGAAACATTCCATGACGATATTGTTTCGCTAAGCAAATCTCTTTTGAAGAGTGTTATAAATTTTTCATTGTAAACAATATTGTTTTATTTCGTGAAACAGATATTGTTTCACGCGTTATTTTGTATACATTCCATGGTTGTATAAAAAGTAACAATTTTTTCATTTTTCGACATGACTGTGATTATTCATTTGTAGAAAGTGTAACATTGTTAAAGAATGTATTGTTTTAGAAAATGTAGAATATTATTTTGAAGAGAAATTATTTTTCGATGATAATTAATACCCTAGATTGTACGAAAGATTTAAAATGATTATCATTATCAAAATATATTTTATACTTAAATTTCTCCAAATTTGAGGAAATAATATTAAAAATGTAATACAATTACATATCATAAATAAGTATTTTAAGAAATTTCGTAATTTCTTCTTTTTCTTAAAAGTTATGCATTTTCATGTGTTTCTGTAGATTTAAAGAAATCATTACAAGATCATTATTACACAGCGTATACACTTTAACTTGACGAACTTTAGCAAATATTATTTTATAACCTTTGTGCATTGTGCGTTCATTACTTTGTATAAATATATCAAGTAATTTCCACTCTATTTAAGATTATGCGTCTCATTGTAAACACAGTCATGTTTTCTTTTACGGAAAAAGGGTAACAGTGCTGTATCATGGGAGAGACTGTATATATATAAATGTGAAAGTACAAGAGAATTTTTAAAAAATGTTTATCCAACTTATTTTTATCAATTGCATAATGTATACAAAAGAGAAGAGTTTCGTTACTGAATTAAAAAACGAACGTTATTATAAATATATATGAATATTGTTATTAGGAAAATTCATTATGTGCTTCACTTTATGAGTGAATAATTTGTTAATAAAATTTATTTTAAGAGAGAGCAGGAATATCATTGTCCAGAAACACATTTTTTCTAAAGAACCACTATAGAAAATTTGGATACATTCCGATTTTTTTTTTAAGATTATAAAAAACCGTTTAACTTTAGGGTTTTTTACTGTAATACAATATAATAATTTAGTAATTGGCAGTAGGAATCCTGATTCAGTAGTAACGGACATCTCTGTCAGACATAAGAATTTCTACCTTACTTTATGTCGTGTTTTATGCTTTTAAGTCGGTAATGCAGACCACTACTATCTTGATCTGAAATAGTAGAATTTTGATCAATTTAATTAGTATTTCGGTCTTTGACTAAATAAACTAGTAGTTTATTGTATTATAACTAATTATAATAGTAATTATTTCAAAATGACTAATTCAATTAGTAAGACAAAAATTATAATTTCCTGCTTTTATTGTATGTAAATTAATTTTCTTACTTTATATTTGTAAATAAAATAAATATATATTTATATATATATATATATATATATATATATATATATATTTCACAAGTGGAATTATAAAAAAATCTTACACGCAAATAGTTTTGCTCTTTTTTTTTTTGTTTTACTTTTGCTCACTTTCTAATAATTATTTTTTACTATTGTTCCACTGAGAAAAATCTGTTGCAATTATTGCTTATTTTTTGGGCATTTTTTCTATAATTCTATTGATGCTATATTCCTAACAGAACGTATAATTGAGTGTCCGGATAAAATAACTCGATCGACGCTCGACAGATCGGTATCAAGATATTCAAACTCGGCAAAAAGTGCCAAAAAATAAAAGTCGAAATTTTAATTTTTCAACAACACAACCTTGTAGAGAATAAAATTGCGCAACTTTTTGTCTTAAACAAAAACGTGAAAAATTTTTGTTTTCAATTTTAATTAACTTTTAAAACATAACTCGTCATATCTCGGGTAAATCTTAATAAAATTAGATAAAACTTGGTATACTTACGAATTTGAGTCCAGTAAAGTCCACTGAATGATTGAAAAGATAAAAAACATTTATTGTTCAATTATTTTTGACCTGATTGTAATAATGTTACTGAAAAGTAGTATGCGGGAAAGTTTTAGATTTTCCTCATTAGAAAGAACTTCGAGCGAGAAAGTTTTTTATTAATATCCAAAGAAGTTTTCTGGGAAGTTTCATATAAAAAAAATCATAACTTTAGGAAATATAGCAGTTTTAAAAAAATGGGGCTTGTGCGCAGCGTCTCCGTGGAACTGCCACGTGAATGAATATTGTTGTTCTCGCATTTAACTAATACTGCCCAATTCTCTGCACTATTTTTAATTTAATTTAAAAAAAATTTTAATAATTGTATACTTTTATTATTTATATAAACTTCTATCACCTAAGTTTTATTATAATAGAGTTATATTATTTTTTAATTTCTATTAGATTTTTTTTTTATTAGTTATTTACATTATTCGTCTTTATGGAAACAGCTAACTTGTCAACTTTAAGTCATTCTAGTTAGTTTCTCATTTGTATTTATTTTTTATTATTTTCAGTTATTTTTCTAAAATTTAGTTATTTCTATAAACTTAATCATAATTTTTATCATTTTCTACAATAATTTTCAATACATTCTAGCAAACTTGATCAATTGCTTCCTCATAGAGGAAGCGATGTGATCGTTAAGATTTTCGATTTTCCAAAAATAGTGTAAATCGACTCAGTTTCATCTGAAAAGTTCAAATTTTCATTCCTGAGAAAATGTCCGGATGTGTGTGTGTGTGTGTGTGTGTATGTGTGTGTGTGTATGTGGTAAAGTTTTTGTCGCCAGGATATCTCGAGAACGCTTCAACGGATTTTAATAAAATTTGGATGACATATGAAGCTCACAAATATCTAAATTTGGACACAGGGATTTTTGAAAATACCCAATCAAAATTTTTTGAGCACCTTTTTTCATCGAAAATATCGTTTTTTGGCAAAAAATTTTTTCATGCTAAAAATTCAGACAAATTAATAAAAAAATCATATTCCTTGTTTCAAAACGAATCGATTGACCTATATAAAGTATATAATTGACCAAAAACTCACGTAATAATTAATGATTTTTCAGTTTTTTTCACCAAAAAATCTCGTTTTTGGAAATTTTTTTTAAAAAAAAATTGTTTTCATGCTAAAAATTCAACCAAACGAATTACAAAATCATATTCCTTGTCTCAAAACGAATCGATTGACCTATATAAAGTATATAATTGACAAAAAACCCACGTAATAATTCATGATTTTTAATTTTTTTCAATAATAATTAATTTAAAATTAAATTATTATTTTTTATATTATAAATAAATTTATTGCTTCCTCTATGAGGAAGCAAATTATCTTCCTTCCTTGGAAGCGAAGTGTCCATGAAATGGACAGAATTCACACCTAGTTTTTAGTTATTACTAACAGTTTTTCTAGTTTTTTCTGTAATTTTGTTACTTTGTACTTTCTAGGAATTTTTTTTAGTAATTTTTATCAATTTCTAGATATCAGTAACGTAACTAGAAGAGCAAGGACCCTGCGGCAAAAAGAAAAATGGGGCCCCAGTTGTATATAATAATTTTCAAGTTTTGTACTATTTTTAACATTTTTCAACTATTTTCTACAATTCTTAATAATTTAAATTGTTTTTAAATTGTTTCTCTAAATCTTAAATTTCAATTATTATGTTTAGTTTTCTCAATCAGTTTTTCAATTTTAATTATCTTTGCCTTGATATTAAATCAATTAAATTTTTTATTCCTAAATTTTATATTATTTATCTCAAATTTAAATAAATTTGTTTAATTTACCATTATTTTTCACATTTTGCAATTATTATTTTTAATTTTTAATCGTTTTCCTAATATGTGAATTAATTTACTGAACTTTCAAATATATATCTCAATTTTTATTTATTTTGTTCGATTTTCATTTCCTTTTATTATTTTGCAATTATTTTCTTTATCTTTTAAAATTTTCATTATTTTTCAATTCATTTCCTAAATTTTCCATAATTATTTCAAATTTTGTTTAATGTATTTAATTTTCAATTTTTTAAACGACTTTTCAATTATTTTATTTTGCTCAAAAACAAATTCTGTAATTTTATATTATTTTCTCCGATTTTTAATTATTTTCATTCTTTTGACATATTTTACAAAAATTTCAAATATTATTCTACAATTTCAATTCTTATTTTTATCAATTTTGGATTATTTCTGCGAAGTTTTAATTAATCCCTTTAATTAAAATTTTTAAGTAATTTTGTAACTATTTTCTTTTTTTAAAGCTATATTCTATGTTTTTTTCAATTATTTCTCTCAAGTTTCATTTATTGTTTTCAATTTTTCATATTTAAATTATATTCAATATACTTCAATTATTTTTCTCAATCTTAAATTATTTTCAGCATAATTCAATTATTTTGTTCAATTTTTAATTATTATCAATTGCTTTCATAATTTCCAAATTTTTTTTAATAATTATCGTAAATTTTATTAATTTTTAGCTTTGTTCAATTCTTTTCTCCAATTTTTAGTTATTTTAATTTCTTTTTAATTGATTTTTAAGATCTTCGAGTAAGTTTCTCAAATTTCAATTATTTTTTTTTATTTAAAAAATATTATTTATTTTTTCATTTATTTTACTCAAAAGGCATTTATTTTTTACAACTTATCATTATTTGTGTCATATTTCAATTATTTTCTTCAAGTTTCAAATTGTAAAATTATTTTTCAATTATTTTCCAAAATTTATATCCTTCAATTTTCAATTTCTTTCATTTCTTCTATAATTTCTAAAATTTAAACTATTTATCTCAGATTTCAATTATCTTCTTCAATGATCAATTATTTATATAATTCTTTATATTATTTTCGTTAATTTTCAATTATTTTCGTTCTTTTTCATAATTTCCAAAAAGTCTTTAATTATTTCTGTTGAATTAAAAATTATTATCTTTAATTTTCAATTATGTTTATCTTGTTTCATTTATTTTCTCTAATTTTTAATGATTTTTTTTTCAATTAACTTCTGAAATTTTTAAGCATTTTTCTGAAATTTTCTGTAACTGTCCTTTATTTAAAATATATTACGTAATTTTTCCAATTATTTTCTCAAATTTTAATTATTTTTTTCAATTTTCAATTATTTTTCCTAATTTTTCATCACTTAATTGTTTTTAATTTATTTTTAAGATTTTCAAGTAATTTTCTCAAATTTAAATTAATTTCTTTATTTTTAAAACATTTCTATGATTTTGTAAATTACTTTCTCCAATTTTTAATTGATTTAATTTTTTTTCATTTAATTTGCAAAATTTGCATTTATTTTGTTTAATTTCAATTCTTTTTTGCTATTATTTTTTATAATAAAATTTTATAAATTTTTTTCTTAAAAAAAGGTTTATTAGCGTTGACTGAGGGCCCTTTGAGCTTAAGAGCCCAGGGACACTGCCCCACTTTGCTCCTTAATAGTTACGCCACTGCTAGATATTGTCTACAATTCCTAGTTATTTTTTTAAAGACTGAACTTATTTTTATTTTTCTTTTTAAATTATAGTTTTACTTTCTTTATCCATTAACTTTTATTTGTCATTTTCTCTTTATTTTCTGGTTCTTTTTAATCTGACATTCTCTTTACAATTTATAGTAATTTTTCTTCATTTTCTAATCACTTTTATAGTAAATTTATGGTTAATATACTTTATATATTCTAGTAATCCTATATCTATTTTTAATTTATATAATTTTTATTTTTAATTACACTCAATTAGTGCCTCAATATTTTTTGTTTTTATTTATTTTTCTCGTTTCTAGTCGTTTTTTCATCTAAATATAATTTTCCATTTTAAAGTTTTTTTTTCTCAAAGAGTTCACTTCTTACACTATAGTAATTTTTTTTCTTTCTCTAGTAACTTTTAATCAATTTCTAGTTACTATTTTACATTCTAATAAAGTTCCTCTATTTTCCATTTGTTTATTTTAATACCAAATTATTTATTAATTTATTTTTATTTTTTAAAGTATATTTCTTTCCTTAAAATGTTTCATTCTTCTTTTACGTTATAGTAACAATTTGTATATTTCGTTTCTTTCTTTTACAAAATTTTAATAATTTTCCTAAGTCTTATAATTTGTTTTGACCAGGCATCAAAATTAGGTTATATTTTATCAAACAAAAATTTTATGATAATTTACGCCAACAAACTAAATCTAAAAAACAAAAACAATTTCTAAACTCCATTAATCAATATTTACGAGAGCCAAGAAAAGAATAAAAATTTTATTTTCTTACTTGCAACAGATAAATCACTTCTTAATCTTGTTATCCAGGTTTATTTTAAAGTACGAAAAAGTTGCGAGTATCGCCGACAGATGTCGCCACGAGTCTCTTTTCTGCTCTGTGTACAAAGAAAAGAAGTGACAGTTCATTCGAACGATTCGAACTGTCAGCGGTGTTAGTAGTACGACATTTTCGCTGAAAATAAGTTTTTCTGCACCTTGCCATCTGTCATAAAAGATAAATTTTACCATCCTCGATCATTCGAGAATCTGACTCACATTATTTATTTGCAATTCGACGAGAAAAATTGAGAATCCTTTCTAAGTCGCCGAGTGTGCACGCAGGAGGGAACAGCTTCACTTGCCGGTCAGTCTACTGGAAGATTCCATTGTGAGTGGGTTTTAAAAAGTTTTTACTCTTTTAATTCGGTGTTTTCTGCAATTATCAGTGTTCAGTCAACCCTTATTATCACTCAGAAAGGTATTGTCAAGATCCTATTTTATTTTCGTTTCATTAATACAGCTAATTAGTCTCTTTTGGCGAAAATCACGAGTTTTAAATCCCTGAATCGCTACACCTGGACCTCTCAGCTGATGAGTATTAACGACCGGTCTGCTTTTCAGAAGTACTTTTAAAAATCATTTCTCAGACGATTTTAACCTTAACAACACCTCGTACAATATTGAATTTTTCCTCTGTCTGTTCAATGTTTAAAAATGCACCTCGCGAGTGAATTGTCCACTGAAAGCATCATTATTTTGAGTGAGTTTCCTTTGTGAATTTTAGTACCAAGAATTCGTTATTGGTTGTTGCTAAGTTGTCAAATTCACTCGGATACAGTGCATTGTTTCTCAATTACCGAACGATTGGGACATAAACATTAATTCAACTCTTGGAAAAATAATAAATTGACACTTTGGTATGTTTTCGCAATTATTTATTATTATTTCGTATCTGATCTTTTTGGTTTTTAACCCTTTCAATTCAAGCAACAGGGTAAACTCGGTTTCTCAAAGGGTAGCCATTACCGGTTTAGATTTTTGTAAGTTTTAATCTTCAACTTCTTTTGTTTGCTTTTAATTAAAAATCAAGTTTTTTGTTCCTTCCATCTTTTGTACTTTGCAAAAAAGAAGCAAATAGGTAGAAAATTCAAGTAAGGTTACATTTAATACAATTTTTAATATAATTGTTATGCAATTTATTCTTTTGTTCTGTTCGACGCTTATGGACGTTTTTTGTTTTAAATCAGTTATTTTTCAACAAGTGTATTTATAAATAATTAGAGGATAAATTATTTTCTACTTATCTTTTTTAGGTATATTTTATTACTATTCAGGTTCAAAATGTTTTAAATAAAAATAATTTGTCGTGTTAAATAGTTTTTTATTAAAATATAATTAATTCAACCAAATGTTTGTTTGGTTAACTGAATCTTACTTTAAATTAATATTACGTAACGTAAAATTTCCGATAGATAAGTATTATGAAATATTAGAATTATATTAAATAAAACTCGGTTTAAATTAAATTAAGTTTAAATAAACATTCAGTTAACTAAAAAATATAATTTATAAAACATCAAATAAATCTACAAATTAACACAATTTTAATGATAAACATAAACTCAAAAATTTATAAAACATTTTTAAATAAAAATTTAAGAATCATCTTCTAAAAGTAAAAACTTATTTTAGTATTTTTATTACTTCTACTGAAATTGTTAAAAAGAGTGCAAAATTTAAGGGATAAAATTTTAACTCATTTAAATTTATAACACCTAAAAATTTTGTTTTCGAAAAAATGAAGATTTTTGAAAATTTATCTCCTTTCACAACATTTACTATTTTGTATCGCTAATTTTTTTACAGGCTTTTTTACAATTGTGAAAAATATTGCGCATGGATATTAAAAAATTATATTTAAAGAAAAAGTTTTTTTCAATGTCAAAAACAATTATATTTAATTTTTAACAATATACAGGAATTCTAGATTCAAAATTATGCCAGAAAAAAAATTGACACCTTTTAGTGACAAGTTGAAATTTTGTTGAAAAATTTTTGGAAATCTAACTCCTTCCACAATTATTACTATTTTCTATCGACAATTTTTGTACGAGCTATTTTTACAATTTTGAACAAACTGATTTTGTTCAAAATTTTGTATGGATTACAAAAACTTTTGATTTAAAAAAACTAGGAAAAATGCGCGCGCTATATTTAATTTTCTGAATTTAAAGAAATTCATAATATATTAAAATATTGAATATAATAGTGAAAAAAAATATTAGTGACAATAACATATTTGAATAAATTGAAATTGATATGATTTTTGATTCGTGGCAAGTATCAATTTTTAACTGTTGACTAAACAGTAAAATTATATTATTATTATTTAAAAATAAAATGTTTACATAACATTTAAAAACAAGGTGATTAAACATAAATATATTATATTGATGTAAAAAAAGAATAATAATAAAATAATAATATTAAACAATATAAAAGTATCAAATTTTTAAATTTATTTTCTAGAAAAATATGGAAAAAAAATTTTAGTAATAGAAATACGAAAATAAAAAAAAATATGTTTCTTATTGCTAATATTAGTATAAAAAAATTAATTTAAAGGAACATAGTTCCAGAAGTTTAATTCTAATAAAATAAGGTTTTCAATATTTAAAATAATAGAAATGCGAAAATAATAGGAAGAGATCAGAAATTAGATTTGAAAAAAAATCGAAAATAATCGAAGAAAATCGAAATAAGTTTAACCAATGAAAACACATGACTGGAATCGCAACCAATGGGATAGACGTTACGGTCTTTCGAGAACAGAGATTTTATATATATAAAAATAAAATAAAATACAGAAATTAATAATAAATTTTAATTTTATCACTGTAGGATAATTTTAAATCCAAAATGTTGCTAGAAAAAAATTTGGCACCACTGAACAACGCAATTTATGAAATGTTGAAATTTCACCGGTGCCGCTTTTAACACTTAAAGTATTAAACTAAAAAGCAGAAAATCACTCGGTCTTTAAATGATTGAAAATTTTACGACAATAATTTGAAAGTTTAATTGATTACTTATTATAGTTGAAAGCGGATTGTACGGTTTATTTCCTAAATTAAAGAAAATTAAACACGGCGCAATTATTATCTGTGTGTAATATAATGTTAATGTTCTTTGGCAGAACATTTGATTGATCCTTAAAAGCTCGTTCTATAAAAGCAAAATTATTGTGTTTCCTTTGGTAGTTATGCTCGCAGCTGATGAGTGTTAGGGACTACAACCGGTTCTATTTTTTTCATTTCTTTTTCTTTTTTTTCAACTTCATTTCATTTTGCAACGTCCTACTTGTTTACGCCCGCCCAGTAATTACAATAAGATGCCGTTCACGAAGCTCGTCATCAATCTCTGCATCACTTTTTGTCTAAACACTTTCTGGAGAATTATTTCACTTCGGCAATTTCCAACTTTTTAATCTCATTTTATTTAAGAAGAAATTTTACACCTACTCGTCAAGAGGTTATGTTTGAAGTTATTATTTTGCTTATTGAAATGGAAAAATTAACTTTTCATCTAAATTCATTTAACCAAAATGTGGCAAATTTAATTTCAAACAAAATAAACCATTGAAACTCATAATTGGGTAAAAATTTTGTTGTTTAGAAATGTTTTAGAAAAACGCGGGAAAATAAATTTGTTTCTTAATATCGAAAATCTTTCATTTTTATCCAATTATGAGTTCCAATGGTTTACTTTGTTTTCAAGTTTTGCCATATTTATGTCTAAATAAAATTAGATGAAAAGTTGATTTTTTATTTCAAAAAGCAAAATATAATGACTTCAAACATAACCTCTTCTCGAGTGATATAACCTCAAATTGAAAAGTGGTTTTTAACAACAAATGAAACAATAAATAAAATGATTTCATCAAATTTTAAAAGATTCAATTGTACAATTATCAGAAAAATTAGATTGAATGAATTTATTTCTGCTAGATTGGTATTATGAGAAATGTAGCGAATGTATGAAAAATAATAATTATATGTTTTCGTCATTCTGACAAATGTTTCTTTTATATTAAATGACTTTTCGATTATGTGTTATACGCATGTTTGTCAATTTATAATTTTAATGAAGTGGAGATATGACGAATAACACCTAGAGAAAGCTAAAGTTATGTAATAAGCAATTATTATTATTAAGAAGAATTTGGGTAAATTTATATAATTTGAAAAAAAAAGTATGCAAAATAAATATTATATCGAATAGAGATAAGAAACAAAACCTACTCACATAGCACAACATGAGTCGCAATATTGAGCCAGTATTGAAAACAGTGTGGGTCTCAATTAATAGTTTAATTAATAATTATTAATTTAATTTTAATAATTTTAAAAGGTTATATACCTGAACGTTTTAGAGATACAGCATTTTTTTTTTTTAATTAATTTTGCCGCAAGATATTCACCACCTAGGGTCTATTTTCTGGTGGTATTTTTAATGAGGCAAGTTGATTTAGCTTTTTTTTGCTATTATTTTCGTGAAAATATGTTGGTTAATTTCTTTAAAAAATTGAAAAAATCAGATTTTTAAAAAAGAGCTTAAGGGCATGTGATGGGGTATGATGTCACTGGTATAGGCAAAAATTTGTCCGCGACTTTTCTTATAAAATACTGAATATTTTGTCACGAAACTTGGTAGAATTACTCAAAATATAATTAAGAAGGTTTCTCTGATCCAAGTTTGTTTGAATGTTACTTTAAAACTAATTTTTTAACATTTCTAAATATTGTATAATATATAATAATATATATAATATATAATATAATTTAAATATGAAAGATTCAAAACAATAAGTAAAATTTGATAGAAATAAATAAAAAAATCATGAATAAAAAAAAGAAAATAATTACAAAATTAGTTAAAAATTCTAATTAAAGAGAACAATTAAAAAATCGCAGAAATGAACCAAAATTAATGAAAATAAAAATTGAAATTGTAGAGATATATTTGTAATTTTTTAAAATTATGCTAAAAGAATAAAAATAATTAAAAATCGGACAAGATAATATAAAATTACAGAATTTGTTTTTAAGCAAAATAAAATAATTGAAAAATCGTTTCAAAATTTGAAAATTGAAGATAATAATCTAAATTTGAGATAATAACTGAAAATTTAGGAAATAAATTGAAAAATAATGAAAATATTAAAAGATGGAGAAAATAATTGCAAAATAATAAGAGGAAATGAAAATTGAACAAATTAATTGAAAATTGAGATATATATTTGAAAGTTCAGTAAATTAATTCACAAATTATAAAAATGATTAAAAATTAAAAAATAATAATTGCAAAATGTGAAAAATAATGGTAAATTAAACAAATTTATTTAAATTTGAGATAAATAATATAAAATTTGGGAATAAATAATTTAATTGATTTAATATCAAGGCAAAGATAATTAAAATTGAAAAACTGATTGAGAAAACTAAACACAGTAATTGTAATTTAAGATTTAGGGAAACAATTTAAATTATTAAGAATTGTAGAAAATAGTTGAAAAATGATAAAAATAGTACAAAATTGTATTTTATGTAGTTGAAATCACAATAGAAAAGAATTATTAAAAATTGAAGAAATTTTTAAATCACTTCAAATTAATATTTTTGAAATGTGGATTAATTGGACTTTTAATCAATGCAAGTTCGCATTAACTGGAATTTGTAGAAATTAAAATTGCTCTAAATTTTAAGTTTGAGAACATTTTGAAAAGGTGAAATATAATTTAAAATGTTAAAAGAAAATGCCATCTATTAGCTGAAAATTGTCAGGTGTGGATAGAATAAATATATAAATAAATTAAACTTGGAAATTATTTGTATAACTAGCAACATTAACGCGCGACAAACTTTGAATTGTTGTTGGTCATTTAAAACTATAAATTTTTGCAAATTCAAATAATAAAAATTACGAAATTGAAGAATATATGTGAGAAATTAAGAGAATAATTAACAGTTGAAAACAAAATTCGAAAAATGACTACATAATTACATAATTAAAAGAATAGTTCAAAGAATTAAACAATGAATATTAAAATTAAACAAAATAATTGAAAAATTATAGAAATAACTGTTGGAAATAATAATTGAAAATTGAACAACTGGATTGAAAATCGAAAACAAAAAATTAAAGTAATAATAATAAAAAAATGAAAAAATAAATTGAAAATTCAAGAATTAAATTAAAATTTAAAAAAATAATTGGTAATTGAAAAAAAATTACAAAATGACAAAATAATTGACAATTGAAAACAAAATTCAAAAAATGACTAGATTAATAATGGCTCATTTAACAACTGGATTAAAAATTGAAAAAATTAATTAAAATTGAAAAAAAATACTTGAAAGTTGGAGAAAGCAATAAAAAATTGAATTAAAATTTATGGAATACAAAAAGATTGAAGATATATTATTAAAAAGTAAAGAAAATAATTGAACAATTGTGTTTAAAGTTAAAGAAATTTAATGATAATCGAAAAAAATAATAGAAAAAAGACGATAATTTTTCAATATTAAAGAAAATAATTGAAAATTAAAAAGTGGAATTTAAATATGAAAAAAATACCTTAGAATTGAAGAGAATAGTTCTAGAATTGAATAATTGAATTCAATTTTTTAAAAAAAATGTATAAGTGAATAAAATAGTTGAAAAAATACGAGAATTATTGAATATTAAGGAATTAATTATAAATCAAAAACGAAAGTAACTAAATATTGAAGATAATAATTAAATATTAAAAAAAAATTAACAATTGAAAAAAAAATTCGAAAAATCCTGAGAATAATCGGCATTAGAACAAAAAAAATTTTAATTGATAAATAATCATAAAATTACAGGAGAATAATAAATTGGCAATTAAAAACCGATTAAAATAATGGAAAAAATTGAACAAAATACATGAAAACTAAATAAATCAATTGGAAATTGAAAAATTGTACTGAAATTACAAGAAAGTATTTGATATATTATTGACTCGGAGTGATTAATAATTTCATAAAAATTAAAATATTTGATAATTGAGAAAATGCGCAAATTATTTAATTTTGAATAAAATAATTGAAGAACGAAAAATGCAATTGAAATTTGAAGAAAATAATTAAAAATTAAAGAATTACATTAAAGATTAAAGATTTAAATTGAAATTTTAAAAAAAATAGTTGATAATTGAAAGAAAAATTACAAAATGACTAAAATAATTAAATATTAAAAAAAATAATTGACAATTGAAAAAAAAATTCTAAAAGTGTCCAGAATAATCGACAACAGAACAAAATAATTGATAAAAATTAAAGAATAGTTATAAAATGTAAAGAGAATAATTGTGTATTGAAAACTGTTGAAAATTATAGAAATTATAGATTATATAGATATAGATATTATAGATTATTAATGAAATTAAAAGTATTTGAACTGATATTTATAAAATTGAATTTTAATCAATTTAAATGCTTTTTTTAAAAAGTATGTATGATTTAAAACAAAAAATATCTATGTGCCAAACTTCAGGTGCGGACAGACTTGAAAGAATGAATGAATCTTGCGGATTATTATTATAGATTATTGGGACCCATTTTCCTTTTTGCCCCAGTGTCCTTGCTCTCCCAGTTACGCCACTGATTGCATCTAACTATACATATTTGACAAAGGAAAAATAATTTTTATACAGAGGCAAAAATTTAATGTAATATTACCTTGCTATTGATTTAATATGCGAATCATGTTGTCCACCATAATACCCTGCAATATTAAAGTGCAATATTTTCAAATTGTAACAAGTTTAGAAACAGTATACATTTTTTTTTCAAGTTTTAACATGTTTAAATAAATGTTTAGTCTGATAGTAAAGAGTTTTTTAAAGTAATTTAGTTGAATAACCAAATTATAAATTGAACATGTAACTAAACGCAAAAAAGAAGTAGAATTCAACACAGTGTTGTTTAAGTACGTGTTCCTGAGAGTGCTTCTCGATTATTTGCGTGAAATCTAAACCGGCTTACGTTTGTTTATAGAGTAGAGTAATTTTACTTGATAGAGGCTTGGAGGTTTCGTTTGCCTCTTGAATTTTTTAAGTGTGCGCGTTTTTATCCTGATGGATATACATATATGCTTTTTAAGAATATAAAAATAGTATCTTGAGTTCCACAAACAGAAATTAATAATGCAGGATTATGATTTCAATTGGATTTGAGAATTTTGATACATTTCAAACAAAAGTTTGTCCTAAAAATATAACTTAATAAAGTAAAGAATCATATTCTCTTTCTTTAGGAGGTTCTATTGAAAATAGAATTAACATTACCATTTTAATCAAATTTGCTTTACTGGTAGATAATGGGTATGGGTTTATAATTATGTAGTTAAATTTTTCAGACCTCAGGGTACTTTTGAAAAAGTATATTTTAACGACATATTTGACAAATGACTCAATTCCCATAAAACTTTATGCAAAATGTTAAAAACAAAAACCCTTATAACTTTTTTTGCAAGTACATTGAGGTCTCAAATATTTAACTGCATCATTATCTATCAGTGGCATCAGTACGACGCTATTTTGAATTTTCAAAAACTAACCTCAGATTCATAATCAACTACTCGAAAAACCTCGCGTTACAAAATTTGGCTTTACATTTCCCAAAAGATCATTCAAAAAACTTTTTCTTTTAAAAAAGAACGATTTTTTAAATCAACACGCCTTAAAGAGATGTGCAAGATGTTGAAAACGCCTTTTTTTTTAAATAAGTAAGAAATTATTTTGGAACTGACAAGAAGGTCATTCACCTAATCGTAATGCTAGTTTTCTAAATTGTAATTAATTGAAGTATCGATTCAATAAATCTACATACTGCTTTTATTATTGTATTTATTTACATGTTTTGTTTTAATTAGTAATTAGCATTTTATCAGATAAACATTGGATTTTTAATGTTAACCTGTAAATTGAACACATGGCTTGTCGAGATTTATCTTGGGATGATGTAATCCAAACAATGCCAATTCGATTTATCTGATCTTGAAATGGCATTCGCGCAATGATCTAATGAATTACGATCCACCTAATCGATGAGTTTAGCAAACGTAATTTGTTCTATCTATCAACTTAGATATACGCGCGGAGCTGTTTGCTGGTCAAACCTCAACTTTTCGCTGTTGGATTACGGCCAAATTGACCCAAATGTGAGCCACAACCTTTGCTTATTTAATCCCCTTAGTAATTTAATTAGTGTACCTGAAATAGAGCATTTTCGTTGAGATCAACGTTTATCTAGGAACTCCTCCCAACTGTACAGGAAATAATCTATATGCAGTCTTTATAGATTATATAATTAACATACCACTCTATTCAGACTTTTAAAAAAATAATTATAGTTTGAGCTCTTTTTTTTCAACTTGTGATTATTTTTCAATTATAGTGAAAACACAAGTCTGATTTTTTGCTTCCTCATGGAGCAAGCTTTGTATTCGTTCAAATTTACAAATTTTTTAAAATACTTCAAATTAACTTTCCTCTATCTGGAATATGTCCGATTTTAATGAAACTTGGTATACTTACGTATTTTGATGTTCTGATTACGAAAATGATAATAAAAATTGTCTCAAATTTAATTTTCATGTTAAAAAACAAAAAAAAGTTCCTACAAAAGTTGTAGGCCTCATTATTATAAATGTTTTATATACAATACATTTTTTCATAAAAACCAATATTTTTCGAGAAAAAAGCAAAAAACTTTGGTCTTGTAAAAATGGTGTTTCTTACTCTGTTAAAGGTGTCTATTCACCTATAATCAGGGCCCCCCTAAAAAAAGAACGAAAATAAAATTTCTACATTTTTATCGTATCAGGGTGTCTAGCGAATAATCATTTTTAAATTTCCGGGTCGCAACTCATAATTTTTTCGATTTTGTTTATTTTTTTATTAATAACTGTACAATTTTAATATTAACAAGGTTTAAACAAAACATTAATATTCATTAAAAAAAAAATTTTAAACATTACAATTTATATGGAAAGAATAAAAATACAATGAAAAAATAAATAAATTTAAAAAACAGTCAAGAAGTCTGAAGGAATAACAAAAAGTGAGAGCATTTATTAAACAATATAAACAATTTTAAACAATGAAAAAAATCTTCAAAGAATCTAACAAAATGCGGGACAAATAAAATTTTACAAAAATTACAAAATTTTATTAAAACCAGTATTATGAATGAGCAAATAAGAAAGTTAGGAATAATTTACATTGAAATGGAAAAATTTAAGCAAAAATATGTAAAAAATGTAACAATTTAAAAACCTGTCAAAAATTAAATAAATTTTTCTTCTAGGGAATACAAAACGTAAAAAAATCATTGAAGGCAAAAAGAGGAAAATTAGGAAATATGTTAATAATGCTATAAAATGTTGAACAGTTTAAGAAACATTGAATAAATTGAATTTTTTAAATCAAAATACCACGCGGTAATATTTGAAAAAATAGTAAAATTTTTTAAAAGAAAAAATTGAAACTACAAAAAAGAGGAAATAAAGGTCTTCAAAAAGTTAATATATTTTACGGATATGTTTTTTTAAATGATGAAAATAAATAAGATAATCAGTAAAAAACGGAAAAATGTTACTAAAGAAAACAAAATACATTTAAAAACTTGTTTTTAAAATTAAGCAAGAGACAATAATTTCTTTTAAATGAAAAACTAAATAAAACAGATTAAAAAATTTTTATAAAAGAGCAAATATTTCTCAAAAATAGGAAAAAAAAATTCTTTAATATATAAAATAATTTTATTCTGTTGTCGATAATTGTCCCCAGTTTTCGATTTTTTTTTCAATTGCCAATTATTTTGCTCATTTTATAATTTTTCTATCAATTATAATTATTTTCTTAATTCAATTCTATTCTTCAATTTTCAATTATTTAATTCAATATTTAATAATCCTCGCCTTATTTCAGTCATCCATTTTTTTTTCGAATTACAATTTTACAATTTAATTCTTCAATTTTTATTAATTTCTTTAATATTCAGAAATTCTCGCCTTAACAATTATTTTTTTTATTATGAATAAGTTTCGATAATTTCAAATTATTTTCTTCAATTTTCAATTTTTTTTAAAATTTCAATTCTATTTTTCAGTTTTTAATTACTTTCTTCTATATTCAATGACTCTCGGCTTTTTCAAATACTTTTTTGAATTTTTAATTATATTCTGTAATCAAATTCTGTTTTCAATTGCTTTCAATTGTTTTCGTCATTTTTCAAATATTTTCTTCAATTTTTCAATTATTTCTTTCAATTAATTATAGTTTTCTGCAATTTTCAATTATTGCCTGCAAATTTCTTAATTTTCAATTGTTCTCTTAAAATTTAGTAATTATTTTTTGAGTTTTTCAACTATTTTATTTGGTTGTGTATTAATCTAGTCATTTTTCGAATTTTGTTTTCAATTGTCAATTATTTTCACGTTTTGTAATTTTTTTTCAATTATCAATTATTTTTTCAAATTTCAATTTGGTTTTAAATTTTGAATATGTTTATTCAATTTTTTATCATTTTCTTCCAATTTCTATTATTTTTTTTTTTAATTTTTAATTGTTTTTTTCAATTTTTTATTATTTTCTTTAATTTTTAATTATTTTCTTTAATTTCAATTTTTTTCGATTTGGATTTTTACAGTTTAATATACGCTTCATCTATCTTTCTTTCCAAATTTTTTATATTGAATTCCGATCATTTCAACTTTATTTTTTTAAAATTATTATTAAAGAATACAAGATTAAGATTCAAGTTTTTAGGATTTATCTACGAATTCTAAATGTTTCTTAAAAATTCACAGATCGTTTTCAAAATTCGCGGATAATATAAAAAAAATTCCCGGCAAATTACCGGGCCAAAAGAAGCCCCTGGAGCCCCGGAAGAATTATATTATATTATAATAGGTAAATAAAAACGCCTTTAACAGATTAAGAAACACGATTTTTACAAGGCCAGAGTTTTTTGCTTTTTTCTCGAAAAATATTGGTTTTTATGAGAAATGGTTTTCTACAAAAAACATGTATGATGATGAGATCTACAATTTTTGTATGTAACCTTTTTTTATATTTTTAATATTTTTCACGATAAATACAAAAAACTGATTTTTTATGGTTTTTTTGTGTTTTTTTCTTTTTTACCATACAAATCAAATTTGCGCCAATTTTTATTATTATTTTCGTAATCAGCGCATCAAAATACGTAAGTATACCAAGTTTCATTAAAATCGGACCTGGGTGCTTTTCGGAACTATATACCCTATTTTTCTTGTAAACACGATAACTCGAACACGCTTTAATTGATTTAAATAAAATTTAGTATGGTTATTTTTATTATCGAAATCTGGAATCTGACACAAGAGTTTTTAAAAATAACAATGAGAAAAAATGTTATTCAATTTTAATTGTTTGAAAAATTTCCTAGTATTGACCTAGATAAACTTTATATTTTGTCCAAATTTTAAAGATTAAATCAATATTTTCAAATTTTTAAAAAATTGATGAAATTTTTAATTTTTTTAAAAATTAACTTATTGCTTCCTCCATGAAAAAACAAATCTTTTCGCTGGCGTGAAAGCAAAATTTCCATGAAATGAGCTTGTTTTTTAATATTAAAGATGAAAGGTTTATTTGCGCTCTGAGTTTAGAGTGAATAAATAATGAAAAGTTAAAAATCTTTACTACCAGTATAAAAACAAAGCTTGTAAAAACCATTAGAATGATTAATAAATCTATTTTAACTATTCTAGATAGTCATTGGAACATTTTATCAATTAAGTAGGACAAGTTATAAAAAAAAGCTAGATTACTTTTTATTTCAAGCAACATTGTAGTTGTTTAATGATAAGTTTTATCCAAGTTTGTTTTCTGCAAAACTTTATTCTAATCTCAAAATAAAATAGTTTAACAAAAATCTTATAAAAGTACAGTTAAACAAATTTTTCTAATATTTAGAATTATACTTTTTCCTTTATTACGTGATGCTCCTCAATTTCACTAATTCACAATAAACATAAGCTTTGCGCTTATACTTGATTCACACAAAACTACTACTAATTAGTACTAATTAGTAGCAGCAGTTTGAATTACCATTAATTATGATGAAGAAAAATACCGTGAAATTTCTTAATTTGATGTGTTTATTTTTGATTTGCTATTGGTATTTTGATGTTTTACATTGTTTTTGAAAAAACCGTCTTTGGCCCTTAAAATTATAAGAAGCTTTTAAAACATTTGTGGAAAATGTTACCAGACCTACATTAAGTATAACGTTTCTTTTTTTAATTTTTTAAAGTTTCTGATAAGAATGTGCAAGTTGTCACGTACGAGTGACTAGTTAGAATTTTGTTTTCTTTTTGTAAATTTTTTTTTTTTGTAAAATTCAATTACATAAGTTTAAAATTGTTTAAACCTGCTATTTATAGTAATAAAATAGAAGATTAAGAAAAGGATTATGTATCTTGATAAATAAACTGGAAACCGGTTTAGATTACATAATTAAAGAGTAAACTTATCCTCCTTAAATTTAGCAGTGGGTATACATAGTATAGTACGACTTTAGTATCTTTAATATAATAGTTTTGCTTTCTTTCAATTCGAGATTAATTAAAAGTCACGCTATTAAGTACTATAGGCGAAATTTAAAGATTTATATTATCAATTTTTTTATTATTTAATGCACGCTCGGTTAAAAATTCAAATAAATAATAATTTGATTTACACCTTTTATCAAATTTTGGAAACAATTTTACAATTTTTTTTTATAAAACTTGATTAAAAAATTGAGTGTTTTTCTTTTTTCTGATGAAGAGTATATTTATCTGCTTGCAGTCAAATAGAAGTCGCTAGCGACCCAAAATTCTAATTTGTGAAAGGTATGGATAAATAAGCAGCTTATGTGTGAAGTAAATGGAAGGGGGCGGTTCTGATTTTCGTAAACGAAACAAACGGTCATTGAACTCGTACTGTGTACTGTGTAATAAAACTAGGGTCACTCCTTCTTGTTGAATTACTTTACATTTTGTATCTAAGACATTTTACTTATAAAACATTTTTAGTCAAAAGTTATTGCTAAAAATTGAAAAGATATTAACAGATATCAATTTATTTTTTATTGATAGTTATTATGTTTTGAATTTAATTACTAGTCGTCCTACATAGAAAAATAAAGGGTAAATGCACCTATTACTGCGAATGACCCAATTACTGCAGTTTTTCGAAAGAAGTTATTATGCACTATTAACAAGTATGCAATTAATTCAAATTAATTGAAAAAATTATTGAAAACCTTACTCGATACAATTGTCTATAAAGATGTAGATTTTAATAATTGAAATTAAGATTACTACTTACCGCAGTAATTGGAGCATGCATGATTGTGTTTCTATTACCGCTGACACAGAGGCAACCTATCCTCCAAATACATGTTATTCTCGACACAGTAATTCATGCATGACCGTAATAATACCAGCACAAAGTCTTTTTTTCATAAATTCGTTATTTTTAAGAATACTTAATTTTCTTTATATTCTAATTAGTGATTTTCACTTCAAAAAATAACAATAGTGCTTTTAAACTCAGCCGAAAATTTATCTTTCATTTGTATTTATCTTTTTTTGAATCTTTTTACTGGACTTTGATTTCACACCGCAGTAATTGGTACATTTACCCTAATCAACAAATTTTACTAAAGTATTTTACAATTATGAAACAGATGGCAAAAAAAAAAAAATTTTATACTCTTGAAGTTTAATCTTAGTCAATTTTGTATTCAAATTGAACTTTTTAAAACTGTGCCAAACTCTTTAAAACTGGTTAAAGTTCTAAACAATTTTAAATAGTTGTAATTCAAACCCGATTTGTAGAGCTTGAAACAATTTTTTATTACTTTCAGTTCTATTAATTATTCTAAACAATCTTGAAGAAGTTTTAATCAGTTTTAGATAATTCTAAACTGTTTTAAACCGGTTCTTAAATTTATTCAACAAATTCTAAACCTTAGTTTTTATCTGCTTTGAAACAAATTTAAGTAGTTTTCAATAATTCATTACAATTTGTGAATTGTATTTTGAATTCTAGTTTTAAGAGCACAAAAGTGCAATTCTTTTTCAATTAAAAAATTTTTCTGTTTGTAAAAATTTTCAGTAAAGTACGGCTCTGGTATATCTAACATAATAAAAAAATTACCTACTTAATTGCGACTTTAGAAAAGTTGCTTCGAGCTACTGAAAGCATCTGAAAAACTTCTTTCAGTGCACTCTATTTTTTACATTGCACCGTTATAAGCGCATTTTCGCAGTAATTTTTATATTTATTATTTAAAATATGAAAAAGAGTGTATATAGCTATCAGACATTGTGTTTTTCTTACTAATCATATGTACTCAAATGAAACATTGTTTTGAAAAAAAAAAAATTATTTCCGCTTCGTTTGGCAATAAAAAAGTGATGATATGAAATAGTAGTTTACAAGTTAACCAGAAGGTAGCAGTAGGAAATGATTATTATCAAGCGGCAATTAAAAGAGAACTTTATTTCATACTCTGTATGGATTTAATACTCTTTAATATACATGTTTACTGAGTGCGTGCTATACTTTTCAACGAAGAGGCATATTTTTTAATAAATTTTACCGCTAATTTCACTTACGCTATATTTTATTTCAACTAGAAATTATTCAATTTAAGAGAAACTATTTTTTTTATTAAGTAAATAAGCGAGGGACAATTTTCCGGCTCGCTCGATTAATAACAATTTTTGCGAAAATTTATTTGTTTGTGATCGTTAAGATTTTCGATTTTCTAAAAATAGTTCTTAATCGACTCATTTTCATCTAAAAAACGTAAATTTTCATTTTTAAGCAAATTTCCAGATATATGTATGTGTGTGTGTATGATTTTTATTGTCACCCGGATATCTTGAGAACGCTTCAACGGATTTAAATAAAATTTGGATGGCTTATTAAGCTCATAAATATCTAAATTTACACACAGGGATTTTTGAAAAAACCCTGTTAAATTTTTTTGCGCACCTTTTGTATCGAAAAAAATCATTTTTTGACAAAATTTTTTTCTATGTTAAAAATAGAACTTAATGAATACAAAAATCATATTCCTTGTTTCAAAATGAATTCCTATAATAAATCATAATTTTTCTGCTTTTTTATAAATTTTGTTAAAAAAATTTAAAAATGTTTTTCCTTTTATAACTTTTTTATTTTCTATTTTTTAACCACAGGTCCTATGGAAAAATTATTCTAGATTAAAAAACCAACGTATACTGAGAAAATAAAATATAAGCAATATCATACTTGATTCTTCATTTATTATCATCATCTTGTTTTATCTTAAGTTCTCTTTTACAGAATTAGATTTTACTCTAGAGAATTTATTTTCTAGAATATTTTTGAAATTGCCTAAACTTATTTTTTTATTGAGCTCAAATTACGATCATTACCAATATAAATGAAGAACATAAAATTGAAACTCATTTTATTTGAATCTGTGTGTTTACTATTTTTTATGTGTCAATATATTCTTTATTTCTTTATGAAATATATAAAATTTATTTTTGAAAATTGGAAAGTCAGTAATGCTTGATTCGTCTAACGCTTAACTGGTCGTAAAGAAAGTGGTAAAAGACATCGTAATATACAAAGTAACTGTGCTCGCGAGAAAGGCAGCAAGACGCCGTGGTCAATTCTGTACCACAATTTTTATAAATATTCTACAACTACCGCTCCACCTTCCTTCTTAGGCTGATCCCTCAAACCTTTGAGAATTTATTTCAGCTATTTTTACTTTTTTTTTCATCTTTAGAATATAACTTTTTTTATAAAAGAAATGACTCATATTTTGCTTCACTAAAAAAAAGTCAATTTTACGTTTTTCTTTTTACTTTTAATAGAAAATAAAATACACAACTTTAATAAATATTGGACAAAGAAATTTTATGATTCAAGTATATTCTTTTCTCTGTTTTTATAAATAAAAAAAAAACTGATTTTTTGGTTATTAACTAGACAACAATTTTGCAATTTACATTTATAACCAGATGTGTATTAAAGCGATTATTTTCAGTATTTTTTTGTCGATAGTTAAAATCAATTTTCATTGCGTTTGTTTAAGGAAAATGCAGGAATTTCCATTGTAAATGCAATAAAGTTAAATTACTCGCTTTCTCTGAGTTTTTGATTTAACTGTATATATATATGTGTATATACACCTCTATTTTGTTCAAGTCGCAGGCATTTTTCACAAAAGAGCGATATATTTTTATTGCATATTAGAATAAACTGCGGAAGAGAAATAAAACAATTTCTTTGTGCAGAAAACTGAGCACTTAGAGAGAACTTTTATTTTACAAAAGGATCCCAATAGCTTGGAATTGTTCTTTTTTTTTTTTATTAAATATTTCGTTTCAATGTACATGATTATTCCGCAAATTTCAATATAGCAATGTTTATAACATCGAAATTTGTATTATCAAATTACTAATTGACATAAATTTTATAAATCGAATTACTACTTAATTTCATTTTTATTCAATTGGTTTAAATAATTTATTTTCATTTTTTAATAACAATACCACCTAATTCACCATTAGTGGGAAAAATTATTCATTTTAACCACAATTTTGAAAAATGATAATATTAACAATACTAATGGAAAAAATGGTCATTTCTATATCATTAGTAGATAAATTGAATATTTTTGTCACATTGTATAGAATAGAAATTTCAAAACTTGGAGAAGATGTCAATTTTCTTCATACCAGTTTGGTCAATAACCATTTGGAAAAATATTGGAAAATTGACCATTTTAATCACTAGTGAGAAAAAGTGACCATTTTTAACCTCTAGTGGGAGAATGACCAATTTTTATAACTGAAAAAATCTGCTATACGTATATAAAAAAAACTAAACTTATATTCATCATCGAAGATTCACTAATTAGCCAGAGTGGCACTCTGTACTCTTTTAACTTAATTATTTTTTTCTTTCTCTTGAAACTTTGTGTCTATATTTCTTTTTCATAATTTTATTATACCTGCACTGTTACTGCAACAACAACAAAAAATGCAATATAAATGTTACACTGTCGATAGATTTATTCTGACTTTTTCTTAGTAGGAGAGTAAAAAAAAAAATTCAACTACGAATTATGGAGAGTACTAGAAATAAAGTAGAAAAAATTGTATTTTTCTCGGAATCGTACGATACTTTCCTTTCTCGTTTAAATAGGCTTGTGGTAACCGCCAAGGAGCCTGGCTGTCTACTAACGGCTTGGCACACGCTATAGCTTCGTTTTTCTCTTTTCGATTACGCGTGAACGTTCATCTGAAGAAAGGTCAGGAACATTTTCCATGGAGGCCTGTGCCTATGCAGCTAATATGCATACACAAAGCCTTCTCTCTTTCTTGAAACAAGAGAGCTGGGAAAATACCAGTATTATTTCAAAGATATTAGTCAGAACAAAGCTTTTCATAAGGTGATTCATTATAACGCGTGTATATAACAGTCAAATTATCTTATTATCGGATCAGATTGAAGGATTATTTGAAGAACAAAGGACTTCATTTTGTAGTAAGTAAATGCAATGGTGAAAAAAAAAGGGTAAAAGTTTATTAAAAATTGATGAAATTCATTAATTTTATATAAACAATGACTGATGTTGGGAAATGATGAAAGATTGATTATTGTTTATAAACGAGAAAATCATTAGTGATGTATATTACTCTATGGAGTTGTATATATATAGCAGTAATGATTTTTTAATAGTAATTACACAGGACCATAATATTTTTTTTTACTCATGGAACCGGACCATGAATTCCTAAAACATTTTTGGTCGCTTACTGAGAGACACATGAATATTCCCTAAAACCCATTTAGACTAAATCCCATTCAGCCTAAAACCATGTAGCCTAAAATGCATTCAGCCTCAATCCCATTTAACCTAAAATGCACTCAGCCTTAAACACATTTAACCTAAAATGCATTCAGCCTATATCCCATTTAACCTAAAATGCATTTGGCCTAAATTTTATTTAACCTAAATCCCAATTAACGTAAATGCATTCAGCCTATAACCCACTTAACCTGAAACTCATTTAACCTAAATCACATTTAACCTAAAATGCATTCACCCTAAAATTCGTTTAACCAAAATCTCATTTAACCTAAATTCCATTTAACATGAAATGCATTCAGTCTAAATCTCATTTAACCTAAAATTTATTAGGCCTCAATCTAATTAAACCTAAATTCCATTAAACCTAAATCTCATTTAACTTTCATCCCATTTAACCTAAAATGCATTCAGTCTAAATCTCATTTAGCATAAATCCCATTTAACATAAATCCCATTTAACATAAAATTCATTCTCTAGCATTTTTGTTTTTACTGGGACATGTCTAAATTTTGAAAAAATTCGATATTTTTAATAGGCTCTGTATTTAAGCTAGCTATTTTGGTAATATTCTAGATTTCTTTTGACGGACGACTCAATACGTTTATCTCGATCACCCGGAACAGTATTTCTTTATAAGTTATAATAATGCTCGTAATAACAAGGATGATAATTAGCATAAACACGGCCTAACTTCACTTCAGATTTTATTATCGTTGTATATAATTTAATTAATGGGTTCCTTGAACCCGTATATATGTATTAAATAAATAAAAAAAAATAAAAAAGCCTAAATCCCATTTAACCTAAATTCCAGTTAAACTAAAATGGCTTCAGCCTATAACCCATTTAACCTAAAACTCATTTAACTTAAATTCCATTTAACCTAAAAGTCATTCAGCCTAAAACCCATTTAACCCAAAATTTACATTATAAATTAGGTTTAATGAAATTTAGAAAAAATTATTTTAGGTTAAATGGGATTTAGACTAAATGAATTGTAGGTTAAATGGATTTTAGGTTAAATGGGATTTATGCTAAATGGGTTTTAGTTTAAATAAGATTTAGGTTAAAGGTGTTTTAGGCTGAATGCATTTTATGTTCAATGGGATATAGGTTAAATAAGTTTTAATTTAAATGGGTTTTAGGCTAAATGCATTTCAAGTTAAATGGGATTTATGTTAAATGGGTTTTAGGCTGAATGCAATTTAGGTTAAATGGGATTTAGGCTGAATGCATTTTAAGTTAAATTTGTTTTAGTTTGAGTCATTTTAGGTTAAATGAGATTTAGGCTATATGGTTTTAAATCATATTTCACCTTTTTAAAATGTTCTCAAATTTTAAATTTTTAGCAATTTTAATTTCTTCAAATTTCAGTTAATGTGAACTTGCATTGATTAAAAGTTCAATTAATCCACATTTCAAAAAAACTAAATTTGAGGTGATTAAAAAATGTCTTCAATTTTTAATAATTCTTTTCTATTATGATTTCAACTACTTTAAATACAATTTTGTACTATTTTTATCATTTTTTAACTATTTTCTACAATTCTTAATTATTTTAATTGTTTTTAAATTGTTTTTCTAAATCATAAATTTCAATAATTTTGTTTAGTTTTCTCAATCAGTTTTTCAATTTTAATTATTTTTGCCTTGATTTTAAATCAATTAAATTATTTATTACTAAATTTTATATTATTTATCTCAAATTTAAATAAATTGTTTTCATTTACCATTATTTTTTACATTTTGCAATTATTATTTTCAATTTTTAATCGTTATCCTAATTTGTGAATTAATTTACTGAACTTTCAAATATATACATATATCTCAATTTTCAATTATTTTGTTCGATTTTCATTTCCTTTTATTATTTTGCAATTATTTTCTCCATCTTTTAAAATTTTCATTATTTTTCAATTCATTTCGTAAATTTTTAATTATTATTTTAAATTTTCATTAATGTCTTCAGTTTTCAATTCTTTAAACGATTTTTCAATTATTTTATTTTGCTCAAAAACAAATTCTGTTATTTTATATTATTTTCTCCGATTTTTAATATTTTATTTTAATAATTCTTTTTTATTATGATTTGAACTACTTAAAATACAATTTTTTACTATTTTTATCATTTTTTAACTATTTTCTACAATTCTTAATTATTTTAATTGTTTTTAAATTGCTTCTCTAAATCATAACTTTCAATTATTTTGTTTAGTTTGCTCAATCACTTTTTCAATTTTAATTACTTTTGCCTTGACATTAAATCAATTTAATTATTTATTCCTAAATTTTATATTATTCATCGCAAATTTAAAAAAAAATTGTTTAATTAATCATTATTTTTGACATTTTGCAATTATTGTTTTCAATTTTTAATCATTTTCATAATTTCTGAATTAATTTACTAAACTTTTAAATATATATGTGACCTGGACAGTGAAAAGGGGGCTTACGTGTCAAAAAAAAATTTTTTTTTGGTTTACACCACGTGAAAGAGCGTCAAAAAATCTATCAGAATCTGCAAAAAAATGAAAAACGATTTTTTGACACGTAAGCCCCTTTTTCACTGTCCAAGTCACATATATCTCAAATTTCAATTATTTAGTATAATTTTCATTTCCTTTTATTATTTTGCAATTATTTTCTCCATCTTTAAACATTTTCATTATTTTTAATTTATTTCCTAAATTTCCAGTTATTATCTCAAATTTAGATTATTGTTTTCAATTTTCAATTTTTAAAACGACTTCTCAATTATTTTATTATATGCTTAAAAAAAATTCTGTAATTTTATATTATTTTTTCCGATTTTTAATTATTATTTTCATTCTTTTGGCATAATTTTTAAAAATTTCAAATATTTCTCTAGAATGTCAATTTTTATTTTCCTCAATTTTGGATTATTTCTACGATTTTTTAATTAATCTCTTTAATTAGAATTTTTAAGTAATTTTGTAATTATTTTTTTTTTTAAAGCTATATTCTATAGTTTTTTTCAATTATTTCTCTCAAATTTTATTTATTGTTTTCAATCTTTTATATTTAAATTATATTTAATATATTTCCGTTATTTCTCTCAATCTTAAATTATTTTGCTTCCTCATAGAGGGAGCCTTGTGATCGTTAAGATTTTCAATTTTCCAAAAATAGTCTAAATCGATTTATTTTCATCTAAAAAGCGTAAATTATCATTCCTAAGCCAGTGTCCAAATGTATGTGTGTGTATGTGTGTATAGCCTTTTTTGTGTTACTTTTATTATTTTTTTTAATTTGCAATGATTTTCACAAATTTTATATTATTTTGAGTATTTGTTGATTAATTACAAAAAGTTTAATTATCTCGAAAATAAATTTTCGATTATTTGTATAATGTTGTTATTATTTTTTTTAATTTAAAATTCTTGAAATCATTTTGTAATACCTAAGGTAATTTCTTTTACTTCACAAATATTCTATATTTTTTAAAATTATTTTTCTAAAATTGCATTTAATATCTACAAATTTCAACTATTTTTATCATTTTTCAAAAATTTTTCTTCAATGATTCTCATTATTTTTCAATTTTCCCCTTAAATTTTAAATTTAAAATTTCCGCAAGTTTCAATTATTTTTTTTATATTTTTCAAATATATTCTATAATTTTTTACAATTATTTTTTTAACAAATTTGATTAAATTCTTAAACTTTCAATTGTTTCTATCATTTTTCAATTAGTTTTTGTCATTTTCAATTATTTTTTAATAAATCTTCTAATTTTTGTTATTATTTATCTCAAATTCCAGTTATTTTTTCAATTGCAATCAATTTCTTCAATTTTTCATTATTTTTACTATTCCTCAATTATATTCCTAAATTTTCAATTATTTCTTTTAATTTTATTTTTCTTTAATCTTTTTTCCATTGTTTTGTCCACCTTTTAATTAGATATATTAATTATTTTTCAATTAATATTCTAAATTTTTATTTATTATCTCAAATCTAAGTTCCACTTTTCAACGTTTTAATCATATTTCAATTATTTTTCTCAAATTTCAATCAAGTTCGTCAATTTTTAATTTTTTTTTAATTTGTAATGATTGTTACAAATTTTATATTATTTTTATTATTTGTTTATTAATTCCGAAAATTTACTCGTGAAATCAAATAAAATGTCAACTTTTGCGTTACAATAACTACGCTAATTAAGAAATTCTTTAATATAATATTATTTTATTTTTCTTCTCCCCTCCCCCTCCTCCCTTCTGTCAATATTAAGTGTTCAGATGGCAAAAATTTACAAGTCGCCGTCCCTGATTATCTTGTACTGAAAATATATATTTTAAGACTTTTTAAATTTACAAACTAATGCGAAATATGTGCATTTTGTATTGGAGTTTGTTTTTAGGGGTGCTTTTGAATCTTAATTACTATAGAATAAGTTGCAAAATTTGTCCGTCTTTAAATTTTTTAAATATGTACTAAAAAATTGCGTCCTTGTTGACTACATTTGATGATGGTTGTGTTCTTTAAAAAAAAATACTGAGAATTTGTTTAAATTTGCAAAAATGTATTATTAAACAAAATCTTGTGGTGAGAAAGGTACTTTGTCTTATCGTTATTTTAATTTTTGTTTAGAACAACCTGTGAATGTTTCTTGTCAACATTGTCCCTAATTGATAGTTCTATTAAATTGTCACTTATATTGGGTCATTGAGTGCGAAATTTCTTCCTTATATGTACACCAGTTGGCACACCTTTAATAGTTTTCGATGAATAAGGTTACTTTTTTTGTTTCTTAAAAGTCATTTATTTCGCTACGAGTATTTACTTTGCGTCTATTAGTTTAGGTACATTTTATGCTTTTTTGTTGAAACAATAGAGAAATTTGCAAATTCGTGGTTTGGAATCTGAGTCTCGTAGAGGAACCAATAACACTTCGCAAACAGTCCGTAAAATAGCGGAAGCTTTTGCCAAAGATGCATCTAACTAGAACACAGTCGACATTCCATTTCGACGATTTTAGCTTCAAGATCTAAAACCAAAGTGAATAATTATAATCTCAAAATCATAATGGACATATATACAATCGTTCTTAGGGATTTGTAGAGTATATGAATGTGTCAATTGTTACATTACTCATGTTTAAACTCTGGACTCTTAGGTTAAAATAAAACAAATCACTTATAAAAATGAAACATAAAATATATATTCAGTATAAAATTACATTCATTGAGATTTGCTAAATGTCCTTATAATCGCGTGTGTTATCGTTTCTATGGTGAGTTCCCGACTGACTCATCTTTTCTTCTATTCGAAATTCCCCACCATTGACCCTTTGCGATAAGGAAAATTCCACTTTAAATTCGTCTGTCTAAATTTCTAACAACTCAAGACAATGTTTCTGTTAAATAGGATGATATAATAAGGTAGTATTAACCATCATCTTTTTCATGATGTGAGAAAATCAATTTTCTTTAAAAAAGTTGGTAAATTTATGTACACATTTACGGAAATACATTTTCATGTGAAACTGTTTCTATCCTAAATTATTTTGTAATTGATGTATGTTTCTAGTAACTAACGATTGTGCCTTAGGGATTTCTATAATTATGTTTGGGAGGCGCTGAACTATATTACTTCATGTTCCCTTTGATAGCGAAGATAATAATGTTACACATGTGTATAGTTTTACTGAAAACTGATATATTATATAGTTGGAATGTATATTGACTGAAGTTTTGTGAAGCTAATCGTTGTAAATCAAATCTTACCTCTAGGAATGTCATTATAACTTTTAGGATTATATTATCGAGAATATACAGAATCCCTTAAGGTACAAAGTGCAGAATTAAGTTTTTTGTCAAAAATAATGTTAAATCTCATAAAATCTATTATAGAATTATAAATAACGCAAAATTTAATGGTAGATCAGCATCAGATTCGTTCTATTAGAAAAATTTTTAGTAGATATTAACAATGAGTACAATTTTTTAATTAATTTTCTAAGTCAAATTAAAGAAAGGAAATTTTTAAGTTTATTTTGTCAAAAAAGTATTAATAATGTGTAATTTAATATTTAACAGGTATTTATTATTAAGTAGTTTTTGAAAGGTTTATAGTCAAAGTTTTTAAAAAGTTATTACAAAATTTTAAGACTATGTGTTAAAAATCTGTTATATATGAAATTTATTTTGATTTTATATATCTTCCTTGCTAATTTTTGTAGAAGACTTAAAAACCGAAACATCTAATTTTCGCATGCAGAATTGGTTTCTTTTTTGATACCATTTTTCTTTAATACAATGAAATTCAATTAGAACATTTTAAACTATTAAAAAAGTTATAGTTAAAAAAAAAAGAAAAACAAGTCAGAATAATGTGAAGATTTAAAATCCACCAACTTAATGAGCTGATCCAACAATCTTGCTTCATTTCACTTCATTAAAGGTTGAAGGTAATTTGCACTTATAAATAATTACTATTCAATGGAAGATAATGTATATTTCATTCACTTTATCTATAAAATATACATCAGTTTGTCATTTAAATTATCAAAGTCTAGTTCCAGAAAGAATGTCTTCTTTTTATAAAAGAAAAAAAAATTCCCTGAGATGTCCATAAATACCCTTATAATAACAGAGACAGTTATATGATCACGATATTATAAAATACATAAAGCAAGCATCTATTGATGTCTATTTTTAGCTAGTCAGTATAAAATCGATAGATTATATCTATTTTCATTGATTGATGAAAAAGTGAATTACGGGACACGCAATAAAAACACGCTTGATTGAAAATATCACTCAGGTGGTCAACCACAGTTGTTTTAATATTAACAATAACTACTTTATTCATTTCGCTTATTGTGTTGTTTCAACAATGATGTAATTACTCGAACAATTTTATTGTAATGGTAACGAAATGTTTCCTAAATTGATCGGTGCCAGTTCTGAAGCGGCACGACATTATTCGAAAAATGTCAATTATGCGACCTTTTGATGAACTCGTCATTTTATGTATTATATATATATATATATATATTCGCATAAAACAAAATTAACCACAGCACCGTGAATCAATCGTTCATTTATTTATGCAAGCTCTTCTAGGAAAAAGGTCATTGACCCTGCATCTCAAAGGAAAGACAAATCGAGAGCAAAGTCTTGAAGCGAACTTCTTGGAAATGCTGTTCACTGGATCCCCTCCCAACGTTTCTAAGACCAAGTAGTAGTTAGTCACGTCTTCAACTCATACTTGTTTCTAGAATCTAGGTGAGCACGATATCTTCGCGCATGTTGAACACCTGGACGATTATATGATTAATTCGCATTCATATTTAATTTCCACGATTTTCCAAGACAGGGAATAAACAATGGTTTCTTTTTTCCCACTCGGTATATTCACTTTTAAGTGTAGCTATATATATATCTATACACTCATTTGAAGAATCTTGACAAAAGTAATTTCCATATGAATTTGGTTTAATGAGACACGTATCCAAACCTCTTCTTCACGCATGCAACTGTCATAGCTGTCAATAGTAATGTCGATTGGCTGAAGATGCGGTTGTAACATCATCCACTTTCGAGTTTGCAAACCCAATTCTAAAGCTTATTACGCAAGGAGAAACGAGGAAGACAATTTCTCACCAGATTTAGAAAAGCATTTTACAAAAGTATTTAAAGTACGCATTTCTATACATTGTTATGGGAAACGACAAGGAACGTGTGGTATAGAAATGGCACATAAAAACTGTAAAATTCAGGATAGAACTCTTTTCCTGGATATGAAAAAGCTGCCGGAAATAAAAGATTTAGTATAGCGAAATAAACGAATAAACGAAATTTCCCGGAAAACCGGGAAATGACCAGTTATTAAAAAATTGTCCGGGAAAAGCGGGAAATGACCGCAAAATTTGTTACTAAACCGGGAATTTCTTTGTGGATCACAAATTTCTAAGAAATTTTATCGACAATCAATTTTTTTCATATATCACAAATCTATAATGATAATAATTTTCCGCAATTTCGTTCATTCTTCATCTATCTGATCTCATTTGACCTTACCCTACCTTACCCGAAGCTACTCAATCTAAGTGATTTTACTAAACTTTATCCGACTCGACCCACTGAAAAAAATGTTTAGTCATATCAACAAAAATTTAGTTGAGCCAACCAAATTTTTGTTGCTATGACTAAAAATTTGGTTGAGCCAACAAAATTTTTGTTGATATGACTAAACGTTTTTTTCAGTGCCCTTTCTAATCCCACCTGACGTCACCTGACTAAAGCCGACTCTACCAGACTCTACACATTTTACGTCCGCATGAAAAGAGCTCACTTTGGCAGTATTGGACTTATTTATATGACCAATTTCTTTATTAAATTTTAAACATTTTGGGAGGTTTTGGACTCTTCTAAATGATAAATTCACAAAGTTACATGCATGCAAAGTTAGACTGAGAAAAAAAATTTCTTTTGACAAGGATAAAAATATGTTTACATTGATTAACTTGAAAGAAATCGTATTTATGCTTGTTCCAAGAATAAGATATTTGGCGTAAACTCTGGTCTGCTTCTGTCATGCGCAAAACAGTTTAACATAACCTCAAATTCTTGAGACTATACAGGGCCGAATCAAGGCTGTCACGGGTCTAAAGCACAAAAAAAAGTCAGGGACCCCCTAAAAAAAACAAAAGTTTCTGCATTTTTATCTTATCAGAGTGTCTAGTGAATAATCATTTAAACAATGGAGAAAATGTTCAAAGAATCTTAACAAAATGTAAAAAAATGAAATTTTACTTAAATTACAAAAATTACAAAATTTTATTAAAACCAGTATTATGAATGAACAGATAAGAAAGTTAAGGATAATTTACATTGAAATGGGAAAATTAAAGCAAAAAGATGTAAAAAATGTACTAATTGAAAAACCTGCAAAAAATAAATAAATTCTTCAAAAATAAAAAAGTTTGAAAAATCAATAAAAGTAAAAGAAAAGAAATGAAGAATTATGGTAATAATGCGTTATAAAATATTAAACAGTTTAAGGAAGATTGATAACATTGTTTTTTTTTTAAATTAAAATACTACGCAATAAACAGTAAAAGTTCTTAACACAAAAAATTGAAATTACAAAAGAGAGGAAAAAATGATTTTTTAAAGTTAAAATATTTTTTGAAATTAAGAAAATAAATAAGATAATCAGTAAAAAAATGAAAAGATGATACTAAAGATAAAAAAATACTTTAAAAACTTATTTTCAAAATCAAGCAAAAATCAATAATTTTTTTTAAATGAAGAATTAAGTAAAAACATTTAAACAATTTTAAGAAAAAAACCAATATTTCTAAGAAATAGAGAAATTCTGATCATATGAGAAAATTGATTATAAGATCAAATTTACGAAAAAATAAATAAAAGAAGAAAAGTCTTTAAAAATTATAAAAATTAATAAGTTATGATAAATGATAAAAAACCAAATAAATATTTTAAAAATCATAAAATTGAAAAAAATTATATTTTACAACTTTCAAATTATAATAATAAATAAAATTAATCACTGGAAAAGTAAATATATTGTTCTAAATATTGTTAAAATAAAACTGTATAAAATTAACTGAAGTAATTTTTGTAAAAAGAATAAAATTAAAAAAAATCTAAAAAATAAAAAAGTATTATTAAACGCATACAAAAAGAAAATTAAAAAAAAAAATGAAAGTTACCTAACTGATTTTCTAAAAATACAGAAAAGCAATATAAAACATAACCTACTAAAAAAATTGTTTGAAAAAGAAAAAATTGCAAGAAAGAATATTTCAATACTTCAAGAAAGTGATATAAATTAGTGTGTAAATAAGTCTACAATTTTTTCTATAATTTTCAATCGTATTCAATTTACAATTATTCTCCTTAAATTTTATAATTATTCTTTAACTTTTTTAAATACTTTGTTCTGTTGTAGATTATTCTCGACAGTTTTCGAATTTCTTTTTCAATTGTCAATTATTTTGCGAATTTCTCAATTATTTCCTTTAATATTAAATTATTCTCGTCATTTTGTAATTTTCTTTAAAATATGAATTATTTTCTAAAGTCAATTCCATTTTACAATTTTCGATTAAGTTTATTCAATATTCCAAAAAACTTGACTTTTTTCAATTATAAACCATTATTTCAAATTACAATTCATTTCTTCAATTTTTGATTATTTTCTTCAAATTTCAATCACATTTTTCAATTTTCAATTATTTTTAAGAATAATCAATATGTTTTTTTTAATTTTAAATACAATTGTTCAATAATTCTCTTCAGTTCTTAATTATGTTTTAAAAATGTCATTTCCATTCTTCAATTTTAAATCTTTTCCTCAATTTCAATTATTTTGTTCGATTCAATTTTTTTCAATCCAGTTGTTCAATTAGCAATTATTTTCAACAATTATTTCTATAATTTTCTTAATTTTTCAATTTTCAATTTTTTTTTAAATTAAATATTTATAGTTTGATTTTTTAAAATATTTTTCCCAGTTGTGTATTAATCTAGCCATTTTTCGAATTGTTTTCAATTGGCAATTATTTTCGTCATTTTTCAGAAATTATCTTCAATTTTGCTATTATTCTTGTTATTATTCAATTTTTTTTTTCTTTATTAATTATTTTCTTTAATTTTTAGTTATTTCTTACAATATTTAAAATTTTTATTTATACTTTTAAAATTTTAGAATTATTTTTCAACGTTTTTAATTATTTTTTTCATTTTTGCATTATTCTAGTCATTTTTTGATTTTTTTTCAATTGTCAATTATTCTCTTTAATATTTTAAAATCCTCGCCTTTCGCCAATTATTTTTCTCCTTTATCAATAAGATTCGTTAATTTTAAATTTTTATTTTCTTCAATTCTCAATTTTTTCTTCAAATTTCAATTCCATTTTTTAGTTTATAATTGTTTTCTTCTATATTCGATAACTTGATGCTTTTTTCAAATACATTTTTTCAATTTTTAATTATATTCTTTAAATTTTTAATTTTCAATTATTTTATTCAATTTTAATTATTTTTGTCGATTTTCAATCCATTCGTTCAATGCGCAATTATTTCCAACAATAAATTATTCCTATAATTTTTTTTTATTTTTCAATTTTTAATTATTTTCTTTAAATTTAAAGTTTTTGCTATATTTTATCAATTTTTTTCAGTAATCTATTAATCTAGTCATTTTGTAGATATTTTCTCCAATTTTTTAATTATTCTCATTATTCAAAAATTTCTTTTAATTATTAACTATTTTTCACAATTTGAAATTATTTTCTACAATTTTTTCAATTTGCCATAAATCTTTTAAAGTTTTATAATGATTCTTTGAGTTTTTCAATTTTTTTTTTGTTGTGTATTAATCTAGCCATTTTTCGAATTTTGTTTTCAATTATGAATTGTTTTCACGTTTTGTAATTTTTCTCCATTATTATCAATTTTTTTTTTTAATTTCAGTTTGATTTTTAATTATGAATTTATTTCTTCAAGTTCTTATTATTTTCTCCAAATTTTTATTATTTTCTAAAGTTCCCAATTATTTTCTTCAATTTAAATTTTTTTGTTTTGATTTTCAATCCATTTGTTCAATTTGCAATTGGTTTCAGCAATTATTCCTCTAATTTTCTTAATCTTTCAATTTTTCAGTTTAAATTGAATATATATTGTTTAATTTTTTGGATTATTTTTAACAATTGTGTATTTATCTAGCCATTTTTCGAATTTTGTTTTTAATTATCAATTATTTTCGTCATTTTTCATATATATTCTTATCCATTTTGTAATTATTCTCGTAATTTTCATTATTTGCATTTCCAAAAATTTATAGTTTTAAATGACAAACAGCAATGTGAAGTTTTTAATTAATGTAGCTGTTAATTAATATTTTTCTATATACATGTATTAATTGCAACTTTGATTAATTGAAACTTATAAGTTTGAAAAAATTAAAGTTTGAGTTAATTGACGTTTGTGATTTATATAAATAATAATTGGTTGGAATTAATTACGTTTAATATAGTTTTCGACTTTCTTTCTATCAACATTTTTTTATATTAAATACTCATCATTTTAAATTCAATTTTTCATATTATTATTAAAGAATACAAGATCGAAATTGAAGTTTTGAGGATTTATCTACCTTCCCAGAGTTTCTTAAAAATTTGCTGATCGTTTTCAAAATTCACGGATTATTTTAAAAATTCTCATCAATTTAAAAGTTTTTTTCACGATACATTAAATTCTGGCACCGGGCCCTTTTGGGTTCCGGGCCCTGAAGCACGTACTTCAAGGTAGATCCGCCCCTGAGTCTATAATATTTTTATGCTAGAACTAATTATAAGCATAATTCATACTTGAGCCAATGCATTTTTGCATTGGCGCAAGAAAAGTTTTTTCTCAGTGTAGAAATGTCAAAACCCCAGTTTTAAGAAAAACGAGTTCAAAGTTCAAAATTACCATTAGCGCCCATACATTTTAAAAATTAAAAATAAGATTTTTTTGTATTTTTAATTACGATAAAGTTATGATTCGACGTGGGACATTCCTCTGTTTTTCAACAATAAAAAAAAATTGAAAATTTGAACCTTCTCTAGAAAAATGGGAATATCTCGGAAAATAAAATCGACAAAGTGGGCCCTTTTTGTGCGGACGTACAGAAAGAAAGAAATAATTATAACGCTCTTGGCCGCGAAACCCTAAAAACAAAAACTTGGGTATGGTTTTGAAGAAATTGTTCACTTTACATAAAAATACCTTGATTTTCCTTTGCAAAATTTTTATTGTTTGATAAAAGAGTAATCTGAATGTCACAATAAGAAAGTTACCTACGGATTACGGGGTGACACATTTATCAAGTTCAGCCTCTTAAAGAGTACTTTTCTTTAAAAGAGACTAACCTCTTTAAAATCGTGCACAGTGCATTGTAACCACAACCCAGCGTGACGGTCAAATAATGAAAGTATCGATGTACGTAGAATCAGGTCCTTGAACCGCTACATAAATCGAATCAACAGAACTATTAGCTACTCGACAAGAATGGTATTATGAAACAATTATTATTATTCAAAAGTCACACAATATATAGTAACCTGAAAATTGTCTTCTTTTCATCGAGTCATCATTTTAAATCAATAATAATATGATCATTGCGGTCTTGGAAGTGGAATAATTTTCCGCTTGGAAAATAATTGATGCTGAGGAAAAAAGTAGAATTGCCGAGATCAGCTAACCGCACGTACCAAGTGCGGGAAATAAATTAAGAAACAATTTCAAGTGAACCACGTGTGAATTTAATGTGGAATAATTGGATAATGAAAATTACTTCATTGATCGATTAAATTGAGTTTTTTTTTGTGCTGTATAAGAGCCGATGCGTTTCTCCTTGGCAATCAGGGCCGTTCTCCAGTTCCCTTGGCGTGTCTTGGCAAAACAGTCTCGTTTCCGTCTTGTCTCTCGTCTATGCACTATCTGCCTTCTATCTTTTCACTTGCCATTCTGTGGACGTTCGCTCTGCAAGTATAGTGAACGCTGCATTACCGATTCAGTTGGCATATGTTTGCTAGCGAGCTGTCCATCCTGCAAACTGATTTCTGGTTACTCCACTAAACAATATTTTCTCTTTATTCAAATAAGTGCATTAAATATTGTTTATTTTTGTTTCATTACACAAACTGTTGGCGCATTTAGAAATATGTCTAAATAATAGCATGCGCTCTTAATTGTATGTAGCTTACTCAATTTACATACAGGGGTGGCGACTTGTACATTTTTGCCGAGGGGGTATTTTCTTGCGTATTGGAGTGTACCCCTCTCTGGTAATAGCCATGTATTACTCGTAATATCACGTAATAGTGCGTAATAGTCAGTAATATTGCGTATTGATAGGTAATAGTTATGTAATAGTAAGTAATATCGTGTAATAGTCCCGTAATAGTGCGCAATAGTAACTGTTCTTTGCATAGCTTAAGTCATTAAATGATTAATTAATTAGAAAAGAATATATTGCACTTCCAATTGCTTATATTTGGATTTGAATTAGGCGCCAATACAAGCTAATACTACTACACTGTAAAAAAAATTCGTTGTATTTTTCTCGTTCGTTTTATACATTTTTATTCTTGTAAATTAATGAACATTTTTCATTTCGTTCTATGTGAGTTATTTATTTATTTAAAGTAAATAATAATATGTTCTTATGACTACTGTGTTCATTAAGCTTGATTTTAAATATTTCGTCAAGTGTTTGATAATTTTTAATAAACTGTTCTCGTTCGTTTTATACAACATGTTAATTCGAGAAAAAAAACCGAAAATTGGTTCGATTTATCATCTTCCTAAAGAAGGAAATTTTCAGGTATTTAAAAAAAATTATCTAAGATGAAAAGAATTAAGTTTTTTTTATAGAATTTGACTTTCATTTGTCAATTTTTCATCATAGAAATAGTCATTTAAAACAAGGAACAAACCATGTTCTGAGGGCTGTTATTGATTTAAATCATTGGAAAATTTGCATTAAAATCATGATTTAAATCCAAAGTTTACAATTCTCTGGTGCATGTAAAACATCACAAACCATAAACAAAACTTACAAATTTGTGGATAAATCTTAAAAATCTTTATAAAATTTAAAAAATTGTGCTAATACAGATGATCAAAATACCTACGATTTACAAATCTTTGGTATGAAGATGGCAAAAAAAGTATTACATTTTTATATCTTCATGTCATTATAATTATATAAATTCCAATTAAGTCATATTCCAATTTGTTCCAACTTTTAAATTTCAATTAATTCAAATTTGAATGAATATTAATTAATGCAAAATAATTAAATAATATGAATACTTTTTTATATTCACAATAATCCCTTTTTTTTAATATTCTTACAAGATTTCCAAGAGATTTCACTTGTTTGAAACTATTTATATTAATTTTTATCTTATAATTTCTTATTTTAACAAAATTTTAAGTTTTTTTCTACTTTTACTTTTCATATTTTTGATATTTTTTATTCGTCTTTTTATTTTTGGATTTTCTTTAATTTTTCTCTTTTTATGCAAATTATTTAATATTATTTTAAACAATTCCGTTATTATAACATTCACTAAACTTTTTATTTCGTTGATTTTCATAATTATTTACATATTTTTAAAAATAAATACCCTTATTTTTTTGGTAAGTTTATTCAATTTTTTTTAAGAATAGAATCTTGTCTATTCTTTGCGAGATTTTTTGCAAACTTACTTATTCTTCCATAAAGTTTTTAGATTTTCTTTATTTTTGTAAATTTATTTGTTGGACTTATTTTAAGTGTAATATTATAAAAATGGGTTTGGTTTAATTTGCTTAAAACTTTTTTTATTTTTAAACGATTTTTAAGTTTCTTTTGTCGACTTTCTTTTTTTTTTATCTTGATATTGTATACATTTTTTAATTTTATTTTTTGTACTTTTTACATTTTTTTAGTTTGTTATAGATTAAGGAAAAAAACATTTCTATATTTTCTTCCTATTTATTTAATTTTTTTAAAGTTTCACTATTTTTTTAATTCTTTTTTGCGTTTTAATTAATTCTCTAATTTTTGTTATCATTTTTCTATTTCTAAGAAGCATTTTTCCTTCTTTTTAATTGTTCATTTTTTATCTTATATGTAATTACGAATTTTTGAAAACATTTATTTAGTGCTTTTTTTACCTACATTTTTAAATTTACCAATTTTCTACTTTTTTGATTTAACATTCAATTTATAAAATAATTCTCTAATTTTTCTAATTTTAAAATTTTGTTCTCTTTAGTAACATATTTTAACGTTTTCTTAATTATCTTTTTATTTATTATTTTAATTTAAGAAAATGGCCGTAAATAGTTTAATTTTTTGAAAAGAGTTTCTACTTTTTTTATATAATTATGTCACTGTTTCATTCTTGTGTTGTTTTTTAATTTTTTCTTTAATTAACTACGTACAAATAAACATTTGGAGATTTTAAATACTGATTATATTTTAAAAAAAGTCAATTTTTGACTTAACTAAAAAAAATCAGATTTAAATCAAATAAATCCGATTTTTTTTTGATTTTTTTAAAAAATCATGATTTTTATCAGCCCTGCATGTTCTATTTCACCCGGACAATTTCATCTCTCTCGGAATTGTTTTTTTTTAATATTTTTTTATAAACTGAGAAAAATTAAAGAAAACTAAAACGGCTTCACAAACCAATGTATATGGATGTTAATTAATATTAAAGTATTTTACAAAGTTTAGATTTTTTTATCTGATTCCTTAGAATTTGCAGTGGTTTCAAAAAAGCTATTCCAACTCTTCCGGACTCACTCTTAATTAAGTTTATTTCGTTCTATATGTGAGTTATTTACTGTAGATTTAAAGTAAATATGTTCTTATGACTAAATTTTTAGTATTTATTTATTTATTTCATTCAAAATATTTAATATTACACCTGTAATATTGTGTAATACTCATGTAATGTACCGTAATATACCGTAATATATAGTATGATTTTGGTATCATAGCGTATTGGCGTAATACTAGCGTAATAGGCGTATTAGATACGTATTAGTCGTAATATACGTAATATACGTAATACGTACTCTGTACGTCTTTTTTTAAAGAAAATACCCCCTCGATTTTTGCCATCTTCACTCTTAATATTATCCGGGGGGAGGAAAAGTGAAATAAAATAATATTAATTTAAAAAGTTTCTTAATTAGCGTAATTATTGTAACGCAAAAGTTGACAATTTACTTGATTTCGAGTAAATTTTCGGAATTAATAAACAAATAATCAAAAATTATTGTGAAAATTATTACAAACTAGCAAAATTAGCGCGCGCCTAGGCGCGCGTGAACTTTTCTTTTTTTATACATGATTATAAAAAGTTTATTGAAAGAAATGTTGAAGGATAAATATGAAAATCTCTTATTTGGCAATTATAAAAAGAATTGGATAATGTAACTTTACAATTTTATTTACTTAGAATCTTCACAACATCTTGCTTTAAATGAGCATAATTGTATGATGCACCTTCTAAAAAATAAGCTTATTTTATTGTTTATTATTTTTTATGTTATTTTTTATGGCTGCGATCTAGGATCTGTCATTTTGATTTTGTTTTCATGATTTAAGATTCATAATCTGCAATCATAGGGACATATTCTTTATCTGAAAATGAATAGATTGACTTATGTAAATTTTATAATTGATAAAAAAAATCACAAGATAATTAATATTATCTTGTTTTATTATTTCAAATGGACATTTTTTAAAAATTACGTGATATTTGAAATCAGCGAGCTGGAAAACACCAATTTTTGAATTTTTTGACATTAACTTTATATTCCTAATTTGCAATCAGAAAAACCTTCAGTACCAAATTGCAATAACTTATATTACATAGAATGACACATTTTGGTTTTGTTTTTCTGAAATGGCACGTTTATAATTAAATTATTAAACAAGTACGTTCTTCATTTCTCTTTTTGAAAATGCATAGTTTTCCTTCCAGCCGACGATTTTAACTAAATCAAAATAGAAAAGAAGATTCTTAATCAGTGATCAAAAAAATTCCACTAGAACCAACATTTAAATCATTTCATTAATCTCATATATCCTATGAATACCATCTTGGATACACCATATTAAAATTTGTAGAAATAAGGTTAGATTCGTAATCAGAGACCAGAAAAAATAAAGGTGCCAAGTTTCAAGAAGGTATATTAAATATAAACATTTAAGAATGTATGGGTTAAAAGAAGACGCACCTAGGACTTAAAAAAAAAAGTATGTATTTAGCCACGTTTTGGCAACAATAAGGAATTTTTGAAATCAACTTTTGTTCTTATTGGTGGATATTGCCAAATTAGAGAATAGAATTATAAGACACATAAGAAGGACCAATCACATTATTACCTTAAAAGAATAAAGCTCCACCTTTTTTTGCCCCAACTAAAGCGTGGCATCTCATAGATTATAATAAGTAATTAAAGAAAAAAATTACAAATTGACAAACTTGATTGAAATTTGAGAAAAATAATTGAAGAATGATTAAACATTAAGAAATGGTTACATTAACTTATATTTGAGATAATAAATAGAAATTTAGAATGTTGATTGAAAAAAAATTTAATATATCTGTAATTAAAAGGTGGACAAAATCATTGCAAAAAGATAGAAGAAAATTAAAATTGAAAATAATAATTGAAAAATGAGAGATAAATAATTGAAAATTTAAGCATTTAATTTAGGAATAGTAAAAATAATGAAACTAAAGAAATTGATTGCAAATGATAACAACAATAATTGAAAATTGAAGAAAGTTATTAAAATTTGAGAAAAAATATATAATATATATCAAATTAAAAGGTGGAAAAAATAATTGCAAAAAAATAAATTAAAATTAAAATTGAAAATAATAATTGAAAAATGAGAAAATTATTTTAAAATTTTAGGAATTTAATTGAAGAATAGTAAAAATAATTAAAAATTGAGGAAATTGATTGCAAATAATGACAATAATAATTGAAAAAAATTACTAAAATTTGAGAAAAATATTTTAAAATCTAGGAAATTGACTGAAGACTATTGAAAATAGTTAAAAATTCGAGAAAATAATTGCAAAATAATAAAAATAATAAATTTTAACAAAATAATTTTTATTTGTGAAAAATAATTGAAAATTAAAGAAGTGATGGAAATTTGGGATAAATAATTGAACTTTTAGGAATTAATAATCAACAAATATTCAAAATAATATAAAATTTGCAAAAATCATTGCAAATTAAAAACAATAATAATTACAAATTGACGAAAGTGCTTAAAATTTGAGAATGGTAATTGAAGAATGAGATAAATATTTTAAAATTTAGGATTTTAATTTAGGAATAGTAAAAATAATAAAATTAAACAAATTGATTGTAAATGATAACAATAATAAATTGAAAATTGAAGAAAATTACTAAAATTTGAGAAAAATATTTCAAAATCTAGGAAATTAATTGAAGAATAATAAAAATAATACAAAATCCGAGAAAATATTTACAATGTAATAAAAATAATTAGAAATTGAAGAAAATAATTTTAGTTTTTTAAAAATAATTGAAAAAATTACATTTAAAAATTACATATTTGTAATAAAAGAAAATAATTGCAGAATGATGAAAATAATAGTAACTTAAAAAAGATAGAAGAAAATTAAAAATTGAAAATAATAATTGAAAAATGAGAGATAAATAATTGAAAATTTAAGCATTTAATTTAGGAATAGTAAAAATAATGAAACTAAAGAAATTGCTAGCAAATGATAACAATAATAATTGAAAATTGAAGAAAATTATTAAAATTTAAGAAAAATATTTTAAAATCTAGGAAATTAATTGAAGAATAATGAAAATAATGCAAAATCCGAGAAAATATTTGCAAAGTAATAGAAATAATAAAAAATTAAAGTAAATAATTTTAGTTTTTTAAAAATAATTGAAAAAATTACATTTAAAAATTACATATTTGTAATAAAAGAAAATAATTGCAGAATGATGAAAATAATAGTAACTTAAAAAAGATAGAAGAAAATTAAAAATTGAAAATAATAATTGAAAAATGAGAGATAAATAATTGAAAATTTAAGCATTTAATTTAGGAATAGTAAAAATAATGAAACTAAAGAAATTGATTGCAAATGATAACAACAATAATTGAAAATTGAAGAAAGTTATTAAAATTTGAGAAAAAATATATAATATATATCAAATTAAAAGGTGGAAAAAATAATTGCAAAAAAATAAATTAAAATTAAAATTGAAAATAATAATTGAAAAATGAGAAAATTATTTTAAAATTTTAGGAATTTAATTGAAGAATAGTAAAAATAATTAAAAATTGAGGAAATTGATTGCAAATAATGACAATAATAATTGAAAAAAATTACTAAAATTTGAGAAAAATATTTTAAAATCTAGGAAATTGACTGAAGACTATTGAAAATAGTTAAAAATTCGAGAAAATAATTGCAAAATAATAAAAATAATAAATTTTAACAAAATAATTTTTATTTGTGAAAAATAATTGAAAATTAAAGAAGTGATGGAAATTTGGGATAAATAATTGAACTTTTAGGAATTAATAATCAACAAATATTCAAAATAATATAAAATTTGCAAAAATCATTGCAAATTAAAAACAATAATAATTACAAATTGACGAAAGTGCTTAAAATTTGAGAATGGTAATTGAAGAATGAGATAAATATTTTAAAATTTAGGATTTTAATTTAGGAATAGTAAAAATAATAAAATTAAACAAATTGATTGTAAATGATAACAATAATAAATTGAAAATTGAAGAAAATTACTAAAATTTGAGAAAAATATTTCAAAATCTAGGAAATTAATTGAAGAATAATAAAAATAATACAAAATCCGAGAAAATATTTACAATGTAATAAAAATAATTAGAAATTGAAGAAAATAATTTTAGTTTTTTAAAAATAATTGAAAAAATTACATTTAAAAATTACATATTTGTAATAAAAGAAAATAATTGCAGAATGATGAAAATAATAGTAACTTAAAAAAGATAGAAGAAAATTAAAAATTGAAAATAATAATTGAAAAATGAGAGATAAATAATTGAAAATTTAAGCATTTAATTTAGGAATAGTAAAAATAATGAAACTAAAGAAATTGCTAGCAAATGATAACAATAATAATTGAAAATTGAAGAAAATTATTAAAATTTAAGAAAAATATTTTAAAATCTAGGAAATTAATTGAAGAATAATGAAAATAATGCAAAATCCGAGAAAATATTTGCAAAGTAATAGAAATAATAAAAAATTAAAGTAAATAATTTTAGTTTTTTAAAAATAATTGAAAAAATTACATTTAAAAATTACATATTTGTAATAAAAGAAAATAATTGCAGAATGATGAAAATAATAGTAACTTAAAAAAGATAGAAGAAAATTAAAAATTGAAAATAATAATTGAAAAATGAGAGATAAATAATTGAAAATTTAAGCATTTAATTTAGGAATAGTAAAAATAATGAAACTAAAGAAATTGCTAGCAAATGATAACAATAATAATTGAAAATTGAAGAAAATTATTAAAATTTAAGAAAAATATTTTAAAATCTAGGAAATTAATTGAAGAATAATGAAAATAATGCAAAATCCGAGAAAATATTTGCAAAGTAATAGAAATAATAAAAAATTAAAGTAAATAATTTTAGTTTTTTAAAAATAATTGAAAATTTACAACTTACATTTGTAATAAAAGAAAATATTTGCAGAATAGTGAAAATAATTGTAAATTGAAAAATTAACTAGAATTTGAGATAAATAATAAAAAAAGTAGAGAATTTGTTAAAAAAATAATTGAAAACGACAAACACTAAATGAAAAATGATAGAAATAATTGAAAATTGAAGAATTTAATAAAAATTTGTATAAAAATAATTGTAATTATTACAGAATATATTTGAGATACTTGAAAGAGGGATAAAACTAATTGAAAATTAAATTTAATTATGTAAATTTAAGAAAAATATTGAGAAAATTGCAAAATATATTTGATTTAAAAGAAAGTAATTCAAAATCGAAGAACAGAATTTAAATACTTGAAAAATACAACAAAAATATGATAACAGTTAATAAAAATTGATGGAGGATGAAACAAGTTTTTTAATATTGAAAATTATTCGGTACATGATTATGAAAAACGATGAAAATAATGAAACGAATAACTAAATTAACAAATTTAATGAGTTATATCCTTACATTATGTGACATTATAAATTGACATTAATAATTGGATATTGAAGAAATTAATTGTAATTTAAAGAAAAAAATTACAATTTAAAAAACAAAAATAATATTTTCTAAAAATAATTGCAAAATGACGAAAGAAAAATGTTAATTACTTTCTAAATCTGAATAAGTAGTTTTCTACTATAAATTAGACAAAATTGAGCCAATAATTTTACTAAGATTTTAGTAGAAAACTTCCAATTGAAATAGTGAAACTTTACTTTTAAAATAAGTAGATTTTTTTACTAATTTAATTAGTAGTTTTCTACTAAAAAAGTAGTAAAATTCTTACTATTTAATATAAAGCTCCTTTTTCGATAATTCATTAATAGGAAACCACTAATTCAGATTAAGAGAGTAATAAATACTGAAACTAATTTGATATTGAAAAAAATAATTTATACTAAAAAAGTTTTATTTGAAAAAATTAAAGAAAATAATTGAAACTTACGGAAATTTTTAATTTAAAATTTAGGGTAAAAATTGAAAAATAATCAGAATCATTAAAGAAAATATTTGAAAAATGAATAGTTTAAATTTGTAGATATTAATTCAATTTTAAAAAAATAATTTTAGAAAATACAGAATACTTGTGAAGTAAAAGAAAGTACCTTAGGTATTACAAAATGATTTCAAGAATTTTAAATTCAAAAAAATAATTAGAACATTATTAAAATAATCGAAAATTTATTGAACAAAATAAGGGAAATTTGAGATAGATAATTGAACTTGTTGGAATTAATCAACAGATATTCAAAATAATATAAAAACTGTGAAAATAATTGAGGAATGATTAAAACATTAAAAAGTGGATGCAATAACTTAGATTTGAGATAATAAATGAAAATTGAGGAAATTAATTGAAAAATAATTAATATATACATATAATTAAAAGGTGGAGAAAATAATTGCAAAAAAGATAAAAGAAAATTAAAATTGAAAATAATAATTGAAAAATGAGATAAATAATTAAAAATTTAGGAATTTAATTAAAGAAATAAAGTTTTAGAATAATTAAAAGTTAAAGAAATTGATTTGAAATGATAACAATAATGATTGAAATTGAAGAAAATTATTAAAGTTTGAGAAAAATATTTAAAATCTAGAAAATTAATTGAAGAATATTGAAACAAACACAAAATCCGAGAAAATATTTGCAAAGTAATAAAGTAATTAACAATTGAAGAAAATAATTTCAGTTTTTTTAAAATAATTCAAAAAATTACAACATATATTTGTATTAAAAGAATAAAATTGCAGAATGGTAAAAATAAAATTGCAAATTGAAAAAGTAACTAGAATTTGAGATAAATAATAAAAAAAAATTAGAAAATTAATCAAAAAATAATTGAAAAAGACAATAATTCAAAAATGATAGAAATAATTGAAAATTGAAAAAAGTAATGGAAATTTCTGATAAATAATTAAACTTTTTTGAATTAATCAACAAATATTCAAAATAATATAAAATTTGTAAAAACATTGCAAATTAAAAACAATAATAATTTAAAATTGACGAAAGTACTTAAAATTTGAGAATGATAATTGAAGAATGATTAAACATTAAGAAATGGTTACATTAACTTAGGTATATTTAAGTAGATAGAAGAAAATTAAAATTAAAAATAATAATTGAAAAATGAGATAAATAATTGGAAATTTAAGAATTTAATTGAGGAATATTAAAAATAAATAATAATAAATAATAATTGAAGAAATTGCTTGGAAATGATAACAATAATAATTGAAAATTGAAGAAAATTATTAAAATTTGAGAAAAATATGTTAAAATCTAGGAGTGAATTGAAGAATAATGAAAATAATACAAAATTCGAGAAAATATTCGAAAAATAATAAAAATAATTGAAAAAAAACCACAAATTTTTAATAACAGAAAATTAAAATTGAAAAAAATAATTGAAAAATGAGATAAATAATTGAAAATTTAGGAATTTAATTTAGGAATAGGGTAAGTCCGGGGGAGATGGCCATACTTTCTATAAAGGTCCATAAAAATAAAAAAACAGCATTTATATATTGATGTTTATTGTTAATTAAACATTGACTATTTAACTTTAAAACAACCATAAATAATATAAAATATTTTAATGTTAACAATCATAAAATTAATGTTTTGTAAAAAGTGACATTCAGGGAGAGATGGCCAATCGTAGTGTGAGATGGCCATAAGTGTAAGGGAGAGTTGGCCACACCTATTATTTAAGTAAATAAATATAATTAATATATCATTTTGAGTTTATTACATGAAAGAATAAACAAAACACAAAAATAAGTCTTATCTTAAAGAATATCACCACAATAAATAGATATTTAAACAAGTTGAAATTTTTCAGTACTGGAGTAATAGACAAAATAAAAAGGAAGTATTATATTTAATTTTTTATTATTTTTCGCCAAAATTTTGCTTTTCTTTATGTTTAAATGCAAAACGAAGAAATTTAGTTTAGAATAAGTGACCTTTTGAGTCAATTTCTGTAAAAATATTTGAATTGGCCATCTATCCCTTATGACATCCCCCCAGATTTTCCCTAATATTTAAATAAATAAAAATTTTTCATGTATAATTCTGACGTTATTACAAAGCTTGCCTCATGTATAGTTCCAAAAAATACGAAAATAAGCATTATTCTAAAAAAAAGAACACTTTAACAATCAGTAAAGTCAACCCATTGATGTTTTCGAGCACTAGTCAAAAAAATACACCAGAATTTCAAGTACTTTTTCATTTTTAATTTTCAAGTTTTTGTTGTTGTTTGCTTTCACGCACACAAATGAAGCAAAATAACCAATAATAACTGATATTTAATAATAAATTCAGTAAAATATTTGAATTGGCCATCTCTCCCGTATGGCCATCTCCCCCGGACTTACCCTAGTCAAAATAATAAAAATAATGAAATTGAAGAAATTGCTTGGAAATGATAACAATAATAATTGAAAATTGAAGAAAATTATTAAAATTTGAGAAAAGTATTTTAAAAACTAGGAAAATAATTGGAGAATAATGAAAATAATACATAATATTTGCAAAGTAATAAAAATAATAAAAATTGAAGAAAATAATTTTAGTTTTTTAAAAATAATTGAAAAATTACAACTTATATTTATAATAAAAGAAAATAATTGCAGAATGATCAAAATAATTGTAAATTAAAAACTTAACTAGAATTTGACATAAATAATTAAAAAATTAGAAAATAATTGAAAAATATTTGAGAAATAATGTAATAAAAAAATAATTGATAAAAAAAATAATAAAAATTTATAATGAAAGAATTGAAAGAATTGCAGAATATGTTTAAGATAACAAGACTACATTACTATTATATATTATAATTCTTTTTAACTTGAATTAATTTGAAATTTCATTAATTAAAAATTTAATTAATCCACTTTTTGAAAATAGTAAATTAAAATTTATTTAAAATTATTTTCAATTTTTAACAATTCCTTTTCATTATGATTTCAATTCTTTGCTACAATTTTCATCTTTTTTATCATTTTTCCAAAATTTTCTTCAATCCCGTGTGGAAAAGCCAAGTGGGGCCCAACTGGCGCCCACTTGTCCCACCTACCCTAGGTGGGCTCCAACTGGCGCCCACTTAGAAACTGGGAAATACTGGGAACTTTTCCACACGGGATTTCTAATTATTTTCATTATTTTTGCTACCTCATAGAGGAAGCGTTGTGATCGTTAAGATTTTCGATTTTCCAAAAATAGTGTAAATCGACTCAGTTTCATCTGAAAAATTCAAATTTTCATTCCTGAGAAAATGTCCGGATGTGTGTGTGTGTGTGTGTGTGTGTATGTGTGTGTGTATGTGTGTGTGTATGTGTGTGTGTATGTGGTAAATTCTTTGTCGCCAGGATATCTCGAGAACGCTTCAACGGATTTTAATAAAATTTGGATGACATATGAAGCTCACAAATATCTAAATTTGGACACAGGGATTTTTGAAAATACCCAATCAAATTTTTTTGAGCACCTTTTTTCATCGAAAAATATCGTTTTTTGGCAAAAAATTTTTTCATGCTAAAAATTCAGACAAATGAATGAAAAAATCATATTCCTTGTTTCAAAACGAATCGATTGACCTATATAAAGTATATAATTGACTAAAAACCCACGTAATAATTCATGATTTTTCATTTTTTTTTAATCGAAAAATCTCTCGATTTGCCAAAAAAAATTTTCATGCTAAAAGTCCAACCAAACGAATTACAAAATCATATTCCTTGTTTTAAAACAAATCGAGTGACCTATATAACTTTTATATTTGACTAAAAACTCAAGTATTAATTCATAATTTTTAATTTTTTTTTATTGAAAAATCTCGTGTTTTGCCAAAAAAAAATTTCTTGCTAAAAATTCAAACAAATGAATTAAAAGAATCATATTCCTTGTCTCAAAACAAATTGACTAAAAATAATTGACTAAAAACCCACGTAATAATTCATGATATTTAGGGTTATTAGGGTTAAAAAGAATTTTAACCCTAATAGCTAATTTAGTAATTCTTTTAAAATTAATTTATTTCATATATATATACTTAATACTTAATTCATTTTTCAAAAACAGAAAACAGGTTATGTATTTTCAATACCGCACAGACTTAGACGTTAAAAGAGATTATGTAATCAGAATTAATTTTAATAAGATTGTTATTAGTTAAAAAAAAATTTGTTATATTAATTATTCTATATATTACACAAATTTGGTTATAATAAATAAATAAATAAAGTTTTGGAAAATAGAAAAAATATATATATATTGATTTATTATTATTTTATTATTATTACTTATTTGCATAAAAATAAATAATAATGAATTTAAAATTAAATTATTATTTTTTATATTATAAATAAATTTATTGCTTCCTCTACGAGGAAGCAAATTATCTTGCTTCCTTTGGAAGCGAAGTGTCCATGAAATGGACAGAATTCACACCTAGTTTTATTTTTCCCCTACATTTTAAATTTATAATTTCCACAAATTTCAATTATTTTTTTTAACTTTTTCAAAGAAAAGTTTTTCATTTTTAATTATTTCCTTCAATATCAAATTAGTTTCAATACTGATGAATTAATTTATTTTTAATTTCTTTCGTCATTTTTCAATTATTTTCACAAAATATAATTTTTGTTTTATAAATTTTAATTTTTTTTTTCGAATTTTAATTTTTTTTTTCGAATTTTAAATTCATTGATCTACATTCTTATTAAGAAATTTATTTTTTGTCTGTAATTTTGCCATATGGAATTCCACAGGCGACGTTTTCGCTTTATGGAATTTGCAGATGAACCCTATATACACAAGTCGCCGCCCCTGTTTACATATACACACAGTTCTTCATCTGGATCATTATATATGTATATCCAAAGTAGAAAGTGCGTACCATAAGAAGAAAATTCAATAATTCTGTGTTATCAATTTTTAATCTTTTGCTGTTTAATAATAATGTGCATCGATCCGCTTCTGAATGCCATTTCCATTTTTGCGGTTGCGGTTAGAGCGACTGCGTTCGAAACGCTTCAGTTATAAGCGTCGAGTTTGAGATTGATTTGCATTACTATATATTTTTCCGGGAATTCGAAAACACTTATTATAGGTTCCAATATCGTGAATAACAGTTGTTTCTTGTTGTTGTTATTTTTTTTCTACAGCTTTTATTATACATTATAAGTAAACACTAAACGACTTCTTTTTATAATACAAAGATGATTTCATCATATACCCATTTCGTCTCGTTTAGCGAAAATTGTTCCAGTAATTATAGTCGAAGACGTCTCGAATCAATTCTGACTGAAAGTTAACTCCAGGATATTAAATTAAGCTACTTTCTTAATATTATTGACTTTAAGACTGCGGACAATTTAAAAGTTATAGATATGTTTGAGGTTGTTGAAAATTCAATATGGTGATAATTTTTAGTAAAATTTATAGCATATCAACACAATCTCTTATTATCTTAATGACCATAACCCTTGCCTATTTGAAATTATTGGTCAATTACTGCTCAATTGTTGGATTAAAATTTTAATCAATTTTAACAATGGAGTTAAGTACTAATATAAAATATAAATCTACAGTCGGGTGGAGAAACATGCTACCGATGCCTACAATAGTCAGATTAGTTCAAAGATAGTGTGTATACGCTATCCTAGGAACAAAAAATATATACTAACAGTGCCTCGTTATTTTATACTATCGGGTGGGTACTTATCGCAAATTGGAAAAAACAACTGTGACCGTTATACAAGAAGGCGACGTCACGCGATCTCGATAAAGATCGTCGATCGGATCGAAACAATCTTTAAAGGAAAATTGGACAGATAATCCTAAAAAACGCCTTTTTGACATGTTTTTAGAAAAATTGAAACTTTCTGAAAATTGTACGGACACTATAATTAAAAGTGTACCTTTCAAAATTCAAATATAAATTAAACTTATTTTGTTATGGACAATCAATCATTTCAGAGTGTTACATTTAGAAATGCTCTATATTATTATGTTTAAAACCTAATATTTATTAAATAAATTTTAAAATCGATTAACCTGATATTTATCCGGTTTCTAATGTCTAACGGAAAGGTATAAATCGATTAATGATGAGCAAACATTTTTACTGGGGCAAAATGACGCAGAGCCAGTGTCTTATTTTATTTAAAAACTAACATTTATTGCAGTATTTCACGAGAAACGTAATAATTCTTCATATAAATGAAAAAAAGCTATAAACCGATTAATGATGAATAAATATTTTTACTGGGGCAAAGTGACGCAGTGTACGTATATATTATTTTATTCAAAACTTTAAACTTATTGAATAAATTTAAAAATCGATGAATTTTGAAGAACATTTCTATTGGGGCAAAGTGACGCAGAGACAGTGTCTTATTTTATTTAAAACCTAAAATTTATTGAATTATTTAACGAGAAAGGTAATAATTCTTCTTATAAGTGCAACAAAAAAAAAAACAATAAAAATGTAAAATAAAAACTTTTTGGGGCAAAGTGAAGCAGGTGCGTCTGTATTATTTTGTTTAAAAGCCTAAAATCTATTAGGTGTCTAATGTCTAAAGAAAAAGTTATAAATCGATTAATGATGAATAAACATTTTTACTGGGTCAAAATGACGCAGGATACGTCTTTGTTTTTTGTTTTTTTTAAACTTGTTTAAACATATGTCAATATTATTCACCCAATATGCATTGAAGTCATAAATATAAAATGGTAATAATTCTGCATAATTACCAAGAAAATCGAAAAACGTTAAACAAAAATTTTTTGTCGGGGCAAAGTGACGCAGGACAAGTTTTTTGCATTATTTTGTCTAAAACTTAGTATCTATTGAATTAACTAAAGAAAATGATAATAATTTTGCACTATCACGAAAAAAATCAATGAACGTTGAATACAATTTTTGGTCGGGGCAAAATGACGCAGGTTACGTTTATGTTGTAAAATGTTTAAAACTTAATATTTATTGATTGAATCAAAGAAAATCGATGAATGTTGAATAAAAATAAAGCTGAACTTTTTCTCTTAAACTACTGAATATTTTTAAATAAAATTTTGTAGAATTACCCAAAACATCATCTGAAAGGTCTGTCTAATCTTAATTTATTTAAATTTTGCCACACAATACATTTTTTGTCAATTTTACAAAATTAAATTTTTAGAAAAAATAAAAACAAACTGTCTCATGATATTATGTCTACTGAAGTAATGAAAATCTATTATTGAAAAAAATATTGACGGGGCAATATGACGCAGTTTACGTTTTTGTGTTAAAATGTTAAAAACTTAGTATTTATTGATTCAATCAAAGAAATACGATAAATCTTGAATAAAAACAAAGCTGAGTGAATGTTGAAAAAAAAGTTTATATAGCAGAATTTCAGAACTCAAAAGTTTAGTGTGAGGTTGGAAACTATTTTCTAAAAATTTGAGAAATCTTTATACATACATATGATCAACTTTTAATATGGAAGGTCAATATTTCAGCGCTGTGAAATTTAATTTTTAAATATACGCTTGAGTATGTTTTAAATACAGACAAAATACGAGTGCGTCACTTTGCCCCAAGACTTTAGTAGTCAGAAAATTAGCCATAGCTTCTTTTCTTTTAATTAGATAACAAAAATATATAATCAACACCGAATCATCATACTCTTTTTGATAGAATTCTGGAAAACAAAATTGGAAATAGAAACGATGTTCTTAATTTTTCCTTTATACAACACAAAATCATATATTGTTAAAAACACGATATTGTACGAATCACCTTTTATTGTACATGTGTCAGTATAAAGAATACAAATTTTCCACAAGCATATTCTCATATAAAATAAAACCTGAAAATTATCTGATCCATTGATGCCCATTGTCCTCTATTCAAATTGCAAAAGGTACAAGTTTGTACACCAAAGATCATGAAAAAAGAATATTTTTCTCCGAGGGAAAATAGTAATGGTCGAGGATGATTTCGTATGCATTGTGTCGACACGGATACGAATCACCAGATTCAGGATTGAAAGCATGAAACACGATGCTAACCGATCCTACTTTTATGTGTACTATCGATACACCCTAGGGACAATGCGCTTATCAGGAATTCACGATAACGTACATACGTGAGTATATGCGGTGGCATGACTGCACATGCATAATTCATAAGGTCCTTATGAAAATAGAGGTTAGGCTTTCAGAATTATACATGCATATTTATAAATTGTAGATCACTTGGAAGAAATACAAATCCAGTGCTCATTACCTTTTCAACAACTTTTTTTTTTCTATCCCCCTGGTGTGATATCTCAATTTTTTCATTTCCCCCCTGTCTCCTATTTAATATTTATATAATGCCTGACCGTTACTTGCTACATCACTTTATACACCGTATATGAAGAGTGAGGTGATAAAGAGACGAAAAGAAAGTAGGGGGAGAGGGTTCGGTACATTGAACGGTTCACGAACCAACGTGTGGATTACGTGCGTGTTTGTACGCCCACGCAATAATAACACAGAGGACACAATGTCTTATTTATCAAGGCACGATTAGATGACAACGATGGGCAAACATTAAAAACATTACTCTAACTGTGATTACGATTTATGGTATTGTATGACATTATGAGTAAAATTTATATCCTATACATCGCGCACAAATATATGTACACTGTAAAAATTTTTTCGGAAATATTTCCGAAAGTAGTCGGGCAGCTGTAGTTCCAAATAGTAAGGAAATTTTTCCTAAAAAAACGTTGGATATATTGCCGTCAAGTAAATGGAAAAAATTCCTAATAAAAAGAAGGAAAATTTTCCGAACAATTTGGAACTGCAGCTGCCCGACTACTTTCGGAAATATTTCCAACCTTTTCATTGGAATTTTTTCCTAACTATTTGGAACTGCAGCTGCCCGACTACTTTCGGAAATATTTCCAACCTTTTCATCGAAATTTTTTCCTAACTATTTGGAACTGCAGCTGCCCGACTACTTTCGGAAATATTTCCAACCTTTTCATCGGAAATTTTTCCTAACTATTTGGAACTGCAGCTGCCTGACTACATTTGGAAAAATTTCCAATTAAATTTTTGGAAATTTTTCCATAAAAATACATTACCGACAATCAGATGAAAAAAATTTTTAATAAATAAAAAAAAAATTGATTTTAAAAATATTTTCACAGCGGCTTCTTTATTTACTCATTGTTATTGACATTATTTATTAGTTAAACAAGTAAACGCACGCTTATAACGCTAATTAATCCTTACCGCTATTAAAGGATTCGAACTCCTAAACCTAACCCTAACCTAAGCCTAACAGACGCAACGCATTAACGAACCCGGCCACGGGTGCCGAGATAGGATGCTTTCAAGAAATCTTGGTGAGGTTCAACACTATATATTTGCAATGTGTTAGCAGAATAAAATGTATACACAGGGGCGGTTCTAGTCGCATCCAAGTTTCGGGATAAAATTCGTGCGGCACTCCAAAATTGGAATGACCCCTTTACTGTATACCAGAATAAAAGTTTAGTTTTATTCACATTTTGTAAAGTTAACTTTTTTAATACTTTCTTTTTAATAACAATTTCAAAATTTTTCTACAAACTTTAGAGATAAAATTTATGATTTCTGAATGAGATTTCAGATCTAAAATCTTGGACAAGGATTTTATTAAATAAAAAAAATTGACTACATCTACAACATTTAAAAAATTTATTTAAAAAAAAATGTTTCTTCACCTTGTAAAGGTATCATAATTAAATATGATAAGAATGTGCATTAAAGCAAAAGTTCTGATGTATATAATAAAGTAAATGTTTTATCAGAAATTTAAAGAACCATTAGTAATTAAAACATCAAAACAGTGCTTTTTATTTATATTTTTCATTGGTTATTTGAAAAAAAATTAACACAAAAATCATTTTTATTCTTACATTATAAATTTTCTGTTTTTGCATTATTTATCAAATTAATTGTGAATTTCAACTTTCAAAAAAATATTCAACTTTTATTTCCCTATTATAAATTTTCAAGTTTTTTTTTATTACTTTCTCCATAATCGAGTTCATGAGAAAAATCATTTTGATGACGTGCAATAAAAATTCACTTTGAATACATAAAATAATTGACAAACACTCTTTACTAATGTCAATATTTAAATGTTTAATAAAAAAATATATTGTTGAAATAATTTTACAATTCGTATCTTTAATTATTATTATTAAATAATTTTTACAATGCCTTTTTTCGATAATATACACAATAAATTCTCTTTTAACTCATTTATTCATTTATTTTCATTCGACAACATGTTTCGACACACAAATTTAAAACAACAATTAACAATCAAAAATGAATAAAGAAACCTGCAAAAATTGTTAAATTTTAAATTATAAATCTAATGAATACATTATAACATCCTACTTATAATTAATACATAATAATCTACTTAATACATTATAATCAATTATAATCTCCTACTTCTACCAAAATAAACTACTTACCTCCGTAAAAAAGTTTTTTTTTAAAAAACCTTAAATTAAAAATCAATTAAAAATTGAATTCGAAGTTCTTTTTAATAATGTAAATGTATTTTTTTTCAAAAATTTCCTTATGAAGGTAAGTGGTTGATTTTGGTAGAAGTAGTAGATTATGATATATAATTGGATTTATCATTTAACATTTTTGTAGGATTCTCAATTGATTTTGTTAATTGTTGTTTAATTTTTTTTTTTAAATTTATGTTAGACAAAGACCTTGCAAAAATTATCTGCTAAAGAATATGTTGTATCCTTAGTGCACCAATTGTGGTTTTTGAGTGAATGAAATGTGTAGAAGTTAGTTTCGAAAATTGGGGAGGGGGGTCAATTATAGTTGGAAAATTTTCTAATCTTTTTATAGGAATAAGTTCAGATTTTATTTTTAGTAGGTGGATTTTTCCGAACTACAGAATTATTTTCATCTAGACTTAGGATTTATTTCCTAACTTCTGGAAGAAAATCCATTGCGTTAGGAGAATTTTCCAAAATTTTGAAAAAATTCCAATTATTTAAAGAAAATATTATTTCTTAAAAAATTGGAATTTTTTCCACCAATTCTTGGGATTTATTTCCGAATTTTTGGGAAAAATCAGCTGTATTCGGAAATTTTTCCAATCTTTAGAAATAATTTCCAACTTTTTTTTGGAAATAGTGGATTTTTCCTAACCTTAGGAAAAAAATCCACTAGTTCGGAAAATTTTCCAATTTACGGAAAAATTCCAATATTTCCTAAAGAGTATATACCTATTTTGCTCTGAACTTTTTAACTGTTCCGAATTTCGGAAATATTTCCAATAAATATTAGGATTTATTTCCACTGTTCTGGAAAAAAATCCATTGTCTTTGGAAATATTTCCTTCTTTCCGGAATAAATTCCAATGATAATTAGAAATATTTTTTCCATTAAAGTTTCGGAATTTTTTTCAGTATGAACTGGGATTTATCTCCTAATAATTGGAGTAAAATCCGAATATCTTGGCAAATTTTCCACTTTTTAGGAATAAATACCTATTTTCTTCGGAACTTTTTAACTGTTCCGAATTTCGGAAATATTTCCAATAAAAATTGGGATTTATTTCCACTGTTCCGGTAAAAAATCCATTGACTTTGGAAATATTTCCTTCTTTCCGGAATAAATTCCAATAATAATTGGAGATATTTTTTTCCATTAATGTTTCGGATTTTTTTCCAGTATGAACTGGGATTTATCTCCTAATAATTGGAGTAAAATCCGAATCTCTTGGCAAATTTTCCACTTTTTAGGAATAAATACCTATTTTCTTCAGAACTTTTTAACTGTTCCGAATTTCGGAAATATTTCCAATAAAAATTAGGATTTATTTCCACTGTTCCGGTAAAAAATCCATCGACTTTGGAAATATTTCCTTCTTTCCGGAATAAATTCCAATGATAATTGGAGATATTTTTTTCCATTAATGTTTGGGGTTTTTTTCCAGTATGAACTGGGATTTATCTCCGAATAATTGGTATAAAATCCACTTTTTTTGGAAATTTTTTCCACTTTTTAGGAATAAATTCCTATTTTGCTCGGAACTTTTTAATTTTTCCGAATTTCGGAAATATTTCCATTTAAAATTAGGATTTATTTCCTATGTTCTGGAAAAAAATCCATCGATGTGGGAAATATATCCTATTTTCCGGAAAAATTTCCCAATTTTACTGGAATTATTGTGTTTTTCCGAAATTTCGGAATTATTTCCAACATTTTGGAAATATTTCCTGATATTTTAACGGATATATTTCCGAAATTTTTTACAGGTAGGGTATTGTGGGGTGATGTGCAACACTTTTTTTTCGTTTCTCGTAAAACATGTTCTACAATCAAATTCTTGAATATTTCACGATTGAATAATGTAGAGGAAGGGAAATACTACATTTCTGCATCGTTAGATTTTCAAAATTATGAATTTTTCTCAAAAAATTTTTGCATTTTCAAAAACACCCGTTTTGTCATTTTGCAAAAAAGTTGGGGTGATGTGCAACACAGGTATAATTCACAGAAAAAATTTATCAAAATCGGTGTAAATCACTTTAAATGTAAAATTTAGGCTTTTTTAATGCAAATTAATCGAAATCCGACGGAAAAAAAATTTCACAACGATATATAGTTAACTTCTGAAAAGTGGAAATTTTAACAAAGAGAAAAAAATGGTTGTATTTGATTTTTGATTTATTCTTTTATTTTCGTGGCATACTGACTAAAAATATTGTAAAATGCATTGAAATTGTATATACAATTTAATACATATTTAACCATAAAATAGCGATATACTAGCTAAAAATGTGAATTGCATATCACTCCAAAAAAAGTGTTGCATATCACCCAAATAGGATATTTTGCTCAGATTGCTGTAGCAGCAATACAATATAAGGAAATCACAAAATCTTTTTGGATATTAAAAGACACTTAAAAAACCAACTTTATAAAGCAATTTATCTACAAGATAATTCATAACAATTCACAAAAGTGCTATAAATATCAAAAGCAAAAAATACTTTGAACTTCAGAAATTTAACTCGCTTTACGTACAGCAAATCAGAGTGCGTGCTGTCTCGTATGTTATATATCAAAAACAAGTTACTGAGCCACTGAAAAAAATTTTTGTGAAATATCCAACTACATTCCCTTAGAAGAATGAAAATCAATTAATTGAACTACTTTTGTAGTAAAGTGAGACATTTTAACTTACTAAAATGAAATACTTTTTCTTAGTTGTAAAAATATCATTAAAACAATTGTAAAAAGTAGTAGAATTAACTACAATACAATATAGTTAATTACTTAATTGGTGAAAGTAGTAAAATCAATGACAAAAAATAGTTCCGTTAGTATTCTTAGTTCACTTAACTAAGATTTCATATTTAACGTAATCACAAAAAAATAATTGGGGACTTATTGAACTAAAAACTTTAGTTAAAAAGTAGTCAAATTTACGAAGAATTTTTTTCAGTGATGGTCACAAACAGGTGACAGTATTCGGTTCTGTCCAATATCAAAATGTCGATCAGAAATCGAAGGCGTTGCACATCACCCCACAACACCCTAACAATGAAAATGTCATTTTTCATAGTCTCTAATACTGTTTTACAAAAAAAAAAAAAAAAAAAAAAAACACTTTTTTAAATTACTTTCTGTCGGATCTATTGGAGGTTGTAGATAATGCACTGTTGTTTACATTGTTGTTGGTCATTTAAAAATTAAAACTATGAATTTCTGCAAAATCAAATAATAAAAATTACGAATTGAAGAATATATGTGAAAAATGACGAAAATAATTGACAGTTGAAATTGAACAACTGGATTGAAAATCGAAAAAAATAATTGAAATTTGAAGATAATAATAAAAAGTAGATGAAATAAATTGAAAATTTAAGAATGAAATTAAAATTTGAAAAAATAATTAATAGTTAAAAAAAAATTACAATTTGACGAAAATAATTGACAATTGAAAACAAAATTCCAAAAATGGCTAGATCAATACACAACCGAACAAAAAGATTAAAAAATCAAAGAATATATAAAATAATAATTATAATATTTTAAAATAATAATTGAACATTTAAAAAATTATAGGAAATAATTAAAAATTACTGAAAATAATAAATAATTCAAGGAAATAATTGGAAAATAAAAGAAAATGTGTAAAAATTAACGAAAATAACTCTCAATTGAAAAAACATTCGAAAAATGACTAGATTAATAGACAACTGAAAAAATAATTGCAAATTGAAATACTAAGAAATTATTTATTTAATTAAATAATTAATTTAATTAAATATTACGCAATTTTTGTTTACCGTTACATTCTATACATTTTTTATTACAGTACTTAATGTACGAGAAGGCATTGTAATTTTTTTGTAAGCCCGTTAACTTGTAAATAAATAAATAAAATTAAAGGAATAATTGTTGGAAATAATTGCACATTTAACAACGGGATTAAAAATCGAAAAAAATAATTAAAATAGAAAAAAAAATTGAAAATTGAAAAAAGCAATTAAAATTTGAAGAATGGACTTGAAATTTTAAGAATATACTTAAAAATTAAAAAAAGTAATTTAAAAAAACCGAAAATTCATAAATACAGAAGAAAACAATTAAAAACTGAGGAATGGAAATAAAAAATAAAGAAAATAATTGATCAATTATGTATTTAAAATTAAAGTAGAACTTAAGGATAATCGAAATAATAATAGTAAAAAGGCGATAATAATAATAATAGTTTAATTGAAATTTAAAAATAATTTTTATGAGTGAAAAAAATACTTGAAAAAATCCGAGAATTATTGAATATTCCGGAACTATATTTGAAAATCGATAAAAATAATTAAAGGAAATAGTTGAAAAATGACGAGAAGAATTGAAAAATTAAGGTAAATATGTAAAAAATGACGAAAATAATTGTCAATTTTAAAACAAAATTCTAAAAATGACTAGATTATTATAATACACAACTGGAAAAAAATTGAGAAAATTGAATAAGAAATATTAAATTCAACGAAAATAATTGCAAATTTAAAAATTAAGAAATTTATAGAAATAACTATAGCAAATAATTCCACATTTCAGAACTGGAGTGAAAATCGAAAAAATAATTAAAATTAGAAAAAAATAATTGAAAATTGAAGAAAGCAATTTAAATGTGAAAAATGGACTTGAAATTTAAAGCATGTACTTAAGAATTAAAAAAAAGTAATTAAAAAAAGCCGCGATTTAATAAATAAAGATAAATTTAATAAATAAATAAGTAAAAGAAAAAAAAAATTAAATATTGATGAAAATAATTATCTATTAAAAAAAAAAGATTAACAATTGAAAAGAAAACTCGAGAAATTGTGAGAATAGTCGATATTGGATCCAATTTTTTTTAAATTAATAGATAACCATAAAATTGAAGAAAAATTATAAAGTGACAATTGAAAACTGATGAAAATTATGGAAAAAATTGTAGAAAATAAATGAAAATTGAAAAAATGTATAAAAAATTTTAAAAAAATAATTGATTATTTAGAAAATGCGAGAATGATTGAATATTTAATAAAATAATTAAAAAACGAAAAAGAAACATGCTGGGTGTCTAAAAGACCAATTTTTTGATACTCTGTCGCCATTTTTTGTCATCTTGACATCTAGTCAAGGAATATTATAAAATGTTGTTTTAAAAAATTACTTTAATTAATTTCTCTTTTTATGATTTTAATCAGTTATATTTCATTTGAAATAAGTTAAAAACTGCTAAATTGTCGGTGACTTTTACGTGATTGATCAATAGAAAATAATTGAAATTTTCAATGCTGTTTCTAAAATTGAACAATATTTTCATCTATTTCAATCAGTGAAAAATTACTGACAATTTAGTAATTTTAAAGTGATTTTCTGGGAAATTTCATTGATTGAAATCATGAATCTCTATTCAATATAAAATTGTTCTCATTAAATTTTAGAATTATTCTTTAATTTTTTTAAATATGTTGTTCTGTTATCAATTATTCTCGACAGCTTTCAAATTTTTTTGTCAAATGTCAATGATTTTCCTCATTTCTTAATTATTTTCGTCATTTTGTAATTTTTCTTTCAATTATCAATTATTTTCTTCCCATTTCAATTTAATTCTTTAATTTTCAAATAATTTCCTCTATTTTTAATTAGTTTCTTCAATATTCAATTATTTTATTCAATGTTCAATAATTCTCGTCTTTTTTCAATTATCAATTATTTGTTTGAAATTTCAATACAACTCTTTAATTATCTTCTTCAATTTTAATTTATTTTCTAAGATTTTTTCTATAATTTTCTTCATTTTTTCTATTTAATTCTTTATTCTTCAATTATTTTCTTCAATTCTTAATTATTTTCCACATTTTACAATTATTTCTTATCATTTTTTCAATTATTCTCTTAAAATTTTATAATAATTTTTCTTTAATTTTTAGAATTTTTTTGTTCTGTTGTCTATTAATCTAGTCATTTTTCGAATTTTGTTTTCAATTGTCTATTATTTTCGTCATTTTCCATTGTCGATTATTTTCGACAGTTTTGTAATTTTTTTTCAATTGTCAATTATTTTCTCAAAATTTTAATTCAAATCCTTAATCTTTAATTTAATTCTTCAATTTTTAATTATTTTCTTCACTTCTCAATTATTATTTTAAGTTTTAAATTATTTTATTCAAAATATTCAATAATTCTCACCTTCTTTTAATTATCAACTATTTTTTCAACTTTGAATTAAATTCTTAAATTTTCAATTTATTTCTTCATCTTCTTATTCTTTTCTTCAAATGTCAATACCATTCTTCAGTTTTCAATTATTTTCTTCTATATTCCATAATTCTCAGCTTTTTTAATTACTTTTTTCAATTTTTAATTATATTCTTTAAATTTCATTTTTTTCGATTTTCAATCCAGTTGTTCAATTTGTAATTATTTCCAACAATTATTGCTAAAATTTTCTCAATAATTTTCTTTAATTTTCAATTGTTTTCCGAAATTATTCAATTATTGCCTACAATTTTTTCAATTTTCAGTTATTCTCTTAAAATTTTGTAAATATTCTTTGATTTTTTTATTATCCTTTCAATTTTTTAGTGAAAAAATATTTTGGGCAGTTTTAAATGTCTGATTTTAAGCTTCAAAACAAACAACATTTTTAAAATAAGATAAAAAATGGCAAAATTATGATAAATTATATGCAAGAAAGTACGAAAGACGTTTTTTTTGTCTCAAAAAAATAATTTTTAGGGTATTAATAATATATATTATTCTTTTTAGTTTTTTATTATCTACAATCTTCACTAGGTCCAATAAAAAGTAATTTTTCACTGTAACACAGTGTAATTAATTGATCCCAAAAAAAAATTATTCGGATTTCATTTCAATTGTTTTCAATTTAAAGCAGTCATTTTAGCAGAGACTGTCCTGAAGGCAGTATTTTATAACAGAGGAATGTCGGTGAATTATTAAAGTTTGTTTTCACGATTACAATTAGCATGCATTGTATTGCGAGGTGTTTTGCTTCGTAATGTGTACGCTTAATTCTATTGACTAATTGGACATGTGACAATCGTCACCCAGTGAAATTTCTTATATCTATCATGAATTATTAATATTTGCTCAACCCAATAAGGATTATGCAATTTTTCACATACGATTACTTTAAATATTGCATCCTAATGAATCTCGAGGTTTTTATAAATACTTAAATCCACAAAACCATCACGATTATAAAATTGGGTTGATTCTTTAGATGAAGTCCACGTCAACTCAAGATTGAGATTTTTTTGTTTTAATGAGATTTCAATAATATTCTCTGTAATAACTCCTTGGTTTTTTTTGTTTAAAATTTAATTTTGGACCCAAGGATTCCCATCTGTGAATTTTTCTCCATACCCTGAAAAAAATAAATCTGAGGTAATAATAAATAAATTATTCATTGCACTGTACACTAAGAGACTGAACATTTTAATATTTGTAAAAAAAATTGTGAAATTTTAACATGTAATGTTACAGGTTAGGGATATCGTACTTTTTCCGAATATTTATGTTTCATACAAATATAAACACAGTAATTTTTTTATTTTTTTTTTAGTATATGTATGGCATATAGAAGTAGACGACATATGTATCTAGGAATATACATATAGAATTGATGAAAATTCATAGAAGGATTTCGAGAACCACGACTTGTGATTTATGAGTACTCAACGTAGCAAGGACACACTATTATTACGCAAATAACGTGAAGTTATCTTTGCATACAGCCACTTTAGATACAGAAAATGTGTGCGTCTACTCTTGATTATTCATTGCAATTATTCTACAATTGTACTTGAAAACGCTACCTTTTTAATTTTATAGAATCATTATATTATAGAAGCTAGACATTATTCAAATTAGAGAAATCAAGACACTGAAACAATTAACAAGTTTTTATAGTATTGGTTATTAAAAATAACAATGGTTCCCTTGACAACCAAGAACAAAACTAATAAAATCGTGTCAACGGCCTATGTAAAATAATGATTTTTCCTTGAAGAAAATCAGCCTGTGCGTACAATACGTGCCTAAGCACACTTTATGTATTTTATTATGTATGAACTGTAATAGAATTGTAACCGTAATTGAATTTAAAATACAATGAATATTAAATTTAATATACATATTAGTAAAGCGAAATATTAAATTTGTATCAATTTTAATCATAAAATCTTTTGTATAAATGAAGCTGAAAATGTTTTTTTTTAATATTTGAATAAACATTATTTAAACTAGTTTAAATTTGAATTTTGAAAAATTATTTTAATACTTATTGTAATATTATTTAAGGGTAATAGTTATTTAAATTTAAAAATTGTGCTTGTAGGTTAAAATATTCAAGATTGGATTTCTTCCTGACAATTCAAACCAGAACCATTTTTTAAATTTATTTACTTTTGTGCAAAAGAACATGGAACAATAATATAACATAATTTGAAGCGAAATAAAATCTACAATGTTTTAAAAAATTGTTATCCAGAAGATATTTCATGGCTAGAAGTGAAGACAAAAAATAAGGAACCTATTTTTGACACTTTGGAAAATCATGTTATTTTAATTTTAGCCTTTATATTTCTTAGATTCTCAAACATTTAAATTGAGATTTTGTTTATGACAAACATAGTTTTATCTACAATTTAATTTCCACTTACAACATTAACAGTGTAGAATTTAATGATAAATTTTGTTAATAAAATGAAAACAAACGTCAATTTTCATAAAAAAAATCATATAATTATTATTATTCAAAAATATTTTTCCTTACAGTTTTACAATCGCTTTTGTTCTATTTATCCATTTTTTAATAATTTGAATTTTATTCATCGTAATTTATTTTACATTTTCATGAATAATATTTAGTAATAGATATTTTATATTTAAACTTACTTTGAACTATTATAAACATCGTTCCATGTCCTAGTAGAAGTTAAAAATTTTGAAATTTTGTCACTATTCGGATTTCACATTTGCTCCACCAGTTTAACCTACAAGCTTAATTTTTTATTTATTTTAAATAATTTACGGGCTAACAGGAAAAAGAAATGCCCATTTGTACATTAAGTACTAATAATACAGTAAAGAATCTTAAATCTAAATTTCATTATCAAAATAAACAAAACTATCTGCGATTGATAAAGTACAATGCCTTCTTTGACCAAATAACACCGCATAAAAAATTGTTAAGTCCAGCTAAATTAGCCTTCGCAATGGCTAAAAAAATCAACTATTGCAATTCAACAATAATATAATAAGTTTTAAAAGAATTATATATTAAAAATTTTAAATTGACATAAATTGATTTAATGTTTATTTTATTATTTTGATAAAATATGCAGATGCTTTATACAAAAAGATGTTAGGGTTAACACATATATTCTATATTTTAAATTACTGATATAGGATCGAGGTTTATAATGAGTGAACATCTATACTTACTTAAAATTACTACTTCTATAAAATTTTTACAATACAATTATGTAACTTTGACATTTTTTTACTTATCGCAATACTTAAAGCTCATTTCTCAGATTTCTCGCTCAAGTGCATCACTATTATTATTATAAAACATTATTTACTTATTTAAAAAGCTGGATAAACAGAATGATAATTTAAATGGAAAATAACTAATAAATAATAAGTGTCAAAAGTTTCTCGACAACTTTTAAGGAAATCAAACCAGTAGTTGTTCAATTAAAACATAAGGTCGACAAGATGAGACATTTTAGAATGACGCTTTGATGATCAAGTGATTTTCTAATGTGTAACACTCCAAGGACGAAACAATTTTCAAACGGTAACAAAAAATGTGCAACTTATTACGGCACCAGTTTCTTTTATTTAAGCGCATTTGCTGCCTGTGAAATCACAGAAAAACGGCAAGTTGATTCAACTGACCCTGTCAGAAAGGACAATGCACTGCATCGCGAAACATATATGTACGTAGCTATATACATATATATATTTATATATATACGTAGATATAGCTATATAGAAGGTACTACTTGCAAAGCAATAACCACGTCTGTGTAATTTATTATAGCCAATGAATGCATGTAAACGTGTAAGTTAAACGTGGGCGGATTGCATTACGTAAACCACTGAATAACTATTATTGTTAATTAAGAAGGATCGTGCGCCTGTTACGCTTTTCCATCGAGAGAACCTCATTGAATTTCTTTATTCCTTTTCTGATTAAAAACTCAACTATTTAAATACTACTTCCTCGTACTAAAATTGTGGGAAAAAAAGTCAAAGACTGTTTGAAATTACTTAAAACAAACATTGTTCACTTCCCAGGTGGTTTGATAATCTTTTGATGAGATTCTGTCGAACTTAATGAAGCCTAAAAAAATGGTAAGTGTCTCATCTGTTGGATTTAATAATTTAATAGATGACTAGCTGCGTTCCAGAAAAGCTATGATTTTCAGGGCAAAATCAACTATGAATGAGTCTGCGCCGGTTCAAGTATTGATACAGTAATGTAACAAATTTTTAATGATTGAATCTTACAGGAGTGTGAAATATGTGATACATCCCCAAGAGTGAGATAGATAAATTGTTTTTTTATAATATACTCTACTGTTTGACTAGAATTTGTGAAGGTTATTTTATAAGAAAACCTGGAAATATTTTTGCATTGTTAACTAGTCAGAAAAACGTCAGATTGGGACCGGAATCGCTAAAATTAGTTGTAAAAGTTTTTCAAGATTTTTTTGCGAAACAATGGAGATATGTATATATTTTGTGATAAGTATTTTTATAAGAAAACCTAGAAATATATCTGCAAAGTGAACCAGTTGAAAAAACGGAATATTAAAACCGGAATGAATCAAATTAGTTTAAAAGTTTGTTAATTGTTCTGAAATCAGTCTAATTATTTTAGAACCATAAATATTTAGTTGAATTAGCTCTATGCTAAGAAGACAGTTGCAAAAATCGAATCTTTTATTGAACTAAACAAACTTTTTTTTGTTTTTTTCCTTCTGACATGATAAGTAATCTTTATTGCAAGCTATCTCGTAAAAAAACCCGCAATATTAAGTCTCCAACGAATCCGAACGATTTTTAAAAATTTGCCATATTCAAAATTCAAAATGACGGATTCAATATGGCGGACATTTTTTTCATAATTCTTTAAATTCGCTTGAAACTTCTTACTCGGGGGTTTTCGAAGTCTCTGATTGTGAATACGATGTCAGATTTACCAAATATTCAAAATTCAAAATGGCGGGTCCAATATGGCAGACATATTTTGCTCAATTGCTCAAATTCACTTCAAACTTGTTACTCGGTGGTAATCCATGTCGCTGGTTACTAATCTGAAATTAGATTTTTATAGTTTTAACATTTGAAAATTATTTTCATCAAATTTTAATAATTTTTTTAAATGTTTTTCTACAAATTCAATAATTTTTTTCAAATTTTAGCAATTTTCTTTTATAATTTTATTTATTTATTTTATTTATTTTTTTAAGTTTCAATTATTTTTTTTCAATCTTTCATTCTTTTAATTATTTACACCAGTTATCAATTATTCATGTCATTATTCAATTATTTATCTCAAATTTTTATTACTGTTATTTTTCATGTATTACCTTCAAATTTAAATTTTTTGCGATTTCTTAATTATTTTCTTCAAATTTTAATTATTTCGGTCATTTCTCGACTATTTTTTCCTATTTTTAATTATTTTTGTCATTTTTTAATTATTTTTTAAAATTTTCAATTAATTTCTCAATTATTGTCAATATTTTCGACATGGTTTTATTACATTCTCCAAATTTTATACTTATTTTCCTTATATCTTAAAATTACTGTCATCAATTTTTTAATTTCTTACTTCAATTTTCATTTATTTTTGTCTTTTCTCAATTTCTTTTCAAATTTTAATTATTTTTATCATTCTTCATATCTTTTCTTTAAATTTTTAATTTTTTACTTAATTTTTTTAAATTATTATTATTTTTTTTTTAATTCACGTATTGTCTTCAAAATTAAATTTTTTGTCATTTCTCAATTATTTTGTTCAAATTTTTGTTATTTCTCAACTATTTTTTCCTATTTTAAATTGTTTTTGTCATTTATTAATTGTTTTTTAAATACTTTCAATTAATTTAGTCATTTCTCAATTATTATCAACATTTTCGACATTTTTTTTTACTTTTTCCAAATTTTACTCATTTTCTTATATCTTTAAATTATTGTCATGGATTCTTTAATTTCATACTTTAATTTACCTTTAATTTTTTTATTTTGCAATTGTTTTGTCATTATTCAATTATTTTCTTTAAGCGTCAATTTATATCTCCAATTTTTCAATTATTTATTTCTAATTTTTATTTTCTTTCTCCATTTTTCAATTATTTATGTCATTTTTTACGTCTTTTCTTGAAATCATAAATTTTTTATATAATTTTAAATTAGTTTTATCATCTATACTTTATAAATCAATTAGTTTGTTCATATTCCAATTACATTGTCAATTTTTTAATTACAACTTACAAATACGTAATTTCTACACCTGTTTTCAATTATTTTTGTCATTTTTAAAGTACTTTTGTCAACTTTAAAGTATTATTGTCAATTTTCAAGTATTTTTGCGATTCTGAATTTAATTTTTTCAAATACCAATTCCTCTCTTCAGTCTTTAAATTATTGGCATAAATATTGAAATTGATTACACAAGTTTTCATTTATTTCTGTCATTTTTCAATTATTTTCTCAACATAACAATTATTTTTTTCTATCTTTAAATTATTGCCAGGAATATGTAAATTTTTGACACCTTTTTTATTCCACTTTTATTAATTTTTAATAATTTTCTTCAAATTTCAATTACTTTTGTCATTATTCAAGTATTTTTTCATTTTACGATTATTTTCTTCATATTTCTATTACTTTTGAAATTTTAGAATTATTTTCTACAAATTTCAATTATTATTTTATTTAAATTATTGAATGCGACCTATTAATATTTAATATAGTAATTATATTATTGTTATAGCAAATTTTAATTTTATTGTTACTTGAAATACATTTTTAAATTTTATATTGTAATGAGCTTTTGCCCGTAAATAAATAAATACATAAATAAATTCAATTTTTTTTTATAACCATGAATTTTTAAATTTATTATATTAGTTTTCAATTATTTCTACAAATTTCAATAATTTTCTTCATTATTTTTATTATTGTCATGAGTTTATTAAATTTGTACATTTTTTTTCAATTAATTTTAACAAATTTCAATTATTTTCTTTAAACTTCAATTATTCTTTATAAATTTTTTATTTATACGCCAGCTTTCAATTATTTATGTCATCAGTCAATCAGTTTCTTAAAATTTCAATTGTTTGGTCCTTTTTTCAGTATTGTTTTTAAATTTTTGATTTTATGCACCAGTTATAAATTATTTTTTTCAAATTACAATTATTTTTGTTATTGTTCAATTATCTTCTTGCAATTTCAATTATTTTTGGAACTTTTCGATTATTTTTTTTAAATTTCAATTGTTTTTCAATCTTCGAACTATTGTCAGGAATATCCAAATTTTCTACAGAAGTTCAATTCACTTTCGTTATTTTTCAATTATTTTCTTCAAATTTCAATTACTTTTGTCATTAATCAATTATTTTTGTCATTTTCCAACTATTTTTTTCATATTTTTGTGATTTTTGCAATTTTAGAATTATTTTTTACAAATTGCAATTATTTTATTCAATTTTTTTTATTGTCATGAAATTTTAAATTTCTTAAACCTGTTTTAAATTATTTTCATTATTATTTTATTATTGTAACGAATTTATTAATTTTTTTTACACCTTTTCAATTATTTTCTTCAAACTTTAATTATTTTGTTTAAATTTGAATTTTTTTGCCATTTTTTAATTGTTCTCTTAAAATTTCAATTATTGTCTTCAAACTTCAATTAATTTCTTTAACTTTCAATTATTTTCATCAAACTTAAAATATTTTTTTTAACTTTACAATTATTGTCTATAATTTTTTAATTTTTATACCAGTTTTGAATTATTTATTTCAATATTTCAATTGTTTTGTCAAGTTTTCAAGCACTGAAAACTTTTATGTATTAAAATAATCTGCAGCACAATTGTTTTAAGCCAATTTCAGATTATTTAAATTCAATTTGATATAAAAAAAGAGTGTTGCAGATTAATTCAATTCAAAACAATTTTCTGTGAGTATTTTCTTCAAATTTGAATTTTTTAATTATTTTTGTCATTTCTCAATTATTTTTTCAAATTACAACTATTTTTGTCAATATTCAAATAATTTTGACATTTTTGAATTATTTTCTTTAAATGTCATTTTCTTCAATTTTTTTATTATTGTTTCGAGTTTATTAACTTTTGAAGATCAGTTTTCAATTATTTATGTCATTATTCAATTAGTTTCTTCACATTTCAATTATATCCTTAATTTGTCAATTATTTTATACAATTTTTAAATTAATGTATTACATTTTTTATTTTTTTACTTTATTTTTAAATATATTTCTCATATTTCATTAATTTTTTTCTAAATTTTAGTCATTTTTGTCATTATTCAACTATTTTCTACACATATACATTTTTCTGATAATTTTTAATTATTTTTTTCAAGTTTCAATTCTTTTCTTGAAAATTCTATTATTTTTTTCATTTTTTGCAACTATTGTCTAAAAAGTGTAATTCTTACACCATCTTTTATATAATTATTAATTATGTCATTATTCAATTAATTTCTTTACATTTTACTTATTTCGTCAATATCTCAATTATTTTGCGAAAATTTAAATTTTTTACATCAGTCTCAAACTTTTGTTTCAAATTTCAATTATTTTGTCTCAATTTTTGTCATCATTTTTTGAGTTTTAATCAATTTTTCAATTAGTTTTGTCATTTACAACCTTTTTTTCAAATTGAATTATTTTTGTCATTATATAATTATTTTCTATATATTTCAATTATTTTTGCGATTTTCGAATAGTTTTTTCAAATTTGAATGACTTTTCCTACTGGCGCCCCCTAATTTAATATCAGTGATATCAATCTCTATATTGATTATTCCAGGGATCACAGACTGTCCCCTATTCCCCTTTTTTCCCCTATTTTAAAGTTTTGTCCCTATTTTCCCTATTTTAAAGATTTGTCCTCTATTTACCCTATTTATAATTTTCAAATTTAAATATATAATTTATCAAAGTTATTTTTTACTTAATTCTGAATTTGTATCATTTAATAATCGCCCTAAGCTATTTGGGAGAGAAGGAGATTGACCACAGTTTTTTTTTTGTTTTTAAAAGACTGCGGGTAATTTAAAATCCTAATGAAAAAGGCAGAGCTAGCTGCTTTTTAAAAGAAAATTATAAACAATGGTTTAAGAATAAATTTATTTTTAGATTTAGAATTATTAGCTTTGTTGATTTTAAACGCTTCTGTAATGTAGAGAACACAAAATTTTATTCAGATAATTTGACTGTGATAAAATTGACTTTCTTGAAATTCGACAATAGTTACATATGCCGTCAAAATGCATTATGAAAAAAAAAAACTATGTAACACATAGTGTGGGGGGTGGGGAGTTAGCGTAAAACTACTTTGGTTTTTCAGATATTTGTTCAATTATCATTTATTTTCCGCAATTTTTAATTAATTTAAACAATTTTTTCAATTTCCACTTATTCTCTCAAAATTTTATAACTATTCTTTAACTTTTTAAATTGATTCGTTATCCTCCTGTTAATTATTCTCGACAGTTTCCAAGATTTTTTTCATTTGTCAATTATTTTCTTTAATACTTAATAATTTTATCATTTTGTAATTTTTCTTTCAATTATCTATCTGTCTGCTTAAAAATGTAATTTAATTCTTTAATTTTTAATTATTTATAAAAAATTTAAATAATGTTTTCAGTTTAAAATTGTTTTTAAATTAAATTAATGTCTAATATTAAAAGATTCTCGCTTTTTTTCAATTATTTTCTTCTATATTCAATAATTATCGTTTTTTTCAATTACTTTTTTCAATTTTTAAGTTTATTTTTTAAATTTCAATTCCTTCTTGCAATGTTGAATTATTTTCTTAAATTTAAAATTTTTTTCCTCTTTTTTCAATTATTTTCTTTAATTTTAATTATTTTTTTTAATTTGCAATCTAGTTGTTCAATTATTTCCAACAATTAGGTATTCCTATAATTTCCATAGTTTTTTAATTATTTTGTTTAAATTTATTATTGTTTGATTTTTTGAATTATTTTTTCTAATTGTAAATTAATCTACTTTTCTAGTATTTCTTTCAATTATTACTTATTTCCCTCAATTTTCAATTGTTTGCAACAATTTTTTTAATTATTCTCTTAAAATTTTATAATTATTCTTTAATTTTTTCAATAATTATTTTGTTCGATTTTGGATTAACCTGGCTATTGTTAGAGTTCTGTTTTCAATTTTAATTTATTTTTTCAAATTTCAATTCAATTCTTAAATTTTCAATTTATTTCTTCAAGTTTTTATTATTTTCTTGAATTTCAATTAGTTTTGTCGATTTTCAATTCAGTTTTTCAAGTCGCAATCATTTCCAACAGTTATTTCTATAATTTTCTTAATTTTTCAATTTTCTAGTTTAAATTTAATGTTTATTGTTTAATTATTTAAATTATTCTTCTTCAATTGTGTAATTATCTAAATATTTTTCGAGTTTTATTTTCAATTGTCAATTATTTTCGTTATTTTTCAGTTATTTTAAAAAAAAATTTAATTCTCCCAATTTTCATTATTTAAATTTCCAAAAATTTTTAGTTTTGAATGACAAATAACAATGCAAAGTTTCTCGCGTGCCATAGCGCACTTTCATGTTTCTAGTATACATAATATTTTAATGTTTATATGAATAACGCTATTTGTTTAAAAAATATTAATTTGACATTTTAGTAAACACTAAATTTTCTTCTATTTAAAAAGTAAAAACTATTAAGACCATATTTAACATCTTCAATTTTTCAATGGAAGTCGCCATCATAGACTTTAAGGCGAATTTTGTGTCCCCTTTTTGTCCCCTATTTTAAAAAAAAATTGCCCCTATTCCCCTTTTTTACTAACAATAGGGGCTGTGATCCCTGTTATTCCATTTTTTTATTTAAAAACTTACTATTTAATCACTTTTTTTATTTAAAAGCTCACTATTTACTCACTTTTTTAAATTAAAAAGTCTTTTTTTCACTATTTTCAATCTGCAAGTCCACTGTCAGCCCTCCTTATTGGATAAATATTATTCATCGATTTGTTTTATTTATTATTATAGTTTAATTTCTAAAATGTATGGAAAACATTTTTGCTAGTTACATTATATTTTTCTATTTAACAAAGAAGTGTATTGACTTTTGATACCTAATCTGCTTAGTATTTCTTATTAGCCGATAATTAATTTAATGTTTTTAGCTATTAATCATATAGATAAAAGAAATCCGGGAAAAATGTGATTTTACACTGAAAAAAATTTAGTCGAGAGATTCAACTACCATGGGATAGTTGAGTGCGAAACAGTTAAAGTAATGACTTTTTTTGTTAATCTAACTGTGTTCGGGTTTTTAATTTTACTACTTTTCTTGTAGTTAAACATTAGTAGTTCAACTTACTACTTTAAGTAGTTAAATTTCAAAGACAACTACAAAATCTCATTATACCAACTACTTTCTAAGTAGAAACAACTACTTTCGTAGTTATTTTAACTACTTTTTCAAAGTCAATATAACTTTTTAAATTCAATTGAGGATCTATTGAACTACTCCGCGTCGTTAAAAAGTAGTCAAGTTTACTACTTTTTTTTTTAGTGTAGATCCAGAAAAACCGGGAATTTGAAAATGTTTCGGTAGACACCTTGAATTCAATAAACACAACATCATTGTTTTTTTGTTACCTATTAATATAACAATATTGATAATTTGAATTTATCACTTGGTGAAAATTTTTTCATAAGTAGGATGAATTAATCAATCACTCCAAGTCAATAATATATTATTATTATATTAATTACTAATAATAATTATTTATTATTATATACTAATAATAATTATTACTATTAATATAACATCTATGAGGCTGGTTACACCGTCCACCTTAAGATACCCTACTTTCAAAAAATCACTTTATGATACACTCTTACCCTAAACATATTCGTGTGCACTCACCCTACCTGAAGAAATAAATCGCTAAATTATTCTGTATTAGGAGTCTTATATGGGCGTATCTCAGAAACCTTTCCCGCACATTTAAAAATTTGGAACTTCTTTTTAACTAATTTTTTGAAAACAATTACTTTTTATTTTAGTTTCTTAGCATATTTTCTTCTTTTAACATTTATTTTTTTCTCTCTTCAGTTTTTATGTACAAAACTCTAATTATTAATACAAAACTAAAACTTTTCTATTTGACACATTTTTAACCCCAGATTTGTATATTACATATGACATATTTTGAGCAAAATAGTTGATATCAATAAAGTATTTTTTCTTGGAGCACATCAACACGAAATAGCATAATCACTTTTTACACAAAATTCAGAAGGTTTGAAATAATTTTAATTGATTTTCACTGAGTACTTAATGAATTATGGCGTTGTTTAGCTTTGTTACAAAGTATTTTTAGTTCTTCAAATTACAATTACTTTAAGGAGATATAAGACACACCCATTTATAATTTATTAAAATCTTTATAAAAACCTAAAGATTTAATTGCACTAAGAGTTTTTGATGTGTCAGGAGTCTCCTTCAAGTAAATAAATAAACAAAATGATTATAGTCAAAATAGTTAAAATGGAGGGACAATTTTTGAGAGTTCATAATTTCTAAAATAATAAAAAAATTTCTGTTTTCTTTAGTGTAAAATTAATCCTTATTTCACTAACTTTAAATTCATGTAACACAGAGTCATTAATTTTTATTCTTTTTTATTTTTCAGCACTTAAAACATTCAAAACTAGGGTTAGGGTCAAGTATACTCGCAAGAGTAAAGTCAAACATTTAAAAATTAATAGGATCTTATTTAAGCTACAAATTTATGTAATATCAATTGGGAGAGGTAGTTCATATTATAATTAACATTTTAAAACAAAAACCAATAAAAAATATATCAAAATCATCTAGATATATCCCAGGGACATAAAAGTTAAATGTTCCTGAAATATTTCCATATATAACCGAAAATCTTAAACATGACCCATTTAATTCAAATGAGATAAAGTTGTTTCTGGAAGGCTCCCTTGTATGGCTGGGAGTCAATAGTGGGTAACCATGCAGTTGATCTTCCATAGAAACGAAATAAAGAGAGGGTAGAAGATAAAGAAAGAGGGGAAAAAGATGGAAGAAAGAGAAGATATATGTAGAGAGAGAAGTGGTGAATAGAGATAGAATGAATAATATGAGAGAAGGAGCTGCAGGAAAGAGGTAAGCAATAGCAATAGCCATGAAGCGACGATGGTACACCGTAATGATGATGGCTGCTACGATAGAGCACGATTTGCCGATGGCTATCTAACTTACACACGAGCACATGTTTAATTTCGTACACAGACGTTCTGGCAAACAGTCCAATATACACTTGTATATTCATGAATTTCAGTATACTTATCCGTACATTAGGTCACACTGCAGTTACTTCGGTCATCAATATTGTACTTTTCAGGGGCAAATGATGCTATCTTACTATTTTACAAATCCTGCTCGGAACAGCTATAGTTACTTTTCTCTTTCAAATTGACTTAATCGTACCATTTGATATGTATTTAGAGTTTCTGTTTTTTTTTTCATTTTATACCCATTATGTCTTTATTTATGTAATTTTTACACATCCTTATTATAATTATATTAAGAACCGGTTTTGTACTACATTCAAGATTTTAAGATTAGTCTAATACACCCAATGTACAGCCATCATCAGATATGTTTTAACATTTGGATAATTTGTGAGCAGTTTGCATATAAAAATCTAGTTTCAAATGTTATTAGCATGTCAATTTCTGGTTGGGGGGTTTTTTTTTTATAATAGATTATAACATAATCTCTTGCATAGCTTGCATTAGTGAAAAGATGTCTACATTTTAATATTTTATAATTCCCACTCTTATAAATGTTAATTACTTCCACATATATTGCAATAGTTTAATGATGCCGTTTACTTTTTGCGCAAAGCAATTTCACTAAAAATTTACTAAAATGCTGAAGAGACCACTTTGTATTCTGCAATTTCTTTCGTAATTTAATGATTCGTGCTTATGAAAAAATAGCGGAATATAAATTAGTTACGTGGTTCTCCTTTCTATGTCCAGTGCATCGATACAATTTGCATGAAAATTGCGGATGATGAGAAAGCGTGTTTTTCGAATGTATATTTTTAAATTGTTTATATACGACTAATTATAAAAGTATTTATTATACATTTCCGTTATTATGAATTGTAATTATACTTGTATGTTTATGGAAACACGATTTGGTATAAATAAAGTTTTATCGTACCACTTTCTGGGTGTATTTTGTGAAATTTACCCTTCATATTCAATTCTCAGTTTCCATTATCATAATTCGATCTCTGCAACATTGACCTAGACCTTTCTTGCAGTCGATTAATCGATGAGAAAGCATTAACCTCCTTCCAATACTGATATTGATTAATTTCCTAAAGGAAATGAAACTAGCCTTAAGGACAGTAAGATATGTGCTACAATATTGACTTTTAGATATTCTTTTACAATGTACTTTCTTGGAAATAAATTATGATTTATTGACTTTCTACTTTTAAATGCAAAATGGAGTAACATTTATTTTTAACGTACATTTTTAACAAAGAAAGAAGAAATGCAAAATTGATTACTTTGATTGTTTTTTTCCAATGCCAAATGTGCTGAAAATAAAAAAAATCTGCTTTCAGCATTCATCGAAAGATCCGACCTGCAACAATAAAATTGTTATGCACTTAAGATTAGTATCGGCAGCATACACGTGTATAGTATAGCACTTACGTCCTGTTTCGTGATTGGCGCCCGTAACCATCAGTGCAGAATCGTTTAAATTTGACAGACAATCAAAACGTACAGAATGCACGAATTCGTGATTGAAACTCCAAGCCATTCCTGTAACAGAGGAAATTTCATTTTCGAAAATAAAACTTTGTATTCTACCAAAAGTATTTTTTCATACAGGGTATATGAAAATTTTACAACAACTCAATTGACATAGCTTCAACCTAATTTATATTATTTTATTCACAATTTTTGCACATTATTGACTAACTACTCTCTAAATCTGAATTAGTAAAAAATTACTATTTAGGGATTAAAATCGTGAACGAGTTTTCTCTTTTTCAATTAGTAAAAAAAAGCTAATTATTAGTAGAAAACTACTATATCTAAAAAATGACGAAAATAATTGGCAATTAAAAACGAAATTCGAAAAATGGTTATACAGTTACACAATTAAAAAGAGTAGTTCAAAAAATTTACAAATATTAAATTTAAACAAAATACCTAGTTGAAAAAATATAGGAATAACTGTTGGAAATAATTGTAAATTAAACAACTGGATTGGAAATTAAAAAAAATAATTGAAATTGAAGAAAATAATAAACAAATTTAGGAAATAAATTGAAAATTTAAGAAATAAATTAAAATTTTAAAAAATATTTGATAACTGCAATAAAAATTACAAAACAATAAAAATATTCGACAATTGAAAACAAAATTAAAAAAATGTCTAGATTAATACACAACCGAACAAAGTAATGTTAAAAATCAAAGAATGATTCTAAAATTTTAAGATAATAATTAAACATTGAAAAAATTGTAGGAAATAATTGAAAATTGCGAAAAATAATTAATAATTGAAGAAAATAATTGAAAAATTAAAGAAAATATGTAAAAAATAAGGAAAATAATTGTCAAGTGAAGAAAAAAAATTTTTAAATGGCTGGATTAGCGTTACATTATATACACTTCTTATTATAGTACTTAATGTACAAAATGGCATTGTTTTTTTTTTTTTTTTTTTTTTTTTGATGCCCGTTAATTTGTAAATAAATAAATAAAAGTAAAAGAATAATTGTTGGAAATAATTGTACATTTAACAACTGGATTAAAAATCCAAAAAGAGTAATTTAAATTTTAAAAAGTAATTGGAAACTATTAAAAAATGTAATTGAAATTTGAAGAGTAGGGGAGAGTGGCTATCAATGTACCGGGTTTTCTTCAAGGTCATAGTACTTATTGAATTTCACCAATTTCAAGCACTTCTTTGCATCAATATAAAACTACAACACTTATCTAGGTAATGCACACATATTTTACACGATTTATTTTGATTAAATAATAAAATTTAGGATTTTTCTAAAGTAACAAGCTATTTTCATTTTCAACAAACTGGGTACACAATGAACCACCTCTATAAAAATACTAAAAATGTTCAACAATAATAATATTGCACTTTTCACTTTGTAAAAAAACTTGTTTTCTATCAAATACTATAAAAAATTGTTACTTAACACTTTTTAATTGATAATGTATAACATAAATATACCTCAAATTTAAGTTAACTAGCTAAAATGGCATTTTAGTTTTGCTATGTTGAGAAAAGTACTGATAACAATCGCTGTAACATGCTGTATGCATGCCTAGTTTTATAATCAAGCATACCACTCTGGAAATCGAAAATACACTGAAATTCCAGGTGGTTCATTGTTCCCCGGTACATTGAATCAACATGACATTTGCAACAAAAATGGTTTTTTATAACTTAATCCAATATTTCAAAATCTTTATCTCATTAGAATATTGTAGTTAAGGCCCAAAACAAAATAAATCGTAAGTACATTTATTTTTAAATGGCCTTATTTCAATTAAAAAACGTGTTCGTATTTTAGGTAAATTTTTTCTTCAGTACATCAAAAACAGTTTTTTCCAGTTTTCTGTGTGAAGAATAAATCCACACGTCTCAAATTTATGGACGTAGTGTGTTTACGCAAACTTCATTTATATTTAAAATTAGGAGAATTTTTATTTAATTGTTTCTGAGAAAATTGAAATGGTTCATTGAAAAAACTGGTACATTGATGGCCACTCTCCCCTATACTTAAAAATTGAAAGAAGCAATTTAAAAAAGCCGAGAATTAATGAATATAGAAGAAAACAATTGAAAACTGATGAATGGAAATAAAAATTGAAAAATGGTATTAAAAATTGAAGAAAATAATTGAACAATTTTATTTAAGATTAAAGAAACTTGATGATAATAATGGAGGTAATAATAGAAAAAAAACGATAATAACAACAATAATCATAATTGAATTGAAATTTTAAAAAACAATTTTTATGAGTGAAAATAAAAATTGAAAAAATCCGAGAATTATTGAATATTGAGGAACTATATTTGAAAATCGATTAAAATAACTTAAAATTAAAGTAAATATTTGAGAATTGAAGAAAATTATTAAAAATAATTGAAGAAATAAATTGGAAATTGAAGAATTAAATGGAAATATTAAGAAAATAATTAGTAACTAAAAACTGAAATTACAATATGACGAAAATAATTAACTATTAAAAAATTAACAATTGAAAAAAAATCGAAAAATAGTGAGAATAATCGGGATTTGAAAAATAATCGGGACCAAAAAAATTTTTTAAATTAATAAATAATCATAAAATTGAAGGAGAATAATACATTGTCAATTGAAAACTGATGAAAATTATGGATAAAATTGTAGAAAATAAATGAAAATAAAAGAATTATATGAAATTTTAAGAAAATAATTGATAATTAAAAGAAAAATTACAAAATGACCAAAATAAATAAATATTAAAGAAAATGATTTAGAAATAAGGAAAATAATTGACAATCGAAAGAAAAATTTTTAATTAGCCGAGAATAATCGACAAGACAACAAAATATCTAAAAAAAAATTAAAGAATAATTATAAAATTTAAAGAGAATAATTGTATATTTTCATGTGCACGTACACATATGAAGAAAAAAAGCCAGTTTGTTTTTCTTCTACACAAACCTCGAGATTTTGCGACTGAAAAAACTTTATTAAAATTTTTTCTTGAGTTGGTAAAATTATTTAAATTTTTGATTTAGAATAGGTAGGTACTTAACGTTATAATATTATTTATTTATCGTATAATATAATTTCATCCACCTGTCATTTGTCACTAATAGATGATATTTTCTTTTAAATTTTTAAATCATATATCACCTTTTTAATGTGTTCTCAAACTTTAAATTTATTTCAATTTTAATTTGTTCACATTTCAGTTAATGTGAACTTGCATTGATTGAAAGTTTAATTAATCCACATTTGAAAAATACAAAATTTTAAGTGATTAATTATTTTAAATGTTTTTAAATTGTTTTAAAATCTTAAATTTCAATTATTTTGTTAAAGAGGAATGAAACAGACAGTCTCAAAAAAAGTTAGTCCAAATGCATTTTTTTTATTTTTGCACTAGAAAACTTATCTTGAAATCGGGCAATAATAAATTTAAAAAATTTATTTAAATTTGCTATGAATAATATAAAATTTAGGAATAAATAATAATTAAATTGATTTAATGTCAAGGCAAAGATAATGAAAATTGAAAAAAGTTAGTCCAAATGCATTTTTTTGATTTTTGCACCAGAAAACTAATATTTTCTTGTAATATTTTTCAGTGGAAATGTGAACAATTATATTTTTAACATAATGAGTAATTAAAAATTGCAATTTGATGAAAATGAAAAAAAATTCTATGTACTAGAAAACTAATATTTTCTTGTATTATTTTTCAGTATAAATGTGAACAATTACAGTACCGTCGGAGATTGTCAGTCCACCCATTTTTTAAGGTTTGAAAAACATCTTTAAACGTACAAAGTACAAATATTAAAATTTTTCGGTGTTTATTTCCTTAAAGTAGATAAAATTTTGATGAAAATAAGGCCTGAGTGAAGTGATTTAGTCAATTTTTCTTTGAAATATGTTAAAAAATGTGGAACTTTTAATGTTTTAGAAAAATTGAAATTACTTTTGAAATAATATAGGTCTTTTAAAGTTTTTATGCTTGTTTCAAAGGAAATTTTCTGGAGAATAAGACTATTGCTTAGGCATTAATGTGCAATTTTATTCCTAGCATATGCAAGGCTCGGAAGTTGGACCAAAAAATATAAAAAAATTATTGTTTATATCATGATATTAAATACAGCTATATAAAATATACCAAGGTCATAATTGTCAATAACTTTCGAAAGGAAGTAATATAATATATATATTGGAATTTTAAAAATTATTTTTATGTCAAAATAATGTCTTCAAAATTTTATAAATTTTTTGGTCCAACTTCCGAGCCTTGCATATGCTAGGAAAAAAATTGCACATTAATGCTTAAACAACAGTGTTATTCTCCAGTAAATTCTCTTTAAAACAAGCATAGGAACTTTAAAAAACCTTTATTATTTCAAGAGTAACTTCAATTTTTGTAAAACATTAAAAATTCCACATTTTTAACATATTTCAATGAAAAATTGACTAAATCACTTTACTTCTGCCTTATTTTCCTCAAAATTTTATCTACTTTAAAGAAATAAACACAGAAAAATTTTAATAATTATACTTTGTACGTTTAAAGCAGACGTTTTTCAAAGCTTAAAAAATAGGTGGACTGACAATTCCCGACGGTACTGTATATGTTTAACATAATGAGTAATTAAAAATTGCAATTTAATGAAAATTAAAAAAAATTCTATGTGCTAGAAATTTAGGAAAATGTAACGTTAGATCATCCTAAATTTCTAGTACATAGAATTTTTTTTTATTTTCATCAAATTGCAATTTTTAATTACTCATTATGTTAAAAATATAATTGTTCACATTTCCACTGAAAAATATTACAAGAAAATATTAGTTTTCTAGTGCAAAAATCAAAAAAATGCATTTGGACTAACTTTTTTCAATTTTCATTATCTTTGCCTTGACATTAAATCAATTTAATTATTATTTATTCCTAAATTTTATATTATTCATAGCAAATTTAAATACATTTTTTTAATTTATTATTATTAGTTTTCACATTTTGCAATTATTTTTTTCCATTTTTAATCATTTTCATGATTTGTGAATCAATTTACTGATCTTTCAAATATATATGGTCGATTCTTGCGTAACTGCCCGATTTCAAGATAAGTTTTGGTAAAAAAAAAATTTTTTTTATTCAATGTTTCTCTGCACTTATTTTTCTTATTAGGGTGTAATATCAGTATATTTTAAACGATTTTACTACAACTATATTTATACGAAAATAATAACAAATTTTTGAAAATTGGCTGCCATGTGGAGCTGAACCTCATCCTTTTATTGCAAATATATTGTACAAAATAAAAATTTCTTTTTGATATTTTGCAAAAACGAAAATAAATAATAAATTCATAAATTATTTAATATTCTAACAGTATTTTAGATATCAGTTAACATATATAAAATTTTATAAAAGAACAGAAAATACAATATTTAATAATGAATATTTCGTTTTATTTTTTGGATAATTTGAAATCGAGATCGAGCAGTGTAATCCGGCATTGCTAAACTACTTTATAGAATAATATTTAAAAATAACCACCACAGATAAAAAAGTTTCTCTGCATGAAGCACACTGAACACTTCATATAGGCCATGGAGCTGAAATTTTACGTGATACCATGGAGCTGAAATTTGACATTTATTCTAACCTCACTTCTACAATATTGCAAAACAAATCTATTCCTTCTGCAGATCCCTTTTTTCATATGAAAATTAAAAAAAAATGGTAACAATACTGTCAAATAGTTGTTACAGTAATATAATAGTAATGACATGGAACTGAACGCTTTTTTTGTACTCATGCTATTTTCACAAAAATAATTTTTTTTTAAGTAAAAATTTTTCTTTTTTAAAACTTTTTTCACACGTGATTTAGTGCTAATGGATCAAAATTAACTTATTAGAAGGCGTAATAACTAAACACATGACACCTTAATTATAAGTCTACAGATTGCGTTCAAAAATTGGAAAAATTGAGGGACAAAATATTTTTACAGATTCTAAGTATGAAAAAGGTATTATAAAGTTCAATATAAACCTAAATTGTTCATAAATATAGACACTTTATGCTTGAAAAAGGCTGAGTTATAATAATAATATTTTCACCGAAAATTATTCAATTAAAGTTAACGTTTTGCAAAAGGGACACGCCACGGAGCTGAAATTTCAGCAGTTAAAGTGCAATATAATAGAAGTTATAATATATATATTTATGTATATTTGGTTTTCAGTTACTCTCATATATACCTTTAAAATTCACTAATACACTTCAGAATATATTTTTAATTTAGGTGTATTTTTTCAACGCCGCCAAGTAGGGCAGTTACGTAAGAATCGCCCATATCTCAATTTTCAATTATTTATTTAGTTCAACTATTTTATTTTACTTAAAAAAAAATTCTGTAATTTTATATTATTTTCTCCGATTTTTAATTATCTTTATTCGTTTGGCATAATTTTTAAAAATTTCAAATATTTCTCTACAATTTCAATTCTTATTTTCATCAATTTTGGATTATTTCTGCGATTTTTTAATTAATCTCTTTAATTAGAATTTTTAAGTAATTTTGTAATTATTTATCTCATTTCGCATTTTTTTCAATTGATTTTTAAGATCGTCATGTAATTTCCTCAAATTTCAATTATTTTTTTTTATTTAAAAAAAAATTCTTTAATTTTTTCAATTATTTCACTCACATGGCATTTATTTTTCACAATTCATCATTGTTTGTATCATATTTCAATTATGTTCTTGAAGTTTCAAATTGTAAAATTATTTTTCAATTATTTTCCAAAATTTATATCCTTTAATTTTCAATTTTTTTTCTTTCTTGTATAATTTCCAAAATTTTAAACTATTTATCTCAGATTTTAATTATCTCATTAAATTTTCAATTATTTATATAATTTTTTATATTATTTTCTTCAATTTTCAATTACTTTCGTTCTTTTTCGTAATTTCCAAAAAGTTTTTAATTATTTCTGTTTAATTAAAAATTATTCTCTTCAATTTGAAATTATTTTTATCTTGTTTCATTTATTTTCTCTAATTTTTAATGATTTTATTTTTTTTTCAATGAACTTCTGAAAGTTTTAAGTATTTTTCTGAAATTTTCTTCAACTTTCCTTTATTTAAAATATACTATGTAATTTTTTCAATTATTTTCTCAAATTTTAATTATTTTTTTAATTTTATATTATTTATCTTAATTTTCAATCTTTTTTTTTTCAATTTTCAATTATTTTTTCTTATTTTCCATCATTCAATTGTTTTCAATTTATTTTTAAGATTTTCAAGTAATTTTCTCAAATTTAAATTAGTTTCTATATTTGTAAAACATTTCTATTATTTTTTAAATTAGTTTCTCCAATTTTTAATTGATTTAATTTTTTTTCAATTAGTTAGCAAAATTTGCAATCATTTTGTTTAATTTCAATTATTTTTTGCAATTTTTTTTTCTTCTAAAATTTTATATATTTTGTCCTAAAAAAAGGTTTATTAGGGTTGACTGAGGGCCCCCTGAACTCAAGGGTCCCGGGGCACTGCCCCATTTTGCCTCTTACTAGTTACGCCACTGAATGTAGGGTTATCGTTAGAGAATTTGATATATCAATATCTTTTGATATCTTATTACAATTTGTTACTGTTAAGCTATTAAATTGAAGTTTTTAAAATTATTATTTCTTGATAAATATAGTAAAATGATTAAAAATTAGTTTAAGAATTCTTATATAATGTTTTTTTTATTCACCGCATTTTTCAGTGACTTTTAAGAAGGTGTCCATCTTCTCTCTAAATCTGAATTAGTTAAAAATAACTAATAATTAGTCAAATCGTGACTGAGTTTTTATTTTAGCAATTAGTTAAAAATAACTAATTATTAGTAAAAAAAATGACTAATTGTTTGTAAAAACATAACTGAAAAAATAGTTAAAATTTGACTAATTGAATTAGTAAACAGAATTTTACTAAAATATTAGTTATTTTGACATAACCTAAAAATGAATTTAACTAATAATTATTTCTTTTTTACTAAATTATTAGCAGAAATATGACTATTTCAATTAGTGACTGAGTTTTTTCTGTCAAATTAGTTATTTTGAACTAATTCAGATTTAGAGAATTGGGCACACTTTTCTTTTAGAACGAAAATGTTAAGAAATTGAAAAAATGCTTTATGAAATGTTTATGTTTTAATAAAAATTTAATCTCTGTGGCCTTAAGGGCATGTGATGGATTATGACGTCACGGTTATAAGCTAAATTTGTCTCTAACTTTTCTCTTAAAATATTGAATATTTTGTTATAAAACTTAATAAAAGTACTTAAAACATTATTAGGAAGGTCTCTCTGACCCAAGTTGGTTAAATTTTTGGCTCAAAACTAATTTTTGGGGAATTTTCGAAAAATAGCAAATTTTTTAAAAATTATTTTTGACCAAAAATTCAAACAAATTCGGGTCAGAGAGACCTTCTTAATGATATTTTAAGTAATTCTACCATGTTTCGTGACAAAATATTCAATATTTTAAGAGAAAAGTTACGGACAAATTTTGTCTATACCTACCAATGACGTCATAATCCATCACATGCCCTTAAGGCATCCAGGCGACAAAAAAAAGTTACATTTGCTTAAAAATGAAAATTTGAATTTTTTAGATGAAAATAAATTGAAAAAATCTATTTCTGGACAATTTTAACAACCAGAAAGCATTTTAGTTATACCAATGTTTGTGAAATATAAGAATACTCATAGTACAAGTTTAGTGGCAAAATGATACTCGTTTTTTTCGGGTGTACAGTTTACATATATTTTCTGCATTGAATCTTTATTATATATTTGTCTAATAAAACCGTTTCTTTGATTGTTTCAGATTGAAAACCGAAAAGCCCTCTAATTCGAAAAACCAGTGGACTCTCGAAAAAGTCACCTCAGTCGATGAATAAGAAGACACTATTAAAAAATGAATGACCATGCTCATTAGACGGGAACACTATAGATAAAATGTAGTGTATGTATCCGGAAATTTTGTTTTTGTGAAGCTTCTATCTTTAGTGATCCATCATTGTTTTCCATACCGACAGAGACATTATCGTGTAAATTTCCATTTCCCTATCGAAGCAAGAAACAGGAGAAGCCACTTTCAACCAATTTACTTGGGAACACGCACAATTGTTCTTGACTAATAACACCCTTTCAATGCGATCGTCGAGCGAAGCAGGAAACTCACTTTGGAAGCATACCACACCGGAAATTGATTATCGAATTGGCAAATATCAAACGTCTCGATAGTTTTCTTTATATACGTATGTATAGCACAGAAACGGGTATACTATTTCTATATATAGCTATTCGTGGTTTAATTCACCTTTGTCGGAAATTCACGGTTAAATTAACTTTTGTCTACTTTTTACGTCTGTCGGAGTTTCACGGTTAAATTAACTTTTATCTGCAATTCGTGATTTAATTGACCTTTTAGTCTGCAATTTGTGATAGATAAAACAATAGAATAGGTGAAGAGGGAAGATCTGCTAATTTTTAAGTATTCAAAAAAAAAATGTACAAGCAGTCTAATATGTTGCATGAGAAAGAAGCTAAAGGAGGTGAAGCTAATTTGGTCAATAGGTTCCTTGCTCCCCTTTGCTCTCGGGATGAAATCGCAAGAGATATCGCATTAGAAAATGCAAGAACAACAGTAGAAGGGTGGCTTGGTGGAGTTGGCAGTCCAAATCAATGGGAAGAAACGACAGAAATGGCCCAGAAACCTATTGCAGTCTACAAAGGACACGACGGAAGGTAAATAAATTGTTTTTTAGTCAGAACTAAGTAAATTTTCATACAAATTAATTTTAAAAAAATAAAGAAAATTATTTATACAAATGAAAATGGATTTTAGGGCATAGGATGGATTATGTACACTGGTACACCAGAAGGTCGATTTAGATTACTCTCGATTTAGTAGACACTTATAACCCTTTGTATCATACATTTTTCATTCAAAATTGATACCCTCATTTGACTATAACTCAACTTTTTTTAATCCCTTTCAATCCCAAAAAATATTGAAAAACATTTGAATGCCATTCAATGACATAATAAAGATAAAGTGTTGAATTGAGTCAATGCCTTCCAATACCATAAGTGGAAAGAAAAAGTTGAATGCCTTTCAATACCTTTTCAATGAGAATATGTTTAAACTACAAATGCTATTTAATCCTTTTTGCTAACCTACTAATTTTAATGTATTTTAATTCCTTCTGCAGAAGGTATTGTTAAAAAAAGAAATGCCATTCAATACTTTCTATGGGCAAAATACTTTTAATGTTGTTTAATACTATTTCTAGCAAGGAAATGGTATATATTTTATAATTATAAATATAAATAGGCATAAGTGAAACAATTTTTTTATAAACTCAAATCAATTTTTATAGTTCTTATTGTTTTATTGTATGCAAATGTGGTCTAGTTCAAATTGGAATTCTGAACTTCAACTTTTAATTAAACTTAAGAAAAATTTGTAAAATTTATATTTAATATATATAAAGTTGTTTTATTTTATTTTTCATAATATAATTGAAACTATTATTTTTATAAATAAATGAACTTTAATTTCTATACATTTAATAATGTAATAACTGTAATAATATAGCGAATATTAAAAATGATTTATAAATATTAAAATACATTATACAATGCAGTAAACAAAATTTTCAATTTTTTCATTTCAAAATTATTATATTAGATTTATTTTAGCATCATTATTGTTGGCAGCTTAAAATGATAATTATGTATTATAGGTTATGCGTTCTAATTTTTTAATGTTTTACCTTTTAGGAGATTCAATTTAGATTCAATAATTAATAAATTATACATTTTTATGTGTGATTTGTAAAAAGCCACATATTTATATTATTTTAACAGGGTTGCTACGGTTCTGGAAAACCTGGAATTGTCATGGAAATTTTTTCTAGTTAGGGAAAACCTGGAAAAGTCATGGAATTTTATAAAATATTGTTTTAAAGAATTAATTTAATTAACTTTTTTTACTCATTTTTTTCATATTTTTTTGTAAATTGTCAATTATTTTCCTCATTTCTAAATTTTCTTTAATGCTATTTACTTATTTGGTCATTTTGAAATTTTTCTTTCAATTATCAATTATTTTCTTAAAATTTTAATTTCATTTGTCAATTTTCAATATATTTTCTCCATTTTTTATTATTTTCTTCAATTTGCAATTATTTTGTTCATTATTCAATAATTTTCGCCCTTTTTTCAATTTTCAATTATATTTTCAAATTTTAATACAATTCTTCAATTATATTATTCCTACAATTATTTCCTACAATTTTTTCTATAATTTTCTTTAGTTTTCAATTGACAATTTAATTTTCTCCTTCAATTTTATAATTATTGTTTCATTTTTTCAATAATTTTGTTCTATTCTCGATTATTCTCGCCATATATCGAATTTTTTCAACTGTCAAGTATTTTCCTTAATTAATGTTTATTTATTTTCGTTATTTTGTAATTTCTCCTTCAATTATCAATTATTATCTCAAACATTCAATTTAATTCTTTAATTTTCAATTTATTTCCTCAATTTTCATTATTTTCTTCAATTTTAAATTATTTTCTTTAATTTTCAATTATTTTGATCAAAAATAAAAAAAGTTTTACAATTTCAATTCAATTTTTCAATTTTACAACTAAATTATATTCTCCAATTTCAATTCAATTTTTCAATTTCCAATTATTTTCTTTAATATTAAATAATTCTCGCCTTTTGTCAATTATTCCTTTGGATTAACAATGTTTCCTTAATTTTAAATTCAATTGTTCAATTATTTTTACCAATTATTCCTATAATATTCATAATTTTTTAATTTTCAATTATTTAGTTTAAATTTAATATTTAACTAGCGTAACAACCCTCGCTCGCTAACGCTCGCTCGTTTTTTTATTTCTTTTATATATTTCTTTACTTTGTGTATTCTTAAAAATATATATAAATCTATAAATATGTTTAGTACCCTTTTTCCTTTTTTTTTTTATTTTTATTAACTAATTATTATTTATGTATAATTTTTTTTTTTAGGTCAATACATTCTATTTCACCTTAAGTCGTTGCGGCCTATTTTTAGAAGAATATGATAATTGAATAATTTAAAATGTAGTAAATTATAATATATATTATGTAATAATAATATATCTTTTTAAAATTTTTTATAATTAATAATAAATTTTTCTTAAAAATATAAAATTAATTTTTAAAATTTTATTTTTTTTTATTTTAAAAATAACATCTAGTATTCTCAAAGATATTGTTTTAAAAAAAATTGCCAGTAATAATGATAATAATACTAAATATTAATTAATAATAAATTATAAAAATAATTAATTAATATATTTATAATTAATCTATTATGTTATTTTTTGAAATTATTTATTGATTTTTGTAATTAATATTATAGTTATAAATTTTTATTTTGAATTTTATAGAATTATTCAAAATAATGTTAAATATTTTAAACTAAATTAAACAAATTTAATCAAGTTTCTCACAGACAGGAATACTTAAAAATATTTTAACTAATTTCATAATCTTGTATGTAAAAATATTTATTATTGCAATAGAAATTATTAGAAAAACTTTTTACTTTAATAGACACATCGTTGATCACCTATACATGCGCAAAAGCTCCAAAAGGCAGTTACGCATGCGCAGTACTTTCCTATAAACAATACACATAAGCAGTTGTTACAATAACAAAGAAAAATGACTATTAAAATTTCATCAATTTTTCATGTTTTAAAAGATTTTTCAATTATTTTCATTATTTAAGCATAATTTTCAAAATTTTAGATTATTTCTTTGAATTATCAATTATTTTTATCAATATTCGATTGTTTCTGCGATTTTCTAATTATTCTCTTTAATTAAAAGTTTGTGATTAATTTTGTATTTATTTTCTTTTTTTAAACATATTTTCTAACATTTTTTCAATTATTTCTCTTAAATTTTATTTACTTTTTTCAATTTTTCATATTTAAATTATTTTTATCATATTTTAATTTTTTGTCAATCTTAAATTATTTTCAGCATATTTCAATTATATTTTTCCATTTTGAATTAATTTGATCATTTTTTAATCATTTTCATCGATTGTTAATTATTATTTTTATTTTCTAAATTATTTTCTAAGATTTTTAAATATTTTTCTAAAATTTGAATTATTTTCTTCAATTTTGAATTATTTTCATTTGTTATCATAACTTAAATTTTTTTTTATTAATTATCATATATTTCAATTATTTTTAGCTTTCTTCGATTATGTTTTCCAATTTTTGAAATTATTGGTGCCACAATTACTGAACAATTGGATTAAAAAAAGAAGAAAATAATTTATAATTAAAAAAAAATGGAAAATGCCAGGAATTATTTAATATTGAAGAAAACATTAACAATTGAAGAATAGAATTGTTATTTAAAGAAATTAATTGAAAATTAAAGAAAATAATTGAACAATTGAACAATTAAATTGAAAATAGGAGAAAATGATTGAAAATTAAAGAAGGTTTTGAAACATGAAATAAATAACTGAAAATTGAAGAAAAAAATAATTGAAAAAAGTCGAGATTACTGAATATTGAAACAACAATTGAAAATTGAACAAAATAATTAAAAATTAATTTTGTAATTTTAATATAAAAATATATTTGTGCCCGTGAAAGATCTGATGATTGTGGGCTGTATTATTGGCAAATAAAAAAAAATTAAAGAAAATAATTGAAAATTAAAGAAAGTACTTAAAAATTAAGACAATATTTGAAAACAGCAGAAAAATTTAGAAATCGTCGGAAATAATTGCGAATTGAGGAAAATAATTTAAAAATTATCAATTTAAATAAAAATTGAAAGAAAAACGTAATTTAAAAAAGCTGAGAATTGTTAAATATTGAAGAAAATTGAAAAAATTGAGAAATTGAAAGAAATATGAAAAAATAATTGAGAATTAAAGAAAATAATTGAGAATTTAAAAAAAAAAATTTGTAAAAAGCTTACAGTTATTGAATATTGAAAAAAAATAATTGAAAATTAAAGAATGTAATTGAATGTCGAAAATTGTAATTGAAAAGTAAAGAAAATTATTCAAGAATCGAACAATGGGATTGAAAGTAGAAGAAAATAAGTGATAATTGAAGAAACAAGAAATTGAACAACCCAGTTATTATAGAATTTGAAGAAAACAATAAAAAATGAAGAATGTAATTGTAATTTGAAGAAATTAATTAAAAATTGTGGAAAATAATTTGAAATTGAAGAAAATGTGATTTTATGAAAATTGTTGAATAATAATTGATGAATTGAATTGAAGTTTCAGAAACATAATTAATAATTTAACAAAAAAATTAAAAGAAGCCGCGAATTATTTATTATAGAAGAAAATAATTGAAAATTGGAGGAGTTATTGAGATGTGAAATAAATAAATGATAATTGAAAAAAGTCGAGAATTATTTAATATTAAATTAAATAAATAAAAATTGAAGGAAATAATTGAAAATTGAATCAAATAATTGGCATTTGAAAAAAATTAATTTGGAGTTGAAGAAAATAATTAAAAATTGATTAAAATCATTGAAAATCGTAGAAAATATTTCAGAATTAAAGAAATTAATTAGAAATTGATAAAAATATTTGAAAATTAAAGAAAATAATTGGCAATTGAAAAAAATAATTGTCTGTTGAAGGAAATAGTTGTGAATTTCTGAAAATAGTTGAATAATTGAAGAATTGAATTGAAGCTTCCAAATCGTAATAGATAATTAAAAAAAAATATTGAAAAAAGCCGAGAATTATTAATTCTTGAAGAAAATAATTGATAATTGAAAGCTCACAATAGAATTACCCATAATTATATAAACTATTATGCAATGTACAGTCTATTAAAAAAAACTAAAGTTATATCTACATTTTTTCATAACAATTTGACTTTTCCATGTTTAATGTTTTTCATTGTTTCTGCGGTATTGTTAGCGTTAAGAAAAAAAGATAGTAGACAAACATCTATATTTCATGAAAATATATTATATTATGTTTTAATTTTTAATGTATATGTTTTATTTTTCAATTGCATAATTGTCGCATAATTACACAAAATTTAAATGCATAATCAGATTGGTTTAAAATGCATAAAGTTATTATCTTTATTTATAAAACAAATTGATATATTAGTCAAATTTATTAGCCCAGAAAGAAAAATCCCGGTTTGACGGAAAATTCCCGGTTTTTCCCGGTTAGTAGGGGAGAGTCGGCCAAAATGCCTATAGTAAAATTTGGAGCCAAAAAAAGTATTTAATTATAGTTTTGAAAAATATAAACAATCAAATATTTAGAAAACAACCTTTAAGAATATAATGAGGTAGTAATTTTAAGTATGTTTATTTCAGAAAAAATAGAAAAAATAATTATTTAAATATTGATGTCGAAATTCGCCATTTTGACTCACGACTAGGTAAACCGCCTGTGCACAAAAATATGGAAAAATATGAATAAAAGTAAAAAAAAAATTTTTTATATGTTTTCTATAATCAATTATCTTGTTAGTATTAAAAACAAAACTAGCTTTGAATACAAAAATATAATCTTTTTATCATAAAACTAAAGTTTCAATCCAAAGCAGTCCGACAAAAAATGGAATTATAAAAATAAATTATTATAATTATTATATAATATATAATTATATTATAATTATTATTATAATAATTATTATATAATTAAATAAAATAAATTATAAAAATACCTGCTTGCTTCAAAATAGCGTGAGTTTTAGAAATAAAATGAAAATTTTGACATTCACTGCCAAATGTGACAGGTTAATCCGCCATGATTTTTTACAGTCACGTGACTACACGTAACTATCGCAATTGTATGTAATGTTTCTGCGCCTGCGCACTTCTTTTGATTCATCCCGCGCTTATTTAAAATCATGTTTTAAAAATATATTAAAAATGATTCTTCAATGCATAACTATTATAATTATTGTTAATATAAATGCAATCATTAATTTAATTAATTTGTTCAAACACTGGTTTTTTATAAAGAAGCAGTAACAACTTTATATTTAGTTTCTACATCAAAATATACGTAACCCGAGAAATTTTCCGTATCGTACGTATCTTGCTTAGAAGTTTTACTGCATATAGGCAATTTAACCAAGGCAATTTGCCCAAAAACACACGATGTAATTAAACTAATTATTTTCATTTTAGAACTCATTTTTATAAATTAAATCAAAGTGTTTAGATAGCTCAATGTTTAAGGATTAATTTAAAAAAAAAAATTATGTACGTCTGTGAGATAGGGTAAGTGCGTTAGTTGCTGCGGATGCTTCAGTTGCTGCGGTTTTCAGAAAAATATCATTAATTTCTATTTAAGAATATGTACCTATTTCAAAATGTGTGATAAAATTATTCTAACCTTCACTTAATACAATTCCATCAAAAATCTTATTTTAACTATTATTAATTTATAATTATTTAAGTTTAAATTATTGTTCCCGCAGCAACTAAAGCAAACATTTGGGTTTGTATGTGCTTTAGTTGCTGCGGGAAATCTAACCTCCAATTACACGTTATTCTGGCCGCAGCAACTAACACACATCAACTGACTCAAACCCGCAGCAATAGATGCATTTGATATTATTTTTAATTTCTTAATTTTGTTCAAGTATACAATTTTTATGGGGTTTTGATGTTTGAATAAATATCTAAATAACACAAACTACTTATTTTATAAGTGGTAAATTCCTTGTTATCAATAAAAAAGCGGTATTTTTTTATAAAAAGGAGTCTCGGCTGAGAGCCCGCAGCAACTGACACATTTACCCTAGAAGTGCATATTTTCTAAAATTTAAAAATGAAATAATTATCGTTGGAAAGCATCATTTTCACAATTTTTTAATAAATTCTTTAATATTAAACTGATAAACATGAAACTTTATAGAAATCATCTTTACCTTAATATACTTCATTAATAAAAACAATTATGATTAATATTTATTTTTGGCCAAGCTATTAACAATTGCCAATTGTTAAAGAATAATACTTTAATTGTTCCAAAAGATTTTAATTTATTAACTATAAATGACTACATATATTTTATCTTTTACATCTCAAGGTATTACAAAAGACTGACTAACTTCTTCTTCTTTCTGTTGCGAGAATCCTTCGTTCGTCCCTTCCTCTGTAATGTAGAGAAAATTTTATACCTGTGAAAACAATAAATATTTGGACAATGAAAACCTTAATTGCAGGTCAAACTTCTATTTTCATGAGGTTTGAATGGCTGGATTCCTAAATAAACCATTTGGATGATGGTCTTTTCGATAATTATGGCTATATATACATAAGCACAAGGGTGCAAAGATAGAAACAAAGGAAGATCAATAAAGCAATAGGCAAGGGCCTTAATGTATAACAGGCATGGGCTTCTGTGAAATTTTCTAATTTTCAAATACAATGTTTCCAACTCAACTTCTGAATTTATACAAAATATATACACATTCAATTTCTATATACTTAAACAAAAGAGAACCATTCACGAAGACAAATAAAACTTATATACAGTTTACTAACACCAATTTACCCAGTTAGGCATTTTGGCCGACTCTCCCCTAGACACCCTGTTTTAGCCAGTTGATTATTATTGTTTTATTTGTTCATCCTTCTAGTACTGAAAACTGTCTAAAATCACACTGACAACTATTTTTTTCTTTCATCAGGTACGACGTGAATATTCAGCACTCGTTAACCAAATCAGTTCCAAAGAACTTCTATCATCATCATCATCAAGATACTTTCAAATCTGAGGGATTCTTTCCGCAGAGTATCCCCGAGAATTTGATTTTTTCAAAGGAGGTGGTCTCCGTGACTCCAGAGAGATATCCGTCCGGTTCGTTTGATTGTGTCGACGGCAGGGCTAATGACCCATTTTACAGAACGTCGAGCGAGAGCAGCAGATACACAGGTGACAGTCAAGGAGAGAAGCTCACCAATTCAAACTCCTCCGACGAGGGCAAGGGATTTAAGCTCGAGGGTGCTAAAGCTCTGCGATACAGAGATCCAGAGCCTCGCTTCAGTTCCAGTAGCGAGAGCGAGAGGAGATTTTCCTCGTCCCCTGAAAAACTCAACGAGTCCAGTCAAGACGACAAGCACCGATCCAAGCACCCCATTAAAATCAAGATCTCAAAGCAGAAGCAAATGGACGAAAATTATGAGCCAGACTCTGACACGAGAATTTACGGAAAGAGTCCAAAATTCGATGATAATTTTGCGAGTCTTCGCTCGGCACAGATGAACGACAGGAGAAATTTGAGTGCTCGCGATTTGGAGAACGGACGAAGATGTCAGGGTGATGATGTCTCTTTTGGTGAAGACGTGCTCAGATCAAGGGACGGAGTTGTCTTTAATACTTTGGAGGGCTTTGGCAATGAGGATATGGAGAATATGAATTTGGAGCCGAATACGCATTTTTCGTTTCTCGATAATTCAGAAGAGAAGAGCAGTGCTGAGAAGTATGATTACTTGCGCAATTCTGAGGAGAAGAAATTTGGCGCCGGACAGATTAAGAGACCTCTGTCACAGGACGAGGACGTGTCGTCAAAGAGTGGAAAAGTACACGAGAGTCCTGAAGTCACTCCCAGCGAAGTTGGAAGGTTGCTGAATCTCGGAAGTGTTCTCGATGGACCTCGTCAGGTTCAGCCGAACAAATACTTGAGTATGGTCACTCTTCATTTGCCGGTGATATTGAGACTCAGTGTCAACTGTCCCTTTCGCAATGTCAGAATCAAGTGCTCGGAAATTCTCGAGATGGTCAAGGTGAGGATAATTATTTTTTGACTATAGATAATAAAATGCTTCTCTCTTTAAAAAATCGATTTTTTTGCTTTAATTTAATTTATTTTATTTTTATGGAACAAATCCAACAGTCCCAAAGGACCAATTACAGGATTATCATTATATGCATTAATTGGCACTATACAATATTACTTTTAGCTAAGGATTTAAATCCTCTTTAACATAATTATGAACTGCCAGTAAGAAAGAATTCAAACTTAAATTAAGCACAATGCAGTGGCGGACTAAGGGTGGCGGAAGGGGCGGTCTGCCCAGGGCCCCAAGTCCAAGGGAACCCCGAAACTCCTGTCAAAATTTTAATTTAATAATATTAAATTGGTTTGTGAAAATTTTTTCTAATTCCTCAAAGAAATTTTGTATGACTTGTTTAATTTATTGAATCTTAAGAAAAGTTATAGAATTTGTTCTTTCACTGGAGGTTCAAAATTCTTTCACTAGTCAACTTGTTCTTTTACTGGTGAAATAGGTATGTTTTAATTATTAATTAAAATGTGTAATTATACTTTAAATTTATATAATTTAAATTTGACCTTCATATTCTACACTTAAAAAACTGTTGAAAAAATATTTGCAAGACCATTTTCATTACGTGAATTGAAAAATATGCTCTTCCTTAATTGTACTTTCACTGGTTCCGTTACCCTATACAAAGTTGTAAAATATAAAATAAACCTTTTTCATTACCTTCCTCTTTATTATTTCTTTTTTCTCTAAAGTTAAACTAAAATAATGAGGGGGGGGCCAATTAGATTTGCCGCCTCGGGCCTCCGACGAGCTTAGACCGCCACTGGCACAATGACCAGCTTAGGCTGTATATTAGCATTTAAACAATAGATACAAATTATAAAGAAAAGAGATTATTCGATCCGGAGGAGCAAAATCACTGACAAATCACTCTCTGTGATGTCTTAAAATATTTTTAATTTCCGTATGAGGTAAAAATCCTTTTCTTAAAATGTACATTCTGTGTTTGGTTCGTGTTAAAAAATTTTACTAAGTGTTTACACTTGTTATTGTTACAGCCTGAAGATGTCTACGAATTGTAGACGAAACGTTGCTAATAAATTAATATCTGAATTTATTTAATGTGTTAGTGTTAGTTACCTACACAATTTTGCTCCTCCGGATCGAATAATCTCTTTTCTTTATTATTAACAATGGAGAGCGACAAAACATTACCTTCAATAGATACAAATTATTAATTAAGCCATGTATGATTTTAAAAGAAGAAAAAAAATAAATAAAACTGAGACCACGTTTATTATCCTTCGGTTTTCTAGCGAATGTTCATTAATGCTCTAGTATAATTGAATGTAGTTATACCCCTGTGGGAGCTTTAGGGGAGACCTTAAAATCTCTTTGGCCCACTCTAGAAAAAATAAGGATTTAAAATGTATTTGAGATAATAAGGATATTTGTAAATATTGAATGCAAGTTATTTTTGTCGCACAATAAAATCTTAGCAACTTTACTCAGTTAAAAAAAAGATTAATTGACTTTTTGGCACTCTTTATATATGTATTTTAATTTCGAAATCTCATCTTCTGATGTCAATAGTAATCCCCAAAACAGTGGCGTAAGTTGGCTATGAGGGCCTCCCTGTAGGAACGAAAATTGGGCTACTCCTTTCTTAGAAAACTTCAAATAAAATTTTAAGCGATCCTATAGTTGAAATTCAAGGCAATAATTTCAAATTGAAGAAAATAAATGTAAAAATTAAAGAAAATAATTGAGAAACGAAAAAAATAATTTTTAAAATAACAAGAATTTAATATAAAAATTTAAGAAATTCCTCAAACAATAATCGAATTAAAGATTATAAGATTATAATAATTATTAACAGATGAGAAATAAATGTTTGGAAAAATTAATTTAAAAATAAGAAAAATGATTGAACTTGAAGACAATACTTTAAATTTAAAAAAAAACAAAATTCCGAAAAAATTAGAGACAAGATTAAGGTATATCGCTCGGTTAAATTCAGAAAAAAAATTCCAGTGTCCTTCAAAGGATTTGAAACTTTTCGGAAACTATATTTCTGTGAAGGTAAAATGTCCTTTTTCAGGGAAAAAAAGTTGTAATGTTAAAAATTGTTTATTTACACACATTTTTAGGCAATCAAACTTTTCTCTCACATCGCTTCATTCAAATTTTTAAAATTGATGCAATTTTAATTTATAATAGCTCATTTTCTTCAGAAATAGATTATCTATAAATTGACGGAAGGAAATTTTCAAAACACTGCACCATAATCTATTTCTGAAGAAAATGAGCTATTATAAATTAAAATCGCATCAATTTTAAAAATTTGCAAAGAAGAAAAGTTTGATTCCCTAAAAATGTGTGTAAATAAATAATATTTAACATTACAAATTTTTTTTCCTAAAAAAGGACAATTCACCTTCACAAAAATATAGTTTCCGAAAAGTTTCAAATTCTTTGAAGGACACTGAATTTTTTTTGGTGATAGTCTGTATTCAACCCAGAGATATACCTTAAAAATCAAAAATTGTAATTGACAATTTCATTATGACTAAACTAACTGAAAATTGGTGAAAATAATTTTTAAAAGAAGGTAATTTAGTAATGACAAAAAAAAATAAATTCAAAAAAAAAAAAAATCAAAAGTGAAGAAGAAAAAAAGTATTGAAGAAATTCATTTGAAAATAACAAATAAAATAAAAAAATATTGATTACCTGTGAATTTAAGAAAATAATAAAATATGAAAGAAAATCTTGAAAAAAAACTTTTTTAAAACTTAAAAATGAGAAAAATAATTAAATTGGAAATAATAATTTAAATTAAAAGAAATATCATACAAATTGAAGTCATTAACTGAAAAGCGACAAAAATAAATTAAGGTTTTAGGCTGCCTAAGAAAATGGAAGATATTTTTAAAAATTAAGAAAAATATTGATGTAATTAATAAAAAATTTTTAAAAAATGTCAATTGTTAGAAAATATAAAATACTACGAATATAAGATTAATAAAAACTAAAATTTCAAATAAAATACTGAAAAATCAAGAAAATTTAAAAAAAAATAATTGAAAATTAAAGAAAAATATTTCAAAATACATAAAGATTGTAATTAAAATTTTAGTATCACCTAGAAAACAATTTAAATTGTTCAAACAATACTTTAAATCACTGAAAATATCATGTTTTAAATTTGAAAAATTAAAAAAAAAATCTGAAATTGAATAAAATAACTGAATATTTAAGACAATACGTGAAAATTGAAGACAGAGACTGAATGTTGAAGAAACTCGTTAAAAAATATCAAATATAATTTAAATTTGTACATGTCAATTTAAAATTGAAGAAAATAATTGAAAGAAGAAGAAATATACTAAAAATGACAAAAGTAATTGAAATTGATTGCAACAGTTTATAACTGAAGAAATAAAAAGTGAAAAACCGAGAAATAAAGGAAATTATTTCAATATCGGAAAAACAATTCGAATTGAAGACTATAATTAATTATTAACAAATATAATTACAAAATTTAAATTTTAATTAAAAATTAAAAAAATAAATAATTGAAAGCAGAAAAGAATCACTGACAATTGAAGAAAATTAGTTTAAAAATTAAAAGTGTAATTGAAACAAAAAATCTAATTTTCTTAAATTAAACAAAGTAATTGAAAATCGAAGAAAGAAAATAAAAAACATCACAATTAATTTGAAAATTAGGAAAAAATTGTAATTGAAGACAAAAATTTATAAAATGTAAAAAATAATTAAGAATTAAAGGCATTCAATAAAAATGCCAAAAATAATTGAAATTAGAACAATAATTGAAAATTGAAAAGAAACATTGAAAAATAAGAAAAATAATTCCAATTGAAAACAATAATTTGAAATTATAAAAAAAAAATTATTTGCAGAAATTCAGTATAAAATGATCAATATAATTAAAAAATATAAGTTACGAGTTAAATTTGTAGAAAATAATTGAAGAGACTTCTTTAAAAATAGGAAAAATAATTGAAATTGTAGACAAAACAGATTTAAAGTAAAGAAAAATATGAGAAATAAAGAAAATAATTGAAAGAAGAAGAAATATACTAAAAATGACAAAAGTAATTGAAATAGATTACAACAGTTCATAACTGAAGAAAGAAAAAGTGAACATTTAAGAGAATAATTGAAAAAGGAAAACATTCATTTCGAAATGACAAGAAGAATTTAAATTTAAGAAATTCATTCGATTTTTGATTGCAAGTTAAATTTGAGAAAATCTTTAAAAAATTTTGTTTTGAATTAAAGATTAGGAAAAATAATTAAAATGGCAATAATATTTCAAAATTAAAGAAATCAATTGAATCAATTCCATGAAAAATGTCAAAAATAATTGAAAATCGAAACAGGAAAGTGAAAGTTGAAGAAATTTGTTAGAAAATGACAAAAAGTAACTAAAAATTATAGTTTCCATGTTAAAATTAATGGAAAGAATTCAATGGAGTAGAAAAACATTGCATTATTTAAACTGAGAATATAATATTTATTTATTAAATATTGTCTTATTGTCAACAATATTATAAACAAATTAATTTATTTTTATTTTAAATATGTCTAATTATATCTAAATTATTTAATTACTTCTGAAGTTAAAAGCAATTTAGCAATTTATATATTATATTATTTTTTAAAAAATCGGTGACCACAGAGTTATTAGGAATTTATTAAACTTTAAACTAACTTTAAACGCTGTTATGTCAAAACTACATTTTTCGAGCTGACCGCACCGATTTGCTGCAAATTTTGCACACATTTTTTAAAATACATTCGTTAAGGCATCAAGTAGGACTTTTTTTTTATTTTGTATAGTTCATTAGTTATTAACAATTTACGGACGATTTTTTGGTCGAATTTTCAAACCTTAATTTTAAAAGTACGCCATTCAGGCAAAAATTAATATATCGAAAAAATCCTACCTGATGCTTTAGCTACTGTAATATACAACAACAAAAAAATATATACTCAAAATATTTCAAAATTTACAAAAAATGAGCGTATTTATTTTTAAAAATATGGAAAAAAAATTAAGAAAACCAACGAAATAAAAAGTCTAGTGAATGTTATAATAACAAAATTGTCTAAAATAATATTAAATAATTTGCATAAAAAGAAGAAATTTTAGGAAAATCCTAAAATAAAAAGACAAATACAAAAAAAACTACTAAAAATAAAAAAAGAAGAAATCTTAACATTTTGTAAAAATAAGAAACTATAAGATACAAATTAAACAGTTTTGAAAAAATAAAATTTATTGAAATCTTGTAATTATGAAAAAAAATAGAATTATTGTGAATATTTCTAAAATTGACATTTGTGCTGTTCCAAGTAAAATTTACGTTTTTATTAGTCATGTTAACGGCGGGCAATGAAACATTAGAATTTTAAGACTTCCGGTTGGAGATTGTAGTAGAAAACACGCGTACGGTATACGTTGGTGAAAATACCAAAAAGTAAAGCGGTTAAAGTGATTTGAGAAGTAAAGAGAGTGTAGAAGTAGAAGTGCTAAATACGAAGTGTTAAAATATAAAATAGGAGTCATCGATAAGTTGGTGATAAGTAAAGAAAGTGACGAGAAAAGAGTGATTATAATTTTGAGGTTAGAAAAGATGAAATATGGAGAAGTGAACATTTGACTAGGGTAGTGTGCCAAGTTTAGTGTTAGAGAGCGCTGGCGATAAAAGTGGGAAAATTCGAAAAATCAAAATGGGAAGACCGCCTCTAACTAACAGGAATAATAATGGAATGGATGGAAGAGATAATACTTTGGATAAATTTGGAATAAACAAAAAAGATACAGAAGAATTGGAGGCAAAAATGGTTAAAACACTGAAAGAAATTGGAGATGAGATAAAAAACCAGATAAAAGAGCAACAAGAACAGATGATGACAGAATTTTACAATATGTTGAGAGAAAAAGAAAGAGAATGGGAAAAAGAAAGAAATAGTTGGAAAGAAGAAAAACAAGGACTGGAGGAAAGAATTAAAAGATTGGAATGGGAAAGGGAGAAATCAGAAAGAGAGAAAAGAAAGTTGAATATAATTATAAAAGGAGAGGAATTTACAGAAGATAGTGAAGAAGAAAAATTAGAAGAAAAAGTAGAAAGCTTTCTAGAAAGAAATTTAAAAGAAAAAGTAAAAGTAGTAAATGCTTATATAATGAAAAAAGAAAAAGGAGACAGAAAGGGAAAAGTTGTCTTAGCTAAATTAGAAGATTGGAATATGAAAAAGCAAATAATGATGAAGAAGAAGAATCTTGAAAAGGGGACATATATAGATGATGATTTGACTATGACGGAAAGAAAAGTACAAGAGGAAGTCAGAAGAATAGCAAAAGATGAAAGAGAAAAAGGAAATATTACGAAAATTGGTTACATGAAATTACAAGTAAATGGCAAATGGATAAAGTGGAATGAATGGAAGGAAGATTTCATAGAAGAAACAGGCGAAAGAAGAAAGGAATAGGAAAAGAAAGAGGAAAGGAAGCGACAAGGTAGGGGAGTGAAAATTTGTGTGTGGAATATAGCTGGAGTATTGAATAAGGACAAAGAAACTTGGGAATATTTGTGTAATTTTGATATAGTAGGTTTAGTGGAAACGTGGTTGGAAAAGGAGAAGTGGGAAAAAATTAAAGAAAAGTTACCGAAGAAATTCAACTGGAAATGTGTATTTGCCGAACGAGAAAATAAAAAGGGAAGGGCAAAAGGGGGGATATTGATAGGGGTAAGTAAGAAAATAAAAGAAGAAGAATATCAAGAATAGAAAAAGCAACATAGTTGAACAAAAAGTGAAATATAATGGGAAAGAATGGAGATTTGTGATTGTATATAGTCAAAATATTAAAGAAACATTAGAAACGATTACAAATAAAATAAAAGAAGAAAATGAAGAAAGGTTGATATTGGGAGGAGATTGGAATGTGAGGACGGGGGAAGAAGGAGTTTTGACATATCAGGGGGTGGGAAATGAAGATGTAAGAATATCAAAAGATAAAATTATAAATAGGGAAGGAAAAATAATGATAAACGAATTGGAAGAAAGAGGATGGATAATAATTAATGGAAGCAAAGAAGAAAAAGGAGAATACACATATGTTGGAAAAAGGGGAGCTTCAGTGATAGACTATATAATTGGAAACCAAGAAGCAGTGGAAGAGATACGAAAGCTAAAAATAGGAGGAAAAACAGAATCAGATCATTTACCAATGGAGTTGGAAATAGAAGGAGAGGGAATTGAAGAAGAGAAAGTAGTAGATAACGAGAGCGCAGAAAGAAGAGATTGGTCAGAAGAAGGAATTAAAGAATATCATGAAAACTGTAAGGAATGGAAATGTAATGAGGAAATAATAGAAAAAATATGGGCAGAAATCAAGAAAAAGATAAATGAAGCAATTCCTAAAATACCAAGAAATAGAAGAAAATGGATAATCGGTGAAAAAGTATGGCATGATAAGGAATGGAAATTAAGAAAAAGAGAATTGAGAAAGGAATTACGAAAATACAAAAAAGGAAAAACGAAAAGAGAAGAATATATACAAAGAAAAAAGGAATATAAAGATTGGTGTAGTGAAAAAAGAAAGGAATATGAAAAAATCGAAGAAGAAAAAATAAGAAATATAAAAACGGAACAAGAAGCTTGGAATTACATAAATAAATTCAGAAAAAAAAGAAATGCAATCGATGATGGCATTGAAATGGAAGAGTGGCGAACTCACTTTAAAATGAGATTTGGAGGGAAAGATAATAAAGAAATACTAGAAGAGGAGGATGAAGATGAGGAGGAAAATGTTACTGAAGAAAGGGAGAAATCAGAAATTAGTAAAGAGGAAGTAATAGAACAAGTTAAAAAATTAAAAACAGGAAAAGCACCCGGGGAAGATAAAATAGAAAACCAAGTGTGGAAATTGATGCCAACATCAATAGGAGAAACTTTTTGGAAAATGATAGACACAATATGGAAAAAAGGAGGAATACCTGAAGAATGGAATATAGGCATTGTTAGTCCGATATATAAAAAGGGAGAGAAAAATAATGTGGAAAACTATAGGGGGGTGACATTGATGAATACAGCTTATAAAATATACGCTGGAATCCTGAATGAAAGATTGATAAAGGAAGTAGACCAAAAATTAACAGAAACACAATTTGGATTTAGAAAAGCAAGAGGAGTATCGGACGCAATATTTGTCTTAAATCATCTGATAGATAGGGAATTGGGAGTAAAGGGAGGCAAGGTTTTTGCATGTTTTGCTGATTTGACACAAGCATTCGATAGAGTGGATAGAAGTCTACTGAGAAAGGAATTACAAAAGATAGGAGTAAGCTATAGACTGCAGAAAAGGATTATGGAAACGTACAAGGAAACTGTGAATAAAGTAAAAGTTGGAGACACATATTCGAGAGAATTTTGGACGACAAGGGGAGTACGTCAGGGATGTCCATTAAGTCCAACCCTATTTAACATTTATTTAAATGACATGGAAGAAGAAATTAAAAAGGAAAAAACAGGAGGCATAGTAATAGGAAAACAAAAAATCTGGACAATAACATATGCGGACGCCATAGTTCTTGTGGCAGAGACAGAAGAAGATTTAAAGAATATGATAAAAAGACTTAAGAAATATTTAAAGAAGAAAAATATGATTTTAAGTGCAGAAAAAACAAAGATAGTAGTTTTCGAGAATGGAAAGGGGAAAAAAAGAGTAGAGAATGGAAATGGGGCGAGGAAGAACTAGAGGAAGTTAATGAAATAAAATACTTAGGGTTTATTATGCAGAAGAATTTAGGGGTAGAGAGACAATTGAAAGAAAGAAAAAGGAAAGCAGTAATAGCAATGAAAGAGACTTGGAGCATTGGCGAAAGAATTTTTAGAGATAATTTCGAAAGAAGAATGAATATGTTTAAAGCATTGGTCGAGAGTGTTGGACTGTTTGGAGCGGAAAGCTGGGGATGGAAGAGCGACGACAGATTAAATGGCATAACCCGAAAATACATTAAATGGATCTTAGGACTGGACATGACAACACCCAATTAAATTTTACTGGAAGAAACAAAAGTAGAAGAAATAAAAGAGAAAGCGTTAAGAAGAGCCATAAGATACGAAGACAAAGCAAGGAAATCAGAAAAGATATTAGTGAAAGAATGCATAAAGGAAAGAGAAAGTGAAGGAAGAAAGGGGGGAGAAGGGAAGTGGGCAAAGTTAAGAAGAAAAACATTAGAAGAGGCAATAGGAAGAACGGAGAAGAATACATTATTGGAAAAGGGGGAAGATTTGGAAGAAAAATGTATGGACAAGATTCAAAGGAAAGGAATAGAAGAAAGAAGAAAAAAAATAGAAGAATCACGATACAATAAAATGTATAAAGAAATATGGAAGGAAGAAAAACCAAGTTATTTAAAAGAAAATAGAAAGTTCAAGGATAGAAAAATTATTGCGAGGTATAGAATAGAAATAATAAGAAAAATAGAAGAAAAGAGAAGAAAACTAAAGGAAGAAGAAAACCAGATACCGTGAGAAAAAAAAAAAAAAAAAAAGATAAAAAGTGAAGTGAATAAATTGAAAATAAAAATTTAATAGAAATGGACAAAAATTGATAGACTGTTGATTTTGTTAATTTGAGTAAGATATATAGTTGAATATTTTTTGTTTATATATAAGTATAAAGTTAGAATGTAAGTTTAATGTTTTGTTTAAAGGAACTGATTTTAGATACGCAGAAAAATGTTTAATCGAAGAGTTTAGCTCAATAAGTTTGGATTTAGATTAAAATATTGAATCAAATTTTAATTCATAATTAAGGAAAATGTAAAAGAGTGTAAACACCGGAAGTTCGTCCGAAACCGAAAGGTGTGGACTATTAATAAATAATAATAAATAAATAACATTAGAATTTTATTGTATTTTAATATGAATAATGCTAATATAATATGCTAATACAATACAATAATGCTAATTTTAATATGCTCAGAAAAATATAAGAAATATTTCTATTTTAGAGTAATTTTTTATAATTTTAATATTAAAAAAGTTATTAAATAAAAATTATATAACTTTTAAGCAGCAAGAAATGAACTACACAGTTACTTCATTGGTATTTAATTCTAATAATCACCATCAAATAAAGATATTATTAAAATTAATTTCACTAAAATTTGAAAGATCCAGTTGTACATTTTCTAGAAGAAATTAGATTTAGCTAAAATTTGTTGTGAAATAACAATTATCTGACATTTTATGTTTTTTCTTTAAATTCAACGAACAACTGCAATGTTCATCCAATTCTGACCAATAATAGCTAATTTTTTTCGTCGAAACATTTTCTATAATTTTGTTTGTTGCGTTTTATTAAATTTAAAGAAAAAATATAAGGGAACGTTCACAAATTAAGTAACGTCTTTTTTTTTGAAAAATTTTAATCTCCCCCCCCCCCCCTTTCCATTTTTAAGAAACGTTACGTAATTTTTGAACGCTTTCTAAAATGTTAAATGTTAAATAATTACTATTTCACAATAAATTTTAGCTCAGCCTAATTTTTTCTGAAAAATGTGCAACTGGATCTTTAAAAATTTCGTGAAATTAATTTGAATAATATTTTTATTTTATGTGAAAAAACATTTTCTAGTTTAAGGTTATGTAAATGGAGAGAAGCTCCTTAAATTTAATATTATAAAAATATGTATGGTTTAATTTTTCTAAACTTTTTTAGTTTTAAAGGATTTTTAAATTTTTGTTTTGTAGACTTTTTATTTATCTTATTATTTTGATTAATTCTAATTTTCCAACAAATTCTTACCAAATTTTTTTATTGTTTGTACTTTTTCTCCATTTCCATCCTATTTATTAAATTTTCTTGTCGTTTCACAATTTTTTAGTCCCTCTACTTTTTTGAAGACTTTTATTTTTTTATTTTATATTACTTGTAAATTTAGTCTTCTACTAAATATTCTCATTCATCATTCTTCTATTTCATAGAATTTTTTTTCAAGTTTTTAAAATTTTCCAAAATTTTGTTAATTCTTTTTTTCTTTAATTTGTAAAATAATTCTCTAATTTTTCTAATGTGAAAATTTTTTTCTTTTTAGTAACATATTTTAATGTTTTTGTTTCCTCATAGAGTAAGCTTTGTATTCGTTCAAATTTACAAATTTTTTAAAATGCTTCAAATTAACTTCTCTCTATCTAGATATGTGTTATATGATTTCCTGATCAAATGTCCGTGTGTATGTATGTATGTATGTGTACGTGTGTGTGTTTAAACGCTTTAACGGATTTAAATAAAATTTTGTATGGTTATTTTTACTATCAAAATCTGGAATCTGACACAAGGGTTTTTAAATTTAACCATTAAAAAAAAATGTTATAAAATTGTTTTTTTGACAATGGATTTTTTTCAAAAAAGTATTTTTTGCACTATAACTAAGTATATTATAAAATCGTGTTCTTTGTTTCAAAACGAAACGATTGACCTATATAAATAAAGTTTATGTTTTGTCAAAATTTTAAAAAATAAATCGCAATTTTCAAATTTTTAAAAAATTATCTTACTGCTTCCTTCATGAGGAACCAAATATTTTTTATGACATGGAGGGCATGAAATGAACATAATCTTCGGCTTATTTAAATTATCTTTTTATTCATTTTTTAATTTAGAAAAAATGTCGACAAATAGTTTCTACTTTTTTATATATTTTTATGTCACTATTTCATTCTTGTGTTTTTTTTTAATTTTTCTATATTAATATTATTATTTTTTATTCTTTCTTATCCATAATTTTTTTTTATTTAAAAAGAATTTTCTCATTCTTTTAATAGAATCTTTTTACGTTTTCATGGTTTTTTTTAATAGTTTATTATTTTTTCGTTGCTTTCACCTAATTTTCTTAATTTTTGCGATCATACTAATTTAGAGATAATTTGTTTTAAAATCTTCTCTTTTATTCGACATAATTTGTTTGATTTTGATTAAATTTTTTATTCTTCATTATTTCTTATTAAATATTCTTCGTTTAAATAATAAACTACTTAGAAATAAACAATTAAAAATTTTATATACTGATTTCATATATTTAACAAAAACTATTTTTGTTTTAAATCCAAAGAATCGTATTTTTGTGATGTTTTGAAAAAAATCTCATGATTTTTATTAGTCTTGGCTGTTTTTTTCCCCTTCAAACTTTTGTCTCTTTTTCCATTATTTAGCATCTTTTTACGTTAAATAATTTCACAAAATTGTTTGTATATAATTTATTATTTTATTGTATGTTAATTTTGAATGTTATTTTTCTTTGGTTTAAATAATGTGAAAGTTTTATGATTCAGGAAAGAGGAGTGCCTGTGCCAAAGCCAGTGTTCGATGGTCCCAGTGCCTTCGTCCCGACTTCAGAGGTGAGTTTTTTTTACATTATTTATGCCACTTGAGTAATAGTGCCTTCTCTTAATATGACACTTGAAGCTTCTTTTGTTTGCAAAAGTGGTACATTGACTTTGGTGAATCACATAAACATAATAATCAGGTCGCTCAAACGTTAAAATTACTCAAACTGATCTGTATCAAAGGTTTCTTTGTACATACTCGGCGCAATTTTACGTTTCAATAATTGACATAACTCGACTAATACTTATCAGAGAGAGACTACACTTAATAGCAAAATTATATATATTATTCTGCTTTTCTTTTCAACTAAATTATAACTCTGTAATATACTCTCAACATTTTCAGCATCAAACTTTTATTCCAGAAAATTGCCATTGTTTACAGATTCAGTTGATTTAAAGATTTCCTTGTATTTTTCATTCCTTACTTTCTAAATCTGAATTTGTAAAAAATTAGTGTTATTAAATTTAGTATTTAAATTTCAAATTAAATTTAAAATAATTAAAATTTAGAGAGAATAGTAATTATTTTGTTAATTTCAACTAATAATTTATTTTTAATTTAACACATGGTAGGTTCTTTATTACTCATTTCTAAAATACGCAATTCTATATTTTCAATACCAATATTTTCTGCGGCAACAACTTGCGATGTGAATAACACTTTAATGAAAGCTAAATTTGCCATCCAAAAATTTGCATGAAAAACAAAACAATTAGTGACAATTTAAATCTGGGCCATTGAAACTTGACCTTTTGTGCGAGAAATACGAGGAACTAACTAGAATTCATGAAAACTGCAGATGGTAAAGTAGATTTCTTTTAGTCGATAATTAATTGAAAACTATATTTTATCTCGTATATAATAAAAAATTATTTCTCTTTTTTTAGTTTTTAATCATTTTTTCGTCTTGATTATTTTTTTTAGTTAAAATAATGAAAGTAGAAATTATATTTATCATCGTGATACAGATTTCTGATGTATTGACATTTTATCGCATACCTTCTTATCGACTTTGCAACTGAAATTCAATTTAAACAAGATTTTTTTACCAAATCAGTTTTCTGAAATTTTTATCAATTATATTAACTAACAAAATGTTTATAATTCGTATTAAATATATTTTATTAACAATTGTTTGCTTATCAAACATTTGATAAAATTATATATTTTACTGAAAGCTATATAATTATTGATACAATGGATTTTTATGAAATACTAGCAAAATAGAACGCGCGCAAGCGCGCGATTAGTATTTCATACTTTTTAGAAATTATAAAATACAATAATAAATATAACAAATCGGTAAATAATATTTATATAATAAAAAGGAATAAATATTTGAAATATAATATTTAAAAATCAATTAATATAAATAAAATAAATATTTATTTAGGACAAAATTTATAATATTTTAGAATTAAAAAGAATTGCAAAAAATAATTGAAATTAAACAAAACAATTCCAAATTTTGCAAATTAATTGAAAAAAATAATGAAATCAATTAAAAATTGGGGAAAGTAATTTAAACAATTATAAAAATGTTTTAAACATAGAGAAAATAATTTAAATTTGAGAAGAATACTTGAGAATCTTTAAAGTAAATTAAAACAAAATTGAATAATGAAAAATTAGAGAAAATAATTCAAAATTGAAAAAACATTAAAAATTGAGATGAATAAATTAAAATTAAAAAAAATAATTAAAATTTGAAAAAATAATTAAACAAATTACATAAAATATTTTAAATAAAGGAAGGTTAAACAAAATTTGAGAAAAATACTTAAAACTTTCAGAAGTTCATTGAAATAAAAGAAAATAATTAAAAATTAAAGAAAATAAATGAAAAAAGATAAACATAATTTAAAATTGAAGAGAACAAGTTTTAATTTTGGTAAATAATTGAAAAATGTTTTTAAATTTTAAAACTTGACGAAAATCATTAAAATATGATACAAACAATGATAAGTTGTAAAAAATAAATGACATTTAAGTGTGATAATTAAAAAAAATACTGATTTTTTTTTATAAAGAAAAAATAATTGAAATTTGAAAAAAATACATGAAGATCTTAGAAATTATTTAAAAAAATAAGAAAATAACTAAAAATTGGAGAATAGAATTGAAGAAATAAGCTAAAAGTAATTGAAAGTTACTTATTAAATTAAATTTTTTAATAAATAAAAAAATTTTGAAATTGTGAAAAGAAGTGAAAATAATTGAAAATTGAAGAAAACAATTGAAATTTTAGAAAAATTCTTAAAATTCTTAGAAATCAATTTTAGAAAATGAGAATAACTAAAAATTGGAGAAATACTGGAAGAATGCTAAAAATAAATGAAATTTACGATAAATAATAAAATTTTTTGGTTATTATGAAAACAAATAAAAATAATTAAAAATTGAAGAAAATAATAGAAAAATTGAGAAAAATACTTTAATATTTTAGAAATTCATTTTATAAAATGAGAAAAACTAAAAATTGGAGGAAAGTCTGGAATAAAGCTAAAAATAATGGAAATTTACGATAATTAATAAAAAAAAATTTAAATTCTGATAACAAATGAAAATAGTTAGAAATTGAAGAAAATATTTGAATTTTCAGAATAATACTTAAAAATCTTAGAAAATAATTTTAGAAAATGAGTATAACTAAAAATTGGAGCAATACTGGAAGAATGCTAAAAAAATGAAATTTACGATAATTAATAAAATTTTTTGGTTTTTATGAAAACAAATAAAAATAATTAAAGATTGAAGAAAATAATAGAAATTTGAGAAAAATACTTAAAAAAATTTTAGAAATTAATTTCATAAAATGAGAAAAACTAAAAATTGGAGAAAAGTCTGGAAGAAAGCTAAAAATAATTGAAATTTACGATAATTAATAAAAAAAATTTTAAATTCTGATAACAAATAAAAATAATTAGAAATTGAAGAAAATATTTAAATTTTCAGAAAAATATTTAAAATCTTAGAAAATAATTTTAGAAAATGAGAATAATAATTAATAATCGAGGAAAATAATTGAAAAATGATATAATTAATTCAAAATTGAAAAAAATAATTGAAATATGCTGAAAATAATTTAAGATTGAGAAAGAAATATGAATTATGATGAAAATAATTTAAATATGAAAAATTGAAAACATTCAATAAAATTTGAGAGAAATAAATGAAAAAATCATAGAATATATGTTAAAAAAAAATAATAATTACAAAATTACTTAAAAATTTTTAATTGAAGAGAATAATTAAAAAATCGCAGAAATTACGAAAATTGATGAAAATAATTGCAATGCAAATAAATAATTAAAATTTTTAAAAGTAATGCTAAAATAATGAATAGAATTATAAATTGATGAAAATCAAGAAGAATTGCAGAATTTATTTTTAATCAAAAGAAAATAATTAAAAAATAATTATATAATGAAAAATTAATGACAATAATCTAAACTTGAGATAATAACTGAAAATTTAGGAAATTAATTGCAGGTGTATATATTTTAAACTTCTTTAATAACCATAATAAATTTTTAAAGCATTTTTCGAAACTTTTTTTTACACAAATAACAATTTAAAAAAACCAGCACAACACGACACTAACGAAAAAGGTTACCTTATTCTTTCATTTCAAATTTCTAAACATTTCCTGATAAAGAGAGTCAAAATCAATAAAATAACAGTGACTAAGACTAACTTCACTTCAGTTTTTAAAACGTGGACAGAAAAAGATGAATAAATGTTAATACAAACTAACTTCACTTCAGATTTTAAAACGTGGACAGAAAAAGATGAATTAATATAAATACTAACTAATTTTAGAAGTTTACAAAGATTATTATTATTTAATTTTTTTAATTTAGTCTTGCAACTTTTTAAAAAATCAAACAATATTTTTAATTTTGGATTTATTATGAACCTAAATATCTAAATAATTTTTAATTCAATTTTTTTGTTTTTACACTGAAAGTACAAGAATTAAAAAGATTTAAACATCCAAATATTTATTTTTGAATATAATTTTGTTTATAATTTAGAATAAAAATAATAAAATTAAATTAAAATAGATACAAAGTCTGTCACTTTTTATCATTTTTGAGGGTCTATTTTCTCAAAATCTACTCAATAATTTTTAAAGAAACTTCTTGATGCAGTTTCAAAACCAGCACTTTCCACAAATCTAATAAGTTTTTACAAAATCTACAACATTTTTAATTTTTGCGATTTTATTCTGCTTTAATTTATGACTTTTTTTGGTTTAAAAAATTGTAAAAAAAAGTTGATTTTTCATTCTTCACTGTACACTCAGAATTTCGCTAATCAATCGATTATTAAACTATTAATTAATTAAGAATAAAAATCAATTAGTAAAGAAAGGTATATTCAATTTTTATTCTTAAATTAAACAGCTCTGCTAAATGTAAATCCGAAATCAGAGTAACCAGATTGGATACAATTTTTTAGATAATCTCAAAAAATACTTAAAAATCCGAAAAAAAAAAAAAAAAAAAATTGGGACACTATGCTAGTATATTTCTACTTATTTTTCTCTACTGAATCCGAATCCGAACTCAAAATAGTTAGATTGGTTCTAGTTTCTGAGATAATCTCAAAAAATTTTGAAAATATAAATCAAAAACAAAAAAAAAATTTTTCTTTTTATCCGATACATTACCGTAGTTTATGTCTCCATATTTTTTTCGCTGAATTGAATCCGAAATCAGAATAACCAGATTGGCTAAAATTTTTAAGATAATCTCCAAAAATTGCTCAAAAACCCGAAAAAAAACCAAAAAAAAAATTTTGTTGTCTGGGATCAAAATTGTTAGATTACTTCTACTTATTTAGATAATCTCAAAAAAATGATAAAAACACAAATCAAAACCAAAAAAATTTTTTCTTTTTATTCGGTACATTACCTTAGTTAATGCCTCAGTATTTTTTCCACTGAATTTGAATCCAAAATCAAAATAACCAGATTCTAAAATTTTTGAGATAAACTCAAAAATTGTTCAAAAACACGAAAAAAAACCTTAAATTTCTTTTTTTCTGGACACTTCGCTCGTTTATTTCTTTTCTCTGCGAAACACGAATCCGGAGTCAAAATTGTTAAACTGGTTCTACTTTTTGAGATAATCTAAAAAAAAAATTTTAAACCACAAATCAAAACCAAAAAAAAAAAAATTTTTTTTTAGAAGACTATGCGAGAGTATTCCTATACTTATTTTTCTCTGCTGAATCCAAATCCGAAGTCAAAATGATCTGATTAGCTAAAAATTTTAAGATAATCTCAAAAATTCAATTTTTCAGTGTTTTTGAACCTTTTTTTGAGATTATCTAAAAAATTTTAGCCAATCCGGTTATTTTGACTTAGGATTCAAATGTCCAATTGTTACAATAATTAGGGAATGAAAATTGAATAGATTTTTCTTTGCTAATATTGTGGAAAATGTTTTTTTTTTAATTTGATACAGAAAAAAGTTACATTAGTTCAAAAATGTATGTTTTGTGGTGAATTTCAAAACCTAAAGATGAAATTGTTTAAATGTTCTTAATCGAACATAAATTAATCCGAATTTCGACCGAACAGAATTTTAAGGTCGCAGAATTCATATTAAACAGAATTTTTAATTTACAGAAATTCTGTTAACCAACTTTTCATTTAAAAGAATTCCAATTTAAACGAATTTTAATTTAGAAGAATTTTTATTTTACATAATTCTAGGTTAATCGAATTTTTAAATATCATAATCTTCATTTGTCCGAAATTGTATTAGTACGAATTGACATTTGATAGAAAACTTTAATTGCAGAATGTTCATTTGTCCGAAATTACAAATGGCAGAAAAAGTATCTAACAGAAATAAAGTGACGCGAATTTTGAAATTGACCAATCAGAAAATATGAAGAAAATTGCAATTGGTCATTTTCAAAATACGCGCCAAAATATTTCTGTCGGATACTTTTTCGGCCATCATTTGCAATTTCGTACAAATGAAGATTCTGTCAAATGAATATTCTGATATTTAAAAATTCGATTAACCTAAAATTCTGTAAAATAAAAAGTCTTCTAAATTAAAATTCGTTTAAATTGGAATTCTTTTAAATGAAAAGTTGGTTAAAAAGATTTCTATAGAATGAAAATTCTGTTTAATATGAATTCGGTGACCTAAAAATTCTGTTAAGTCAAAATTCGGATTAATTTATGTCCGTTTGATTGCGACTAAAAAAAGATTCTTCTTTATGAAATTGTATGAAATAAATATTCTAAATAATTAAGTTTAGAACTTAATCATACGTCCCCAATGTCACTGGTATGACCCAGGAGTCCATTAGTAATGACATTTTTTTTACATGTGTCGTTTATTTATCGAAACCAGTATGTATTGAAAAAGCTTTGCATTTTTGAAGTGATAAGTTCACTTAATGTATTTACTAGTTCGTTGTTGTTTATCTGCAGTGATAATGCCATGACAATTAAAAAACTAGTTTATAAATGTTTTGTAACTATTTTCCAAGTTAGTCATTTATCAGAAATTGCACTTTGTTATGTGCATTTCAAATGAAACTTGTCCAAGAACTCGCTCGAAGAGCAATCAGTACTTCTAATTAAGGAATTAAGTGTCTAACAATATCCATTTAGTGTGCAATTAATTATTTGCCTTTTTACAAGTACTTCAGAGCGTCGACACAATGTTTTACTTTCAAGAAAGGTAAGTGTATTTTTTGTTATTTTATCTTTCACTTCATACTAATTCAACTTTGATATAAAAAGTTTAATTTTTGAAGTATATTATGAACAATTACTGAAATGTTATTTTAAAATTATGCAAAATATCTTTTTAACAGTGAAAATTTCATGTGAAAAATTCTTAATATTGTTGAAAGTAATTAGCAGTTAATAGAAAATAACAATCGTTTACTTTAAGTAAAAATATTTAGATTCAGTAAAACAACTTGGACTGGTAACATTTATTATTCAATAATTTTTAAAATTATTAGCAATGTCGTTCGAAAAAATCCATTTTAATGTTTTCGGCTTCATTCGGCAACTCCCGGTATCCTTCGGAAATTTTCGGCTACGTTCGGAAGCTTTCGACTCTGCTCGGTAGCTCTCGGGATTGTTCGGAATCTTTCGGGTACGATCGGAAACTCAACATCTTTCTAGATATCTCTCGCTCAGAACCAGAACAGACAGACAGGCAGACGGACAGACACTAAAATCTCTTTATAAGATTTTTGGCTCTTTAGAGACGAAAAAATAGCAATTGTACCTTATGTTCATTAAAAAATGAATTTTAGAAATTTGACTAACAAGAAATACTCAAAGTGAAAAATATTATTTGAATCAAAATAAACTTTTTGATTTGAAAAATCTAGTGATAATTAGTTAATTGGATTTCAATCTAATGATAATTATCTGGATCGAATAAATCTCCGATATATAATATCACTTAATCATTATTATTCGTCTGAAATAATATTTTTTCAGTGTGTAACGACCAATTAAATTTATTAAAAGACATAAACTATGAATATTGGCTTTGATGAATGCTGTTAGGTTCTGATTAATGTAGAATATATGTAACCACTTGGGAGCATTTGACCTCTTCTATTTATAACCTTTTCGTTACTTGACTTGACCAAAGAAAGTTTCCTCTTGAATCTTCTTTTAATAATTGTTTCTATGTAAATTGCAACCAAATAAATTCACTAATCTACTCAAAAATTTACTGAAAGTCGATTTTTCATTCATAAAAAATTGAGAGAATATTTTTATTTTCACCAATTTTTCGTAAAATACATTTCTTAAATTGGCAAAGTTACCATTTTTTATTTTTGACACAATCACTTTAATTTTAAGTTCTAAAAAGGATGCTACGAGAAATTGGAATACAACATTTTACTATACTGCATAGTAACTTTTAATGACTTGTAAATTAACCTGTGCTGCACAGTGGGAAAAGATCAATAAATTTTTCTTTTTTTTTTTCATAAACAATTTATATAAACAAATGCACTATATTTGGACATTTATAAGATAAAACTTTTTGCGTTTTCTTCTAATTTTTACTAGAACATACAAAGTGAACGTTCCTTGTATAAAATTTATTTTTTTAATAAATGTACTACCTTTTTTTATAAACAATCTATATAAACAAAGAAACTAAAATATCATTTTTGAGACAAAAAGGTCGCGTTTTTTTATATCAGATTCGGCAAACTAAAGATTATTTCGTAGAAAAATTTGTTTTTCAATAAACATCCATTTTTTATAAACAATCTATCTAAACAAATTCTTTATTTGGACATTTATGATCTCAAACTTTTTTGTAATTTCTGATAATTTTGACTTGAACATACAAAGTAGAACATACCAATTTTTTCAGTAAGAATTTTGTTTGCAATAAATTTACGTTCTTTTATAAACAATTTTGATAAACAAATCAAGGAAAATGACAGTTTTGGGTAAAAAAATTGTCTTATCGTATATATTATGTTTCTATTGTGGAATAATGAACTTTTTTATGAAGAAGAATTTATTTTAAAGTAATGTTGCCTGTTTTTATTAAACAATGATTACAAACAAATGTAGCATACTTAAGAAATGGCTTTAAAAAGGTATCTATTAAAATGTCAGTTTACTTTATTTGTTTACAAACATTGTTTTTAAAAGATCCTAAATCCCTAAATCAATTGCAAACGAAATTCCTACTAAAAAAATTCGTATGATCTACTTTTTATGTTCTTGTCAAAATTACCAGAAAATGCAAAAAGTTTTATTAAAAATTTTCAGATACAGCATTTGTTTATATAAATTGTTTATAAAAATGGATATTTATTGCAGAACAAAGTTTCCTTAATAATAAACTTTAGTTTGACAAATCTAAGTATAATATAAAAAAAACGCGATTTATTGTAACAAAAATGATATTTCAGTTTATTTGTTTATATAGATTGTTTATAGAAAAAGGTAAATTTATTGTAAAATCAAATTTTATACAAAGAATTTTTATGCTCTAGTTAAAATTACCAGAAAATGCAAAAAGTTTTAGCTAATAAATATCCAGATACAGCATTTGTTTATATGAATTGTTTACAAAAAATTGATATTTATTGCAATACAAATTTTTTTAATAATAGACATTAATTTCCCAAATATAAGCATAATATAAAAAAAACGCGATTTACTCTAACAAAAATGATGTTTCAGTTTATTTGTTTATATAGATTGTTTATAGAAAAAGGTAAATTTATAGTAAAATCAAATTTTATAGAAAGAATTTGTATGTTCTAGTTAAAATTACCAAAAAATGCAAAAAGTTTTAGCTAATAAATATCCAGATACAGCATTTGTTTATATAAATTGTTTACAAAAAATTGATATTTATTGCAATACAAATTTTCTTTAATAATAAACATTAATTTCCCAAATATAAGCATAATATAAAAAAAAACGCGATTTACTCTAACAAAAATGATGTTTCAGTTTATTTGTTTATATAGATTGTTTATAGAAGAGGGTAAATTTATAGTAAAATCAAATTTTATAGAAAGAATTTGTTTGTTCTAGTCAAAATTACCAGAAAATGCAAAAAGTATTAGCCAATAAATGTCCACATACAGCATTTGTTTATATAAATTGTTTATAAAAATGTATATTTATTGCCAAACAAAGTTTCCCTAATAATGAACTTTAGTTTTACAAATCTAAGCATAATACAAAAAATTTCAATTTTTTTGTTACAAAAATGATATTTTAGTTTAATTTGTTTATCTAGATTGTTTATAAAAACGCTGAATTTATCGTGAAATCTTATGTTATAGAAAGAATGAACAATTTGTACACTGAAAAAAATACTGTTATGAGATTAGACATTTGAGTATAGTTGACAGGTTATGTAGAAGTTTGACAACTATACTTTCGATTTTCCCATAATGCATCGGTGCGCCACTGTCCACTTTACCTAACCTTACAATATGACTCGCGGTTTCACACAGCCGTATGGCTAAAACACCAATACGTATGGCAGTTCCCGAAACAGCAATAAAATATTGCCAATCTGCCCATAATTATCGCAGTTCCACGGAAATATTTTTTTCAGTGTATGTTCTACTAAAAATTATCAGAACATGTAAACAATTTTAGCTTTTAAATATCCAGATACAGCATTTGTTTACATAAATTGTTTATAAAAATGAATATTTATTACAAAACAAATCTTCCTTAATAATAAACTTTTGTTTGCCAAATCTAAGCATAATATTACAAAAACGCGACCTTTTTGTTACAAAAATGATATTTTAGTTTCTTGGTTAAATAGATTGTTTATAAAAAAAGGTAAATTTATTGAAAAATCAAATTTTATAAAAAAACTGTTTACTTTGTACATATGTCCTAGTTTAAATTACGAGAAAACGCAAAAAGTTTTAGCCTATAAATGACCAAATAGTGCATTTGTTTATATAAATTGTTTATGAAAAAAAGAAAAATTTATTGATAAATAACTCTTTTTTTTAATAAAATACATTAATTTGCATAATAAAGGAACAATTTAGTGAAAACGAGATTTTTTCTACTCATAAGTGTTATGAAATACTGAATTTGTTTATATTATTTGTTTATAACAAAATTTAAAAAACTAAACTTTTTTTTTCTTTTTCTACTCTCCAAGAGCTTTTTGATTTTTCCCCACTGTGTCTCGCCCCTTAATGAAATTTAAACGAATTATAAATTTAATTCCAACGGGAACTAAAGCATAAGTAATATCTCTTTACTGATTACTGACAATAATGGCCAGAAAAGAAATAACTTTTGTTGATAAGGGTGAGGAATTCTCAAGGGAATTTCTAAAGAATTACTCTTATCGGTGTATGTTTTACAGCATGAGAGTATGTAAAAGCATTTCTTCTCCTATATAAAGGAGGTCAGTTCAAAAATATTACGTGCTTACAAACAATCAACTTTGCAAGCTCGATAAACTAACAGATTTTACGCACACTGTAAAAAGAAAGTCTTATTTTAAGACACAACATTTTTAAAGACAGCTTTTGCTGAATCTACACGATTTTTCTTTTGCCTTAAATATTGTACAAAAAAAAAAAAAAAAACCTTCTGTAACGGATTTTGTTGCCACATAAAAAAATTATTTATTTACTTTAATTAATAAATTTAAATGAAGGAAATACTACCATAAAATAAATACTTTTTGATTTAATATTCCATGAATAGTCTCGTTTATTAAATTAATCAATATTTGAGAAAATCAGAGAGAGATCGACTAATTAAATTTCACACACTATCTTTCCACGCTTATACAATCAGACAAATAAAATTACATATAAGATCCGGCAGTCATGACTAAATCATTACAAAAGATGATAGATACGTTTGAATTGACAATTAGTTGTTTGATTCCTTAAAATTTATCTCCAGAGGGAGACTCGATCTAGGAGGTACCTTCGTCGTGAAATGCATCAAACGATTAACAAGTTTTGTGTGAATTTTCTATTTGCACCATCCAAAATCTCCGCAGGCCAGTCCAAGCACAGAGCATTCAATCAGACTTTAGTCGAAAATTTCCAAATGGAATTATATCTAATTATAATTCTTTATTTGATTATAATATTAGAGCAAAACGCCACACTATAACGAATAAGAAAAATCGAAACAATATATAATACTCGTTTTCACAATGTATAACAATTTTCATTAAAATATTAATAAATACCTTTACAATTCTCTCTCGTATGTATAAGTGCGGCGTGATATAAATATTAGTCCCTTCTGATCGACTACCAATTATCAATTAAAGTTCCTCAGACGCTTCTAGCCTACCGAAATTCCCTTTCCCTTACTTTCTATCCCTCTACTCTCATAACACTTACACTTGACTTTATGAATTCACAACTAGCGCAAATTTTGTATCTGATATTAAATTACATTCAATGTGTACATTAAAATTGATCTCTCTCTATAAATACAATTGTTATAAAAATCATTATTGAAAATACAATTATTCATTACGCTTCCTAATAATATTTTAAGTATTTCTACAGAATTTGGTGTCCAAATATTTATTATTTTAAGGACGCTTTTACCCTCAAGCGGTTCTCATTCCATCGGACCATGATAGCCAATATTTTTTGAATTTTATTTGTTCTTATAATTTGGTTTCTAAATATTATTTTGTTGTTAAAATCATTACACAAACAAATTTTATTAAAAAAAAAAATTTCCGTTGAAAATTTCAAGCTTTTAAAATGTTGTCTTCCTGATTATTTAAAAAAAGTGAAGAATTACTACCCTTAAATAACATTTTCTTAACAACGGTACGGTAAATTAATTAAATATATTGTTGTAAAAGTTGTATTCTATTACAGTTTAAAATATATTAGTTCTTTTAACAAATTTGTAGAACCGCGTTTCTTTAATTAATTAAAATGTAGTCATTTTGCGCGTTTTGCTACTGTTTCCATGTAAAAGTCCCAACTTTATAAATTTATGTCTTAAAAACAGAACGGTAAAATTCAATAAAATTGTAACAGTACATGTAAAGTAGTGCATTTAATATGCCATTAAAATTTTATAAGAATCTGTAGAAATTGGTTTTTTGGATAAACCTCCTTAAGAGAAAGTCTAAGGACAAATTTTGCTTATACCAGTGACGTCATTTTTTCACCACATGCCCTTAAGCTCATAAATATATCTAAATTTTGAACACAGGGATTTTTTAAAATGTCTAATCAAATTTTTTCAGCATTTTTCCTCATCAAAAAAATCGTTTTTTGACAACAGTTTTTTCATGCTGAAAATAGAAATTAATAAATTAAAAGATCATATTTCTTGTCTTACATTAGAAAGAATCGATTAAAGTATATAATTCAACAAAAATTCGCATAATAATTTATGACTTTTCTGTTCTTTTGACGTATAACAATTTTTTTTTCTATAACTTTTCTAATTTTCAATTTTTAACCATAGCTCCATTGGAAAACATATTGCAGAATAAAAAACGAACTAATTGGTCTATATAAAGTATGTAAGTAAAAATTAGGGGATTTCAAAAAACTTCTTTAAAAAACATAAACAAACCATCAATCTTTTCTTTCACAGAATTGAATACACTATATCTCGAATCTCAGCAATTTACCGCTCAATTTAAATTTACAATTGGAGCGGATTATTATATTATAATTTTAATACAGCTATTATCAATACTAAGTCGTGTATTGGTGAAATGACATTAAACTCTTGAACAAAGTTCAAAAGAAGACAAAGAGAAGATATTTATGATTAAGAGCTTGAAGACAAATGATAATAATATTGTATTTAGAGCCGCATTATCGTGATTAAACATAATCAGCAATACAATACAATATCCACATATTTAAGTTATATGAAATTAAACACCTCCCTCCACCCCCTCTTGTGTCAAAATATTACATAATTTCACTTCATCCTAATTGTAATTGTTAATTTAAAATTTTTTTTCACTATAATCAACTCAGTGTCATAAAATTAAACTAGGTGAAAATTATGTTTATTTCATGGACATTCCGCTTTCAAGTAAGCAAAATAATTTGATAAATTAATAATATAAAAGGTAATTGGTGATAATTTTTTTATTTAAAAAAAAATAAGAATTTTAAATGCAAGAAAAATATAAAAATATGAATTATTATATTATGAATTTTTGATCAATTATAAACGCTATATAGGTCAATCGATTCGATTTGAGATAAAGAATATGATTTTTGTATTCATTAAGTTGTATTTTTAGCATGGAAACAAATTTTGGCAAAAAACGATTATTTAGATGAAAATGTGTGGATTTAGACTATCTTTGGAAAAAAGAAAAAATCTCTAGAAAGTGTAAAAATAATAAAATTAAATAAATAAAGACATATTGAGAGATTTAAAAATACAAGTAGATAATACAGGGAAATTACTAGATATAGTAATATAGTTACTTGAAGTTGTTTAAGAGTAACTAGAATTGTAAGAAAAAAGTATATTTAAAAAATAAAGTATAATTACTGAATAATGAACAAGAAGCTACAAATTTAGTAAAAATAATTAGGAAAGAAGAAAAAATTATATCATGGAAGCTGACTAAATAAAAATGATAGGAACATAAATAAAGAAAATGCCAGAATTTATTGAAAATGATTAAAAAATTATGTAAAGCTAAAAGAAAGTGGATAAGAATAACTGAATATAAGAAAAACAATTGGAAATAAGTAAAAACATATAAAAATGAAAAACAAGTTTAGGCACTAGAAAATATATTGGGGAAATAGATCAGAATTACTTAAAAATAAATTAGTAATTAGAAATTAATTGAAAATTACTAGAAAAGATAGAAAAATTACTAGAATATAAAAACTGTCTAAATTTGAATTAGTTAAAAATTAAATTAGTGACTAAGTTTTTGCTTTCAAATTAGTTATTTTTAACTAATTCAGATTTAGAGAAAAGGGAATGACAAAATGAAAAAGAAACTACAAAATGAAGAAAAATTACTAAAAAGTATGAAAGTAATTTAAAAGCTGAAAAGAAATAATATTGGAAAACAAAAAGAGTATCGGAATTTAAAGAAATAATAACTGGAAAGAGTAAAAACCCCAAAACCTCCAGGTAACAAGTCTCAAGCGAATTTGATCACTTATCAAAAATTAGTCCGCCATATTGGATTCGCCATCTTGAATTTTTTAAAATATAATGTTAAATTCGTAATCAATAACCCCATAAACTCTTGAGTAACAAATTTCAAGCAAATCCTCTAATTTTTTATTAAATTCTGAATTTGTTTGACACATTAAATCCGCCATCATGGATTTTAAAATTCTGGTGTAAAATTCATATTTAACGACCCAAAAAACCACTAAGTATAAATTTTCAAGCGTAAAATGATAGAGAACACAAGGCGCTGTCACCTTGAAAAAAATTTTATACGAAATGTCCATCTTGGGGCCCTCTCACCTACACTTTCAAAATAAAAAACCTACAAGGTTATGTTTGACATGTAAACAAACCTACTTGATTTTATAAGATTAACACTTACCTTTTAATTTTACTCCAAAATAAACTTCAGACATGACAATCACTTATGCATATGTGCATATTATGTATATGCGTTGGTGCATTTAATTGCTCGAAACGATATATAGACATCGAAAATGCAGGGTTTGCACACAGGCGCCTCATAATACCAATCTGTATTTTGTCTCTCTCAATTTCGGGAATAGAACAGATCAATCAGAACTTGCTTTCCAATATGGGCAATTATCTGATTGGTCTATTCTGCTCGAAACTCCTAAGCCCTTTAACTTGCGTCTTTGAGCGTCTACAGAAATAGCTAACTATCTCTCTCAATCTGTATTTTGTCTCTCTCAATTTCGGGAATAGAACAGATCAATCAGAACTTGCTTTCCAATATGGGCAATTATCTGATTGGTCTATTCTGCTCGAAACTCCTAAGCCCTTTAACTTACGTCTTTGAGCGTCTACAGAAATAGCTAACTATCTCTCTCAATCTGTATTCTGTCTCTCTCAATTTCGGGGATAAAGGAAATAGAACAAACCAATCAGAACTTGCTTTCCAATATGGGCAATTATCTGATTGGTCTATTCTGCTCTAAACTCCTAAGCCCCTGAACTTAAGCCTTTAAGCGTCTACAGAAATATCTAGTATCTCTCTCAATCTTTAACCTACCTAATGCATTGATTTTAGGTGACTTAGGCGTCTCCTTAATAATCTCAAACCTTTCTCTATGATGAAGCAAAACTATTTGGAAAAAAAAACCCTACAAGTGTTTTAAAAATATGTTGTAGATTGAGTTTGAATTAAAAAAAGATTGAAATAATGCACCATTGGGATGTAAATAATTTGAATTAAACATAATATTATAATAGATGATGTATTGAAAGAAATCGTGTTCTCAGTAGAAAAAGGTCGGTTATAAATGTCACTTGAGTTTGTTGGGCGAATGAAATAGTTATAAACTTTACTTACTGCCCTTTGTGACGTAGAAGTTGCATAAAAAGCACTCGTGCATTGTTCAACCATCTTTCTTCCCATACACAATTGTGCGGCTTGTCTCCGCTTCCGCTTGAAAATTCAATTGAATTTGCAATTGCGAACTGCACAAATGCCTAACAAATAGGGTTCTCCGTTCTAGATTCCCCCGAAACGAAATGCAAATCTCTCAACCACGCTTCTGCAAATAACCCTTTGGGTTCTGAAACGAAAATAAATTGGACTCCTTTATTCGATTCATTGAAGAAAATAAGTGCCTTTACAGTCGCAATTTGACTTCTGTCATTCTTGTACTTTAATCTTGTTATTAAAAATCGTGAAATTACTATTGCGCCTCTTTATTCCTGATAAAAAATTTTGCATAATTTTCAGGATTTTCCTAAAACGACATATCTTGAATTTCAACGAAAATTGGCATTTTTATGTAATTTGATTCGCTGATTAGGAGAATAATAGTGAAACTTAAGTAAATTTGATTATAATGGTAAAAAAAAGAAAATTTAAAAAGAACATCGTAAAAAACAGTTTTTTGCTATTATCTCGTAAAATATTCCAAGTTTCAAAAAATATTTTAGACAAAAGTTGTAGATCTGATAAAAATACACATTTCTTGTGCTATGAATTTTTTTGTAAAATAAATAGTTTCTGAAAGAAATGGAAAAGATTGTAAACAACATGTACGCTTCTATCGGCGTGTGTCAGTTAATTAACTTCTTCTTTTTTAAATTATTTTCTTCTATATGCAATCAAGTGAAGTATCACAGTTTTAGTAAATTTTTAGTAACATTTATTAAAAAATTTTAATTTGGATAGTTTTTATTAGCATTTTATAAATAATAAACATTTTTTAAAAATCACTCTCCAACATTTTCTTAACAATTATCACATAATTCAGTATTATTGTTTTCTGCTTCGCTTTCAGTGCATTTTATTTATAATATAGACTGTTTTATATAAATTATTCAAGAACGTCTAAAACACTTTAAAAATATCACAAATAAATATTATTTCACCCATTGCGCACCTTTTTGCGCAGCTTGGAGTCATGGACTTGTACTGTTTCTGCACGAAACGAAAATTTGTTGATTTATTTTAAAGGGTTTAGAGTTTAGTAACATATGTAATATTTTACTAGATCGTAGAGCTTCATTTAAAGATAAATTTTCCATAAAAAAGTGATTTTCGAAAAAAAGTGAACTTGTGCGGTTTCTGCACCAACTGCCTCAATTATTGCAACATTAATTTTTACAAATTTCGTCTATTTCTGATGTTTCAATTATTTTCTTTTATTTTAACTTATAGTTTTTAATTTTCAATCGTTTCTTTAAAGAATTTCTTCAATTTTTAATTTTAATCCTTTAAATTCAATTATTCTTGGCATTTTTTATAAACTTTTCCTAAATTACAATTTTTGTCTTAAATCTTAATTTTTTAAAAATATGGTTAAATTCAATTTTGTTGTTTTCCAATTATTTTCTACGTTTCTCATTTCTTTTTTTAATTAAAAACTATTTTATGTGCAATTTAAATAACTTTTAATATTTTTTTTTAAATAAGTTTCTTCTTGTTCAATTATTTTTTACAAATTTAACTTGTACATTATAATTTTTAAATATTTTGATCATTTAATAACGAATTTCTTCAATTAAAAATTTACTTTTTTAATTGTAAATTATTGTCTTCAATTTCAGTTATTTTTCTCATTTTTAAATGTTTCTTGTCATTTTTCTTTTATTTTCTTTCTTTCAATTATTTTTCGCATTTTTATTGAATGTCTTCAATTTTCAACTATTTTTCGCAATTTATAAATTTTTGTCTTCAATTAAAATTACTTCGTAATTTTAAAATTAATTGCAGTGTTTTTCAATTACACTTGTAACTTTTAAAATAATTGTATTCAATTTTCGATGTTTTTCTTCTACAGTCAATTATTTTTTTAAATTTTTACATGAAATATAAATTTTGCAATTATGTTTGTTAATAATTAATTATATTCTTCAATTCGAATTGTTTTTCCCATTTTAAAATAATTTTCTTATATTTTCTGTTATTTCCATCAATTTCGAAATTGTAGCCTATAATTTTTAATTATTTTTTGTATTTTTTGTCAAACAAATTTTTTCATTTTTATAATATTGTCTTCAATTCTAATTTTTTTTGTGTTTTTAATTTAATTTTTTTCGTCATTTTTAAATTAATTTTTCCCTTTTTTAAAATTGTTTTCTTAAATTTTCACTTTTTCTTTTTTCAGTTTAAAACTGTTGTCTTAAATTTCAAATTACTTTTGTCATTTTTTCATATATTTCTTCTTCATTCAATTATTTTCTTCATTTTTAACTTGAAGCCTACAATTTTCAATTATTTTTGCTATTTTTAATTAATTTTTTTAACTTTCAATTACTGTCTTCAATTTTTAATTTTTGTCTTAAATATTCAAATACGATATAGAAATTTTTGGTTCAAAGCAAGTAAAAATTAATATTAAATTTTTAATAATTTCAAGTCAAACTAATTTAAATAAATCCCGAACGCCAATTAAATCAAACTTTAATTTATTCGGACTTATAACTTTCTATACTCAAACATTATTTTTTTTGCATTTTATTTTATTTCAAATATTTCCATTTTTCAATAATTTTCTTACTTTTTATAACCATGCCATTTTTTCCTTCTTTCAAAAAAAATTTTTTTGTGTCGAAAGATTTTCTTTAATTTTCTTCTTTTTCCGCAAATTATTTCAGTTTATTTTATACAATTTTGTTTTAAATAAAAACATTTAGAAAAATTTGTGTATTTTTATTTTTTAGTGGGAAATACAATTTTATCTTCAATTTTATGATTCATTCGTTTTTTGTAAATCTATTTAATTTTCTTTATTTTATTGTTTCTTTAATTTACGAATGACTATTTCTTAAAGTTTCTAAATTTACTTTCAAAAAAAAAATTTTATTCTTAAAATTGTTTTAAAAATACATCTAATGTTCTAAACAAATTTTTCTTTATTTAAGTTGTTTACACGTTGTTTTTAAATTTTATTCATTTTGTGATTAATTTCCTAAAGATTGATATGTTTAAAGCAATATTCGTTGTTCTGTTTTCTAGATTTTTAAACTTATTTTTTTCACATTTTCTTATTTTATTCTTACTGTTTTTTATTTGTTAAGTTTATTTTACCCAACTTTTAAATTTTTTATCACTTTTTAAAAAAATTTCATATCTTATTTAATTTTTTCAAAGATGTTTTCTATTTGTCAAAATTCTGCTTTATTAGTTTTTATTTAATGCTCTTAGTTTTTCCCATTCCTTGAAACTTTTTGACTTCGTTTAAATTTCTTTAATTTTCTTTCGTTTTGCTCCGTCATAATTTTTTTAATAACTTGTTGAGCTTTGAATAATTTTATTAATATTTATTTTATAATGTTTAGTTTTTTAAAATATTTAGTATTTGGTATATTTTTTTAAAATTTATTAATTTTTACATTTTTGTAAAGAATTTTCTTCTTATTTTTTTCTATTTGATTAAATTTATTGTCTTATTAAAAAAAAAACATATTCGTAAATATTCTATTTTTTGAAAAAAAAATTTCTTTTTATTCTCTTGTAGTTTTAATTTTATTTTTGCGCATTTACAATAATGCTTTGAATATTTTTTGTAATTTTATCGATTTTTCATCATTCGTTAGATTTTTTGAAGGTTTTGTTCTTTTCATTGTTCATTAAATGTTGTCACTTTTTTCATTTATTCAGAATTTTCTACTTTTTCTTAAAATCCATTATTTATTCGTTAATTTTTTCTCTTTTTCATAGTATTTCTAATGTTTTAAAATTCTTGAATAATTATTATTTTTTTTTTAACTGTAATCTTAATATTATATTCAAACCACTTAATATTTAATTAATATTGTTATTAATTATGAAGCGAACAAATCTGGGAAACCTGCAGTTTACGATCCGGGTAATTTAAAATGATTATTTGCTGGATACCCTGTAATTATTGATTTGTAAGAAACCGCGCGGCCTACGGCCGCGTGCACTCAGAAAAAAATTTGTTTGTGACAACCAAACTTCAGTTAAAGAAACAAATTTGGGTTGAAACAACCAAATTTTGGTTGAAACAATAGAATAATTTTGTTGATTTAAACAAAATTTGGTTGTTTCAAACAAAATTTGTTTCTTTAACTGAAGTTTGGTTGTCACAAACAAATTTTTTTCTGAGTGTGGCAACTATGCTTCAAATCCTTCTTTGAAGTTTTTTGTTATTTTTTTTCTAAAAAGTTATACAGGTTCGGTTATAAAATAATAATTTTGATAAGATTTACATCTTTAAGTTAACATTTTAAAGAGAAGTTCATATACCTTATGAAAATTCGCATATATGTTAGAACCGCACATGGGATTACATTACATGAAAGGGCCTTCATGCATCGAATAGTTTGTGGATACAGCTAGGCAAAGCAAAGCGAACCATCTTCTCTAGAACCAATCGGCTAATTACTTGGACTTAAATTAGTAAAAGCTAATTAACAGAATTGTCTACAGATTGACTATTCAAAGCAATTCCAAAGCATTATTTACCAATTTAAAAAAAGCCTTGTAACACAAATTTTTAAAAACAATCTTTAAAAGAATATAATTATACTCTCTAAATCTGAATTAGTAAAAAGTTACTAATTTAATAGTAGAACCGAGAAGAAGTTTTTCTATTCGAAATATTTAAAAATAACTAATTATTAGCAAAAATTCAGTTATTAATGTTGACTATTTTTATAGTAAAAAATAAATAGAATCAGAGGTTCAACATAAACTTAAAATTGCTTTGTTTTATTTAACTGTATTTGCGTGCATACAAAAGTGAAAAATTATTTTTCTGTTGAAATACCAATCAGAATGGAAAATATCTACATTATTTAGTAAAAAATAACTAATTATTAGTCAAATTCATTTTTAGGTTATGTCAAAATAATTAATATGTCAGTAAAATTCTGTTTACTAATTCAATTAATCAAATTTTAACAATTTTTTAGTTAATTTTTTACTAATAATTAGTAATTTTTCACCAATTGCTGAAACAGAAAATCGGCCATGATTTTACAAATATAATTATGTAGTTCTTTTCAATTAATTCACATGTAGAGAGATGATTTAATAGAAATTTGGTCAAAAAAATATTTGAATAAACAGAAGTTATGTTAAAAATAAATTGGATAGAATAGAAATTTTGTTAAATGAAAATTTCAAAACAAATAAAAATTTGGTAAATTGAATAAAAAAAAAATTTATGATGAAGAGAAAATTTATTGGCTAACAGAAATTTTGTAAAATGACAATTTGGTTCAATATCAATTCCAGTTCTGTTTAATAGAAATTAGGTTAAATGATATAATAATAACAATAAAGGAAAATCGAGTTATTTAAGATTAGTCCTGCAATTAAAATTTGCCTGAACAAAAATTCTGAATTTCTTCAAATTGAGAAATTTCGAATTCTTATTTAGAAATATACTGTTAAATACATGATGATTTAAATATAGAAATTATATTATTTACTGTTAAATTAAAATTCGGTTAAATGCGAGGTACTGTTAACCAGATTCTTTTTTTTTTACAAAATTCGGTTAAATATAAATTACTTTACATTAAAAAAATTATAGAAATTTCGTGAATTTAAAATTTTAAAAAGAAATTGGAAATTTTGGTTAAATGTAACTTTTGTTGTAAAGATGAATTCGTTTTAATAAAAAATCAGTTAAATAGAAATTCTGTGAAATGAGCACAAAATTATTTCCCAATTTCCATTCTCATTTATTCTAATTAAATAATTTTTATTTAAGGAGGTTTATCCAAAAAATCAGTTTTCTACAGATTTTTATAAAATTTTAATAACATATTAAATTCATTATTTTACATGTATTGTTACAAATTTTATTGAAATTTGACGTTCTGTTTTTAAGATATAAATTTCTAAAGTTGGGACTTTTATATGGAAACAGTAACAAAACGCGCAAAATGACTATATTTTAATTAAGGGCATGTGATGGAGAATGACGTCACTGGTATAAGCCAAATTTTTTTTGTAAACTTTCTCCGAAAATAATAAATATTTTGACTCCAAACTTTGTGGGATTACTTGAAATATCATTATGAAGGTCCCTCTGATCCAACTTTGTATAAATTTTGCCATAAAACTAACTTTTATAAAAATTCGCTCATATTTTGAAATGATTAAAAATTAATTGTAAAGCAAAATTCAATCAAACTTAGGCCAGAGAGACCTTCTTTATAATATTTTAAATAATTCTACAAAGTTTGGAGTGAAAATACTCATTATTTTAGGAGAAAGTTTACGAAAAAAAAATTTATAATATAATACAACTTTTACAACAATATTTAATTAATTTACCGTTAAGATAATTTTATTCAAGGCTAGTAATTCTTCTTTTTTTTTAATAATCAGGAAGGAGAAATTTTAATAGCCTGAAGTTTTTAACGGAAAAAAAAAATTTCAACAAAATTCGTTTGTGTAATGATTTTAATTATAAAATACTATTTAGAAACCAAATTATAAGAATAAATGAACTAAAAAAGATATTGAATATCATGGTCCGATAGAATGAGAACCGCTTGAGAGGGTATAAGCGTCCTTAAGACAAATCCTAACGTGATGGAATGAGATTAGATATAAATAAAATTGATAATAAATATTGTTTCAATAATGTGGCTATGATATATGTCAAATAGAATTTATTCCAAACGAATTTTTTGTTACATAACCTAACTCATAGTCGAGACTGTTAAGGGCATGTGTTGTACAATGACGTCACTAGCATCCATCTAAGGCAAAATTTGTCCGTAAACTTTTTCAAAAAATAATAAATATTTTAACACCAAATTTTATAGAATTATTTAAAATACAATTAAAAAGGCCTGTCTTGTTTACGGACAAATTTTGTTGATACAAGTGACATCACTTTCCATCACATGCCCTTAAATAGAAATTTTGAGAAAATATTTTCAAAATAATTAAGTGTCTCGGAAATTCATATTAAAATTAATTTAAGAGATGATTCTCTTCATTTTTGTCAATACTTCAGAGGGTTTGAAGTTTCTTAAGTGTAGTTCTCTTAAATCAGTGGTTCTCAACTCAAAGTTTGTTATTTTTTACTTCATAAGTGATGCTCTTTGTATAGTTTCAACTTCAGTGTTAAGAGTCGCTCTCTCTCTCTCTCTCTCTCTCTCTCTCTCTATCTTTTTGATTTATTAAGATTGTTAACATTGATCAGTGGTTCTAAACTCAAATCTATTTATTTTCACTTATTTAGTAATGCACAATGTATAACTCCAACTTCAGAGCAAAAAGTCTCTCTCTCGTTGATTCGTTAAGGTTGTTTTGTGTATCAGTGGTTCTCAACTCAAAGTTGGTTATTTTTTACTTATTTAGTGACGCTCGATGTATAGCTCCAACTTCAGAGTATAAAGTCTCTCTCTCTTTCTCTCTCTCTCTCTCTCTCTCTTTCTCTCTTTCTCATTCTCTCTCCCTTTGATTCATTAAGGTGGTTTTCGTAAATCTGTGGCTCTCAATGCAAATCCCTTGATTTTTTTTACGAATTTAGTGATGCTCAATGAATAGCGCTCACTTCAAAGTGTAGAGTCACTCTTTGTCCCTTTGATGCTTTAAGGTAGTTTTCGTGGATCAGTGGTTCTCAAGTCAAATCTCTTTATTTTTAACTTATTTATTAGAGGTGAATGAATAGCGCCAACCTCAGAGTATTGTGTCATTCTCTGTACTTTTAATTCATTAAGGTAGTTTTCGTAGATTAGTGGTTCTCAACTTAAATTTTTTTATTATTTTTTTACGTATTTAGTGATGCTCAATGATTAGCGCTAACTTCATAGTTTACTTCGCTTGCGCGCTCTCTCTCTCTCTCTCTCTCTCTCTCTCTTTCTCTCTCTTAAAAACGTCGAAACGTGAAGTTTAAATTACAATTTACCGGAAATTAGTACCGCAAACGGTATTTTTCATCCTTATACATGAATCCTTATGCATGATTATAAAATTTGTTTTTCACAAAACCTGTCTCCCACATACTTCCATGTTAAAAGCTTAAACTTCAATCTGACATTTCTAAATAATTGGCACCGCTTACTAGCTTCAAAAAAATAAAAGATATCATTGTTTTCGTTATAAGTTTTATTATACATGTTACTTCAATTACAAAATTATTTCGAAAAAAACATTCTTGGAAAAAACTACCTTAATTCAATATAAAAATTAAATCAAAATTCCACTGATTTGAAAATGTAATAATCCTATGAACTTCTTCAGTGTCACATTGACATAATGTTCTTATTCATAATTTCATATGATACGAGACGAGCCTCCAGTAATAAGCCAATCTGCTTTTATCACTCTCAGGAACTCTTTATCAACTGAACTTTGTTGAGAATTCTCTCACCTCTTAAAACTCATGTCAATATTTCTCCTCTATTTATCAGTACACGCACATTATCAGGATCTTTTTTACCTCCGGAATTTTATTTATATCATGTCAATAATTGATACATCTTGCTTTTAGAACCTCCAATTTATCAAAGTATCCAGCAATTTGTCAAATTATGACTAATTAAAAAAAAAAAAGTCTGTGTTTATACAAACTTGAACTTTGTCACGCGGTCGTCGACGCGCGCAACTCTCGATCCAATTGGCGAAAGACTCTCGCGGAATCGCGACGTTCATCTTTTTCCCTTCCCAGTTTCAATTCGTGGCAATCACTTGCTTGCCGAACGCGCCAGCACGAGGATGTGTGTTTAACACCTTTTGTACTTTTAATCACAGAAAGTGCTTGTTTTTTTCTTTTCTTTTCTTTTTTTCTTTTTCCATCAAACTAAGGCAATATTATTCTTTTGCCTCTCCACCTTTCGCCAAGTGTATTTCTTATTTTATCTCGTTTTTTGTGTCAGACAACTTTGAGAAAGTTTGACGTTAGAAAGATTTCACGTGTGTCGAGATAATTGCCGCAGGTAAGAGGATCTTCGTTTTCGAAAGTAGACAAGTTTTAACACAGCTCACACGAAAATAATAAAATTGTAGAGAAAATGGCATGATGTTAATTTTTTTTAAAATATAAAATAAGAGTTTTAGGGGTTTTTATAACTTATAATTGATTTGTATGATTTTGTTTCAAATTAATGTTATTTTGATAAGTAAATTAGAGACTACAGAAAAATGAAAATATTTATTATGAAAAGTGACAAATAAATCATTTAAGTTTTAAGAACATTGTTAAAAGTATTCAGAAAATAATGAATTGAATTCAAAGTTTTAAAAATGTATAGAGTACATTAATATGAGGGAAATTTTTGTTAAAATTAAGATTAGTTTAAACTGAAGGAAATAGCTTATTAACTTTATTAAAATCAATTAAAACTGGTAAAAATAATAAAAGTGGTGAAAGTTAAGACAGGAAGTGTAGAATTTTATTTTAAAGTACTTTAATTTATGTAACTTGTATTTATATATTAAAAAGTAGCAGAAAACTGAAAAAAAAAACACTTAAAAATGATAAAAATAACTGAAAAATTTAAGAGAATAATTAATAATTACAAAAATATTGTGAAATTCAATTCTAACTTCGAGACAATATTACGTGCTTTGTAGAAACTGAAAAACTTTAGAAACAAATACAAATTTTAAAAAATTACTTGAGACTAAAAAAATGTAACTGGAAGATTAAAAAAAAGAAGATAATTTTTTAATATAAAAAAAAATCAATAAACGAAGGCAGAGTCGTCTAGGTTGGGACACCGCGTTTATTCTATGTTATCACACTAGCGCCATCTATATTTCCGTGTTAGTGTCACGTATTTTTAGTCCGGGTGATTTGACTTCAAATAACAAGTCAAGGTTGAAACACCTGTAGTTAAGGTTGGGACACCCAAAATTTTACAATTATTTTTTGACTTTAGAAATTTATCCTTCGAAATTCAAAAGTGTCAAATAGTTTTCGTATTTAGTTTATTTCCAAAAGTTTCCCTACCTGAACCACCTGATCCGACCTTGACTACCTTTTTTTAAATTCCCTGATTTTCTTAACCAATCATTTTGAAAATTCAGTAAAAACATAGTATTTTAAAACATCTTCTCGATCATATACAAAATGAATGCGAAACTCGACCAATATAACGGATATTACTGACAAAAGTCAATAGTGACCCAACCTTGACGACTTTTCCGTAATTAATAATATTTAATAATTTAAAGTTGATTAAACAAATGATATAGCAAACAAATAAGTATTAAAGTTGAACTGTAATTTTCTCTCAATTATTTTTGCATTTAATTAACAATTTTAGATTTTAAATTATGTTCCAAGCAGTTATTAGTTTTATTGGAAATCAATATAGGTAATAGGTTTCAATATAGGGGACTTTCTTTTCAAGATTAATTTTTATTCTATGTTACTAAAATTGTAAAATATCCTTTTTACATTTACAAAGAATGTCATACTCGTAATTTCTATACAAAACAAGACTTTAATAAATAAAGTTGAAATGTTTTTTAAATTCACAAATTAAAAATATATTTTATCCTATCATGGTAAAAGACTTAATTTAAAATTTTAAATTTGACAGTTTTGTAATAATTTTTCTAAATATTCATCACAAGACATAAAATTCTGTTTTTTTCATCATATTTTATATTAAAGATAACCTTCCGAATTAAATTGCACGAATTTTTGTGATTTTTCCTTTCTTCCCAGAAATACAGGGCGATAAATTTTCTCAAGTATTTCCACTGAGCCTGAACTAAAGCATCTTTGAGAAATTTTTGCCTCTGACTCATTAGAAAGTTGAAACGTATTTTTTTATTAAATGATTTTCTCCTGCTTTAATATCAATTTAATTTTTTACGAATTAATTTTTCAGGTCTATTAATTAATAAAAAATGACAATTTACATAATTCTAGAATTAAGCGCTTAGATTTGCAGTATTTGAATACAATTATGAGAAACTGAATTACATGGGCCGTTATGAGGTGTCGGAAACAAAAGAGCTTTGAATGCCTTCATATGTAAACAAGGTCAATAAAATCGATGAATAATTAAATTTAAATTTTTATTCACGTGGCACTTGCAGTTAAGAAATACTCGTTTAATGCGTCTATCAACTCTTGGAATTAATGATTTATGCGCTAAGTGCATATATAATAGTTTCTGAGTTATACATTATCGAAAATCCATATTCAAGATTATCAGGCTGTTGCTTCCGATTCATTCTCTGGGAATATACTGTCTACATTGTTTATTAATAATCAATAACAAATTGGTAATCCAGAAAATATGCGTTTTTTAACTTTCAATTGAAAAAATTGTCGAGAGAATTGATAGATGGAAAAAAACTCCAGTGGAGAAAGTTTTTCTTAGATTATAAAGAAAGTTTTTCCGCTATTTGGAAATTAATTTGTTGAAAATTATGGAAATTAGGAAGAAAAATTGATTTTTTGAGAAGCAGAATTCTATTAAAATCTACCCCCACTCCTCGGGTCATGCAGCTTCGTCAATGCTGAATATTTCTGGCTCTGATGCTCAATAAAATTATTATTAGTTAAATTTTTTATTGTAATGAATTTTATGTTAATGGCAATTTAACAAGAGGCTTTAACAATGAATTTATTTTCATTTTTTATACGTTTTTTTTTTTTAATTTGAACGTCAAGTTGAAATTAATTTTCGAGAAAATCGGTTTTAAATGTTAAGTATTTTTGTATTGTACACAATCTTGCAAATATGACGACACATGGTCAATAATTTTTTTAGTCAGTAATAATTTATAGTTTTGAACTATGTGCATGATAAATTTTGAATAACTTTATAAATTAGCTTTGAATAAATTAATATTTAGCTGAATATGATGCTATTTTTATCTTTCTACATGTTTGTTTTTTTATCTTGAAACTTGCAAGAAAAAAAGATAATAGAATTATCATTTTTAAATTTTGCATAGCTTAAAGAAAAAAATATAATGTTCATTAACATTTAGAAATGTATTTCTGCGAGAAAATAATTCAAATATAGCTCCAGAAGCCAAAAAAATATGTATAGTATTTTAATTTTATGATATAGTATTATATTATAATAATTTATATTAATATACATTTTTATAAAAAGATAATTTAAACATTGTTCGTAAAAATGATTTATTTCTAGAGCTAGTGACGTAATTAACCATTCAGAAACTTATTCTTAGTAAATAGATATTAAAAAATGGTTACTCTTCTCATGTCAGGGACTTTTTTTTTTGACAAAAGCTTAATGTCTACTCAGAATAAAGATTTTTATTTCACCTTTAAAGTGTATTCGTTTCAACCGGTTATAGATGTGATTCTCGCTTTGTTGTGAATAACGCAAAGTGTCAATGTCAAGATTACTATACATGGTTTTAAATTATAATATTCATTTGAAGAAAGAGAAGATTTTTTCAATTAGTTGTAAAAGAGTGTATGTGTTTAATATTTATTTCTGTTGATGATGAAAAGTTATTTAACAAAATAACAAAAATAAAAAAACTTTCAAACAGTCTTTTTTAATCCTTGTAAATTTTAAAAATTAATTAATCCGTTGCTCTTTTACAGAGAAAAATAAATCTGCAGAAAAGAATGAAAAATTGTATTCCTTTTAGAACTGGTTATTCTATCGCGAACTCATGTTAAATTACTTTTGAAAAAATTATTTTATACAATAATATAATAATAATAATAATAATAATAATAATAATAATAATAATAATAATGATAATAACGAATGAAAGTTCCTCTTTCACACTGAGCATATTTTTTCAAAGTATCTGTTTACAAGAAACTCGAGCTTCTGTTTTATTCATTTATTTTTCTGTAACTGCTTTTCTCCATCTCGTTTTGTGAATCAATGAAAAGAAAAACTAAATTCACAGAAATTATTAAACAAAACATATTTTTTAAAAATCCAACAAACAGATTAAAAGAGAATATTTCAAAGATCACAATGAGCTATTATTTTTGAAAATTGAATGAAAATTACAATTTTTAACAAAATTTAAATAAAAAATGTTAAATAATAATTATTATTTGATAGCAAATTTTGTATCAACTTGATTTTTTTTAAACGTAAAACTGTGTCTTTCAATAATGGGTGAAATCAATTTAAATAATATTTTTATTTTATGTGAAAAATAATTTTCTAGTTTGCGGTTATGTCAATGGTTTAAACACATCCTTAATTTTCCTGATTCTAGATTTTTATCGACGCGCATTGAAAAATTCAGGTTAGGATATATTTAAAAATTATTTCTGGTTATTTACACTATAATTCTAGTTAAATTAACTAAAATTCTAGTTATTAAAAAATAAAGGTTAAAAACCAACTGATTCACCACTGGTGAAAAATACAGCCCCACAAAAAAAAATTTTTTTGTCCGGGACAATATGCTAGTGTATTTCTACGTATTTTTCTCTGCAGAATCCGAATCCGAAGTCAGAACAACTAAATTGGCTAAAAATTTTTAGATAATCTTAAAAAACTGCTAAAAAATATTTTAAAAATAGCTTTTTTGAGATTATCTTAAAAAAAAAAATTTTCCGGGACACTACGCTTATGTATTCTTACATATTTTTTTCCTCTCAATCCGAATCCAAAATCAGAATAAACAGATTAGTTCAACTTTTTGAGATAATCTAAAAAATTGCTCAAAAATCCGAAAAAACCAATAAAAAAAACCATTTTTTTGTCCGGGACAATATGCTAGTGCATTTCTATGTATTTTTCTGTGATGAATCCGAATCCGAAGTCAGAACAACCAGATTGGCTAAAATTTTTGGAAATAATCTTAAAAAACTGCTGAAAAATACGAAAAAAATCGCTTTTTTGAGATTATCTAAAAAAAATTAGAAACAAATCAAAATCAAAAAAAATTTTCTTTTTTTCTGGGACACTATGCTTGTGTATTCTTACGTATTTTTCTCCCTTCAATCCGAATCCGAAGTCAGAATAACCAGATTCGCTCAAATTTTTTAGTGAATCTTAAAAAATTGCTCAAAAACCAAAAAAAAAAACCGTTTTTTGTGCGGGACAATATGGTAGTCTATTCCTACGTATTTTTCTCTGCTGAAACCCAATCCGAAGTCAGAACAACCAGATTTGCTAAAATTTTTTAGATAATCTTAAAAAAACTGCTGAAAAATTCGAAAAACTCGCTTTTTTTAAGATTATCTCAAAAAATGTAACCAATCCGGTTATTCTGACTTCGGATTCAGATTTTGCGAAGAAAAATGCATAGGAATACACTACCATATTGTCCCAACCAAAAAAAAAATTTTTTTGGGCATTTTCGAGTTTTTGAGAAATTTTTTGATATTACCTTAGGAGCTTTAACCAATATGGTTATTTTTACGTCGGATTCAGTTTCAGCGGAATAAAATACATAGGAATACACTACCATATTGTCTCAGACAAAAAAATGTTTTTTTGGTTTTTTTTCGGGCTTTTGAGCAATTTTTTGAGATTATCTCAAAATTTTTTGCTAATCTGGTTATTTTTATTTCAGATTCGGATTCAGCTGAGAAAAATATCTGGCAATGCACTAGTGCAGTGTGTCTCGGCCAAAAAAATTATTTTTTTGTGGGCCTGTATAATTAGATCAAAAAATTGATGATATTGCAATTACAAATTAATCTTTCAAATTTTAGAAATTAATTGAAATGAAATTAAAAATTATTTGTCTTTCTGCTTCTAGAATAAAAAGATATTTCTGATTAAACTAGATTTTCCAAGTTTTATTTGACAAAAGGACAATTTAATAAAGTAGAAAGCATTTGTGCAAAGTCGTTGAATTAATTAATGAGCATGTTGTTGCATGTCTTCAAATTAATAAACATCTCTTTGTTCAGCAGCAAAATATTTGTTTTCACTCGAGTCTGGACCAAAATATTGCGTAACTTTGCGTTGACGTGTGCAAAGCTTTCTCGTTTTTAGTAGGTATTGTTTGCAGGCTTGAGTCTCGATTCTCTCTAGTTTCCGGAAACGGGACATGGCTGTTCCATGCTTCCGGTGCCGCAAACTATTTCCGAGTCCAAACATTTCTCATTCACATTTAGAACGTTCATGTATTACTATATACAAAGCTCTCAAGCTTTTCTCTCTTTGCCAAAAAAGCTGCTGTTTTTTCTCGCGATATATACTCATATTCATATGCTTCTATATATACCGTCAACCGGGGCTATTTTGTGCACAAAACCGCTCTTTTTTCACTATAGGCTTTGTTAAAATTCAGAATTTGAAAAAATAAAGAATTGAACTTTTCAGTTATGTTGTAGACATCCTTCTAAAGGTGTCCTATGAGTTAGCCGACAAGAAAAAATTTTTTGTCTGAGTTATAGAAACTCAAAGTTGTGCACAAAATAGCCCCATCCGTGGGGCTATTTTGGGGCTAAATCAAAGTTTGTTTATTTATAAAGATGGGTAAAAAATTTTTTTTACTGTTTTTACTGTATGAAGTATTTTTTCTAGATATTCTAGAGTGTAATAAATAAAAACAAAGTTAAAAATATTTTTTTTGTAGTAATTGTTTAACTAATTTGAAAGTAAAACTTTGAAATTTTACAAAAATTGAGATTTACCAAAAAAGTTATTTTTTTAAGTAAATCTTACTTAATAAAACTTCTACTACATTTCTTGAGTTATTTTAAGAAAAAAAGTTACAAAATTAACTTGAAAAGCATGTAATTATTAAAGTTACATTTTTGAGGTTTTTAAGGCACAGTGTGTAAATTTTAAATTTGATGCTTATTTCTCGGTTTTTATAACAAAAATAAGACAAATATGTTCTAAAAATAAATTCTAAAGTATTTTTTATTAACTACAAAACCAATTTTTGAAAAATAATTGATTTTAAAGGATGCACAAAATAACCCACCAAATTCTGATTTTTTAGCTTTTTACACTTTTTTCTTAAAATATGCAATAAAAAGTTAGCGCATCACGTATACACCATCACAACTAAATTGTCAACAAGTATTATTAATAGTTTTAAAAACACTTTTAAACTTCCGGAGATCTAAACAGAATTTTGAGACCTCTGAAAATTTTCAGCTCGATTTTCACGACTTTACGATTTTTTTTTCTGATTTGTGATAAAGAATTAAGTAATTTTATTTAGTACTCTCTGTAGTCTATATATCAGAAAATATTTATACCAAATAGCAAACTTAAACAACTATATATAAAGATTTTATTCATTAAAAACCTCGCGTGCACAAAATAGCCCCACTTGACGGTATATGCGTTTTAAACACATACACACTGAAAAAAATGTTTAGTCATATCAACAAAAATTTGGTTGAGCCAACCAAATTTTTGTTGCTATGACTAAAAATTTGGTTGAGTCAACCAAATTTTTGTTGATATGACTAAAAATTTGGTTGAGTCAACAAAATTTTTATTGATATGACTGAACATGTTTTTCAGGGCACTAAGAAAAAAATTTTCTTGAATCAAATATAATATGTTTGATTTAAACTTTATTTCACTTTTTTATACAGTCAAACATAATTAAGTTTGATTAAAACAAATTTTTTGGTTGATCCAATATATTTGATTTAAACACATTTTTTGTTTGAGTCAAACAAATATTTTATTTAATTTAGACAAAATATTTTTTTTTTATTTTGAGCGAAGTAAATATTATTTTAAATACAAGAAATTTTTATCTTTAATGTATTATTTTTTTATTTTAAAAACAAAATATGTTCCGCGATAGTTTAAGGGGTCTATACTTTAAAAACTGCTGTCTTCTCAGTGACATATTTTTAGACATTTTGGTGTCATTGTTGTATCTAAGACGCAATAAATTTACAAATTAATTTATTACAATTAATTTACAACAACAAAATTAACAAAAAAAGACAATATTTTTAGTAAATTCACTTGTATACAAAATTTAGTCTTTAATCATACTAAAAATTATTTTCAAACATAAAATATATTTTAAGCAAAACTAGATATTTCTGATACATTAAAACTAAACTTAAAAATATTATTTATTCAATCAAAATCGTTTAATTAAATACATATGTATTTGAATCAAGAAAATATTTTTCTCAGTGTGTAATGGATTATATTTTGGAACCATCCATAAAGAACGTTCACCAATTTTCGAGGTTATTGGACCCCCCCCCCTAAATGGAACGTTCAAAAATACTTTATATCTACCCTCAAAAATAAAAAATAAAAATTCTTATATTATAGTAAGTAACACTATTATAAAAATATATTTCATAATAACATTCAAATGATTGTTTAAAATATATATTATATAATATTAATTTTCAGAAATGCTTCTATTGCTGAATTTTCAAACTAAAGTCTTCAAAATGAAAAAGAATATTAGAATAAGGAGATAAAAATATGAAAGTTCTAAATTTGAAGTACCCCCCTTCCATTTGTTTTTTTTACTCTATTTTTTGCTCCCCCTTCCCCCATATAAAAGAGGAACGTTTTTTATGGATGATCCTTTTCCAAAAATATCTTTAAATCATTATTTTTTTACTCCAAATTTTTACATAGACATTTTGCCTGGTTTTCCCCTTCCCCTTTTATTAGATAGTATTTCTAAATTTTAATTTAAATTTCTAATTTTTTTTCCATTGAATTCATAAACTTAGAGGAAAGTTTGACAAGTTTCTTGCTTAGTTTTCGTAAGACTAAATTCGTTAATTAAGATTTTTCTCTGAATTAAAATAATAATAATAATTTTTTATAAACTGCACCTCTGTTAAAATAAAAAGGGTCTTTAATTTTTAACCATCTTTTTTTTTTTTTTTTTTAATTTAGAAAGGAAATAACATACAGCATGTATAATTAAAACTCATGTAATCAATGCTGTATATTGTATTTTTTTTATTAAAAATTTAATGCTTAAAATCGTATAAAAAAGCGTATAAAATGTGACAAAATATAAATGTACAGAGCAAATACGTGTATATCGATTATGCGTGAATCTCCGTCAAAGGGTTATTGCTCTATGTATTAGTTTAGACTAATTAATATAACTACTCCAGATATTCCAAATATTCAGAGACATTCACATTACTGGTTGTGGTAATTGGATCATAGAATTGACGATATCAAATTTTATATTTGACATATTATGAAACGTTGTCAGTGGCGTAGCTATTAAGGGGCAAAGTGGGGCAGTGCCCCGGGGCCCTTGAGCTCAGGGGGACCTCAGTCAACCCTAATAAACCTTTTTTGTAGAACAAAATTTATAAAATTTTAGAAAAAAATTGCAACAAATAATTGAAATTAAACAAAATGATTGCAAATTAATTGAAAAATAATTAAGTCAATTAAAAATTGGAGAAAATAATTTAAAAAATCATAGAAATGTTTTAAAAATAAAAAAACTAATTTAAATTTACGAAAATTACTTGAAAATCTTAAAAATAAATTGAAAACAATTGAATGATGACAAATTGGAAAAAATAATTGAAGATTGAAAAAAAACGATTGAAAATTAAAAGTAATAATATAAAATTGAAAAAAATAATCAAAATTTGAGAAAATAGGTGAAAAAATTACATAATATATTTCAAATAAAGAACAGTTAAAGAAAATTTCAAAAAAATTAGAGAAAATAAATGAAACAAGATAAACATAATTTAAAATTGAAGAGAATATATTTTAATTATACATAAATAATTAAAAACCTTTTGGAAATTAAATATATGAACGAAAGTAATTGAAAATTGAAGAAAATAATAAAAAAAATGTATAAATAATTGAAAATTGAATGAGATAATTGAAATTTGAAATAAATAGTTTAAAATTTTGGAAAGTATAAAAGAAATAAAAAAATTGGAAATTGAAGGATATAAATTTTGGAAAATAATTGAAAAATAATTTTACAATTTGAAACTTGAAGAAAATAATTGAAATATGATACAAACAATGATAAGTTGTAAAAAATAAATGCCATTTGAGTGAAATAATTTAAAAAGTTAAAAAATTTTTTTTAATTAAGAAAAAATAATTGAAAGTTGAGAAAAATACATAAAGATCTTAAAAAACAATTGAACAGACTAAAAGGAAATAAAATTTACTATAATCGATCAAAAAAATTTGAAAAATTGTGAAAGCAAATGAAAATTATTAAAAATTGAAAATAATAATTGCAAAATGTCAAAAATAATCTTAAATTAATAAAAATTATTTAAATTTGCGGTTGAATCTAAACAAAATAATTGAAATTTAAGATTTAGGGAAACAATTTAAAAACAATTAAAATAATTAAGAATTGTAGAAAAGAGTTGAAAAATGGGGACGTATGATTAAATTCTAAAATTAATTATTTAGAATTTTCATTTCATAGAATTGCATGAGGTAGAATTTTCTTGTAGCCGAAATTACACATTTTTTAATTTATTTTCAATCGAATTTAAATGAATTCGAATGTTTACCTAATAGAATTTTTAGGTAACCAAATTCATATTTAACAGAATTTTCATTTAAAAGAATTTCAATTTAAACGAATTTTAATTTAGAAGAATTTTATTTTACAGAATTTTAAATTAATCGAATTTTTAAATGCCAGAATATTCATTTGACTGAATCTTTATTTGTGCGAAATTTTAATAGAACGAATTGACATTTGATAGAAAACTTAAAACGTAGAATTTCCATTTGTACGAAATTGCAAATGGCCGACAAAGCATCCGACAGAAATATTTTGGCGCGAATTTTAAAATTGACCAATGGGAATTTTTTTAATATTTTCTGATTGCTCAATTTTAAAATTCGCGCCTTAATATTTCTGTCAAATGTTTTTTCGGTCATTTGCAATTTCTGACAAATGGAAATTCTACGTTTTAAGTTTTCTATCAAATGCCAATTCATTCTGATACAATTTCGGATAAATGAAGATTCGGTCAAATGAATAATCTGTCATTTAAAAATTCGATTAACTTAAAATTCTGTAAAATTAAAATTCTTCTAAATTAAAATTCGTTTAAATTGAAAATCTTTTAAATGAAAATTCTGTTAAATATGAATTCGGTGACCTAAAAAATTCTATTAGGTTTTTCGAATTCATTTAAATTCGATTGAAAAGAAATTCGAAAATGTAAAATTTCGGCTACAAGAAAATTCTACCTCATGCAATTCTGTGAAATGAAAATTCTAAATAATTAATTTTAGAACTTAATCATACTTCCCAAAAAATGATAAAAATAGTTCAAAATTGTATTTTAAGTAGTTGAAATCATAATTTAAAAAAATTATTAAAAATTTAAGAAATTTTTAAATCACTTCAAATTTAGTATTTTTGAAATGTGGATTAATTGAACTTTTAATCAATGCAAGTTCACATTGACTGGAATTGGAAGAAATTAAAATAGCTCTAAATTTAAAATTTGAGAACATTTTAAAAAGGTGAAATATGATTTAAATTTTTAAAAGAAAATAACATCTTTTAGTGTCAAATGTCAGTTGTGGATACAATGAATGAATGAATAAATTAAACTTGAAAATTATTTGTATAATTGGGGCTCCATTTTCCTTTTTGCCTCGGGGCCCTTGCTCTCCCAGTTACGCCACTGAACATTGTACGCTATTTCAATTGTTTTACTTATTTTTAAAAATTAATTAAATAAACATAAAGTGTGGAATTGGAGATTTACATTTTAATCACTTAAAAGACGTTCGAATATTTTAAAAACAACTATATTGGTGTACAAAAAATTATATTTATTCTTCTTTCTTTAATTAAATTTAACTTAATAATATAGTATGAAGAAATTTATTTAATTATTTCTAATTTTTTTGTTTTTGTTTCCAATTTTGTTTTCCAATTTTTTTTCTTCAACTTTAATTTTTTTGTTATTTTTTAGTAATTTTTTATTTCATTTTTTTTTTTTTATATTTCCATTCTCTTTTCATCTTATTTTAATTTTTCTATCTTTTTTTCCTACTTTTAGTCAACTTATCTATAGTCAATCTAGTAATAATTTTACTTTCTGGTAATTTTCCTCTATTTTCTATTTACTATTATTTAATTTATATTATATGTAAATTTCAATAATTTTTTACAATTTAGAATAGCTTATTAAAGTCTTTTCTATTTTCTCCCTTTTTAGTAATTACTTTAATTTTATAATTATTATTAACTCCGATTTCTAGTTTCTTGTACACTTTGTAGTAATTTTTTGTCTTTGTCTACAGTTGCTTTTAAACAACATCTGATTTAATATTAAAATCAGATTTAAATATTAGATTAATTATTTAGATATTTAGATTTAGATTGTATTTTAGTTACCAGGAATTTTTTTCTATTTTTTAATTGTATTTTTCAATGTATACATTTTTTTTAAAATTTTTTTTCCATTCCGATTATTTTATGTTTAAATTAGATATTTTTATACTTTCCAGTCCTTTTTTTTACCTACTATTTAGTTTTCAATCTAACTGTTTTCGTCATTTGATGCTTTTTCTAATAATTTTCCTCTATTTTCTATCTATGTTTTTTTAATGTCGAAATACATTTTTTTTTCTGTTTAATTTTATCATTAGTAATTTTTTGGTTTTGTTTAAATATACTGTTATATACTTTCTAATCTTTTTTCTTTACTTAAAAGTTATTGTTAAATTAATCTTAGTAACTTTGATAAATTTACAGTTATTTTTTCACTTTCTAGTTTTTTTCTTATTTTTCTACACTGAAAAAAATGTTTAGTCATATCACCAAAAATTTTGTTGGCTCAACTAAATTTTTAGTCATAGCAACAAAAATTTGATTGGCTCAAACAAATTTTTGTTGATATGACTAAACATTTTTTTCAGTGCAGTTACTTTTAAATAAATTCAATTTTTATTTTTATCGTTTGTAATAATTTTTCTACATTTTCCAATTTTATGTTTTTTCTCTACTTTCTAGTTACCTTTCAATAAATGACTAGCCATTTTTATCAATTTATAGTTATTTTATCACTTTCAAATATTTTTTTTAGTTTTAAGCAATTCTTCTATGTTTTTTAATTTATTATCTTTAAATTATCATTTTTTTTTAAATTCTATAATTTTTTCTTTCTTTTTTAGTTACTTTCTATCTTTCTAAAAATGTATAGTTATTATTTTACTGTCTAACAATTTTCTATTTTTCAATAAATTTGTATAATTTCCAAAAATATATCATTATTTTTTAAAATACTCTATTTCTTTATCTTTATTTTCTATTTTTTTTAATTTCTTATTCTATTTTGACTTTACAATAATTTTTCCTTATTTTTTTTTTTTCTATTTTTTTCTAGTTTTTCTAATAAACTTTTAGTTTATCATTATTTTTTTCTAGTAATTTTCCTCTACTTTACGAATATATCGTTTTTGACGTCTAACTTTTTTACCTTTCTATTTATTTTTTCTTCTCTTATTTAGTCACTTTTCTTAAATTTTCCATACTCCCATTATCCACCGATTTTCCTTCATTCTCTAGTTGTTTTACAAAAAATTCTTAAAATTTCCTCTCTCTGTCTATAATGATGGAAAAATTTGACAAAGTGTGCATTTTTTAAAATGTCAAAACAATGTTTTTAATGATATAATACGTATTTACATGAATTTAAATCTTAAGTGCTATTTAATACCCTGATGTTTAATTGTTTACACGCTGGCTGATTTTAATCTTTATTGAAGCTGTTGTATTTCAAAGCCACAACCTTGAGAACTTGTTTGAGTTTTAGGTGTAATGGATGTTCCATGTTTGCTCAACTTTTCTCAAAAGTATATTATATATGTATATGTATATATATAGCTTATTAGCTTCCATCAAGTTCTCAGAGTTGTAGTTTAGGACAATACTGTGTAACTAGTGTCAAATAAATTATATTTGTCAACTAATCTTTCTTTAAAGAAAAAAGTTACAGTTAATTAACTTTCAACTATACTTATGCAATTTATAACTAAATGAATTTTCAACAAGAGTGGCAAATTGACTTCATTTCAAATAAGAACAAGATTTCACCCACTTTCTTAATTGAAAAGTGGTTGAATTTGCAAGAAATTCCTAATAGTGCAATTGAATAGGAATCACTGGCTCTAAACTAATTTAAGTTCCTGAATGTTAAACTCGATGAAATTAGTTACGAAATCGTCGAGGATAACAAAATTACAGACATCCAATAATCCCAGTGTGCATCAACAGAAAATAATTCGATTTTCTAATCCGCAATACACGAAACTGGATACGCGTTCATAAAAAGAATATGTTCCAATTTTGTAAATGGGAAAAAACGCATAACCATATTATTTCCACACGGATTTTTTACACTCTCTGTATTCTTTTTAGTTCTTTCTTTTTATCTTCTTTTACAATGAAAACAAAAATTTCTTTCTGTCCCAAGCACGCCTTTTATCTCTCCTTCTTTTCTATGTAGTACACAATAGAAATTTGTCTGCCGGAGAAAATATGATTTTCTACTTTGAGCCAACCACAGTTTGAAAAATATGTCCCCGTTTACCTCGGAAACTTTACTTTATCAAATGAAAATAAGAGTTATGGAAAAACACATATATGACAAAAATATCAAAAAGAAAAGTAATTCAAGTTTTGAGAAATCAAGGAGACTTCGCGACAAAATGGGTTTGATGTCAAATAAAGATCTTTATATTTTTCCATTGGATATTCTCTTATTTGACTGAAAAAGAAACTGGGACGAATTCGTATATTATACATATAAATCTTTCTTTCTATCTTCTTCCAAGTCTCGTAATAACTTATCGTCAATATCACCTTTTTTTAACAGTTTTTTAACATCTTGTAGTTTTTAAATTAAAAACTTTCTTTAATATTGTATATTGTTTATTTAATACTTTAATACAGACCATTTCCGTCATAAGTAGGGAAAACAACCACTTTCGCCACTAGTGGGAAAAAAAACATTTTAGTCGCTAGATCAGAAAATGACCATTTTGTCACTAGTGGACGAAGTATCTTTCAGGTTTTTAACATTTCCTCGTTTTTAAAACCAAAATTTAGTAATTTTAAGTAATGCCTTCTACTTTCTGTATTTATTCTTTTCTAATATCTACAGCACTGTAAAAACAGGTGTCTTACAAGTGTCTAATTTTAAGACATAAGACGTTTAGAAAGCGTCTTACAGGCATTTTTAAGACACTATCTCAATGGTTTAAAATTAAGACACCCCAAAATGTCTTAAAAGTGAGGACAAAATAAGACACTTGTTTTTAGAGTGTAAATATAATCTGTAATAAGATAATCAGTTGTTTCTTACTTTCTACAATTTTTTCTTGTACTTTATCTATTTATTTATTTTCCTTCTTAGTTATTTATTTACTCACTGGTGTTAGTCCTATATTTTATAGTAGTTCTTTTAATTAAGTATACCTACTAATTTTCTTTAATCAGTTTACAGTTAATTATTTTACTAATTTTGTTTAAACAAAATTTAATCTCATCTTTTAAATTTAAATAATTTTTAAAAACTATTGATTTGTGAAATTAAAAAAAAATACTTAAAATATTTTAAATAATCATTTTTAATATTTACTTTTTCTTTCTTTTAATATGTAAAACCTTCATATTATTTATAACAATAATTTTAATTTCTTTAAAACAAATTTCATTATTAAATAATTTTTTTTTTTTCTATAACAAATTGAAATATTGAATTAGTTTGTTTTCCTTACTTTTTAGTTTTTCTATAGAAATTTCTAGTAATTTTTTATTACTTTTTTAGTTACCCTTTTTTTCAGTTACCTCCAGATTTATACTAGTTATTTCTATAGTCACTTTTCCAAAATTTCTGAATATTTTTTTAACTAAATAATTTAATAATAAATAATTTAATAATAATAGTTAATAATTATTTGATTACTTTCTAGTGATTTTTCCTACATTTTATTTCTCTACTTTATTTTCTTGTTATTTTCAAATTTTAGTACATTTTTAAAATTTTTTAGCTAATTTCTAGATGTTTTTTGATAACTCTGATAATTTTTTTCCTTTTCTAGTTATTTTTCTCGAATTTAAAAATATATTTGATTTTTGCTTTTCTCTGTAAATATTTAATCTATAGAATTATATTGTTATATTATTTTTTTCTTTCATTTGTAGATGTTTTTCTTGAAATTCTAATTATACATCGTCAATTTTAGTTTTTTATAAATTCAATCCCTTGTGAATTTTCTTTATTTTTTAGTTAATATTTTTCCCTAGTTATTTACGAATTCTCTAAGAATTTCTTTCACTTTTTAGAAATTATTTACTTTTATTATTACTTTTTGAGTTACAAGTATTTTCTAGTTATATCACTTAGATTTTGCAATGTTTTTTCTATTTCCAGAAATTCTTTTCTATTTTACAATTCCTTTTATTAATAAATTAGAGAAAAATAAGTTACTATTGAATAGTAAAAAATTACTAATTTTTAGTCAAAAACTACTAATTTGAAAGTGATATATCCTTTAATTAAAAAAGTAAAATTTTACTTTTTCAATTAATAGATATTTTACTTTCAAATAAGTAATTTTCTATACTAATAATTAATATTTTTTTACTGAAAATTAATAACATTCGTTACTATTCAATAGTTGCTCATCTTTCATTAATTAATTAAGTATTTTTTCGCTTTCCAGAAACTCTACCGTATTTTATCATTTTTTTTCTTCGATGTAATTTTACTTTTAGTTTTTAACGAATGCTTCTAGTTTTTTAGTTCCTCGTATTTCTTTTTCATTTTAGTTAAACTCTTTTAATAACAAGATTTTTCACGTTATAGTTATTTTTTTCAAATTTACTACTTTTTTAAAAAAGGTTTAGTTATTTTCTCCCTTTTACGAGTTCTTTTTTCTCATTGTCTAATTTTCTAGTTATTTTCATTCAATTTCAATTATTTTTACTTTTAATTTCTTAGATATTAATTTTAATTTTTTAGTTATTTCTTTAAGCTTTAATTATTTATTCGCTTCATTCTATCTTTTATCAATTTCAAGATTTTTTGTAAGTTTTGTATAAAATCCTTTCATTTTCTTCAGTAATGTTTCAATTTCAAAAAAAATTTAGTTTCAGTAATTTTTTTTAACTATTTTTTTATTTTTTCTTTACTCTTCTAATTTTTACTTTCCAGTTATCTTTTTATAATTATCCAAGGATGTTTCTTAGCTTAAGTAAAATTTTTTTTAATAACGTCACAATGTGCTTTTATGTGAGTCGCAAAATATTGTGAGTTTATCGAAAAAAAAATCCTGTTTTAATATTTAAATATTTTACCCTTAATATAATATCCAAATACATTGTCTCATTTTTCATATACTTTTTTTCAAATTCTATCTATATTTATTCATTTCCCAATGATGCAAAAATCAAAATCTATTTCAGAATGCGAGCCTTTAAAAATATTTAAGAAAATATCACTTTTTCTATGAGAAAAAGCTGAAAAAAAATATAAAAAGAGATTTTCCCAAGTAAATTCCAATTACTATTTTTTTGTATCTTCCTAATTTCCGATTTTCTCAAATTATGATTATTTAGAGTTTCGACATAAAAACTTTATACCAAAGTTGAATTGTTCTATTGAGAGTATATAAGTTTATTGGAATCCTCTAAACGGGAATCAGTGTTCCAATACTATGTAGAAGCAACTGAAACGAGAAAAGTTTTGCGGATTAATTCTTGTTTTGTTGACGGAAATGGACTAAGAGTGTCAACTGGTTTATTGGGAGCGATTCAAAATACATAACTTGCGAAACACAAAAACCTTTTATCTTCGTTCGGAAACTATAATGTCTTAAATTTTCACATTAATTGTCCTTTTTTTAGGGTTTCGTGATTCGGGACCGAAACCCTTATAGTGAGACTTTGTTGTCCGTCCGTCCGTCTGTCCATCCGTCCGTCTGTCCGTCCGTCCTTCTGTCCGTCGTTTACAGCTTGTGTATTTCTTGTACTGTGAAGAAATTTCAGTTAAAAGAAACATTTTTTTTTAATATTTAAAATTAAACGTTTATTAAATTGTTCCAGATTGTTATTGAAAGTAACATTATGCCATTTTGCTATAAAAAATAACATTTCAGATAATTCTATTTAATTTTCGAGGAAACATTGATTGTGATATGTTAGGTGTGAAATTGTCCTTTTAAATATTTTACAAAAAAAGAAAAATAATACAAAATACGTAAGAGGCATTTTATTTCTAAACGACCCCCTTCAGAAATAATTACCAATTTGAGATAATTTTTAAATCATTTTTTCTGATACTTACTAAGGTTAAATTACTTTTGGAATTAGCAGTTTTAAAAGAAAATTTCTAAATTTTACAATGATAAAAAGAATTTAGTTTAATTATATGTAATTTATAAACAAAATGTATTTTGAAAGTTAACCTTTTCAATATCTGAAAACACGTTGTTTTAGATTTTTTAAAAATATATCTTAAAATTCTCTAAATTTCTTGGGGTGAGTTTTCACTCTTTCTGAAGTGAAAATTCACTCCAAGAAATTTAGAGAGAAGAAAGCTTAAATATTCTAGTTTTTATTTCCGTAAAGCGAATAATAGACATTTTTATTAAAAAAGTTATTAAATAAAAATTATATAACTTTTAAGCAGCAAGATAAAACTCAATGACCCAAATGCTAAATCGAACTTATCTGTGTTTTTTTCAAGATTCCAAAAGAAATGAACTTCACAGTTAATTTCTTGATATTTAATTTTAGCAAATTATAAATGTAAACATTGGAGATTTCTGTTTGTAAACAAATCAATATGGTTGCGCAATTTCGTATAACCATAACTTCATTCCTCTCAGATAAAAATGAGCGCGCAACCATATTGATTTGTTTACAAACAGAAATCTCCAATGTTTACATTCATAATTTATTAAAATTAAATATCAAGACAGTAACTGTGAAGTCCATTTCTTTTGGAATCTTGAAAAGAACACAGGTAAGTTCGTTTTAGCATTTGGGCCATCGAGTCTTATCTTGCTGCTTAAAAGTTATATAATTTTCATTTAATAACTTTTTTAATATAAGAGATATAAAAAAGTGCTCTAAAATAAAAATATTCCTTATATTTTCCTGAGTATTTAAAAAACGATAACCTTGATACGATTGATAAAACAAAAGATTATAAAAAAAATTTCAAATTTTTTTTCGAAATTTTAATTCTCGTTAACTATTTATTATAAATATTTATGTAAAACGTTAGTCGTATTAAAATATAATAAAATTCTAAAGTTTCATTTTTTACAACCTGCCTGAAAATAACGTAAATTTCACTTTTAATCGCACCATTGTAAATTTTATAAATTTTTTTTTAAACTGCTAATTACAAAAGTAATTTGCTGCTAGACTGGGTCTGACAGACCCGGTAGACCTACAGCAGAATGTAGATTGAAAATAGTGAAAAAAGTGGCTCTAAAAAATCGGGTCTGTCAGACCCAGTCTAGTATTTGAGGGTTAAATATAGTAAAAGTTATACCCAAAATATTTTTTCCATTTAGAAATAGAATGCCCTATAAATTTTCCAACTTTGTATACAAAATTTGAAAAATGTTTAAAGGTCCATTATTTTCTGATAATACCGTCATCTCGCACTCATAATTTGTCTTGATTTCAGATAATCTCTCAAGGAATCAAATTGATGATAATTTGGTGAAATAATTCGTTCAACAATAATTGATTAATGTGCATTTAAAAAAATAATGGAGCAAATGCTTTTTCAAGAGCCAGGCTGGAAACTGGAGAGAAAAGGTTCTGCTCTTCTTTTGCGCAGAGACAGTTCCCACCTGAGACAGGCAAAAGTGTGTTTTCGCTGCGATGTCGAGGTTCGAGAGTTCGAGAGAGACGAAGAATATTGTGACGTAGAACCGGAAGTGTCAGCAAGTCCTCTTGCCATGTGCGCTAGTTGTCTGGCAGCACTTTGTGTCACTGTTGTACTTCCTTGGCTCTTAATTGGCGGTTAATAGAGCCAAATCCTAGAAAAATGTAAGAAATGAAGAAACAGACACCGAAGGAAAGAAAATAAAAGAAAATGAAGGAAAAGAAGAAGGTCCAGGGGAAATATAGAAGAAGAAAGGAGAAGAAAAAATGTACATGGTTGCAAAAAAAAAAATAATATTTTAATAGAAAAAAATCCTGAGAATTAAATTAAGAGTCAGATGTAACTTGATCGCCAAGAGGGGTAATTATAACTACAGACTGATCCCGTCTACTCACACTCTATAGAAAATAATTTTTAGAAGATATACCGGGGGGTTCGGGTGCCATAAAAAATAGAAAATGATTTTTGGAAGAAATACCGTAGGATTGGGGTAACATAAAAAGTCGAACGTGTTGTTAAAGAAGTATTATTACAGGAGGGTTGAGGTACCATAAAAAATAGAAAATAATTTTTGGAAGAAATACCGGGGGTTAGGGTGCCATAAAAAGTAGAACGTGTTGTTAAGTAACTATTAATACAGAGGGGTTGACGTACCATAAAAAGTAGAAAATAATTTTTTGAAGAAATACCGGGGGATTGGGGTGCAATAAAAAGTACAAATAATTTTTGGAAGAAATACCGGGGGGTTGGGGTGACATGAAAAGTAGAACGTGTTGTTAAATAACTATTAATACAGGAGGATTTGGGTACCATAAAAAGTATAAAATAATTTTTGGAAGAAATACCGGGGGGTTGGGGTGCAATAAAAAGTAGAACGTGTTAAATAACTATTAATACAGGGGGGTTGAGGTACCATAAAAAGTAGAAAATAATTTTTTGAAGAAATACCGGGAGATTGGGGTGCCAAAAAAAAGTAGAAAATAACTTTTGGAAGAAATACCGGGGATATTGGGGTGCAATAAAAAGTACAAATAATTTTTGGAAGAAATACCGGGGGGTTGGGGTGACATGAAAAGTAGAACGTGTTGTTAAATAACTATTAATACAGGAGGATTTGGGTACCATAAAAAGTGTAAAATAATTTTTGGAAGAAATACCGGGGGGTTGGGGTGCAATAAAAAGTAGAACGTGTTAAATAACTATTAATACAGGGGGGTTGAGGTACCATAAAAAGTAGAAAATAATTTTTGGAAGAAATACCGGGGGTTGGTGTGCCATAAAAAGTAGAACGTGTTTTTAAATAAACAACCTATTAAAAATGTTTAAAGTTTAGCGAGGAAGCTTCCTTAAGTGGAGGTGGAAGAGTCCACAGATAAGACTTCTCTTGGCGAACAAATTACAATTTCCCAAATTTCGCGTCGATATTCTACAATAATTCCAGTTTAAAGTTAGATATATTTATAAATTCACAGTCCTTGTAAAAAGATGAATCAAAAGTTCCTAAACGAAAATTAGATCGGACATGGCAGTAAAAAGTTATTAACAAATGAAAAATAAACAATCAGTAGCTATAGTAATAAACAGCTCGAAAAAAGTGTGGTCACTAGTTGGAAAAATAACCATTTCCATCACTAGTGAAAAAAGTGTTATAATTCTGACACTAATGGCAAAACTGTCCATTGTTGTCACTAATGAGAAAAATGACCATTTCTAAATTCTTTTTTCGTCACTAGTGTGATAAATGGCAGTTTTGTAACCAGTGTGTTTCCGCCATTAGAGAGTGATGGATTAAATCTCTAATTTAATTTTCTCTGAGAAACTTTTAATTCAATTTTTCAATGTTAATAAATAATACAGCCACACAAAAAATAGAAGTATCGGGGTTGAGGTATCAGATCCATATATTCCTATTTCTTTTGATTTTTGGATTATACGTAAAAAAGAAACTTTTTTTCTCTTAATCATATGTCTCCAACATCAAATTCTTGAGTTTTTCGCATTTAAAAAAAACTCATTTTTAAATAAAATATATATATATATCATATCTTGGTTAAAAATCATCGTAAAACAATTTTTAAAGAAGCATAGTAAAGGTAATAATTCAAGCTTATATAAATCAATTTGGAATCGGCTTTAGTTTCTAGTAGACAGATAGTGCCATTTTAACCATTTTTAGGTGTTTTTGAGGTTAGGGTCAAACCTAAAAGTGCTGGGCCAATTCTAATGGCAGATTCGGATTCAGGGCATCAAAATATATTGAAATATTTGGTTTCATACCTCACACCCGGTACTTTAATTTTTTGTGTGGATGTGATAATTATAAAAAAATATTCATTAATAATTGGACACCCTGTATATACATATTTTATACATGAAACTTCCGACCAATACTGATTTTGGATGCAGCTTAATATATTAAATATCCCGAGTTCAAGGTAGTAATTAACCTTCGTCTTTCTGTGATAGGAAAAGTTTAATTTTACAATAACTTTTGTGAAAAGTGAAAAATTTAAAAATTAACATTTTTAATTCACTGTGATTTTTTACGCATTGCCATTTTTTGTACAGTGCCATTTTTTATAATATGCATATATATAGATATATATACCTATATATTTTTTTTATTAATCATAATATTTACTTATAATTTTCTGTTTCTGTTTGAGTATCGATTAAATTAATTACTGTCACTAATTTGGTATTTTATGAAGCTCTTATCGATTAATATAAGAAAAAAATAAAATGGAAATTATTCGAGTCAATGAAAGGTCAAATTCGTCTTGTTATTAATAAGCTATCTCAGCTCAATTACAAATTGAGGCAATTTTGTTAACAATTATTTTCAATTGATAATGCTTTTTTTATACCTTGCGTGACAATCAATATTTCAATATTTCGATAAAATGATGTCATTTTATTCTCTACGTGTATTGTAATTGTTGATAACGAACAAAATATTAATCACACATCAGTGTAATTTTTTTGATATAATGTTCTTTAATGTTCTTAAAATAAAATTTGTTAATAAAAATCAATGTTACTTGTTACTATACATATAAACATAGCATTTTATGAAAATTTGTTAGAAAGCATTTTATTTTGTTTTAAAAGTCTGTTGTTGAAAAATCGCATTTTATAAAAATATAATTTTACATTTTACGAAAATGGTTGTGAATTTTAAAAACTGAAATGCATTTTAGTCGAGAATAGTTTTTAATTTATTAATGTCGTCACAAATTCGATTTGCATTTGGTATTTTAGTTTTTTATTACAGAAAAATGTAAATATAGAATATAAAAATATTAAGAATTAAAATATTGAGTTTCTTGATCTAATGTTTAGAAAAATTGTAATTTGTTGTAAATTCGAAAAATAAAATTTTTAAGATATTACAATATTGCAGTATTTTATATTGTAATTACCAAAAACAGCATTTTTTGGTTATGTTCCCACTGAACATAAGGACAAGAGAATACAATTTTTTGTATTATAATTATTCGCTGTTGCGTATTTAATATAATATTTATATGTAATATGTGTAAAAACATGTGTGTTTATATTTTTAATAATAAAAAGACAGAAATCATAATTATAGCTCATTTCTTTTATTCAGTTAATTTAATTAATAGAAACAATTTTTACGTCCTTCCAATTATTATTAAAAACAAACGAACGAAAAGGACATCGATAAAATAAATTCTTCAATTATTCATTTAATTAGTTATAGATTTGTAAAAATAAATTTGTTTTCAAGTATTATAAAACAAATAATGAATTTAATTCCATTTATTTCAAAAATTATTTACCATTTTTCAATAAACTACCATTTTTTAAAAAAGTTTGTTTTGATGATTTGGCGAAATTTTGAAATTTATAAATGTTTTTGTAAGTTTCTTTTTGTATATATATATATTTTAATTTCAAAAAATAATTTGTTGTAATTGTTCTTGTTTTTTTAAAAAAAAAATTTATTATTGTATTATGGAAAGAACACAATAAATTTTATAAAAGGAGGCTGGGTTCAGCTTCGAAATAATTGAATAAATAATTGAAGAATTTATTTTTTCGATGTTCCTTTTGTTCTTCTTCTGTCTTTAATAATTTAATTAAATTTCTACTATTTAAAATAAACTTATATAGTTATTTTTAATTTTTTAGGTTTTTTTTTCACTTTTTAAGAGCCACTTTTATTTTATGTCCATCTTTGACTAACTACACTGCAAACACAGGTGTCTTAAATTTTGCAAAAGTGTCTTAAACTAAGACGCTTTTGGTGTCTAAGACGCGAAAAGTGTCTTAAAACAAGACATATTTGCCGTCTTAGACACCAAAAGTGTCTTAATTTGAGACACCTGTTTTTGCAGTGTAGTAATTCCCTTTAATATATATATTAGCTTTTTAAGTATTTTTTTTCTAAGTAATTTTACTTTATTTTCCAGTTATCATTCTTTATTATTTATTTTTTAAAGGTTTTTCTGTTATTTTTAGTCTTTTATTTAAATGCCAGTTCTTTTTCATTATTTTTTATTTTCTTCCTAGATTTTTTAAACCAACTTATAGTTATTTTCTTCACTTTCTACTTATTTTTTCGTTCTTTATTTCTTTCTTCGATTTTCTTGTTATTTTTAAAATGTCTAGTAATTTCTTTTTATTTTTAGCTATTTTTTTTATTTTTAAATTCTTGTTTTACACTTAATAGTATAATTTGAAATTTTTAATTTATCTCTCATATTAAAATATTTTATATGAATAAAAACTTTTCTTTACTTTTATGCTATTTGATTTAAAAAGTAATATAAGTAAGCTCTAAGATTCATTATCTAGAATTTTTATTTTATAGAATTTCATTAGATACAATTTCCTTTTTGTCGAATTTTAATATTTCGAGTTTATAATTTTTACTTGAGAGAATTTTTAGTTCACAGAATTTATATTCAACAGAATTTTGATTTTTCAGAATTTATTTTTAATCGACGTTTTATATTTAAACAATTTGAATCATTCTGTTAAGTAAAAACTCGAATTTCTTTGAATTCGATTGAATAGTAATTGAAAAATCATAATTTTTTACAAAAAGTAAATTAAATCTAAGTGTTCAAGTGAAATTTCAAAAATACCTCGGATAAGAAAAAAAAAACTTATTTAACTTTGCGTGCAATTCATAACTTTGTATATGTATAGTGGATTAATGCAGACTAGGGTAATTATAAGCAGTTGAGCAAATTCATTAGTGTATCATTTGGAGCTTACATAATATAGAGGCATTTTAAAAAGTTACGTGGCCGCACATGTTTTTTTAGGGTGCACCTTAATTGTTCTCATTTCATGAATAATACCTAGTTTTATATTCACTCACTAAATATAATCGCAATTATTTAAATTCACTGCGTGAATTTTAATTTTTCCATTGAAATAAGAGTTGCAGTTTAAAATTATTCACTTATTTTATATATTTTAAAAATTTTACCATTATACCATCAGCGGAAAATTGTGCTTGGTACACGGAAAGAAAATTAATAATAAATTTTTTAAAAATGTTCTACAATTATTAGGAAGAAAGGATCAGAAAGAAAAAATTTCAGATTGGTAATTTTGGTAATATTTTTAATTTTAAACTTTAATAAAATTATATTAAAGTTACTGCCGATTATATATATATTATATATATATATATATTTTACGTAGTGTAATAAATTTTATTTTTATTTATTTTAGCTGAAATTCATACAATCATTTCTACGTTACTTAAAATTGAAAATTGTATGAATTTCATAAATTAAAATAAAAATAAAATTCATTACATTTGGCGCCCAACGTGGGGCTTTACTATTATTTTATTTTAGATGATTTTCATACAATTTTTTAATTAAAGTAAATTAATTAAAGTAAATTAAGTGAATTAGAGTAATTAATTAAAGTTTAATTAAAGTAAATTTAGTTTGCTTTAATCAGAAAATTGTATGAATTTCAGCTAAGATAAAATAAAATAATAGTAAAATTCATTACAGTTGGCACAAATTGAAGATCTAAGATATTGCAAAAGAATAAAAAATAATTAAATTAACGGATTTATTTGATTAATAAAAAAGAATATATAATTATATTTATAACTTTTATTTGAACAGTTGAAGGATGTGTGAATTAACGAAAGCTTAAATTGAGAATTGAATGAAATTGGTTTTAATTTACTTGATTGGCTTCAATTTTTATTAATTTTGAAGTCGTCAAGTGTCGACACCTACAAGTCAAAATGAGAAATTTAACGACGTCGATAAAGTAACAAACGCCTGATATCCTCTTATCATTCTGGCTTTTATTAAGTCGCCTATAAAATTGTCTTTTTCATAATTTTCAGCTTCTCCACAAGATGGCTAAACTGTTGTAATTTGAAGTCAAATTAAATTCAGTATAATTAACATAAAAGTCACCTAATAGAGCATTCTGATTATTTCAAGTTCAGTTTGATTTGTTTTTAATTTTTGGTAGAAAATCTAACTTAAAAAATAATTAATTTTAATGAATTGTAGTTAAATTTAATATTCTATATTTAACATTTTAAAATTTTGTAACTTCCCGAAATGAACTTTTCTGTCTACTTTAAACCTTTATTTGAATCCTGATTTACATTGTAATAAAATGCGCCTACAATTATTTTTAATAACAATTTTATTTATTTATTTACAATTATATATCTTTAAATATTTCGCAATTTTTGTTCCAGTTGCCAGATTTGGACAATCTAGACGAAAAGGTGAGTTGAAATTCATCGTTTTTTTAACCATTATAAAATTAAAACATAAAAAGTTAAAATTGTTTTTGTCAAAAGTTAATCCATTCATCTGTCAACTTATTTTTAAGTGACTTGTATGTGTCGTTGAACTTGGAAAAAAAAATTCTTAAAAAAGAATGTCACCTGTTTGTTATTACGAAAGGTTAAAGTTGCTACCTTGAATAATATATTTTCATAAAGTGTCAATTGATAATTCAAAAAACAAGACAAGTAGTCATTTTTAGAGCGTGCGAATGTCCCATAAAATTCATTACATGTAGAATTTTTTATTTTATGGACAAACTTCCTAAGGTTTTTACTTACGAGAGTTTAAATTTAGCAAAGTTTTCATTTCCTAGAATTTCAAAAGAATTCAATCTTTAAATACCAGAATTCCTATGTCAAAAATTGAAATTTTTGACAACATAATGAAATTTTGTTATTAGAACTGTTTTCATCCTCGATTCCAAAAGTCGTTAAATAACAATTTTTATGAAATACAAATTTATTGCGTGATAAAATAATACCTATTACATGTATATATAAAAAAATAAAAAATTTAAAATACAAATTAAACTCAAAAAAGTTTTTTTGTCTGGGTCACGTATAAAGAAAATTTATGCGTATTTTCCTTCGCTGAATCCGAAACAGAAATCAAAATGATTAGATAAGCTAAAATTTTTAAATAGTCTCAAAGAAACAATTTTTTGAGTCTTCGAGATATCTTATCTTTTGAGATAATCTCAAAATGTTGAACCAATCTATCAATTCTGATTCAAATTTAAGATTATTTAAATATTTAGAAGTAATCTACTAATTCTAACTTAGGATTTGGATTCAGCGATAAAAAATATGTAAAAATACACTAGCATAGTATCTCGGACAAAAAAAATTTTTTTTTTTTGTTTTTTCGAGTTTTTGAACCCGAAAATACAAAATACAAGGCAATAATGAAACAAATAAAATTAAAGGAACTCAGTTATTGTTTGGCGAAAAACGGATTAAAAAGAATGTTTCGCATTACGTGAAAAAATATTACGTGTAAATTGCTATTAAATCTATTAACGTTATTCGTTTTTATGAATGAGTTGAAAAAACTGTTACATTAAAGTTTATCAATTCAGACCTTGTGTAGACTGCTTAATTAGTTTTTTTGTTTTTAATCTTCGAATATAAGAACACATGGAACTTCGAGGTTAAACTAATATCATATACATTAAAATCAAGATGAACCTTGAGAGCACGATCTTTAACTAGACTAATACTTTACAAATTTTAAATCATTTTGGTAAAAATAGAATTCAATTTAGAAGGAATTTCTTTGTTATTTTTCATAACTTTTTAGAAATCTTCATAATTATATTTATAGTTATTTCCTATACTTTCTATACATAATTTTTGTTTAATTCTGATACTTTTATAATTTTCCAATTTTTCTTTAATTTTAAGCTTTCATTTTCTGTAATTTTCTCTGAAGTTTGGAGTTTTTTTCTTTAATTTGTCATCCCATTTTGATTTGTAGTAATTCTTCTTCGGTATTGTAATTTTTCCTTTTCTAGTTACTTTTCACACTTTCTAGTTTTTTTTTAAAGTAGAATTTTGTTTATTCTTAACTATTATTAAAAAAAATTTGATTAATTATTCTTCAATTTCAAGTTATTTTTCATAATTTATTAATTCTTCTTCATTGTTTTAATTTTTTCAATTTGTCTTTCTTTTTTCCCTCCCTTCTAGATCTGAATTAGTGCAAAATCTGTCACTTTTTCAAATAAAAACTTTTTTTGTTAAATTTCTTTTTTAGTTTATAATTTTTGTTTATTTTCATTATTTATTCCTTTTTAGCTTTATAGCATTATTTTCCCTGTTCTGTAGTATTTCCTTCATTCAATAGTTATTTCGAAACTTTCTATTAATTCTTTCTTTTTGTAACTTGATTGAGTTTATAATCGATGTACTCGAGTTTCATTTTATTCTCTATTCTTTTCATTTTTTCCCGTTATTGATTGTAAAATGTAATTTTTGTACCTAAATGTACTGCCTAGTCTAAATAAATGACTGTTATTATTAATAATAATTTTATTTACTTCTTAGTAATTTATCATGTTATAACAAAGGGAATTTGATTTTAATATAATTTAGAAAATATACAATTATTTTTTTAATATTTTTCTGTCAGATTTTTGTGAAATTTTGTTTAAATTACTGGTGAAGACATACAGTCTAGTTCGTAAAACGTTTAATGACGGAAATCAGTTCATGAACTTTGAATAATTTAGACAAAAATAAAGTTAACTTGATAAGAATGTGATTATACGTACAGTAATTTGCTCAAAGATATCGGGCCAATAATTGTTAACGAATCCATTTGCAAAGTAATGTGATGACTAACTTCGGATTTTGTTTTATTTAAGTAAAAGGAAATTGTTATTTTTACTATTACTTTTTTAGTTCTTTTTACAAATTGCTTTTTAATATAGGTATATTATTATTTATTGCATTTAAATGAGGAAAATGAATTAAATTAAATTATTTAAATTAAAATTGAATGAAAATAACTTTTAAAATACATTCTTGTATAAATATAGAAAAGTTTAAATAAAGAATTGATGTTCAATTAAAACGTAAAACCCTGTTGAGAGATTTTGAAAATATCCACGTGTGCCAAGTTACATCAACCCAAATCTTTGAGTTGAGAGACACATACTGCCGAAACGTGGCGTGGTTAAGAATATTGATGCCTAGACCATCAACTAAACCTAAAACTACAGAAATATACGATTTAAGTGCATTCGAAACAATACTTGACCTCTTTTGAAATTTCTATTCTACTGTTTCGTTTTAAAAATTTTCGTTTTGAAATTTATGTATTGTTGTCAAATGCAGTGACTAAAAATAGCTTAAAATTTGTTTTTTTTTTTTTATAAAACAGTCTTGTATGCCTTAAAAAACTGTTTCTGGTTTTTTATTGGAGTTGCTCCATGAATTTGGGGGAAAAATATTAGTATTAAATTAGTTTTTAACATAAGTAAACATTTTTTGTCAGTTTTTAATAATTATTTTTTGTATCCATAAAAAAGCAAGATTTAACAACTTATATTCAGTTGAAAGATTTTAGGACACTTTAAATCCAATTAAACATAAATTATCCTTATTCGAGGAAAGTAACGGTTTTATGGACCTTTAAGGCTTAAAAAAGCAGTAAAAGTGCCATCCCCTTGGTCGCAAATTGCAATTTTAAAAAAGAACTGAAGTGAAAAGAAATTATATCTTCTTGCTTGTAAAACAGGACACGTGTCAAATTCGGTGAAAACAATCTTTTTTATCCAAGCGTGTAGATATTAGTGCTTTGCCAATTTATATGTATTTTCATCGCAGATAAAAGTCAGCTATAGAGCCTGAAATAGAAAATCCTCAATCACACAATTTGAGGAGAATTAAATAATTATTATTAATTATTAGGAATTCAAATTTCCATTTCAGATGAATCCAATTTTAATTAATCGAGGATAGATACGATAATTTTTGCTTAATTAATCATTTCTCTCATCTTCATAGAATGCATATAAAGGCTCTAATTATAGTTTAAAGTATTGTGCATAATAAAATTTATGTGACATATAATTCAATTAATATAATAATTGGACATTCTGTTATATACATCTATTTGCAGAAATGAGTCTGGGTTAAATATAATTCGATAGAAAGGATGTTGTACATTAATTAATAAACTTGGAAAGTGGTTATTACTTGATATGCATAATAAATTTGATGTGCTTAATTTTGGCTACATACAAATTGGATAAAAAAAAAGTTTGATTGGGTGAAATTTTGATGAATCTGAAATTAGGAGGAAAAGGGTAGAAGTAGATTAAAATATAATTTTTATCTACATTATAATATGGTCAATTTTCTTAAGGCAGGTTCTCACTCTAACGTTTTCCGATTAGGCAAAGTCCGACTCTGAATAAAAATTAATACAAAATTAAATACGATACAATTTTTAATTATTCATATAACAATTCTACAAAACATACTTGGTCTAAAGTATCAAAATATGAACAACCAACCATTAACGGACTGACTCAACAATCCAGGAATTTTAGGGTGGTCTGTAAAGGATGGTATTACCAAAATTTATTTTTATGTTAAGTCAGATTTTCTAGAATCGGTTACTATGTTTAGTTTTAATTCTTCAGGATAGTCTAGGAAGGATCGGAGTTTCAAGAAATATTGGTTTCTATGATTAGCCAGATTTTTTAGGGTCCATATGTTAAGTATTGGATTTTCAAAAATTGGTTGCTATCTATGTTATGTTGGATATTTTAAGGTCGATTTGTAAAAGATCAGATATTTAAGAATTGGTTTCTACATTTAGATTTAGTTATTAGGGTCGGTCTGTAGATGGTAGGATTTTTAAAAATTGGTTATCTTATATGTTTAGACAAAGTTATTAGGGTCGGTCTGTAAAGGATATGGTATTTCCAAAATTTAGTTTCTATGTTCAGTCGGATTTTTTGGGTCGGTCTGTCAATAATTGGATTTTAAAAAATTTGTTTCTATGTTTTGTCGGATTTTTTTGGGGTCTATCTGTGAAGGATTGGATTTTCAAAAATTGGTTGCTATGTTAAGTTGGATTGTTTAAAGAATTGGTTTCTATATTTAGTTTTAGTTATTAAGGTCGGTCTGTAAAGAATGGTATTTCTAAAATTTGGTTTTTATATTTAATCAGAGTTTGTCAGACAGTCGGTCTGACAATAATTGGATTTTTAAAAATTGGTTCCTAGATTTCGTCGGATTTTTTAGAGTCCATCTGTGAAGGATTAGATTTTCAAAAATTGGTTGCTATGTTTATTTGGATAGTTTAGGGTCGATCTGTAAAGGTAGGATATTTAAGAATTGGTTCCTATGAGAAGTTTTATTTTTTAGGGTCAGTCTGGGAAGAGTCGGACTTTCAAAAATTGGTTTCTATGTTAAGTCGGATAATCTAGGTTCGATCTGTAAGGGATCGGATATTTAAGACTTGGTTTCTATGTTTAGTTGTAGTTTTTAGGGTCAGTCTAGGAAGAAACGGATTTTTAAAATTGGTTCCTGTGTTTAGTCGGAGTTTTAGGGTCGGTTTGTAAAGGATGGTATTTCCAAAATTTAATTTATATGTTTAGTCGGATTTTTAAGATTCGGTTCCTATGTTTAGTTTTAATTTTAAAGGATAGTCTAAGAAGGATCAGAGTTTCAAGAATTATTAGTTTCTATGTTTAATGAAGGTTATAGGGTCGGTCTGTTAATGATTAGATTTTTTAAAATTGGTTTCTATAGGTTTCATCGGATCTTTTAGGGTCCATCTGTAAAGGATTAGATTTTCTAAAATTGGTTGCTATGTTAAGTTGGATTGTTAAGGGTCGATCTGTATAAAAGATCGGATTTTTTAGGAATTGGTTTCTATGTTTAATTTTAGTTTTTAAGATCGGTCTGTAAAGAATTGGACTTTCAAAAAATGGTTTCTATGTTAAATCGAATAATGTATAGGATCGATCTGTAAGGGAATTGATATGTAGGACTTGGTTTCTATGTTTAGTTGTAGTTTTTAGGGTCAGTCTAGGAAGGAACGGATTTTAAAAATTGGTTCCTGTGTTTAGTCGGAATTTAAGGGTCTGTAAAGGATGGTATTTCCAAAATGTGATTTCTCTGTTTAGTCAGATTTTTAAAAATCAGTTCCTATGTTTAGTTTTAATATTACAGGCTAGTCTAAAAAGGATCTGAGTTTCAAGAATTATTGGTTTCTATGTTTAGTCGGATTTTTTATATGTGAACATGTGAAGCATTGGATTTTCAAAAAGTGGTTGCTTTGTTAAGTTTGATTGTTTAGGGTCGATCTGTAAAAAATCGTATATTTAAGAATTGGATTCTATATTTAGTTTTCGTTTTTAGGGTCGGTCTGTAGATGGTGGGATTTTTAAAAATTGGTGATCATGTTTAGACGGAGTTATTAGGGTCGGCCTGCAAAGGATGGTATTTCCAAAATTTGGTTTTTATGTTTAGTCAGAATTTTAGGGTTGGTCTGTCAATGATTGGGTTTTTAAAAATTGGTTTCTATGTTTCGTCGGATTTTTTAGGGTCCATCTGTAAAGGATGGTATTTTCAAAAATTGGTTGCTATGTGAAGTTGGATTGTTTAGGGTCGATCTGTAAAAGATCAGATATTTAAGAATTGGTTTCTTTATTTAGTTTTAGTTATTACGGTCGGTCTGTAAATGTAGGATTTTTAAAAACTGGTTATTTTATATGTTTAGACGGAGTTATTATTTTTTAGGGGCACTCTGGGAAAAATCGGATTCTCAAGAATTAGCTTCTATGTTTAGTTCGAGTTATTAGAGTCAGTCTGCGAATGGTAGGGTTTTTAAAAAATTGTTATCTTACATATGTTTAGTCTGAGTTATTAGAGTCGGTCTGTGAAGGATGGTGTTTCCATAATTGGGTTTCTATGTTTAGACAGAATTTTAGGGTCGGTCTGTTAATGATTGGATTTTTTAAAATTGATTTCTATGTTTTGTCGGATTTTTTAGGGTCTCATCTTTGCAGTATTGGATTTTCAAAAAATTGGTTGCTATGTTAAGTTGGATTGTTTAGGGTCGATCTGTAAAAGATCGGATGTTTAAGAATTCGTTCCTATGATTAGTTTTATTTTTTAGGGCCAGTCTGGGAAGAATTGAATTTTCAAGAATTGGTTTCAATGTTTAGTTGGAGTTATTAGAGTCGTTCTGTAAATGATAAGATTTTTAAAAATTGGTTATCATATATGTTTAGTCGGAGTTTTAGGGTCTGTCTGTAAAGGATAGTATTGCCAAAATTTGCTTTCTATGTTTAACCGGATTTTTAAGAATTGGTTCCTATGTTTAGTTTTAATTTTGAAGGCTTGTCTAGAAAGGATCTGAGTTTTCAAAATTATTTGTTTCTATGTTTAGTCAGAATTTTTGGGTCGGTCGGTCCATGATTGGATTTTTAAAAATTGGTTTTTATGTTTGGTCGGACTTTTTAGGGTCCATCTGTGAAGGATTGGATTTTCAAAAATTGGTTGCTATGTTTAGTTGGATATGTTAGGGTCGATCTGTAAAAGATCGGATATTTAAGTATATGTTCCTATGTTTAGTTTAATTATTAGGGTCGGTCTGTAAATGATAGGATTTTTAAAAATTGGTTTCTAATATGTTTAGACGGAGTTATCTAGTCGGATTTTTTAGGATCGGTATGTGGAGAATCGGATTTTCAAAAATTAGTTATTTTTTTTATCGGATGTTTTAGGGTATGTCTGTTAATGATCAGATTTTCATATTTTCGATTCTTTAGACCAAGTATCGATTTTGTAGAATCGGTTCACTTCACGAAGAAATAAAATTCGAGAATTCAGAAAATTTTGGGTTCTCTCACCCAGATCCGGAAATGCACAGCTATTGGCTGTCAACGACGAACAGACGGACGGATTCTAAAGTCTCGTATCTGCCCTTGGCCACGAGATCCTGAAAAAAAGAACGAAAAAAGAAAGAAAATAAACAAGAAAAGAAATTAGATATCTGTTGAATTTTAATTGAGCCAAAAACGAGTTACAACCGACGTTTGCATAATATCAGGTTTTAAAATATTTTCAGATATTACATTTGAATAATTGTAATTCTGCCTTCTTTATGTTCGCAATTTGCTTTTCTCATTCATTATGGCGGGTTTTATGTTTCTATAGTAGAATATAACCCCATTCGCTTGAGGAATATAATAGTCATTGTGGATTTGTGTTTTAATGTAAATGGTCACTCATGCATACACACACACATTGATATTTGATGTGTATCGATGAGCAATACATGCTCGCCTTCATCCCGTATATGGTAGCTCTTGGTAAACAACAGTGGTTGCCAAATCGTGGCTGCTATTTATAAGTCAAAAATCATTTGCACAACGAAAGCTTAACATCGTCTTTAAGCTATGTCTGCAAAGCAGCTCTTTTACATACTCGTAGTATTTATTTTTTTATGAAATTAATCCGCGCGGTATATAGTTTTAAAAATTTCTGTCCTTTAAACAATGCGTTATTAATCCGGCTTACATTGATGCGGATTACAATTTGGTTTATCTAGTTCCAACCGCAGTTTCAATCGATTATGGTTGGTATAAATGACATAACGAGAATTACTATTGATTTTACTTTTGATCAATCTCAATTTTATTATTAACTATTATGATTGATAGATGATATTGTTATAGTTTTTGACAGTAAGATCGATGATACGAAAATTTTTAATTTCTTAAGAAATAATGAAGAAATTGTGTAATACCGTCTCACATTTATTCTCATACACGTGAAAAGGTAACAATGCTTGTTCAATATTCTAATTAAATTCTGAAATTCATTATTATACGACTCAATAAATAATTTTAATGTCAGGTAAGTTAAGTCGTCAGGAAGTTCGTGTTTGATTTTCTTCTACTGTTGCTCTTCTAATTGAACCAATATGTTAGGATCCAGGTTTCCAATTTTGATTTTATACCTAAACCTATCGAACATTGTACTGTCAATAACACTGTGTTACTAAATTTCAACAAGTAATAAAACGTTTTATCGGATCTATTGGAAGTTGTAGGTAATAAAAAAAAAGAAAAAAAACTATTAAATCTTTGTGACATCCACAAAACACTTGTTTTGGAGCCAAAAACCCGTTTTTAGATAGATTCACGTACGTAACACCCCGAAACATCGCCATTTTTTATCGAAATCAAAAAGTTTTTTATTTTAGTTTAAATCTTATAATCAGCCCTTTAAAACTGTATAAGATTTTCTTTATTATCATTTAAATTCATGAAGGTATTATAGACTAAAAACCACACTGGCAAAAATATTTCCGTGGAATTGCAATTATATTTATAATACATTAAATTATATTGAACATAGGATGGTACAAAAAAAGTAAAGTCGAAATTTTAAATCTCACACCTTCTAGGATTGTTCTATGTCGAAGAAAAAAATACCACTGTTTTTTGTTATAAAATCAAAAAATATTTAGAGGTCGCCCAAAGTGCTCAAAGTTTTTTACTATTTTTTTGACAATTTTCTGCATTATTTTCAATCTATATTAGCATAAATATAGACTTTTAATAATTGTTTTATGTAATTGTTAATTTGTTTAAACAAGTTATTGTTTACTTACAACTATTTATCAAATTAGGCTACAAAGTTGCAAGTTTTTCTCAATTTTTCGTTTTTTAAGACAAATGTAACCAATTACTAACAACAAACTAAACTAGGTGTGAATTCTGTCCATTTCATGGACACTTCGCTTCCAAGGAAGCAAAACAATTTGCTTCCTCATAGAGGAAGCAATAATTTAATAATATTTTAAATATTTTAAGTTAATAAAAACAAAAATTAAAAAAACATGAATTATTTTGATTAAAAAGATACTAATCATATTCAAATTTAGGTTCAAATTTAGATATTTATGATTTTAATAACCAATTTAAATTTTATGGAAAATCCTCTACAAAAAACTTTATGCACGCATACAGTTATAAGAAAGTGAAATTTTTGCTCGGGTCTATTGGACCCAGTCTAGCAGGTAGGTAAAAAAAACTGTAATATGTTAATAATTAAATCTGTCTAAAAATGATTTATTATTATCTTTGAATCATAAATAAATCATAAATAAACCATAAATAAATCACAGAGTTTTCGCAAAAAATTGTATGTTTTGGAAACAATGAAATATTGTATTCTTAATAATGTGGTTTCTCTTTATTTAAGGGGAGTCACCTGAGAAATTTAAACCCATCGAAATATGTTACTTATCGGTGCAAATTTTGTTTCTGGGATTATTTTGGATGTAAAAGAATGACATATTATCAAGATTAAAAAAAAAAAATTAAAAAAAAATTTTTTTTTTTTGAAAAATTAAAAAATGTTAAAACCCATACGATATTTTGTTTGAAATCTTAAAAAAGGCATATAAAAAAATTGGCATTAAAAAACTATGAAAAATTGTAAGAGATAAATTTTTACAACAAAAAAAAAATTTTCAACAAAAAGAAATTTTTTTTTAATTTTTTTTTTTTTAATTTTGATAATATGGCATTCTTTTACATCCAAAATAGTCCCAGAAAAAAAATTGGCACCGATAAGGAACATATATTTCGATGGGTTTAAATTTCTCAGGTGACTCCACTTAATGAAAAAAATTTGATGATTTTCATTTCTCCCAAAAAATATGTTTTTTTCAGCCAATCAAAAAATTGCTTAAACAGACTTAAGGTACATGTTTAAAGCTTTAAAAATCCACTTATAAATTTTATTTATGTCTATTTTTGGTGTTACTATAGCTATTTGAAAAAAACGACTTTTTAAAAAAGTATCTTTACATTTCTTGAAATATTTAAAAAAAATATTAAAGACACATTAATTTAAGCTAAATATTCTTTTTCTACAGGTTCTGGCAATAAGTTTTAAAAAAAAGACGTCCCGATATGTTCATTAGGCTCTGAGCAATCAGCGTTTGAAAATCGCTCGGGTCCAGTAGACCCAATCTAGCAGTTACGTTAAATCCCGATAGTCTAGCCGTTGAGGGTTAATATTATTAGTAATATTATTATTATTACAAGCAACGGCTAACATTGGAGGGCTAAAAATATATACAATTAATTAATTTCAATGATAATTTTACTAAAGTTAGTGTTATTTCTTATAATAATTTTCAAAAAATAATGATAAAACAAAAAAAAAAGTTTCTTAAACAAAACTAAACAATTATAACCAAAATCACTAACAAGATTTTAAAATAAAAATCAAAACTCATGCGCAGAAGGATCCCTGTATAGCTAAATATGCGCAGTAACAAAAACTTCAAAAAAAAGTTTGTTCAGAAAATTTTTCATGCATGTAAAGCTCAATAAACATGTAAACAGAAATTTCAGACACATTGGGTACGATATGCATTTTTTAAAAGTAAATCGTGTCTAAATTATTTTACATATAACAAGAGATGAATATTTGATTTTTGTTGGACTTAAAAAAACAAAAAAAAACGGAAAATTCGAAAGAATTGTAGCAATTAATAAGCACCTTTAAATCCAACAGTACTCTCCTAGTGCAATACAGCGCATGTGTGGCATTCATGATTCACTACTGCGCATCTGTAGCACTCAATTTTCACTACTGCGCATGTGAAATTGACCTAGTTAACTACTGAGCATGTGTAGAAGTAACGTATGACTACTGCGCACATGTGGCCCTCACGATAAACTATCTCGGACATGTAGCGCTCAATGTTAACTACTGCGCATGCGTTACTGCGCATAAAAATGTATTTTAATCAGAAAAAGCGAGTAGACTTAATAGAAGTGGTGAACGAACGAACGAACGAACGAACAAACGAAAGAACAAACGAAAAATTTTTCAAATTTTCGAAAATCAACATCATTTTTATGTATTAATGCACGATTTTGCATATGCAACTGCGTATAAAAATGCTTCACTACATAAAGGACTCACTATTTTTTAATATACCAATAGGAAAAAGTAGGTTAACTTAATAAAATGGACAAACTAACGAAAAAATGAACGAAAAACTGGTTACATTTTAATATAGTAAAGGATTATTATTATTATTATTATTATCATTATTTTACTAGGTGAAAATTATGTCCATTTCGTGGATATTTCGTTTCAAAGTTAGCAAACAAATTTGCTTTCTTATAGAAAAAGCAATATATTAATAATATAAAATTTAATTCGAGAAATTCTTTAAAAAAAGGAATTTTAAGTGCAAAAAAATGAAAAAACATCAATTTATTTACGAATTTTCGATCAATTATAAAAGTTATATAGGTCAATCGATTCGTTTTGAGATAAGGAATATGTTTTTTTCATTCATTAAGTTGTATTTTTAGCTTGGAAAAAAATTTTGTCAAAAAACGATTTTTTTCGATGAAAAAAGGTGCTCAACAAAATTTGATTGGGTATTTTCAAAAATCCCTGTGTCCAAATTTAGATATTCACGAGCTTAAAAAGTCATCCAAATTTTATTGAAATCCGTTGAAGCGTTCTCGAGATATCCTGGCGACAAAAAACGCTATACACACCCACGTACACACACACACACACACACACACACACACACATACATCTGGACATTTGCTTAGGAATGAAAATTTACGCTTTTTAGATGAAAATGAGTCGATTTAGACTATTTTTGGAAAATCGAAAATCTTAACGATCACAAAGCTTCCTCTATGAGAAAGCAAAATAAAAATTTTATCAATTTTTTATCAAATTAAGCTACAAAAGTTGCAGATTGTTCTTCATTTTGAAACATTTACACTAATTACTAATAAAAAAAACTTAATTTAATAATTTTGTCAATTGTTTAAACAAACTTTGGAAATAAAGAAACCGCAGTAAGAATTTTAAAAATTTGGCTTCTGCCACTATACTTAAACTAAAAGCCTGTACAGAACATATTGATATTAATTTTATAGTTTTTCATTTATGACGACGATTTGAATTAGGTCAAATTAAGAAAAAATTGCAACCCTGTAGCTTAATTTGATAAAAAATTAAAGTTAAACAATAATAATTTGTTTCAACAACTGATTCAATTGTTATTATTGAGTTTGTTGATGTTATTAGTAACAAGGTTTCATTTGTCTTGAAAAGTTGCAACTCTGTAGTCTAGTTTGACAAATGTATTTAAATAAACAAGAATAATTTGTTTAAACAAATTTACATAAAACAATTCTTAAAAAGCTATATTTATGTTATTTATTGAAAATGGTGAAAAAATATGTCAAAAAAAATATTTCTTAACGCGTGTTTTTGAGTTTTATCATTTTTTGGGGTTTTAGGAGAATCATAAAAAATGGTTAAATAAAGAATTTGGCAATATTCATTAAAAAAAAAAAAAAAAAAGTTATTTTTTCCTATATGTAAAATACATGGGAAACTTTAAGCGTTTTGAGTGACCTCTAAATGTTTTTTGATTTTAAAACAAAAAAACCAGGGGAATTTTTTTCTTCGACATACAATAATCCTAGGGGTTCAGAGCATTAAAATTCCGACTTTACTTTTTTCCCTTATGTATTTTTGGGCCACCTGACGCGACCCTATATAATGAAAACAGTATTTTTTTCAGTGCAATCAAAAATTTGATTTTTTCAATTTTAAGACAAAATTTTATCTTTTATCTTATTATTTTTTTTCGTAATGTACATCAAAAACTTAGTAAGTTTTCAAAAAAACTTTAATTGTATGTCTTGAAATTTTAAGTATATTTTTACTTTTTAGTAATTTTTCTTAACATATAATTAGAATGATCCATTTCTTAAATGTACCTTCACTTTTTAGTAATTTTTGTATAATGTTTAATTTTTTTTTCTTTTAATTAATCATTGTTAATTATTATTGTTAATTTTTTTAACGTCTAAATATTATATCCTTTTTATTTATTTCTGTATTTCGTTTATTCATTTTTCATTAATTTTTTGTTATTTATATTTCATTTAACATTTTCTTTAATTTATTTTTTGAAATTTCTGCAGTTACTGTATTTAATTTTTTTTTTCACTTTCTGGTTATTTATCTTCTTTACTTAAATGACTTGCTTGTCATTTTTTAAAGAATTTTAATAGCTTTTTTTAATTTTTAATTAATTCTTCAAATTCTGAATTATTTGTTACCTTTACAGTAATTTTGTCAATTTATACATGTTTCTTTGAACTTCCATTATGATAAATTTTATCTCCCTCTAGTTATTTTTCTCGAATTCAAAAATATTTTTTATTTTCCAGTCATTTTTCTTCATTCTTCAGTACTTTATTTGTAGGAACTTTTCTACATCTTCAAAGTTTCAAATTTAGTTATTTTTCTCAATTTCTAAACATGTTTCTTACTTTCTCAAATTATTCTTTTTCAAAATCCCGATATTTCATCTGTCATAAAATTATCCAATTTTTCTTTCTTGATTGACAAGAATTATGTTTTTTTCTTTCTTTTCATTTTCTAGTTATTTTTATTTAATTTCAATTATTGCTCTATTTTTCAGAGATCTACTTATTTCCCATTTTAAAAATGTATTTTTATTTTTTATCAATTTTCATCTATTTTCTTTAATTTCTAAAATTATTTTTCACATTCTAGTAATTTTTTCTTATGTTTTAATTTTTAGTTGTTTTAACATTTGCTTGGTATTTTTTTACATATTTCTAGTAATTTTTCCTTAAATTCTAGTTATTTATTTTTAATGTTTGCTGTTTTCTCATTTTAGCAGTTTTTAACATCATCTAATTTTGAACTAAATAAATTGAGATATATTTTCACATTTTAAAAATATTTTTTTTTTTTTTTAGTTATCTTGTTTGAGTAATTTAAATATGTTAATGTTTATTAAAATATCCAAATACTTTTTTCTTATTTTCCAAAGGTTTTTGTTCTGAATTTTCAGTTATTTATCTTCACTAGTTATCACTTATCAGTTTATTTATTTTTTATTTTTTAGTATTAGGTTCTCAGTTTTTTTTTTTTTTAATAAATTTATAAATTATTTCCTTTTTTAGTCATTTAATCATTTTTTAGTTTTTTGTTCTCACTCCTTTGTTAGTTTTCATTTTACAGTTATTTTTTGACTTACTAATATTTTTTAATTTTTTATTAATTCCTTTATTGTTTAATTATTTTTCTCCATTATCGTATTTTTTCTTCAATTTTTACATGTTTTTCTTATTTTGTAATTTTTTTCAGTTATTATTTTTAAAGATCAAGAAAATGTTACTTTCTAGTAATTCTTCGTTCCATTTTCGTTATCTTTTTTATTTTTAGCTATTTTTTTCTTTCTAGGGGTTTTTAACATCTTCTAGTTTTTAATTCTCTAAAAATTAAGTTTTATATTAAGTTTTATATTTTTATATTATATTTTTTTATATTTTTTATATTTATATTTTTTTATTTTATATTTTTGATTGTACATTTTTCTAGTGTATTAATATACTTACTATAGTGATTTTTTTTTTTTTTTTAGTAATTCCTTTTTTTTACATTCGCATCATAAATGAGGTCTTAAATTTATGCGATTATGAAGTTTTGCTAATTCCCACCTTTCTCGACGTTTTGAGACCTCCTGATTCCGAAAAAATGGGTTTTACGAAAATGTCTGTCTGTCTGTCTGTCTGTCTGTAGAAAAAATTATGAAATTGGATAACTTGAGTAAAAATTGTTTGATCAAGTCCATTTTTGACACACTGTTTTAAGGCCTAAAAATACAGATTAAGTTCGTTAGCCAGCCATTTCGAACCAAAAATGTCAAAAATAAAACAGTTTCAAAAATCAAAAAAAACTTCCAATTTTTTAAATTTTTCAATAAAATTTTTTCTTTAATTGTTTTTTTTAAACATTTTACAGTTATTTTCTTTATCTTCTAGTCAGGTCCGGCTTAAATGAATTTTCCGTAGTGTTGAGAGCACCACCTTTAACAAAAAGTTGAATAATAATTACATTTTATATTTGTTGTAATACTTGGAAAAGAATTTATAAAAAAGAAATGTACAATGCAAAAACATGGTGTCTTAAATTGGACAAAAATGTCTTAAATTGAGATACTTTTGGTGTCTAAAACACGAAAAAGGTCTTAATTTAAGACATTTTTGAACAATTTAAGACACCTGTTTTTGCAGTGTACATTGAATTATTTATAATTTTTTACGAAAATTATTTTGACACTTACATTATCGTTATTACCTCTGTTTTATTTATATCTATTGTTGATAAAATAGTGTAAAATCAATTTTATATGTTTTTTTATATATTCTATAGTTGAAAGACCTTCAGTTTCAATAGGATCGTTAAATTTAATCGCAATCGTAATGTCGCTTAACAAAAGTAATTAAAATAAAATAATGCAAATATATATATATATATATATATTGCCACAAGAATCTTCAGACCTTAATTGTATTATAGTATAGAGGTCAGAATCAGAATTAGGTCGTCATAGTAGCTGTTACGATTATAACCGATAAGGGAGAAAATCTGTCTTATATGGTAGGACAAGTACATTGAATACAAGGTCGTCTGGACAATGACTGGACAGTAATTATTTTGTTTTAGAAATTACAAATAACAAGATTTTTCTTATAAAATAAAAACATGACAATTGAAATATACTATATGAATTTTATATAAAATTGATAGATTATTGTAATAAATGGAAAAATTGCATTGTGATTTATTAATTGACTTCTTGTGTACTTTTATGCTTTGTTGCATTTTCAACAATTGTCTCAAGTGCTGTTAAGAGTGAAATGATGTTTAATTTGACATGAAGCGGAATTCGACCTTGGTGAAAATCTGCAGGCTATAAAGTGTTAAAGTCATTTTTTATTTGTGCCCCTTTGCCACTTGAAGTCATTAACTCAAAAATCCTCGAGGTCGGTTCGTGAATTTGGATCGTTATAACGGAGGCGTTTCACCTTCCTGTAAAATTTACACAGGGCCATTTTTCACGAAGACTCTTGCATTTGCAGACGTCGTTCTTTTCGAATTTATTCTTACGATTATAAAATACTTAAACAGAACTTCTCGCCTGGCAGTAACAATTTTTCATGCCCGCTTCTTTTAGAGAAAGTATTCTGCAAAAAGGCACTTCTTTCTCAAATCTTTGCTTCTTTTTTCTCCACAAGTATAAAAAATGTCTCAGACTCTACTTGGGGAAGAATTTAAAAATAATTTCAAATCCAAGAAAAGAGTACGAGACAATTGAGAAATATACTGAAAAAAGTATACCGCAGCTTTCTTATTTTATGAATTTAAAAAAAAATTATTCTAGATATTATTTTTCTTAATTTTTTAACAATTTCACCCATTTTTGATTATATATATTCATCTATTTAATTTGGATTATTTCTTTTGTTTTCTCTTAAATTTCTTAATCTCATTTCTCATTCCGCAATTTATCAATATTCATTTTTAAAATTATTTTTTTAATATACTAAAGAATAACAACTCTAACCAGTGGCATATTATAAAAATAGTTTATCATATTATTAAAGTTGGCGCATCAGAGTAGATTAAAAAATAGATTGGGTCATTGACGTAAAATTGAATTGAAACAATAAATTAAATTTTATATGCACTGAGAAAAATGGAATTAATAGATATTCAAATTTAACATCCATATATTAAAATATAGTATTTAGATATTCAAACTTAATATCCAGATATTAAAATTAATATTTTTTAATATCCAGGATAGTAAGATTGAATATACATTTCTCTCAGTGTGATAATAAATTCTTGAGAGAATAAATCAATTCTAATTTTACATATATAAATTTGTTGGCATGGACTGAAATAGTGAAAAGAGGAAGCTTCGAAATCAAAACAGGCAATTTTATGAATTATTTTATTCACAGTTTTTGTTCATTCATGCCAAAAAATCTATTCTCTATAATAGTTTTGTTTCTAGAAAGTGGCGCCAAATGTCTAGAAGCGCCACGTGGTTTTATAGGTGTGTGTGTATATATGTAGTAATATCGACACGTGTGCTCAAGTGGACATTAAATTAGCTTAATATTTAAAATATGTAAAAAAAATAAGGTCAATCTTGTTTCTAATTTCCTTGAAACATTTTTTCGAAATTTGTTTTCTTAAAATTATTCTATAGTCCACAGAACTTTCTATATATTAATTTAATAACACACGCGACACATTATAGTTGACATCGAAATTTAATCTAAATGAAAGAATATTTCTGTTTAATAATTTGTTTTTAAATATTCTTGTAAAATTATCACAAAAACACTTTTTGGGTATATTTTCGTTCAAGGATATGTAAACATCATTTTGAATATATATACATGTAGAAGAGTAATAATAATTTTATGGTTCTTTTGTTCGGTGGTTACATTTCACTCTAAATCGAATGTTTTATTCTCAAATAATTGCGGTTTAAGTCTGCTTTATTTCAGCAGTAAAAGTTTTATTCGTGTGTACAATTTGCATATTTTATGGATCATTATACTAGCGTTTGCGTAAATTATAATGATTTTTCCGGCCGTCGATGATAATAAATTATCAATGCCAATAAAATTCTGTCTTTACTTTTTTGAAAAGCCATGTTTTTAGATTAAAAATGGATTTTTATATTGAAAGTTCAAAAGAAGTCATTTAAATAATTCTTTTTTAATAAATAGGGTCTTAAGATTTTGGTCGCTCTTGTACTTTTCAAGATAGAAACTATTTGTAAATTTTGATCGAAATTGAAAGACCATTTCAAAAAAAAAATATTATTACCATGTAATTCCCCAAAAGTAAAATCTACAAAAAAATCCATTTTTCTGCAAATAATTATCCTTAAATGAAAGGATTGGTATAATCAAGATGAATTTACAATACTACAAATTTACATTTTTAAATTGATTAGTACTTAACATTTTTATGCAAATTTGAAGTTTTTAATTTTTTTTTGCTCAATTTAAAGCAAAAAAAAAATCTATAAAATAAACAATCGTCATATATTTTATTTAATTACATTGTAATTCATGTTTTAAAACAATTTCAGTCTTATTTTTCTTGAATAAGTCATTTACTCTCGGCAAATGTCAATAAAGTTAATCGCCAAAACGCTAAAAGGTTGAAGCTAATAGAAATAATATAAAAAATCTCAAATAGGATAAACTTAAAGAAGGAAGTGTAAAGCTAAATTGCCTCTCTTTTTATCAAGACCTTTCAGAATCAGCGATAATAAAAATGGTGGAAGGCTATGGCTTCGGGGGCAGAGGTGCTCGTCAAATGAAAGTACCGTTTTATTTGCCGGCAATAGAAAACGCGATACTCAAAAGACCCTAATCAGTAGACTCATCTCGTACAATAAACTATAAGTATACTTATACATATATCATATAATATAGAGTAATAATTTTAATTGTGTCAAGTGACAAGTTTTAATGGTCCTTTTTCATCCTTGACATTTTTTACGTTCAAATTATTGCAGAAAATAAGTGATAACAATATAAAAACGATACGATACTATCCAAATACGAAGTAAGAATAACTAGTTTGGCTAAAAATTCTTAGATAACCTCCAAAAACTGCTCAAAAAGACAAAAAAAAACTTTTTTGTCCGAAACACTACGCTAGAGTATTTCTACGTATTTTCTGCGCTGAATTTAAATACAAAGTCAGAATAACCAGATTAGCTACATTTTTTAAGATAACCTCAAAAACGTGAAAAAAAGAAATTTTTTTTACTGAGAAAAATGAAATTGTAAGGGAGTCAAAACAAGGGATGTTGCCTACCCTTAATAAAAGACATTTTTAATTGGTGAAACTCGATAAAATTCACAAATATACTTTATATCTAATGGGCAATTAATTGCCGTAATTAGTAAGAAAAAAAAGGGTTTAATGTAATTACAGTTGATAATTGAGACAAATGTTAGTTTTAACTATTGTCTATTAATTTGACTTTTAAAGAGGAACATGACCTTAAAATTGAAGTTGTCTTTATTTTTAGAAATACATTCACGTGCTTGAACAACAATATAAGACTCAGTGACATGCAATAGTATAAAATTACACATTAATTTAACTCGAATGATTACGGTTGGTTCGATAATAGGGCGTTTGACCCCGGCTTCAAGACTGGACTATAATCCATCTACTGACGTAGAAATCATAATTTTTATGTTTGTTATTTAAAGCCATTACACGCGCAAGATAGTCGTGTGCCTATAAAAGAACGAGATCACTTCAAACTCGACCCACGATAATTTTGCAAAATTAAAAATTTACAAAAATTCTAATCTAAAAATACAGACTATCGCTGCAGATCTTTAATTTTCTGTATTAATAACTTATTCTCGTTGAATTAAAATCAATTTGGTTACGTTATTCGCAGGGAAATTGAAAATTGGGTCGCAGATTACTAATCTGTTAATAATTATTGAAAATTCAAAATGGCGGACGAAAATGCAAATCTTTTAAAAAAAATTCATGAAACGTAGTACATAGGAGTTTTTGGGGTTGCTGATAATGAATCCATTCATAATTTTTCAGAATTGAAAATGGCGGATCCAATTTTTTTCAAAAATACCAATTTAAAAAATAAGTGACATCAAGAACGGTCGAAAAACAATTTTTAGAAAAATTTAAGCACATTTTTGCATTTTCTTCGCCATACTGGATCCGCCATTTTGAATTTTGGAAAATTATGAAAAGATTCGTAATCTGGGACCCAAAAAAACCCTATATACCAAGTTTCATTAATTTTAATATAAAGCTTAAAGATTGGTCCAACAGGTGTTAATTTTTTACTTTTTTTTAACAATATCCGCCATTTTGACGCCGTCATCTTGAATTTAATAGATTATTTTGCATACGGATAAAAAAAAATTGCTGAAACAAAAACTCAGCCACGATTTTACTACTAATTAGTTATGTTTAACTAATTCAGATTTAGAGAAATTTTAGAGATTTAATAGTATCCAAAGTAAGAGATACTAGTAAGAAGCAGAATCTTAAAAATACTCTAATACAAAGATTGAAGTAAATAATATTTTTCTCCCGAAAATATAATATTTCGGCTAAAAATATACCATATTCTTTCGGAACAAACTGATTCTATTTTTAGTGAAAATAAATTGCAATCTAACAGCCTCAAGTCAAAGTCATTAAAGTTAATTGTATTGACTTTTGCTAGGTTTATGTGAAGAGATACATTAACCTTTATCTTACCGGCAAAATCCCTCTTTAAAGTAATGAGTCGTTATATTGACAATTGATTGTCAAATTATTGTTAAACTGAATTATATTATAGGATATAAAAACACAAGGAGAAAGTATAATTGCAGTGTAATAAATGGAAAATCATTTATAATGTTGATGTAAGAATTCCTCTTTTTCCAAAACAAGGAAAATTATTTTGACATAAAAATCAAGTGGTACTTGTCTATAATTATATGTTTTCATTTTTTTTTAAGAGTCGAAGCAAATTAAAACTGACATCATAGAAATGTGAGATAGACAATATGTATATTCAAGCAGATTGCAAAATACGTGTGTAATATACATGTATATTTGTAATTCGCGATGCGTCAAGATTGACATATAACTTTACATGTTACTAAATGTGTGAAGTAATTTTATCAATTGAATCTTAAATTTAACATCTCGCACTATCTTCACTTGTTTGTCTGCAATAAGTGTAATAAAACAAACCTTAAAGTTAAAGGAATTGTTAATGTTTTTTATTCAAGAAAAAAAAGTAGATTCGGTGGAAGGGTATTAAAATAGTAACATTGTTAAAAAAGTCGCTCTAAATCTGAATTCTTTAAAATTTAAAAATAAATAATTAATAATTTGTATACATTTTCATGTACATTTTAAAATCATTTTAGTATTTTTCATTAAGGGGGGGGGGTATGGTTTAAGTAGCAAAAAAAAAACCCTTTTTAAACATTTTTTTTTTTTTGACGAAACTACTAAATATTTTTTAATCCTTTTATTACTACATTATTTAGTAACTTTTAAAGTAACTTTTTGAATTTTTTAAGAAAAAAATGTCCAGAAACAACGGAGTTGCAGCCACTTCCAGTAGGCCATGTCGAATTTTACAGTGTCCCGGATTTAAAATCGTAGAATCATCTAAAATACATGGGATAAAGAAAAATTAGTTATTTGGAAGTATACCTCCCAGTCAACGTTGCCCTTTTATTTTTTTTTTGCTTCTGATCGATTGTGCAGCCTTTTTTTTAAAAAAAATGGCGCCTTTTTTAGGCTAAAAAACGTACTTTGACATTAAACGACCGTAAAAAATAGAAAAAAAAAAATTTTTAATTTTCTGGTAGTAGTTTCTGGTAGTTTTTTGCCATTTTAGGAAAAAGCTTAACACCCTAATAAATTATCTCCATTTTTTGGTAACCTTTTTTAAATACAAAATACCATTTTGCCCCTATTTTTATGTAGCCTAAATCTTATTTGACCTAATTCCTATTTGGCTTAAATCTTACTTAACCTAATTCTTATTTGTCCCAAAGTCTTATTTTGCCCAATTCTTATTTAACCTTATTCTTATATGTCCTAAATATTATTTGGCTTAATTATATTTTAATCTAATTCATATTTATCCCAATTCTTGTTTGGCCTATTTCTTTTGTAGCCTAAACACTATTTGACCTAATTATTATTTAGCCTAATTCTTATTTAATCTGAATCTTTTTTAGCCTAATTCTTATTTGAACTATTTCTTATATTTAACTTAATTCTTATTTAGCCTAACTGTCCTATTGTCAAATTAAATTTTTAAGAGAAAAATGATGTCAAATAAGAATTAGGTTAAATAAGAATTAGATGAAATAAGAAGGAGTTAAAAAAATAATTAGGTTAAATAAGAATTTATTAGACCAAACAAGATTTAAGACAAATAAGGATCTGATTAAATAAAAGTTCAGTCAAATGAAAATTAAGTCAAATACGATTTAGGACAAATAAGAATTAGCTTTTGTAAGAATTATCCAAAATAAGAATTATAGGTAAAAATAGAATTAGGCTTAATAAGATTTACGCCTTCTTCAAATTTCAATTATTTTGTTTGGTTTTTTCAATCACTTTTTCAATTTTAGTTATTTTTCCCTTGACATTAAATCGAATTTAATTATTTATTCCTAAATTTTATATTATTTATCGCAAATTTAAATTAATTTTTATAATTATCATTATTTTTGTCATTTTGCAATTATTATTTTCAATTTTTTATGATTTTCATAATTTTTGAATTAATTTCCGGAACTTTTGAATATATTCATCTCAATTTTCAATTATTTTATTCAATTTTCATTTCTTTTTATTATTTTGTAATTATTTTCTCTATCTTTTGATATTTTCATTATTTTTCAATTAATTTCCTAAATTTTCAGTTATTATCTCAAATTTAGATTATTGTTATCAATTTTCAATTTTTAAACGATTTTTTTTTCTTTCCTTCAAAAATAAATTCTACAATTTTTCTATTATTTTCTTCAATTTCTAGTTATTTTCATTATTTTGGCATAATTTTAAAAAATTTAAATTATTTATCTGACACTTCAATTATTTTCATTAATTTTCGATTATTTCTGCGATTTTTGAATTACTCTCTTCAATTAAAAATTTCAACCTAATTTAGTATTTATTTTCTTTTTTTAAACACATTATTCTATGATTTTTTTTTTTAATTATTTCTCTAAAATTTTATTTACTGTTTTCAATTTTTCATACTTAAATTAGTTTCATCATATTTTAATCTTTGTTCTCAATCTTAAATTCTTTTCAGCATATTTCAATATATATATATTTTTTTTAATCTAAAATTAATTTTTTTTTCAATTATTTCCCTCGATTGTTAATTATTATTTCTCATTTTCTAAAATTATTTTCATTTGTTTTCATATTTTCAAAAAAAATTTTGTTATTTATCGTAAATTTCAGTTATTTTCATCTTTATTCAATTCTTTTCTCCAATATTTAGTTTCTCATTTTTTTCAATTGATTTCTAAGATCATCATGTATTTTTCTAAAATTTCAATTAATCTTTTTTTATTAAAAAAAAATTAGGTTATTCTTTCAATTAGGGGCCGTTCAAAAAATACGTAACGCTTACAGGGGGTGAGGGGGGCCAGAAAAAATGAACTTTTGCATGTAACATCCCATTACGAAGGGGGAGGCGGGGGGGGGGGGGGGGGAAATAGATCCAAAAAATCGTTACGTATTTTTTGAACGGCCCCTTATTTCACTCAAATGTCAATTACTTTTTACAATTTATCATTGTTTGTATCATATTTGAATTATTTTCTTCAAGTTTCAAAATTTAAAATCATTTTTCAATTGTATTTTCCAAAATTTATTTCCTTCAATTTTCAATTTTTTTCATTTTTTTTATAATTTCAAAGATTTTAAACTATTTATCTGACATTTCAATTATTTCGTTCGATTTTCAATTATTTATATTGGTTTTTATATTATTTTCTTCAATTTTCAATTACCAATTTTTTTCTCCAATTTTTCATTATTCAGTTTTTTTTCCAATTTACATATTTTTAAGATTTTCAAGTATTTTTCTCAAATTTAAATTATTTTCACCAATTTTGTATTGATTTCATTTTTTTCTCAATTAATTTGCAAAATTTGCAATTATTTTAATTCACAAATGTAGAATTTATCGATTCTTTTTTTGATAGAAGCAAATTAATATATACTAGGTTTATATATTAATAATTATTATGCAATTATTTTGTTTAATTTCAATTTTTTTTTATTCTAAAAGTTTATAAGTTTTAAGGGCTCCTTATCAGTTACGCCCCTGAATACTTTTCCTTTTCTTATTATTTTTAATAATTGACTTCTAATTATTATTTCACTTCTCAGTAATTTTTCTCGATTTTGTAGTTATTCACTTCACTTTCAATAAAGACAGTTTATTTCTTAAATTTCTTTTCATTTTTTAGTGATTCTTTTTCGTTTTTCCCGTTAATTCCTCATTTTTCATTTACTTTAGAAAATATAACATTTCTTTAATTTTCAACCATTAAGGACGCTTATACCCTCAAGCGGTTCTCATTCTATGATAATAAATATCTTTTTAATTTCATTTCTTCTTATAATTTGCTCACTAAATAGTATTTTATAGTTAAAATCATTACACAAACAAATTTTGTTGAAAAATTTTTTTTTCCGTTTAGAACTTCAAGATATTAAAATTTCTTCTTTCTGGTTATTTAAAAAAAGAGAAGAATTACTAACCTTGAATAACATTTTCTTAACACCCGTACGGTAAATTAATTTAATATTTTTGCAAAAGTTGTATTATATTATAGTTTAAAATATATTAATTTTTGTTTAAAATCTATAGAGCCGTTTTTTTTTAATTAATTAAAATATAGTCATTTTGCGCATTTTGTTACTGTTTCTATGTAAAAGTTCCAACTTTATAAATTTATATCTTAAAAGCTGAACAGTAAATTTCAATAAAATTGTAACCATACGTGTAAAATAATGCATTTAATATGTCATTAAAATTTTATAAGAATCTGTCGAAAATCGATTTTTGGATAAACCTCCTTAAATCAAAAAATTGTCGAGGAAAATTTCGCGCAGTAAAAATTTCTTGCAACAATGTTCTTCGTTTATCAACAAGGAAGTTTTTCACAGAGTTCGGAGTTAGTCGTCTAAAAATAGATAATTTACAATAAAAGAAAATCTCTCGTTGTAATATCCACTTGAGTAATAGAACATTTTTGAGGGCGTTAAATGGAAGCGTGTGTTTATGTTGAATTTCCTGTAGAATGAATGATATTTTGTCTGGTTCAGATATTTAGAAAGGTTAGTAGAATTACAAACTGACAGTGTACAGGGTAAAAATGAGTATCGCCGAAATAACTTCAGGTCAAAATTGTTAACGATGTCAAGTAGGTAGTACAGTTATACCTCTTCTAGGACCGATTGTTGTAAGGGTCCTTTGCCGACCGTAATGAGTTAGTACTCCGCTACCCGTCTTAGTGAGAACTGCGTTTCTCAAATTTTGTACTAAATTTTTACTTTTATTCAATAAATATCAATTTAACTGAGTTCACCTGCAAATTTATTTATCTTGCAAATAATATTCAACAGGTTATGGGCCCAGCACGCTTCCACTGCGTCTGGGGTTGATTTTTTTCGAGTATTAAAAGTAAAATTAACAAAGCGTCTCGTGGGCGTCGGTCACGCCAAGCAAAACGCGTCGCGTCGGTTCTAAAGTTCCTAGTGCCTTTCTTGTGTTAAAGTGAGTTTAGTGGAAACTTTATCAATATGGCTGATAAAGAGACAATAGACTTAACAAAACTGAACGGTACGAATTATCCTATGTGGAAATTTAGTGTGTGGATTCTTTTAGAAGCAAAAGATTTGACAGGCCACGTTGATGGAACAGAAGCAGAACCTGCTAAAGCTACAAAACCAGAAGACTGGAAGAAGTGGAGGAAAAATAATTCACAAACATCTGTGATTTTATTAAGTTCTATAGAAAAAGCTCTACATCCGAACTTAATAAACTGTTCAAACGCAAAAGAAATGTGGGAAAAGATGCGAAATTTATACGGAATTTCAAGTGAAGACGCCAAGCAAAGTGCGTGGGAACAATTCTATTCTTTCCGTATAAAAGATGGAGAATCAATTGCACAACAAATTGAAGAATTGGAGTCTATCTGTAAAAAGCTTGCAGACGCCAATGACAAACCCTCGGATGCAGCAGTGGAATCAAAGTTATTAAGCAGCTTACCACCGAAATTTTCTACGTTCCGAATGGCTTGGGAATGTACGCCGAAAGCTGAGAGAAAGAAGGACGCTCTCATTGCAAGATTAATTCGTGAAGACAAGCGGATGACTGAAACAGATGATAATGCATCATCTTTAGCTCTTCAAATACAAGCACTCGAATTAAAACGAAATATCCACAAGCCTAAAGCAAAGAACAAGAAAACTGAGGGAACAAATAAGAAGAACAAAATTGAAGCCCTGAAAAAACGAACAAAATGCTCATTTTGTCAAGAAAAAGGACACTGGTTTCGTGAATGTCCCGTAAGATTAGAAGCAGATAAAGGCGGAAAGAAACAATCCACATCTGAACAAGAAGCGTACATCAGTGAGGTTACAAATCAAGCAGTGACGAATAAGCAAGAGGTGTATAGTGTAGTGGACAATGACAGAAATAATAATGCACAGTGTAGACAAAGTGGAAGTGAACTGTCTATTTCGCAGACAGTAGTTTACACAGGTGATGTGCAGGCATTATATTCTCAATCTACTACTAAAGATGAAGATGTGTGGATTGCGGATTCTGGAGCAAGTATGCATATGACTTTTAGAAAAGAATTTTTTACTTGTTTTGAACCTTTAACAGAAAATCATGTAGTTAAAATTGCAAATGACAAAGTGTTACGTGCAATTGGCATAGGGACAGTAAAAGTGGAAGAAAACATGAATGGACAGTGTATCGAGAGGGACATGAAAAATGTACTTTTAGTGCCTGAACTGAGAAGAAATTTGTTTTCCATCGGAACAGTGAACGATAAAGGTTTTTCATACCACAGTTATAAAGACAAATGTGAAATTCGTGACTCTAGCGGAAAAGTGACTTCAATTGGAAAGCGGTACGGGAATCTGTTTAAAATGCTATTTACAGTAAAAATGCCCGTAGAATGTTGTGCAGTTCTGGATGAAATAAGCAAGCTGAAACTCTGGCATGAACGGATGGGACACGTAAATATTCAAACTGTAGTGAAAACAGGTAAAGCTTTGACTAATCATGATTTTTCGACTAGTAAAGTTAAATTCTTTTGTGAAGGCTGTGTCATGGGAAAGCAGTCCCGTAAACCACATTATTCTATCCAGCGTGATAGTTGTTATAAAGCAGGTGAGAAAATACACACAGACGTGTGTGGACCTGTTAATATTGAATCACCAAGCGGTTCAAGATATTTTGTGGTTTTCAAGGATGAATTTACAAGTTTTACAAAAACATATTTCATCCGACACAAGTCCGAAGTATTCAGCAAATATAAAGAATTTGAGGCCTTTACATTTAATCAAACTGGAAATAGGATTAAAGTGTTACACTCGGATAATGGAACCGAATATACGTGTAGTGAATTTTCCAAGCATGTAAAGGAAAATGGAATAGTGCATGAATTTTCTTCCCCTTATATTCATGAACAGAATGGTAGGGCCGAACGGGAAATCAGAACACTTGTGGAAAGCGCAAGATCAATGCTGATCAGTGGTGAAGTAGAAAAGATGCTCTGGACAGAAGCACTCAATACAGCCTGTTATGTATTGAACAGAGTGATCCAATCTGGTCAAACTATGACACCTTTTGAAAAATGGTTTAATCGCAAACCAAATATTGCGCATTTAAAAGTGTTTGGGTCGGATGCTTATTTAAACATTCCAAAAGAGAAAAGAAGAAAATTTGATCCGAAATCGCAAAAAGTTATCTTCGTTGGATATGACGGTGAATCTTCAAATTATAGACTTTGGGACAAAACGACGAGAAAAATTTACATTAGCAGTGATGTTGATGTCCGTGAAGAAAATAAAAAATGCAAGGAATTGAACAACGAAAACACAAGAATTAATTCTGAAATCAGATTTGGAATTGAAAATTGTGAAAATAATGAAACTGTTCCAGAAGCAGAAAATCAAGTTCCTGAAGAAGAAGAAGAAGAAGAAGCAATTGAAGTTCCTGAAGCAGAAGAAGAGGCAAATGAAGTTCCTGAAGAAGAAGAAGCAATCATCGAGGTTCCCGTGAACGAGATAATCAACGAGGAAGAAGAAGCAGAACATGTTTCTAATCAGGAAACAAGATTAAGAAATAGACGATTCTTAAAAGCTCCTGATTATTATGGTGTTCCAGTAGCTCACTTAGCCGATATAATTCCAATAAATTATAAAGATGCAATTTTATGTCAAGAATCAACGAAATGGAAAAAAGCTATCCAAGAAGAGATGAATGCTTTGAATGAAAATGACACTTGGAGTTTTGTGAAGCTGCCTCCAGGAAGAAAGAAAATCGGATGTAAATGGATTTTTTCAATCAAAACAAATGCGGATGGAACACAGAAACACAAAGCAAGGCTGGTAGCAAGGGGATTTTCACAGCAGGAGGGAGTTGATTACTTTGAAACGTTTTCACCTGTTGTTCGGTACGAATCCATTCGAATACTATTAAGTATTGCAGCAACGAATGATTATGAGATATCGAAATTTGACGTGAAAACTGCCTTCCTAAACGGAGATCTCGAGGAGGACATCTACCTGGAATTGCCTGAAGGATATTTGACGGAAGAAAATCAAGATTTAGTGTGCAAGCTAAAACGAAGTTTGTATGGTTTAAAGCAATCTCCAAAATGCTGGAATGATAAGTTCGTCGGATTTCTTGAAAGTTTCAATTTCAAGAGTATAAATAGTGATAAGTGCGTGTTCATTGGTGTTGTCAGAAATGTCAAAGTGTATTTAGCTCTTTATGTTGATGATGGGCTATTGATAAGTGAAAGCAATGATGCAATAAATGATGTGTTGTGTTACCTCAAGAACAATTTCTACATAACAGTTGATAAAGCAACCGAATTTGTAGGAATCGAGATTGAACGTGTGAGAGAGAAGCGTATACTGAAAATATGTCAAACCAGATATATAGATAAAATGTTAGCAAAATTTGGTATGTATAGTGCAAATTCTTTGAGTGTTCCAGCTGAACCTGGCTTACGCTTGTGTAAAAGTCAAGTAAAAAAGAATGAATGTATTCCATATCGAGAAGCAATAGGCTCACTTTTATTTACAGCGAGAACGTGTCGACCAGATATTGAATTTTCTGTAAACTATTTAAGTCAATTTTTAGATTCTTTTGATCAGGAACATTGGCAAGCAGTAAAAAGAATTTTTAGATATTTAGCAGGTACACGAAATTTTGGTTTGATTTTTGGAAATAGTGGGAGTACACTTGATTTGAGAGGCTTTACAGATGCCGACTACGCAGGCTGTGTAGAGACTAGAAAGTCTAGAAGCGGTTTTGTTTTTATGTTAAACGGAGGACCAATTTCTTGGTCTAGCAAGCGTCAAGATGTAGTTTCATTGTCAACGGCCGAGTCCGAGTATATAGCGTTAGCAAATGGAACAAAAGAAGCTGTTTGGTTGCGACGTATGTTGAATGAGTTAGGTGTTAAATGCGAATCAGTTCCAATCTATGTTGACAATCAAGCCGCGATAAAATTAGCGAAGAATTCAGAATTCCATCAACGTTCAAAACATATAGATGTGAGGTTTCATTTCATTAGAGAAACAATTAACAGAAAATTAATTGCAGTCAATTATGTTATGTCAAAAGATCAATTAGCTGATATTTTTACAAAGCCATTGGCTAAACCGCAGTTTTCTTATCTCAGAAAAATGTTAAGCATATTGGACCATTCAAAATAAGTGGGAGTGTTGAATTTCCTGTAGAATGAATGATATTTTGTCTGGTTCAGATATTTAGAAAGGTTAGTAGAATTACAAACTGACAGTGTACAGGGTAAAAATGAGTATCGCCGAAATAACTTCAGGTCAAAATTGTTAACGATGTCAAGTAGGTAGTACAGTTATACCTCTTCTAGGACCGATTGTTGTAAGGGTCCTTTGCCGACCGTAATGAGTTAGTACTCCGCTACCCGTCTTAGTGAGAACTGCGTTTCTCAAATTTTGTACTAAATTTTTACTTTTATTCAATAAATATCAATTTAACTGAGTTCACCTGCAAATTTATTTATCTTGCAAATAATATTCAACAGTTTACAATTGAAAATTTATTCGTCTAGCAAAGGATTATGGAAGGCAACGATGCATAAATATATATATATATCATGTTACTTGACTAAAATTGAGGTGCAGCGGAGACAAGGGAAAAAGTTCACAATACGGAAATTTACATATTCGCGCCTGAACGCGATTCAGTACAAAATCGGTATGCGTAACGTGTTTTGGTTATGCGTTGTTCGATCTTAATAAACGATCTCTGTCTCTCTCTCTCTCGATTTTATTGTAGATACAACACGTGGCAAAAATGTTTGCCGGCCGTTTCGATCAGTTTAGGTTAGGTTTCTCCATATATACTATATCTATATATATATGTGCACTTTACTACACGTGCGCCTGTTTATTGCGACGTTACAACAATTCAAGCTTTCGTGCCGATAACTTAAGTCAAGTGCGAAATTAAATTTGTATATTGTTGAAAAGACGACAATTTCCGAGTTAGAATATGACTTATAATTTTGCATTGTATAATTAATTGTAGAATAATTAATTTGTCTAGGGTCGCTTCTGCACTGGGGCGCGTTCATTATGAGACTTGTGCCAAAAAAGAGGAAAAAAAAAAATTAATTGTCCTGCGACTTCACACTTTGCGATTCGTGTGCGGCTTATCTTTGTGATTCCTTTTAGTTCCACGTGGACTCACAAGTGGGCAATGTGCCAACCACTTTTTCAATTCTTGACTATGAAGTCATTCGCCGACAATTAGCCGTTGTTAAACAAGACTTATCTCCATTCTCAAACAATTTACTTTTTGTTTAATCATCTAATGTCGATATTTATTAGAGAAATGTAAATGACAAATTTCCGATTTTTAGATGAATGTTTTTCCTTATTCGAATTTCAATTTCGTAATAAGTCTTTACAGTGAGATTAATTTTCATTATAGAATTGATATTTTGACATGAATTTTTTAATTCGATATTTGGTAGAATTTGGATTTTTATTTATTTTAATTTATAAATAATTGAATTGTTATCAATTGCCTACAACTATGTTGAATAGTAAATTAGGTAAAATGATACAACGACAAAACAAAAAATGAATTTTAGGTTGTGTGAGAAAATAAAAGTTATGTCAAATGTCGATTAGGGAAAATTAATTATTAGTTGTTAGAAAACTGACAATATTATGAGTCGGAAAAATAAAAATGATCGTAAATTATAACTCGGAATGTTGAAATTTAGAATAAATGTTCTTTGAAGTAAAAATAATGCTCAATAGCATTTTGGGAACTTAAAAATAAAGCTAAATTAATTTTCGAAGAAGTATGTTCGAAATATGGAGATTTTCTTAATTGACGATTAGAATTACTCCATTAAAAATTGCGGATTTTAGAAATATTGGATTTTTGTGTAAATTAGTATTCAGTTGTTTTTAGGGTCGTTGATTAACAAAATTTATAATTTTTTGAATTTCTACATATATTTCTTTTTTTTCTCCTAGCCACAGAAAAACAACGAATTTTCTTTTACCAGTGCGCAATAAAATCAATTTTTCTTCTTTTTTCTAGATAAAGTAAGAGTAATTTTATAAATAACGAAATTTATAAGCGTCTCCAGATCAACAGGATGCACACGCTCTTTTGATACTTTGGAATTGTTTACTTCGAAATTCGAATACTTGGGCCAAAAATTTTGTTTTTTATCTGATTCGAAATCTTTTAATAGAGAATTTTTCTTCTCCAGCCTTACAAGATATTAACTGGAAATTTTAATTCTTTTCTATTGAAAAAATAATCTTTTAATAATTTTTTTTAATTCCTTTTTTAATGTTTGTGTTTTGTTTAAAAAAAAAACATACCTTCAGATTGATGGAAAAAATTTTTTCCTTGTTTTTTGACTTAATAAGGGGAGCGGTGATAAATTAAAGAAATTGTCCAAGGAGTTAAATTTTCAAATATGTGCACTTTTTGTCGAAAATAAAAGTGTCTTAATTTTAATTTTTTTTATTTTTAACATTACAAGATAACTTTGTATGTCCAAATTAAGAAACAAAAAAATGGACAACTTTAGGCTGTATAAATTTGGATAGGTTAAAATTTTACGGGTACCTCTCCTTAATTTGAAAATGAAAATTGATGATGTTGTTTCGATTTCACTTGGTGAAAAGTGAAATGGGCTTTTCGCCAAATCACACGAGATATTAGAAGAATTCAAAGATTGTCAGTCGCATGATTCAAGGACATTCCTTGGTTGGCGCCAAAATTCATATCCCCAGGCGATAATACGAAAATAATGACGTATAATCGTCTATCGCATCTTGCACAAACAAGATTTTAAATAGTTGCTGATGAAATAAAACCGATCTCTTTGTAATTTTCTGTCTTTTTTCTTCATTTCTTTGTCTGTTATTTTTCAATTCAGAAAATAATTTCACCATTTTTCACGATTTATTTTATTAAATTTTTGATTATTTATCTCATTTGGTTTTAAGATATTGACCACTATAGGATAGTCCAAAAATAATTTTAATGCTCTCACCCCCTAGAATTGTTCTATATCGACAAAAATACCCCTGTTTTTTTCAAAATCAAAAAATATTTAGAGATCGCTCAAAGTTTTCCATGTAAAATGCATGGGGAGAAACACTATTTTTTTTAGAATTGTTTTAAAGATGTACTTATATATTTTTTACCAGATTCATAAATGCTATCGAGTAATAAATTTCGTCATTATACATTTGTAAACATTTTTGGACTTCAGTCTTCTAATTTTTTGTTTATTTTTTTTTTAGGAAGCAATTCTACTTGTTTATGAAAAATGTATGAGACAGCTTCAGTTTTTAAATTGTCTTCTAAATCAGTTTAAATTCACATTAACCAGTTTAGTAGATAATGTAGTCGTGTTTTTAATGATGCAATCTGGTTTATTAAGTCTTCTTTGACTCATTTCCTCGGCCACGAGGCTTCATTTTTTGCAATATATAGACACTTGATTTTAGACAACGAAAAGTATTACATAATTTGAGAGATTTTATCGCATTGTTTCAGGAATTGAGTGTCAATAACAATTTTGTAATAAATAATGAGCTGATTTTATAAATCACCTTCATAGGCTTCATAGTGACAATAAAGATTATTAGGGAGGAAATAGGGGACTTTTAGGGCACTTTAAAAAGTTTATTTAAATAAAGATAAATAAATTCTATTATCATAATTGATTTGCAGAACCAAACACTTTGTAGTTGGAATTTTTAATAAGGATAAAAGGACTGTGTTGACCTAGTGTTGATATATATGTATATATGGAGACTCATAATTTATGTATATACATAGTATGATATCTATTTACTTGAACAGATGTAGGGTCGTTATCTATTATATATATATACATATATAAAAGTGTCGAGTCTTACAGATCGTGTGCGGATCACTTTTCAAATGACCCTGAAGAAGATATGCTTTGGAACAAAATCTGCTCAATAGGTGACGTTGTATCGCCTCCATTGTTATTGTCGTCCCGGTTTTGTCGATCAACGTTGATGATCGAGTATCCGGTTTTATCTCGACTGACCCAGCTAATAACTAATCACGAACTTTGCAATTTTATTGCCCTCTTGATACATGAATCTAATCCAGATTCAAAGGCGAGGTCTATTGCTCTGGAATTTGCACCCCAATTCATGAAACTCATCAACTTAGCAACGTTTATCGCAACGGAAACAACATTTTCTTTACTATTCCTTTTTACAAACTGACTCAAGAAATTCGAATTTAGTTAAAAGATCAAAATTAGTTTCTTATTTTCCCAAAGGAAAAATGATATTTTTTTACTGCTCAAAACAAGATCCTTTATGGAAATAAATAAGAAAAAGCTTAAAACTATAAAGATAACTTTAAAATATAAAATAGTTAAGTTATAAAATGTAATCTATGCCACTTCCTGTTTTCAATTTATTTTTTCCATTTCAGAAATGGCTGACTCAGTCAGAATTAAAATTCTATAATTTTGGAATTTTTTTTCTTTTACAACTAATATTCATCATTCTGTCATTTAATAACAAGGTTACTATATAAAAGTTTGCTTTCTGTTCGACTCGTAGCAATCTTTAATTTAAGAATAGCATAATTTCTTTTAAAGGAATGGGATGACATCAAAGCATATTTTATTATTTAAAAAAAGACAATGTGATTATATCAGAATGTTGTTTCAAGTTTATCAAGTTATACTGATAAGGAAATGATAAATAATTTTGTTTTAAAAATATTTAAATATATTATTCATTTTTCAACTTCTTTTTTTTTGACAAAAATTGTTGTATTAAAATAAAGTAATTTAAAAAAAACCAATAATAATAGTAATTATTAAGAACGTAAGAAAATACCTGAGCTCAATATAATCCAAAAACAAATTTATGTTGAGAAATTTTTCTTTGTTTTTTTGTTAATTTATATCAACTGTTCATTATTATTTTTAAAACATACATTTTTAAAACTTCCACTTTTAATACTAGGAGGCCCTATGCTCCTTACTACTACTACTGCTACTACTACTAATAATAATAATAATGCCTATTTTAACCTTGAGGTTCCGACAGGAAAACCTACGCCAACGACCAAAAAAGGGAACATGAGATCTAGGGAAACCAAAGTCCATCTAAAGGTTTCTATTAAAACGGACAAAATCGCTGGAGGGAATAACGAGCTCTCATTACTCCCAGAAGATGTAGATCTCTGGAAATTAAAATGAGCTGTGTATGAAAAAGCAAAGTTCCTACTTCGTGAAAGTAACAGAAAATCTATTGCAGACCGCATCCTTAGGACCTTTAAACGACTCAGACAAGTGTTGAACTGTAAATTAATTTTATCTTTATTTTAGATGTTTTGAGCAATATCTATGTGAAAAAGTATAGCATATTTAGAATTCGAGTATTTTAGCGAAAGACGCGGAACTATTTATAATATTTTACAAGTTGTACGTGATTTTTGTTAAGGTCTACGAATTTTTCCCTTTGTAAAAAATCTGTAAGATCTGCCTATTTTATTGCTTAAAAAAATTATCTGTTTTATTATCGCCGGATTTCAATCAATCTCTGGTACTTCTACCTGAGCGAAATATTGTTTATTAGCATCACCCCACTCTTAATTTTGTACACAAAATGCCCCTTGAACGACCGATTGTAAATTTTCTACAGTTAGTTACAAACGAGAGTTTTCGATGGAAACAACGTGAGTCGAATCTCTCAAAAAGATCACTTGCAAAATTATGTATCTTTTTTACACAGAATAATTGTGTCATATCGTAATACGTTTCTAATTAATTGAGATCCCTAGTATTAATTTATTGAAGGAGTGATGACGTTTTTTATTTATTGTCATCCGCAACGCAACATATATCTATAATCAAAAAGAAAATGTACACCAAGAGTTTAGGAAATAGCCCTAACTTTAAAAAGATTGCATCACATTCTGAAGAAATCGAAGTTGTAGATCATCAAGCAACATTAGATTGAGAAGATACATTCTCTTGTTGTCACAAGGGAACTTTTAGAACGTCGGATTATTTAAAGCAAAAAAATATCTGTTACTAATCCTTTTCGTCTGTTCAGTTTACCATCACCAACTGTTAAAAAAACCCCCATGCTGTGAAGAGATTGAAAACTTCTCGAGTAACATTTATGGGAAATCCCATTTAATGAACGATGATGAGTCGTCTTTGACTCCTTTTTTAGCTTCTGTCTTAGACAGGGGCTTAACCATTCTGCAGAGGTAAGCCCACCAACTATTAAAGAGGAGTGAGAAATGCAGTTGCTTAAACCAAAAACTTTTCATCATCCGGGCCGGATAGGATTAGTGGTGAAAGAAGTTTACTTTAACTTACCAACATTTGGCTTGTACACTCTCTACCTTTCTCAATGGTGAACAACCAGTACCACAATGGTGGGTGGAAGGGCGAAGGGTACTCTTACCAAAATCAGGAGGTTTATCTAATCCAAAAAATATAGACCAATAGTTTGTCTTAACACCTGCTACAAGCTATTCACTGGCACCCTCAAAGAGAAAATACTGACACCCATAGAGCCAGTTTAGAGTGCAGTAAGTGAACAGCGAGGATCTAAGAGTAATCTGGCAGGTTGTAGGAAAAACCTATTGATCGATAGGTATATTACCTAAGACTCAATATTTTATCGACGTAGCCTGTCAATGGCTTAGATTGATTACCGAAAAGCATTGACTCTATAAGTCATGAGCTGATCATCAAGCTCCTTAAATGTTTAGAGGTACATCCGAACATCGTCATATGCTTAAATGAGCTAATGTTCATGTTAAGGACAAGGTTTGTTGTAACATTTAACAAACAGCAAATGCTGACTAACATCATCTTGTTTAAAAGAGTCGTCTTCCGAGGAGACTCACTCAGTCCTTGACTTTTTTGTATCTTCCTCTTGCCTCTGTATATTATACTCCGGGAAAACCACTCTGGATACAAGTGTGTCAAACCCAGAAATAGAGTCCATAAGATCAACCATTTGTTCTATATGGACGATATTAAGCTCTATGCATCCAGTAAGGACGCACTAAAATCCTGGTGTTTGCAGTATCCGAGTGCTCCAGAGATATAGGAATCGATTTTGAATTGTGCTGTTATCCATTTGATTAAAGGAAGACGAGAAACGACTGAAATATTGAGCGACTCTGAGGATATTTAACTAAGCTCCAATTGATCCAACTCCCAATTAACTTTAACTGTCACTTAGCCATAAGAAATAACATGCGATAAGTTTATTTGAAACTTATCCAGAGGTGGATCAACTGGCCCTTATTGGTGACAACACCATTAATCATCTTGCTGGTGGGGAATACATACACATATTTTGGAATTCCACAATCGGAAAGTCAAGATTTGTGTGGGCTTACAGATCATCTTCATATGAAACATCGTGATCTTCTCAGAAAAATTATGTTATCCGAATTATATCCGAAGAATAAGGTACAGGCCATAAATGCATTAGCCATTCCTTTACTACTTTATACATTTGGAGCAGTTAAATGGATTGTTCCAAAAGACTAAGGAGAAGGACCAAAGGAACCAGATAGAGAAACTCGTAGGGACAGTACATCGAAGTTATCATCTTAGAGCTTCCGTACCTCGAATTAATCTTCCATGAGATCGAGGAGGAAAAGGTCTTTTGCATTTCGAGTCTCTTTATCGTAAAATTGTTTGGTCTGCGGCTTGTACAGTGATAAACACTAGGGATCCTCTTATACAATTTGTTCATCCAATTTGTCCATCACATAAAAAAATGGGATTGTCTGTGGGTTTGTCATTTGCTTTCCTCAAATCTGCTGGTTTGAAATTGGAGACTGAAGGATTTTTAATTGCTCGTCAGGATGGAGTAATAAATACTCAAGTGGTGCATATATCTGTCGACAATATCAACTGTCGTGCGTAGAAACAATACCCGGAAACACTTAGTCATATTCTTAGTGCGTGTCTGAAGTATGCATGTTACAGATATATAGAAAGACAATGCTGCGCTTAAGTTGTACTATCACCTTCAACACCAATACAGTATATACATATAAGGAACCCATCTTGCCGTATGCCCAAGGGGATCAGGAATCCCTTGTTGGAAACAGACTTTGTGTGATAGAGTTTTCGGCACCTGCTGAGGTCAATATCACTCAAAGGAGGATGTGAGACGGAGAAAGTATCAAGACCTTCTGTTTGAATTGAGTAGATTATATGCAGGCTATAAGGTTCAATTAATTTTGTTCTTATACTCGGTTATGTTTGGGAGGGATGCCAGCTTCATTTGTGAGCCAATTAAAGAAGATCCCTATCTTCGAGCATCAGGCTAATGCATTGATTCAAAAAGCTGTTCTTCTGCACTCTCTTAATCTGGTTCGGCAGCATTGTTCATTATAAGATCTTATTCGGTAGCTCTAAAAAACATCCAACATTCTGCTTACCTTCCAGAACTGATGGAGCAAAAGCGAATAAAAGTATGAAGTTAAGCAAAAATAGAAGAGGTTGTTTTAGTTAGGTATTACCGAAGACATGGTCGAGACCCACACCAACATGTGCGAAAATTCATTTTTTCATCTCCTAAACTTGTTTTGGGAAAAGAAAAAAGAAAATAATAATAATAACAATATTAATATAATTTGCATAATACATGGTAGTAAAATATAAAAACTAGCGTTAACAATGATAATAATAACAATGTATAACAATATGATAAGTGCGGCCAGAAGTTCGGTTATGCAAAATTTTGAATGGTCATTTATACCTAATTGTAAGTTACGCAGACTCATTGACCGAAGAGTCAATATTGAATACGTACAACACTGACATTATTTATGCTAGAAACGTGTAATTTTATTGTCAAAGGTAAAGCATTTTCTCATGTCTCGTCAACAGTAAGATAAGAATATATCCATGTTACCGGAAATTCGCGGAAAGTAACTAAACGTGTTGTACCACACGACGCTTATTTACCTTTTCTTCAAAACTATTTTTGTATCGAGCTAGATCTCATTTTATCTCTAATACTCAATCTAATTTTATCCATAATGTGAAAATTACTGGTCATTTTGCATATTAAGCTGTTTTCTGGGTGAATAACGTCTTCAAATGTTGCATCACATGTGCTTTACTAAATGCAGTGCAGCTTCCAATGTTATTTAAATCTGACCATTAACTTTTCATTACCATTAGACATCAAATTCTAGTCCAATGGAATTTTCCGTTTTCAATTTTGAACGGAAATCGTTCATTTTGAGATTTCTGAGCGCTTTCAAATTTTTATCTAAATGACCGGGAAACAGCCAGAAATCAAAATATTTTTATTATAGCTTATTTATAAATTAGTTTGTTTTCATTGAAATTAAGAACTTGTGAAAAAAAACATTTTTAAAATTTTAAATAGACCAATTTAATTAATGTAGAATTAGATTGAATCAATTACAAAATTTGAAAGTAAGACAAATATAAAAACAACATAATTAGGCTGTTATCGCTTTTTCCATTGTAATATATAATAGAACTAGAATTCTTTAACAGCTGAATGTGATAAAATGTTGACCTAGACAATTTTAGTTTATCTTTTGAGATTGTCTAATTCAATTTTTTGCATTGGATGGAAATGATCCATGTGACTTATAATAATCAATTATAAGTTTTAATGTGGTCCAAGGTTGGTTTTCCTCTCAGCAGTCAATTAGATATGGAAGTCATTATCAGAAGACTTCTTTTGGTACATTCGACTGTCTGGTCAGATTAGCTTTGAAAAACACATTGGAGCTGAATACATTCAATACCATATGTTAAAAGACACATGGCCAGCACTTAAGTTGATTTTTGCTGAATAGAGTGGCCCAAATAACTTTTATCGTAGAAAAGTGCATGACATACAATTTGTTCCAATGCGAAAAAAAGTGAATACGTATTTTTGAATCTTTCCAAATTATGATATTAATTGCATTAATTGGTCCCGCCGGGCACCTCAATTTTCGCATGTAAAATTTCAATTTTCGAAAAATCAAAATCGTTCGCAAGGGTTTGAGAAAAATTAATGTTAAACTTCTGCATCGTAAAGTTGACTCTCTGACAAATAATTTGATCTATATAACTTTTAATTTTAATAATCCTAACCAGGTATAAAACTACTGCAAAGTTACCCCTTTTAGAAAATTTTTGTTCATAGGATGAAGGTACCAGTTATTGGACCTTTAGAGATAGGTCGTTGAATGTTAATTAATATTTAGAAAATTATATTATATATTAAATAATAAATTTAATTATTTTAATTTAATTAAAGGAGTCGAATTACAGGAGGTCGTTTCCATTTCAATTCAGGCAGGCTATGTATGTTAAAGTCAGGGAATCATTTCTCATTAAAATATATTGTTTTTCAGACAATTTTAGACGACACGTATTTTCTCGATTTGGTGGAAATTCTTTTTTAACGAAGTTATGCGGATTTCAATTTTTTAAGTTGAAAAGTGAGATTACAAGAAAATAACATTAAAATTTTTTAAAATTATTGTATCTTTTTTGCTATTGTATATATTAAAATGATCCTTTCTGTATCTAATTAAAGCTTTTATGTTCTTTTAAATTCCATAAGAGAATTAAAAATATTTTCAAATTTAACAAAATGGCGGCGTTTTTTTTTTAAAAAATAAAAATTAGATTTTCTCAAAAACCCCACCGTTTTTTTTCTCTCGATTTTTGTACGACTATCTGGAAGTATAATGATTATTTTCTATAAGAATTTATTGGAGTCCCACTTCCTGGGAAAGAATAAAAAAAATTCTTTTTAAGAAAAGAAAAATCAAAGTTTCTTTAAACCCTCTACTAGATACAATAAAAGTCCAAATAGAAAAAATGTTCCTATTAAAAAGTAGAGTAAAAAAGACATAACTTTTATCTCTATCATGCAAATCTTTCGAATTACTAAAAATTTTGCATGTTTACAAGTAAAAATTATACTTGCAGAAATGCAAAAAATTTTCTTTTAAATTATATAACCCTCTAAACCAGAAAGTAGTAAAAAAATGGAGAGGAAATGTTTTGAATTTTTTTATGTATAAATTATACTTTCCAAAATGCAAAATTTATGGATTTAATTCGTGTTATAATTAATAATTCGAAAGATTCGCAAGTTAGAGGTCAAAGCTATAAGACTGTTTTACTCTACTTATTAAGAGGAACATTTTTTCTATTTGGACTTTTGTTGTATCTAGTAGAGGGTTTAAAAAAACTTTAAATTTTCTTTCCTTAAAAAGAAATTTTTTTTTTATTCTTCCCCAGGAAGCGGGACTCCAATAAATTCTTATAGAAAATAATCATTATACTTCCAGAAACTAGTAAAAAAATTGGGAGAAAAAAAAACGGTGGGGTTTTTGAGAAAATCTGATATTTATTTTTTTCGAAAAAACGCCGCCATTTTGTTAAATATGAAAATATTTTAAATTTTCTTCTGGAATTTAAAAGAACATGAAAGCCCTAATTAGACACAGAAAGGATCATTTTAATATATACAATAGCAAAAAAGACACAATAATTTTAAAAAATTTTAATGTTATTTTCTTGTAATCTCACTTTTCAACTTAAAAAATTGAAATCCGCATAACTTCGTTAAAAAAAAATTTTTACCAAATCGGAAAAATACGTGTCGTTTAAAATTATCTGAAAAACAATATATTTCAATGAGAAATGATTCCCTGACTTTAACATACATAGCCTATCTGAATTGAAATGGAAACGCCAGGAGAATAAAATTTTTGTGCCAATTTTAGATTATAGATAGATTCAAACTAATTAAAAAAATGTTTAAATAGATTAGAATCTAAATAGCATTTTTTGTTTTGTTTCAGGTTAGTAGAATTTACGACATATCATTTGGAATTTGTAAGTACTTTCATACTCCTCTTTTTTCAATAATTTAGATTCTTGGAATATTAAACACATTTTAAAATTACAACAATTTCTGAAAATATTAAATATCTGTAACTATCTATTTTTTATTATTATGACAATAAGATAATTTTAAATTTGCAAATCTTGAAAAATATTAGACTATATTTTAATTTTCACGGAATAAAGTATAATCTGAAAGTATTTAAGTAACTATAGCTTTTTTTAAAAATACAACCAAATCGTACAAAACAAATTTCAATTTCCGTATAATTATCAATAACTAATTACTCTTAATTTCATTGGATTAATTAGCTCATTAATCGGTTTGCAATTACCTTTTTATTATTGTAATAAATAATAGTTTCTTGTAATTAGTGCCCAGATAAAACTACAGTTATATTTTTTCATAAATCATTTACTCTCTAATTTCTTATTATTACAATTATTTATCCTGTTCAATAAGTTCAAGAATTGTATGAAAGTCGGAAGTCAACTTTTACGTGATTTATTTCAATGATGGTAAAAAAATGTAATTAAGAAAAAACGATTTTCATAGATTTTTTATTCTTTGATATAAATTATCAAAAAATTATTACATCACAAGGATTTTCTGAAGATGTTGTTTTTTGATTATATGTAGATATAATCCTATTTAAAAAACTTCTAAGGAATTTTCGTTAAAATTTCTATTAAAATTCAAAGTGAATTTTCCTTTAATTTTCGAGAAATTTTAATGGAAATTCCATGAAATTTAAATCTTATTAAAAAGTACAGACTTTCGAGAAATATCACAGAATTTGAATTTTAGTCATACTTTCTTTATTTCTCATAAAAATTGAAATTTCATTTTTAAATTTCAGCAAATTTTCTTTGACGTTCCGTGTTATAGTCTAGAGGAATTCAAGACATTTTCCAAAGAATAAAAATTATTTTTTCCAATCACGTTTTTTTCAATTTCCGTAAAATTTTAGTGAAATTTCGTAATTTTTGAATTTTTGAGTAATGTATTCTGTGGAAATTTCATAAAATTTAATTCACATTGAGAATCCAGACTTTCGAAAAATTTCATGAAAATCAAATTTTAAAAAATACCTTTTTTATTTACTTGAAATTTCTTGGTATAAAAAATTTTCGAGAGAATTCAGTGAAAATTTCATAAAACATTTTCAGAATTCAGAATTTCGAGAAAAGTTGAATTCGAAATGAAATTCCCATTTAATTCTCGTAAAATTTCAGAAAAAATTCAGTAAAGCTTTTAAAACATAATATTGAAAATCCAGAATATCGATAAATTCCTGATAAATTCCTCGATAAATTCTCGTAAAACCTCTAAAGTATTTTTATAAATTTTTTTGGAAATAAAATTACATGAAATAAAATTCTGGAAATAGAAATTTCATATTGTTTTAGTAAAATTTTCAGAAAAATTTGACAAAAATTTCCAATTGAAATTATGGTTTCGCAGAAAATGTTTTGAAATTATTATGGAAATTTTACGGAAATTTGCTAAAAATTGCCCGGAAATTTAAGGGAAATTGCATCTAGAATTTTAATTCTTTTCAAATTTTACGATCGTTCCAAATAAAATTCAACTAAAATTCTACTGATTTTTAACGAGAATTTAAATGTCGATGAAATTTTCCGGAAATATTAATTCTGGTTAGAAATTTTATACAACTTACGTAGAACTTTACGACAACTTTTCTGAAATTACCGTGTCACTTTTTTGAATTTTTTAAGAAACTAAATTTCTGTTCGAAAATTCAATAAAATTTTCGTGGACTTTCTGAAAAATTTCGTAAGTTTTCCTTGAAATTGAAATTCCTGTTGGAAATCCCGTATATACAATTTTTGAAAAATTTCGTGAAATTTCAATTAAATAAAAATCCTAAGTAGAATTCCTTTAGAATTTCCGTGTAATTTCATGTAAAAAATACTTGAAATTTCAAGGAATATTTTTTATTTTTTAAAGTAATATGAATTTTCCCTAGATTTTGTGCTTTTTTAAATTTTCCTTAAAATTTTAGTTGGTAGATTTGTGAATTTTCCTGAAAATAGAAAATTACGCTTAATGGAAATTAAAATTTCCGACGAATTCATTGAATTTTCGTAAAACTTTCAGTGTAATTTCCTGGTTAGCTCAGTAAATTTTACCGTGAAATTTAAATCCCGCAGATGGAAATAGTCAAAATTTTAAAAAAAATTTAATTTCCAAAATAGATTTTCCCTTAAAATTCCAAGATATTTTTTTGAAATTTCCGTAAAATTTCGCGAAATTTCGCGAAATTTTGTGAATTTTCCTCAGAATTAAAATTTTTGTTTAAAATTGCGTAGAATTTTTGTAGAATTTCCGAAAATTAAATTTCCTCTCAAAAGTTCCGTAAAGTTTTGGTGAATTTCTGGAAAATATCTTAAGTTTTTCTTAAAATTGAAATTCTTGTTGGAAATTTCGTAGTATTTAATATTTATATTTAAACTTCGGAAAAAATCGTGAAATTTCAAACAGCTTTTAAATTCCGGACATTTAATTTCTGTGAAATTCCCTTGAAAGTTGTATAAAATTTTTATCGAATTTTTTTGGAATCGCATAAAATTTTTATTAATTTTCTTGTCATTTTCGTAAATTCATTCGGAATTTGAATTTTCAATTTTTGTGTAATTTAAGGGCATTTAAAATTCCGGATATGATTTATTTTGTAAGTTTCGTGAAAGTTTAATCAAATTTCCGTAAATTTGTCAGTGAATTGTCTGAAAATAACAACTAAAATTCTACCTGTATTCTAAATAAATTGAAATTTTCACAAGGTACATTTCGAAGTATTTATTTCGCAAGATTTTAAATTTTAATTATATAATTAACATGTTTTAATTTCGCTTACTAACTTTATGCATTAAAACGAAATTCAATGCATATTTGAATTATATCACTTGCAACTATATAGACACTTCCGAAACACATCTAAAGTGCCATAATCAGCTTCTCTCGCGTTGCATTTAAATTTTATCATTTTTAACTTATCGGGACTTTTTTTAAATTAATAAAAAAAAAGAAAAAAAAAGAACAAATTAGGTTAACGAATCTGCAATTCGTTTATCGCGTAGTTCATTCTTGCACGTTGTGATAAAGGAAATCAGAACAGTAGATTCTTATACAACAACCATTTTACTTCGAAATTAGAAATTATAGCGGAAATAAACAAAGGCACGAGATAATTCATTTATTACCGAATTTATCATAATCTGGCGAAAAGAATGACATTTTTGTGTAATCTTTTATCTTCCTTTATTTGTTCTAAAGAAAGATAAAAACGCTAAATTCCATTATTATAGAAATCATATTTTTATTAAGTATTACTTTATTCATAAAAAATTGTAAATATATATCCAGGGTATAAACTGTTTTTGTTGTAATTAGTAATTACCGTTTTCTATTTAAAAAATAAAATTCATCACTCGTGTTATTTAACATTTTATTAATATTAGTTAAGTTAATTTTATCAATATTTATTTGGACTTATAAAGTTATGACTTGATTTAATTGAAGTTTGTTTTTAAAATTAAAAAATCATCAATACGGTCAAGGCACACAAAAGAGTGAACTGTCAGGTGTTAAATTCAGGTGCCTGAAAGTCTGGTTCTGATTAGGCTCTTCACACTCCACCTTACCTCTGTTCTAATCCCGGCAAACTATTATTATCCCTCAGTGGTACTCATTTCTTTCCTAATCTAATAGCACCCATTATTTTTCATTTACTTTGTATTTTAATATTAAATAAACACAAATTCCAATAACCTAGGTATAATTAATAATTTATCAATTTTTTTTTTTTTTTAATTACCTTGCATTCAGTTTTTTCCATAATTTTGTTTTAAATCGAGCTTTGAATTAGTTTATGATTATTAAAACAAAATTATCATTTTCTAAAACCAAAAATTACGATCTATTTTAAAATAAATTATTACAAACATTTATTATAAACAGCTGGTGAACGAATCGACGTTTTATTTTATTAATAGAAATGAATTCCATATGGTGGATTTCCGTTCTAACTGCTCTTGAGTGCCAGAAGCTCAAAAAGATTTATAATTTCTATTTTACCATTCAAATACACTATTTAATGTACGTGTTATACTTTTTTCACATTTCTACGCTATTTAATTTAAATTTATTCAATTTTTTAGTATTTTCTTACTTAAATCTAAATTCAATTTTGGTATTTTTAGGTTTGAGTGTTTTCTAAATTAAGAGTTGCCGTTTTCTTTATGTTTCTGATATTTTTGTATGTTTCATCTTTGAATTCATTTAATTTTTAATCCATCCGTCCGTCTGTCCGTCCGTCTGTCGTTCACAGCCATTAAAATGGAATTGAAGTGAAATTGATGTATCAAACAAGCACTGAGTTTTTAAATATTCACATTATTAAGGTATTAGTCGCGTAAAATGATTTTCGTCAGATTTTTTTAAAACTTTGTATCTGTATTCATGAGGTATTTATCTATGAAATGAGATCTATCCTATTAATTTTGACCACTTCTGAGCTTCAAAATATTAATTTAAAGTTTATACCTTTTGCATGCAATAGCACAAAATGCATGTAAAAAATGTCTCTTATATTCATTTATAAAAAAACAAGTCGTCAGTTTTTCAAATAAAATTACTAAGTTACACATTGAGATAAAATAAATCCTTTAAAAAAAAATTAATTTTATTGATCACGCCGTATAAAAAATACAATAATTTAAAAATTCATAAGTTTTGCGGGAGCATTTACGCGACTAATACCTTAAAGAAAATTGTTTTTCCGAATTTAAATATTTTTTATCCCAAATTCTTAAAAACTAATTTTCTTTCAATTTTCCCGAGATGCTGTGAATTGTTGTTTATTAAACATACCGAGAGGATCATTTCTGTTTTTGGTCCGTTGATTGCGAAAGTGATTTTAATTACTTGCCGAATGCTTCGGTCTAATTGTAGTATGCAGGCTTTAGAAACTTGTTTATCTAAATTGACTAGATGTTTTTGAGCGAAAGTTGCGTGATGCCGTTATATTATACCTGCAATTATCGCTGAATTAAATGCCCCTCCCTTCCAGTTTCTATTTCTTATCTGATTATTCTCAGCGGCAATAAAAGCAACTTTTCGGCTGTGAAATTTAACCTTTGTGAACATTTTTTTTTTAAAGAAAGATTTTATCATATTTATCTTTTGCATCTTGGAAAATAAGTAAAAAATAATTGTCTAAACAAGTCAAAAACTAAAAAAAAAACGACAATTTAATTTACATAGAGTGAAATTCAAATTGCAAACGTTTTAATTGATTTCATGGTGTAAATTTTAAAAATACAAATAATAATAATCAAAATTATAATGAAATAATAATTTAACGACGTTTTTGCTGAAAATTAATTAGAATTTATTTTAATTTTATGGAAAGACTCATTTAATATACTGTATGCCTTGAATTCAGTTTTTTAATTACAATAAAAAACAATGAGAATTGTTTCTCTTTTATAAACAGCTTTTCTGTGGGCACTGTAATTTATGCCGGTGAATGAGTCATCAAGGCCTCACCAAGAGAATAAATAATGACCTGATAAACTTAGTTTGCTACTTACAAATTTTACATATTTAAAAGACAAGTTAGTGCTTTGAAATTCATCACTTTTTTTAAGAATTGAAAAATCGCTTACATGTTCATTATACGATTTAAAAAAAAAAGACAATGGAAATCTTCAACTTCTTCATTAAGTTCTTTCGATTCTGGAAATTATCTTTACTTACCTTAACTTTATCAAATTTTTTTGTCCATTCTAAAAAGAAAGAATTCAAATTTAATCTGACTTTTTAAAACTTGACTAATATTTATAAAACTTGATTAACATTTTAAAAATATAATTTTCAAACAATTTCTCAAAACTTCTTTAATAAAAAGTTTTTTGTTCAATTCAATCATAATTGGTCAATCTCTACTCGTTAATAATTTTTATTGTTTTACTAGTTTATTTTCAATTAATAATTGATTTTAAACACCTTTAATTAAAAAATTGCCTGGAACTTATAGACTATTACACAGTTTTTATATATATATATTTTTTTTATATATAAAAGGTTGTTTTTATTTTTTTATATCTCTCTATTTGATGTATTTGAAACTAAAATAATGTAATCATATAGTTTTGATTAATTTCAATTAGCATAGACTACAATTAGCTTAGAATGATCAAACAGTTTCTTCAACCGGAACTGTGGTCCTGTTGAATCTCTTTTATTAAAGAGGAAGAGTGCCAACTGAATTCATGACAATAATCGATGCGAATCTTGCATAATCGCCGGTCGATTATAATATTTAATTAGGCGAAATGTTCACACGCTTTATTTTCTATATATATACAGACACAGTCAATAATTAACCTCGACAGCATTCAGTGAATTTTCATCTTTTTTTCCATTAAAGAGCCTAAACATAAAACAAGATTATAATAAAATAACACATATATTTTACAAATGTAATTAAAAATGACATTACACAGAATATATGTTATGTTTAGCGTATTTTTAGGATTATTTATAAAACCTTTTGTTTTTATAGATGATAAATAGTGAGAATATTCTGAGCAATATTTATGAGAACCAAGATACTAAATTATTTAATTTCCACACGATTTTGTATAATTTTACCTCTTGTGAACAATACTCAGTTGTATAATTAATTCCCAGCATTTATATCAATTTTTAGGTATATCGTTTTCAATGTGATTGAATTTTGAAAATACATTCACAAACTGATGGAAAAAAAAAATTATTTACTTTTTCGGCAGTAAATTTATATAATTTGTCAAAAAGTAAATGCTTATTCAGGATTGATACGTTTTTAAAATTTTAAAAAATTCCATTACTTTTACAGGTTTTACAGACCATTTTTCATCAAATTCTGTATGACCAAAATATAAAATAATTGCATTGTTATTGGTCATTTAAAACTATAAATTTTTGCAAATGCAATAAATAATGAAAATTATGAGATTAATTACAAAATTGAAGAAAATATCCGAAAAATGACGAAAATAATTTACAATTAAAAACCAAATTCAAAAAATGGCTAAATTAATACACAATCGAACAAAAAAATTGAAAAAATCAAAGAATAATTATAAAACTTTAAGAGAAAAACTGAAAATTGTAAAAAATTGTAGGAAATAATTGAAAATTTTTGAAAAACAATGAAAAATTGAAGAAAATTATTAATAATTGTAAGAAATAATTGAAAAATGACGAGAATAATTGGAAAATTGAAGAAAATATCTGGAAAATGACAAATTAATAAACAACTGGAAAAAATAATTGAAAAAATTAAGCAAGAAATATTAATTTAAGAAATTAAGAAACAAGAAAAATTAGAAAAATTATAGGAATAATTGTTGAAAATAATTACAAATGATAATTAAATGAAAGATTAAGGAATTGAATTAAAATTTTGAGAAAATAATTGACAATTGAAAAAAACAAGAAAACTGTCGATAATAATTAACAACAGAACAAAATAATTTTAAAAATTAAAAAATAAATATAAAATTTAAGAAAAATAATAAATTGAAAAATTTGTAGAACATGATTGAAAATTGCGGAAAAAATTAATAGTTGAAAGAAATAATTGGAAAGTAACGAGAATAAATGAAAAATTAAAGCAAATATCTGAAAAATGACGAAAATAATAGACAATTGAAAACAAAATTTGAAAAATGACTGGATGAATAAACAAAAAAAAAATTGTAAAGATTAAAGAATAATTATATAATTTTTAGGGAATAATTAAAAAAATTGTAGGAAATAAATTGTAAATTGTGGAAAATAATTAATAATTGAAAGAAATAATTGAGAAATTACGAGAACAATAATTGGAGAAAATATTAATAATTAAAAGAAAAAATTGAAGGAAAATGCTAAGTTGTCAATTAAAAACTGAAGAAAAATATAGAAAAAATTTTAAAAAATAAATGAAAAGTAAAGTTCTGGTTCAACTTTGAAAAGTAAAGAAATTAATTGAAAATTGAAAAAGATAATTAAAGAATTGTATTGAAATTTCAAAAAAATGAGCCAGTATCATTTTGACACATGACTTAATTTTAGATTGTTATATTGTACAGAATGCACTGTTAAAAATTTGGGGAGTTAACGGTTGCTGGAGTTGGGAGTTGAGATTTTAGAGTTAAAAATTGACTCCCCAAGGTGAGTGAGTCTCATAGGCTCCATGTTTAAGAAGAGTGGGGACTGAAGGATTAAGCGTTAACTCTCTTTACTTCAACTCTTCAAGGCGTGCGACTTTTATAGAGTCCCTTAGGGAGTTAAATTTCAACTCCTTTTTTTAACAGTGTGGAAATGTTATTTTGTACAACTGTTAAATGTTATTTTGTACAGTTTTGAAAAATGAATTTGTTATTTTGTACAATTTTGTAAAAAAGCAATAAAACATTGGGAGTACAATATTTTAGCTTTTTTAAAAAATTGTACAACATAACAAATTCATTATTCAAAATTGTACAAAATATCATTTAGCAGTTGTACAAAATAACATTTCCGTTCTGTACAATATAACAATCTAAAATTAAGTCATGTGTCAAAATGATACTGGCTCAAAAAAATAAGAGCCAGTATCATTTTGACACATGACTTAATTTGAAGATTGTTATATTGTACAGAATGGAAATGTTATTTTGTACAACTGCTAAATGTTATTTTGTACAATTTTGAAAAATGAATTTGTTATTTTGTACAATTTTTTAAAAAAGCTAAAAAACTTTTGAGTTACAATTAAGTCCATTTTTTAAATAATTGTACAAAATAACAAATTCATTTTTAAAAATTGTACAAAATAACATTTAGCAGTTGTACAAAATAACATTTCCATTCTGTACAATATAACAATCTTCAAATTAAGTCATGTGTCAAAATGATACTGGCTCAAAAATAATAATTATTGAAAATTGAACAAAATAATTGAAAATTAAATAATTAAATTGAAATGTGAAGAAAATAATTGATAACTAAAAAAAAATTACAAAATGACGAAAATAATTAAATATTAATGAAAATAATTGAAAAATGAGGAAAGTAATTGACCACTGACAAAAAAAAATTCGAAAGCTGTAGAGAATAATCGACAACAGAACAAAATAATTGAAAAAATTAAAGAATAATTCTAAAATTTAAGGAGAATAATTTTATATTAAAAATCATTCTCTATTCATGATTTCAATCAATGAAATTCCACAGAAAATCAGTTTAAAGATAGATTATTAATTAAAATTTTAAAATGTTTTCATATTTTAAATTTATAGCAATTTTAATTTCTTCAAATTTCAGTTAATGTAAACTTGCATTGATTAAAAGTTCAATTAATCCACATTTTAAAAATACAAAAAATTTTTTTTTATCATGATTTCAACTACTTAAAATACAATTTTGTACTATTTTGGTCATTTTTCGAACTATTTTCTACAATTTTTAATTATTTTAATTGTTTTTAAATTGTTTCTCTAAATCTTAAATTTCAATTATTTTGTTAAGTTTTCTCAATCACTTTTTCAATTTTAATAATTTTTGCCTTGACATTAAATCAATTTAATTATTTATTCCTAAATTTGATATTATTCATCGCAAATTTAAATAATTCTTTTTAATTTACCATTATTTTTGACATTTTGCAATTATTATTTTCAATTTTTAATCATTTTCATAATTTGTGAATTAATTTACTGAACTTTCAAATATACATCTCAATTTTCAATTATTTTGTTCAATTTTCATTTTTTTTTTTTATTATTTTGCAATTGTTGTCTCCAACTTTTAACATTTTCATTATTTTTCAATTAATTTCCCAATTTTTCAGTTATTATCTGAAATTCTATATTATTGTCTTCAATTTGCAAATTTTTAAACGATTTCTCAATTATTTTATTTTGCTTAAAAACAAATTCTGTAATTTTATATTATTTTCTCCGATTTTTAATTATTTTCGATCTTTTGAAATAATTTTCAAAAATTTCAAATATTTCTCTACAATTTCAATTCTTATTTTCATCAAATTTGGAATATTTCTGCGATTTTTTAATTAATCTCTTTAATTAGAAGTTTGAAGTAATTTTGTAATTATTTTCTTGTTTTAAACATGTATTCTATGATTTTTTCAATTATTTCTCTCAAATTTTATTTATTGTGTTCAATCTTTCATATTTAAATTATATTTAATATATTTCAATTATTTTTCTCAATCTTAAATTATTTTCAGCATATTTCATAATTTCCAAATGTTTTTATAAATTATCGTAAATTTTATTTATTTTCAGCTAACTTTAATTCTTTTCTACAATTATTAGTTATTCTCATTTTTTTCAATTCATTTTTAAGATATTCATGTAATTTTCTCCAATTTTAATTATTTTTTTATATAAAAAAAATTCTCTAATTTTCTCAATTATTTCTCTCAAATGGCATTTATTTTTTACAACTAAATAATTTATATCATTGTTTGTATCATATTTCAATGATTTTCTCCAAGTATCGTTTCAAAGTTTCAAATTGTAAAATTATTTTTCAATTATTTTCCAAAAATTTATATTCTTCAATTTTAATTTTTTTTTTATTTCTTTCATAACTTCCAAAATTTTAAACTATTTATCTCAGACAATTATCTCATTCAATTTTCTATTATTGATATTATTTTTTATATTATTTTCTTTAATTTTCAACTACTTTCGTTCTTTTTCATAATTTCTAAACAGTTTTTAATTATTTCTGTTTGATTAAAAATTATTCTTTACAATTTTAAATTATGTTTTCTTTTTCGATTATTTTCTCTAATTTTAATGATTTTCTTTTTTTTTTCAATGAACTTCTAAAAGTTTTAAGTTTTTTCTGCAATTTTCTTTAACTTTCCGTTATTTAAAATATATTATGTAATTTTTTAAATTATTTTCTCAAATTTTAAATATTTTTTTTCATTTTTCAATTATTTTTCCTAATTTTTCAGTATTCAATTGTTTTCAATTTATTTCTAAGATTTTTAAATAATTTTCTTAAATTTAAACTATTCTCTTTATTTTTAAAACTTTTCTATTATTTTTTAAATTATTTTCTCCAAATTTTAATTGATTTAATTTTTTTCAAGTAATTTGCAAAATTTGCTATTATTTTGTTTAATTCCAATTATTTTTTGTAATTTTTTGTAATTCAAAAATTTGATAAATTTTGTGCTAAAAAAAGGTTTAAAAAGGTTTAAAGGTTTAAAAAAACCTTTAAAAAAACCTTTAAACCTTTAAAAAAGGTTTAAAGTGCCCCGGGGCACTGTCCCACTTATCCCCTTAATAGTTACGCTACTGAGTCCTAGGAAAATAAAGTAAATTTTATTGCCCTAGGAGAAGAAAGTATACTTTGAGGTCCTAGAAGAATACAGTGTTTATTTAGTTATTATTTTATTTATTTATTATTATTATTATTATTATTTATAAAACTATTGACCTCGCGGCGATAATACTTTGCTTTAGCGCACCCTTTAATTATAATGCAGGTGATTATTTAAGCAATTATAGGTTATGTTTAATAAAAATTTGGTTTCCATCAGGAAATTGATTTTTCCTTATATAAAATTTTCGTTGTTATGAAATACGAGATACAGTAATTTGTATTAAATTTTAAAAAGTGCATTTGGCATGTAATCTAAGATCTAATTACTAGCATTACTTACCCATTACTCATTAGAGAGTTTTCGCAATTAGAATATAATTTACAATTGCATTTTTGTATTTAGTCTGCACTCAAGTACCAGAAATCACGTGTCAAATACGTGAATCACGTGAAATCTATGAGAGGACCATATATTATCTCTCTCTCTCTCTCTCTCTCTTGACCTTGCTTATGAATCGTCCATTTCCTACTTTCCTTATGAAATTTGTCTTTATCATTTTCGCAGCGTGCGCGCATTGTGGTCACACCTTAAAAAGATAAGAACTGTCAAGTTTCTCATTTTAGTATTACAAACACACATTTAGCCTGACTATATATCTCTCTGTAATAATTCATTACAAAATTACTCATCGACCGATTTGCCGTGATTGAAATCTTGAAATGCAACAACTTCTGATGAATATATAAATTATAAATTTACAAGAAACTTCATTTTAGCGCTATATTATATGTGGACCGAGCTTCGTTTGTATTATGATTATTATAAGAATACGGGTTTCTAATCAAAATTCTCGTAAAACTTGAGACTCGAATCTTTCCTGAAATTCCACTAGTGATTCACGCGAAACCGAGAGGAAATTCTCCGAACTGAACAAGGTCAAATAAATCGAAATACCGGAAGATTATTTATATCTTATATTTCATTTCGCCTATTTTATTCGAGATTTCGAGCACGGAATTTGGGAATTTTTTCCCTACTTTTATTAAGTTATTATTAACATTCATTACATAATATCAATTTTATTTTATATCTTAATTTTGATAATATGTAATATTTATATTATCTTTTAAGGACTTTGATGAAAAAAATTATGTATTTCGTTAAACGAGATATCGATTAAATAAAAGTTTGTCAAAGTATAAAAATGATTTTAATAATGTAAATATAAAAAAATTTTGCAGTTTCACATATTCTAATTTCTAATGTTATATTTTTTTTCAAATAGCCCTTATGCGAAAGTCAATGGTTTGACCAATGTCCAAAATTTAATATTACTTTTTCTATAAACATTATAATGACAGGATGCAGGGTGTGTAGAGAATAATTATTTCAAATTTTCCGGATCGTAAACTACAATTTTTCCGGATTTGTTCGCTTAATGACTGATAATAATACTAGTTAAATATTAAGTGGTTTGAATGAAATATTAAGACTATAGTTTCAAGAATAACTGTAAAAAAAGAACAAAATTATTTTTTTAATTTTAAAACGTATCTGAAATATTATAAAAAAAAAAATAAAAAAAATCAGCGGAAAAATAAAGAAAATGCAGAGAAAGTAAAAAATACTGAAGAAATAAAAAAGAAGTGAAAGCATTTAATTAACAATGAAAAAATGAAAGCCCTTCAAAAAAAAATCTAAGAAATTATGAACCAACGATAAAATTGTAAATTGTAGAGTCGTTTGGCTTTAAGGTCATTAATGAAACAAAAGCTATTAAAGTAGAGAATAATCTACTTTAAAGTTGAAAAATTAAAAATAAAAAAAAAATATAAGATAATTAAAAAAAAAACCTACGCAAAATAAAACGAAATTTTAAGTATGAAAGTGTTAAGAAAATAACAAATAATTAAGAAAATAGGCGAAAAATTCAGAAATATAGTAATAAAATATTAGAAAAATTTCGATCGAAAAATACTTTTCTTATTATAAAATATTGGAAAGTTTAAGAAAAAAAAAATTCTTTTAAAGAAATAATTTTCAAATAATAGCTATAAATAATAGCAAAATAAAACAAAAGTGTATAACCTAACCTCAAAATCGATCTGTCACTGTTGATTATAAGAAAAAATGTTATTATTAAATCTTCTTAACAAAGAATTTTAAATTTAAAAATATTTGGACTTAACCAAGACAGTTTATAAATTCAATTTTGTTTACTAAAATAAATTACTAAAACCTTTAAATACCCTAATTAATCAGGGCTGATAAAAATCATGATTTAAATCAAATTTTTTTTTTTTTATATAATCAGTATAAAAAAATCTTCAAATGTTTATTTGTAAGTAATTTATCAAAGTAATGAAAAAAAATTTTTAAAAAAAACAACACAAGAATGAAACAGTGACATAATTATATATAAAAAAGTAGAAACTCTTTTAAAAAAATTAATCTATATACGGACATTTTTTTAAATTAAAATATTAATTAAGATGATAATCAACAAAACTTCAAATATATGAGTAAGGAGAATAAAATTTTAATACTGGAAAAATTAAAGACTTATTTTACAAATTGAATAAAAAAAGAATGAATAAAATTTTGTAAAATTTAAAAAAAAATTAAATGAAAAGAAATTTTATGAAATTGAAGAACGATGTTTAAATGAGAATATTTAGTACAAGATTAAATTCACATAATATAAAATCAGGGGCGGCGCCAGTTGTGTGGACTGTGTGGAGTAGTCCACACACCAAATTTTTTCGTGTGTGGATTTCCACACACCAAAATTTTTCAATTATTTTAAATAATTCTATCTTCAACGGTACAATTTTTAGTAGGGGAGAGGGCCCCAAGTTGGCCACCCTATCGATTTATTGCTGTAGAATCCAAACCGAATAAAATCTATTAAAATGTTTTATACCGGATGAAAGTACAATTTATAAGGTAACTTATGGCCACAGAGATAAAATTTTATTTTGAACATAAACATTTTTTAAAGCATTTTTTCTAATTGCTAAAATTTTCGGTCTAAAAAAAAGTGGCCCCAAGATGGACACCTTCTTAAAATTCTCTGAAAATTGTAGTAAATAAAAAATGAACATCGTGTAACAATTCTTGAACTAAGTTTCAATCATTTTACGGAATTTATCAAGAAATAAAATTTCTAAAAACTTCAATTTAATAGCTTAACAGTAAAAAGTAATAAAATGTCGAAAAATATCAATATAATAAATTCTCTAACGATAAAATGAAATTTTATGGTGGAAAATAAAAAATTTTAATTAATTGGCTCAAAAAATTATTGAAAAAAGTGTAAAATCGAAAATATGCAAAAAAATACATTGAGATTTTAGGCCTGTCCATCTTAGGGTACATGACACCATTTTTTGATCCCCAGTAAAAATATAGATATGAATACTGAATTAGTAAAATCATTTTAGAATATTATTATACGATAAATAAAGAATATTATAACGTTCAGTACTCATTCTAAATCATAAATTTAAATAACTTTACCAACTTGAGAAAAAACTGTTACAAAACTTTTTTAGACACAAAATTACGTGGTATGTGTAGAAGAAAAACCAACTGGTTTTTTTTCTTCAAATGTGCATCAAAATGTTCGTCTATACAAACAACAAAAATGACAGAAAGCATAAGGCGCTGTCACCTTAAACAAAAATTTTATACGAAATGTCCATCTTGGGGCCCTGTCCATCTTGGGGCCCACTCCCCTATGTATAATTCCAATAAAAACTTCGATTTTTTAAATTATTTAAAATGTCTTAAGTTTAAAATTTGCGTTTCACATATATAAAAATTTTAATTATTATATTTCAGACCTCCCCCCTCCCCCCTTTAAACATAACTTAAACTCCACACACGACTCCGACCTGTTCCGCCGCCCCTGTATAAAATAAAAGAATAAAAGCTTTGAAAAAGGTAGAAAATTGAGAAATTTAAAAAATGTAGATAAAAGCACCAAATAATGTTTTCAAAAATTCGTAATTATAAGATAAAAACTGCAGAATTGAAAAGAAAGAAAAATGCTTCTTAGAAATGGAAAAATGAAGACCAAAATTAAAGAATTAATTAAAACGCAAGGAAGAACTAAAAATATAGTGAAAAATCAAGAAAATAAATAAATAGGAAGAAAATAGAGAAATGGTTTCTTCCTTAATCTAAGAAACTAAAAATATGTAAAAAGTAAAAAAAAAATTCAATGTATGTAATTGTATATATCAAGATAAATAAAAAGTCCACAAAAGAAACTTAAAAATCCTTTAAAAATAAAAAATGTTAAACAAATCAAACCAAATATATTTTTATAATATTACACTTAAAAGTTAAGTTCAACAATAAATTGAGAAAAATAAAGAAAATCTAAAAATTTTATGAAAGAATAAGTAAATTTGCAAAAAATCTCGCAAAAATTAGACAAGATGTGAAAACGAATTGAATAAATGTACAAAAAAATGATCGTATTTATTTTTCAAAATATGGAAATAATTATGAAAATCAACGAAATAAAAAATTTAGTGAATGATAGGATAACAAAACTGTGTAAAATAATATTAAATCATTTTCATAAAACTTAATGTAAAATGTTAAAAACGAAAACCCTTATAACTTTTTTCACAAGTACATATAGGTCTCAAAAATAATTTACCTGCATCATTATAAAACCATTATCTACCAATGGACCAAATTTGATTAAAATGGTAATGTTAATTCTTTTTACGATAGAACCTACTTAATTGAAAAAAATTGAAATCAATTAAAAATTAGAAAAAGTAATTTAAAAAATCATAGAAATGTTTTAAAAATAAAGAAAATAATTGAAATTCGAGAAAATTACTTGAAAATCTTAAAATTAAATTGAAAAAAATTAAATAATAAAAAATTAGGAAAAATAATTGATAAAAATAATTGAAATTTGAGAAAATAATTGAAAAAATTACAAAATATATTTTCAATAAAGGGAAGTTAAAGAAAATTTCAAAAAAGTAATTTAAACTTTCAGAAGTTCAATTAAAAAAAAGAAAATAATTAAAAATTAGAGAAAATAAATGAAACAAGATAAACATAATTTAAAGTTGAAAACAATACATTTAATTAAAAAGAAATAATTAAAAACTTTTTAGAAATTATGAAAAAGAACGAAAGTAATTGAAAATTGAAGAAAATAATATAAAAAGTAATATAAATAATTGGAAATTGAATGAAATAATTGAAATCTCAGATAAATAGTTTAAAATTTTTGAAATTATAAAAGAAATGAAAAAAATTGAAAATTGAAAATTGAAGGATATAAATTTTGGAAAATAATTGAAAAATGATTTTACAATTTTAAACTTAAAGAAAATAATTGAAGTATGATACAAACAATGATAAGTTGTAAAAAATAAATAACATTTGAGTGAAAAAATTGAAAAATATATGAAGATTTTAGAAATTAAATGGATAAGATGAGAATTACTAAAAATAATTGAAGAAAAGAATTGAAGAAATCTAAAAATAAATTAAATTTACGATAATTAATAAGAAAAAATTGGAGATTATGAAAACAAATGGAAATAATTTAAAATTAAAGAAAATAATTGAAATTTTAGAAAATAATATTAGAAAGTAAGGATGATAATAATTAACAATCGGGGAAAATAATTCAAAAATGATAAAATTAATTCAAAATTGAAAAAGATAATTGAAACATGCTAAAAATAATTTAAGATTGAGAAAAATAATTATAAAATGAAAATAATTACAAAATTACCTTAAAATTTTAATTAAACATAATAATTAAGAAATCGCAGAAATAATCGAAAATTGATAAAAGTAATAATCGAAATTTCAGATAAATAATTGAAATTTTTGAAAATTCTGCCAAAAGAATAAAAATAATTAAATCTTGGAGAAAATAATATAAAATTGCAAAATTTGTTTTTAAGCAAAAGAAAAGAATTGTTAATTGCAAAATGATAGAAGGAAATGAAAATTGTACAAAATAACTGAAAATTTAGATATACAGGTATTTCAAAGTTCAGTAAATTAATTAAGAAATTATGAAAATTATTAAAAATTGAAAATAATAATTGCAAAATGACAACAATTTAGAAACGATTAAAATAATAAAAAGAATTGTAGAAAATAGTTGTAAAATTATAAAAATAGTATAAAATTTCATTTTAATAATTGAAATCATAATAAGAAATTTTTAAATTACTTTAAATTTAGTATTTTTGAAATTATGCCACTGAATTTATATAATTATAATGATTTATAGAAATAACAATGTAATACTGTTTTTTGGCATCTTATACCATAAATTTGTAAATTGCGAGGTAAATTGTAAGTATTTTGATCATCTGTATTGGGAATGGCTAAACTCCGATATGCTATCTGGTGGTACCAATTTGAACTAAAAGAAGTAGGTAAAAAAAAGTAAACAAACACGTAAAAATTTTGTAAATGTAGAAAAAAGTGTAATTTTCTGAAGTTATTAAATAAGCTACATTTAATTTTGAGTACGGATAGATGAAGAAAATAAAAAAGATCGAGAATCCTACACAGTTAAAAATTTTGTGTATTTGTGTAGAAAACAGTCCTTGTTAAATTTTTTGTGTTAAAATTTAACATTTTTCGTGTGTTGATTTTACACATTCTTCAAATGTCATTTGATTCTTGAACATAACCTCAAATTTTTTAGTAATAACTCTGTAATTTATGTTTATTTTTTTGTTGCAAAAGCATAAATTCCTTATTGAAAATTCATTTTAACTTGCAAAAGATAAAATACAATAGTAATTGCATAAAATATACACGCTTTAAATTATTATAATGCGTAAAATAAGAGATTAAAATTTGTGTACAAAATTCAACATATTTTTTTGTGTTGAATTAACACATAAGTTTTGAGTGGACCGTTTGGGACATGTGAAAAATGTTAAATTTAACACAAAATTTTTTACTGTGTAACCTACAAATATTTATTATTCTTTCAAAAAATGGACAATAGAATGAAACATGCTAATTAATAAATAAATGAAATTATTTTAAAAATTACAAGTTTTTAATGCAAAATTTTTAATTATTTAAACAACTTTTTTCAACGTGTTTTTCTCCAGTACACAAAATGTGTTTTCTGCCGTTTGAAACTTTCTTACGCTAGCATAACTTAACAAATTTTATTTAAAGTGAGACGTACTTTATTATTTTTATATTGTATTTTGAAAAATTTCTCTCGTTTATGTGCTTGTTAACAAAGTTACCTACTTCTATCAGGCATTTTTGTTTTGTTGACGTCACGACCGCCAATCCCAATTAGTACAATTTTTTAAATTTTATAAAGATTAAAATATTAAAATTGAAATTTTTAAGATTGATCCACAAATTTTTGGGTTTTGTTTATGTAGTATTAGATGTAATTTTACATGCAGTATTAGACAGCCGGAGAATTGTAAAGGTTTTTTTTATTTAAATCATGATTTTTATGAAAATTTCCTAATTAACAGACCTGCTAAATTATGATTTACATTCATTAAAAACAAATCTTTTTTAGGAAGGGCCCTTATTTATCGGGTCAAGAAAATAGATTTTTTTGGAAATAATTTTAATCGATTCAACAACTACTCTAGTATGTAAATTTAAAATTGCTAACCGATATCTGTATTATTTACGGAGTTACAAGATTTTAAACAAGACGCGCCGGGTGGCCTAATTAGGCGGCTCTAGACTGATTGGCGACAAACTGCGAAATTTTGTGTACACCATTGAGAACGCTGAACTAAACCAATCGGGCTCTAACATAGCTCATTTTAAAGATAATTAAATTGTCTTCGATGTGACATTTACTACTTTAAACTAAAAAAATTATTCATATTTTTTTGTAATTTTAAGTCCAAATCACTTTTAATATAAAACTGGCTAAAAAAAATCCAATCTCGACATTTTCTTTAAACTCCCAAAATGCCACATAGAAGCGATTATCACAAAGTTTAAAAAAAAATTAGTTTTTTGTTTCAGAAAAAAATTCACAGCGCTAGAATGTACACAGCAAATGTATATTTTGATAGTAAAAATGTTAAAAAATACAATTTTTTTTCTCCAAATATTTTTGTAAACTGTTAAGAAACGTCTCAAATTACCCTATTAATTACAAAACGTTTCAAGTTATTTTACCCGAGAAAAAAAATCCCAAAAACGGCATATTTTTATTTTTACTAAGTCCATTTTCTTGGCGTTCATAAATTGGGTAGACCCCTTAATTCAGATTTAGAGAGCGGTTTTTTTTCTCAGTCGTTATTTTCCCGGATCGCTAGACATTAATTTTCAATAAAGCAGCATAAATAAAAGATGGCATGTTATTTTCTTTCTATATAGACGCGAGTAGTGTTTTCCGCAGGATTTCGAGCAAGCGGATGTGCCAAAAATGCGTAGAGATCGGTACACGAGCGCGAATTCGATTCGATAAACACTTTATTTCTGGCTATGTTGAAACATTGCGATGGTACATCGCATGCCGTGCACTGCTAAAAATAATTGAGTTCACCCCTTCATTTCACCGATGTAACTGCACCTCGAAAATAACCGCGGGAACACCTGGCACTCTGGTATGTTCCCTTTACTTGTTTAAACGCGTGTCTCTTAATCTCTTTCTCCCAACTTCCACATTATTTTCTAACAATCAAAACACTTCACTTAACATTTCAAGCGCGTATAATTTCCGATAAATCAAAATTACTAATTATCGAGTAGATAAAAATTATTATTGACAAATGCCTATTCAGACAAGCTAAAAATGACTTTTCCGGAGGCATAAAAATCACTCCCGATAGGCACTTGTGGTTAAATTAGACCTTGGCGAAAAACTAGATTGATTAATTCGATTAAAAATGCAAAATGAAAAAAAAATTCGCCCAACGTGGGGCTCGAACCCACGACCCTGAGATTAAGAGTCTCATGCTCTACCGACTGAGCTAGCCGGGCTTGATGTTTTTATTTTCCCAGGAAGAATTTGACCAGTGCTGAAAATTGTCCTATTCTATTAATATGTTTATGTCGAAAAACGAGGTCAATAACTTTACGAGCTTCTGACAAGCTTGAGTTTGACAACGAGGTCGTAACCATTTTTTTTTTTTTTGGTCTCCGATGAATAAGCCAAAAACATGACGTTTAAGATAGCGTCAATAAATCGCTTTGAATTGAGATTATTTCAAAAAATTGCCTAATTTACGCGCTTATAACACTGACAAAAATACCAATTTCCAAGAATTGAGCATCAAAATAAAAGAAATTCGCTGGCACTTTATCAAAACGATAGCGGGATATTGTTTCTAAGAGGTGTATTCTCAAATATTGAGAATAACAATTTATAATCGTGTGAATTTTGGAAATTGTTTCGCTGAGAAATTGAATTTAAAATGCTATTATAAATATCAATTTTTAACGCGGAACAAAACACTCGAGTAATATTTTCAATTTGACGACTGAACTGTTCGAAATTAGAATCGAGACTAATATTGGAAATTTTTACGTTTTTAATGATCGGGTAGTCTGTCAGGTACTTGAGAAGGGACGCTATGCACAATAGAGAGCCATAAACGTATAAATTACTCAGGCAAATAGCTCCTGCCTTTTATCTCTGTATCCCTTTCCTTTCTCTGTTTTTATTCTTGGTTTATAAATTCAACAAAAGCTTTAAATAGTTGGTTTTTAAAATAACTAAGTTCTTTTTCGAGAAATCTAGAATATTGAAGAAAACAGGAAGTTTACAAATTCGATCTGTTTTCTGCGCAAAATTGATCTCATTAAAATAATTAAATAAATTTTGTTGTCTTCTGAGATTAATTTTTTTTATTAAATATATATTTTGATAGTAATTTTAAACACAAATCGTTATATTAAAGCAATTATTAGAATTTCGATAAATAAAAAAGAAGTTAATATATAAAAGAACTACTTGTTTAATTTTAATTAAATTGACTGTACATATTTAAAATTTACAATCAATATGAAATTTACTTTCATATCCTATTTTTTATAATTATTAAAATTTTTAATTATCAAATTATAAATTTATTGTAATTTATTACATATTAATTATTTAGCTACATATTAATTTGAATAATTTTTAATATATAAAAAATTTTTAAATTATTTTTATCAAAAATTTTTAAAAACAAAAATATATAAATTTTAATTAAAATAAGTTTTTTTTATGTGGAAAATCAACTACTCAACAAATTGTAGAGAAATTTAAAAAAAGTCTTTGTAAAAAAATTTGAAAAACAATCGACAACAAATTAGGGTTAGAGAAATAATTTTAATAAAATTCAGAAAATATCCAAATAAACCATTTTTTAAAAATGTAAACATGAAAAAAAATAGGTATCCCAATTTGCAATATATATAATAAAAATAAACTAACTTCAAAATGAATCAAATAACATTATTAATAAATGATTACTATACTTAAATAAAAGTTGTTCCCTTCCAAAATTTTTAATTAAAAAAAGTTTTGTAATTTTAGAACGATTTATAAATAGAAATTAGATTTTTTTTTATTGATCACCTTTTCTATGTTCACGAAATTTTTTTAATTACTGTATTTAATTAATAAATTATTTACCCAAAAATTTTAAATATTATGCAATTAAATAAATTACTTTTTACACTGTTCACATTTTTTTATAAAAAAATAAAAAAATATAAATAAATAAATAATAAAGTAAATAAAAATAAAAAATAAAATAAATTACAACCACCTTTTTTTTACACAATTATTACCTTGAGAATTAAATTAATTATTTTTAATTTATGGCGCAATTAGATTAAAAATACAAGAAATGTAAATAATTACAAATACCTATCAAAACCAGGGCGAAATGTCTCCACAGCAAAACTCGACGACACGATGTTCACATGAAGGAAGCCAAAGCACAAGTGTTCCCATGCTACCTCTGAAAGAACCTCCCCACTTTAAGTAATTCAAGGAACACCAATTACGTTTCGTTTCGTCGGTTCGAACACTCCCCGAATATCTCTAGAGTCAGCCTATTGGCTAAGATCCTGAGCGTCGCTTAGTAGTGGGGATATACCCCCAATGCCACTTACTGCTGCCTCCTAATCACGTGATTAACTTGCGCTTAAACTCCGAGCGGATATTACAATAATGGGCCTCATAAATATTCCACAAAATTCATTCTAGGTAAAATTGTTTTTCGCCGAAAATTTTAATTTTCCCAATTTCTTCTCATTTGAGATTAAATACCCTGAAATTTTTACACAAGAGCACTTTTAAATCACAGAATTTATATTTAACTCAATTTCTTTTTCATTAACAACTTTTTAATTTAAATAATTATTATAACTGAATCTAATGTTAAAGTATATTTCTCAATTCACAGAATTTTTGTTAGCAAGAAATGATATTTGATAGAATTTTTAATACTCATAATTTTTAGTTTACCAAAATTGCAAATGGTCGAACAATTATAGAAGAATTTCAGTGCCGGTTTAAAAATCCATCGATTATTATATTTCTTGATTATTTACAACTGGTAAATTTTAAAATTGGTGCCAAAATTTTTCTGTCTGATATAACATAACCTCACAAAATAAAAGATTTGTCCGAGATACTACTTTAGAGTATTCCTACGTATTTTTATTTGTCGAATCCAAATCCTAAGTCAGAACAACCAGATTGGCTACAATTGCTTAGATCATTTCAAAAAAATTATCAAAATCACCCCAAAAACAAAAAAAATTTATTTTTTCGTCCCGTGCAATATGCTAGTGTTTTTCTACGTATTTTTCTCCTCTGAATCTGAATTTAAAGTCAGAATAACCGGATTGGCAACCGTTTTCGAGATAATCTTAAAAAACGTCTGAAAAACTCCCAAAACACAAAAAAAAAAATTTTCTGCTGGATCCGAATCTGAAGTAAAAATGACTAGATTGGCTAAAATTTTTCAGATAATCTTTATAAACTTTTCAAAAAAACTAAAAAATCACTTTTTTGAGATTATCTAAAAAATTCTAGCCAATCTGTTTTTTTGATTTCGGATTCGGGTTCAGCGGAGTAAAATATATTATTGGAATACAGTACCGAAGTGTCCCGGACAAAAAAAAAGTTTTTTTCATTTTTTTTGAGCATTTTTTTGAGGTTATCTCATAGAAAATCGGTCAATTAAATATTAAAAGTATTTTAAAAATTCTATTAATATTCATTTTGTTTGAAAATGAAAAATCACGCAAATGAAAATTTGCCTTTTTTAAATTTTTGCTAAATTAAAATTATCTTTAGTTAATAATAATTTTTTAAGATAAAAAGTTGATTGAAAATAAATTCAGTAAAAGAAAACTTCCGTTAAGCAAAAATTTTATATTGTTGTTTAGATTTAAATACACATTTTAATTGTAAATCATTGCAGTATAATGATTTCATCGCAGATTTTATTCGTTTTTATAGTAAAATGTTTTATTTTGTATTGTATTCTATATATTATAAATTATATATTATAATTTTCTACATGTTTTTTAAAATATAATCTACAATCTTAATCCGTTCTTTGTTTCAGGTGAGTAATATTTATGGCTCTTTATTTCCCAGCCGTAAGTATCCAAACAAAATTTTTAGTTCATTCAATTTTAATAATATTACATAATTTGCATATTTAACTGAAAATAATCATTTTTATTCAACTTTTTTCGAGAGTTTTTTTACTCGAATAGTTACTTTACATATTTTTTTATTTTTTAGAAATTCCATTGAACTTTTAACTTTTCTTATTTTAACTAAGCATAATTTTTGTTCGCATAATAAGGGAGTATACCTTTGACCGACATTTTATTTGAAAGAAATTTCAAATTCTTTTGTCGAATAAAAAATCTGTTAAAAGTAAATTCTGTATAATGAAAATTCTTTTTAAAAAAAAGTTTGGTGATCTACTAATTCCGTTAAATAAAAATTCGAATTTATTTAAATTCGGTAAAAAAAACATTGTATCTAATGAAATTCTGTAAAATGAAAATTCTAAATATAGGCAATAAACATAGTCAAATTTAAAGATTTACCTTTTTCTACATCAAAGAATCAAAACGGAAGTAACTTTTCTAGCACAAAACAATTATTATTTAATTTGGAAAAATCATTATTTTCAATACGCGTGTGATCATTTGTGTCCTTTATCTGTTTCACTGGAGTCCCTTTCAGATTTTGAGTTCAAGGTCATACCATATATATATATAAATAATAAATATATTGGATTCGAATAACCAGTAGCCGATTGACAATGAACTTGGAATTTCGTTAATATAAAAGTTTCACAATGTTTAAATTGAATTTAATTTTGACTCGTGAATCTGTAAAAAAAAAAGTAGTATAAATTCAGCTCATTTTTCAGTTCAAGGTGAAGCGTGAATTAAAATTGACAGGTTAAAAAAAAACTTTTTTAGAATGTATCTTTTATTGTGATTTATGCGATTGGACGATAAGTGAGTGTTAGTGGATGGGTTGTTGAGTGTATTTGCGATCATCGTCATTGGCAGAACTCCAGGATTCGAGATTCTTAGATGCTGCCTTCTACCTACTCGTAGGTTCATAGGTCAATGCACGCACAATTACAGGGATTTCTAGGTTAATCATCTGAAACAACGTGCTTCCACTTTCGACACAATAAGATCACGCAAACAATTGTATTCAGCATTTTCTTGTCATTATTACTATTCAAGCGACACGCAATATGAGACTTATAAATATAGACGAATGTTCTCCAACAACGGGGTGCGCATGAATTTTTTTCAAAATGCATTTTAATAACTCGATATAAGTCTAGTGTAGCCCACTGAATGATTGAAAATATAAAAAACATTTATCGTTCAATTATTTTTTTATAAAAATAGACACCTGTTTGTAAACGTTTCACTGAAAAGTAGTAAGTAAGGAAGTTTTTTGTTTTTGCCTTAAGAAATAACTTGAAGCGAGAAAGTTGTTTATCAATATCCAAAGAAATTTTCTGGAAAGTTTCATATAAAAAAAGTCAGAACTTTAGGAAATATAGCAGTTTTAAAAAAACGGGACTTGCGCGTCAGCATCTCCGTGGAACTGCTATGTACATGAGAGTTGTTGGCCAACAGCAGTTCCACGGAAACGCTGACGCGCAAGTCCCGTTTTTTTAAAACTGCTATATTTCCTAAAGTTACGACTTTTTTTATATGAAATTTTCCAGAAAATTTCTTTGGATATTGATAAACAACTTTCTCGCTTCAAGTTATTTCTTAAGGCAAAAACAAAAAACTTCCTCACTTACTACTTTTCAGTGAAACGTTTACAAACAGGTGTCTATTTTTATTAAAAAATAATTGAACGATAAATGTTTTTTTATATTTTTAATCATTCAGTTGGCTTCACTGGACTCAGATGCGTAAGTATACCAAGTTTCATTTAATTTCATTAAGATTTACCCGAGATATGACGAGTTATGTTTTAAAATTTAATCAAAATTGAAAACAAAATTTTTTCACTTATTGTTTATTATTGTTCAAAATATTACTCCTATAAAAAATGTTAAGGACAAAAAAGTTGCACAATTTTATTCTCTACACTCTACAGGGCTGTGTTTGAATTGTCATATCTTGAAAAATAATTAATGAAAACATTTTCTGACTTCAGATAATGAAAAAGGAACACTTAATAAAGTTAAATCCACCATAAACCGAAAATCGATTTTTTGCTTCTAAGGTCCCTTTCTTCGGAGCGTGTCACAAATATTTTAAATATTATATTTAAAAAAGTGATGACAAACTTTGCAAATTAATTGAAAAAAAATCATCAAAACTATTAAAATCGTCGACACTAATTTAAAAAATCATAGAAATGTTTTAAAATTAAAGAAAATAATTTAAATTTGAGAAAAATACCATAGAATCTTAGAAATAATTTGAAAAATAAATTAGAATAATGAAAAATTGGAGAAAATAATTGAAAAATGAAAAAAAAAAAATTATTGTAACTGAGATAAATAATTTAAATTTTAGAAAATTAATTCAGAAATTATGAAAATAATGAAAAAATAATATAAATAATGTAAAATTAATTAAAATAATTAAAATTTGAGGAAGTAATTGAAAAAATTACATAATATATTTTAAATAAAGGAAAATAAAAGAGAATTTCAGAAAAATACTTGAAACTTTGAGAAGTTCGTTGCAGTGGCGTAACTATGAGGGAGCGAAGTGGGACAACCTCAGGGGGCCCCTAGTCAACCCTAATAAACCTTTTTTTTAGGACAAAATTTATAAAATTTTAAAATTAAAAAAAATGCAAGAAATAATTGAAATTAAACAGGATAATTGCAAATTTTGAAAATTAATTGAAAAAAAATTAAATCATTTAAAAATTGGAAAAAGTAATTTGAAAAATCATAGAAATGTTTTAAAAATAAAGAAATTAATTTAAATTTAAGAACATTACTTGAAAGTCTTCAAAATGAATTGAAAAAAATTGAATAGTGAAAAATTAGGAAAATTGAAAAAAAAACGATTGAAAATTAAGATAAACTACTACTTTTGGCCTTTTAGGCTCCATTATGTTCTTCGATGGCCTTTTTAGCCCCATAAACTATGTATTACAAATAAATAAATAAAATTGAAGAAAATAATGGGAAATTTTAGAAAATAATTTAAAAAAAAGAATATAATTAAAAATTGAAAAAAATAATTATTCTTGTATTTTACGTCCGAGAATATTTAATATTGAAAAATAACGACACTTTCGGACAGTCTTTAAATTTTAATTTATTATAAAGTCCAACGTTTCAAGAAAAAAAATAATTGAAATTTGAGAAAAATCTTAAAAAATAATTTTACTGAATATGAGAATTATAATTAAGAATTTAGGGAAATAATTGAAAAATGGTAATAATAATTTAAAATTGAAAAGAATTATTGAATTATGAATAATTTAAAATTCTAAAAGATAAGTGAAATATGATGAAAGTAATTAAAACCTTCGATAAATAATTGAAATTTTTGAAAATTATGCAAAAAGAATGAAAATAATTAGAAATTAGAGAAATTAATAGGAAAATTACAGAATTTATTTTTGAGCAAAATAAAATAATTGAAAAGTCGTTTAAAAAGTTGTAAATTGAAGATAATAATCTAAATTTGAGATAGTAACTGAAAATATAGGAAATTAATTGCAAAATAATTCAAATAATTAAAAGATGGAGAAAATAATTGCAAAATAATAAAAAGAAATGTCTAAATTTGATAAATAAATGAAAAAACTTAAATTCTCATAAATTGTTGATTAAAATTTTGGACGGTTCTATTCCCTTTGTAATTTTTAATTTTTTTAATTAAAATTTTTTTAATATCTTTTAATTTTCGTTTGAAAAACAAAATTGTGTAATTACTTTCGTGTAGGAAATTCTCTGGCGTATTTCTTTTTCTTCAGATAAAATTTTTTTATCTCTTACCGTTTTTGAAAAAAAACCCATAAATGTTAGATTTTGCGGCAGTTTCAAATGGAAGAAAAAAAACTGATGTAAGAAAATTGAGCGAAGAATATTAAAAAAAAGAAATAAAAACATGGTTTGTTGTAACTTTGTCAGTAACTTGAACATTTTTAAATTTGAAGTATAAATATTAATTTATAAAATTAAATACATATTAAATATTTGTAAAATAAGAGTTTATAAATGTCATAAAAGTTAATACACGCAAAAAAAATTAATTATAAATTTTATTAAAATGCTTTATAATTTAGGGGAAAATTGCCAGAAAGCGAAATTTTCATACAAGGAATTTTAAGTTTTAGAAAAACCATTCGAACAATTGGTAAGTTTGTTTAAACTTTAATATAGTCTGTAGCAAATTTAATATAATTTTTTCGGTAATTAGCAGTTTTATGCTATTATCTCATAAAATATTCCAAATTTCAAAAAATTTTTTAGACAAAACTTGTAGATCTGATAAAAATACACATTTCGTGTACTATGCATTTTTTCATGAAAATGAATATTTTCTGAGAAAAATACAAAATATTGTAAAAAGCCGTGTAAGGTTGCCGTGTGGTTAAATTTTCTATATTTTTTATTTTTTCATAAAACTATTGACCTTTAGTAAAAAAAAGTACAGAACATAAAATGTATATTTTTATAAGATCTACAACTTTTGTTAGAAATATTTATGTAGATTTTGAATTTTTGATGAAACAGTTGCAAAAAACCGTGAATTATGATAGGTTTTTCTATGGTTTTTACCATTATTATCAAATTTTCGTAAATTTTCACTATATTATTTTCATCAGCGCATTAAATTATATAGTATACCAAGTTCATTAAAATACAATAGTTTTCGAAAGTATAACAAAATTTTATGTTTCTAGAGAAATAGGAAATTTTTTAAATTAAGCTAAATAAAACCTCGAACTTTTAACTTCAAAATAAGCCAAATTAAACTTAAATAGCTTGACTGGTTCGAAAGTTATAAGTAAATATACAATATAGAGAGGAGGGGCAAACAATAGAATCGATGCGTTAAAAATTTCTCATGCACGGTTAACATCTTTTACTTATAACTTTCAAACCAATCAAGATAATTAAGTTTTCTGTGACTTATTTTAAAGTTAAAAGTTCAAGGTTTTATTTAGCTTGATTTCTAAAATTTCCTGTTATTTCTCTAGAAAATGCAGTTCATCAAACTTGACCAATAAAACTTTACTCAAAACAAAAAATTCACTTGTCTTTATCACATTAAATTTCCGTTTCTAATATAATCAAAATAGCTTTAAACTAGGACCAATTGGCGGAAAATTTTATCACCTTTCCAATTGTCTATAAAAAAATTTATTTTTGCTAATTTTTAACAGAGTTATCAACATTTAAAGACATTAATCTTTTTAATACGATTTTTGTAGGTGGTCCCACAATTTTATCCGGTAGTGTATGTTATTCGATATTTTCAAAAAAAAAAAAAAGGAAAATTCTGGGTTATAGATTCGGTTGAAAATTTGAAGATTTCAAAATTTTGGTAAATTGTTATTCTCAATCTTAATTTTCGGTGACTTAAAGTCAATAATAATTTGAAGAATTTTCTATTCAATCTTAATACTATTTATCAAAGAGCGCATTACACCCTTAACCTTCTTTGACAAAATTTAATTTAATTTACTAACCCGACCAGTTAAATAACCTATTGCAATTTACAATCGAGAAAGTTTCGATAAAAGAATCGAATACTCTAAATACGTACAGTGTTTGATATAAAATATGACTGGCGGTATAAACGTTGTGAATGAAATAGATCAGTTGGGCGTTTTTTATAATGATAAATTGCAAGCACGTCAGTGTCTCTGTATATTAACTTGAGTATTGAGTACTGACATCACAGATTTCGTCACAATTTTTTATCAATTCGACCTTATGCAAAGAGTGTATAACAAGAGCGAAAACACGTATATTTGCTCGTGAGGACTTCTGAAGAATGTCAAATCTCAATAAATATAAAAAAAAAAAAATGGACACTTGTGCTCATGACACATTAACAATTATTCCCTACTCCTCGTTATCTTAAGGTTTCAGAAGCACAGTAAACAAATATCACACTGCTGATAAAAATTCTTAATTGCACAACTTTATATTCTCATTAACAAAGTTCAAGTCATTTATTTGTAACGATTATTGATTATTTAATTTTCGTTCTAGAGATTTTCTATAGTGTATCAATTTTTGGCAAAGCTTTTCTTATTTTTCATAATTATCCTAAAAATATGTATGTTTTGAACTCACGGGAAAAATTTTCTCCTATAAGAGGCCGTCTATAAATTACGTAAGACATTTTTAGATTTTTTTTACCCCCTCCCCTCTTCGTAAGATTTCGGAACCCCCCCCCCTGCCATAGAAAATATTACGTAAAAAAATAATATAAAAACCATGAACTAAACTAATTTCACATTAGTAAAAATTTACTAATGCAATTAGTTACAGTAATTTTGAGGTTCTGTTAAAGCATTAAATAAATTGGGAGATTTATGATTACAAATTTTTTTGGTTATTTTTACTATTAATTGGTGAAATTTTAGTATTATATTAGTAGTTTTCTACAAAATGATTTTTTATTTTTTACTAATTGTAAAACTTCGTTTATTGTTTTACTATATTTCTCACTAATAGAGATTTAGAGAGTAACAAATTAATATCCTTCTTTGTCTCTGTTTTCAATTTTAGCATTCTAATAATGAACACTTGACACATTGGAAACTTTTGGCGAGAATCCAGGTATTCCAGAACCATCAGGGATTTCCTGAGAGAGATGTGCAATGTTTGAATATATATATATATACATATACATTAATCGCTTTGTTCGTGCTGTTTAACTCAGAGACCTCCTCTTCAATGGTTTAATTGAAAATTTAATTTGGAATTATCATTTAAAGTATGTGATAAGTGTTTTTTAATTATATGATTTTCAACAAGTCTCTTGTTGTTTGAAATAGTCACCTATTTGGAATTTTCCCCAATTAAAAGTTTATTAAACTCGTTTCACTAACTAGATTCTATTTCAATAATATAATGATAATAATAATAATAATAATAGTAACAACAATAATAATAATATATTTTTTATATAATTAAAATATGTGATGCTCGACGGTTAAAGGTACTTCAAGATTTGGTTACCAAATTCTGGGTTAATCTCATCCCCTCCACTTGGGCATTTTTAATTCAGGCAATTTTAGTTAAAATTTTTAAAAACGCTAGTTTTGTTTATAATTTTTTTATAAAATAAAAGTTTCTAAAATTAAACACTATCAATGTAATTATTTTGAATTTTAAAAACTTTAGATCGAAATCGTTGTCAGAGATCTTAAAATCGGATGATTTTTTTTAAAATCCATAACGCCATATTGAGTCCGACATTTATAATTTTCCAAATCGAAATTCTAATTTCTTTTCAGAGTCCCCAAAAATATTGAAATACGAGACATGAAAAAAAATCCATTGGCTAGAAAAATGTGCTATTAAGAATTTTTGTCTTCAAATTTAAAAATACTAATATAAAAAATAATAAGACGTGTAATAAAAGTATATTTTATTAAATCCAAATTATTGTAATATATTTCTTATTAAATTATAAAAATAATTTTTATCCGTGTATTGTATTATTGTGCATATCTCATTTCCTTTCCTTGAATTTATTTTCACTGCATTAAAGTTTGACGTGCAATTTTTTATCGTTTATTATCATTTTCCCAGAATACTCATCTCAGAGTCATTTTTCCTTTCATATCAAATGCTATTTGCTTGCTCGTCATACGACTAGATACTTCATCTGGACCACTTCTACTTTTCTAGATTACGTATACGTAGGTATTACGTATATATAATGAGAACATTTTTGCATATATCATGTCAATTTTTAATACCAAATAAAAATAGATTAAAAAATCTGTTAAATAAGAAATGAAAAATGTAAAATAAACATTTGGTAACGAAAATTATGATAAATAAGAATTTAAAAAAAGTATTATCTTGTATATTTAATAAATTTCCGAATGTTTTGAACTTTGAAAATTGACGAAAACAAAAATTCTTAGTTTATTAGGTAATCTAAAAATGTTATTTAAACGCTTTAAAACTATGTCGAAGGTAATTTTACCGAGTGTTTATTGAACAAAATATTAGTCATAAGAAGATTAATTTCTATAAATAAATTTACAATTTATCACTTAAATTCAGTCAGGTTACTAGTTTAATTTTTAATTTAATAAAAAAATTCATTTACATTGAAAATCTAATTATATAAATATTTACACTAAAATTAAATGAATTTGTTCACATTCATATTCAATAAATAATGTGGTAAACAAAAACTGTGTTAAAAGTAAATTAAAAATTATTCAGTGGCGGTTTTACGTGGGGGCGATTGGGGCGACCGCCCCCCCCCCCGAGAATCTTTTATTTGTATAAGAGAGAGAGAGATGGCACTATGGTGCTATCTCTTTCTATCCCATATATCGCCCCTCCCGAACATTTTGCCTCAAGTCGCCCCTGAAATTATTCCTGTTGAATATTTTAACACTTAAAAAGTCTGAGAAGTAACTATTCTGCAAAATTAAAAGTCTGGGAAATAAAAAATCTATTTAATGAATAATCGATTTAATAAAATCGACATTTAATAAATTTTAACTCTTTTAATTTAATTTTCTAATTTTAACTTTTTAATTTTATTTTTATTGAAAATCTGGGTCAACAGAAATTATGTTCATTATATAGATATTCTGACGAATAAGAATAACCTGAAATAAAGAATTTATAAAGTTAAAATTATAATTATTTTATTAAATATTAATTATATCATTAAAATTAATAATAATATTAAAGATTAAGAATATAATTACACAAACAAATTTTGTTGAAAACAAATTTTTCCGTTAAGAAGTTAAAGCTATTAAAATTTCTTCTTTCTGATTATCTAAAAAAGAGAAGAATTACTGGCCTTGAATAACAATATCTTAACAACCGTACGGTAAATTAATTAAATATTGTTGTAAAAGTTATATTTTATTATAGTTTAAAATATATTAATTTTTTTTTAAATTTGTAGAGCCGTTTTTTTTAATTAATTAAAATATAGTCATTTTGCGCATTTTGTAATCGTTTCCATGTAAAAGTTCACTATTTTGCAATTGTTTTATCAAATTTTAAATTATATTAAATATTTTTTTTTTGCCTAAATTTTTCAATTATTTATCTCAAATTTCAATGATTTTTATCAATGCTCAATTTTTAAAATTATTTATCTATTATTTTCTTGAATTTTCAATTATTTATCACAAATTTGAATTATATTTTTTTATTTTAGATTATTTTCATCAATTTGCAATTCTTTTCTTAGATTTCTGAGAATTTTCAATATTTTTTAGTCAATTACCTTAATTTACAATTATTTATTTCATATTTAAATAATTTTTAATAATGTTCAATTTTTTATATTATTTTTTAATTATTTTCTTATATTTTAAATATATTTTGTAATTTTGTAAATACATTTTTCTGAAATTTTAATTATTTCTTAGACTTTCAATTACTTTTACCATTTTAAAATTATTTCCTCCAATTTTTTAGTATTTTAATTATTTTATTATATTTTCAACTATTATTATTATTCTAGCTACTATTTTACCCCACTTTTAATTAATTCTTTAAATTGCAAATATTTTCTAAAGTTTTTAATTACTTTTATTGATTTATTATGTACAATTCCCACGGTCCTATTGGACCATAAATGGGATACAAAAGAGGTATAAAGTATATAAACCTAGCGTATTTAAATATAATATAAAACATAAAAAAAATAATCTGGAACAAATAAAAGTCGTGCTTAAGTAAGTTTGAATATTAAAAGTTATTGCAACGTTGTTCGCTGACTGACGAATTAACTTTTTAATTAACTTTTATAACTTTTCAACTATTTTTCTTACAATTTCTATTATATTTTTTCAATTTTTTATTAATTTCCTAAATTTTCAATTATTTTACTCACATTCCAATTACTTTCGTCAATTTCAAATTCATTTTGTAATTTTATTAATTTTTTTCCAAATTTCAATTATTTTCTTTAATTTTCAATTCTTTTTTTTTAATTTTTAAATATTTTCATTATTTTGTAATTGTTTTCTCAAATTTTAAATTATTTTTAGTGAATATTCCAAATTTCCAATTATTCATCTCAAATTTCAATTAATTTTTTAAATATCAATTACTTTCCTCAATGCTTAATTGTTTTTACCATTTTTCAATTATTTTCTTTAATTTTAATTATATTTTTTTATTTTGCTTTCTCAGATAGAAAGCATTATCACTTATTTTTCTTAAATTTCGATTATTTTCTTCAAATTCCAATTATTTACCTGAAATCTCAATTATTTTATTCAATTTTCAAATATTTTTATTATTTTGCAATTATTTTTTTCAATTTTAAATTATTTTTTTATTACTTTTATAAATTTCCAATTGTTTATCACTAATATAAATTAATTCTTTAAATATCAATTACTTTCTTTAGATTTTTCATTGTTTTTACCATTTTTCAATTATTTTCTTTAATTTCAATTAAACTTTTTGATTTTTCTTTCTCATTAAGGATAAGTATTATCACTTATTTTTTAAAAATTGTAATTATTTTCTTCAATTTTAAATTATTTATCTTAAATTTAATTCATTATTTTACAATCATTTTCTAATTTTAAAGATTTTAATTGTTTTTCAATTAATTTTCTAAAATTTCTAAATATTTATCTCAAATTTTACTTATGTACTTCAATTTTCTATTGCCTTCATTATTTTTCATTTATGTTTTTTAATTTTAAATATATTTTATACTTTCATCACTTATTTTTCTTAAAGTGTAATTATTTTCTTTAGTTTTTCATTATTATTAATATTTTTAATCATTTTCTCGAATTGTTATTTTTTAATTAATTTTATAGATTTTATTTCCTCCTAGAGGAAGCTTCAACAGATTTCAATAAAATATTTCTAATAAGTATTAAATATTAATTTATTTACCATTTCAAGATAAAAATCCTTCTTTATAGTTATAACATCACATAACATAGAAAATCATATTATTTTTAAAAAAAAGTCCACGATTGTCCATGAGGGGGAGAGGAAGGGATCAAAAAGTGATTAAAAATTGTGCACGTGGTGTATGAACGACCCCCTTATCTAGAATATTGATATTAAGATTAAGTCGAATTTAGAAACAAATTTAATTGTATACAAATTTATTTACAATTTACATTCTATAAAATGTAATTTTTATTAATTTGCCCGAATGTAATAAATATTTAATGTTATAAAATTTAATAAGTGAGGCGTAAAGATAGACGGTAAATCTAGTTTTGTATTAATTCCTGGAAAATATTCTGGCTGGGCCTCAGGTAGTCAGAAGGGGATGAGAAAGAGTGGGGAGATTCCAAGTTAGTGGATAACAGTAGGCGATTCCGAAGAAACCACAATAAACTTAGTAACTCCCTTTTTTCAAGGAAAGGGGAGTTTACGCTAGGAGCTTTCAGCCAATCAGAATTGGCTGAACTAATGATCTTGAAAACCCTTCGTTCGGGCACATATCGGAATATTCCCGAGAGGAGAAGTGCCTACCCCCACCACCGGGCACTACCGAGCATCCCAGCGCTCGGTCTGCCATTGTCTGCTAATGCGTTTTTCTATAACCTCATTAAAGACCATTAGGTCGGTAATGAGGTTTTACAAAAATTTTTTTTTTTTTAAATTTTGATATAAAATTACTTTTAGCGTTAGATTCGTAATCTGTGTTCCTTGACGATTACGAGCATATAAAATTTTTTTCAAAATTTCCAATTTTTAATGTTTTTTACTTTATAAACAAATAGTTTTCAGCCATAAAAAATTTGTTAATTTCCGTAATTTTTTAATATTTTTTTTAGGTATTTCAAATGTAAATACAGTAGGAACTCGGTTATCCGGATACATGCCTGCATCCATTAGTCCGGATAATCGAATCTCTACTGTATTTTATTTGTTGTACCACCTTTCGTGTCCGACCTTTCCATGTCAGTAAATGTCCACTTTTTTCCCTACTAATTTGAATTTTCCCTTCACACTTTTTCCAGGCTTAGGACTGGCAGCACGGTACTTCATTATGCTGGCGTGTTTAAAAAATTTGTTTTTTCGAAAAACACAAATGTTGAAATGTTTAAAATTATAACCTTTTACAAGGTCTGAAAATTAATTGTATCACAGACGTTTTCTAACCTTTTACAAGGTCTGAAAATTAATTGTATCACAGACGTTTTCTAACCTTTTACTAGGTCTGAAAATTAATTGTATCACAGACGTTTTCTAATCCGGACTAATGGATGCAGGCATGTATCCGGATAACCGAGTTCCTACTGTATTTACATTTGAAATACCTAAAAAAAATATTAAAAAATTACGGAAATTAACAAATTTTTTATGGCTGAAAACTATTTGTTTATAAAGTAAAAAACATTAAAAATTGGAAATTTTGAAAAAAATTTTATATGCTCGTAATCGTCAAGGAACACAGATTACGAATCTAACGCTAAAAGTAATTTTATATCAAAATTTAAAAAAAAAAAATTTTTTGTAAAACCTCATTACCGACCTAATGGTCTTTAATGAGGTTATAGAAAAACGCATTAGCAGACAATGGCAGACCGAGCGCTGGGATGCTCGGTAGTGCCCGGTGGTGGGGGTAGGCACTTCTCCTCTCGGGAATATTCCGATAATCGCCCCTTCGTTCACAGAAAGATGAGCTATATTGTAAAATTAAATGCATTATAGGAAAAACCCACTGTCTAGACACTAACTGGAAATTTACAGTTATAGCGAAATACGAATTTATTTCTTGTTCTCATTTCAACTTTTTAATATTAATATTTTTAAAAATCATCGTCTCTCTTAACAAAAATTGTAAATAATTTAATTTAAAAATATCTGAATTATCAAAAAAAGTAGTTTGATAAAACAATAATAATTAAAGAGCTATAAAGACAATAACAGATTTTAAACGATTTTACATAAACGAAAAATCTTCTAAAAAGTGTTTTTGTCACATTAAGTATTATTGTAACTTGTACCTTGTTTTTCAGTTTTCATAATCACACGATCAATTACGTTTCAAGATTTTGATTATCAATCAAAATTATTATTCTAAGATAAAAATTAGTCATTGATTAAAATTTGGATAGTTTCGTCTGATTAATCGTTTTATAGAGGTTTTGATAAAAAAAATATATGTATAATTAAATTGAAGTGACCTATTTGTCAAAATATTATACAAAAACTGTATTTTAGTCGTACCAATCGGTCTTGAATTATTATCGACCTTGAACCACAACTAATTGTCATTTTTTATGACGAATTAGATAAAAAATGAGATAAGAGGCCGCGAATTGCTCTAGAAATGCGTTTAAAGTTGAAATTCCATCGCCCGGATAGCTCAGTCGGTAGAGCATCAGACTTTTAATCTGAGGGTCCAGGGTTCGAGTCCCTGTTCGGGCGAATTTTTTGCTTTTTTAATATAAATTTGCATTGTTTTTTTCAAGATTAATTAAGATTTTTTAATTAATATTTTTCTTAAAATCTCGTAAGTAATTATTTTTGGAATGATCCGTTTTCCTGTTCAATAAGTGGTTTAAATTGAAAGATAAAACTTTTCGAGTTTTTTAAATTAATCTGGCAAAAGAAAAGAAACTTTGAACTGATTTGATGTTTTGGATATTAGATATCTAATAAATTGCATATACTCGACCTTTCGAGTTTCAGGTAATAATAATTGATCGTGATAAGAACGAGAGACAAATTCACGTAAAAGGGGAATGCACTGATATTTCCAGGTGTCACAAGGGCCAGGTATATTTTCACTGGAGTCGAAGCTCTCTAATGAGATTCGCAGCGGGAGACTAAGGGAAATTAATTATGAGTGGAACTAAATACGTTAGATTTTTGATATTGGAAAAATGCATTTTACGAATAAACTAAAATGTAAATATTATTATTATTATTATTATTTTAGATAGTTTTAGTTAGATTTTAACTTTTTTTGAGAAACTAAAAAATTAGAAATTCATACCTATTGTATATAATTTAAAAATCGAAACTATATAAATAATTTTAAAAATGAAACATTTTGAAAATAATGCAACAAATGTTGTTTAAATATTAGTATAAACAAATTTTCAATGTCAGATTTAAAATCTGTGTTTTCTGACGATTAAAAGGATACAAGATTTTCCTCAAATGTTTAAATATCAAGTAATTAATTAGATTGAAAATAATAAATAAGTAACTTTTTAATTTAAAATTATAATTTATAATTGAAAATTAAAGAAAATAACTGTAGGATATAATTGGAATTTTCAGAAAACAATTTTAATTGAATAAATTGATTGAATGTGATAAAAAAGTAAATTAGTTAACAATTTAAAAATTAAAGAAAATGATAAAAAAAGAAATTGAATTGAAATGGAAGAAAATAAATTAAAATCGTAGAAAATTTTCAAAAAATTATAGAAACAATTTTATTTTACATTTGACCAATTAATGATTTAATATTACTGAAATTTTGGGGCCGGCCAACAGGGAAAGAATTAATCAGGGCTCCCGAATAATAATAATAATAATGAAATAATAATAAAAAAAATTTAATTCAGGAAAGCAATTTAAATTTGAATAAATGATTTCAATAATTAAAAGCTGATGTAAAAATTAAAGTTTTTAGACAATAGTTGAAAAATTGGCAAAAATAATAAAAGTTCCAAGAAAATAATTGCAATTTGAAGAAAATCATGAAGAAACAGTAAAAAAAAATCTATATGTAGAAAACAGTTCAAAAGTGACAAAAACAAAACATTTGGAAACAAAGTTAATGAAAAAAGAGAAATATAATCCAAAAATGGAGTAAAAAAAAAAATTAAGTAGATTAATTAAAACCTTGTATGAAATAATTGAAAAAATAACGATATAATTAAAATGTAAAATAAACTAATTGAATAATGACATAAAAAAACTGAAAACTGGTGTAAATTAAAAAATGTGTAGACAATAATTGAAAGATTGAAAAAAAAGATTAGAAGTTTTAGGAAAATAGTTGAAAGTTGAAGAAATTAATTGAAGTTTGCAGAAAATAATTGAAATATAATAGAAATAATAATAATTCATAATAAATAATTCAATCCAGTAATTGAAAAAGTGAATTTTATTATTCAATTAGTAGATATTTTACTTTTAAATAATTAGTATTTTTCTACTAGTATTTAAAGAAAACAATACAAAATAAGGAAATAAATTGAAAATTTAGGAATTAAATTAAAATTTGAAAAAATAAAAAAATGACCAAAATAATTGACAACTGAAAACAAAATTCAACAAAGGCTAGATTAATACAGAACCGAATAAAATAATTTAAAAAATCAAAGAATAATTATAAAATTTTGAGATAATAATTAAAAATTGAAACAATTGTCGTAAATAATATTAAATTGCGGAAAATAATTAATAAATGAAGGAAATAATTGAAAAATTACGAAAATAATTATTGTCAATTAAAACTAAAATTCGGAAAATGACTAGATTAGGTAATAGACAACTGAAAAAAAAAATTGAAAAGAATTAAACCAGAAATATTAAATTAGTAGAAATCAATTGGAAATTGAAAAATTAAGAAAATTATAGGAATAATTGTTGGAAATAATTGCACATTTAACAACTGGATTGAAAATCGACAAAAATAATTAAAATTGAAAAAAAATCATTGAAAATTGAAGAATAGAATTGAATTTTAAAGAATATACTTAAAATTGAAAAAAAAGTAATTTAAAAAGCCGAGAATTAATGAATATGGAAGAAAAAAATTGAACACTCAAAATGGAAATAAAAATTGAAGAATGGAATTAAAAATTAAAGAAACTTAATGATAATGGAAAAAAAGTAATAGAAAAGAGGCGATAATTTTTTAATATTAAAGAAAATAATTGAAAATTGAAAAGTGGAATTTAAATTTGAAGAAAATATCTGAGAAATAAGAATTGGAGAGAATAGTTTTAGAATTAAATAATAGATTTGAAATTTTAAAACAATTTTTATGAGTGAAAAAAAATAATTCAAAAAATCCGAGAATTATTGAATATTGAGGAATTAATTGAAAATCGATAAAAATAATGGAAAATTAACGAAAATATTTCAGAGTTGAAGAAAATAATAAAAAATTAAAGATTTAATTTTAAAATTAAATAATTAAATTGAAATTTCAAGAAAATAATTAATAGTTAAGTAAGAAAAATTACAATATGACGAAAATAAGAAAATATTGATCAAAATTGTTGAATATTAAAAAAAAAAAATTATCAACTGTAAAAAAAACGCGAAAAATGGTGTGAATAATCGTTATTCGAACTAAAAAAATTTTAACTAAATTATTTAATATTAAGGAATTAATTGAAAATCGATATAAATAATTTAAAAATAAAGAAAATATTTGAGAGTTACAGAAAATAATTAAAAATTGAAGAAATAATATGAAGATTAAAGAAGTAAATCGAAATTTTAAGAGAATAATTGATAACTGAAAAAAAACTACAAAATGACTAAAATAATTAAATATTAAGGAAAATAATTGACAATCGAAAGAAAAATACGAAAACTGGCAAGAATAATCGACAACAGAACAAAATAATTTAAAAAAATTAAAGAATAATTATAAAACTTAAAGAGAATAATTGTATATTGAAAACTGTTGTAAAATTTAGAATTATTAAATATTTATTTATTAATGAAATTAAAATTATTGAACTGACATGTTTATAAAGATTTAAATTTTAATCAATTTAAATGCGTTTTTTAAAAAGTTTCTGATTTAAAATAAAAAAATATCTAAGTTCCAAACTTCACAGATGTGGAAAAACAAAAGACATCGAAATTCAACTCTGACTTAGATACAACGCTTTGTCGGATTTTTCAAAAACATATTTTATATTATTTTTATCTATAAATGCTCCAAAATGTCCATAATAAATTCAAAGGAATTAGAAACTACACGAAAATTTATTAGAAATTTCAAGAAGGAGTGTTTTAAGATATATAGTTTTAGATTTCAAATAAGAATTTGAGGATTGAGAAAAATTTATAAAAAAATTAATAGTAAAATAATAAATTGTTACAGTAGAGAAAGTATTTATTTAAATTATTATTGCGTGCCCTTTTTTCTCATAATATTGTATAAGAAATTAGAGAAGGAACCAGACATACGCTCCTGGAGGGGGATACTGTGAGACAGAAAGAGATAGCACCTTAGTGAGTTTTATCTCTTTCTATCTCACATAAATATTAAACCAGGGATCTATCTGTCAACGCAAGAAATAAATAATATTTATCAATTATTCTTTGTACCAATTTGCATTTAAAAACACTATTTCAGTAAATTAAAATTAATAACATAACTCCAAGAAAATATTGTATAACTTTCAAAAGAATAATTTAACTTTAGGCACAAAAATTTACAAATGTATCAAACTGCTTAAACTTCGAATTAGTTTTTCAATTAACGGTATCCATTATAATAATAAATAACAATATATTTAATAATAAGAAAGTGTTTTTGAAAATAAAAAAATCGTGCCACGTATTCATATTATTTAAATTTGCAAAAAACGAAACTACTTATTTTTATATTACTAGAGAAATGATACGAATAAATTTACAAATTTTCAATGGTTTAAATACTAATAAATTAAATATAAAAGACTTACTTTATGATGTGAAGAATATTTCAGTTTTATTTTTTAAATAACTTTTTAAAAACATTTTTTTGAACCTATGTTTATTGAAAAACTATTTTTCATTTAACAAGGGCTATTTTTAACAACAATAAATATTTTATTATTTAAGAAAACAGCTCTTAGTAAATAGAAAATAATTTATTAATCAACATAGTTTCAAAAATTTGTTTTAAAAAAGTTATTTAAATAAAAACTAGTTTCGTCCAATTGCGTCCAACACACTTTGAGGCCCCAGTGAGCATCCATGTTGGATTTGTCCCTCCGAACTTGAGCTATGTTTTCAGGACCACTTTCCACTTGCAACAGGACACGTCATCACTCGCCGAAAGTCTGTAACGGACTGCGTTTGCGTCACTGTGAGAACTCTAACCTCCGACCTGCAATACAGATGGCGCTCCAATCTATAGGCGCGAAAATTTGAATTTTAAATATTTAATTCAATTCTTTTTTTGAAAATAACTAATAACTGACTATATATTAATTCTTTTATTAAACTTAAAGTATTTTTAAAGTAATTTCGAGTTAAATAATTATGAGTAATTATAACAAAACATTAAAATTTTGAAAAATAATTACAAATGATTGGAAAAAAATTGTTATTTCTTTTTAAATAGTTGGGTTGCTGAGGCTATTAAATATTTTGTTTTAAATAGTAAAATAATTTACGCGTTTATTTAAAAAAGAGTTTTTAGTTTAATTGTAAACATAATATTATAAATTATATTGTTCTAATTAGGTTATGTATATATATATGAATCACAAAAGGTCACATAAAAACACATTCCCTATTCTTCTCACAAAAATATTGGTAAAAATACAGAATTAAAAAAGAAGGGAGATAAAATAAGCTGTAATTTACAGTTGACCTTCGATTTTCAGACAGAAGAGAATATATATATCGTAACGTTATTTGGTCAGAAAGAGATAATTTCACCACCTAAAGGCAAATTAAATTGTTTCCACGTGTTTTAGATTTCTACCCTCCTGATTAATTGTTAATGGACTCATAAAAATTTTTAAAAGAGTATACTTTACGAGACTCGTTAAAATTGGTAAAAAATTATATTTTACTTGACTCAGTCTTAAACAGAATTTTAGAAATAAATTTCTGTTTAACTTGAGTCTCGTAAAACATACAGATTTTTATGAGTCCATTAATAATTAGAAAAGTTGATTTTAACACTATTATAATTAGTCAAATATTTTTTTCGTTTATTATTGCGTCTGCTCTAAAAGCATTTAATTACACCGATAAAATAAAAAAATTATTATAATGTTGTTTTTTAATTTTTCTTATATTGTTAAAAGTACCTACTAATTTAGAAATAAATATTACTAAAAATACGTGTACAGAAAAAAAATCTTTTGTCATTATATAACATATGATTTGTGGTTAAATTTACATACTACACAAAGTGTCGATTTAAAAAACCGGAAACATAACCTCTGAATTTTCATTTTTACAGTTATGGAAAATAAATATTGGTAGAGGAATAATTTTTAAAACAAAAATAAAGCCGTCTGATTTTAATTGATTTTTAACTAAAATTTGGCGGTAAATGATAATTATTTGTTGGAAAAATTTCTTTATTTCAATTTTTGTATTAGAGAAATCACAAATTGTAAAATAATTATTATTTGACAGCAAATTTTGATTGAACGTAATTTTATCTGTAAACTGTGCAACTTGATTTTTCAAAATATGATGAAATAAAATGTTAATTCTATTCTTAAATTGGAGTTAAAACCACCTTTTAATTTGAGGTTATGTCAAGGGGTTCAACTTCCGTAATTAAGTAAAATCCCAATAAGTACATTTTTATATATACTTCCGGTACTAACTAGCCAAATAATGGAGAATAAAGATATTTATTCAAATTAGTTACAAATACCGGAAGTTTGTTCACTTTAAAAAAAATGTCGACGAAATTGTTCCTGTTTATGATAAGAAACGTAATCTTTTTGTAATTGCTCTCGTGACTGATGTCTATTAATTACTTGGCATTTGTAATATAATACATATTCTGTTTCATTCAAAATAAAATGAAAATGTAAAAACTCTAATAAATTGAAATATTCATCAACTTTCATGTCAAGTTTATTTTTATTTTATTTTTTCTTTTATTTTCTTTGTTGTCGTTAATTTTATGTCTCGATATATAGATTTTGTGAATATTTTAAAACTGTTTTAATTATCGGGCGAATCGACTAAGTATTAATGCAGACAAGGTTTTATGGTTGGAAATAAACACACATAACCTCAAAATTATATTTCTAATTATTACTCTACAGAGGTTTATTATCACGTAAGTAAACCTCAGAAGTTAAATTATTCATCACTGAAGATACATTCATTATGAACAATAAAATTTTATGTATTTGAAAGATGCAATATTTTTTATGTGGGATATTAAGATGCATTGTTCTGAAGCTTTAAAATACGGCTTTGTTTTTGTTTAATTAATGATGAGTTTGAGTTTTATAAATTATTAAATAAAATTCACATTAAAAATTATCTTTATTAACCTTTAAAACAATTTTTATTGTTTTAAAATGTTTTGTTGTAGATTCAATTTTTATGAAAATTTCTTATAGATTTTTATAGAATTTACTTATACATTTTTACAATATACTTATACTTATACATACTTATACAAATGTATAATTTCTTATACATTTTTATAGAATTGACTTGAAAATTCAACAGAAATAATTCCAAATGGAACTTTGAAAATAATTTTATAAAATTTCTGTGGATAAAATTTTGCAAAATTTAAAATTTTAAAATTTTGGAAAACCAATTAAATCTTTCATGAAGTAAGTTCTTAGTTACAACGTTTTAAAATTGTTAATTTTTATCAAATAAAGTTATTTAATTTAATATATATTTATAAGTAGATTGCATAAAAATTAACAGAAAATTGTGAAAAAAAAGTTTTATTTACTTCCTACAAAATTTATAAAATTTTAGAATTGAAAAAAATTGAAAAAATAATTGAAATTTAAAAAAATATAATTCTAAATTTTTCAAATTAATTGAAAAAAAAATAACTAAGATAATTAAAAATTAGGGAAAGTAATTTACAAAATCGTAGAAATGTTTTAAAAAATAAAGCTAATAATTTAAATTTGAGAAAAATAATTGAAAATCTTAGAAATAAATTGAAAAAAATTAGAATAATGTAAAATTAGAAAAAATAATTGAAAAATATGATTCAACATGAGATAAATAATTACAAATTTAGGAAATTAATTCAGAAATAATGAAAATGATTAAAAATTGAAGAAAATAATGAAACAATAATATATAAATAATTTTAAAATAAGAAAATAATTTAAAAAATAACACAATATATTTTAAATAAAGAAAAGTTAAAGAAAATTTCAGAAAAATATTTGACAATTTTAGAAGTTCATTGAAAAAAATAAAGTAATTTAAAATAAGACAAAGTAAATAAAAAAAGATAAACATAATTTAAAATTGAAGAGAACAAATCTTAATTTAAACGAAATAATTACAAAAAAATACATAAAATACAAGAGAATCATAGATGTAATTGAAAATGAATGAAATAATGGAAATTTCAGATAAATATTTAAAAACTTTTTGGAAATAATGAAAAAGAACGTAATTAAAAATTGAAGAAAATAATAAAAAAATATATATAAATAATTTAAAATAGAATTAAATAATTTCAATATCAGATAAATAGTTAAAAAATTTTGAAATGATAAAAAAAGAATTGAAAATAAATTAAAAATTAAAGAATAATATTTTAAAAGTTCAGAAAATAATTTTAATAAGTAAGAATAATTAAAAATTGAGGAAAATAATTAAAAAATAATTGAAAAATGATTTTAAAATTTGAAACTTAAAAAAATAATTGAAAAATGATAAAAACATTTAGATTTGAGATGATAAAAATTTAAGAAATTAATTGAAAAATAATTAATATATCTAATAAAAAAGTGGAGAAAATAATTGCAAAAAGATAAAAGAAAATGAAAATTAAAAAAATTGATTGAAAACTAAGATAAATAATTGAAAATTTAGGAATTTAATTGAGGAATGAAGTTTCAGATTAATTAAAAATTGAAGAAATTGATTGCAAAATGATAATAATAATAATAATTGAAAATTGAACAAAATTATCTAAACTTGAGAAAAATATTTTAAAATCTCGGAAATTAATTGAAGAATAATGAAAGTAATAAAACATCCAAGAAAATATTTGGAAAGTAATAAAAATAATTTAAAAATTACAATATATATTTGTAATAAAAGCAAATAATTGCAGAATGATCAAAATAATTGTAAATTGGAAAAATAACTAGAATTTGAGATAAATAATAAAAAATAAATTAGAAAATTAATCAATAAATAATTGAAAAATAAGTTTAATAACAAAATAATTGATAGAAATAATTGTAAATTGAAGAAAATAATAAAAATTTGTAAAAAATAATTGAAAGAATTATGGAATATATTTGTGATAACAAGACTACAATTACAATTATATATTATATATATTATATATTTTATATATTTATATATTTATATATATATAATTATATATACAATTATAAATTCTTTAAACTTCAATTAATTTGAAATTTCATTGATTAAAAACTTAATTAATCCACGCTTTGAGAATAATAAGTTTAAAATTATTTAAAAATTTCTTCAATTTTTAGCAATTCTTTTCTATTATGATTTCAATTATTTGCTACAATATTTTCATCTATTTTTATCATTTTTCAAAATTTTTTTTCAATTTCTAATTATTTTCATTATTTTTTAATGTTTCCCTTAATTTTTAAATTCAATTTCTGCAAGTTTCAATTATTTTCTGAATTTTTTTCAAATACCACTTTTTCAATTTCAATTATTTTCTTCTGCTTAGAAATAAATTCTGCAATTTTTCTTGATTTTCATCAATTTATAATTATATTCATTATTTTGACATTACTTTTATAATTTTTAATTACTTATCCGAAATTGCAATTATTTCATCAATTTTCGTTATTTCTGCGATTTTTAAATTATTCTCTTTTATTAAAATTTTTTAAGTAATTTTATAATTATTATTTTTTTTAAACATATATTCTATGATTTTTTTCAATTATTTCTTTCAAATTTTATTTACTGTTTTCAATTGTTCAAATTTAAATTATTTTCAGCATATTTGAATTATTTTTTTCAATTTTGAATTAATTTTATCATTTTTTAATTATTTTCCTCGGTTCTTAATTATTTTTCTCATTGTCTAAAATTATTTTCTAAGATTTTTAAAGATTTTTCCGAAAATTCAGATATTTTCTTACATTTTTTATTATTTTCATTTATTTCATAATTTCCTTAAAAAATGATTAAGTACCGTAAATTTCAATTATTTTTAGCTTTCTTCCAGTCTTTTCTTCAATTTTTAATTATTCTCGTTTTCTAAAATTAAATTCTAAAATTTTCAAGTATTTTTTTCAAATTTCTATTATTTTCTTCAATTTTTAATTATTTTCATATGTTTTCATAATTTAAAAAAAATTTTATTAATAAACGTAAATTTCAATAACTTTTAGCTTTCTTCAATTCTTTTCTCCAATTTTTAGTTATTTTCTTTTTTTTTTTTTAATTGATTTCTAAGATCTTCATGTATTTTTCTCAAATTTCAATTTTTTTTCTTTATTTCAAGAAAATTCTGTAATTTTTTTAATTATCAAATTTAAATGTCATTTATTTTTTACAACTTATCATTGTTTGTATCATATTTGAATTATTTTCGTTTAATTATCAAATTTAAATGTATTTATTTTTTACAACTTATCATTGTTTGTATCATATTTTAATTATTTTCGTCAAGTTTTAAAATTTTTAAATATGTTTCAATTATTTTCCAAAATTTATTTCATTCAATTTTCAATTTTTTACATTTGCTTTATAACTTTAAAATTTTTAAACTATTTATCTAATTTTTCAATTATTTCATTCAATTTTTAATTATTAATATTATTTTCTTTAATTTTCAAATACTTTCGTTCTTTTTCTCGTTCTTTTTCATAATCAATAAATCAATAAATAAATAAATACATAATTGCCAAAATTTTTTTACTTATTTCTCTTTAATTAAAACTTGTTCTGATCAATTTTAAATTCTGTTTATCTTTTTTCATTTATTTTCTCTAATTTTCAATTATTTTCTTTTATTTCAATGAACTTCTGAAAGTTTTAAGTATTTTTCTCAAATTTTGTTCAACTTTTCTTTATTTTAAATATTTTATGTATTTTTTTAATTATCAATTAAATTAGATCTTATCAAATTTTAATTATTTTTTTAAATTTCAATTTATTTATCTCAATTTTCAATAATGTTTTTTCTATTTTCAATTGTTTTCTCTAATTTTTCATTATTCAATGTTTTTTCAATTTACTTTTAAGATTCTAAAGTATTTTTCTCAAATTTAAATTATTTTCTTTATGTTTAAAACATTTCTATGATTGTTTAAATTCCTTTTCCCAATTTTTAATTGATTATATTATTTTTTGCAATTATTTTTAATTTTAAAATATTACAAATTTTGTCCTAATTTAATATTTATTTTATTTATATTAATTGATTTTTAAATATTATATTTAAAATATTTATTTCTTCTTCTTAGATAAATATTATTTATCGATTTGTTATTTTTATTATCGTATTTTATAATTTCTAAAATGTATGAAAAACACTAATCGTGCGCGTTTTATTTTGCTAGTTTATTAATTAATTTTCAATTTTCGTCATTTATCTATTATTTTTGCAAAATATGATTTTTATTTTTTGCTCTATGGAATTTGCAGACGTACCATACACAAGTCGCCGCCTCTGGTCCCTTAGTAAAATTTCAGAAAAACTTAATCAAGTTTGAAATGAAAATTTGAAAGTGAAAAAAGGGGCCCAGTGGGCACACATGTCCAAAAGACGTCTTAAGGACGTCTTTTGGTTTTTTTTTGCTCACTGGGGAGACGTTAAATAACGATTAGTTGAAACAGAAAATAATGATAAATTGATAATTAGCATAAATAGAGGTCATTCCAGTTGAAACTTAGGTTATGCTCTCTTGACATCCAAGTGTTTTTTTCCAGTGTAGTTAAGAGTTTCATCACCTTCTCTTTTTTTAGCTGTCCTTGACAAAGACCCGTGGTTTAGGTTAGAAGGAACATTGGCCTTGGAAGTGATTCTTTTCCGGATCCACGCGCAACTTTAATGTCTTCCCATTCCTCCAAAAACACCTACTTTACTCATCCATCATTCGAGAATAAAAGTTCCTGTATTTTTTAGACACGTATAAACATTCTCCCTTGAATATTCTCTAAATTTTCCTTATATAATAGGAAATCAATAATTCAGACCTTTTAAATCGCCGAGATATTTGACAAATATAAAAAATATCTTAAAGGGAAAACGCAATCGATAAGTGAGAATTGGTAGAGTTTGAGGCGGAATTACATATAAGGGTGAGACAAGAAAAATTGTGACGAATAGAAACTAGAAGAGGGTTGGCTCTTATTTAAGCAAACTGCTTGACAGTTCAACTGCCGTGAGGGTAAAACTAATTGTAAGTGAGGGATGAGAAAATTCAGCAAAAAGGAACTTTGCTTCTAATAAAAGTCTAAGTTATATTTACACTTAATTGATCATTTTCAAGAGAGGCTATTTTCCAATTTCCAATCCAAGAGTCAGTCAATAAGTTTGTGTCCAATTAGGGATAATTGCCTTTTAAAATAATTGTACAAATAAGGATTTAATCCTTATTGGAAATTGGAATTGGAATCCACACGAGACCTGTTAATTTGCTGTAATTTTAATCAAAAGTCGATGAGGTTTTGGTAAGACTAGACCATTTTTTCTTAACAGGAAGTCTAATTGTTAAAGAGTATCATTTTTAACGAATTTTTTTTCAAAAACTTACTAAAACTAATTTCAAGCAGTTTTAAACTAGTTTGAATCAGTTCTAAATTCGTTTCAAACAGTTTCGAACCAGATACAAACAGTTTTAAATTTGTTCCAAACAGTTTAGTGACAAACAATTTTTAATTAGTTTCGAATCAATTTCAAATAATAACGAATTAAAATCAAATAGTTCTGAACTAGTTAGAAACAGTTTTAAACTAATTTCAAACAATATAATGCAATTAATTCCACTCAGTTTTTAATTTATAAACAGTTACGAACTGGTCTTAAACAGTTTCAAACAAATTTTTAACAAATTCGATTTAGTTCCGGACTACTTTAAAAAAGTTTTAAACTAGTTTCGATTTAGTTTTAATTTTTAAGCATCTCCGAACAAGTTTCAAACTGGTTCAAACAAGTTTTAAAACACTTGCGAACTATTAACTAGTTTTAAACTAGTTCCAAATACTATCAAACTAGTTTCAAATGTTTTTAAACGGTTCCTAAACAATTTGGAAATAATTTCGGTTCATTATGGTTATACATATTTTAAAACTATTTCAGAATTATTTTCAAACCATTGCAAACTAGTTCCAAGCTACAGTTTCGGGCTAATTTCAAACAGTTTCAAACTAGTTTTGAACAATTTGGATTTAATTCCAGACTGTTTTGCAACAATTTCGAACTAGTTTTTATTTAGTTTTAAACATCTCTGAACTAGTTTCAAATAGTTGGAAAAAGTTTTTAAATAATTGCGAATTAAATTCCAAATAATATTAAACTAGTTTTAAATAGCTTTAAAAGGTTTCTAAACAGTTTAAAACTAGTTTCGGTTTTTTTTTCAAACAGTTACGAACTGATTTTACACATTTTTAAACTATTTTTGAATTACTTTTAAATCATTTCGGACCAGTTTCAAACTACAGTTTCGAACTGATTTCAAACAGTTTCGAACATATTTTTAACCATTTGGATTTAGTTCTAAACTATTTTGCAACAAATTCGAACTTGTTCTGATTTAGCTTTTAACATCTCTGAACTAGTTTTAAATAGTTGAGAAAAGTTTTTAAACAATATTGCGAAGAATATAAATTTCGGTTTATTTTCAAACTAGTTTCGAATTAATTTCAAACAGTTTCAAACAAATTATTAAAAATTCCGATTTAGCTCCGGACTATTTTAAAACAGTTTTGAAATATTAATTTTTCCAAATTGTTTTTCCAAACAGTTCCAAATTAGTTTTTCACATCTTCGAACTAGTTTCAAACTAGTTCCAAACAGTTGCAACAATTGTAAACTATTATCAGTTTTAACTAGTTCCAATTACTATTAAACTAGTTTCAAACTAGTTTTAAAAAGTTTTTAAACAATTGCGAACTAGTAACTAGTTTTAAACTAGTTTCAAATACTATCAAACTAGTTTCAAATAGTTTTAAACGGTTTTTCAACAATTTGGAACTAGTTTCGGTTTATTTTCAAAACAGTTTCGAACTAGTTTCGATCTAGTTTAAAATATTTCCAAACTAGTTTCAAACTAATTCCAAAATTTTTTTATACAATTGCGAAATGTGTACAGTTTTGAGCTAGTTCCAAATAATATCAAACTAGTTTCAAATAGTTTTAAACGGTTTTTCAACAATTTGGAACTAGTTTCGGTTTATTTTCAAAACAGTTTCGAACTAGTTTCGATCTAGTTTAAAATATTTCCAAACTAGTTTCAAACTAATTCCAAAATTTTTTTATACAATTGCGAAATGTGTACAGTTTTGAGCTAGTTCCAAATAATATCAAACTAGTTTCAAATAGTTTTAAATGCTTTCTAAACAATTTGAAACTACTTTCGATTCATTTTCAAACAGTTTCGAACTAGCTAAAGCAAATTTAAAACAATTTGGATTTTGCTCCGAACTATTTTGAAACAAATTCGAACTAGTTCCGGTCTTATTTCAAACATTTCTGAACTAGTTTTAAACTAGTTGCAGTTTTTAAACAATTGCAAACTAGTTTCAAATAGTTCTAAACGGTTTCTTAATATTTTTTGTCTAGTCCCTATCTAGTTTCAAACAGTTTAAAACTTGTTTCATACAGTTACAAATGTGTTTTAAACAGTTTCAAAAGAAGTGTTGTAAACAAGTAACAAGTCCTCAACATTCAAAAATATAGCCAATTTAAATGCATTTTTACTGTTTTGTGGTTCCAGTTTTAAAAATATTGGTACTTAACACAGTTATAATAGAAAATTAGGTCAAATTAATTTTTATAATATTTGTAAAAATTCATTAATTCCTCGATTGATGCAATATAGCCACACAAAACCCTTGATTTAAGAAGCTGTGAGACTAAGTTTCGCATAATTTTATTTATTTTTTTTATCTGGTTGAATACATATTAAAAAATTTCACATGCATGAACAATAAAGTTTATTCTTTATTTATTACTAAAAGTTATAAACTGTTGGTGATAACGTCATATCAAATAAGTCACGTTATCAAACATATGTACACATTTCAGTAAGCAGTTATTATCAACTTGATGATTAAAAAAAGTAACATTAGAATCATATTTATTAATAATCGTTAAAATTTATTTTCAAACATTTAACATGGTTCTTTTGTTTTTATTTTATTTTATTTTTTTCTGTAATAATGACTATTTTCAGAAAAATAATTGTGAGCTTTTAACAATTTTCAACTTGTTGTGAAGAGTTAAAACAAGTTTGAAACAGTTGTAAACTAGTTGAAAGCAGTTTTAAATCAGTTCTAAACAGTTTAGAACTAATTACAATAAAGTTGTCGACAAATCAAAAATAGTTTTAAGTATTTCTGAACAATTTAAAATAATTATAAACAAATTATAAACAGCGTTGGACTAGTTATATTATAATTCCGAATATTTTTAAAATTTTATGAATAGTTTTAAGTAGTTTTAAACAGTTTTAAACAGTTTCGAACTAGGTAATGACAATTTTTAGTTATTCCCTATTATTTTTAAACAAGTTCTAAATAGTTTAAAGCAAGTTATAAACAAGTTATGAACATTATTAAACTAATTATGGGTAATTAAAAACCAGTCTTGAATATTTTTAAACAAGTTCTAAACAGTTTAAAACAAGTTTTGGATAGTTAAATAATTTTAAATACTGTTAATTATTCTAAACAGTTTTAAACAAATTATAAACAATTATTTAAATTATTTTAAACATGTAAACAAAATTAAACTAGTTTTAAACAAATTATAAACAATTATTTAAATTATTTTAAACATGTAAACAAAATTAAACTAGTTTTAAACTTGTTGTAAACGGCAATAAACAATTACGGGAAAGTTTGTAACAAGTTTAAAATGATTTTAAACTAGTTCTTAAAAGTCATAAGCGAGGTCATAAGTAGTTTTAAATAATTTTAAACAGTTTTCAACCCTTAACAGTTTTTACGTTTTTAGCCAGTTCCCCAAAAATCCCCTAGTTAGAAATTGGTCCCTCAAAGTCCTCTATTTGGAACATTTTCCCCTAAAATCCCCTAATTACCCTAAAAATACCCTAGTTAGTGACTGGTCCCTAAAAGTTCCCTATTTGGAAGATTTCCATCTAATTTCCCATATTTTCCCTAAAAATTCCCTAGGTAGCGATTGATTCCCAAAAGTCCCCTATGTGGAAATTTCCCCCTAAAATACCCTATTTTCTCTTAAAATTCCCTAGTTACCGATTGATATTAAAAGTTCCCTATTTGGAAGATTTTCATCTAATATCCCCATTTTTCCCTAAAAATATTCTAGTTAGCGATTGATTCCTAAAAGTCCCCTATATGGAAATTTCCCCCTAAAATACCCTATTTTTTCTTAAAATCCCCTAGTTACCGATTGATATTAAAAGTTCCCTATTTGGATGATTTCCATCTTATATCCCCTTTTTTCCCTAAAAATACCCTAGTTAGCGATTGGTACCTAAAAGTCCCCTATTTGGAACATTTTCCCCAAAAATTCCCTATTTACCCTAAAAATCCCCTAGTTGCGAATGTTGCGATTGATCCCTAATAGTTCCCTGTTTGGAACACTTTCCCCTAAAATGCCCTATTTCCCATAAAAATCAACTAGTTAATTTTTAGTTTTCCCCTAGTTTAGAAAATTTTCCCCTAATATCCCCTATTTTTCACAACAATCTGTTTAAATTCAGGGTATTTTTTGACTCGACAAATTGCTGGCAATTTAGTACATTATGATAAAAACTGAAAAAAGATTACAAAGTTTATAAAGTGATCCGAAAATTTTTAAGAAATTCCAGGAATTCGTTAATAAATACAGTAAAATTTAATTTCAATCTTGTATTATTCAGTTACTTGAAAAATTGAATTAAAAATGGTTTAGACTACCTACGATCTAAAAACTTTGGGTAGTAAGAAAAATAAACTATAGAAAATACCATTTGATAATAATTTTTCTTATAAATTCTTTATTTCTACGAATATCAGTGTCAAACTTTCAGAAAAACTTGCTTAATAATGAAGAAAAGTTTGCCGCTTCAAGTTTCCATAGGGTAAAGATACCTCACATAACTTCTTGAATCTTGATCTCAAAGTTGGAAAACTAATGTTATCAAAGTTATTATTAATCAAAATCAATTTTTTTTACATTTAATTATGCTTGAAGGCATCATTAGGCATCTTTTATGTGCTCGAATTATTTAAATTTTAATTTTTCTACTTTGAAATTTTGGTCAAACTTTCAACTTCTCGAATTTGCATTTGTCATAACTTTAAAATAACCGAACTCGCATTTGCCAAAACATTTCAATTGACAAAATTGCATTTGTTAAAATTTTTAACTCCCCGAATTCGTATTTGTCTGACCAGCTTCTAAATCCCCTTACTTGTATTTGTACGAATTTTGAAATCAGCGAACTTGCATTTTTTGTCAAAATATTCAATTACTCGAACTTGTATTTGTCCGAACGTTGAAATCGCCGAATTTACATTTGTCCGAACTTTGAAATTCCCGAACTTGAATTTTTGTGCAAACTTTGAAATCATCGAACTTTCACCTTCGGAAAGTAGACTTTCTAAAAGAGTCTTCTGATTGGCTGATAATGTTTCCGGCAAAGTTACCAGCCAATCAAAAGGCCTTTTATAGAAATTCTACAATCTGATAATCGGGAAAGTGCAAGTTCGGCCAAATGCAAGTTCGGTGATTTCAATGTTCGGACAAATGCAATGTAGGAGACTTTAAAATTCGGACAAATTCAAGTTTGTGTTTGGAAATTCTATAAAATGCAAGTTCGGACAAATGTAAATTCGGGATTTAGAAGTTCGGACAAATACATGTTCGGGGAGTTGAAAATTGTAACAAATGCAATTTCGTCGATTTAAATGTTTTGGCGGGACGCATGATTAAGTTTTAAAATTAATTATTTAGAATTTTCATTTCATAGAATTTCATGGGGCAGAATTTTCATGTAGCCGAAATTTCACATTTTTGAATTTGTTTTCAATCGAATTTAAATGTATTCGAATTTTTACCTAACAGAATTTTTAGGTCACCGAATTCAAATTTAACAGAATTTGTATTTAAAAGAATTTTAATTTAAACGAATTTTAATTTAGAATAATTTTCATTTCACAGAATTTTAAGTTAATCGAATTTTTAAATGACAGAACATTCATTTGAACGAATCTTCATTTGTCCGAAAAAGCATCTGACAGAAATATTTTGTTGCGAATTTTGAAATTGACCAATCAGAAAATATGAAAAGAATTCTCATTGGACAATTTCAAAATTCGCGCCAAAATATTTCTGTCAGATGCTTTTTCGGCCATTTGCAATTTCTAACAAATGAACATTCTACCTTTTAAGTTTTCTATCAGATGTCAATTCGTATTAATATACAATTTCGGACAAATGAAGATTCGTTCAAATGAATATTCTGTCATTTAAAAATTCGATTAACTTAAAATTCTGTGAAATGAAAATTCGTTTAAATTGAAATTCTTTTAAATAGAAATTCTGTTAAATTTGAATTCGGTGACCTAAAAATTCTGTTAGGTAAAAATTCGAATACATTTAAATTCGATTGAAAACAAGTTCGAAAATGTAAAATTACAGGGTGTCTACTCACCGGAAATTCCGGGAAAACCGGGAATTTGCCGGGATTTTAGTTCGACCGGGAAAAAACCGGGAAATTTCCGGGAAAAAAAATTATATCCGGGAATTTCTAAAAATTTCAGTTAATTCGTTTTCATAATTCTTCAAATTCTTTGAAATTTATTACTCGTTTTCGATGTCTCTAGTTGTGAAAACGATATCAGATTTACCAATTTTTCAAAATTCAAAATGGCAGATCCAATATGGCAGACATATTTTGCAAAATTGCTTAAATTCACTTCAAACTTGTTACTCGGTGGTAATCCATGTTCCTGGTTACTAATCTGAAGTTAGATTTTCAAAATAGTAAAAGTGTAACACGTTTCAAGAGAATTTGAGCATTTTCAGGGCTGCCAGTGACTTACTTTTCTCATTTTTAATCAATTTTTTTAAAATCACTCACTATTCCTCACTTTAAAAAAAATCACTTTTCTCACTTTCTTAGTAAAATAATAATGATATATTATTATTATATATAATTATATTCTTCAAATTTCAATAAATTTTTATATTGTTTAATTAGTTTCCTCTAATTTTAATTACTTTTTCAATTTTTTAATTAATGTCTACAAATTTTTAATTTTTAAACCAGAATTGTCAATTACTTTCGTCGTCTTTTAATTTTTCCATGAAATTTAAATTATTTTTATCATTTTTTAATTATTTTCTGCATATTTCTATTAGTTTTAACATTTAAAAATTATTTTCATCAAATTTCATTAATTATTTTCAATCTTTTTTTTTATGGTCATCAATTTCTCAATTTATTACACAGTTTTCAATTTTTTTCTTCAAATTTCAGCAATTTTCTTCAATAATTTTATTATTATTATGTATCAATAATTTTCAAATACTTTACACCAATTGACAATTATTTTTTTTTCAAATTTCAATTTCTTTTTTCAATTTTACATTCATTTAATTATTTACACCATTTTTGTTATTTCTCGTTTAAAAATTGATTTTTCTCTTCAAATAGCCGCCATTTTGCTAAAAAAACGTTTTTCAATAAAAGGAAAACGATAAGACCCCTAAATTTATGAGGATTTTTTGTTTCTGATAACCTGGCGAGACTGTGGAACGTACGGCGCATAAAAAAATACTGCACCCAGGGTCTTCTATAAATTAAGCTACTGCCGCCATTTTAAATTTTTTTTTTTTTTAATATAAATATTTCAAAAGTTTATATAATTATGTACTTATTTGAATAAAAGAGACTGCATTTCCAAAAATATTTCCGTCTATGAAAAAAAAAATTCCCAAACTTCATGTATTTTCCACCATTGAGAACGGTAACCTCCCCTTAAAAAATCAAAGAAATGTTTTAAAAATAAAGAAAATAATTTAAATTTGAGAAAATAACTTGAAAATCTTAAAAATAAATTAAAAACAAATGAATAATGACAAATTAGGAAAAATAATTGAAGATTGAAAAAAAAACGATTGGAAATTAAGATAAATAATATAAAATAGAAAAAATAATTAAAATTTGAGAAAATAATTGAAAAAATTACACAGTATATTTTAAATAAAGGACAGTTAAAGAAAATTTCAAAAAATTACTTAACACTTTCAGAAGTTAAATGAAAAAATAGAAAATCATTAAAAATTAGAGAAAATCAATGAAACAATATAAACATAACTTAAAATTGAAGAGAATATATTTTAATTTAACATAAATAATTAAAAACCTTTTGGAAATTACGTAAAAGAACGAAAGTAATTGAAAATTGAAGAAAATAATATAAAAAATTGAAAATTGAATGAGTTAATCGAAATCTGAGATAAATAGTTTTAAATTTTTGAAATTATAAAAGAAATGAAAAAAAATTGAAAATTGAAGGATATAAATTTGGAAAATGATTGAAAAATAATTTTACAATTTGATACTTAAAGAAAATAATTGAAAAATGATACAAACAATGATAAGTTGTAAAAAATAAATGCCATTTGAGTGAAATAATTAAAAAAATTAAAAAAAAATTTTTACATAAAAAGAATAATTGTAATTTGTGAAAAGTACATGAAGATCTTAAAAATCCATTGAAAAAATGAGAATAACTAAAAATTGGATAAAAGAATTGAAGAAAGCTAAATATGAATAAAATTTACGATAATTAATCAAAAAATTTGTAAATCATGAAAGCAGATGAAAATAATTAAAAATAGAACAAAATAATTGAAATATGCTGAAAATTGATTACTTAATTAAAAATGAATAATTAATTAAAAATCGGAGAAAATAAAAAAAAATTTCAAATACATTACACCAATTGACAATTATTTTTTTTTCAAATTTCAATTTCTTTTTTCAATTTTATATTCTTTTTATTATTTACACCAGTTATCAATCATTCATATCATTATTCAATTATTTATCTCAAATTTTTATCATTTTTGTTATTTTTCATGTATTATCTTCAAATTTAAATTTTTTGTAATTTTTTAATTTTTTTTCTTCAAATTCCAATTATTTTTGTCATTTATCGACTATTTTTTCCTATTTTCAATTATTTTTGTCATTTTTTAATTGTTTTTTAAAAATTTTCAATTAATTTAGTAATTTCTCAATTATTGTCAATATTTTCGACGTTGTTTTATTACTTTCTCCAAATTTTGTATTTATTTTCTTGTATTTTTAAATTATTGTCATGAATTTTTTAAATTCTTACTTCAATTTTCATTTATTTTTGTCAATTCTCCATTTCTTTTCAAATTTTAATTATTTTTATCATTTTTCAAGTCTTTTCTTCAAATTTTTTATTTTTTACTTAATTTTTAATTAGTTTTTTCACTTTTCAATTATTTGTTTCAAATTTTTATTATGTTTGTTATTTTCCAAATATTACCTTTAAATTTAAATTTTTTGTGATTTCTTAATTATTTTCTTTAAATTTCTGTTCTTTTTGTTATTTCTCGATTATTTTTTCCTATTATAATTATTTTTCTCATTTTTTAATTGCTTTTAAAATTTTCAAATAATTTAGTCATTTCTCAAGTATTTATCAATATTTTCGACATTTTTTTATTACCTACTTTCTCCAAATTTAACTTACTTTCTTATATCTTTAAATTATTTTCATGGATTCTTTAATTTCTTACTTTAATTTACATTAAATTTTTCATTTTTCAATCATCTTTGTCATTTGTCAATTGCTTTTTATTTTTAATTATTTTTCAAGTATTTTCTTCAAATTTCAAAATTTTTTGGGATTTTTAAATTATTTTGTTATTATTTAATTATTTTCTTTAAACATCAATTTTTATCTCCAATTTTTCAATTATTGACTTCTAATTTTTATTTTGTTTCTCCATTTTTCAATTATTTAAGTCATTTTTTACGTGTTTTTTTTTTAAATCATAAATTTTTTACATAATTTTAAATTAGTTTTATCATCTTTCATTTTTTTTAAGGTTCAATTATTTTTGTCATTTCTCGACTATTTGTTCCATTTTTTGATTATTTTTGTAATTTTTAATTAGTTTTGTCATTTCTCAATTATTTTTTTTTAATTTTAATTATTTTTATCATTTTTCAAGTATTTTTTTCAAATTTCTATCAATTTTATGATTTTTTAATTATTTAATTATTTTCTTTCATGGTCAATTTTTTAATTATGTGTTGACATCAATTTTTTTTTTGTTTTTCAATTTTTCAATTATTTTTGTCATTTTCCAAGTCTTTTCTTCAAAATTTTAATTATTTACTTAATTTTTAATTAGTTTTGTCATCTTTCATTTTGTTTCTTCAAACTTCAATTATTTTCTTCAATGATCAATTTTACCTTAAAAACTTATATATTACGCACTTAATTTTTTCACTATTTTAATATTATAGCCAGGGGCGGACAAACGCCCGGGCAAGCCGGGCGACCGCCCGGGGCGCCAACATTGTCTTAATGCAAAATGGGGCGCCGAAAAAAATTCGGGTAAAAAATTCAGCTTGGACCGCCCCTGATTATAGCTATTAATAATACATAAAAGAAATCCGGGAAAAATGTGATTTTAGATCCGGGAAAACCGGGAATTTGAAAATCATGTTTCGGTAGACACCCTGAAAATTTCGGCTACAAGAAAATTCTACCTCATGAAATTCTATGAATTAAGTTAAAAATTGTAATATTTGAATAAATCATTGGCAGATAATCATGGTCGCATGTTAATTGCAGGGCCGGATTTATATGTAGGCAAACTAGGCAACTGCCTAGGGGCCCCCACCAAAAAGGGCCCCCACCAGCTATAAGATTTTCCACAAAAATAACTTCGAAAAATATTTTTAGGCATTTAAAAATCTGAAAAAACCCAGTAAGAAAAAGAGAAAATTAAAAAATATTGAAATTTTATGATTTTCGAAGAAAAAGAAAAACTGTTAAATCTTTTTTAATACCTTTTTTGTTCAATATATTCGAATCCGGTGATATCACCAACTTTTATCGAAAAGTCAATTTTTACTAATACGTTTCTTAATATTTTACAATCCAAATGAATCCCTTTATAACGAAAAAAATAAAATGTATATATTTTAATACCCACAGTTCAGATTATTGAATCCAAATGAATCTCTTTATAATGAAAATAAAATTCAAATAAAATGAATATTTTCGAATACCCACTTTATATAGTATATACAGTTCTTTAAATTTGTATAACAATATTTCTTCATGTTTGATTTTAATAAAATTAATCTAAAAAAATTGAGAAAGCTTAGTTACATATTTAAGAAATTGTTTTTTACCTTATATTTGATTTAGAGAAAACAAATATTTGAATATTGTTTAGTATAACATTTACTATTCTGATTATTTATATAGGTTACATGAATCTGAACTGTAGGTATTCCAGAATATACCTTTTTTCATTATGAAGGGATTTATTTGGATTAAGTAAATCTGAATTATGTGTATTAAAAAACACTCATTTTATTATTTTATTTATAGGAGAAATCATTTCGAATAAATAAATCTGAACTGTGGGTATTAGAAAACATACACTTTTTTTCATTATAAAAGGGTTCATTTGGATTAAATAAATTTTAACTGCCGGTATTAAAAAATATTAATTTTTTTTTAATTATAAAGGGATTCATTTGGATTTAATAAATCTGTATTGCGGGTATTCTAAAATATTCGTTTTACTTTTTTCTATTTTTATTAGAAAGGGATTTACTTGGATTCAATTAATCTTAACTGTGGATATTACAAAATAATAATTTTTTTTTTTAATTATAAAGGGATTCATTTAGATTTAATAAATCTGTACTGCGGGTATTCTAAAATATTCGTTTTACTTTTCTTTTATTTTCATTATAAAGGGATTTACTTAGATTCAATTAATCTTAACTGTGGATTTTACAAAATAATAACTTTATTTTTCTTATTATAAACGCATTCATTTTGATTGAAAAATATTTAGAAACGTGTATTAATAAGGATTGATTTTCGAGTAAAAGTTGATGCTATCGCCGGATACACATGTATTGGGCAAAAAAGGTATTCAAAAGTATTAACAAATTTTAATACTTTTCAATTCCTCTCTTATTACTGGTACTTTTATAAAATAATTGTAAGTTTTTAGAAATTCAAAAAGCCCGCTTATTAAAAAAGTGTCAAGTTTTGAAACTGCTTTTTCGACTTGAGTAAATTTCGGAAAAATCCATTCCTTTCATAGGCCCCCACCAGCGTCTGCCTATGGCCCCATGTTTGGTAGATCCGGGCCTGGTTAATTGTAAGATATAATTAATAATTAATAATCGTAGCATAATTTTCCCGCAGTACGATGAAAACCTGTAACCTATTCTTATATTGTCTATTAGTGTGGAAAAATCCAACACTTGAATATCAAGAGTTGGCAGTAGTCGTGGAAATTGTATTCTGAAGGCGAGTTTGTAGCAGACCGCTTGGTGCCAGCGACGGCTACACGTTTCTCTCTCTCTCTTCTCTCTTTTTCCTTGTCAATGCCCCCCACCTCTGTCACTTCTTTTTCTTTCTATATGTGCAGCAGTTTAAGTTCTCGTTCTCGCATTCTCTCTCTTTCTCCATTTTAAAGCTAAACTGGCTGGCTATCACACTTCTCTTTCTCCCTCCCTCCCACTGCACAACTAACTTATTTTTCCCTTTTATTCTCAAGCCTGAAGGTCAAGCTAAGGGGAACCAACCTCCTGCAAGTTACGTAATCTCATCGCCAATGTAATTATCAGTCATGTAGTCATTACACCGCAAGAGGGCGAGGCATCATTTCACGTGTAGAATCAACCTTGAAATATTGGTGCATGTTTCTGATAAGTATCGAGACTCGAGATTATCTCTCTAAACGTCAATTCGCTTTATTATTATAATCGCCATCTTGCAAAAGTCAACCTACACCAACTTTTTTACGATTACGACCTACAATTCTGAAAAATGTATAAAACTTTAATAACCAGTGAAATTGTGCAAAAAAGGAGACCTAAAAAGAGTCGGGCTGATTTTTAAATTAGATTTCACAATAATGGCTTTTTCTTTATAAGAATATGCATAGTTGTTTTTCAATCAGTGGCGTAATTATTAAGGGGCAGTGACCCGGGGGCCCTCACTCAAATCTCTTTTTTTAGGATAAAATTTACAAAATTTTAGAATTAAAAAAAAATAAACGAAATAATTGCAAAATTTTGCAAACTTATTGAAAAAAAATTAAAAATTGGAGAAAGTAATTTAAGGGGAGGTTACCGTTCTCAATGGTGAAAAATTCATGACATTTGGGAATTTTTTTTTTTTTCTTAGACGGGAATATTTTTGGAATTGCGGTTTTTTTTTTATTTAAATAGTACATAATTATATAAACTTTTTACATATTTAGATTAAAAACAAAATTAAAAATGGCGGCTGTAGCTGACCCTGCGCGCTGTATTTTTTTTATGCGCTGTACGTTCCACAGCCTCGCCAAGTTATCAGAAACAAAAATTTCTGATAAATTATTAAACTAAGATAAAAGGGGGTCTTATCGTTTTCCTTTTTTTAAAAAAAATTTTTTTTCATATTTTTTTTACCCATAAAGTAAAAAGAAAAAAGCTTAAAAATTGAGTTTTCTCTTCAAATAGCCGCCATTTTGCTAAAAAAACGTTTTTCAATAAAAAGAAATCGATAAGGTCCCCTAAATTTATCCTAGTTTAATAATTTATCAGGAATTTTTGTTTCTAATAACCTGGCGAGGCTGTGGAACGTACGGCGCATAAAAAAATACTGTGCTCAGGGTCTTCTATAAATTAAGTTACTGCCGCCATTTTTAATTTTTTTTTAATATAAATATGTAAACATTTTATATAATTATATACTTATTTAAATAAAAATAACCGCATTTCCAAAAATATTTCCGTCTATGAAAAAAAAAATTCCCAAACTTCATGCATTTTCCACCATTGAGAACGGTAACCTCCCCTCAAAAAATCATAGAAATGTTTTAAAAATAAAGAACAGGGGCGGCTTTAGGCAAAGTGTTCGGGAGGGGCGATATATGGGGTAGAAAGAGATAGCACCATACTGCTATCTCTCTCTCTCTCTCTTATACAAATATAAGATTCTCGGGTGGCGGGGACAGTCGCCCCAATCGCCCCCACGTGAAACCGCCACTGATAAAGAAAATAATTTAAATTTGAGAAAATTATTTGAAAACCTTAAAAATAAATTAAAAATAATTGAATAATGACAAATTAGGAAAGATAATTAAAAATTGAAAAAAAGACGATTGAAAATTAAGATAAATAAAATAAAATTCAAAAAAATAATTAAAATTTGAGAAAATAATTGAAAAAATTACATAATATATTTTAAATAAAGGAAAGTAAAGAAAATTTCAGAAAAACACTTAAAACTTTCAGAATTTAATTAAAAAAAAAAATTCATTAAAAATTGGAGGTAATAAATAAAACAAGATAAACATAATTTAAAATTGAAGAGAATAATTTTTAATTAAACAGAAATAATTTTAAACTTTTTGGAAATTACGAAAAAAAACGAAAGTAATTGAAAACTGAAAAAAATAATATAAATAATTGAAAATTGAATGAGATAATCGAAATCTGAGATAAATAGTTTTAAATTTTTGAAATTATAAAAGAAATGAAAAAAAATTGAAAATTAAAGGATATATAAATTTTGGAAAATGATTGAAAAATAATTTTATAATTTGATACTTGAAGAAAATAATTGAAAAATGATACAAACAATGATAAGTTGTAAAAAATAAATGCCATTTGAGTGAAATAATTTAAAAAATTAAAAAAATTTTTTTATATAAAAAGAATAATTGAAATTTGTGAAAAGTACATGAAGATCTTAAAAATTCATTTAAAAAAATGAGAATAACTAAAAATTGGATAAAAGAATTGAAGAAAGCTAAAAATGAATAAAATTTACGATAATTAATCAAAAAATTTGTAAATTATGAAAGCAGATGAAAATAATTAAAAATAGAAGAAAATAATTGAAATATGCTGAAAATTGATTACTTAATTGAAAATTAATAATTAATTAAAAATCGGAGAAAATAATATAAAATTACAGAATTTGTGTGTAAGCAAAATAAAATAATTGAAAAATCGTTTGGAAAATTAAAAATTGTAGACAATAATCTAAATTTGAGATTTTAAATGAAAAGTTAGAAACTTAATTGAAAAATAATGAAAATATTAAAAGATGGATGCAATTATTCTCTTTAAATTTTTTAATTTTTTTAAATTATTTTGTTCTTTTGTCGATTATTCTCACCAGATTTCGAATTTTTCTTTCTATTGTCAATTATTTCCTTTACCATTTAATTATTTTAGTCATTTTGTAATTTTTCTTTCAATTATTAACTATTTTCTTAAAATTTCAATTTAATTCTTTAATCTTTAATTTATTTCTTTAATTTTTATTATTTTCTTTAATTCTAATTTACTTACTTCAATTTTCAGTTGCCATCTTCGTTTTTCAATTATTTAGTTCAATATTAAATAATTCTCACATTTTCTATATTATAAATTATTTTCTTGAAATTTCAATACAATGCTTCAGTTTTCAATTGATTTTTTCAATTTTAATTTATTTTCTACATTTTTTTTTAATAGTTAATTGTTTTCGTCAATATTTAATTATTTTCGTCATTTTGAAATTTTTGTTTTAATTGTCAATTATTTTCTTGAAATTCCCATTTAATTCTTTAATTTCCAATTTATTTCTTCAATTTTTACTTATTTTTTTCAATTCTGAAATATTTTCTTTAATTTTTAATTATTTTTATCAATTTTCAGTTAATTCCTTATTATTCAATAATTCTCCGATTTTTTCAATTATTGTATTCACTCATAAAAATTGTTTTAAAATTTAAATTTAATTATTCAATTCTAGAACTATTCTCTTCAATTCTCAGTTATTTTCTTAAAATTTAAATTTCACTTTTCAATTTTTGAATCATTTTCTTTAATATTAAAAAATTATAGCCTTTTTTCTATTATTTTTTTCGATTATCATTAAGTTTCTTGAATTTTAAATACAATTGTTCAATTATTTTCTTTTTATTTTTTTTATTCCATTTTTCAATTTTTATTAATTTAATACGGTAATTTTTCGAAATTTTGTTTCAATTTATATCAATTTACCAAATAAAAGTAAAAAATTTGCAATTTTTTTGTACTTATATATGGAAATTTATAATGTTTGGTATTTTTGCGTAAATTTATAGTAATTTATCATTGAAAATTATGAAAACCTAAAATTTCTATTTTGTAAATTTATGCAAATTTTGAAGATGATTTTTTGTAATTTATGAAACAGAATTAAAAAATTAAAAATCTTTTTTCCGTCAGTTTTGCAGTGACTCCTAAAATCTTTTGCTGTAACCTAATAGTTTATGAAACACAATTAAAAACTTTAAAATCTGATTCTCAAAATTTTCTGTAGCGATACATAAAAATTTTTTATAAATTAAATTTATAAATAAATTTCAATATAATTTTGTGGTAATATGTAAACATTTATCCTGAAAGAATAAATTTTTTCGCAAAATGGAACTTTTTAGGGTCAGTTATTTTTGTGATAAATTATCGTAATTTTTATTAATCAATTAAGAAACTTTTATTATATATTCTTTCCAACGACTAATTTAGGCTTAAAGTTAATTTATTTATTAATTAAGTTAAAACTTATAAACAATTTAATGTATTCTATAAACTCAACATTGTCGTTCATTATTATTTTTTGAACTTTGAATATCAATTTGAAAATTTGCTATTTTAACTTTGTTAAGATATTTTTTTACAGAGCTAATTCAATTGTAGAGCTTGTTACTGGAACGAAAAGTGTGTGGAGATTGAAGTATAATTTAATTTTACGGCAATAATTAATTTTGTTCCGCAACGTTTAAATGGAATGAAAATGATATTTTAATGGTGTTGGTGTTCTAATAGCGCAAAATGTATTGAATGATGTCATGCAGGACCGAGTGATCACGAAATCCTGATATACATTTAGTTATAATAAAAAAAAACTCTCAAAATGGTCACCAACAATAAAAAAAATATTGTTTACACAATTTTATGGTAAACAATAAATGTATTGTTTATTATGTAATTTTATTATCACGTTTTCAAAAAGTATTGTGCAATTTTACAAGTTTAGAGAACTTACATGCAGTATAGATTCGATCTATGTTCGCTACACAATATTTTATTGTTTGTATAAGTAATTCTCTTGAATTACACGTCAGTAAGTATTCAAAATTATATAAAATTTTTAAAATCGTTTAAATCCAGTTAAAATTTTACATATCGTTAGAGTGGCCCTATTATCGTATTAGTAATTTTAATATTTTTCCCCTATAATCAAAAGTTGATGATTTTTTTTTTGCCAAAATTTTGGTGAATAAATAAAAGATAAAATATAAATTTGATAGAAAATCTGAACCTTAATCAATGTCTGAAAAATTCAGAAGTGAATTAAAATAAGTTTTTAGGGTTTAATTTTGTAACATTATAAAACTCAATTAAATTATATTTTAGAAGACTTATTAATGATGCTTTAAATTTTTTAAAAAATTGAATTTTTTCTTTATTGATTAAAAAGAAAAAATACTTTTTGACAGAAAATAAATTTTTTTGCACTATTAAAAATTGGCTAAATTCCACTGATACAAATTTAGAGAGTCGACGATCAGATAGAAAATTTCCTTCTTGGACCGAAGTATTCGGTGTTTCTGGCATTCTTCCCCGACGAGTTTTGGCACCAGTCTCAACTCTTTCCAAGAAGAAACTCTTTGACAAGAAGTGTTTGAACACTTGTGAGGAAGTAATTTCGAATCAGCTGTCACTTTTGAAAATGTACTCTAATCTCGTTTGACCCGAAGGCAAAAAAAAAAGTATAGAGTACCGCATAACTTTTGGGGTAAATACATAATTTGAATATTTCGAATAGAAATTTAAAAAAAAATTTATTAAACGGGATTTCTATTCAAAGGGATTTTTAATTAGACGGATTTCTATTTATTTAACGTAATTTCTAATCAACAAAATTTTCGGTTTTGGTTTTTTGACAAAATTGCTATGTGTCCCAATTTACATTTAACCGAATCTCAATTTAAACAAATTATCATTTTTTCGAATTTAAATTTAACCGATTTGACATTTAACTTAATTCTTATTTATCCGAATTTTCACTTTTCCTAATTTCCTTTTAACCGATTTGCTATTCAAGGGAAATTCCTTTTAAATTAGTTTTTATTTACAAAATTTCTATTTTACTTAATTTCCATTTAACCGACTTGCAATTTAACTGATTTGCAATTTAACTAAATTTCTATTTATCTTTTCCATTTTTCATAATTTTCATATAACCGATTTATTAATCAAGAAAATTCCTTTTAAATTGTTTTTTATTTGCCAAAATTTCTATTAATCCTATTTTTAATTAATCCGAATTTCTATTTAACTAAATTTCCATTTTTCCGAATGTTATGTCAATTACGACATAATTTCTAAATCCAAATTAAATTTAGATTTTTTTTTGAATTTAACATTAAAAGTAATGCTAAAAAATTTATTTTTAGACCAAGGATAATTAAATACTTATAGTCTAGGATTCGATCATTGAGTTCCCGATCCTTCACTCTTTGCTGAGAAACTGTGCTTAATTGAAAAAGTGAACAATATAAAATAATGATATCAAAAACCAAAATGATATGAATATAAATGTAATTAAGAAAGAAAGGAGATATGTGGACAACAGCGGAACGATACTATTTCAATGTTCCTTGTAGTTGTTCGGAAAAAATGGTGAAAAATAAAGAATCAAACACAAATGAAACAATTAATTGGAAAAATTTGTTCACTTTTATTAAAATTAAATTCTGGTACTTACGTTGAGAAGGTTTAAATACAATCGCAAGAAGTTGGCGTTGTTAAGTAACTTTCCAAAATTTGGAAAAACTCGTCGAAATCTCAGGAATGATGTCGTAGAAAAATTCGAATGAAATTTCGAAAGAAAAGAAAAATATCACAACAATATTGAAATGTTTGTTGGAAAAGATGTTTGGAATTTAGAAATAACTTAAAAGAAAATTTCGATAAAAATTAGGATTGAAAAAAACGTCTGGTAACACCAAGTGTTACCAGCAAGAAATGTTTCCAAAAAGTGAGTACCGGAAAGCGTGGGTGCAGAGCTTTTATACACTGGCCCAACTTCGAAATTTGGAGGGGATAGAGATTTTCTATGGCCCTGATGGATCTTTTCCCTACAACATCACTTTCCATGAGAATCGACCAATTTTTCCCAATTTTTGTTAGGATATTGAATTTTTTAATGCGCTTTCCTTCTCAACTAATAAGTAATAACATGATACTTAACATTTAAGTATAATGACAATAATCAACAATCGTTAAATTGCCGTATACAACAAAATTTTCGTATATAAACTTAAAAGATTCCTAATTCACGTAAATACAATTTGTGTGTAATACCCTGTTAAAATTACATAAAAGTCGGTTAACATTACGATCTTTATGAAACAATTAAGTTGAGAATAATTGAGAATGTTAAATGGTTGCTCTTGAGAACTTATTTGTCAATTAACATTAGAATCCTTGTTAATTGATTTAATGTGAAAAAGAAACGATTTGAAAATAGTAACATTATTAGAATATTACTTTGTTACTTTGAAATTTGAAAATGGTAACATTATTAAAAATGTTACCTTGTTACTTTTTGAATATTTATTTATCAATTAACATTACAATCTTTGTTAATTGATTTAATGTGAAAAAACGATTTGAAAATAGTAACATTATTGGAATGTTACTTTGTTACTTTGAAATTTGAAAATGGTAACATTATTAAAAATGTTACCTTGTTACTTTTTGAATATTTATTTATCAATTAACATTACAATCTTTGTTAATTGATTTAATGTGAAAAAAAAACGATTTGAAAATAGTAACATTATTGGAATGTTACTTTGTTACTTTTTGAATATTTATTTATCAATTAACATTACAATCTTTGTTAATTGATTTAATGTGAAAAAAAACGATTTGAAAATAGTAACATTATTGGAATGTTACTTTGTTACTTTGAAATTTGAAAATGGTAACATTATTAAAAATGTTACCTTGTTACTTTTTGAATATTTATTTATCAATTAACATTACAATCTTTGTTAATTGATTTAATTTGAAAACTATTAGAAAATAGTAACATTATTAGAATGTTGCTTTGTTACTTTAAAATTTGATTAAATTATGCGACTGTTTTATTTCGTTACTTAAAAAATTTAATTTAAACATTTTTATTTTTGCCAATTAACCAATTTGAATCTTGAATATTTTAAATTTTGATTTTTGTCAATTGACATTTTGATTCTGTCAATTAACAAATTTGAATCTCAACAATATTAAATTTGACCTTTGTCAATTGACATTTTCATTCCGTCAATTAACAAATTTGAATTCTGAATATTTTAAGTTTTGACTTTTGTCCATTGACATTTTCATTTTGTCAATTGACAAATTTGAGTTTTGAATATCATTTACATGAAATAATTTGTCTAAGCTTGGTATTACCTAATGACACCTAACTTAATTAGTTAATAATTAAAATTACCTAAAAGAACCTGATGAATTTCACATTAAGAAACTCATTATCCTAATGAAACTATTTGCTAGTTGATAATGTTGTCTAAAGATTACATTTAAATATAATATATTCTGACGCAATTCTTATAGTTTCGGTCGTTATACAAGATAACATCGAACTCTTTAGACCTTCGCCGTCCTGTACAAATACTTAGTCAAAATTACTAGAAGCTTTTAGTCCCGAAGACATTGTTCGGTTATAAAAACCAAGGACATTTCTAATGGTACCTTTTTTTTTGATAAAGACTTTTCGTTCCAGACCTTGTTGATTTTTAGGCTTAAAGGTGCATTTTCTAATCTAAATCATAAATTCTCCTAGACTCCTTATTCTTATCCTACATTTTTTTCTCCGGAATTTATAGTTATTTTTGTAAACTAAACTTCCCTAATGGCAAAGTTCCGTTTTATCTCTGTATATGAGATAAAAGGGAAACCTTGCTTCGTTTCCTAAAAAAAAGAATAAAAACTAATAAAACTAAAAAAAAGAAAAAGAAGAACGTCTGAATATTTGTCGGACGTAACACGAATTTCAATTTAACCGATTTGCAATTTTACTTAATTTCTATTTTTCCTAATTTCCGTTTAACCGATTTGCTATTCAAGTAAAATTCCATTTAACCGATTTGCGATTCAACTAAATTTCTATTTATCCGAATTTACATTTAACCGAATTTCCAATTAATTAGATTTTCATTTTTCCGAATTTCCATTTAACCGATTTGCGATTCAACTAAATGTCTATTTATCCGAATTTTCATTTTTCCTCATAGCCATTTAACCTAATATTTGAACTTCAATTGAAATACCTTTTAAATTATTTTTTTAATCTTTATTCACCAAAATTTCTATTCATTCCTTTTTACAGTTAACCGAATTTCCATTTAACCGATTTGCCATTTAACTAAATTTCTATTTATCCGAATTTCCATTTTTCCTAATTTTTATTTAACCGATTTTCTATTTAAGTGAAATTCTTTTTCAACTATTTTTTTTTTACCAAAATTTCTATTTATCAGAAATTACATTTAACCGAATTTCCAATTAATTAAATTTTCATTTTTACGAATTTCCATTTAACCGATTTGCCATTTAACTAAATTTCTATTTATCCGAATTTTCATTTTTCCTAATAACCATCTAACCTAATATTTGAACTTCAAATGAAATACCTTTTAAATTATTTTTTAATTTTTATTCACCAAAATTTCTATTTATCCCTTTTAACATTTAACCGAATTTCTATTTAACCAAATTTTCATTTCTCCAAATTTCCATTTAACCGATTTGCCATTCAACTAAATTTCTATTTATCCAAATTTTCATTTTTCCCAATATCCATTTAACCTATTTGACATTCAAGTAAAATTCATTTTAAATTATTTTTTATTTAAAAAAATTTCTATTTTTGCCAATTTACATTTAACTAAATTTCCATTTAATCAAATTTTCATTTTTCCGAATTTCCATTTAACCGATTTGCATTTAACTAAATTTCTATTTATCCGATTTTCCATTATTCATAATTTTCATGTAATCGATTTTCTATTCAAGTAAAATTCCTCTTAAATTATTTTTTTTTTTTTGCAAAAATTTCTATTTGTCCCCATTTTTATTGCTCCGAATTTTTATTTATCCGATTTGTCTTTTAAGAAAATTTCTATTTAAACTACTTTTCATTTATCAGAAATTCTATTTGTCACAATTTCAAATTAATTGTCAATTTCTTATTTTAATTTAACAGATTTGCTGTTCAAGCGAATTTCATTTTTTAATATTTCCCAAAACTTTTATTTATCTTAATTTCCACTAAATCGACTTGTCATTTACAAAAATTTTTTTTCCGAATTTCCATTTAAACGATTTGCTATTTAACTATATTTCTTTTTATTCGAATTTCCATTTTTCCTAATTTCCTTTTAACCAATTTGTTATTCAAGTGAAGTTGCTTTTAAATTAATTTTTATTTACCAAAATTTCTATTTATCTTAATTTCCATTTCACCGAATTTCCATTTAACCAAATTACCATTTTTGAGAATTTCACTTTAACCGATCTGCCATATAACTAAATTTCTAAATATCTATATTTTCCGAATTTTTAATTTTTCTAATTTTTATTTAACTCATTTTCTATTCAAGTAAAATTCCTTTTATATTATTTTTTATTTAACATTATTTCTATTTATCCCCATTTCCATTACTCAAAATTTTCATTTTTCCTATTTGCCCTTTAAGAAAATTTACATTTAAACTATTTTTCATTTATCCGAAACTCTATTATGTCCCAATTTCCATTTAATTTTCATTTCTTAATTTCAATTTAACTGATTTTACAGTTTGTTAGATAAAGAAAAAAAACTTTCCTCTTTTTTCTTTCTATTTATTTTATTTTCTTGTTGTTTTACAATTTTTTAGTTCCCTCTTTCATTTTAATTAATGCTTTATTTTTTGTCATCATTTTTCTATTTCTCAGAAACATTTTCCTTCTTTAAAATTATTTAGTTTTTATCTTGTAATTATGAATTTTTGAAAACATTTATTCGATGCTGTTATCTACATTTTTTAAATTTCTCATTTTTATACTTTTTTGAAGACTTTTATTCTTTTATTTTATATTATGTAAATTTAATTTTGTTCTAAATATTCTCATTTTAAAATTGTTCTTCTATTTCATAAAAATTTGTTTTTTTTAAATTTTTCAAAATTTTATTCACTCTTTTTTTCTTCAATTCTTTGTAAATAATTCTCTAATTTTTCTAATTTAAATTTTTTTTTAATTATCTGCATATTTATTTTTTTAATTTAAAAAAAAATTTCCGTAAATAGTTTAATTTTTTGAAAAAAGTTTCTACTTTTTTATATATTTTTATGTCACTGTTTTATTCTTGTGTTTTTTTTTTAATTTTTCTTTATTTCTTTAATAATTTCCATGACTTTTCTTCTATTTAAAAGAATTTTCTCATTTTTTAAATAGACTGTTTTCTTATCTTTTTACATTTTTATGTTTTTTTTTATACATAATAATTTATTCTTTTTTCGTTGCTTTTACCTAATTTTCTTAATTTTGCAATTATGTGAATTTTAACATTTTTTTTGGAAATTTTCCTATTATTCGACATAATTTGTATGATTTTGATTAAATGTTTTATTCTTTATTATTTCTTATGAAATGTTCTCAGTTTAAAAATAAAGTACTTACAAATGAACTATTGAAAATTTTATATTATACTGATATTATACTTACACTTAAAAAAAATTAAATTTTGATTTAAGTCAAAAATATCTGATTTAAATACTGCTTTATTATTATTATTATTATTATTATTATTATGCTACTTATTATTCTACTTTTATAATAAAAAGCAATTAATAATTAGATACATAAAATAAAAACTCATATGATTTACAATGAATTTAAAAATATACATTTTTGTCAAACGTAACTGATTTAAAAAAAATATCTAAGTGCCAAACTTCAGGTATGTGGTCAGAATGAATGAATGAATGTGATTATTTTTTCGGAAATTTCTAACGAAATTCAAATTATATATATTTTGTTTTTTATTTTGCTTACATAGAAGCAAAATGTTCATGTAGATATATAAACATAATTTCACCTAGTTTATCATTCTTTAGGTTTTTTATTACTCAATTGATTCTCTTCCGGTATTCTGTTAATTTTTCTCATACCCCATTTAAAATTCATAGTATTTATGAATATTGAAAAATACTTTTGTGCTTTTATCGAATCTGATTGATCGTAAATTCACCTTGAAATTTGTGTAAAATCAACGCAAGTTTATTCCTCTCCTAGAATCTTGTGAGGTTATCTCAGCTCATTGCTAACGAGTTTTTTCGGTGTTCAAAGTTATCATGTGATGCGACAATAATAACACTTGTTTTCAATGATCGTACAAGACATTTTATTTATTTGAAACGAGAAATACATACGATATTTTCGTGATCTTTGTCTGGTAAAGATGGCGAAAACGTGATGATTTGTTACATAAGCCTTATTAATTTATATAATTACATGACGTCACGTTTACGTCATTTTGCCACTAATATTATCACCCCAATTTTATTTTAAAATTCATCTCGAGTATCTGCTTTTGTGCAGAAAAGAACAAAACGTACAATTTAAGAAAGCTCGCATAATAATTTCATATTGTACATTAATTTGGTTTATAACACTGAAAAAATTAACAAAAATTTTGTTTGAGTTTATTAAAATGTTTTCTTTTAGTGTAAAAATTATTATTAAATATAACAATTATAAACAGAGTTTTATATAAATTGTGAAAATTGTTCTTATACCTATAACTAGATTAAACAACGCACGCTGGGGCGCGAAAGTAATGTAAAAAAATAATATAATATCAAAATATTATACATAAATTGAAAAAAATTGAAGAAAATAATTGAAATTAAAAAAAATGCTTGAAATCGAGATAAATAATTAAAATTTTAGAGAATCAATTCAGAAATGATGGAAATGATTAAAAATTGTAAGAAAATAATTTTAAAAAAAATGTAAAAAAAAAATGAAAATAATTAAAATTTCTAGGAAATACATAAAAAATGGTAAACATAATTCAAAATTGAAAAGAACAATTCTCAATTTAAGAGAAATAATTGCAAAAAATACAGAATATATTAAGTACATAAAATACATAAAAATCGTATATATAATTGAAAATTGAATAGAATATAATGAACATTTCAGATAAATAGTTTAAAATTTGGAAATTATGAAAAAAATTGAAAATGATTAAAAAGTGGAAGAAAATAATGGGAATTTTGAGAAAAATATTTAAAAATTTTAGAAAATTATTTTAAAAAATAAGAATAATTAAAAATTGGGGAAAATAATTAAAAAATGCTTTTGAAATATCAAATTTGAAGGAAATGTGACGTCCCGAGATGTCCAGGGTTCAAACTTCTTTCTTATTGAATTTATCATAGGACAGAGGATGCAGAATGTCCCTTTTAATTTTATTTAATTATCCTTTAATTGTATGTATATTTTTATTGTATGTTGTGAATGTATTTTAATGTATTATTAATTAGTCGTCTATTGATATATTTTTTTTAATTTCATTTACTTTATTTTCAATATTATGACATTTATATATTTTCATACAAAAGGATAAAGGATCGACAATCTGGTTCCTCGGGGTTTTCCTCTCACCTTTCGAGATGATTAGCGGAAATTCCTCTTTTTCCAATTTATAAAAATTCTCAAAAAACCATAAATTCAGTTATAAAGTAAAATGGACCCTTGAACCGAAAATAACGTCAAAACTTTAGGGATCTTAATCCTTAAAATAACATATGTATGAATTGAAAGAAAGTGCAATAAAATTATCTTTCTGGGGAAGATCGACACTCGTCGAAACGGCAAGAGTTGACCCTGCAATAAAATGCAATTAGGATTAGTCCTAGGGTCTCAACTTATTGCGGGTGGCACCCCCCCCCCCCCCATTTATCATACCTGGTCCACGTGGACCACGACTAAAATTTTCGAGTTTTAAAGGCGTCAATCTATTTCTTTTCTCGACAAATTGGAAACCCTAATTTCCCTCTTTTCCAAATTTTTTCCACTTCCTAAAATTTTCGCAAATCTTCTTAGAGAGTGGGAACGAACGACGTGGGTACCCGGAGTGTCGTCCATCATCAAAAAGGCAGTTCCTTTTCGGTCCCTGTTCGGGAAATTTGGAAGCTGGTTCCTTCCTTGTTTTCAAGTTCTTCCTTCGAGGTTCGACTTTAAAATTTCGCAGTCTTAATTGCTGAAAACGCGACTTTTTTATAACTGTATAATTTCCTCAGGATAATTGATTTCAAGTTAGGAACCGGGGACCATTTTTCTATGAACATACCGTTTTAACAAGTAATTTTCGTAAACTATTGTAATGTGTTTTCCTAAAATTCTTTATATTTTGCCAATTGTAAATTCCAAAATAACCATTCTAACCGTGTTAATAAATAGAAGTTTAATTTTAAATTATCTCCTATTTCTTTTCCTTTCAAATTTTTCCAAAATAACAATAAGGTGAATTTCAATTCTTTAAAAGTTAACAAGATCCCACAACATCTATTTTCTTAGCCGCTCGGGAAAATAGATAAAAATATAAGTTTTATTTAAGTATAATTTCACTGGTTTTATTTAATTAAATTAGTAGTTATATTTATTATTTATATTCTTGTTTTGCGTTATTTCTCATGACGTAACAGAAACAATTGAAATATGATGAATTGAAAAGAATTAATTAAATTTGAAATAAATAAAAAAAGTGCAAAATATTTTCAAAATTTTTAAAAGATCCGTTTGTCGGTGTCAACTCCCAAATTTATTATGCGTGTAACCTAATTAATAAAATTTTATGAAATAAATAAAAATAAATAATTAAAACAGAAAAAAATTTAAATTTGAGGAAAATACATGAAAATCTGAGATATAATTATAATATTATAATGAGATAATTGAAAAAATGAGATTAATAAAAAATTGAAGGAAAGCATTGAAGAAGGCTAAAAATAATTGAAACTCAAGATAATTCATACAAAATTTTTTAAATTGCGAAAACAAATGAAAATAATTAAAAATTGAGTTAAAAATTTTTAAAAGATCCGTTTGTCGGTTTCAACGCCCAAATTTATGATGCGTGTATCCCAATTAATAAAATTTTATGAAATAATAATAACAATAAATAATAAAAATAGAAAGTAATTAAAATTTGAGAAAAATACATAAAAATCTTGAAAAATAATTTTACAAAATTAGAATAATAAGAAAAATCTTTAATTTAAAAAAATAATGGTAATGTGATGAAAATAATTAAAATTTCAGATAAATAATTGAAAGATTTGAAAATTATGCAAAAAGAATGAAAATAATTAGAAATTGGAGAAAATAATAAAAAAATTACAGAATTTTAGAAAATAATTTTAAAAAATAAGTATAATGAAAAATTGGGGGAAATAATTGAAAAATGCTTTTAAAACTTGAAACTTGTAGAAAACAATTGAAATATGATAAAAACAATGATAAGTTGCAAAAAATTATTGAAATTAAAATGAATAAAAAATTGAAAAAATTGCAGAATTTTTTCAAAATTTTTCAAAAAACCGTTTATTGGTTTAAGAAATACCTAAATAAAAATAAATAATTAAAATAGAAAACAATTTAAATTGAAGAAAAATACTTGAAAATCTGAGAAATTAATTGAAAAAAATGAGAATAATTAAAAATTGAAGAGAAACATTAAAGAATGCTAAATTAATCAAAAAAAATTTGTAAATTACGAAAACTATAGAAAAGAATAGAAATTTGAAAAAAATACTCAAAAGTCTTGGAAAATAATTTTTCGAAATGAGAATAATAATTAAGAATTTAGGGAAATAATTTAAAAAATAATAAAAATAATTTAAAATTAAAAAAAAATAATTGAAATATGATGAAAAGAATTGAAAATTTTAAAAAATATTTAAAATGTGATAACAAGAATTTTAAAATAATTGAAATATGATGAAAATAATTAAAAATTTAGATAAATAATTAAAATTTTTGAAAATTATGCAAAAAGAATGAAAATAATTAGAAATTGGAGAAAATAATAGAGAAATTACAGAATTTATTTTTAAGCAAAAGAAAATAGTTGAAAATTCGTTCAGAAAGTTGTAAATTAAAGACAATAATAATCTATATTTGAGATAATCACTGAAAATTTAGGAAATTAATTGAAAAATAATTAAAATAATGAAACGATGAAGAAAATAATTTTAAAATGATAAAAAGAAATAAATATTGAATAAAATAATTGAAAATTGAGATATAAACGTATATTTGAAAGTTGAGGATATTAAATTTTGTAATTGCAAAATGAAAACAATAATAGTGAATTAAAAAAATTAATTTCATTCTGCGATAAATAATATGAAATTTAGCAATAAATAATGAAATTGTTTTATTAACGAAGAGAAAAGAATCAAAATTAAAAAAGTGATTGAAGAAATTTTAAATAGAGGCAGCTTTGAAATTAATAATGTATAAGTTAATTGGGGAAGTTATTAAAACTTCTATGAGGAAGCAAAAATAATTGAAGTTTGCGGAAGGTAAATTTAAAATTTAGGGGAAAAAGTGAAAAACAATTAAAATAATTAAAAATTGCAGAAAGTAATTAGAAAATGATAAGAATAGTTGAAAAATGTAGTTTAAGTAAGTGAAATCATAAGAGAAAAGAAGTATTAAAAATTTCAGAAATTTTTAAATCACCTCATAGTATATTTGAACCGTAGATTAATGCAACTTTTAATTAATGCAAATTCAAATTAACAGAAATTTGAAGAAATTAAAATCATACTTTCAATTCTGCAAAAACTGAATTCGTTCACATTGAATTTTAACGATCATCTTTTTTTAAAGTTTTTATAAAATTTATGAATACTCTTGATACTCTATTAGTTTTTTAATATTCTAATAATTTTTAATGTTTTTTCCATATTATAAGCTTCTAATATTTCCACCCATAATTTGATTAAATTTAAGTGAAGTTAATTTTCTATTAAAAATGTGCCAAAAAATAAAACTCAACAATAAAAACATCGCACTCTTTTATCATATGTGACGCTCCGCGAGAGAAGGGACCTATCGCCGAAAAAATCAATTTTCATTTTTTTATGCTAAAAGACAATTTTTGAGTTGTTCTTTCAGTTCCATGTTTCAAAAATTCTTTTTTGTAATTACACTTTTTGTTATAATGCTTCAAACCTAGACATACTAAGTATATCGCATTTTTTGATTTTTCTTTGAACGACCGTCCCGTGAAATAAACAATTAATTAGTTTGATTTTTTCATGGCAATTGATAGTTTTTGAGTTGCTTTTTGAGTTCCAAAAATCAAAATTTGATTCCTGCAATTAGTCTTCTTGTTATGAAGCTTTAAACATGGGCATGTTAAGCGTCTCGATTTTTCTTCCTCCTCTTTGCCCGTCCATTCTTTAAAGTTTGCTTTCTCAGCGATAGGTCCCTTCTCTCGCGGAGCGTCACATATTCTTTCTTTTTAAAATTGCATTTTTTTTATCATGGAGACTCATTGTCTATATCGTTTGAAAACAGGTATTTATAGTCTTAGTCACGAATTTCAAACACTATTATTAGGTATAGGTACTAAAGATTGTTACACAATTTTGATAAAAAAAAAACCGCCACTTGTGGAAAGTTTTGAATTTATTTAGGTTGTCGATGGCAATATAGTTGTTGATAGATTTTATAACTATATTATTTTTATTTGTTATAATATCAAATGCAAATAAAAATTATTAAATTTTAATCATTACTTACAAAATCACTTTTCCTAGTTATAATCTTTCTAAAATTTGTTTTTCACTTGAGTACCTAACTATTATTATCATAGTATAGTAATGCTAATTCATTCCACAAAAACCAATCTATACTTTAATGACTCATGAGAAGTCTACATTCAAACGGTAGAAAAATTATGTACATTGAATGGAAATTTTTTTTTCTATTTTAAAATAAAAAAATACATTATTGAAGTGGAAACTTTTTTTCTTCAGATTAACGACAAATATCTTTTATTTTCACAAATCATAAATTATCATATGTAATCAAAAAGTTCCATTTATGAAATGAGTCATATTATTTACTTTCACATTTTCGTATAAATTATGCTGATTTTTATAAAATTAAAACCCATAGAATCATTTCTGTAATTACTTTTATAAAATATAAGTTAATCAAAAAATATACTTTTTAGTAAATTTATACAATTTTTTTAAAAATTGATGTTACAAGGACAACATTTTTATCAGCATTTAAAAAATTTGTATTTTTTTAATCGAAAATGTTCCAGAGAATATATATATGCATTTTAAAAATTTATGACAATATTGGAATTAACAAAAAACACTGATTATATTATACTTAACTATAGAATTACAAAATTGTATTCTGTCTCTTTCGAAATGATTACTTTTTTCAAGATATTTGTTCATTATACGTTTTAGATAAAGAAAATAAGAAAAAAACTTTCCGAAAGGAAATCAAATTTGTCTCGGTTGATGTGTATTATAAAGACGTCAAAGAAAATATCAGTTTGATAGGTATATATGTGTCTCTGTTTCTAATTACTTCACATTATTGTATTACAAACTATTATATTGAAGGGTATCGTAAAAATTTTTCCATGATCTTGCGTCTGACTCACACAAAAATGTAGTCCGATATTGTAATATTTCAAGGCCATTGGTATTCAAGCATGTCGCAAACACTTGTTTTTTAAATGTAATTGTAATAATCTATTTCCTCGTGAAATTGAAAATATCTTCATTTTTTGACGTAAATAATTATTTTTTTTATTATTATACAGGCCTGAAAATTTCGTTCATATTTGCTACAAAAAAAAAAAAAAATGAAAAAAGATTCTTGTAGTTCAGGGGGCCCCCAGTCAACCCTAATAAACCTTTTTTTTAGGACAATATTCATAAAATTTTAGAATTAAAAAAATTGCAAAAAATAATTGAAATTAAACAAAATTAATGCAAACTTTGCAAATTAAATGAAAAAAAAAGGAAATCAATTAAAATTTGGAAAAAGTATATTAAAAAATCATAGAAATGTTTTAAAAATAAACAAAATAATCTAAATTTGAGAAAATTACTTGAGAATCTTAAAAATAAATTGAAAACAATAATATAATGAACAATTAGGAAAAATAATTGAAAATTGAAAAAAAAGGATTAAAAATTAGGATAAATAATATAAAATTAAAAAAAAATAATTAAAATTTGAGAAAATAGAAAAAAATACATAATATATTTTAAATAAAGGAAAGTTAAAGAAAATTTCAGAAAAATACTTAAAACTTTCAGAAGCTCATTGAAAAAAAAAATCATTAAAAATTAGAGAAAATAAATGAAACAAGATAAACATAATTTAAAATTGAAGAGAATAATTTTTCATTAAGCAGAAATAATTAAAAACTTTTTGGAAATTACGAAACAGAACGAAATTAACTGAAAATTGAAGAAAATAATATAAAAAAAATTATATAAATAATTGAAAATTGAATGAGATAATTGAAATCTGAGATAAATAGTTTAAAATTTTTAAAATTATAAAAGAAATGGAAAAAATTGAAAATTAAAGGATATAAATTTTGGAAAATAATTAAAAAATAATTTTACAATTTGATACTTGAAGAAAATAATTTTGAAATATGATACAAACAATGATAAGTTGTAACGAATAAATGCCATTTGAGTGAAATAACTAAAAAAATTAAAGAATTCTTTTTAAAAAAAAAAAAAAAATAATAATTGAAATTGGAGAAAATTACATGAAGATCTTGAAAATCAATGTAATTGAAGAAAGATGAAAATAAATAACATTTAAGATAATTAATAAATAAAATTTTGGAATTATAAAATCAAATGAAAATAATTAAAAATTGAACAAAATAATTAAAATATGCTGAAAATAATTTAAGACTGAGTAAAAGAATTGAAATACATTGAAAACATTGAACATAATTTAAATATGAAAGATTGAAAACAATAAATAAAATTTGAGAAAAATAATTGAAAAAATCATAGAATATATGTTTAAAAAAATAAAATAATTACAAAATTACTTAAAAATTCTATTTAAAGAGATTAATTAAAAAATCTCCGAAATAATCCAAATTTGATGAAAATAAGAATTAAAATTGTAGAGAAATATTTGAAATTTTTGAAAATTATGCTATAAAAATGAAAATAATTAAAAATCGGAGAAAATTATTTGAAAAATTACATAATACCTATATTTTAAATAAAGGAAAGTTAAAGAAAATTTCAGAAGAATACTTAAAACTTCCAGATGTTCAATGAAAAAAAAAGAAAATCATTAATAATTAGAGAAAATAAATGAAACAAGAAAAACATAATTTAAAATTAAAGAGAATATTTTTTAATTCAACAGAAATAATTAAAAACTTTTTGGAAATTACAAAAAAAATAAAAGTAATTGAAAACTGAAGAAAATAATGTAAAAAATTTTATAAATAATTGAAAATTGAATGAGATAAATAATTAAAATTTTTTGAAATTATAGAAGAACTGAAAAAAATTGAAAATTAAAGGATATATATTTTGGAAAATAATTGGAAAATAATTTTACAATTTGAATCGTTAAGAAGATAATTGAAGTATGATACAAACAAAGATAAGTTATAATATATTATATAATATATAATATAATAATAGTTATATAATAAATGTCATTTGAGAGAAATAATTGAAAAAGTTAAAGAATTCTTTTTAAATAAAAAAAAAAAAAAAAATGAAGAAAAAAATTGAACAAAGTTAAAAAAAACAAAATTTACGATAATTCATAAAAAAATTTTGAAATTATGAAAGTAAATGAAAATAATTAAAAATTGAACAAAATAATGGAAATATGCTAAAAATAATTTAAGATTAAGAAAAATAATTGAAATATATTGAATATAATTTAAATATGAAAGTTTGAAAACAATAAATAAAATTTGAGAGAAGTAATTGAAAAAAACCTAGAATATATGTTTAAAAAAAATATATAATCGCACAAAATTACTTAAAAATTGTAATTAAAGAAATTAATTAAAAAATCGCAGAAATAATCCGAAATTAATAAAAATAAGAATTGAAATTGTAGAGATATATTTGGAATTTTTGAAAATTATGCCAAATGAATGAAATAATTAAAAATCGGAGAAAATAATATAAAATTACAGAATTTGTTTTTAAGCAAAATAAAATAATTGAAGTATCGTTTTAAAAATTGAAAATTCAAGACAATAATCTAAATTTGAGATAAGAACTGAAAATTTAGGAAATTAATTGAAAAATAATGAAAATGTTAAAAGATGGAGAAAATAATTGCAAAATAATAAAAGGAAATGAAAATTGAACAAGATAATTGAAAATTGAGATATATAATTGAAAGTTCAGTAAATTAATTCACAAATTATGAAAAAGATTAAAAATTGAAAATAATAATTGGAAAATGTCAAAACTAATGGTAAATTAAACATTTTTTTTTTAAATTTGCGATGAATGATATAAAATTGAGGAATAAATCATTAAATTGATTTAATGTGACAGCAAAAATAATAAAATTGAAAAAGTGATTGAGAAAACTAAACAAAATAATTGAAATTTAAGATTTAGGGAAACAATTTAAAAACAATTAAAATAATTAAGAATTGTAGAAAATAGTTGAGAAATGATAAAAATAGTACATAATTGTATTTTAAGTAGTTGAAATCATAATAGAAAAGAATTATTAAAAATTGAAGAAATTTTTAAATTACTTCAAATTTAGTATTTTTGAAATATGTATTAATTGAACTTTAAATTAATGCAAGTTTACATTAACTGAAATTTGAAGAAATTAAAATTGTTATAAATTAAAAATTTGAGAAAATGTTGAAAAGGTGAAATATGATTTTAAATTTTGAAAGAAAATAACATCTATTATGGGGACAAATGTCAGGTTTGGACAGAATGCATGAATTAATGAATTAAACTTGAAAATTATTATATATAATAATTGGGACCCCATTTTCCTTTTTGCCCCAGGGCCCTTGCTCTCCCAGTTACGCCACTGACAAAAAAATAGCCGATTTGGCTATATTCGTCAACAGTGATTCAATTCGAATGGAATATTTAAAAATGTTTTATATGCTGTAGATTCCTTGAATATTTTACTACCTTTTCAGAAGTAAAACTATTAATAGAATAACCCTATTTGAGACCTTTTTCTTATCTGCCCTGATAAAAACATATACATTTTTAATGAAATTGAGGGAAAATGTCATGCTATAATTTTGTTGGAAGGAGTTTTCCTTTCACTTAAATACCCTTTTTAGAAATTAATGAAAAAGAAAAATTTCATAAGTTGACATGGTTCAGGTAGTTTCGACCCCTCCTATTTTAATTACTAGTAGATAATATCTTTATCTATTTATTATGGTACATCAAAATGGCATTTAGATATTGGTAGTGGTTGTATTGTCTTGACGCAATGTTTAATGAGAAATGAATATCTATTGTTTTCTTGACCTAGCGACCGCTTTATATAAGTTTATAATGTGGTGTGAGCCATTCCCCGATATCTTCATTATTACCCCTTAATAAGGAAAGTTATTGAAAGAAAGCAATTTTACTCCAATAAAAAAGTTACAAAGATATTCTTACTATTTTTATCGTCAGAGATTGTTCTCAGTATACTCTCTAAATTACTTGGAGTGAGTTTTCACTCCAGGAAGACTGAAAATTGAGCCACTAAAATCAGAGTGAAAAACACACTCTAAAAGAGGAAGATCTCACATTTATAGAGTAGATTTTCACTCCATTTGGAGCGAAATTGCACTCCAAGCAAAAAGTGAACACTCACTCTAATTTTTGAGTGAATTTCCACTCAAACTGGAGTGAGAGTCCCCTATATTTTAATACATTGTTTAAAAATAAAAATAAATGTACAATTTTAGGTATACATATACTAATGTCACAATCCTTTTTTGTTTCAGGTGAGTTAAACTTATGGCCTATTATTTCGAATCAGTAAGTACTTTTAATACAAAATTTCAAATAACAATAAATATATTTTGTTATTACAAAATTTTATATAATAATATTATGTTATTCTAAATATATATTTATATTTTATAATAATTTTAATCACGATAATTAGTAAAATTAATAATATGTCAATTTATTACTAAGTCACGTGTGCACAAAACAACTGCTATAAATAGTGGAATGGTTCATAAAACTATTTTTAAAACTATAAGCACGTTTCTAGATTAGATTATAATCATAAATATTGTAATTAATCATCGTTTTGCCACAAGTACAAATTATTGAGTTTTTCCACCCACAAAAATTCGTTAATATAATATGTGTTATTTAGCAAACATTTGTCATAAAATTGGTCAAGCACTGTTTAATATTCAAACACAACAGATAAGAAAAATTAACAAGGAAAACTTGATGTGATAATTAAAATCATTTGAATGACCCTTTTCGTGACAAACAATAATATAATAATAATAAACAGTCAAATAATATCTAACAACTTTTTTTTTGCTTTTATTAAACAAAAAGAAATTAGAATTAAAAGTAATTTAATACAAAAATCATTTTTACTTTTTCTGTTGAGTAATACATTTGCTAATGGCATTATGTATTATTTTTCATCCCTTTCCTGATGTCATTCTGTCTTTTTTTCTTTCTTGGCGAAAAACACGGAAATATGCTTAAGAAAGGCAGCCATAAAAAAACATCTTTTGAGAATGGAGGCTAACCGTGTTGACCTTTTTCTTGCTACCTTTGTTACGTCACTAGCGCGTAAACTTTTTGCGTGTAAAGGAATAAGTAACGAGGAGGGTTAACTATAGATTTTTTTTTTCGGAGCCGGCACACCCAAGCTTTCCTTTCTTTGTTAAGATTAGTCAATGGAATTTTCCGAAGACCTTTCCAAAGCGCCAATGATCCTTCGTGTCCCCTATGGAAATAAAATCTTGAAGGGAGAGGAAAATCTGGCTTCCTTTGTCCTATGGTAAGAACCGTTGAAACTGCTTCAGAACAATGGCATTATCGTGTTCGCTTTATTTTATGCTTAATGATTCATCTGCCCACACAAAACAGTTCAACTGCATAGCACAATTTTCATTTTTGACTCAAAATTTTCAAAGTTTAATAGTTTTAATATTGTGACATCCGCAGAATCAAAAGTTTACGAATTATAATTTAGCATATGATTATTTCTCAAATTCCAAGCTCATAATTTTTCCTACATTCTTGCAGGTTTTCTGAAAAATCAAAATTTCTTTCTTTTATTTGTCAGTTTGCATAATTCAGAACTAACAAATAGTCTAAAATAATTTTTAATGAATACTGTTTAGTATATTAGTAATGTTACGGTAAAAGTACACATTCCGGTAAATGTGCACATTTACCAGACTTTTTGGTAAAATTGAATAATTCTGTATTCAGTGAAGAAATAATTTACATTTACCATCATAGGTTGGTAAATGTGGATATTTTGTTTTGTATTAATTTATATGAAAAAAAATTTGACAAAAAACAGTAGTAAATTGCAAGTTTAAAGAATTAATTAATTAATCAAATTTATTATTGATATAGAATTATTGACCTTTTGGCATCTTAATATAATAAAGGATTTTTAATATTAATATTTGTTTTGTGCTTCGAGGAATTAAAAAATGGTTATAAAAGATTTTATGTATGTCTGCCTGTCTGTCTGTCTGTTATAAAATTTTGTACGTCCATCACACTTAAACGACTGAACCGATTTAAATGAAACTTGGTGATGTATGAGATACTATCTCAACTAAGGCTCATAAACTTAAAGACTTTATAATTTTTAATTAGAGCAGAAAATTTTGAAAATTAGAAATATATAAATAATTCCTTGTCCTATAGCTTAGTGTTAATTTTTTTTTTATTTATTCGACAGTACTTACAAACCAATATTGCATTTTATTTTTGGGCTTGAAATAAAGATTCGGTTGTACAAGTCGCAAAGCAAAAATTTTATTTTAATTGTACTCGCAACATTTTTTTAAATAAGAGAAAATCTTTAGATTTATGAAAAGAAACGATATACAAAAAATATTTAATAACTTAATATTAAGTTTTTTTTCAATGGAATGGGCTAAATACTATTATTTTATTTCAAACATTTCATCCCGAAAAAGTTTAACATCAAGCTTTAGAAAAATGACAAATTAAAAAACTGTTAATGTTTCAAATTGTTTGAAAAATGGCCAAATCTCCGGTTGTAATTTAAAATTTTGTAACTCTGTAGAATTGTAACACTGAATGAAAAAAAAAAAAGATATGGAAAAATATCTGATAGAACGCCAAGTTTGGTTTAAATCGGCCCAGCTGTTTAAATGTTATGGGCGTACAAAGATTTGTGACAGACAGACAGAGAGACAGACAGGCAGGCAGGAAGACATAAAACTTTTTACAGGCATTTCTGGATTCCTTTATGCTCAAAATGAATACTCATGTTAAAATTTTCAGTAATTTTGAAAATTAAATTTAGGAAGTAAATTTTAGGTTAGGTACCTATTTTGGAAGTCAATAACTCAAATAGTTCCAGTTCTACTCATCATTTAGTAAAAAATAAGTAATTATTAGATAAATTTAAGTTATTCAAATTTTCCTGGAATTTTTAACGAATTTATTAGTTAATTTCATTTTTAGGTTATGTCAAAATAATTAATATTTTAGTAAACTTTTAGTTATTAATTTAACTAGTCAATTTTTAATTATATTTAGTAACTTTTTAAAATAAAATCCCATATTTTGCGATTGATCCTTAAAAGTTCCCTATTTGGAAAATTGTCCCCTAATAATATCTCTTCTTTTCACAAAAATCTATTGAAGTTGGAGTATGTAAAAAATATTATATTTTAACCTCCCCCCCCACAGAAATTTTTTTCTGCGTACACTCCTGGATTTTAATCATTATTATTTAATTAATTTAATAATTTCATGTTCAATTTAGTACTTTCTTATAATTTAAATAAACCCCAAACTGCAGTTAAATCAAACTTGAATTTATTTAAACACTTAAATAACAATTTTTTTTAAAATCCAACAGACAAAAGTTAATTATTTTATGTTTCGCTTTGACTTCATTTAAATATTTACGACATTTTTGAATGTTTTTAACTTTATTACAAATGTTTTCTTGCTTGACAAATTTTTTTTAATCAGTCTTTGATTTCTTTAATGAACTTTCTAAAGTAATAATCATGTTTCTATTTCTTTGAAATTTTCAAGAACTATAATTTTTTTTCGAATAATTAAATTTTATTTTTTAAAAAATGTTTTTTTTTCTTTGTATTTTTTAACAATTTCTTAAACATTTTTACATTTTGTCCATTTGTTACGAAATTAATTTACTCTTTGACAAAATTTCTAGATTGTATGACTTTTTAACAACAATTGTTTTTCAAATTGTTTTAAAAATATATCTAATGTTTAAAATTTTGTTTTTCTTTATTTTTCAAAGTTATATACATACTAAATTGTCTTCATTTTGTGAATAATTCCCTAAAAACTTTTTTATTTTTAAAGGAGTTTGTCATTTTTTTTTATACATACAGTTTTTACTTATATATCTTTTTACATTTTCTTATTTTATTCTCACTATCTTTTATTTTGTACTTTGTTTTACACTATTGTAATATTATTTAATACTTTTTGTAATATTTTCATAGTATGTTAAACTTTTTTTTTTAATATATTCTCCATTCTTCAATGTATTATTTTTATTTCATTTAATTATCTTATTGAAATACCCCGGTATTTCTTCCAAAAAATAATTTTTACTTATTATGGCACCCCAGTCCCCCGGTATTTAATCCAAAAAGTTTTTTCTACTTTTTAGTGCACCTTAATGCCCCGATATTTCTTCCAAAAAGTATTTTTCACTTTTTATTACACCCCAACGCTCCGGTATTTCTTCCAAAAATTATTTCCTACTAATAATGGCACCCAATCCCCCAGTATTGCTTACAAAAATTATTTTCTACTTTTTATGGCTTGCCAACCCCCCGGTATTTCTTCCAAAAATTATTTTCTACTTTTTATTGCACCTTAATTCCCCGATATTTCTTTCAAAAATTTTTTATAACTTTTTATGGTAAACTCCCCGGTATTTCTCCCAAAAAATTATTTTTTACTTTTTATTCCATCCAATCCCCCTGTATTTCTTCATAAATTTTTTTTTATTTTTTATGGCAACCCAAACCACGGTATTGCTTCCAAAAACTATTTTCTTTTATTTATTGCACCTTAATCCTCCGATATTTGTTCCAAAAAATTTTTTTCTACGTTTCATGTCGAACTCACCGATATTTCTTTCAAAAAATATTTTTTACTTTTTATGGCATCCCATTCCCCCGGTATTTCTTCCCAAAATTATTTTCTACTTTTTTGGCACCTCAACTTCCCGATATTGCTTCTAAAAATTATCTTTTATTTTTTACTGCAACTCAATCCCCGCCATTTCTTCCAAAAATTATTTTCTACTTTTGATTGCACTTTAATTCCCCGATATTTCTTTCATACATTTTTTATAACTTTTTATGGTAAACTCCCCGGTATTTCTTCCAAAAAATTATTTTTTAGTTTTTATTGCACCTTAATCCTCCGATATTTGTTACAAAAATTTTTTTTCTACTTTTCATGGCAAACTCTTCGGTATTTCTTCCAAAAAATATTAACTTGTTATGGCATCCCATTCCTCCGGTATTTCTTCCCAAAATTATTTTCTTTTTTTTACGACACCCCAACCTCGCAGTATTTCTTCCAAAAATTAGTTTCTACTTTTTATGATATGCCAACTCCCTGGTATTTCTTCCAAAAAAGTATTTTTTACTTTTTATTACACCCCAACGCTCCGGTATCTCTTACAAAATTATTTTCTACTTTTTTGGCACCTTAACTTCCCGATATTGCTTCTAAAAATTATCTCCTATTTTTTATTGCATCCAATACCCCGGTATTTCTTCCAAAAATCATTTCCTACTTTTTATTGCACCTTAATTTCTCGATATTTCTTTCAAAAATTTTTATAACTGCTTATGGTAAACTTTCTCAGTATTTCTTCCAGAAAATTATTTTTTAATTTTTATTGCCCCCCAATCCCCCTGTATTTCTTCCTAAAATGTTTTTCTATTTTTTATGGGTTGTTAACCCCCCGCTATTTCTTCCAAAAGTTATTTTCTACTCTTTATTGCACCTTAATTCCCTGATATTTCTTTAAAAAAATTTTTATAACTTTTTATGTTAAACTCCCTATTTCTTCCAAAAAATTATTTTTTACTTTTTATTGCACCCTAATTCTCCTACATTTCTTCCTAAATTTTTTTTCTATTTTTTATGACATCCCAATCCCCCGGTATTTCTGCCAAAAATTATTTTCTACTTTTTACAACACCCCAACGCTCCGGTATTTCATGAAAAATTGTTTTCTGCTTTGTTAGCATCTGAACTTCCCGATATTGCTTCAAAAAATTATCTTCTATTTTTTATTGCTCCTCAATCCCCCGGTATTGCTTCAAAAAATTATTTTCTACTTATTATGGCACTCAATCCCCCTGTATTTCTTACGAAAATTATTTTCTACCTTTTATGGCTTTTAACCCACCGATATTTCTTCCGAAATTTATTTTTTACTTTTTTGGTATCTGAACTTCCGGTATTGTTTCCAAAAATTATCTTGTATTTTTTATTGCACCTCAATCGCCCGGTATTTCTTACAAAAATTATTTTCTACTTTTTATGGCTTGCCAACCCCCCGGTATTTCTTCCAAAATTTATTTTATACTTTTTACGGTACCCCAACCCCCCTGTATTCGTTTTGTTACTTCTTGCATGAGTGGAGGGGATCAGTCTGTAGGTATAATTTCTCCTCTTGGCGAGCAAGTTACATCTGACCATTCGGAAGTACACTCTAATTTTTTTGGTACTACTTTAGACTCGACTTCAGATTTAGAGAGCAATACAATTCTTTAACTAATATTAAATATTTGTCGTCATTCGTTTTTCTTTCAAACAACACAAAAGTCTTTCTCACATTAGATTCATTTCCGAGCATCTCATTTCTTAAAGAGCATATGGAACGTGAAATTGTATACGAGGCGAATTAGAATTATTGTGAAGGGTGCCGAGAATTGTTTTGCGTTTGCGCGAAAAATCGTTTCGACATTTAACAATAAACTCTGATCATCACCCTTGGCTATAACAAAGCCAACATATCTGGGGCTGTAGGTTGAAAATGTGTACACGTGGTGAAAAAAAAGGACCCTTGCAGTAGATAAAGGACATTTATAACCACAAGGGTCTCAGTTTGTCTTTATTTCAACCAAACGAATCATGTCCACAGAGGGTGGACAAGATTGACCAAACAAAGAGAAAAACAAAGAAAAGAAAAACATACTACACATCATCCAGCACTTATTCAATACTAATAGAATAATTTCACATGAAACTGTTTTTGCGCAAGAAAGTAATGTCTGCTGGTAATAAAATGCAAATTGTGTACACACTGTACACATTCATTTGCAAATGCATGAAAAAAAAAGCTTGACAGAATAATTGTTGCATTTCATTATACCATGCTAATCGTCAAATCCTACATCATTATAAAGATAATCCGCCTCTAGATAAAAACGTCTCATTGCATTGATCTGCTTTTGGATAAAAATTGATTCTTTGGATTTAGTGTTTTAAAGACAAAGGATTTAGGCCAGCTTTGGATACGCCAGCTAGACTACTCGAGAACTCGGGCAAAAATGTCATTTTATCGAATGAATGATGCAATGAACAAAAGTCTTTCGTCAGCTTCTACAAATAGATGTAACAGCCGATCAACAAATGTAATCAGTTGCAAATTGACTGTTTCTTTAATTTGGATGAATGTCTATTGTTCCTTGAGTGACGATTGATAAATTCTGCATTATTTTTTCTCTCCTTTTTTTTTATTCATTTTCAATGTTGACTAAGCGACTAACAATGTTGCTAATACTCTATGTAAACGTTAAATTTCAGATAAGGCAGTGAACGACGCTATCTCGAGACTGCAAACACACCCTCATCTTTTCAAAAAAAAAAAAAACAAAAAAAAAATTGAATGGTTCTTTATTAAAAGTCGTTATTTTTACACCTCTTTTCATTTATTCAGATAACACGAGAATTGAACGAGAAAATCAGTCTCTTATTAAATATTATCTTTAGCTCTTTTATCTTTCGGTATTTGCACTCTGAAATAACACATGGATTAATTTAATGAAAAAGTGCGTGAAATATAATTACAATTTTCGAATTAAAAGAGATTATTTTTTTTTTTTTTCATTTTTTGATGCATATTTTATTTTGACATTAAATGTGCGGTACCAGAGGCAGTTGGAGAGTGAGAGTGAAGTGCACGCAGAAAAGGACATTGACCCCACGCATTTGTCGAGTTCTAATCGCTGGCTTAAATCTTCGTTTCTTTCTTTCTTTGTCCTACTTTTCCCCTGGTTTTTAAACTTCTGTGTTTGTATACATAATCGAGGATTATTTCCTTTTTCTGTGAATTTCAAATTTAAAAACTATTTTGTGTTCAGAAATTTATACACACGATAATTTTTTTTAACAATTTAAAAGTAGGTGAAAATTATGTTTGTTTCTGAACACTTTGAGTCAACGTAAGCAAAATTCAGAATGACCTCTTGAAAGGGAAACCGGAAATTAAAAAATTGACCGGGAAAACCGAAGCACGACTGGAAATGGATTAAAATTTAAATTTATAAATATAAGTTCATATAATATAAGTCATATAATTTTAACAAATAAAAGTTGTTTCCTTCCAAATTTGATTAATAAATACATTTAGTTGATCTTCGAAAGGTCAATAAATTGATTTAAAGATCGACTAAATCTTGTTATTAATTCAAATAATTTTAATTTCATTAATAAATCTATCATTTTTTCTATAATTGTTAACAAATTTCAATATACAATTATTCTCTTTAAATTTTATAATTATTATTTAATTTTTTAAAATTATTTTGTTCTGTTGTCGATTATTCTCGCCAATTTTCGAATTTTTCCTTTCGATTATCAACTATTTTTTTAAAATTTTAATTTAATTCGTTAATCGTCAAACTATTTTTTTAACTTTTAATTATTTTCTTCAATTTTCAATTGCATTCTTCGTTTTTCAATTATTCTCTTCAATATTCAATAATTGGCGCATTTTCTCAATTAATAATTATTTTCTTGAAATTTCGATACAATTCTTCAATTTCCAATTTATTTCTTCAATTTTCATTTATTTTCTGCAATTTTTTTCCATAATTTTCATAAGTTTTCAATTGCCAATATACTATTCTACTTCAATTTTATGATTATTCATAAATTAAAATTTTTTTTCGAATGCCGATTATTCTCACTATTTTAAATTTTTTTCAATTTCTTATTATTCTGTTTAATATGTTAATTATTTTCGTTCCTAGTTAGTTATCTTCAACATATTGTAATTTCTCTTTTAATTGTCAATTATTTTCTTGAAATTTCCATTTAATTCTTAAATTTCCAATTTATTTCTTCAATTTTTAATTATTTTCTTCAATTCTCAAATATTGTCTTTATTTTTCAATTATTTTCATCCATTTTCAATTAATTCCTCAATATTAAATAATTCTTGGATTTTTTCAGTTTTTTGTTTCACTCATAAAAATTGTTTTAAAATTTTAATTCGATTGTTCAATTCTACAATTATTTTCTTCAATTCTCAATTATTTTTTTCAAATTTTCATTACATTTTTTAATTTTCAATTATTACTTTAACATTAAATTCAATTAGTCAATTATTTCCTTTAATTTTTAATTCCATTCTTCAATTTTTATTTCTATTCTTCAGTTTTTAATTGTGTTCTTCTATATTAATAAATTCTCAGCTTTTTTCAATTCCTTTTTTTTTCAATTTCAAAGTCTATTTTTTAAATTTCAATTCCATTCTTCAATTTTCAATTATTTTTTTCAAGTTTAATTATTTTCTTCTATTTTCAATCCAGTTGTTAAATGTGCAATTATTTCCAACAATTATTCCTACAATTTTCTTAATTTTTCAATTTTCAATTGTTAATAATTTTTTTAAATGGTTAATTACTTTCGTCATATTGTAATTTTTCTTTTAATTAACAATTCTTGAAATTTTCATTTAATTTTTAATTTTCAATTTATTTCTTCAATTTTTAATTATTTTCTCCAATTCTCAAATATTTCCTTCAATTTTCAATAATTTTCATCGATTTTCAATTAATTCCTTAATATTAAATAATTCTTGGATTTTTCGAATTATTTTATTCAACATTCAATCATTCTCGCATTTTCTCAATTATTAATTATTTTTGTGAAATTTCAATACAATTCTTCAATTTACAATTGATTTCATTAATTTGCATTTATCATTTATTTTCTACAATTTTTTCTATAATTTTTATTAATTTTCAGTTGACAATTTATTATTCTCTTTCAATTTTATGATTATTCATTAATTTAAAAAATTTTTTTTGGCCGAATGCCGATTTCTCACCATTTTTGAATTTTTTTCAATTGCTAATTACTTTTTTTTTAATAATTAATTATTTTATTTAATAGTTAAGTATTTTCGTCAATATTTAATTATTTTCATCATATTGTAATTTTTCTTTTAATTTTCAATTATTTTCTTGAAATTTCCATTTAATTCTTTAATTTCTAATTTATTTCTTCAATTTTTAATAATTTTCCTCAATTCTCAATTATTTTCTTTAATTTTTAATTATTTTTATCGATTTTCAATTAATTCATCAATATTCAATAATTCACGGATTTTTGCAATTATTTTCTTCACTCATAAAAATTGTTTTAAAATTTCAATTCAATTATTAAATCCTAGAACAATTCTGTTCAATTCTAAGTTATTTTCTTCAAATTTAAATTCCACTTTACACTTTTCAATTATTTTCTTTAATATTAAAAAATTATCTCCTTTTTTCTATTATTTTTTTCGATTATTATTAAGTTGCTGTAATTTTAAATACAATTGTTCAATTATTTTCTTTAATTTTTTATAATAAATTTATATTCTTCAGTTTTTAATTGTTTTCTTGTATATATTGATTCTCGGCTTTTTCAATTACTTTTTTTTAATTTTTAAGCATATTCTTTAAATTTCAATTCCATTCTTCAATTTTTAATTGCTTTCTGCAATTTTCAATTATTTTTATTTTATTTTTAATCCAGTTGTTAAATGTGCATTTATTCCCAACAACTATTCCTTTAATTTTCTTAATTTTTCAATTTTTAATTATTTTTTTTTATTTTATAATTCTTGTTTTATTTTCTGAATTATTTTTTTTTAGTGTTTATTAATCTAGTCATTTTTTGAATTTTGTATTCAATTGAGAATTATTTTTTTAATAGTTCACTATTTTCGTCATATTATAATTTTTCTTTTAATTGTCAATTATTATTTTCTTGGAATTTCCATTAAATTCTTTAATTCCCAGTTAATTTCTTCAATTTTAAATTATTTTCTTTAATTTTTAATTATTTTTAATGATTTTCAATTATTTCCTCAATACTCAATAATTCTCGGCTTTTTTCAATTACTTTTTTTCAACTTTTAAGTACATTTTTTAAATTTCAATTCCATTCTTCAATTTTTAATTGCTTGCTTCAATTTTTAATTATTTTTTTCAATTTTAATTATTTTTTTCAATTTTTAATCCAGTTGTTAAATGTGCAATTATTTCCAACAAAATATTCCTATAATTTTTTTAATTTTTCAATTTATGCAATTATTTTCTTTAAATTTAATATTTCTTGTTTTATTTTTTGAATTACTTTTTTCACTTGTCTATTAATTTTGTCACTTTTAATATTTTGTTTTCAATTAAAAATTATTATCGTCATTTTTCAACTATTTAATTCAATTATTAATTATTTTCCTCAATTTTCAATTATTTCCTACAATTTTTTCAATTTCCAATTATTATCTTAAAATTTTATAATTACTCTTTGATTGTTCAAATTATTTTGTTCGGTTGCGTATTAATATCAAACCATTTTTTGAATTTTGTTTTCAATTGACAATTAATTTCGTCATTTTGTAATTATTTTTTTAAATTTCGTAATTTTAATTATTTGAATTGGCAAAAATTTGTAGTTTTAAATGACCAACAGCAATATTTCATATCCAAAGGACCTATTATAACAAAATAAAAATTGGAGTAGTTATAATAAAAAGAATGTTAAATGCCCCCAAAAAAAAGAATTATTATGCGAATTTTTGGTGAATTATATACTTTAAATAGACCAATTGATTCGTTTTGAGACAAGGAATATGATTCTTTTATTTATTAAGTTGTATTTTCGTGTGAAATTTTTTTTCGGGTAAAAAACGATATTTTTTTGGTGAAAAATTAATTTTAGAAAAATTTGGTTAGGTATTTTCAAAATTCCTTTGTCTAAATTTAGATATTTATGAGCTTAATTCGCCATCCGAATTTTATTAAAATCCGGTAATGCATTCTCGAGATATCCCAAAGACAAAAAAGTAACCACACACGCACATCCGGACTTTTTTTAAAAAATGAAAATTTATGCTTATTTTACATGAACATAAGTCGATTTAGACTATTTTTAGAAAAAAAGTATCTTTCTATGAGAATGCAAAAAAAGTGATTAATTGAAAACAATAGATGAATTATGATAAAAATGAGAATGTAACCTTGTACTATATGAATATTATTGCTATCATGTTACTAGCAATGTTGTTTAGAAAAATATTAAAAAAAAGTTGATCCTACCATATTGATGGAACTGCGTTGGCGACAAATAGAGAATGATTTCGTTAGACATGATCGACATCTTCCTTTCTAATTTCTGTTATCGAAGACATTAAGAAGCAAGAATGATTGCACAAAGAGATTGGTGATGCAAGAATCGAGATCAAGCTGCATTATAATTATTCTATGGTTCAGAACAGGTATCGTTCGAGGTCAGGTTCGATTAAGACATCGACATTGTTCTTGAAAATGTCATGCAAATCTTCTAAATCTAACTTACACGTATTATTTTATGTGATTTTTATCAAAACTTGCGACACACGCGTAATCAGCAATAACAATAGGAGAATTCCACGCAAAAAACACACATTTTTTGAAAGCAGTCTTTCAATTTGGCTAAAATTGTATAGGTAGTTTTCATTTTGAAAAATATATCTACAGTCAAAATTTTGAGCCATTATCGTATAAAACAGGATCACAATCGTCAAATTATAAAAAGTTAAACTTTTTCAAAAATAGGTACTTTTTGGCTAAAAGTTTGTTTTTTTGTCAACATATGCGTATTATTTGTATATTAGAAAATAGAAACTATACCTGTAAAGTTTTAGCCAAATTTGTAGATGATAACCTAAAATATGAATTCTCGTTACGGAATTCCCCTGAATTATTATAAAAAGCTGAAAAATAGCATTATTTTGTAAAGCTGTTGCAAATAATTTTAAAGAAAACATTTTTTTATATAATTATTTTAAAATATAGATTTTCAGCTATCTTATTTTGTAAAACTGTTGCAAAAAATTCAGAGAATACATTAAAAAAAAAAAACCAAATCGACGAATGGAATTTGAGCAAAATCGAAGGACTAGAGTCAAAATTTTGGATCATTGGCATGGATTTCCCGCATGAAAAAATCGAATCTCTTTTCGGTTTTCTGTCGATTAAACTTCTTTCCTATTATTATTTAAACCAAAAGCCTCGTTTTTATGGCAAATGTAGATTTTTTTTTATCTTATTTTTAACAAATAAAAACAAATTTCACAAAAATAACAACTGCGAGACTTCTTTATGAGTTAGGGAAGTGAAATTGTGGTTAGTTGTGTATTTTTAAAGGTAGAAATAATCTACAAAGTTACAGTCAAATCGGAAGACTAGCACCAAATATTGCATTCTCGACGTGGAATCCCCCAAAAGAGAATCAATGCGCAAAATCGATTTATCATCTTTCTTGTAAGATTATTGTAAGAAATTAAAGGAAAAATGTTCTTTTTTGTTTATTTATTTTGAATTATTGTGACTAAAATCACGGCTTTTTGGCCAAAAATTGTATTTTTTAATCTTAATATTAAAAATGTTATTTTTCACTAAATTGACGATTTTTAGGCTTACTTATGAGATAGGAAACTGAAATTTTGGTAAGTCGTGTATTTTTCAAAGTATAAATGACCTATAAAATTAGAGCCAAATCGGAAGAGCAGCACCAAAAATTTTTAATCTCTACGTGGAATCCCCCGCTTCGAATTATTGGAAAAATTTCAAATATCTGTTTCGTACAATAGTGATATCTTATTTGAAATAAAAACCACTTGTGAAATTTAAATTGAATTGGAGGACTGTCACCAAAAATGTGAGCTTTTGGCCTGGAATTCCCCGTAGAGTAAATCGTTGCAAAAATCGAATCAAAACTAGTTTTTTCTGCTACTTGTTTATTTTTTCTATTTTGAAACCATTTTTCACTTCTTTTTCTGTTATTTTAATCTACTTTTCAAAAAAAAACATTCTTTAATTTCGTTTAAGTTTAAAAATTTTACAAATTTACATGTCAAAAAATATAAGTTCACGATATAAAATTTAAAGATTTCACAAAGCAAACATGTTTTTTCTGTTGACTTATTTGGCTACACTGATAAGTGTCACGTTTTAAAAATACTTAAGGAAATACGTATGTCGATCGTCTTTTAAAAATTATTTTTTGTAATTATCAATTTACAGATTAAATTGCCAAATTTAAATATCCTCATCCACTTTTTTTTAATCAAAAACATGAATTATAAATACATTCTGATCAAATTATGTCTTTTTTAAGATGAGAGTTAATAAATTTATTTTGATTTTTTTTCTAAATATGGCTTAGAAAATTTATCAAAAAATAGACTGCAATGTTTTCCGTGAAATTCAAATTTGATAAAATTGCTAAAAATTTGATTTATAAAAATATGTCCATAAACTTGGTAGTTTTTTTCAAAATTCAATTCAACTGAAATTTTTCTGTTAAGTTACGATTTTTTTCAAAAAAACTAATTTAGAGGATTTTTTTTTAGGATTATTTTTTTAATTTTTTCAGTGTTGGAACAATTTTTTGGAATCGGATTTAAAAATGTTCAGTTTACAAGAAAAGTTTTATAATAAAATTAATAAAATATGTTAAATAAGGATATTTTAAAACTGTGGAAGTTCAATAATAAATCGTAATTTTAGTTAAAAAAATTTATTAAAATTTTAGTTTAAGCAAATAACAAATAACAAATATTTTTTACTTAAAAATGTCTTAATTATGATATATAGATTTTAATTAAAAACAAATCGTCTTAAATCCAAAAAAACATTCTTTTATAAATAACTCACAACAATTGTTCAAATACTCTTATCTAACCTAATAGAAACAATTTTGTATATTATTATTATTATTACTTTCATAGTAGATGAATTCCATGTCAATTTAACACATAAATTTTAGTGACTTTTTGAAATTTGGTTGCCTTTTTTTATTTTTGAAAAATTCCAAAAATTGATTGACATGTTGAAGTTTTTGTACCTTTTTTTAAAAAAATATGGTATCTTAGGTTCTAATTGATGGATTTTAGTTTTTAAACTATTAATTTGTATATTTTCATTTAAAATATACAAATAAAAAATTGGTTTACATTATTTGTTTAAATAATTACATAAAATTTATTTAACGTCCTTGTATAAAATTGCTAGCTTCAAATTTTTTCACATACTTAATTATGGAATTTTTCAAATCAGTATTTATTTCGCAGAAAATACTTATACTTACAATGCTATTAATATTAAGGGATATATTGTCAATTTTACCAAAAAAAAGTAATTATAAATTGGTCTAATAAAAGAAAATTACACATGAAAATGTTATTTACTTCCAGGGGCGGCGACTTGCGTATGGTACGTCTGCAAATTCCACACTGAGAAAAATGGAAATTATGGATATTAAAATTTAACATCCATATATTAAAACATAGTATTTAGATATTCAAACTTAATATCCAGATATTAAAATAATTATTTTTTAATATCCAGGATAGTAAGTTTGATTATCCATTTCTCTCAGTGCATAGAGCAAAAAATTCGCCCTATGGAATTCCATATGGCAAAATTGCTGACAAAAAACAAATTTCCTAATAAGAATGTGAATAAATGCATTTACAATTCGAAGAAAATGATAAAAATTAAAAAAAAACCATAATTTTGTAAAAATAATTGAAAAATGACGAAAGAAGTTAAAAATTAATTAATAAATAATTAACCTAATTTGATATTGAAGAAAATAATTAAAACTAAAAAAGTTTTATTTGAAAAAATTAAACAGAAAAATTGAAACTTGGAAAATTGAATTTAAAAATAAGGGGAACAAATAAAAAATAATGAAAATAAAATTGAAGAAAAATGTTGAAAATGATAAAAATAGTTGAGAATTGTAGCAAATATAATTAAAAACATAAAAAAAAAGAATTCTTAAAAATTGAAGACATTTTTAAATAATTTTAAATTTACTATTCTTAAAGAGTGTATTAATTGAAATTTTAAACAATGAAATTTCAAATTAATTGAGGTTTGAAGAATTATAATATATAATAATTGTAATTGTAGTCTTGTTTATCTCAAATATAGTCTGAAATTTTTAAAATTATTTTTTACAAATGTTTATTATTTTCTTCAATGTACAATTACTTACATCAATTACTTTATTATTAAATTTATATTTTTATTAATTTTCAATTACTTTTTAACATTTTCAATTATAATTTTATTAATTTTCTATTTTTTTTATTATTTATCTCAAATTTTAGTTATTTTTTCAATAAACAATTATTTTTATTATTCTGCAATTATTTTCTTATATTACAAATATATGTTGAAATTTTTTAAATTATTTATCACAAACTAAAATTATTTTTTTAATTTTAAATTATTTTTATTACTTTACAAATATTTTCTCCAATTTTTATTATTTTCATTATTCTTCAATTAATTTCCTAGATTTTAAAATATTTTTCTCAAATTTTAATAATTTTCTTTAATTTCAAATATTATTATTATCATTTTGGAATCAATTTTTTCAATTTTCAATTATTTATCTCATTTTTCAAACATTTTTTTCAATTTTCATTTTCTTTTATATTTTTCCATTACTTTTCATCATATTTAATTATTTTTTAATTAAGTTTGACTTTTTTTTTATAATTTATCACAACTTACACTTATTTTTGTAATATATAATTATTTTTATCATTCTGAAATTATTTTCTTTCATTACAAATATATGTTGCAATTTTTTAAATTATTTCTCAAAAAATATAATTATTTTCCTCAATTTCTAATTATTTTTATTACTTTGCAAATATTGTCTCGAATTTTTTATTATTTTTATTACTCTTTAATTAATTTCCTAGATTTTAAAGTATTTATTTATTTATTTATTTATTGTACATTGCACGGGTAGAAGAACCCATTATAGATAAAAAAAAAAAGATAATAATAAGAAAATACATACAATACAATAGTCGAAAACGAAATAACAAGCAAGAATAAAATAATGAAAGATATAACAAACATATTAAAACTCTGTGTGAGTATGGCCGCATCAATAAACAACATGATATAAAATTAATTAGTAGTAAAAAAATAAATAATAATTTAGCTGTGACTGTTGGTTGCAAATAGAATGATAGTACGAAGAGTTTGAATAAAAAGATTAATCCTACCGTCAAAAAAGTCTAGAGAGTCACTATAATAATTAGCTTCAATGCAAAGTCTGTTGAAAATAGAATTTTTACCGAAGTTAGTATATTTCTCAAGTATATTTCTCAAAGTTTTATAATTTTCTTCAATTTTCAATTGTTAATATTATTATTTTGTAATTAATTTCTTCAATTTTTAATTATTTTTATTACTTTGCAAATATTCTCTCGATTTTTTGATTATTTTCATTACTTTTCAATTATATTTCCTAGATTTCGAAACATATTTCTCAAATTTTAATAATTTTCTTCAATTTTTAATTTGTTTTATTACTTTCCAAATATTGTCTCGAATTTCGTAGTAGTTTCAGTACTCTTCAATTAATTTTCTAGACTTTAAAATATTTTTCTCACATTTTAATAATTTTCTTTAATTTCCAATTATTTTGTTATCATTTTGCAATCAATTTTTTCAATTTTTTATTAATCTCACTATTCATTCCTCAATTAAATACCTAAATTTTTAATTATTTCTCTCATTTATCAAATATTTTTTTCAAATTCATTTTCTTTTATCTTTTTGCATTTATTTTCTATAATTTTTTTTCTTATATTCCAAATTCCAAATACTTTAGACAATTTTTGAATAATTTTTTGTTAATTTGCAATGATTTTCACAAATTTTATATTATTGTGAATATTTGTTGATTAATTCCGAAAATTTTAATTATTTCTCTCAAATTTCCATTATTTTCTTGAATTTACGATTATTACTATAATGTTGTAATTATTTTTCTAAGTTCAATTTTTTTCGACATTTTTTAATTATTTTAAAAAATATTATTTTTGTTCTTCAAATTTTCAATGTTTTAATCATTTTGCTTCCTCATAGAGGAAGCTTTGTGATCGTTAAGATTTTCGATTTTCCAAAAATAGTCTAAATCGACTCATTTTCATCTAAAAAGCGAAAATTTTCATTCCTAAGCAAATGTCCAGATGTATGTGTGTGTGTGTGTGTGTGTGTGTGTATAGCGTTTTTTGTGTACAAGATATCTTGAGAACGCTTAAACGGATTCCAATAAAATTTGGATGACTTATTAAGCTCATGAATATCTAAATTTGGACACAAGGATTTTTGAAAATACCCAACCAAATTTTTTTAAGCACCTTTTTTCATCGAAAAAAATCGTTTTTTGCCAAAAAAAATTTTTATGCTAAAAATACAACTTAATGAATACAAAAATCATATTCCTTATCTCAAAACGAATCGATTGACCTATATAACTTTTATAATTGGTCAAGAATTCGTATAATAATTCATATTTTGACATTTTTTTGCATTAAAATTTTTTTTTTAACAACTTCCCCAATTAACTTATATATTATTAATTTCTTGCTTCCTCTATGAGGAAGCAAATTATTTTGCTTACTTGGAAGCGAAATGTCCATGAAATGGACATAATTCTCACCTAGTTTCAATTATCTAATCTTGAATTTATTATTGTTTTATTTCTCTCCCCCTCCCCCTCGGTCAATATTAAGTTTGCCGATGGCAAAAATTTACAAGTCGCCGCCCCTGTTTACTTCTTTCTTTATTTATTGTTCTTATATCTATAATCAATAAAATGATTGTTCAACCCACAAACTTTTGTTTTCCATTTCAAACCTTTTTTTTAGTGAAATTTCATAAAGAACGTTAAAAGCGTAATTATAATAAGCAAGGGCATAAAATTATCACCTCGATCCAGGTGTTTGATATAATTACACCAAGTGACCAGTGAACAGCTTATTCTAAAGTATACAATTAATTTATAATAAGCATTAAATCAATTTTAATAACACTAGTATATATATTTATCAAGTTGTTAAAAAAAATGTTAATAAATGTAAATATAGCAATTTATTGTGAACGGCAGATGCTTAACGAAGTTGATTCAGTATTAAAACATATTATACTTTACAATAGTATACATAATACTACAATAGTGTATATAAACTACACAATATTATCGAATAAAATGAAAAGTTCGATTATAGAATGGTTTCAATAAAAATTTACAACTGTTTTTCAGGGACTTTTCGAAAACGGTTGACTTCTCGGCACCTTTAGACTTATTTTTCGACAAGGTGTTCGATCCGGCTAAAGCCTCTTTTCTTTATAGAAGCAATAAAAAAGCTTGGCGTCGTATTGGCTGGCTGGTATGTAAGGATCACCTTTGCTTGCGTTTAAATATAAAACACACCGAGTTATTTACGTCTTGAGTGTAATTTCAAATCTACGTATTCGCATTTTATTACACTGCTGACATCTGGGAAACATTACTATTGAAACCCTCTTTTTCCGTGGTTACTTTACTCCGTTTTTTTTTCAACTCTAAGGATTGCAGATATCCTTTGTATCCACACGTCCTTTCCATTATGCAGCTTCCAACATTTATATTTTATTTCTTTTTCTTCACATCTGAACCTATAACTACATCTTTCTTTCTTCGTGTCTGTCTGTCTGTCTGTCTTTCTTTCTTTATATCTATCTTTCCCTCTCTCTCTCTCTCTTGTATTTTCTTTCCTTCTACCTTTCTTTCTGTCATCCCTCAACGCTCTCGTCACTTGATGAGGGTTGCATCGGCTCAAATCGGCTGCTATAATCTATTAGGGCATAAATTTGTTGTTGGTATGAACTAGAGACAGGAACACAGGAAGTTTAGATATGAAAAGCGATATTAGTTTTGTTTCCCTATTCATGGAAAATATGCTAAAAAGCTAAATTTTCATTTGAGGAGTTAGAAAAGCTTGGGGAGAGTTTGTTGTCAAGGTTGGGTCACGTTTTGACTGTTTATAACTTCCGCTGTAGGTAGTTCCCAGAAAAAAAACCAGTTTTGTCAATAGTCGCAAATTGGAGCCCAGACATTTTTTCTGCTATATTTATAACACTGATATTTTTATGAAAATAATGGATAATACGAATATTGATATTTCTTATTGGTTCCATTATAAAAAAAAGACTATCTGTGTTTAAAAAAAATATTCTTTTTTTGACTTAAAAGTTAGCAGAAGCATATTAAAATGCATTAGTTCTTAAGATAGAAATAGAAAATACTTTATGACCAGTGGCGTAACTGTGAAAGCAAGGGCCTGGGGCAAAAAGAAAAATGGGGCCCCAATTATATATACAATAATTTTCAAGTTTAATTTATTCCATTGATTAAAAGTTCAATTAATCTACATTTCAAAAATACTAAATTTGAAGTGATTTAAAAATTTCTTCATTTTTTAATAATTTTGTTCTATTATGATTTCAAGTACTTAATACAATTTTGTACTATTTTTTATCATTTTTTAACTATTTTCTACAATTCTGAATTAAATTACTTTGAATCGCACCTAACCTAAGTTGTTCATCATGAAAAACTAAAGAAAATGTGTATTAAATTCCCCCCCCCCCCCCCCACTACCAAAATTCCATTTTAGAACTAAAAAACAGTTTTCTGCAATTTTTGTATAAAATATACTGTTACTTCATCATTTTTAATCCAATTGCAAATTTTTTTTTTATTTCAAAGCTGAGAAACGAAGCTTTCTATACTTAATAGAGATTTTATGTTTTAAATAAAATTTATGGTAGAAAAATTGTAAAAAAATTCAAAAATTGGCAATTTTTTAAAATTTTTTTAACTTTGGCAATGATTTGCGGCCCAATTTTTTTTAGAATGTTTTTTCTGTAGTAAATTATTTAAAGTGTATTTAATTCTGCGTCTAATGAGCTATTATTTAATTAAATTGAAAAAAACGTAGCTAAGTTATTGCATTTTTTGTCTTTATAATCACTGCATTTTTCGGGGAAATCAATTTTTGAAAATTTTGGTGTCAATCTAAATTTTCCAAACTTTACCAAAATTTACCAAAATAAATATAAAAAAGTTGTTAGAAGACGATAAGTACCACTTGCAACAATTAAAAAAAGCAAAAAACAGAAAGTACTGTTTTTTACTTAAAATAAAATACTCTGATTTTAAAAACAAAAAATGCAATAACTCAACTAATTTTTTACCAATTTTATTAAATAGTAGGTCATTCGACGCAGAATTAAATACACTTTAAATAATTTACTACAGAAAAAAAAACATTCTAAAAAAAATTGGTCCGTAAATCATTGCCAAAGTTGTAAATATTAAAAAAAATTGCCAATTTTTGATGTTTTTATACTCTTTAAAAAATTTTAAAAAATCTTTTGTTTTAAATTTTATTTAAAACATAAAACCTTTATTAGGTAAAGAAAGCTTCGTTTTTCAGCTTTAAAATAAAAAAAATTTTTGAATTCGGACCAAAACTGACGAAGTAGCAGTATATTATATACAAAAATTGCAGAAAAACTGTTTTTTAGCTCTAAAATGAAATTTTGTGAGTGGGGGGGGGGGATTTAATACACATTTTTTTTTTTTTTAGTTTTTCATAATAAATAATTTAGGCTAGGTCCGATTAAAAGTAATTTTTTGTTCTCATTTTTTGTAACACAGTGCTATTTTTGCCTTGGCATTAAATCAATTTAATTATTTATTCCTAAATTTTATATTATTCATCGCAAATTTAAATACATTTTTTTAATTTACCAGTTTATTTTTGACATTTTGCAATTATTATTTTCAATTTTTAATCATTTTCATATTTTGTTCAATTTACATTTCCTTTTATTATTTTGCAATTATTTTCTCCATCTTTTAATATTTTCATTATTTTTCAATAAATTTCCTAAATTTTCAGTTATTATCTCAAATTTATATTATTGTCCTCAATTTTCAATTTTTTAAACGATTTTCCAATTATTTTATTTCGCTTAAAAACAAATTCTGTAATTTTATAGTATTTTCTCCGGTTATTAATTATTTTCATTTTTTTGGCATAATTATCAAAAATTTCAAATATTTCTCTACAATTTTCAATTCTTATTTTCATCAATTTTGGATTATTTCTGCGATTTTCTAATTAGTCTCTTTAATTAGAATTTTTAAGTAATTTTGTAATGATATATTTTTTTTTAAATTAAAACATAAATTCTATGATTTTTTCAATTATTTCTCTCAAATTTGATTTATTGTTTTCAATCTTTTATATTAAAATTATATTCAATATATTTCAATTATTTTTCTCAATCTTAAATTATTTTCAGCATATTTCAATTATTTTGTTCAATTTTTAATTATTTTCATTTGCTTCCATAATTTAAAATTTTTTTTTATTAATTATCGTAAATTTTATTTATTTTTAGCTTCTTTCAATTTTTTTTTAAAATTTTTAGTTATTCTCATTTTTTTTCAATTGATTTTTAAGATCTTTATGTAATTTTCTCAAATTTCAATTACTTTTTTTTATTTAAAAAAAATTCTTTAATTTTTTCAATTATTTCACTCAAGTAGCATTTATTTGTTACAAATTACCATTGTTTGTATAATATTTCAATTATTTTTCTTCAAGTTTCAAATTGTAAAATTATTTTTCAATTATTTTCCAAAATTTATATCCTTCAATTTTCAATTTTTTTATTTCTTTTATAATTTTAAAAATTATAAACTATTTATCTCAGATTTCAATGTTCTCATTCAATTTTCAATTATTTATATAATTTTTTATATTATTTTCTTTAATTTTCAATTACTTTCGTTCTTTTTTATAATTTAAAAAAAGTATTTAATTATTTATGTTTAATTAAAAATTATTCTCCTCAATTTTAAATTATGATAAACTTGTTTCATTTATTTTCCTTAATTTTTAATTATATTATTCAATATTGAATAATCTCGCCTTTTTTCAATCATCAATTATTCTCTTGAAATTTCAATACATTTCTAAAATTTCCAGTTGGTTTCTTCAATTTTGATTTCTTTACTACAATTTTTTCATTAATTATCTACAATAATATCAATTGACAAATATTTTCCATAATATTTAATTATTTTCGTAATTTTGTAATTTTTCCTACAATTATCAATTATTATCAAACAGCTTCAATTTAATTCTTTAATTTTCAATTTATTTCTACAATTTTAATTATTTTCCTCAATTTTTAATTATTTTCTTTTTTTCAGGTATTTTCATCGATTATCAATTATTTCCACAATATTTAATAATTTTTTGATGTTTTGAATTATTTCTGTCACTCATAAAAATTGTTTTAAAAATTCAATTTAATTCATTTTGAATGGAATTATTACTTTAATTTCAATTATTACTTTAATATTAAATTAAATTGTCCAAATATTTCCTTCAACTCTTAATTTTTTTTTTAATATTTAGCTATTTCATTTTCCAGTTTTCAATTTTCTCTTCTACATTCAATAATACTCGGATTTTATCAATAACTTTTTCAATTTTCAATTATTTGTATACGATTTTCAACTAACTCTTCAATATTAAAAAATTCTCGTCTTCTTCAAATAATTTTTTCAATCATAAAAATTGTTTTAAATTTTCATTTTCTCAATCTTCTTTAATTTTTTTCTTTCTTCAATTTTCTACAACCATTTTCATCATTTTTAAATTTTCAATTATTTTCTTTAATAATAAAAAATTCTCGACTTGTATCAATTATTTTTCTCTACATCGATAAATTTCTTTAATTTTAGATGCAGTTGTTTCATTATATTCTACAAATTTTAATTCTTTTTTTAAATTTAAATTATTTTCTTCAACTTTCAATCAATTCTTCAATATCAAATAAATATCAGATTTAAATTTTTTTTTTAACAATCACAAAAATTGTTTTAAATTACCCATTCAATTGTTCAATTCTATAACTATTTTTTTAAATTCTTAATTATTTTATTTAAGTTTTAATTCAATTCTTCAGTTTTCAATTATTTTCTTCTGTATTTAATAATAATGTGCTTTTTTAAATTACTTTTTATACTCTTTTATTATATATTTTTTTAATTTTAATTACATTCTTTAATTATCAATTATTTTCATCAATTTCAATTTTTTTTCCTTTTTCAATTCAGTTGTTCCATTTACAATTGTTTCTATAATTTTCCTAATTTTTTAATTATTTAGTTTAAATTTTAAGTTTATTGTTTTATTTTTTAAATTATTTATTATTCTAGTCATTTTTCGAATTTTATTTTCAGTTTCAATTCCAATTTTTAGTTTACAATAATTCTCCCCTTTTTCAGTTACTTTTTTCAATCTTTTATTATATTCTTTAAATTTGAATTCCATTCTTCAATTTTGAATCATTTTCTTAAATTTTTAATCGCTTTCTTTAATTTTCAATTATTTTTTTCAATTCCAGTTTTTTTCTACTTTCAATCCAGCTGTTCAATTTGCAATTATTTTCAACAATTATTCCTATAATTTTAAAAAAATTTCTTTTTGCAATTATTTTTTTAAAATTTAATTTTTATTGTTTTATTTTAAAATTTTTTGTAGTTGTGTATTAGTCTAGCTATTTTTCGAATTTTGTTTGTAAATTTGTTTTAAATTTGCCTTTGTTTTTGTAATTTTCATTCAATTAATATTTATTTTTTCTAATTTCAATTTAATTTTTCAATTCTCAATTTATTTCTTCATTTTTTATTACTTTCTTCAATTTTTAATTATTTTCTACAATTTAAATTATTTTCTTTGCTGTTCAATCCAGTCTTTCAATTTTCATTTATTTCCAACACCTATTCCAATAATTTTCTTAATTTTAAAATTATTTTGTTTGAATGCAATATTTATTGTTTAGTTTTTTAATTTATTTGTTTTATTGTGTAATTTTCTAGACATTTTTCGAATTTATCAGAATTTTGAAGATTATTTGGGAACACTAAAGAATATTTTGGAATATTTGTGAAAAAAAAACTTTCGAAAAATATAGGTGTACGCACTTGCACTATATGTACAAAATTTCATAAATCAAATTTAGGAAGATAGCGAATTAAAAAAGAATTGAATCTCCAAGTATTTTCTAACAGTATGAATGTCTTATCACTTATCAGCAAGCGTCAACGTTAAGGGTCAGTGGGTGAGGAACAAACGCATTTCTCTTATCACAAAATACTTTCACTATGCACGGACATCAATAGTTGAACGGGAAGTCGCTAATTGCCATCTCCTACTTCTAAATTTCATCAGAAAAACATTCTCTTGGAATTTCAAATTGAATTATTATGCAGAAGTATAATGTAAGAATTTTATTTTCATAAATTAATATTCATATATACGTATATTCTTTATTTGTAACTTTTATTTATAAAAACTAATATAAAATTGATTTATGATGTGACCATTATGTAAAAACTTGATAACGTTGTTATGTATTGTTTGAAACAACATTCAACAATGTTATTTTTTTTTATTTTATTTTTTTTTTAAAGCAACTATTTACAAGAATTTCAAAAAGATAAGTAGAGGGGGGGTATGTCTTCCGATATTACGTCACTTATTTGAATCCACCTTGTTTTCGTCTTGGCTGCTTGAAAAATATCAAGTAACCTATCCCACCTACAATACATGTTTGAACTTGAAACCAGACTATAATCTGATACACATTGTTAGACACACAAAAAATTCAATTCAACCAGCATTTCACAATTTACTGTTAGTCAAGTGAATTAACATGCAAAGTAGAGAAAAAACATCCTTTTTAAATTTCAATAAAAAGACACGTACGGAAAAAAAGTCATGGATTATAAAACATGTTTAAAAATGTTTTTTGACATATTTTTGCTTCAGCTTTGTGATCGTTATATTTTTTCTTTTTCTAAAAAATAATCATAATCAAAATATTTTCATCTAAGAGGCCTTAGTTTTCAGTTTTAAAAAAAATTCTATATGTAGGGTGTTGTGGGGTGATGTGCAACACCACCGATCAGGCCCGGATTGGCCATTCAGGATACCGGGAAAAATCCCGGTGGGCCGGTATTTTTGTAGGTCTAATTAATAATTTAATTTATGTAATTAAATTTCATTTAACTTTCAATTACTCTTTTCTATTTTCAATTAATTTTACAACATTCAATCATTTTCGGCTTCTTTCTATGTTCTTTTCAATCACAGAAATTGTAGAATTTCAATTAAATTGTTCAATTCTACAACTATTTTTTACAATTCTTATTTATTATTATCTTCAACTTTCAATTCCATTCTTCAATTTTCAATTTCATTCTTCAGTTTTCAATTATTATTTTTTTCTATATTCAAGAATTCTAGACTTTTTCAATTACTTCTTTCAATTTTTAATTACATTTTTTAAATTTCCATTACATTCCTCAATTTTCAATTATCTCCTTCAATTTTTTCAATCCTCAATAATTCTCAAAAAATTTTATAACTAATCTTTAACTGTTTAAATTATTTTGTTCTCTTGACCATTATTTCTTAGTGCTTTACGATATCAAGACGATATCATATTTGAGCAATATTGACATTGATCTCAAAATCTCTTGACCATCCAAAAATGTTCTCGAGTTGATAATATCGACCTAAAATAACTAAAAAATGACGAAAATAATTGGCAAATGAAAAAAATAGGAATAATGACAAGATTAATAAATCGACAATTGACAAAAATAATTTAAAAAATTAAAGAACAAATATTATATTTTAAAAAAACAATTGGAAATTAAAAAAGGAAAAAAATTACAGAAATAATAATAATTGAAAAAAATTTTAATTTTAAAAAATTGACATGGATTGAAATTTGAAGAAATAATCACAAATTGATAAGAAGAAAATAATATTAAAAATTGCCAAAATAATTAAAAAATGAAGAAAATAATTGTGAATTAGACAGAAAAATTGAGGAATTAAGAAGTTGAATTGAGATTTCAAAAAAATTATTGATAATAAATAATTTACAAATTACTATATCAATAAATAAATAAATAGTATAAAAGAGTGAAAAAGCCCAGGATTGGTGAATATTTAAGAAAATAATTGACAATTAAAAACTGAAGAAAACTGTAGGAATAATTATAACAAATAATTGGAAATTGAATGGGATTTCAAAAATTTAAAGTTGGTTGAAAATCGAAGAAAATAATTTCAAATTAGAAGAAATAGTTGAAAAATGAAGAAAAAAATTCAAAATTAAAGAAAATAATAATTGTGAACTTAAGAGGATAGTTGAAAAATTGAATTGAAAGTTCAAGAAAAATATTGTTAATTGAAAAAATCATCGAAAAAAGCCGAGAATTATTAAATATTGAATAAAATAATTGCCAATTGGAAAAAATTGTAAACATGGCAAGATTATTAAATTAAAAACTGACAGAAATAATTTTAAACAGAAAAAGATAAACATGAAATTAAAAAAAACTAAAAAAGAAAGAAAATGATAGGAATAGTTCTAGAAACAATTGAAAGTTTAATTGCTTTTTGAAAAATTAAACTTTATTAAAATTTGAAGAAAATACTTTCAAATTGAGAGAATAATTGAAAATGAAAAAAAGTATCAATAAAAGACAAGAATTGTGATTGGATACAAATAATTAAAGAATTAAAGAACTGAATTGAAATTTCAAGAAAATGATTAATAATTGAATAATATGTAAGAAAATAATTGAAAAAAGACGAAAATAAAGGACAATTGCAAAAAATTCGAAAAATTGCAACATTAAAAAGTTTACATTTCAACAGAATTATCTTAAAAGTTAAGAATGTAAATTAAAATTTAGAACAGAAATAACTAAGAATAAAAATTGAAAGAAAATTACTGTAGTAATTGTAGAAAATAATTGTAAATTTAATTGGATTATAAAAAATTGAACTGGATTGAAGTTCTTGGAAAATAATTGCCTATTGAAGGGAACAAGTGAAAATTGAAAAAATAATTGAAAAAAAATCGAGAATTATTTAATATTGACTGAAATAATTAAAAATTCAAGTAAATAATTGAAAACTGAAAAATAATTGAAAAAATGAGAATATTTGAAAACTGAAAAGAATAATTGAAAAAAACCGAAAATATTTGAAAATTGAAGAAAATAGTTGAAAACTGGAAAAACAATTGAAAAAATGAGAATTATTGAATATTGAAGAAAACAATTATTGAAAATTGATAAAAATATTGAAAGAAGCCGAAAATTATTGAATATTAAAGAGAATATTTGAAAATTAAAAAACATGATTAAAAATTAATTAAAATAATTGTGAATAGAAGAAAATAATTTAGATTTGAAGAAAATAATTGTAAATTAAAGAAAGTAATTGGGTATTCAAATATTGAAAAAATGATTTTCAGGTGAATGAAAGCCGACTTTTTTTATGCTAAAGGGGGCAAAGTAGATAGAAATTCATTCTGAGCGATTTTTAAAGCCGGGGAATTCGCTAAAAAACTTTTTATTATATTTATTTAATAAAAATTGTCCATTTCTTGATTGAAGATCAGGGAATGATTTTAAAGGGTTGTTTTTGATGCTGAAGGGGTTAAGGTAGATAGGAATACATTCAGAGCAATTTTTAAAGACAGGAAATTCTCTCAAAATTTTTTTATTATATTTGTTTAATAGAAGTTGTCCATTTTTTGTCCTTTAAAATTGGTTAAAACCAGATTGAGGTGTTCATTAAACTAAGAAATTACTGCTGCTTTCGTACAAATGGCAGTAGAGAATGCTACTGTTCAAGAAATTCCAAATAATTAAATTATTGATAAGTTTAAATAAAATAATTTAATAATTTAATATTTTTATATTTTAGTTTTAAATGTTAATAAAAATTTTCAATTATATAGAAAGGGGCCGCTTTGAATATCTTTCCCGGGCCGCTTTTAATTCCCAATCCGGCCCTGCCACCGATTTCTGATCTACATTTTGATATTGAACAGAATCGTATACTGACATCTGAATTGAATTGTTTTGAATTAGTTATAGGTGAGTTTATTAATATTGTTTATTTTTTAAGTGTCTTTTAATATCCAAAGAGATTTTGTAACTTCCTTACATTGTATTGCTGTCACACCAGTTTGCGCAAAATATCGTATTTGGGGTGATGTGCAATAATTTACTTTATTATTATAATTATTATTTTATTTTTATTATTACGCTATCAAAAGAAACGAATAAATAAAAAATCCACTGCAAAAATGTTTTTCTCATTGTAGAAATTTCGACTATTTAGAGGTCGACTATATCTTAGTAAAAAGATTTTGTTTTTTAGTGATTTCTACTAATTTGCATTTAAGAAGCATAAATTTAATACTTAAAGCGATTCACATAGATATTTATGGATTTTTTCTCTGAACTTTACCTGTGTTGCACATCACTCCAACTTTTTTTTTAATCGCCAAAACGGACGTTTTTGAAAATGTAAAAATTTTGTAGAAAAAATAAAAAAATAATGAAGAAATGTAGTATTTTCCTTCCTCTACATTATTTAATCATGAAATATTTAAGAATTTGATTATTGAACATGTTTTACGAGCAACGAAAAAAAATGTTGCACATCACCCCATAACACCCTATGAGTGTGAGTGTATATCTGTGTTGTAACTTTTTTGTCATTCGGATATCTCGAGAACGTCTCAACGGATTTTAATAAAATTTGGATAGCGAATTAAGCTCATAAATATCTAAATTTAGACACAGGGATTTTCGAAAATACCCAACCAAATTTTTTTAAGCACCATTTTTCATAAAAAAAATATTGTTTTTTGCCGAAAATGTTTTTTACGCTAAAAATACAATTTAACAAATAAAAAAATTATATTCCTTATCTCAAAACGAATCGATTGACTTGTAAAGTATATAATTCATCAAAAATTTGCATAATAATTCATGATTTTTATTTTTTTTTGCATTTTGCGATTGGTTTCTAAATGTGCCCTATTTATAAAATTTTACCCTAAAACCCTCTACTTTTTACGAAAGTATTATTTAAAGTCAAGATATCTAGAGATTTTCAATTATTTTCAATCTTCTTTAAATTTTTATTATTTTTTCAATCTTCAATTATTGCTATTATTTTTAAATTATTTTCTCCAATTTCTAATTAAATTATATTTCAGTAGATTTCCTAAATTTTCAGTTCTTCATCTCAGATTTAATTTATTTTCTTCAAATTTACAATAATTTTTTATAATTTTTTTAATTTTTTCCTACCATTCATACTTATTTGTATTATTATTTGAAGAATTTCATAAACTGTCAATTATTTTCGTCGAATTTCAATTATTTCATTCAATTTAAATTATTTTTTCTACTTAGGTATTAAATATGTTCAATATTTTTCAATTAATTTCCAAACTTGCAATTATTTTTTTTAATTCTAATTTTGTTCATTATTATTTCATTGCGTTTATCACTTTTCAGTTATTTTATTAAATTTCAAAAATGTTTCGTAATTTTATCACTTATTTTTCATAAATTTTATTTATTTTCTTGATTTTCAATAATCTCTATAATTTTGAAAATATTTTCTCCAATTTTTAGTTTTGAAAAGTATTTTTTTATATACTTTCTACTGTTTTAATTAATTTATCTCAAATTTTAGTTATTTGTATTAATTTTCAATTATTACCATTAGTTTTAAATTGATTTCTTTAACTTTTCAATTTATTTCCCCAAATTATAATTTTTAAAATGATTTTTTAACTTATTTACTAAATCTTTATTTATTTCTTTCAAATATTAATTAATTAAACAAAAATTTTAATGAATTACACAATTTTTCAATAATTTTTTCCAAATTTACAATTACTTTCGATATTTTGTAATTAATTTCCTAAAATTTTAATTATTTATCTCAAATTTCAATTATTTTCAAAAATTTATCATTATTTTTGCCATTTTTCAATTATTTCCTTTAATTTGATAAATATTCTGTAATTTTTTTTAAATATTCTTTTTAATTCTCGTTTGTTTTCTTCAATTCTCAAATATTTTCTTAATTATCAATTACCGTCTTCAATTTTCAATTATTTGTATAACTAGCAAAATAAAACGCGCGCAAGCGCGTGATTAGTTCTTCATACATTTTAAAAATTATAAAATACAATAATAAATATAAAAAATCGGTAAATACCTTTTATCTAATAAGAATAAATAAATATTTTAAATATAATATTCAAATCAATTAATATAAATAAAATAAATATTTATTTTGGACAAAATTTATAATATTTTAGAATTAAAAAGAATTGCAAAAAAGAATTGAAATTAAACAAAATAATGGCAAATTTTGCAAATTAATTGAAAAAAAAATGAAATCAATTAAAAATTGGGGAAACTAATTTAAACAATCATAAAAATGTTTTAAACATGAAAAAAATAATTAAAATTTGAGATAAATACTTGTGAATCTTAAAAGTAAATTAAAACAAAATTGAATAATGAAAAATTAGAGAAAATAATTGAAAATTAAAAAAACATGGTTAGAAATTGAGATAAATAAATTAAAATTAAAAAAAAATAATTAAAATTTGAGAAAAATACTTAAAACTTTCAGAAGTTTATTGAAATAAAAGAAAATAATTAAAAATTAGAGAAAATGAATGAAAAAAGATAAAAATAATTTAAAATTGAACAGAACAAGTTTTAATTAAAGAGAAATAAGTAAAATCTTTTAGGCAATTATAAAAAGAACGAGAAAAAGAACGAAAGTAATTGAAAATTGAAGAAAATAATAAAAAAAATAATATAAATAATGAAAGTATTGAAAAGTCAGATAAATAGTAAACAATTTTTGAAATTATGAAACAAATGTAAAGAATTAAAAATTGAAGAAAATAAATTTTGGAAAATAATTGAAAAATGTTTTTCAATTTTAAAACTCGCCGAAAATAATTAAAATATGATACAAACAATGATAAGTTGTAAATAATAAATGACATTTAAGTGTGATAATTGAAAAAACTACAGAATTTTTTTTTAAACAAAGAAAAAATAATTAAAATTTGAAAAAAATGCATGAAGATCTTAAAAATTAATTAAAAAAAAAGAAAATAACTAAAAATTGTAGAAAAGAATTAAAGAAATAAGCTAAAAGTAATTGAAATTTACGATAATTAATAAAAAAAATTTTGAAATTATGAAAACAAATGAAAAAATAATTAAAAATTGAATAAAATAATAGAAAATTGAGAAAAATACTTAAATAAAATTTTAGAAATTAATTTTATAAAATGAGAAAAACAGAAAAACTAAAAATTGGAGAAAAGTCTTGAAGAAAGCTAAAAATAATTGAAATATACGATAATTAATAAAAAAAAATTTAAGTTATGATAACAAATGAAAATAATTAAAAATGGAAGAAAATATTTGAATTTTCAGAAAAATACTTAAAAATCTAAGAAAATAATTTTAGAAGAAGAGAATAATAATTAACAATCGAGAAAAATAATTGTAAAATGATAAAAAAATAATTCAAAATTGAAAAAAATAATTAAAATATGCTGAAAATAATTTAATATTGAGAAAAAAAATTGAATTATGAGGAAAATAATTTAAATATGAAAAATTGAAATAACCGAAAAAATCATAGAATTTATGTTTTAATTAAAAAAAAAAAAAAATTACAAAATTACTTAAAAATTCTAATTAAAGAGACTAATTAAAAAATCGCAGAAATAATCCAAATTTACGAGTTTACGGAGATTATTATTATTATTTAATTTTGCAATTTTTTTCTCAAATCTTTAATTTTTAAAATTATTTTCAATTTCAATTTTTAATCTTAAATTTCATTTTCAAATTAGTTTTTTAAATTTTCAATTAGGTATAGAAACAATTTTTAATTTATTAAATTATTTTTAAATTGTTTTATTATTAAGTCTTCAATTATTTATCTCAAATTTGAATTCTTTCTTTTAATTTTTATTAGTTTTATAATCTTTTAATTGTTTTTCTTCCAAATTTTAATTATGTTCATCATTTTTAATTATTTTCTCATATTTTCAATTTTTTTGTTAATTTACCATTATTCTTATTTATTTTCAATTATTTTCTCTTAGTTCATATATATTCTGTACTCTTTCAAATTTTTTTTCTCATTTCTTAATTGTGTTCTTCAACTCTCAATTATTTTCACTATTTTTCAATTATTTTCCTCAATTTTTAATTATTCTTATCATTTATATTTTAATTATTATCTTCAATTTTAAATTATTTCTAAAGTTCTGCATTCATTTTCTATAATTTTGAATTATTTTTGGTTTCTTGTGACACACATGTATCATGCCTCTTTGTTTCAATATAAAGCATATGTATCTATATATAAATGAACCACGTGGATTTAATTAAAAGCTTAAGGTGTTTCAGTTGTGTCGGCTCAAATAGCTTTTTCTCATGAGAATCGTCAAGCGAAATGCGAAAGATAAGACGATTTATCTTTGTAAGTTGATTTATTGTATAAATTGACATGATGTATATTGACCAATATATAAAACTTAATATTCTTGCTCACCTGTCGACACAACAATAGAAGGTAAAATTCACTGAAAAATTGCATTAAAAAAGATTCACGCTTGTAAACAATATTAGAAAACCGACATTTTGCCCAAAACTCAATTTTCAGAATGTGCAATAGATCGAAATTTATTTATCCGAATATTTAAATTCTCGAAACTTTATTTATCAGAGTCTTAAACTTCTCAAATACAAAAATTCCAAAATGTGCATTTGCCCAACACACGGAATCTAGAGTTCCTAAAAGAGCAATCTGATTGGCTGATAATCTTTCCCGAAATATTACCGTCCAATCAGCGAGCTCATTTAGAAATTCTTCATTTCACCCAGAATGTAGAATTTATAATTTTTGTATATTCGAGAGTTTAAAACTCGGATAAATAAAATTTCCGTTAGTTAAATCTTCGGACAAATAATGACTCTGATAAATACGATTTTTGAGAAATATAAATTCAAGAATTAAGACATTCTGATAAGTGAAAATTCGAGAGGTTTTATGCTTAGAAATGCAGTTCTGAGAGGTTAAATATTTGGAAAATAGTAAATCTGATAAATACAGTTTCAAAAAAAAGTAAAAATAACGGCTTTTCACAATATTTAGATAATATTAAATAAAAAAATAAAAATATTGTAGATGAATATAACGATCACTCCGAGTCAGGACAAGAAAATTAAACACAATTTTGTTTTACGTTTCAATGGCACAACCGTCCTCTTTAGAAACTGAAAAGTTTATTATATAACTAGCAAAATAAAACGCGCGTCAGCGCGCGATTAGTTTTTCATACCTTTTAGATTGAAAAATATAACAAATCGGAAAATAATATTTATCTATTACGAAGAAATAAATATTTTAAATGTAATATTTAAAAATCAATTAATATAAATAAAATAAATATTTATTTAGGACAAAATTTATAATATTTTAGAATAAAAAAGAATTGAAAAAACTAATTAAAATTAAACAAAATAATTGCAAATTTTCCAAATGAATTGAAATTTTTAAAAAAATAATGAAATCATTTAAAAATTGGGGAAAGTAATTTAAACAATCATAGAAATGTTTTAAACATAAAGAAAAAAATTTAAATTTGAAAAAAATACTTGAGAATCTTAAAAGTAAATTAAAACAAAATTGAATAATAAAAAATTAGAGAAAATAATTGAAAATTGAAAAAACATACATAGTTAAAAATTGAGATAAATAAATTAAAACTAAAAGAAATAATTAAAATTTATGAAAATAATTAAACAAGTTACATAAAATATTTTAAATAAAGGAAAGTTAAGCAAAATTTGAGAAAAATACTTAAAACTTTCAGAAGTTCATTGAAATAAAAGAAAATAATTAAAAATTAGAGAAAATAAATGAAAAAAGATAAACATAATTTAAAATTGAACAGAACAAATTATAATTAAAGAGTAATAAGTAAAATTTTTTTGTCAATTACGAAAAAGAACGAGAAAAAGAACGGAAGTAATTGAAAATTGAAGAAAATAATAAAAATAATGAAATTATTGAAAAGTCAGATAAATAGTTAAAAATATTTTTAATTATGAAACAAATGTAAAGAATTGAAATTTGAAGGAAATAAATTTTAGAATATAATTGAAAAATGTTTTTAAATTTTATAACTTGCCGAAAATAATTAAAATATGATTCATTTAAATTATTTAAATAAATAAAAAAAAAATAATTGAAATTTGAAAAAAAATACATGAAGATCTTAGAATTCAATGAAAAAAAAAAGAAAATAACTAAAAATTGGAGAAAAGAATTGAAGAACTAAGCTAAAATTAATTGGAATTTACGATAATTAATAGAATTTTTTGGAAATTATGAAAACAAACAAAAATAATTAAAAATTAAAGAAAACAATTAAAATTTTAGAAAAATTCTTAAAAATCTTAGAAAATAATTTTAGAAAATGAGAATAACTAAAAATTGGAGAAAAGACTGGAAGAATGCTAAAAATAATTGAAATTTACGATAATTAATCAAATTGTTTGGAAATTATGAAAACAAATAAAAAAATAATTAAAAATTGAAGAAAATAATAGAAAATTGAGAAAAATACTTAAAAAAAATTTTAGAAATTAATTTTATAAAATGAGGAAAACTAAAAATTGGAGAAAAGTCTGGAAGAAAGCTAAAAATAATTGAAATTTATGATAATTAATAAAAAAAATTTGAAATTCTGATAACAAATGAAAATAATTAGAAATTGAAGAAAATGTTTGAATTTTCAGAAAAATACTTAAAAATCTTAGAAAATAATTTTAGAAAATGAGTATAATAATTAAAAATCGAAAAAAATAATTGAAAAATGATAAAGTCTATTTATTTATTTATTTATTTTAGACAAATATATGGGTAAATACCCTTTACAAATAATTAACAACATTAAGTTAAAAAAAGCGATCAAGTTTAATACAGTTTTTTTTTTAAGATAAAAATTAAATTATCTTTGATGAAATACCAAATTACGTACCAAATTAATTAAAAATTGACAAAAATAATTGAAATATGCTGAAAATAATTTAAGATTGAGAAAGAAAATTGAATTATGATGAAAATAATTTAAATAATATAAAAACTTGAAAACATTCAATAATATTTGAGAGAAATAACTGAAAAATAGAATATATGTTTAAAAAAAATAATAATTACAAAATTACTTAAAAAAATTTAATTAAAGAGAATAATTAAAAAATCACAGAAATAATTGAAAATTGATGAAAATAATTGCAATATCGGATAAATAATTGAAAATATTAGAAGTAATGCCAAAATAATGAATATAATATTATAAATTGAAGAAAATCAAGAAAAATTGCAGAATTTATTTTTAATCAAAAGACAATAATTAAAAAATTTTTATATAATGGAAAATTGATGACAATAATCTAAATTTGAGATAATAACTGAAAATTTAGGAAATTAATTTGCATGTGTTTATGTATATTTTAAACTTCTTCAAAAACCATAATAAATTTTTAAAGCATTTTTCGAAACTGTTTTTTTATACAAATGACAATTAAAAACCAGTAAAAACCTTATTCTTTCAATTCAAATTTCAAAATATTTTCTGATAAAGAGAGTCAAAATCAATAAAATAACAGGGAGTAAGACTAACTTCACTTCAGTTTTTAAAACATGGACAGAAAAAGATGAATAAATATTAATACTAACTAACTTCACTTCGGACTTTAAAACGTGGACAGAAAAAATGAATTAATATATAAAGTAACTAACTTCAGGAGTTTACGAAGATTATTATTATTTAATAATTATAAATGTTATTTTTTAAAAAAAATAACATAAACAATTTATAAGTCGTACACAAAATTATTATAAATTTACAATATTTACCGTTAAAAAAATAAAAAGTTTGGAGGCGCCGGGCATCGATCCCGGTACCTCTCGCATGCTAAGCGAGCGCTCTACCATCTGAGCTACGCCCCCTGTGAAATTAGCATGATCCCGAGAAAAACTCACGTGTCCTTTCACTTTAAATCGAGCACCTACTCTCGTCTTCTGGTATATCATGTCTTTTATATAATCAATTCGACATCAATTATTCAACCTGTTTATTCAATTGAGCTAGTTTTTGCTCTCAGTGATTTACTGACAAGTCTTGCAAGAAAAGTTTTCTTCCTTTTTAAGAATCATTTGAGAATCTCATTCAGGAAGTCAATTTAGTATGTTTATTATATAAATTATAATGAATTTTTCGTATAAAAAATTCACTTTTTATCTACACTTAAAAACTTTAGATTATTCTTACTCACTTTTTAATGTGTGTAATTTTTATCTAGTCTTAAAAGTATCAGATATATTCATATGTAAATCTCGTTGGACTGTTTGTTTTACAGTTTGTGTCAATCTTTGCAAATGTGATTTTGCAAGAACCTATGCATATCCTACTTTACATTGATCTACAATATTAGATTTGTATATTAACCTGAGTTGACGTACCAGATACTTATCAGTGAAGCGAGCGAAAAATCTTTAATCGTAAGACCTCATTAACATAAAAACATTTGCCTCTTAACCTGCTATAAAATAAATTTTTTAAACATAAAATTCGAGTAAATTGGAAATAGAGAGTGAAATATTACTAATTTGTATTGAAATTTCATTTAGAGAGAAATCGGTCATAAATTAGTGGAAAATTACTAATTCAATTAGTAAAACTAGTTCAACGAATCAATTAGTTAATATAACGTGAGATGGTCAGAATAAAGAAAAAACTTTTTGGTTTTTTAATAGAAAAATACTAATAAATTAGTAAAGTTCTTTACTATTTAATAGTAGTTCACTTTTCGATAATTCATTAGTTAAAAATCACTAATTTAGATTTAAAGAGTATGGTTATCTTTTAAACCATAAATAATCTATTATAATCTTTGAAAGAACAAATCAGTGGAAATTGTAGTCTTTAAATACGAATTAGTTATCTCAAAATGATATTTATACTTTTTAGTTTGAAAAATAATGTTACTTCGAAAAGTGGAGTAATTGATTTTTAAGTTGGGATTTATAAAAGTTGTCGTACAATATTGTACTGTACTCCAACATATTTTTCTCTACTGAATCCAAATCCGAAGTCAGAATTGCCAGATTGGCTAAATTTTTTTAGATAAGCTCAAAAAAGCGATTTTTTTGTGTTTTTGAGCAGTTTTTTGAAATTATCTAAAAAAGTTCAGCCAAATTGGTTATTCTGACTTCGCATTCGGATTCTGAGTAAATAAATATAATGTAGACCACAAAATTAAAATAAAAAAAGTAGATTTTTTGATCGATGCAAACTATATAACACACTATACCTTAAGAACTTTAAAAATAATATTTTTTTATGTTATTTATTATTGTTTATATTTTAAATATTGACTGTATTGTTTTGTTAAATGTTCATGTAAATTTTATATTTACATAACACATAAGTTTGTTTCGTTTTAGTTTTTTAGTTAAATTCTTTTTATGTCTTGTTTTAACCAGTAGCGTAACTGGTAAAAAAAAAAGCAAAAAGGAAAATGGGACTCCAATTATATATAATAATTTTCAAGTTTAATTATTTATTCATTCATTCTGTCCACACCTGACATTTATCACTAATAGATGTTATTTTTTTTTAAATTTTAAATCATATATTTCACCTTTTTAAAATGTTCTCAAACTTTAAATTTACCTATAGCAATTTTAATTTCTTCAAATTTCAGTTAATGTGAACTTGCATTGATTAAAAGTTCAATTAATCCACATTTCAAAAATACTAACTTTTAAGTGATTTAAAAATTTCTTCAATTTTTAATAATTCGTTTCTATATTATGATTTCAACTACTTAAAATACAATTTTGTACTATTTCTTATCATTTTTCAACTATTTTCTACAATTCTTAATTGTTTTAATTGTTTTTAAATTATTTCCCTAAATCTAAAATTTTAATTATTTTGTTTAGTTTTCTTCATCTTAATTATTTTTGCCTTGACATTAAATCAATTTAATTATTTATTTCAAAATTTTATATTATTCATCGCTAATTTAAATAAATTTTTTTAATTTACCATTATTTTTGACATCTTGTCATTATTATTTTCAATTTTTAATCATTTTCATAATTTATGAATTAATTTACTGAACTTTCAAATATATATCTCAATTTTCAATTATTTTGTTCGATTTTCATTTCCTTTTATTATTTTGCAATTCTTTTCTCCATCTTTTAATATTTTCATTATTTTTAAATTAATTTCCTAAATTTTCAGTTATTATCTCAAATTTAGATTATTGTCTTCAATTTTCGATTTTTTAAACGATTTTTCAATTATTTTCTTTCACTTGAAATCGAATTCTGTAATTTTATATTATTTTCTCCGATTTTTAATTATCTTCATACTTTTGGCATAATTTTCAAAAATTTTAAATATTTCTCTACAATTTCAATTCTTATTTTCATCAATTTTGGATTATTTCTTCGATTTTTTAATTAATCTCTTTAATTAGAATTTTTAAGTAATTTTGTAATTATCTTCTTTTTTAAACATATATTCTATGATTTTTTAAATTATTTCTCTCAAATTTTATTTATTGTTTTTAATCTTTCATATTTAAATTATATTTAATATATTTTAATTATTCTTCTCAATCCTAAATTATTTTCAGCTTATTTCGATTATTTTTTTCAATTTTTAATTATTTTCATTTGCTTTAATAATTTCCAAATTTTTTTTATTAATTATCTTAAATTTTATTTATTTTAGGCTTTGTTCAATCCTTTTCTCCAATTTTTAGTTATTTTCATTTTTTTCAATTGATTTTTAAGATCGTCGTATAATTTTCTTAAATTTCAATTATTTTTTTTTATTTAAAAAAAATTCTTTACTTTATTAAATTATTTTACTCAACTGGCATTTATTTGTTACAAATTACCATTGTTTGTATAATATTTCAATTATTTTTCTTCAAGTTTCAAACTGTAAAATTATTTTTCAATTCTTTTCCAAAATTTATATCCTTCAATTTTCAATTTTTTTCATTTCTGTTATAATTTCTAAAATTTTAAACTATTTATTTTAGATTTCAATTATCTCATTCAATTTCCAATTATTTATGTAATTTTTTATATTATTTTCTTCAATTATCAATTACTTTCATTCGTATAAGTAATTTTACTTTTTCGTAATTTCCAAAAAGTTTTTAATTATTTCTGTTTTATTAAAAATTATTCTCTTTAATTTTAAATTATTTTTGTCTTATTTCATTTATTTTCTCTAATTTTCAATGGTTTTCTTCTTTTTTTTCAATGATCTTCTGAAAGTTTTAAGTTTTTTTCTTAAATTTTCTTTAACTTTCCTTTATTTAAAATATATTATGTAATTTTTTCAATTATTTTCTCAACTTTAATTATTTTTTTTAAATTTTATATTATTTATCTTCATTTATAATCGTTTTTTTTTAATTTCGACTATTTTTCCTAATTTTTCATCATTCAATTTTTTCAATTTATTTTTAAGATTTTCAATTAATTTTCTCAAATTTAAATTATTTTCTTTATTTTTATAACATTTATATGATCTTTTAAATTACCTTCTCCAATTTTTAATTAATTTAATTTTTTTTTTCAATTAATTTGTAAAATGTGCTATAATTTTGTTTACTTTCAATTATTTTTGCAATTTTGTTTAATTCTAAAATTTTATAAATTTTGTCCTAAAAAAGGTTTATATAATATATAATTTTGGTTTTTAGGGGACCCATAAAAAATAGTTTAATATTAAAAAATGGTTTAATGAACAATTTGGCATTATTCTTCAAAGTTTCTTGAAGAGAAACAAAGTTAGGCGATTGAAAAATATTAACTAGGATTCTATACTATTACCATGAAAAAATTTTTTTTTCCCATGTAAAATATGTGGGAAACTTTGAGTACTTTAAGTTTAAGCGACCTCTAAATATTACAAAAAAAAAAAAAAATACAGGAGTATATTTATCGTCATAGAACAATTTTAGGGAGGTGAGAGCATTAAAATTCTGACTTTAATTTTTTCCCATTCATTTTTGGGCCACCCTATTGTAGAGTCGATCTGTAAGGAATCGAATTTTAAATAAATGTATTTTCATGTTTAATCATAGTTTATCGAGTCTGTTTATGATCGGTTTTCAAATGTTTTTATACTTTTAATCAAAGCAAGTTTTGTAGAATAGGTCTATGAAGAATTAAAAATCGTGTCATATTATTAATTTTGTATTATCGGTTATGCAGAGTCGGACTTTGTTTATTCAAAATGGTTGAAGTGAGACCCTGTACTGCAAAAACAGGTGTGTCTTAAATTCTTGAAATTGTCTTGAATTAAGACATTTTTAAATTAATTAAATAATTAATTTTTAAATTATGTCTTAAATTAAGACATTTTTCGTGTCTTAGACACCAAAAGTATCTTAATTTAAGACATTTTTGTCCAATTTAAGACACCATGTTTTTGCAGTGTGTCAATTGAAAATTGAGTTGAGAAAATGAAGAATGTTGATCTGACAGTACTTTCTTTTAGCGACATGACTAATTCAAAACTACTATACTTATAGGTAGTTGTGCGAATAAAAGAAGAACATTTTCTTTGTTAGGTTGGTTGGTGTACGAGAAAGTGAGTTGAATTAGTGATGCACAGAGTATCGTTTCGCTCATACTATCTACTAACATTAGTGCAAAGCTGGCGGTTGAGGCTGTGAAAACGACGGAAAAGAAAGTTCCTGATGGATTGAAAATTAAAGTCAGGACGTCTTAGGATGATTATGTTTCGTTATGATTATGCCAATTGCAAGTGCAGCCTGACACACATGTTCACTGACCCGGCCGATGACTCACTCGTGATTGAGTGAAGACGAGGAGTCTTGTTGGAAACCAACTCGTTATCGTACTCGATATATATACCTGTTTATAAACTGTTCCACAAAATTATTTCAACTATTAAATATTCAACAGATCACTGATAGGTACTACTATTTTTTTATCCTTATTTGTGGCTTTAGAATTACAATGCACAAGTTAAATTGTAGTATTCGGTCAAAAATCACATGGTTTGACAAGGTAGTTGTCTCCTCTTAGTAACGAACTAATTACATTCACAGATCAACTACTAATTGCATTTCAGTCTGGTCAATAATCTGTCTCAAATTTCCGGATTGAGCCCCTTTTTTTAGGGTCGATCTGTAAATGATTGAAATTTGAAAGATTGGTTTCTGTGTTTAGTAAAAGTTTTTAGGGTCAGTCTGTAGCGACTCGAATTTTTTAAAAATTGGTTTCTTTGTTTTATTCCAGCTTTTAGGGTCGGTCTGTGGTCGGATTATGATATTATTGATTCTTTAGGAAGATTCTAGGAAGGTTTCTAGGAAGGACCAGATTTTCAAGAATTATTGGTTTCTACGTTTATTTAGAGTTTTAGGGTCTGTCTGTAAATGATTGAAATTTTAATGATTAGTTTCTTTGTTTAGTCAAAGTGTTTAGGGTCAGTCTGTAGAAACTCGGATTTTTTATTGATATTTATTTTAATGCAGATTTTAGGGTCGGTCTGTTGTTGGATTATGATAATATTGATTCTTTAGGAAGATTCTAGGAAGGTTTCTCGGAAGGACCAGATTTTCAAGAATTTTTGGTTTCTATGTTTAATTAGAGTTTTAGGGTCGGTCTGTTAATGATTGGACTTTTTGAAATTGGTTTCTTTGTTTAGTCGTATTTTTGGATCTATCTGTAATTGATTGGGGTTTTAAAGATTGGTTTCTATGTTTAGTCGGATTTTTTAGGGTCTGTCTATAAAGGATTGGAATTTTACAGATTGGTTTCTGTGTTCAGTCAAAGTTCTTAGGGTCAGTCTGTAGCGACTCGAATTTTTTAAAAATTGGTTTCTTTGTTTTATTCCAGCTTTTAGGGTTGGTCTATGGACGGATTATGATATTATTGATTCTTTAGGAAGATTCAAGGAAGGTTTTTAGGAAGGATCACATTTTCAAGAATTATTGGTTTCTATGTTTAGTTAGAGATTTAGGGTCGGTCTATAAATGATTGGATTTTTAAAGATTGATTTCGACGTTTCGTCAGATTTTTAGGGTCGGTCTGTAAGGGATTGGACTTTTGAAAATTGGTTTCTATGTTTAGTTGTAATTTTATGGTTTATTTGTAATTGATGGGCTTTTTAAATATTGATTTCTGTGTTTAGTCAAAGTTTTTAGGGTCGATCTGTAAATGATTAGAATTTTAAAGAATGTTTTCTTTGTTTAGTTAAAGTTTTAGGGCCAGTCTGGAGAGAGTCGGATTTTTTAAAATTTGTTTCTTTGTTTTATTGCAGCTTTTAGGTTCGGTCTGTTGTCCGAGTATGATATTATTGATTCTTTAGCAAGATTCTAGGAAGGTTTTTAGGAAGGATCAGATTTTCAAAAATTATTGGTTTCTATGTTTAGTTAGATTTTTAGGGTCGGTCTGTAAGGATTGGGCTTTTAAAAATTGGTTTCTATGTTTAGTCGTATTTTAGGATCGATTGATCCTAATAATATAGGATAATTGATTGTGTTTTTAAAGATTGGTTTCTATGTTTTGTCGGATTTTTTAGGGTCGATCTGTAAATGATTGGAATTTTAAAGATTGGTTTCTTTGTTTACTCAAAGTTCTTAGGGTCAGTCTGTAGCGACTCGAATTTTTTAAAAATTGGTTTCTTTGTTTTATTCCAGCTTTTAGGATTGGTCTATGGACGGATTATGATATTATTGATTCTTTAGTAAGATTCAAGGAAGGTTTTTAGAAAGGATCAGATTTTCAAGAATTATTGGTTTCTATGTTAAGTTAGAGTTTTAGGGTCCGTCTGTGAATGATTGAAATTTTAATAATTAGTTTCTTTGTTTAGTCAAAGTTCTTAGGGTCAGTCTGTAGAAACTCGGATTTTTTATGTATCTTTATTTTATTGCAGATTTTAGGGTCGGTCTGTTGTTGGATTATGATATTATTGATTCTTTAAAAAGATTCTAGGAAGCTTTCTAGGAAGGACCAGATTTTCAAGAATTTTTTGTTTCTATGTTTAATTAGAGTTTTAGGGTCGGTCTGTTAATAATTGGACTTTTTAAAATTGGTTTCTATGTTTAGTCGTGTTTTAGGTCGATCTGTAATTGATTGGGTTTTTAAAGATTGGTTTCTATGTTTAGTCGGATTTTTTAGGGTCTGTCTATAAAGGATTGGAATTTTACAAATTGGTTTCTGTGTTTAGTCAAAGTTTTTAGGGTCGATCTGTAAATGATTGGAATTATAAAGAATGTTTTCTTTGTTTAGTTAAAGTATTTGGGCTAGTCTGTAGAGAGTCGGATTTTTTGAAATTTGTTTCTTTGTTTTATTGGAGCTTTTAGGGTCGGTCTGTGGTCGGATAATAATATAATTGATTCTTTAGGAAGATTCTAGGAAGGTTTCTAGGAAGAATCAGATTTTCAAGAATTATTGGTGTCTATGTTTATTTAGATTTTTAGGGTCGGTCTGTTAAGGATTGGACTTTTTAAAATTGGTTTCTATGTTTAGTGGCAATTTTAGGGTTGATCTGTAATTGATTGGATTTTTAAAGATTGGTTTTTATGTTTAATCGGATTTTTTAGGGTCGATCTATAAATGATTGGAATTTTAAAGATTGGTTTCTGTGTTTAGTCAAAGTTTTTAGGGTAAATCTGTAAAAGATTGGAATTTTAATGATTGGTTTCTTTGTTTACTCAAAGTTTTTAGGGTCAGTCTGTAGGGACTCGGATTTTTTATGTATTTTTGTTTTATTACATATTTTAGGGTCGGTCTGTTGTCGGATTATGATATTATTGATTCTTTAGGAAGATTCTAGGAAGGTTTCTAGGAAGGACCACATTTTCAAGAATTATTGGTTTCTATGTTTAGTTAGAGTTTTAGGGTCGGTCTATAAATGATTGGATTTTTAAATATTGATTTCGACGTTTCGTCAGATTTTTAGGGTCGGTCTGTAAGGGATTGGACTTTTGAAAATTGATTTCTATGTTTAGTCGTAATTTTATGATTGATTTGTAATTGATTGAATTTTTAAAGATTGATTTCTGTGTTTAGTCAAAGTTTTTAGGGTCGATCTGTAAATGATTGGAATTATAAAGAATGTTTTCTTTGTTTAGTTAAAGTATTTGGGCTAGTCTGTAGAGAGTCGGATTTTTTGAAATTTGTTTCTTTGTTTTATTGGAGCTTTTAGGATCGGTCTGTGGTCGGATAATAATATAATTGATTCTTTAGGAAGATTCTAGGAAGGTTTCTAGGAAGAATCAGATTTTCAAGAATTATTGGTGTCTATGTTTAGTTAGATTTTTAGGGTCGGTCTGTTAAGGATTGGACTTTTTAAAATTGGTTTCTATGTTTAGTGGCAATTTTAGGGTTGATCTGTAATTGATTGGATTTTTAAAGATTGGTTTCTATGTTTAATCGGATTTTTTAGGGTCGATCTATAAATGATTGGAATTTTAAAGATTGGTTTCTGTGTTTAGTCAAAGTTTTTAGGGTAAATCAGTAAAAGATTGGAATTTTAATGATTGGTTTCTTTGTTTACTCAAAGTTTTTAGGGTCAGTCTGTAGGGACTCGGATTTTTTATGTATCTTTGTTTTATTACATATTTTAGGGTCGGTCTGTTGTCGGATTATGATATGATTGATTCTTTAGGAAGATTCTAGGAAGGTTTCTAGGAAGGACCACAGTTTCAAGAATTATTGGTTTCTATGTTTAGTTAGAGTTTTAGGGTCGGTCTGTAAATGATTGGATTTTTAAAGATTGATTTCGATATTTCGTAGGATTTTTTAGGGTCGATCTGTATATGATTGGAATTTTAAAGATTGGCTTCTGTGTTTAGAGAAAGTTTTCAGGGTCGGTCTGTAGAGGATCGGATTTTTTTAAATTTGTTTCTTTGTTTCATTGCATCCTTTAGGGTCGGTCTGCTGTCGGATTTTGATATTCTGGATTCTTTATGAAGGATTCTAGGAAGGATCGGATTCTGAAGAATTATTGGTTTCTCTGTTTAGTCAGAGTTTTAGGGTCGGTCTGTAATTGATTGGATTTTTAAAAATTGGTTTGTATGTTTAGTCGGAGTTTTAGGGTCTATCTGTAAATGTTCGGATTTTTAAGAGTTTGTTTGTATGTTTAGTTTTAGTTTTTATAGTCGGTTTGTAAGGGATCGGTTTTTCAAAAATTGGTTGTTAAGTTTATTTAGAGTTTTAGGGTCGGTTTGCAAGAGAACGGTCTGTCCCTTAATAATCGGTTTGTAATTTTCTTATACTTTAAATCAACTAGGTTTTGCAGAATCGTTTCACGAAGATTAAAAAATTGTGTCCTATTTAATGTTGTATTATTCGATAAGTCGGACTTTGTTTAATCGGAAAAGATTGTAGTGAGACCCTGCCTTTTCAAGAATATTGTTACAAAATCAAAGAAACGAAATTGTTCTTTTTTGTCAGGATAAAGGAAATGAAGTGTGTTTCGGGGGAGGTCCCAACGTCTATTATGGGGTTAAATCACTTTCATCGGTCAACACAGCTGATATGCCTGGCACTTATAGACTTATAGAGTCTTTGTTCGGACCCTTCCCTGTATATCAAGTGGAACATGATCTGACTTTCCCTTGTTTCCGGTACACATGAAAATCCAGAATTGCCACCATGCGTTACTGTTCGTGTTCCTAGCACGTGCACATCCATTATCTTTCTTGACATCCGCAATTGTGTAAGTGAACGGATCCTTTCGCCGACAAAGAGGAATCACTTTTTTTTTTTCAACAAAGGAAAAATCGAACGTCAAGGTTCCCTCGTCTTATCTTGCACTATTTGCGTGAACTTGTTGACTCACTGCTTTAAAACGACTCGACAAATTTGTGTTTAAACAGAAGATTGAGAGCAAACAAAAAAATTAGCACTATAATGAGCGAACAAAGAAAAAAAGCTGGAATTGCTCCATTTTTATTATAATATTGAACTAGATACTTTTTTTGTTTATTTTAGTTATAAATTACATGTTAGAAAATAACATGAATCCTATTATCAACCGATAGCAATTTTAATTTTGATGAAGACAAATTTTATAGATAAATTGAAAAAATATAATGTACAATATGTGACAAAAGGTATATAAATAGTTTATGCAAATTGTGCACAGATTTTGCTATGGCTGTGATTTTGTGAATGAAATTACAAAGATATTTATAGAATGTATTAATGAGATTTTTTGTTATCATTATAATAGGCTCCTCGTTCTTCTTTGACAGTTTTATGTTAGTTTATCACTACTGCTATCTGACTGAGACCAATCAGATGCGAGAATATACCTATTTATAGGTACACATCCATAAAGTTATAAATATCCTTATAATTCTTAGCATTTGTCATTTTTGATATCTGCTTATTCTTAAATACTATCGTTTATGTGCTCGAATTTCACTCTTTATTAGACTTTTTTCTTGATTTGCACAGCTGGTTAATTTACACATTTTCCATTTATTCTTTTTCTGGTTTCTTTTTTTAATCAAGTTGCGATGCGCAAAGCCTTGAACAGAACTGCGAGAGTGCACTGACCGTATGATCCCATTATCATAATAGTTTAATGTGACTTAGGCAACGAGAATCAGATTAGACTAAAGCAAAACGTAATCAGTTTGTTAGATCGAATTTATGACTTTTAACACTGAAAAAAAAGATGTTGATAATGTTAAATTATTTTTAAATTGGAAAATATGAATATGTAATAAATTGTAAATTAGCGGGCATATATATGAGAAGTTAATTATATATGGTGTAAATAAAAAGACTACAATCATTTGTTAATTATATGCTATTTAAAGTACTGAAGGAAAGAAGAATTCGGAAATTCTTCAAAGTTGATGATCATAAGCAATTCTTTATGCTCTTTTTTTTTTTTGGTATTTATGAAATTGATTAAATTCATGTTTAAGATGTAAATTAATTTCGAAGATTTGAAATGTGTTATTTTATCATTTCGATATACATAATAATGGAGTATTAAGATTACGAGAGAGTAAACAAGTGGGATTATTTAAAATGTAGGTGCAAAATTTGTTTTATTAGAAAATTACAAAATAATTAGAATTTAAGGTTAAGTTCAAAAAATTATTTGGAATTAAAAAAAAATTATTAAATGAAAAATTAATTAAAGTATTTCCAAAGTAAACTGAAAGTTTTTACAAAATTACGAGAAAGTTAGGGAAATGACAAGAAGTTTATAGAAATAATAAACATAAATTGTGAACAAAAATGAAAGAAATAATTTGAAAATAAGAAAAATGTTACATTAAAAAAAGATAAAATGACTCGAAAATTAAAAAAGTAACTATAGAAAATAATTAAAAATAAATTGAAATAAGAAAAAAATAATTTGGAAAAAGTTACTAGGAAGTTAAACAATAACAAAACAATGAAAGAAATAAAAAGAAATTTACAAAAAAAAATAAAAAAATAACTTTGAACTAAAGAAACAATCTGAAAAGTAAATAGAATTGTAAAAACAACTAAAAGGTTGTGAAATAAACTAAAATTTGTTAAAATAATAATTATCAATTTTAAAAATAACGAAAATCTTGAAAGTGAATGAATAATGAAAACATAGTGAAAAAAATCTATAAGTATGAAAAATATCTAAAATTGATTTGAAAAAAGAAGCTAAGAATAAGTCAAAGTTATTTGATAAAAAATGACTAAAAGTTATAAATTGATACAAAGTTACTAGAATTTACTAAATAACTAAAATATGAGAGAAACATTACTAAAAGTTAAAAATAAAACTATAAATATAGGAATATAATCTGACTAAAAAAAAAATAGAAAATGAAATATAAATTTTCAGAAGGTGAAGAAAATAACAAATTTATAAAAATCATGTATAAAATAAGAAAAAGATTATTATAAAGTAAAATAATTGTTTATATTGTAAAAAAGTAATTAGAATATGTAGAAAAATTACTAAAAAGTCACAAATAGTTGCAGAAATTTTAACTTAAATATTACCCAAATTTACTATAAAATAGCAAAGTACTTGAAAGGTTAAGAAAAAAACTAGTAAATTATTGAAAAATAACTGAAAATTGAGAAGTAACTAGAAAATGAAAAAAAAGAAAATTTAATTAATGAATGAGAATAATAATGAGATAAAGAATGAAATATAAAAGTAACTAGAAGCTAACAATAATTGTAATATTATAAAAAAGCATTAGAAATTTAAAAAGTAACTAGATTAAAAAACAATTATAAATTGTTATAAAATTACTAAAATTGATTGAAAAGTAACTAGATACCAGAGACGATATCAAAAAATTCGTGTCTTATCTTGTCGGGACGTGTCAGAACTCGTCACGACACGATAGAAGCTTCACTTTTTATGTCGAGTGCTGTCTGCGACTATTCCTGCTAAAAAGTAAAGAAACATTACTAGAGATTGAAAAAATTACTATAACTATAAAACATATTTTTAAATTATGAGAAAAAAACTGAAAATAAAAAAATAATTTGGAAAAAATCGTAAAGTGAATATTTAAAATAAAAAACTAGAAATCAATTAGGATAATTGAAGAATGTCTAGAACGCTAAAAAGTAACTAGAAAATTAAAGAAATTACTAAGATGCAATGTAAAGTTACTAGAAAGTGAAAAATTTACTGCACTGTTAAGAATAAACTAGAAAATTATTCAAAAATTACTAGAAGTTTAAAAGTAACTAGAAAATAAAGAAAGAACAGAAAAGTGAGTCCACAAAGTAACTGAAAAAAATGAAAATTAAAGGATTTGAAAAAAACAACTAAAAATGAAAAAAATATTTAAAAGATGGAAAAAATATTTGAAAAATAAAGAAACAGTAATTGAACATTAAGAAATAACTAGAAAACTAGATAATTATAAATTAATAATTAAATTAATAGAACTTTTTGGAAAATTTCTAGAAAATGGTGGAAAATATTTTAGTAAAATTCGGTTTACTAATTCAATTAGTCAGATTTTAACTATTTTTTAGTTATTTTTTTACTAACAAGAACTCATTTTTTTACTAATGAGCACTAAGTTTTAATTAATAGCTCGTAAAAAAATATTAAATAGGCCAATTGATGCATTTTTGAATTGTCTACAAAAACGAGCAAAAATTATTCTTCAAAAAATTTATATAAAAAAAAAAGAACATAGAAATAATTAATTTTTATAAAAATTTTCAATTTTTGAAACCTTGATAACTCAAAACAGGATTACAGTAGAAGGTTTGCAAATAGCTCAGTCGATGTGTTTTTAATTACCTACATAATAATGAAGATATATTGAAGCTTGTAATAAAGCATTAAAATAAAATTATTAAAAAACAAGGTTTTCAAAATTTTCGATTTTTAAAATGTTGATAACTTTGGATTAAATTGCACTAGAGGGTTCGCTAATGGCTCAATCGATGCGTTTTCAAAAAATAAAATAAATAAAATATACTTACATTTTAACTTTTTTTAAAAAAATATAAAATTTCGCTCTGAACACGATTTTTTGTAAATTTTTAAATGCGAAAAAAATAGTTAGAATTATTCGATCGAGTTTAAACGTATATTATAATTTGTACCCTTAAGAGATCTGTAATTTTTTAAAAAAACATATTTCTAAGTATTATAGTTTTCGAGATATAGGGCCAAACGTAATATAGACATACACGCACACGGACATTTTTTAAAAACTTTATTTTCGACATTCTGAGGTCGAAATATGTCGAGATATGTCAAAAAATATCAATCAATAATTTGACAGTAAAACAATACTTCCTCTATGAGGTAGCAAAAGTGATGAAAAATAATTTCAAGTTGAAGTGATGTAAAAAGTGATGAAACTTTTACTAGAATTTGTTTGACTTATTATCCGCTAAATTTAACAGATTGAATAAAGAGCTTCATGTCAGCTATGAATGATTCGATTATATTTTTAAGATCTACATATAAGTCGACGAGTGTCACAAAAAAAACATTCCCATCGTACATTTGAGCGGAAACTATAACACTTCTAAATTTTTTAAACACAAAAACAAACTTTTATGTAAAAAAAACTAATTTGTCGTATTTAATTTTTAAATAAATGTTAGAATACAAAAGAGAAATATCAACGAAACTATTTTATTTCAGTAGAAAACATCAAATGAAAACTGCTAGTCTTCTTTAACACCTGTCGAAGTATCTAAAATCTAGACAGAAGTATATTTTGTTGTTTGATGATACCAGTTCGTTCCTTTAGAAAATCAAAACCCATATAATGAGACACATTATTATCATAATTGGTCTATTATAATCTTCCTATTATAATACATGTAAGCCCAAAAGTTCCACAATAATGATTATGCACGAAAAAAGTTAATAACTAATCTTTTGTAAAAGTTCTAGCAATGTTTGTCCGCCAAAATGGAGCCAAAAATTGGTCAAACTTTATTTATGAATTGGCACGTATTAATTCACGTTTAGCGGAAATCAAACACAAAATATATATATATATATATATATATATAAGTTTTGAATATAGAGGCTAAGATAGCGTGTGACGTCAATAACCCCTGGTAACTGTCCAAGTTTTTATCTGTAAGTGACCTCATCCAATGAGAGATGCATTATTCTACATATAGGTATGGTGCATTGTGCCCCGACTATTTGCCCTTATTATTTTCGAACCTTGCATTTAGAGCACTTTTTCTACTAGTCTCATCGTCAGTGTCCTTTGTTGCTATTTCAATGTCACATGCATTCACCAAATTTTCATCAATATTTTCAAGTTGCCTGATGTATTGTACTTAAATATAAGTACTTATGGGCTATTCTATTTCAAACCGTTCCACTAGCAAAAGACTATCGCGTGAAAAGGATTTTTTAAATCGGTTTAATTTGATTAAAACAAAATTAAAAATAAAATGTAATAGGCGAATTTGAAAGAGAATTTTATCAAGCTTTAAAATGATACTAAACTTTTTTTAAAAAAATTTCAATTTCATGTGAAATTTTAGGTTTAAAAATTTCAAACATTAATATCTCAAAACACCCCCTTTTGGAATTCGATGTAACTTATACTAAAATAATGTTTAAAATTTCTATTTTTTACTATGTAAAGACCATAATGGACTTTTCATGAAGTTTGTAGAAATAAATTCTAATAAAAAATCATTTTATTTCATTTGCCATATCAATATTAATAGAAAAAGAAAAACAAACGAATTCTACCATGAGAATGGTTATATACTACGCGACTTCAAATTAATGTCAGATTAAATAAATTGGTTTTTTAATGAATTTTTTTTTTCTAAATCCCGTGAAACGTCCATTATGATCTTTACATAGTAAAAAATATGAATTTTAAACATTATTTTAGTATAAGTTACATCGAATTCCAAGAGGGGGTGTTTTGAGATATTAATGTTTGAAATTTTTAAACCTAAAATTTCACATGAAATTGAAATTTTGTTAAAAAAAGTTTAGTATCACTTTAAAGCTTGATAAATTCTCTTTCAAATTCTCCTATTACATTTTATTTTTAATTTAGTTTTAATCAAATTAAACAGATTTAAAAAATCCTTTTCACGCGATAGTCTTTTGCTAGTGGAACGGTTTGAAATAGAATAGCCCTTATACATAATACATGCATATATAGTACATGAGAATCACACACGACATGGGGAGGATTGCTTTTTTCATAGCAAATTGACATTACTAATTGCACTTTTTTTTTTTTTTTTTTTTTTTTTTTAATAATGCATTTTCGTAATTTGTATTGCAACATGCAATTTCTAGCAAAAGATTGTCTGATACGTTCACCAATTCGATTAAGCTTATCAGCAATCGGAGCTCGGGACATTGGCACATATTACGGAAAACCGGTAGTCTTTCTTCATATATATTATGCTCCGGGTACCTTCTCTTCTGACTCGGTGCTTTTAGTACGGTTAGTACCTATACTTTTGTTGCTAAGGCATCAACTGATTCTAATCAACCCCTTCGCCGCCAGTGCTCACGGGAATCATTTCTAACTGAGTGTGAAAATAAATTAATATTTTCATCCAGATAATAATAAATAAATCCAAATAGTATCTGTCACATGAGAAACTTAAAATTTTCTTTAAAGTAAATGCCATTTATGTAATGTTTACTACTATATTTACCTACAATTTTACGTGAAAAAGTTTTAAAACTTGTTCAATAAATATTACACTCCATTTCAGGCAGAACCATATGCTGGGTTATATAAATAAGCTAAAAACTGAGAGTTTCGTAGTCTGCTTCTTTTTCATCTTCTTTTTTTCTTCTTCGTTTGTGGCTATGTTTTGTTGTCAATTGTTTGACTAAAGAAACTATTGGTGTTTTGAATTACAACAAAACACAATTAATGATAAATTTGATAAATTTTATTGATCATTGATAAATTTCCTATTTTCCTATAAAACACAATTAAATTTTTGGCATCTGCACTCTTAATATTAGCCGGGGGGAGGAGGGGAAGAGAAATAAAACAATATTAATTTAAAAAGTTTGAGTTGACAATTTACTTGATTTCAAGTAAATTTTTGGGATTAATCAACAAATATTCAAAATAATATGAAATTTGTGAAAATTATTAGGGGAGAGGGCCCCAAGTTGGACACCCTTTTGATTTATTGCTATATAATCCAAACCAAATAAAATATATTAAAATGTTTTATACCGGATGAAAGTACAATTTATAGGGTAACTTATGACCACAGAGATAAAATTTTATTTTGAACATAAACATTTTTTAAAGCATTTTTTCTAATTGTTAAAATTTTCGGTCTAAAAAAAAGTGTCCCCAAGATCGACACCTTCTTAAAAGTATCTGAAAATTGTAGTAAATAAAAAATGAACATCGTGTAACAATTCCTAAACTAATTTTTAATCATTTTACGGAATTTATCAAGACGGATAAATTACGGAATTTCTAAAAACTTCAATTTAATAGCTTAACAGTTAAAAGTAATAAAATATCGAAAAATATCGATATATCATTTTCTCTAACGATAACATAACATTTTATGGTGGAAAATAACAAATTTTAATTAATTGGCTCAAAAAATTATTAAAAAAAGAGTAAAATCGAAAATATACAAATAAATACATTGAGATTTGAGGCTTTAAACGAAATGTCCATCTTGGGGCCCTGTCCGTCTTGGGGACCACTCCCCTACAAATTAAAAAAATTAAAAATTGACAAACTTGATTGAAATTTGAGAAAAATAATTGGAAAATGATTAAAACACTAAAAAGTAAACACAATAACTTAGATTTGAGATAATAAATGGAAATTTAGGATATTAATGAAAAATAATTAATATATCTAATTAAAAGGGGGTCCGTATCATTTTGACACAAATTTTTTCGGGCAACTTGTTATATTGTACTCCTGATGATGAATGTTATATTTTACTCCTTCTAAAATCAAAGATTTTTAAGTCTTATTTATTAAATAATTGATTTTAATACATTAAATTAATATTAAAAGACTTAATTAATCCAACAAGTTCAATTATTGAATAATTAAAACTTAAAAGTCTTTGATTTTAGTAGGAGTAAAATATAACATTTATCTTTAGGAGTACAATATAACAAGTTGCCCGAAAACATTTGTGTCAAAATGATACGGGCCCATTAAAAGGTGGGGAAAATAATTGTAAAAAGATAAATGAAAATTAAAATTGAAAATAATAATTGAAAAATGAGAAAATTATTTTAAAAGTTAGGAATTTAATTGAGGAATAATAAAATTAATTAAAAATTGAAGAAATTGATTGCAAATGATGACAATAATAATTGAAAATTGAAGAAAATTACTAAAATTTGAGAAAAATATTTTAAAATCTAGGAAAGTAAATGAAGAATATTGAAAATAGTTAAAAATTCGAGAAAATATTTGCAAAGTAATAAAAATAATAAAATTTAAAGAAAATAATTTTTATTTGTGAAAAATAATTAAAAAATGATAGAAATAATTGAAAATTTAAGAATATAATGGAAATTTGAGATAAATAATTCAACTTTTTGAAATTAATCAACAAATATTCAAAATAATGTAAAATTTGTGAAAATCATTACAAATAAAAAATAAATAATAATTAAAAATTGACGAAAGTATTTAAAATTTGAGAAAAATAATTGAAGAATGATTAAAACAGTAAAAAATGGATATATTAACTTACATTTGAGAGAATAAATTGAAATTTAGAATGTTAATTGAAAAATAATTAATATATCTATAATTTGAAGATGGACAAAATAATTGCAAAAAGATAAAAGAATATTAAAATTGAAAATAATAATTGAAAAATGAAATAAATAATTGAAAATTGAAGTATTAAATTTAGGAATAGTAAAAATAATTAAATTGATGATAACAATAATAATTGAAAATTGAAGAAAATTATTAAAATTTGAGAAAAATATTTAAAAATCTAGGAAAGTAATTGAAGAATAATGAAAATAATACAAAATCCGAGAAAATATTTGCAAAGTAATAAAAATAATTGAAAATTGAAGAAAATAATTCAAATATTTTAAAAATAATTGAAAAATTACAACACATATTTTTATTGAAAGAATATAATTGCAAAATGATGAAAATAATTGTAAATTAAAAAATTAACTTGAATTTAAGATAAATAATAAAAAATTTAGACAATTTATTAGAAAATAATTGAAAACGACAAACACTAATTGAAAAATGATAAAAATAATTGAAAATTGAAAAATCTAATAAAAGTTTGTAAATAAAAAATTGTAAATATTACAGAATATATTTAAGATAAACTATTTGGAAAAGGGATAAAAATAATTGAAATTCAAATAATTGAAAAATTTCAAATAATTGAAAAATGATAAAAATAGTTGAGATTTGTAGATATTAACTGCAATTTTAGAAAAATAATTTTAGAAAATACAGAATACTTGTAAAGTAAAAGAAAATACCTTATTACCAAATAATTTCAAGAATTTCAAATTCAGGAAAATAATTACAACCTTATGGAAATAGTCGAAAATTTATTGAAGAAAATAATGGAAATTTGAGATAAATAATTGAAATTTTCGGAATTAATCAACAAATATTTAAAATAATATAAAAATTGTAAAAATAATTGCAAATGAAAAAAAAATTGAGGAATGATTAAAACATTAAAAAGTGGATGCAATAACTCAGATTTTAGGTAATTAATGAATATTTAGGAAATTAATTGGAAAATAATTAATATATATATATATATATAATTAATTAAAAGGTGGAGAAAATAATAATAAAAATATTATTATTATTTATTTTAAGCAAAATAAAATATAATTGAAAAAGCGTTTAAAAAATCGAAAATTGAAGACTATAATCTAAGTTTGAGATAATAACTGAAAATTAAAGAAATAAATTGAAAAATAATGAAAATATTAAGAGATGGAGAAAATAATTGCAAAATAATAAAAGAAAATGAATAATATAAAATTTAGGAATAAATAATTTAATTCATTTAATGTCAAGGCAAAAATAATTAAAATAGAGAAACTAATTGAGCAAACTGACCACAATAATTGGAATTTGAAATTTAGGAAAACAATTTAAAAACAATTAAAATAATTCAGAATTGTAGAAAATAGTTGAAAAATGATAAAAGTAGTACAAAATTGTGTTTTAAGTAGTTGAAATCATAATAGAAAGGAGTTATGAAAAATTGAAAAAATTTTAAATCACTTTACATGTGGTATTTTTGAATTAATTTAATAAATTTTTAACTTTTTTCATCATATATTAATTATTTCCTTCAATTTGTAATTATTATTCTCATTTGGTCAAATTATTTTTAAAGATTTTTAAGCATTTTTCTCAAATTTCAATTATTGTCTTTAATTTTGAAGTATTTTCATTTGTTTTCATAATTTTCAAAATTTGTTATTAATTATCTTATAATTATTTTAATTATTCTTAGCTTTCTTCAAATCTATTAATCATTTCTTTAATTATTCTTATTTTTTTCAATTAATTTCTCAGGTTTTCGAATAATTTTCTCAAATTTTAATCATTATTGTGTATTTAAAAAAAAATTCTGCATTTTCCTCAATTATTTATTTCAAACTTAATTTACTTTTTTCAACTTATCATTATTTTATTTTATATTTCAATTATTTTTTTAAGTTTCAAAATTTAAAATCAATTTAATTCCTTTAATTGTTGTTCAAGTAATTTTCTGAATTTTCATTTATTATCTGAAATTTAGATTATTGTATTCAATTTTTAACTTTTTAAAGGATTTTTCAATTAGGTATATTCTTTTATTTAAAAATAAATTCTGTAATTCTTTTATTATTTTCTCCAATTTCTAATTGTTTTAATTTTTGTTGCATAATTTTCTAAAATTTCAATTATTTTTCTGAACTTTTAATTTTTTCATCATATTTCAATTATTTTTTAGAATTTTAAGTTATTATCATCATATATAAATTATTGCCCTCAATTTTTAATTATTATTACCATTTTGTAAACTTTTTTTTCAAGATTTTTAAATGTTTTTCTCAAATATCAATTATTTTCTTCAATTTTAAATTATTGTCATTTGTTTTCATAATTTCCAAAAAAATTTATCAATTATTTCCTACGGTCGAATTATTCTTAGCCTTATTCAATTCTTTTCTTCAATTTTTAATTATTCTCATCTTTTTCAATTAATTTATCAAATTTTCGAGTATTTTTCTCAAATTTTAATTTTTTTTTATTTATTTATATTTATTTCATAATATATCCCGGAGTCAAAAGTAGACCATTTTGGGAACCATACAAAGTAATTATACAAAAAAATAATAATGTTTGATTTCTTAAATCTTTATTTTCTTCAATTTTAAAATTTTAAATTATTTATATTATATCTTCATAATTTCCTTACATTTATAATCATTTTAATTATTTTCTGAATTAATTTTCTAAATTTTTAATTATTTTTCTCAAATTTCAATTATTTTTTTTCAATTTTCAATTATTTTCTCCAATTTTTCATTACTTTAATTTTTTTCAATTTCTTTCCAAGATTTTGAAATATTTTCTCATATTTAAATTTTTTTTTTCATTTTAAAATAAAAATTGTTTATAATTGTTACATTTAATAATAAATTTCTACATTATTTTCTGAATTAATTTTCTAAATTTTTAATTATTTATCTCAAATTTCAATTATTTTTTTTAATTTTTCAATTATTTTCTCCAATTTTGCATTACTTTAATTTTTTTCAATTTCTTTCCAAGATTTTGAAATATTTTCTCATATTTAAATTTTTTTTTTTCATTTTAAAATAAAAATTGTTTATAATTGTTATATTTAATAATAAATTTCTACACTTCACTGACTTGTAGTTGATTTGTAATTATAATTATTTTGTTATTTATCCATTTTATTTCAATAAATTGTTTGTGTTTCAAAATAGTGGAGTTTATCCAAACATAGAAAATTCTCATAAATTCTCCTGAAGGAGAATATTCTCTGTTATATTCTCGAGAATGTAACCAGATTTTAAAAATCCCGAGAATTTTTCAACTCTAAATCAGAGACATATTTATATTCATTTCCGACGCAACGAGAAGTATCTTTCTTTTTGGTCTATGTTCGTGTCACTGTTACCAGGCATAATATTAATTTCTTTCGTCAAACAATTGACAACAAAACTTAGCCAGAAACGAAGAAGGGAAAAAAAGAAGATGAAAAAGAAGAAGAAACTCAGTTTTTAGCTTATTTATATAACCCAGAATACCATTTGATTTTGCCTCACAAGGTGTCTAATATTAAAAATCCGATTCTTGTTATGGTGAAAAAATTCCATTTCATTAGAATCACGACAAATTTTAAAACTTTTTCTTTTTAACGCAAAATTTACAATAACTGAAATTTCCGATAAATATTTAATATATTCAAACGTCTTTATTTCTCACATCAAACACGAAAGAATCATGTTTTTAATATCTATACTCTTTTTCTCATTAGAATCGATAACAAAGAAACTTTTCTGTAAATTAAAATCACCACTGCATTGTTAGATTTAAAGGAGATAGAAGCAAGGAAATAAAGCGTTCATCCCCTCTTTGTAAAAAACCGGCGACTCCCCACTAGTTCAGCCGGTTCCACCACCACTTGAAATCCGACCAGATGATTGCAGGAGAAGGCAGTCCGTTCTTTCAGCCGTCAGTTAGCAACCGGCTTTCTTTCGGAGTAGGAGTTTTTTTTCTCATTTGACAGTTGTAATGATTCGAGTTACTTGATAACTGTTTCAGTGCATAAAAAAAAACTCGTCATTTTTCACTTATTATGAGCAACAAGACACTAGATAAATGCAACAGTCTGTGATATTAATTTATTGAATAGTATGACTATTAACTCATTGTTCTTATTCATCAAAAGTGTCAAATCTCGGACGTCGTTTGTCCTCATTTAAGTAACAAAACCTTTGTGCAACGACAAATAGTCATCGAAGACAATCTCGAAATTTTGGTTCTTTGGTGACATTTTTTTAGTTTGTGCAAAAAGTGCTTTCTTTGTCCTAAAAAATTCCAGTGGCAAACGAGCTTCCCAATTACCCAGAAGTGGGTATAGAAACAAATCTTGACGGAATCAACAGCATGGGTCAAATTGTCAAAGATGTGAGTTTTTTTTTTTTCTTGAGAATTATTATTTAAGCTTGTTGTTCTGAAAAAAAGTGCGAGATGTGTAAAATACAAAATATTTTTAAAAAAAACCATTTTTCATTCGATATTCAACATTTTTAACCTCCAAAATCGAATATTGCTTTCTTTTAAATTAAAAATTCCTGTTATTAAATAACAATATTTACTCTTATTTTTCAAAAAAAATTATAAATAACCAGTAAATATTTAAACAGAAATTGTTTCCTTCTTCATTGATAAAAAAAAAAATGATGCAATTTTTTCGTTTCTTGAGCTGTTATTTTTCTTCTTTTTTAAATGGTCACCTTTTCTCTCTTTTCTGTGTGTTCGATCGATGGAAAAATACAAGTTGATATTTTTTTCTGATGCAATCGATTCCTATTTCCCGTGATTTAAATTGGAATTTTACCAAAAGATTTTTGAACCTGGTGTTATCTACTTATACAATTATTGAATAAGGATTTTCAAGGCAAACAATAAAGTTGATTTGTGTGGGACGGCGTGCTACCTGTTTTTCATATCGTTGTTTCTTAACTCTTTTATTTTCTTCTCCTTAATTTAACATTTTTTGTGTCTTTTTCGTGCATTTTATTAATTTATTCTAGTTATTTCTATAAATAAACAATTCTTATTTTTCAACAAAATGTTTTAAAAAAGGAAACAAACAATTAAAAAATTTGTTTTTAGAAATAGTAATTATCGAAAAAGTTAATTACTTCAATTTTAAAAAAATGTTAATAATACCTTGTGTTTCAAAAGTCAATTAAAATTACCGAAAATTTGATATGAATCGCATCATTAAGGAACATACTGGGTCATTTATCTATATTTCTTTTTTATATTCGATACTTTTTCTAGGTTATTTAGTACAAAATATATTCTAAATGGGATTTTTTTTTGAGATTTTAAAATTGTAAAGGACAAAAGTACTTCCTGTTTTCTTCAGTTGCCTCAGAGAACTCCTTTCTGGTAAACAGATTTTCGAAGGATTTCTTTGTTATTCATTATAAGGCTCTAGAAAAAGATAAAAGACATCTACTTCCGATATTTAATTTGACATTGAGTTCAAAGAAAAAGGATATTGAGCAAATAAAATGCACGCATTTCCTTAATTCCGTGTAATTATATGCAAATTAACTAAAGCCTTAACAAATCAGTGTTAAATTTCAATAGAGAAGAAAATAAACTTATCGGATTTGTAAATTGACCTAGTTTTTCATAACAAATTAATTAAAGATAATAATTTTTAGTGATTTTCTAAATTTCAATAAGCATTAATAATTAATCATCATTTAGGACACTTAACAAGTAAGACAGTAATTATCATTTATTTTTAACTATACCCACTTAATACACATTTTCACAAATTATTTTCTAATTTGAATTTTTTACTGAAACATAGACTGGAGAATAAAATCAAAAAATAAAACGATAAGTCCTCTTTCATTTTTAAAATAGAAGCATAGTTTTTGAGTTATTTATGATTAAAGTTAAAATGTGGAAATGCTTGCCGCGGCCAAGAGACAGAATGTCCCCACATTTTTCCAAGCGTTTAACTTTAATCGTTAATAACTCATTAACTAAGCTTCTGATGAAAAAATAGAAAAGAACATTTCTGTTTGGTTTTTAATGATCTTAATATGCACACGACTTACGTGTTTCTAACTAAAAAAATTTATTTTCTAATTCTTAAAGAATACACACATTAACAGCTTAAACTTAATTTTACAAATGTACAAAACTTGTCGAAAATATGAATTTTTAACATGTATTTTAAATTAGCTAAGAATTAGCATAAAGTGTTTTTTAAAAAAATTACCATATTAGACATTAAATGTAAGAATTTATTAAATCCACTAAAAGTAGCGTTTAATAAATCTTTCTAAAAGTAATAACACATTGAGTCTACATCTTTTAAGTAAATCTTTCATTTCCATTGTTATTGCCGGCACTTATCGTCATGAAGTAAGCTGTAGAATTATTACACCGTGAAATGTGTCACGATTTGTTTAACGATACATAATTTGAGTCATTGCTAATTTCAGAGCATAATTGTCATTTCTTTTCTTCTTGATAATACAGCAAACATTAAAAAAAGAAAAGAAAATTTTAATAATTTATAAGATTGATTCACCTTATTTTTAATGTTAATTTCAACGCATTTTAATATAATTTTACGTCCATCTGTTGTAAGTGAATATCACTTGTATAATATTCTTCTTTCTCGGTTAGTGTACCATTTAGATAAACAGATAAAACTCGTTTAGATTAATAATGAATAATTGAGAACTTGTATGCGAGCAAATTAATTACTTGCTAAGAAATATATAAAAACAGTGGGCTAACAATATAAAAACATTTTACGCAAGAAATCAGTTTTTCTAGTTTAATTAGATTCTTTTTAATTTAAATTTAAACGAGGTTTTTTAGTCATCCTCAATTTTATCTTAAATTTGGGAAAAACAGTTCATTTCTCGTTTAGAAACACTGTAATTTACCGGAGAAAATTTCGGCTATTATTGGGTACATTTTAAAAGCGTGTGGCTTTTATAATAATCGCAATTTACAAGTGTAAATGATTATTATGGACATTAATAATCCATATTTTCAATATGAAAGGACAGTTGAATTTAACTTATCGTAACCGGTCTAAAGGACTCGATTTTGCTGTAGTATGAGGCCATCAAGTATTTAACTCCAGCTTGTTTAATTTACATGCAAATTTTTTCAAACTTTTACCTTTTCCTGGCCTTTTTTTTCTCGTAAAAGGAGAAAAAAAACAACAATTAATATATATATGTATAAAAGTTTTTTTGTTATTCTTCCAGAAGTAGTAGAATGTGAAAGTAAACAAGAAACTCTTTGTTCAATGATATTGACTTGTGCAAATAAAATGAATGATTTCACTGTTCCCATATTAATGCTGAGAACTATTCAATGATTGAATTGCATATTTCCTCATCTTGAAAATAATAATCATTTAACGACTGCGAGTCGTTTACAGAATTATTTAATATTCAGATATTGTTGCTTAAATACTGGTAATAATATTTTTATTTTATAAGAAAATCTATAAAAAAAAAATTACACTTGTTGGGGATTCGAACACCGGGAATTTACTCGACAAATTCCGAGCGCTCTAACCACTAGACCACGCTCACTCATTTTTAAGGAAAGGTTGTATTGTATTATATTGTTCGAATCTTGGTCTTTAGTTAGATTTGAGAATAAGGAAATAATAATAAACCAACTTTTTACTAAAAATTGTCCACTGAGCTGTAATTTGGATTAGGATGATGAGTTTTTTTTTATTTAGAAACTGTCCTAAAAATTGACAAGATGTGACAGTGTCCTGTGTTGAATTAAATTTCCTGCAAGGAAGGAGAAACGATCGGACTTGTTTTGTCCACTCCTTTGCGCTCTTTCGCATCGTGCTCCATCGAGATCATAAAATTGTTTTCCAAGCATAAACCGGTTCTGCAGATCTGAGTTCTCGTTTCCAATGTTGTTTACGTGTGGTCATAGGCCGCCTTTGCTCCTCCCATACCTCTCTTTTATAAGATTCAAAACCTTTTCTCCCAGTTAAGTGAGATTCTCCATTAGCACACGTCTTTCGACACGTAAGTAAATTTAATGAGGCACTTCAATCAACGAGATTCGCAAAATAATTCAGCTCAATTGCAAAAATTTTACGTGGTGTGCCTTCTTTCCAATTAATGCCCCAACCTTCACTCTTAATCATAATTCTCGCACTGATTAATTTACGAATTCTCCAATAAAATCGAGTTTCATTCTGTTAATGTGGATTATTCTGATCTTAAAGCGACTATAGATACGATTTGTCAAATTGTTTAGTCTAGTTGTATTGAATAGAGAGAGTTTTGATGCTTTTTAAATTCAATTTTAATGTTTTAAGCTAGTTCCAAACAGTTCGAACAAGTTTAAAGCAGTTTCGGACTAGTTACAAACAGTTTGAACAAGTTTAAAACAGTTTAGAACATGTTTCAAACAGTTTAGAACATGTTTAAAACAATTTGGAAGAAGTTTCGAACTGTTTTCATCTCGGTTTTCACACAATTTAAACCTAATAGCAAACAGATTCTAACAAGTTTCGTATAGTTCGGAACTAATTACAAACAGTTTTGAACTAGCTCCAAATAGTTTCGAAATAATTAAAAACAATTTTTAACTAGTTTCAAATAGTTCTGAATTAGTTTTAAATAAAGTTCAAACAATTTGAAATAGTTTCAAACCATTCCGAAGTAGTTTAAAACAGTTTTGACACAAATCTCAAGTTGTTCCGAATTAATTTCAAACTAATTCCAAACAGTTTCCAACTAATAACAAAAAGGTTTGAACTAGTTTCAAATTATTCTGAACTAATTACAGACAGTTCTGAACAAGATTCCAAACAGTTTTGAACTAGTTTCAAATAGTTCCGAATTAGTTTCAAATATGGTTCAAACAATTTCAAACCATTTCGTAGTTAGAAAAACAGTTTTCAACAAGTTTCAAGCAGTTCCGAATTAATTTCATACTAACACCAAAGAGTTTTCAAACAATTTAACAAAAAGATTCGAACTAGTTTTACATTGTTTTAAACAAAGTTTTAAACCGTTTCGAACAAGATTTTAAACAGTTTAGAAGTAATTTAAAACAGTTTGAAACTATTTTAAAACTGTTTCTAACTATTTTAAAATATTTAGAACGTGTTTCGAACAAGTTTCAAATTGTTTTGAACTAATTACAAACAGTTCTGAACAAAGTTCCCAACAGTTTTGAACAAGGTTTTAAACAGTTTGGAAGTAGTTTAAAATAGTTTCAAACTATTTTAATACAGTTTTTAACTATTTCAAGACATTTTAGAACTTGTTTCGAACTAGTCTCAAGCAGTTTTGAAGTAATTAAAAACAGTTTTGAACTAGTTTCAAATAGTTCCGCATTATTTTTAAATAAAGTTCAAACAATTTCAAACAGTTTTGAACAAATTTCAAGGAGTTCTAAATTAATTTCAAACTAACTGCAAACAGTTTCCTACTAATAACGAAAAAATTCGAACTAGTTTCAAACTATTCTGAACTAATTACAAACAATTTTGAACAAGGTTTTAAACAGTTTTGAAGTGGTTTTAAACAGTTTGAAACTATTTTAAAACATTTTTGAACTTGTTTCGAACTAGTTTCAAATTGTTTTGAACTTACTACAAACAGTTTTAAACAAGGTTCCGAACAGTTTTGAACAAGGTTTTAAACAGTTTTGAACTAGTTTTAAATAGTTCCGAATTAGTTTTAAATAAGGTTCAAACAATTTCAAAGCATTTCAAAGCATTTCGAAGCAGTTTAAAACAGTTTTGAAAAAGTTTCGAATAGTTCCAAATTAGTTTAAAGCTTGTTTCAAACTTATTTGAAACTAACTCCAAACAGTTTCCAACTAATTATTAGAAGATTCAAACTAGTTTCAAATTGTTTTGAACTAATTACAAACAGTTTTAAACAAGGTTTTAAACAGTTTTGAAGTAGTTTAAAATAGTTCCAAAGTATTTTGAAATAATTATAAACAGTTTTAAACTAGTTAAAAACTGTTTTTCGAATTTTTTAGTTTTTTCTTTTACTTTTTTGCTTCCTCATAGAAAAAGTTTTGTATTTGTTCAAATTTATAAATTTTTTAAAATGCTTTTAATTAACTTTTCTCTGTCTAGAAATGTGATATATCACTTTTTGATCAAATGTGCGAATTTGTGTTAGAGCGCGCGCGCGCGCGCGTGTGTGTGGGTGTCTCTGTGTCTGTGTGGATATACTTATTCTTGTAAACACGATAACCCAAAAACGGTTAAATGGATTTAAATAAAATTTGGTATGGTTACTTTTACTACTAAAATCTGGAATCAGACACAAGGGTTTTCAAAATTAGCCATTACAAAAAATTCTATTAAATTTTAATTAAAAAAAAAAAAAAAATTATCCTATGTACATTCAATTAAATATATAAAAAAATCGTGTTGCTTGCTTTAAAACAAATCGATTCAACTATATGAAGTTTATATTTTGTCAAAATTTCATAGAATAAATCGCAATTTTCAAATTTGTAAAAAATTGAATTTTTTAATTATTGTTTCTTTATAGAGGAAACTTTGGACTCTTTTAAATTTAAAAATTCTTTAAAATGCTTTAAATTAACTCTCTTTTATCTAAGAAATGTGTTATATAAGTTCCTGGTCAAATTTCCGGATCTATATATATATATATATATATATGTGTGTGTGTGTGTGTGTGTATGTGTGTGTATTTTTTCTTGTAAACACGATAACTCGAAAACGGTTTATCGGATTTAAATAAAAAATTTTGTGGTTATTTTGACAACTAAAATCTGGAATCAAACACAAAGTTTTTTAAAAATATCGATTAATTATTGAATTTTGTGTTTTTTAAATTTTTTTTGTCAAAAATTTTTTTTTTTTATTTTACATATTTAACTCAATGTATAAAAAATCGTGTTCCTTGCTTAAAAAAAATCAATTGCCCTGTATAAAGTTTACATTTTGTCAAAATCTTAAATAATAAATCGCAATTTTCAAATTTTTAAGAAATCGTAATTTGTAATTTCTGCAGAAATTCCTGATGGAAGAAGGTAATTTTTTTGATGATTTGGAAGCAAAATGTTTAACAATTGGACATAATTATCGGTTTGTTTTTAACATTTTCTAATTTTTTTTACTCAAATTCTCCCAATTTTTTAATTTTTTCAAAATTAATTATATTTTTAAATTTGTCTTTTTTCATAATTCATAAGATTTTTCGAACATTTTCTTGTTACTTTAAATATATTTTTCTAATTTTTTTATATTTTTATGAGATGATATTAAGATTATTGTTTATTAAATAATTCAAGTAAAGTCGTTTTTAAAATTTTATTGTTGTTCTTGTGTTTTTTTTTTTAAATGATGTAGTTTTAAGTCTGAATTTTAAAAAATGTTGTAAGCCAATTAACCTCACAGGTTTTACCTTTTTTTATTATCTTTCTCTCGAATTTCTTCATTTTTGCTACATTTCTACTGGTTTTTTTTTCACATTTTCATTAATTCATAAGATTTAAAATGTATTTCGCATTTTTTCATTATTTACAATGTGATGAATTTTGACAAATTGGAAACAATTTTTCAACCGAATTTTAGTCTTGATAATTTCTAGGTTATGTCAAAATAACAAAAACTTCTATCAACTAATTCAATTAGCGCAACTGTTTTTTGAATGGATTTTTTAAAAACAGTTTTTTTTTGTAAAGTACTTATTATACATGAAAAAACAAAAATTCACGAAAACAGTAGTTTACGATATCCGGGAATTAGAAAATAATAAGTAGTTTTCTTTTTGTTTTTTTTTTTTTTAAGATTTTCATTAGGATTAGGATATTAACAGAGAAAGGGATCCAATCAGAGATTTAATCCAGGTAATAACGGGATTTTCAGCATCCCGTAGGTGACATGTTTAAGAGGATTTAGATCTAGAAGAAGTTGCAAGAGGACAGGTTTTTCACGTGGCAAACGCCCGTAAACCGGTTGTCAATTGCAAACTGAGTAACAATTTTTAACTGTCCTTATAGACCGTGTAGTTAGAATATTGGAAGCACTCGGCTTTATCATCAATATTGACTCAGTGATATTCGACACGATAGGTCAGTACTGTTAGCACAAGAATATAATTTTACAAAGTGTATTTACAAGGCAGAAAGTGTACATTTAAAAATGTGCATAATAATACGATTTTTTGTCATTTTTTTTCGAAAATTGTGACATGCCTTTCTAAACACTGTACAGATGCATCCAGAAGATGTTCATTGTTGTCAAGGTTTCGTGCATTTTTTCAAAACAAAACTTCTAAGCACATGCAAATGAGAGTTTCTTTCGCCTTGTCTCAACTAGAAAGTCATTATTTATAACGCTGCTTGTAGAAACCGGTTGCTTCTCTGTACAAAGCCCGTGGCCTTCGACTTTAGGTTTGGTAAAAATTCAATTTGTTTCTTCTCCGAGACTTTCGGTTTTTAAAGCCTCTCCCTCGAAAATTCTATACAGCACAATTTATTTTTTTCCAACTCGCTCGACAAAGATTTTTATGTATTTGTAATCCTTGGGAAAAACTGAATCAAAAGTTCCTGAACGAAAATTAAATCCGACAAGATGTTGAAGAGTTATTGAACAAAGAAGAAGGGCCAATCAGCAGCAGACGCAAGTACGTGAGTCGTCGTTGTTTGTGTGGGTGTGACGATACTCGAAAATTATTAATAACTTTTTAATGCCTTGTCCGATTTCATTTTCACCCGAAAACTTTTGATTCAATTTTTCACGAGGAATACGAATATATTAAAATTATTATTTATATTATTATTATTACTTCTGGAAAGTGAAAATTTGATTTTTTACCTTTTTCCTACTTTTTGACGTACAAGATTATTGGTTTGCGAAATAATCGATTTCAATTGTAGAAAGTTCAGGGAATTATATTTTAATTTCATAATGCGCGTACTTTTCACTTTTACAGTTTTCATACCCTTCATATTATAAATAGTGAGAAGTATTATTCATTTTCTCGAGAAAATGAAAATAAAAATTAAAGATGATCATTATACATTGTTGTAACTTACGCGATGATGATTGTCATTATATTTCTATGATTGTGAAATAGTTAGGAACAAGTTTTTTTGATTAAAAATGTGATATTATAGGAAGCGAATGCTGCAGGGTGAATGCACCGTTTAATAGCGATTACAATGAACAATTTGTGGTGAAACCAATCACCTCAATATTAACCTTGAAACCGCACATTTCCTGGCTTCGTGACTAACTTGCAGAAATTGAATACTCAAGCATTCTCTTCTCGCGCTTAAACTTTCTTTTCACTTTAATCACTTTTTAAGTAATCTTCAGTCATTTTTCTTTTTTTTTTCTGAAAAGTATGGCAATCACGATATTCACGTTTTTCATTCTCATTATCTTAAATACAATTTAATGAGAAATTAAACGTTTTGTTTACTCTTAGTCCAAGTTTAAAAATCTTTATAACCTGTTTTTTTTACAATTTCCAAGATTAACTTTTAACACGGACTGTCCAAAAGTAGAATGTAAATTCTACTTTCTGAATATAAAAGTCCTTCTTTTTCCTACAAATGTTAACATTTCCATTGGTTGGAAAGTCGTAAAAATAGCAACTCGATCAGATAAACTGTACGGTTATTGCTATACTGTGTTTTACGACACCTGGAATTTTTGGTAAACATAAAAATAAGTAATATTGGAGTGTTAAGTACTTGTTTTTATGAAAACTGTCATTTAAAACACAAAAATAATATGTCATGACCAATTTGGGTTTATATTCTTCCAAAATCCCTTATTTGCCTCTTTTTTTTCAATTTCTCCCTAAACGAACCTAGCCTAGTGGTTAGAGCGCCGTACATTAGCGAGCAAGTCTCAAGGGTTCAAATCCCCAGAATTTTTTTTCTTTAATACCAGTTTTTCAGATAATAGAATTTTTTATTTATTCTAAATGTACAATTTCCTGATAGATTAATTCATTTTAAGCGAATGTGAGACAAAAAAATTTTTTTTTTTAAATATGACTCGGAGTTTTGTGCTATTTTCTAATTTCTGATTTATAAGGAGAGTTTGAGGGCAATCGCTTTCGCTTCCTGGTTCAGAATACCCCCGACCTTTGTCCCGGGTACCACGGCCTCGAATCTGTTACTGACAGTGGCGCGTGTCGTGTGGATGACAATAATCGATACGCTGTGACGTCAAGAAGAATCACGCGCTCACCAATCGTAGAAGAGCATCTACTGAGCGCACTATCCGCTGATAAGAAAGAGCATCGAACTCCACGTTCTCCGAGACCGAGTTTCTTTGTTCTCCACCTCACTTCTTGCCACACTGCAATGTACGCTTCCAAGCGCATATGAATTTATCATTCAATATTTCGCAAAATCCATTTCATCTCAATTTTATCTGACCGACAAACAATTTTACAAAAAAATTATTTATCAGAATTTCACTTCATCTCGAATTATCTGCTGACACTATTATTGATTTATTTCAATTACAGAGCCCCACAAAAAAAGTTTTGTTTATTTCTATAAGTATTTTTCTTCGCCGAATCCGAGGTTGGAATTGCTGGATTGGTTCTACTTTTTGAGATAAACTCGAAAAAAATTTAAAAACAAAAATATTTTTTTTTGTAGAGGGTACTACGTTAAAGCATTCTTAGGTTTTCCGCTGAATTCGAATTCAAAATCAGAGTAACCGGATTGGCTAAAATTTTTTAGATTATCTCAAAAAACTGCCCAAAAACCCGAAAAACGAAAAAAAAAAAATTTTCTTTGTCGAGGACAATGTGCTAATGTATTCATACATATCTTTCCCTGCTAAATCCGAATCTAAATTAAGAATAACCAAAATTTAAGTATTTCAGAATAACAAAATAAGATTGGCTAAAACTTTTTCGATAATCTCAAAAAACTGCCCAAAAACCCGAAAAACCCACAAAATCAAATTTTTATCCGGGACAATGTGGTAGTCTATTTCGACGTATTGTTATCCGCTGAATCTGAATCCAAAGTCAAAATAACCAAATAGGTTAAAATTTATAAGAAAAATTTCAAAAAACTGCTCAAAAACCAAAAAAAAAAAAAAAAAAATTTTAACAAGGACAATATTGTAGTCTATTTCTACGTATTTTTATCCGCTGAATCCGAATCCTAAATCAGATTAACCGAATTGGCTAAAATTTTTGAGATAATTTCCAAAAACTGCTCAAAATCCCAAAAAACCAAAAAATTGATTTTGTTTTGTCCAGGACAATATGCTAATGTATTTCAATAGGAATATAGCTATGTATACATATCTTTCTCTGCTAAATCCAAATCCAAAATCAGAATAACCAGATTGGCTAAATTTTTTAAAAATATTTCAAAAAACTGCTCAGAAACTAAAAAAATAAATTTTCTTTGTCTGGGACAATATGCTAATGTATTCCTACATATATTTATCTGCTGAATCCGAATCCAAAGCCAGAATAACCAAATTGGCTAAAAATTTTTAAAAAAAGTTCAAAAAACTACTCTAAAGCCCGAAAAACCAAAAAGGAAATTTTTTTTTGTCCGGGACAACATAGTAGACTATTCCTACATATATTTATCTGCTGAATCCGAATCCAAAGTCAGAATAATCAAATTGGCCAAAATTTATAAAAAAAAATTCAAAAAACTGCTCAAAAACCCGAAAAACCAAAAAAGAACTTTTTTTTGTCCGGGACAATATGGTAGTCTATTTTTAGTTATTTTTCTCTGATGAATCCGAATCCAAAGTCAGATTAACCATATTGGCTAAAATTTTTGAGATAATTTCAAAAAACTGCTCAAAAACCCGAAAAACCAAAAAAAAAAAAAATTTTTTTTGTCCGGGCAATATGCTAATGTATTCCTATATATATTTATCCGCTGAATTCGAAATCAAAGTCAGAATAACCAAATAGGCTAAAATTTATTTAAAAAAGTTAAAAAAAAACTGCTCAAAAAACTAAAAAATAATTTTTTTTTGTCCCGGATAATATGGTAGTCTATTTCTACGTATTTTTCTCCTCTGAATCCGAATCCAACGTCAGAATAACCAGATTGGCTAAAATTTATTAAAAAAAAGGATAATTAAACTGCTCAAAACCCCGAAAAACCAAAAAAGACATTTTTTTTGTCCCGGACAATATGGTAGTCTATTTCTACACATTTTTCTCCGCTGAATCCGAATCCGAAGTGATAATGATCAGATTTGCTAAAATTTTTTAGATAATCTCAAAAAAGCGATGTTTTTCGAGTTTCTCAGCAGTTTTTTATAATTATCTTAATATTATTATCCAATCTGGTTATTCTGATTTCGGTTTCGGATTTAGCAAAGAAAAATACGCCGGAATACACTACCGCAGTGTCCGGGACAAAAATTTTTTTTTTTTATTTTTGAGTAGTTTTTTGAGATAATTGAGAAAAGAAAATTACTTTTAAAAGGTGAGACAAGTTAATAAGTTTTAAAATAAAGTCACAGTGACAGAAAAAAATGTAAAGAACTTTAGAAAACGCATTATTGTCAAATTTGTATTAAATTAAAATGTAATAAATTGACATTTTATCATTTCTATATAATGGATTAAATTTCGGGAAAACTTTCGATTTTTATCAAAATTAGTTCAAAATTATTTTTTGTTTTTTTGAATTTTCGATAATGGTTTATATAATTGTCATTTGAAACTGATTATTTTTCTATTTGCTTTCTATGTCTCATTTATTTTCTTTTTTATCGAAATTATCATTTGACATACTTGTCATTTCAATGAATAATCATATTATGTAAATGTATTCATCTAATTAGTTTGGAAATCAGGAGTGTAGAAACGAATTTTGTTCTGAGGTAAAAGGGGCCAAAAATTTTTTTTATCAACTTCAAATTCAATCAACATAATAATATAATTATTATTGACATTTTTCTGGTTTTTTGTTACAAATTTAATACTTTTTTTTTTCAAAATAATTTTTTATTAACTTCAAGTTATATTTGGATTTTATAGAATTTTTTCTTCAGTTCACAGGCTTGTTGCTCAAGTTTTTTATTTCCATTTCTTTTTCTAGTGATTCTTCTTCAACAAAATTTTTTTTTCCTTGGTTACTTTGAATCTACATTTATCTTTTCAACTTTTTAGTAATTATTTTCTCTTCTAGTTATTTCTAACCAGTCATAATTTTACTCTTTAGTAATTTTCTTTCACCTTCCAGTTATTTTTTATAAAATTCTGGTAGTATTTTCCAATTATTTCCAAATTCTAAATATTTTTTCGTTTCAATTTTCTTTTTCTTATTTCTAGTTTTTTCAATCTAGTTATTCTTACATTCTCACTAACTTTTTTTTTTTATTTTCTAGTTATTATCAATTTTTTTTAATCTCCAGTAATTGTCTACTCTACTGTTAACAAAAAATACATTTAAACACAAATTAAAATATTCCAAATTTTATCAATACACAAATTTTTTGTTTACACACTTTAATAGTGATGTTAATTTTAAACTCATTTAAAACGCTAATATCGGTATTTTATTTGTTAATTAAATAACGTTGACACAATTTGTATTCTTGTTCATCTACAAATTGAATTTTTCATTTCTTTATTTACTGACCTAAAAATACATATTTAATCATTTAAAAGCACTTTTTATTGTACGAGTAAAAACTTGCGGTGAAATAAAAAATTATGACTTTTGAAGATTCGACTATAAAATATACTAAAAAAATATCCTCTTTTGTCAGATCAATTGAAAATTTAATTCAAGCCATTAAACTCGAGCCAATTCCCGATGAATTCTCGTTGAGTGCGATTCGCGATTGGATCGTTGCAATATATATATATAGATATATACATATACATATATATATATAGGTGATAGCAAGTGACCTTGATTCGTAACACAACTCGAGATTACGAGCACGCGCTTTTCTCTTATCGATGTTGACGACCGATCCAGCAATTCTTAACTGCTCTATGTTATCGCGATCTTCGATTTTCAAAATTCCATCCACTATCTTTATTCATAGAGCATCGACCATAGAATCTTGTATTTGAATGTAAAATAGCAAATTTCTTCTTTTATTATTCTCTCAGCGATCAAACACGTGAAATTAGAATATTTATTCAACTGCTTAGAGATACTGTCGCTCATGTTACTCCACGTGATTCAGAAATTGCTTTGTCAGCACTTGATTTTCAAAATTTTAACCAGAAAATCGTGAAAAAAAGATAAAATTTTTTTTCTGCATTGAGACACTGGTTATCTGAGTTTTGATTGACAAATATATTCCAAATAATTTTTAGGGTTTCGTGGTTCGGGACCGAAATCATTATAGTGAGACTTTGTCAGTCCGTCCGTCCGTCCGTCCGTCTGTCTGTCGTTCACAGCCAATAGCAGTCAACTACTAAAGTCGAAAACGAAGTTACTCGAAATAAATCATCTTTTTTTAAAACAACAATACAATTTTAATTATCATCCAATTAAAAGCTAAATATAAGCAATTATTTATTTCATCTATCATAAAAGTCAATTATTATTTCTCGAAAGGAATGTTATTTTGGTAAATTTTATCGTCTCGTTAATTACATAAATTAAAACAAATATTAAGCTAAGATAGGGAACTTGTTGTTTCAGGCTATTCAAACAATTGAAATAAAATGCGAGTCTCAGTTTTAATCGTATGAAAACTGACGGTATATTACATCTTGGAGATAAAATCGACTATTTTTGCCGTTCCTTGTTCTGTTGTCTTAAAAAAGGAAAAAAAAAAAACTAAATTATGATTAACCAGACTTATCGCTGCAATATTGTTGATCTTATAATTTAGTACTTGAAACTCAATGTTGAAAAGATTTTTCTTGATGAAATTGTAAAATGTGTATGTTGGAAAATAAATATATTTATATGCCTCAAAGGATTAAATTTATTTATTTTTTGTTTTTAGTGTAATTTAAAAATAAATTTGCATAAGCTGTGGGTTTTTAATGAAATTTTTTGCGATTCTTGACAAATTATATTGATGCAGATTGTTGATGATACAGAATGAATATGTAGTACAAGGTTTCACAGATTGTATAATCAACCAGTCTCGGATTTCATTTCGCCATTTTGTTTCGGTTTGGTCACGTTTTAAGTTTTGATTGCCTTTTTTGCTGTTATTAATTTCATACGCTCAACGTAAGTCACCGAAAGTTGACGCTGTCGTCTTGCAAATTCATTAAGTTAAATGAACAGTCGCCTTGCATGTCATTTAATGTCCCCCCGTCTAACTAGCCATTTGAATTTTATACCGTTATGTTAAAAGGCTGATTTTAACAAAAACAACTTAATTTAGCGCATATAATCTACAAAAATTTATACTCGTTTATTGCATTAAATAATTTTTGGAATTGTTTAATTTTTATAACATTAACATCAACATAATAATAATAATGTATGTCAGTTAAGGCGGTTCAAACGCTTGACATAACCTCAAACTAAAGAGTAATTTTTAACAGGAAACCATAATTATCGCTACTTCAATCAATTTTGAAAGATTATTTGTTCAACCAGCAAAATAAAACGCGCTCTCTAAATCTAAATTAGTGGTTTTCGACTAACTAATGAATTAGCGAAAAGTGAGCTACTATTAAAATAGTAATAATTTTACTAATTTTTAGTAAAAAACTACTAAGAATTAGTAGAAAACTACTAATCTTGTAGTAGAAAACTACTAATTAAATTAATAAAAAAATCTACTTTTTTTAAAAGTAAAGTTTCACTATTTCAATTAGTAGTTTTCTACTAAGAATTAGTAATTTTCTACTAAGAATTAGTTGTTTTCTACTAAGAATTAGTCGTTTTCTACTATATGAATTAGAGAAAAATGAGCCATGAATTTGACTAATTCATAGTAGAAAACTACTAATTCAGATTTAGAGAGCGCGCAAGCGCGCGATTAGTTTTTCATACATTTGAAAAATTATAAAATACAATAATAAATATAAAAAATCGGTAAATACTATTTATCTAATAAGAAGAAATAAATGTAATGTTTAAAAATCAATTAATATAAATAAAATAAATAGTTATTTAGGACAAAATTTATAATATTTTAGAATTAAAAAGAATTGCAAAAAATAGTTAAAATTAAACAAAATAATTGCAAATTTTGCAAATTAATTGAAAAAAAAATGAAATCAATTAGAAATTGGGGACAGTAATTTAAACAATCATAAAAATGTTTTAAACATAAAGAAAATAATTAAAATTTGAGAAAAATACTTGAGAATCTTAAAAGTAAATTAAAACAAAATTGAATAATGAAACATTAGAGAAAATAATTAAAAATTGAAAAAAGATGGTTAAAAATTGAGATAAATAAATTTAAAAAAATAATTATAATTTCAGAAAATAATTAAACAAATTACATAAAATATTTTAAATAAAGGAAAGTTGAACAAAATTTGAGAAAAATACTTAAAACTTTTAGAAGTTCATTGAAATATGAGAAAGAAATTAAAAATTAGAGAAAATAAATGAAAAAAGATAAAAATAATTTAAAATTGTACAGAACAAGTTTTTACTTTATACTCAAATAATTTTTTTATGAAAAAGAACGAGAAGAAAAACGAAAGTAATTGAAAATTGAAGAAAATAGTATAAAAAATAATATAAATTTTTTTTTTTTTATAAAATAAAATAATTTTTGAAATTATGAAACAAATGTAAAGGATTGAAAATTGAAAGAAATAAATGTAGAATAATTGAAAAATGTTTTTAAATTTTAAAACTTGAAGAAAATCATTAAAATATGATACAAACAATAATAAGTTGTAAAAAATAAATGACATTTAAGTGTGATAATTGAAAAAACTACAGAATTTTTTTTAAATAAAGAAAAAATAACTGAAATTTGAAAAAAAATACATGAAGATCTTAGAAATAACAAAAAAAAAAAAAAAAGAAAGAAAATAACAAAAAATCTGGAGAAATGAATTGAAGAAACAAGCTAAAAGTACTTGACATTTACGATAATTAATAAACAAATTTTGAAATTATGAAAACAAATAAAAATAATTAAAAATTGAAGAAAACAATTGAAATTTTAGAAAAATTTTTAAAAATCTTAGAAAATAATTTTAGAAAATGAGAATAACTAAAAATTGGAGAAAAGACTGGAAGAATGCTAAAAATAATTGAAATTTACGATAATTAATCAAAATTTTTGAAAATTATGAAAACAAATAAAAATAATTAAAAATTGAAGAAAATAATAGAAATTTGAGAAAAATACTTAAAAAATTTTAGAATTTAATTTTATAAAATGAGAAAAACTAAAAATTGCAGAAAGTCTAAAGAAAGCTAAAAAATAATTGAAATTTATGATAATTGATAAAAAAAATTTGAAATTCTGATAACAAATGAAAATAATTAGAAATGAAGAAAATATTTGAATGTTCAGAAAAATACTTAAAAATCTTGGAAAATAATTTTAGAAAATGAGAATAATAATTAACAATCGAGAAAAATAATTAAAAAATGATAAAATTAATTCAAAATTGAAAAAAATAATTGAAATATGCTGAAAATAATTTCAGATTGAGAAAATAAATTAAATTATTATGAAAATAATTTAAATATGAAAAATTGAAAACATTCAATAAAACTTGAGAGAAATAGCTGGAAAAATCATAGAGTACATGTTTGAAAAATAATAATAATAATTACAAAATTACTTAAAAAATTTTAATTAAAGAGAATAATTAAAAATCGCAGAAATAACGAAAATTGATGAAAATAATTGCAATATGGGATAAATAATTGAAATTTTTAAAAGTCATGACAAAATAATGAAAATAATAATTATAAATTGATAAAAATCAAGCAAAATTGCAAAATTTATTTTTAAGCAAAACAAAATAATTAAAAAATCGTTATGTAATGGAAAATGGATGACAATAATCTAAATTTGAGATAATAACTGAAAATTTAGGAAATTAATTGCATGTGTAGATATTTTAAACTTCTTCAAAAACTATAATAAATTTTTAAAGCATTTTTCGAAACTTTTTTTTTACACAAATGACAATTAAAAACCAGCACAACAAAATAAAATAACAGGGACTAACTTCACTTCAGTTTTTAAAACGTGGACAGAAAAAGATGAATAAATATAAATATATACTAACTAACTTTAGGAATTTACGGAGATTATTATTATTTAATTATAAAAAAAATTAGATTGTTGTCGAATAATAACTATAAAACATTTTCTGTTCATAATGTTTTCAACCGCTTGACATAACCTTAAATTTAAAAAAGTGGTTTTCAACAGCAAAAAGAAAAACACAATTAAAATAATTTCATCAAATTATGAACGATTTAGTTGTACAATTATTAGAAAAAATTAGATTAGACAAAAATTTGTTGTCGAATAATAAATATTAAACATTTTGTGTTTATAATATTTTCAACCCCTTCACATAACCTCACACATAATGTTTCTAATAAAACTCAACTACTAACTAGCAACTTATTTCTCAAAATAAGACGAAATTCAGAAAAATTAATGTTTGCATAAAATAAAATTTAATTCAATAGATACTAGAAAACCTAATTGAGAAAAATTCGAGTGAATTGTAATTTCGTCGATTAGGGTAATATTAAAATATTAATATTAGGGTAAATTAAAATTTTGAAAAATTAAAAGTTAAAATTCAAATAATTGGTCATTTCTACCGATAAAATTGAAAATTCTATTAAATGAAAAATTGTGAAAATTAGTAATTGATTAAATTGAGTATTTATACACAGAAAATTGCTAAAAACTAAATATTGCCTAAATTAAAAATCGTTAAATGGACTAATATTAAATTTGGAAAATTGGTTAAATTGAAACTCGTCTGATGCAAAGACTGTGTATTAATTTAAAAATATCTTACAGCGCCTAACATTTCTTTACATTAAAATTGTTTTTTCTTTTCTATCTGCACAATGAAATAATCAAATATCGTATTACATAAAAAACTGCAATGTAATATTTTAAGTAATAATTATGTTATTTTTCAGTCTTGACAACAATAATCATATATTTTGTATCAAATTTCAGTTTTACTCTTAGAATGAAATATGAAATCCTACCACCTGAAATAATAATCCTTAAAGAACTTGATTTTATCTACAAATTTGCGAATTACGTACTTTTTGCTTCTAAGATTAAACTTTCATAAAACTTGTTTTCCAATATTTTTACTAGAAAATAACTATTTATTAACGATTTAAATTTAAACAAATCTAGTAAGTCCGATTTTCTTGTATTAGAATTTTGCAAGAAATTTCTATTTATTTCAAAGAACATAAGATAGCATAAAAGAAGCAATGACAAAATTACAATTCCCGATCACGCGACTTTTTCGCGTCATTTAGTATGAAGAAAAACAAGCACGAATAATCAACAGTTAAAAAGAAGACTTGCTTAATTTTTTTTATGCATAATGATTAGTTTTGCATCCACGATAATGAGGAAACGAAATAAACAATATTGAATTAGGTTTCATATTCCCAATTAATACGTCATATACATAACATTTTTGCAAAACATATTGATTTCCTTCATGTTTTCATGTTGGGATTACTTTCAATGGAATGTGTCATTCGCCGATTTATTCATGTTTTAAGAACGGAAACTGTGTTTCATTTTGCATAATTATAGTTTTGGTTATTTTAATCCACAGAGTTGCAGACAAACAAAACACTTTTGTTTCATACTTTTTGAGAATAAATTATTTAAATGTCGAAAGTGATACTGTATTAACAGAAAGTGAAGTCTACTTTCAAGTAAAGCAAACAAAAAAAACTATAAAAAATAGTATTTGCTGCCTATTTCTTTTAATACGAAAAATATTGAAAAGTCGTTTGCAGAAAAGTTGTAGATCTTGAGCAAATGCACATTTTTGTTATCTTGTATTTTTTCCGTAGGAGTGATATTTTTCGAGAAAAGTGCAAAACAGTGGTAGAATACCTCTGATACGCCGCGCGGTTCTCTCCTGTTATCGTCAACTTTAATCTCAAATTTTTCGAAAACTAATCGAGATATGAAAAAAGTTTGCAGAACATAATATGTCTATATTAATCAGATCTATAATTTTTGTCTAAAATATTTTTTAAAATTTCGCATATTTACGGGGATACACGTAAAAAACCATGATTTTCACAGATTTTTACTATCAAGTTGTGCTACTTGGAACTAGATTATTTTCTTTGTTGCCATCTCTGTAGACGCTGACGGGAATAAAAATATATAAAGCTCTATTAAAATTTATGTGGCTGTTTATGCGACTCGTTGGTACATTCAATCGAGGCAACTGCCTTGTCAATTCATTGCCTTAATAAGAGTCACTTGTTTTCGTTGGAGTTTTGCTTTTGCCGTTGATTATACCCGCTTTATGTACACCCACATTCTACTACTGTTATTATTATCGGAGAATCTTGTTTACCGAACGCAACAAGAGAATAGAGGAATTTTAGTAGTCAGGAAGATTCCCCCTTTTATGTCAGCAAACTTCTTCCTATTTCGAGCGTTTTCCCTTCAAGGTGATATACAACACGCATCGTTGCGTTTCAAGGCTGTTTTGCCCGAATTTACATTTATATTTAGTTTGACCACTGAAGCACTTATCAGTATGACCTCTCATAATTTACTTCTCAAAACTGTTCTCTGTTATATATATAGTTTGCTTATTTCAGTTTCTTGTGCTAATAGATACGCATCAGGAATTATATATGTATATATATATATAGAAATATAAATATCTACTCCAGTTGAATGATAATGATCGTCACACCCACACGAACTAGAGGATTCGGTTTTTTAGCCTTGGAGAGCAAAAGAGTCAGTTTCTATTGAAAATGAAATGTCAAGTGTGACATACAAATGAGGCGCATGCAATTTTTTTCAGCAAAGTTTGAAGACTAAATTAAATTCTAACCGAGTTTGGGACGCTTGCATTTTCACCAAAACTCAATTGACCGAACTTGCAATTCCTCAAAATTTACTTGTCCGAACTTTCTACTTCCCAAACTTGCATTTGTCTGAACTTTAAAATAATTAAATAACCGTACTTGCATTTCTCCGAACATCAAAAACCCCGAAATTGCATTTGTTCAAACTTTAAAGACACCGAACTTGCATTTGACCGAACTTTGAAGTCATCGAACTTGCATTTGCCCGACCCTCGGAATGTAGAATTTCTAAAGAAGCCTTCTGGTTGGCTGGTACTGTTTCCGGGAAACTTAACAGCCAATCAAAAAGCTTTTATAAAAATTGTACGCTCTGAGGGTCGGGAATGTGCAAAATCGGACAAATGCAAATTCGGAGACTTTAAAGTTCAGACAAATACAAGTTCGGACAAATTCAAGTTTGGAGAGATGAAAATTCAAGCAAATGCAAGTTCGGTGATTTTAAAGTTCAGACAAATTCAAGTTTGAGAATTTAAAAGTTCGGACAAATGCAAGTTTGGTGATTTCAAAGTTCGGACAAATTGAAGTGTGAAAAGTAGAAAATTCTAGCAAATGCAAATTCGGTATTTCAAAGTTCGGATAAATATAAGTTCGTTGATTTCAAAGTTCGGACAAATGCAAGTTCGGAGATTTCAATGTTAGGACAAATGCAACTTGGGAGACTTTAAAGTTCAGACAAATTCAAGTTTGGGGAGTTGAAAATTCTAACAAATGCAAGTTCGGTGATTTTAAAGTTCGGACAAATTCAAGTTTGGGAGTTAAAAATTCTAACAAATGCAAGTTCGGTATTTCAAATTTCGGATAAATATAAGTTCGTTGATTTCAAAGTTCGGACAAATTCAAGTTTGGGGAATAGAAAATTCTAACAAATGCAAGTTCGGTGATTTTAAAGTTCAGACAAATTCAAGTTTGGTGATTTCAAAGTTCGGACAAATGCAAGTTCGGTGATTTTAAAGTTCGGGCAAATTCAAGTTTGGGGATTTCAAAATTCGGACAAATGTAAGTTCGATTATTTCAAAGTTCAGACAAATGCTAGTTCAATGATTTCAAAGTTCGGACAAATGCAAGTTTGGTGATTTCAAAGCTCGGACAAATTCATGTTTAGGGAGTAGAAAATTCTAGCAAATGCAAATTTTTTATTTCAAAGTTCGGACAAATGTAAGTTCGGTGATTTCTAAGTTCGGACAAATTCAAGTTTGGGGAGTTGAAAATTCTAAGAAATACAAGTTTGGGGATTTTAATGTTTAGAAAAATGCAAATTTGGGGATTTCAAAGTTTGGAAAATGCAAGTTCGGTAATTTCAAAGTTCGGACAAATTCAAGTTTGGGGAAAAGTTTTGAAATTTTTGAATTTAATTCTATAATTTTACTTATTAATTTCTCTAGCACTTATATAAAAAGAATTTTTGTTTATTATCTATCTAGCTAGAGAATTATCTTTTTTTGACTCAATAATTATTTTTTACAGATTAGAAATTTTTTTTTATTTTTATTCAGTCAATTTATTACTCTTTGTTTAATTTATAGTATAAATTTAGTTTTTAATTACTTTCAATCATCTTCTAAATATTATTTTACTTTCTAATAATTGTTAAACATTTCCCAGTTATTATTAAAAACTTTCTAATAATTTTCATCAATATTATTTTTTACACTTTAGTTATTTCTAAAACTCTGGTACTTTATTTATTTTGTAATTATCTCGGTAATTATTTTGTTCAAGTTCTAATTATTTTTTTAATTTTTCTGTAATTCTTCTTTAAATTATATTTTTTTCCCTACAATTTGTCCGTCTATTTTTATTTTCTAGAAATACTTTAAAACATATATTTATTTTCCTTTTCAAATTGCCATTTTTTTCTCGTTTGGTAATTTTTCAAACTTTTCTAGTTACTTTAATCAACTTCTAGTTTCTATTTTACTTTTCAGTACCTTTTGTTCATTATCTAGTTATTTTTCAAAACATTCTAGTGATTTATATCGATATACAATTATTGTATAGTTACTTTTAATCAACTGCTAGTTACTATTTTACTTTCTAGTAACTTTTCTTGATTATCTAGTAATTTTTCATAACAAATTTTTTTTTACAATTAATGTTTCCTAGCTTTCAGTTGTTTGTTTTTATTTCGAAGTAACTTTTCTTCTTTATAAATTTTTTTTATTTTTTTTTTGTCGCTTTATTTTATATTTATAATTATTATTCTTGATTTTCTAGTTACTTTTAGTCTGCTCCAAATCATCCTAGTTAGTATTTCATTTTCTGGTGTTTTTTCCCTATTTTATAGTTTCTTTTTCAAAGTCATCATATTTTTGCCTTTTATTACATTTTCTTCTCATTTCTAGTTGTTTTTCTGAAATTCAATCGTTGATACACTTTCTAGTGATTTTTCGTTATTTTCTAGTATTTTAAAATAAATTCTAGTAATTTTATCATTTTATAGTTATTTGTTAAATTCTTTTCGGTTTTGACACTATTTAGTAGTGTTTTCTTATTTTCCAGTCATTTCCTTCAATTTACGGTTATTTGTTAACTTTCTAGGGATTTTTTTATTATTTTCCATCCAATTCCTTAATTTTTTACTTTCCGGTTCATTTTCCAATAATTATTTTTACTTTTTAATTGTCCTTCTTCACAACGAGATATTTTTTTCTTCTAGTTATTTTTTCCCCATTTCATAGTTTTCAAAATTTTTTAATTATTTTCGAGCTTGTCTTTGTCTAGTTATATTTTTCTCATTTTCTAGTTCTTTTTTACTTTAGAATTATTTGTTCACTTTTTAGTAATATTTCTTTCCTTACAATTTTCCTCTGTTTTCTAGTTATCCTTTTAACATTCATATATTTTTAGTGAATTCTAGTAACTTTTGTCAATTTAAATTTTTTTTTTTCTTTCTAGTTATTTTATGAATTTTTAGTTTATTTCTCTAATTCCTCATTCTTCTATTACTTTATAGTAATATTTCTTTCTTTTCTAGTTACTTTTAAATAACTTTCAGTTTTTTTCACTTCTGGTAATGTTTCTACATTTTCTTGTTCTTTTGCAATACATTGTATTAATTTTCATTAAAAAATAGCTATTTTTTCCCTTTATTTTCTTACATTTATATTTCTTATTTCTAGTTGTTTTTCATTAGTTTTATTATTTTACATATTCTAGAAATTTGTCTCTATTATCTAGTTATTTTTCAATATATTCTAGTTATTTTTATCATTTTATACTTATTCTCATCACTTTCTTGTATAATAATTGTATATTCAATTTTATCACCAAATCGTGCCTCGATATGATTATATGTAAATAATATTATGTTACCATTTTCCATAATAATTCTAAATTTTTTAACTTATCATTTTCAAACTTTGGGAATACCTTCCTGAATATTAAACGAAAAAATTTGTCACAAGAAGTTTTCACAATATGAAAATTTCCTCGATAACTTTTTGACCTGAAGGTTATTAATTTAATTAACATCAAATTTAAATGAATTAAATTATTTAATTATAATTTTTTTTCATTTATTGATCTTATTCTATTTTTATTATTATTAAAGCCTGACAAAATTACAGTAAAACCCAACTTTTTTTTTACAACTAATTTCTAAGTCTCTTCGTAATGAAGTAAAATTAAATTAGATCAAATCTGATTACACTTTGGCAGAATCGTTTGAAGAAAAGTTTTTTATATCACGAACTTTGTCATTTTACGCTTTCAATAGCAGATTTTCGGTAAGAGGATTAAAATAAAGTCTCTTGAGATCATAAGATTACCGGTGATCGATAGTCCGATTTAACGCGTCACGTCAGTCAATTGTTTGTCGTCGTCTGGCGTGTCACAATTTCTAATTTTCTTGTTTTTTTAAGTATTTATCATAATTGTTTATTGCTCATCACAAAAATTCTCTTATCATCAATAAAAGTCTCTTGCAATAAAACTTATCAGCAATAAAACGAGCGAAAGGAGAATGTAATCATCTAATTTCTACAAGTACTCTCAATTCGAGATTCTGACAATTTTTTCTTTTTTTTTCACTATTCTATTCTTTTTTTTTCTGTTTTTCACAAAAATTTCTATCAAAGACTTTGTCAAGAAGCAGATATTGGTATTTTTATTCGTAAAAGTGTTTACAACTCGTATTTTACTTTAACGATATCTCGATGAGTTGATAAATTGTGTGTAGCAACTAGTTTATTAGACTGTTTTTTTTTTCTTTGACAATATAATTGTTACCTGTATATTGTTATCCGCTACAGTTATAAGTTAATCTACACAAACCTGGTACCTCCATGTTGAGATTGATGTATATTTTGTAAAAATATTTTTTTTCACCCAAATAGCAACTTTTAAAGATATATAAAGTGGTATTTTACTCTGATAATGGAGTTTAAAAATGAAAAATAAATTTACTGTATTAAATTTTATTTATAAGTTTCTGAATTAGTAAAAAGGTGATTCAGTTAGATTAGATTTAAATCTTTATAATTTTCTACAATTTTGTTGTAGGTTCAATTTAATATTTTTAGTTGAATCAGGAAATGAAATAAATTTGTATTTCAATTTAAATAAACGAATTTGAAAAAACATTATTAAACTAATGTTCACTGATGTAGAAAAATGAATATAAAATATGCAGATAATTATGTGTAATAATTTAGAAAACACGCATTCTTATGTTTCTTTTGAGAATATTATTATTTTCTGTAGCGATAAAATAAGTTTTTCAATGATAAATAATGTAAGTTTCATAATAAAAAAATAAATATATATTTCTTTTTATAAAATTAATATAGCTTTATATTTTGATATATTTAATTTTTTAATTTTTGTAAGCCTGTTGCTGATTCACATATGATTATTGCATTTGAAAGTTAAATTAACATATATTCGTTAAATGTGAGTTGTTAACACGCCACTTAATTAGCGTGTTGCAATGTAAATGTACAAACTACGACGGGAGAAACTTTTTCATTAAATTAAGTTTGCTTTTTTTTTATCAATATTATATTTTGTCTAGTAATTAATTTGACTTTTTATGTGTTACAGTCGTATATGCTGTTCATGGATGCTTTCCTACAAAACAACAGGCTTGATCATGTTTCAAGAGTAATGTCTTCACATCCTTCCTATTTGGAACATTTTTTGAAAACTCAAAATTTCATTCTTCGTGGAGACGGACCACTTCCATACGACTATCGAAATCTTATTGCCATTATGGTAAGAAATATTATCTATTATATTAGAAACAAAAATTATTTATAAATTAATAACTAATTGAAAATTAATTAGTTAATTAGCTGATTAAGAAATATTTAAAAATGTGCCAGCACAAGTCATCAAGAGGCGCGAAAAATGATTATTTTTATATTTTATAATTATATAATATTACAAAAATTAAAAGACAAGAAATCGAAAATTTATCCTATATTTTTGCGTTATTTTTGGAAGAGGATTTAATCTATTAAGTTATGAGAAATTGAAAACGTTTGTTTGTCACGAAATGCTTTTTATAAACTTTTCAAGGTAAAATTGTCTGAGAAGCGAATAAAACTTGATCAAGATTGATTAAGAAGTTTATTTTCAGCTACACAAATCGAGTTAATGAACTTTTTTTTCTCTCAATTGATAACTTTTAATGTTAACGAGATTTTGATAATAAAAAAAATAATAATAATTTTATTTAATTTGTAATAAAACTCTTGACAATTTTTATGTTTTAAATTAATTAAATTACTCTTTGTGGTATGAATTTTAATGAAAATTTTACGGGTAAAAATAAAATAATTTTTTTGGTTACTATCGGCGAAGGAAGACTCATTTGTACGTTAGTTTAATCAAAGACATTATCGTCTGTTAAATTTGCGAGAGCAAACATTGAAATGCGATAAATGATAAGATAATCGCATAAACGAAAAGTAAAAACAGCTCTTGTAAAGCAAACAACTTTTCGTTCAAAACTGATACTATTTATATACTCAGATTTACCTTATTATTCAAAATTAGTCTGTTCTTGATGGAAAAATGAGATATTGGTAAAAAAATAAATATTTGTTTGTTTCGTTTTGATTTATTGGTAATAATATCAGGTGTATAATTATAATAATTATGGAAGCTCAACCCTTCGTCATAACCTCAAAATTTAATAGAATTGTCATTTTCACCCAAATTGGTCAAATAATAACTTATCTTTCTCTACAATTTTGTTTGTTGAATTTTGTTAAATAATATTTTTAAAAAATGTAAAAAAAACCAATTTCATTTGTTTAATATTTTTTAAAGGAAATACTGCAATTAAAATAACACATTTTTGATAAATATTTTGTCTTGAACTAAATTTGCCACATTTTGTCGAAATAAAATAAGATTAAAAATCAGTTTTTCTATTTTGAGAAACAAAAATATGGAATTCCATATGACAAAATTACAGACAAAAAATAATTTTTTTAATATCAATGTAGATAAATGAATTTACAATTCGAAGAAAAAATTTTAAATTTATAAAACAAAAATCATATTTTGTAAAAATAATTGAAAAATGACGAATGAAATTAAAAATAAATTAATTAATCAGTAATGAAACTAATTTGATAATGAAGAAAATAATTAAAAAAGAAAAACTTTTATTTGAAAAAATTAAAGAAAAAAATTGAAATTGGCAGAAATTGAATTTAAAATGTATGGGAAAAATGAAAAAATAATGAAAATAATTAGAAATTGAAATTTTCTTTGAAAATGATAAAAATAGATGAAAATTGTAGCAAATAATTGAAATCATAATAGTAAGGAATGGTTTATAATTGAAAAATTTTTTAAATAAATTTTAATTTATTATTTTCAAAGCGTGTATTAATTAAATTTTTAATCAATGAAATTTCAAATGAATTGAAATTTAAAGAATTATAATATATAATTGTAATACGTAATTGTCTTATTATCTTAAATTATCTGCAATTCTTTTAATTATTTCTTCATAAATTTTTATTATTTTCTTCAAATAACAATTATTTTTAATTTTTTATTACATTTATTTTTCAATTATCTTTTGATTAATTTTCCAATTTTTTTTATTATTTATTTCAAATTTTTGTTAATTTTTCAATTTACAATTATTTTCACCATTCTGCAATTATATTCTTTTAATACAAATATATGTTGCACTTTTTTCAATTATTTTTAAAAAACTAAAATTATTTTCTTCAATTTTTTAATTATTTTTATTACTTTGCAAATATTTTCTCGGATTTTTAACTATTTTTAATATTCTTCAATTAAATTCCTAGATTTTTAAATATTTTTCTCAAATTTTAATAATTTCTTCAATTTTTAATTATTATTGTTATCATTTCAAATCAATTTCTTCAAGTTTTAATTATTCTCAAACTACATTCCTTTAATTAAATTCCTAAATTTTCAATTATTTATCTCATTTTTCAATTATTATTTTCAATTTTAATATTCTTTTATCTTTTTGCAATTATTTTGTCCATTTTCAAATTATAGATCTATTAATTATTTTTCAATTAATTTCCTAAATATTCATCTATTATCTCAAATCTAAGTTATTGCATACAGTTTTTATTGTTTTAATCATTCCTCAATTTTTTTTTATTTGCAATTATTTTCACAATTTTTATACTTTTTTGAATATTTGTTGTTATTATTGTTATCATCAATTTAATTATTTTTACTATTTCTAAATTTAATTCTTAAATTTTCAATTATTTATTTCATTTTTCAATTATTATTTTCAATTTTAATATTCTTTTATCTTTTTGCAATTATTTTGTCCATCTTCAAACTATAGATATATTAATTATTTTTCAATTAATATTCTAAATTTCTATTTCTTATCTCAAATATAAGTTAATATGTCCAATTTTTAATGTTTTAATCATTCTTCAATTATTTTTCTCAAACTTTAAATACTTTCGTCAATTTTTAATTATTATTTATTTTTTATTTGTAATGATTTTCACAAATTTTACCTTATTTTGAATATTTGTTGATTAATTTCAAAAAGTTGAATTATTTATCTCAAATTTCGAATAACATTCTTCAATTTTCAATTATTTCTATCATTTTTCAATTATTTTTCACAAATAAAAATTATTTTCTTCAAATTTTATTAATTTTACTACTTTGCAAATATTTTTTCGAATTTTTTACTATTTTCAATATTCTTCATTTAATTTCCTAGATTTTAAAATATTTTTTTCAAATTTTAGTAATTTTCTTCATTTTTCAATTATTATTTTCAATTTTAATATTCTTTTATCTTTTTGCAATTATTTTGTCCATCTTCAAATTATAAATATATTAATTATTTTTCAATTAATATCCTAAATTTCCATTTATTATATCCAATCTAAGTTATTGTGTTTACGTTTTAGTGTTTTAATCATTTTTCAATTATTTTTCTCAAATTTCAATCAAGTTTGTCAATTTTTAATTTTTTTTTTAATTTGTAATAATTTTCACAAATTTTACCTTATTTTGAATATTTGTTGATTAATTTCAAAAAGTTGAATTATTTATCTCAAATTTCGAATAACATTCTTCAATTTTCAATTATTTCTATCATTTTTCAATTATTTTTCACAAATAAAAATTATTTTCTTCAAATTTTATTAATTTTACTACTTTGCAAATATTTTTTCGAATTTTTTACTATTTTCAATATTCTTCATTTAATTTCCTAGATTTTAAAATATTTTTTTCAAATTTTAGTAATTTTCTTCATTTTTCAATTATTATTTTCATTTTTAATATTTTTTTATCTTTTTGCAATTATTTTGTCCATTTTCAAATTATAGATATATTAATTATTTTTCAATTAATATTTTAAATTTGTATTTCTTTTCTCAAATGTAAGTTAATATATCCATTTTTTAATGTTTTTATCATTTTTCAATTATTTTTCTCAAATTTTAAATACTTTCGTCAATTTTTAATTATTATTTATTTTTTATTTGTAATAATTTTCACAAATTTTATATTATTTTGAATATTTGTTGATTCATTCCAAAAAGTTGAATTATTTATCTCAAATTTCCATTATATTCTTAAATTTTCAATTATTTCTATCATTTTTCATTTATTTTTCACAAATAAAAATTATTTTCTTCAAATTTTATTGTTTTTACAACATTGCAAATATTTTCTTGAATTTTTAACTATTTTCAATATTCTTCATTTGATTTCCTAGATTTTAAAATATTTTCCTCAAATTTTAGTAATATTCTTCAATTTTCAATTATCATTGTCATCATTTGCAATCAATTTCTTTAATTTTTAATTAATTTTGACTATTCCTCAATTAAATTCCTAAATTTGAAAATAATTTTCTCATTTTTCAATTATTATTTTCAATTTTAATTTTCATTTATCTTTTTGCAATTATTTTCCCCCACCTTTTAATTAGATACATTAATTATTTTTAATTGATATCCTAAATTTCCATTTATTATCTCAAATCTAAGTTATTGTGTTTACGTTTTAGTGTTTTAATCATTTTTCAATTATTTTTCTCAAATTTCAATCAAGTTTGTCAATTTTTAATTTTTTTTTTTAATTTGTAATAATTTTCAAAAATTTTATATTATTTTGAATATTTGTGGATTAATTGCAAAAATTTGCTCGAAATCAAGTAAATAATAAAAAATAATAAACAATACTAATTTAAAAAAAATCATTTCATTTAATAATGATTTGAAGAGAATTAATTGAATTTGAATAAATCAATGGTAGTTCGATAAATAAATAATTGATTCTCATTAAAATGAAAAGAGAAACTGAAGACTAAAGAGAAAATATTTTGCAGGCTGCTGGAAGGCATCAGTGTAGCTACCTCATTAATCTTCAAAAGTCAGAATTTCTGCATCAAGGAGGCGATCCATCCTGGCTCCAGGGTTTAAGATCGATACCAGGGAAGCTGCAGGATTTGTACGAGATCAACAAAATTCTTGCACACAGGCCTTGGCTACTCAAAAAATCACACATAGAAGTATGTCTGCTTTCTGATTTATGATTCGTATAATTTACAGTCTTGTTTTTCAACTTTGCATTGAATTTATTTAAAACTTATGACTTTCATCCTTCACAACACACTCTGCTCATGCAAAAAGTTATCTTTTTTATCAACACGCATCCATTAATAAAGCCTGCATTGTGATTATGATTTGTTTTTAAAATTAATTGTCACAATATTAATCTCAATTTTAAATTCATTGGAAAAAGGTCATTTAAACTAGATTAATATTATATTAATTTTTTCCCATTTTTAAAGTTACATATTAAAACATAAACTAATAAATGCCAGATTTTTTATTTTAATATTTTTTATTTAATTTACTTCGAAAAATTCATTAACATTAAAGAAAAAACATAAAATGTTAAATAATTATTAATTGACAACAAATGTTTGCTAAACTTAATTTTTTCTGAAAAATTTACAACTGGATCTTTCTAAATTTGGTGAGATTAATTTTAATAACAGTTTTATTTGATGGGAACAGTAATTTTTTAGTTTGAGGTTATGTCAATAAAGAGAACCTTCTTAATAATTTTTTGATATTCGAGTGGAATTGATTGGAATGAATAAAAAAAAAATCGTAATCAGAATTTTAAATGAATTTATTGACATTTGGATTAATTTAAGTTTTAACCAATTGTTATTTAAATAAATTGAACTTTAAATTGATTAAAATCAGAATTAATTTAAATTCTAATTATAATTGGAAATGTGATTTTACTCGGCTAACAGAAATTTAATTTGTTTTCGAAATGGAGATGAAATGAAATTTGATTTGATTGCTAACAAAGACATTAATTAATTAATTGTATCAAATGAAAATTCGGATTTATTTAAATTCTATTGAAAAAAAAATATATAAAAAATAAAAATTCGTCTTTATTAAAAATTAGATTCCTACACCTTTTCGAATATTTTTTCCTATTTAATTTAAATTTTGTGTTCTTTTAAAATTGTTGAATTTAAAAAAATATATATTTTCATTTTTGAATATCTTTTTAGCAGGTATTTTAAATATTTTTTTTTATCATTCAGAACTTTTTTTAATCTTTGAAACATTTCATTTGTAGGTCTATAAATAGATAAACAAACATTCTGGAAAATAAATTTATCTTTAATTTTACGGTATTTTAAGATTCATTCTCATTGAAAGAGTTGTTTTATTTCATTTCTTCATTTTTTGAATAATTTGCAGAACTTTTATTTTACTTTAAAATAATTTTTTTATTTCTTTTGAATAACTTTTATTAATCCTGTCAGTTTTTCGTATTTGATTTTTATTTGAGTTTTTATTCAAAGTTATTCTATTATTAATTAAAACTTTTTTAATAGTGTTTTCCAGCTTTTGCACAGTTTTACCATTTAATTTATTAAAACTTTAATTGGTAAAATCACTCGTTAATTGGAGTTTTAATCGACTATCTTAAAAAAAATCCCATCTTTTTTTTTTTTTTTTTTTTTAAGTTTAACAAAAAAAAATATAATTCGATGTCTGTAGTTTAATTAAAAAACTAGTTTTCAATTTTAATTTCATTGAAGTTTCACTGTTGCAAAATTGCAGATTGGCAATTGAGTTATGAATAAAAAGTGTAATTTAATTAATTATCGTGTTAAGAAATTGATGAAAATTGGAAATAAAAGCTTGAAATTAAATGTTCTTGCAGCTATTATTGATTAATAAAAAATAATTGTTTTTTAACAGAAATTAACGAAAGGCGCCGATAATTGGTCGTTAGCAGAAGTTGTCCACGCGATAGTTCTTCTGGCTCACTTCCATTCCCTGTCGTCCTTTGTCTTCTCCTGTGGAATTAACGAGGAGCTGGACAACGTAGCGGGTTATCATTACAAGGAGAATGTCCAAGACAATAGCATTAAAGTACAACCTGTCAAAGATAAGATTTCTAGTAGTCCCAAGAAAATTCTCAATGGCAGTGGCAAGACTGGTAAGATAAATCTTTCATCTTCTTCTTAAAAAGAAAAAAACAAACAAACAAAAAATACTTTTACTTTATTTAAAGAAAATTCTTCAAAAAAAACTATTTGAAATCATCTCCGAATCATGAATCTAAAAAAATTGGCAGTTGTTCTTAAACAAATAGATTAAACAATTTTATAGAAATTCCACAAGCCTTGAATATGTCTCAGAATTTATTACAATTAAATTTACCTTCATCTGCAACGAAAACCATCTTTTGTAGACATAATTATTTTTAAACAAATAGACAAACAATTTTTTTTAAATCTGCATCAAAAAACACCCTTTAAAATCATCTCTTAATCATAAATCTAAAAAAATTGACAACTATTCTTAAAAAAATAGAGTAAAAGATTTTATAGAAAATTCACAAGCTTTGAAAATCTTTTAGAATTTATTCCAATTCAACTTATCTTCATCTGCATCAAGAACTATCTTTCATAATCATGTTTAAACAAACAGGGTGTCTACTAACCAGGAAAACCGGGAAAACTGGGAAATAACCGGGAATTTAAATTGACCGGGAAAAACCGGGAATTTTCCGTCAAACCGGGAATTTTTTTCTGGGATAATAAATTTTTTTCAATTTTCAATTATTTTCTTCAATTTTCAATTACTTTCTACAATTCTCAATTATTTTCTTCCATTTGGAATTATTTTCATTAATTTAAAATTATTTCTTCATTTCTCAATTATTTTCTTCGATTTTATACTATTTTCTTCAATTGCCAATTATGTACTTCAATTTTCAATTATTTTCATCAATTTCTAATTAATTTATTCAATTGTGATATATTTTTTACGATTTTCAATTATTTTAATCAATTTTTAATTATTTTATTCAACTATAAATTATTTTTTTTGAATTGCCAATTATTTGATTCAATTTTCAGTTATTTTCTTCAATTTTTAATTATTTTCATCAGATCTCAACTATTTCCTTCAATTTTTAATTATTTAATTTAATATTCAATAATTCTCGACTTTCTTCAACTATTTTTTTAATTATCATTTATTTATTTCACATCTCAATGACTCCTCCATTTTTCAATTATTTTCTTCTATAATCAATAATTCTCGGCTTTTTTCAATATTTTTCTCAATTATCAATTATGTTTTTGAAACTTGAATTCAATTCATTAATTATTATTCCACGATTTTCATAAAATCACATTTTCTTCAATTCCAAATTATTTTCTACAATTTTTAATTAATTTCTTCAAATTACAATTACATTCTTAATTTTTTATTGTTTTTTTCAAATTCTATAATTCCTGGGTTGTTCAATTTATTTTTTCTTTAATTATCACTTATTTTCTTCTACTTTGAATCCCATAGTTCCATTCTTGAATTATTTTCTTTAATTCTCAATTATAATTTTCGACATTTAATTCCATTATTTAATTTTCAATTTTTTTTTAATATTCAATAACTCTAGGCTTTTTACAATGATTTTTTTTAAATTCTCAATTATTTTCTTCAAATTCTAATTTTTTTCTTAAATTCCGATTTTTTTCTTAAATTTCAATTATTTTTTCAAATGTCTTTCAGTTTCTTAATTTCTTTCAATTTTTAATTTCTTCTCAATTTTCTTCAATATTTAACAATTCTCAGCTTCTTTAAATTATGTTTTTCTTTCAATTTTTATTTAAATTGAGAATTTTTAAATTATTTTCATCAATTCGCAATTATTTCCGTCGATTTCTAAATTTTTCTGCTGTTTCCAAATATTGTATTTAATTTTTAAGTACTTTCTTCCATTTTTAATTATTTTCTTTAATTTTCAATATTTTCTTGAATTTTTAATTATTTTGTTCAATTTTCAATTGTTTGTTTCAATATTCAGTAATCTCGACTTTTTTCAATTTTTTTTTCAATTATCAGTTATTTATTTGATGTTTCAAAACCTCCTTCAATTTTCAATAATTTTCTTCTATTTTCAATTTAATTGTTCAATTGTTCAATTATTTTTTTCAATTCTCAATCAATTTCTTTAAATAACAATTTTATTCTTCAATTTTTAATTTTTTCTTCAATATTAAATAATTCCTGTCATTTTCCATTATTTTTTTTTAATTATAAATTATTTTCTTCTTTTCTTAATCCAATTGTTCAGTAATTTTCTTTAATTTTCGATTATTGTATTCGAATTTCAATTTTATTTCTCAATTTTCAATTGTTTTTTTTTTCTATTATTCAATAATTCTGTGTTTTTCTTCTGATTTCAATTTGATTATTTAATTTTCAATTTATTTCTTCAATTTTGAGTTATTAACTTAAATTTTGAATTATTTTTTTTGATTTTCTATCTAGTTGACCAATTTTTAATTACATTCTTTGAATTTAATAACCATTGTTCAATTTTTTCAATTATTGTTCAATTGTAGATTAATATTTACTTTTTTTTTTTAATTTTGTTTCTAATTGTCAAATATCTTTGTCATTGTTCAATTATTTCTTTCCATTATTAATTATATCTTTTCATTATTAATTGTTTCTTTTAATTCTTAATTATTATTTTTTGTAAAGTTTAATATTTAATTCTTATTAACTGTTATATTCATTTTTTGTAGCCATTTGTAGGTCTATTTATACTTAAAATAAATTTTAAGTTAACAAGAGAAAAAACCGGGAAAAACCGGGAAATGACCGGGGATTTTGTGGGAGGAAATTAGTAGACACCCTGACAAATAGACAAACAATTTTTTTTAGAATATTTATGAGCATTGAGAATCTTTTAGGATTTATTCTAATTAAACTTACAACTTTCAGGATCAAACACCGTCCTTTGAAATCATCTCTGAATCATGAATCTAAAAAAATTGGCAATTATTCTTAAACAAATAGATTAAACAATTTTATAGAGAATTCGCAAGGCTTGGAAACTTTTCAGAATTTATTCCAATTAAACTTACCTCCATCTGCATCAAAAACTACACTTTATAATCATCCCCTGCCTAATCATGAATCCTAATACTTGACAACTATTCTTAAACAAATATACTGAATTTTTTTAGAAAATTCACAAGCGTTGAAAATCACTCAGAATATGTTCCTATCAATTTTACCTTCATCTGCATCAAAGAAAAAACCGTTATAATCAACCCCTAATTTTGAATCCTAAACATTGACAATTATTCTTAAACAAATAGTCTAAACAAATTTTTGGAAAATTCAAAAGTCTTGAAAATCTCTTAGCAAATTTTGCTATGAAACTTACCCCCATCAGCATAAAAACCAACACTCCCATTTCATCCCAATGAATCCAAGAAATTGAATACTCGTGCTTCAAAAAATTGTTTAGTCTATTTGTTTATCAGTAATTGTCAATATTTTTCGATTCATGATTAGGGGATGATTATAAAGTGTGGTTTTCGATGCAGTTGACTGTCAGTATGATAGAAATATATTCAAAAAAAAATTCTAAGGCTTGTGAGTTATCTAAAAACTTTGTTAGTCTATTTGTTTAAAAAACTATTTTGTTTGAAAATTGTTTCGATTCATGATTAGGAGATGATTGTTAAAACTTTAAGACTGGATTTCAATGGAGATGAATGTAACTTTGATAAGAATATATATTCTAAGAGATTTTCAAGGCTTGTGAATTCTCTGTACAATTTTTTAATATATTTGTTTAAGAATAATTGTCAATTTTTTTGGATTCATGATTAGGAAATGATTGTAAAGACCGGTTTTCATTGCAGATGAAGGTACATTTGATAACAATATATTCTGAAAGTGTTTCAAGGTTTGTGAATTCCCCAAAAATTTGTTTAATCTATTTGTTTAAAGAAAATTGTAAATTTTTGGGATTCGTGATTAAGGATGATTATAAAAGATGGTTTTCAATGCTAATAAAGGTAAAATTGATACAGATTTTTTGTGAAAGACTTTAAAAGCTCGTCAATTCTGTAAAAAAAAATTTAAATCCATTTGTTTAAGAGTAATTACTTGTTAATCTTTGTAGATTCACGATTAAGGGATGATTTTAAATTATTTTTTTAAGCTAATTGGTGTAAGTTTGATTAGAATATCTTCTTAGAGATTTTCAACGCTTGCTAATTCTCTGAAAATTCTTTTGGTCTATTTGTTTCAGGAAAATTGTCCATTTTTCTTTTATCAGGTTTTGACAAAAATTTGAATCTATAATAAAGCATTTTATTTTCAAAATTTAAATGCGCATAGGGGTGAAATTTGTAAAGAATACAGAAGCAATTTTATCTTGTTAGTAAATGTATGTTTTTTTTTTTTGCAGAAAACATCCCATCGCCGCCTTCTTCGCCTAGTATAGTAGGAGAGCAGGAAGTCGGTGTAGAGACCCTTATGGAACGAATGAAACGACTTTCGGAAAAGTCGGAATCTTATCAAATTACCCAAGAAGAATTGTCAAAACGATTCGAAACTGTGGAAACGCAATCGGCCGAGTTAGCATCAGCCCCTCAGAGAAGTTCCATTTTAGACTCCGACATTGGCCTGTTTATCGACGATCCTACCTTCATTTATCAGGATTTTGCCAAGGTTAGTCAATTATTCAATTTGTAGAAAATTTGCAAAAGGAATTTAATTTGAGACAAGTTTTAAAACCATTTTATTTAATCTTAATTGATAAATAACTTTTTTTTTTTCATAAAAAAACAATTCTGTTCTTTAAATCCTCTAATTTTTTACAAAGTAGTTTTTGTCATTTACACTTTTTATGTACTTTACTCATTGTTTGTCAATTCTTTTTATTCTTGCCTATTTTCAATTATCTATGTTTAAAAATCATTTTAGATTTTTAACGTTATTGCTTGCTTTTTATAATTTTTCTTTTTTTTCGAAGAGGGTAGAGATTGCTTTTTTTTTAATTTTCTAATTTATTTTTACATTTGTACCTCTTTTTATTTCTTTTGCTGTTGTTTTTTTTTTATGTAAATTTTTCTATATTCTTCTATTTTTCCATTTTCTTATTTTTTGGTACATTTTCCCACATTTCCTAATTTTGAAGTATTTTCTGTGTTCTTATCATTTTTTTCTTAATTTATTTGTTTCTTTGTGAAGATTTGAACCGTCTTTTTGTTAACAGATTATTTAAAATTTTTTTTGTTAAAATTATCACTCGTTTCATTTTTGCAATTATTTTTCAAATTTTTGAACTAATTTTATTTGTACCTTTTTAAACATTTTCTCCTTTTTTCTCAATTTTCATTCTTTATCTCATTTTCTCTGAAAATTTTCAAACTTTATTTTTATAATTATAACTCTTTTTTCAAATTCTCTATTGATGATCAAACTTTTAAAATTATTTCAAATATTTTTTTTCCATTCCCAGAAACGGCCAAAGTCGGAATTAATATGTAAATTTGATCTTCTGATAAATTTCTCATTTTGTCATAAATTGTTCTACTTTTTAAAAATATTATTTCTTTCATTAAAATTGTTTAATTTCTTTTTATTTAATTTTTTGTTTTAAATTCATTTATTGTTTTTCCCTTAATTTGTAAAACAATTTTTTTCAAAGTTTTTTCTCATTAGTCACATTTTAATGTTTCCTCATGAATTTGTTTTATTATTTTTTTCTTAATTTGAAAGAAAACACATGGTTAAATATTTCAATTTGTAGAATAAATTTTCTTTTTATTCTTTTGTAGTTTTAATACTAATTTTTAAAAATTTACTATTTTTCGTATATTATCTTGATTTAAAACAAAAACTTTTTTTCTTAAACTTTCTCATATTGTCAGATATTATTACCGTATTTCTAATTTTTTCGCCTATTTTCATAATAACTTTTTTATTCTTTTTTATTTTTAAAAATTAATTTTTTGTAGGTTTTTCATTATCTTTTTACATTTTTCTTTAAATTATTATCCTTAACTTTCTTACATATTTTTCCATTTACAATAATATGTTTTTATTTCTTTCAATATTTCTGATGTTTTTTTTTTTTAGATTTTTTTCTTATTTTTTATCTTGTTTATTATTAATTGTTGAACATTTTCTTTTTCAGCGAGGACAACTTAATGACATACCGACGTTTCGAGTACAAGATTATTCTTGGGACGATCATGGTTACTCTTTAGTTAACAGGCTTTACAATGACGTAGGCAATCTCCTGGATGATAAGTTTAAGACGGCCTACAATCTCACGTATTATACTATGGGCACGCACAACAAGGTAGACACATCGCGTTTCAGGCGAGCTATTTGGAATTATATCCAATGCATGTTTGGAATCAGACATGACGACTATGACTATAACGAAGTAAATCAACTCCTTGAACGGAGCTTGAAAACTTTCATCAAGGTTGCCGTTTGCTATCCAGAACGCGTCACGAAAAGGGATTATGATCGCGTGATGAGGGAGTTCAAACACAGTGAAAAGGTGAGTCGACGTTGTTTCGAATCATCAGACATCCTTTTATGTGTCGACAATAACTAAATATTTTCTTTTACTAGAACAAACCTGAATGTTTGCACAACTTTACACGAAATGTTTGATTATGAAGCTTAGAGCTTTGTTTCTCAACTTGTAGTTTTGAAAATTCATCATTAAGAAATTATATTGTCAAAATAACAATATATACAGGGATCACAGTTCCCCGTCCCCATTATCCCCTTTTCACCTTCGATTCCTTTAAAAAAAAATTCTAACCCTTTCTCCTCATTTTCCTTTTTTAAGAAAAAAAATTTCCTAAAATTTCTATAAAATCCAGATTTTTTTCCCTTTTCCTCTTATTTTCCCTTTTTTAAAAACAAAAATCACCTGAAACACCTATAAAATCAACATTTTTTCCTCTTTTCCTTTATTTTTCTAACCTTAAAAAAATCTCCTAAAACACCTATAAAATCAAGATTTTTCTCCCCTTTTTTTAAAAAAAAAAATCACATAGAACACTTATAAAATCAAGATTTTTCATGATGGCGAAGTGCGCAGTGCTTCTAACAAACGAACAAATAAAATAAATTTAAAAAATATATTTTTAGAACTTTTACGGTCAAATAACGCTCTTAAATTTTTTTTTTAATTCTATTATATATTTGCTAATTTAATGAATAATTAATAATATTTAACCATACAATTACAAGTAGAATACGATTTTTTTTTCTTTTCTCAGAAACGTTGCGCACTTCAGCATCGTGATTTTTCTCCCCTTTTTTTTTAAAAAAAAAAGAATTTAGAACACCTATAAAATTTCTCCCCTTTTCCCCTTTTTTCACTTTTTTAAAAAAAAACACCTAAAACACTTACAAAATCAAGATTTTTCTCCCCTTTACCCCTCATTTTCCCTTTTTTTTTTAAAAAAAAACCACCTAAAACACCTACAAAATCAAGATTATTCTCTCCTTTTCTCTTTATATTCCCTTTTAAAAAAATCACCTAAAACACCTATAAAATCAAGATTTTTCTCCCCTTTTCCCCTTTTTTTAAAAAAAAATACCCAAAACATCTATAAAATCAATATTTTCTTCCCTTTTCTCTCTTTTCCCCTTTTTACCTCTTTTTTTTAAAAAAAAATTACCTTAAACACCTATAAAAAGAAGATTTTTCTTCCCTTTTCCATTTATTTTCCCTTTTTTATTTTTTTCCCTATTTATTTATTTATTTTAAAAAAAATCACGTAAAAGACCTGAAAAATCAAGATTTTTCTCCCCTTTAACCCTCATTTTCCCTTTTTTAGAAAAAAATACCTAAAACACCTATAAAATCAAGATTTTTTCCCCTTTACCCCTCTATTTCCCTTTTAACCTTTTTTTTAAAAAAAAATTACTTAGAACACCTATAAAATCAAGATATTTCTCCCCTTATTTTACTTTTTTAAAAAAAAATTACCTTAAACACCTATAAAATCAAGCTTTTCCCCCTCTTTTTCTTTTTTACCCCCTTTAAAAAAATCACCTTAAACACCTATAAAATTAAGATATTTCTGCATTTTTCTCCCTTTCCCCTCATTTTCTCTTTTTTAAAAACAAAATTATCTCAAGCACCTATAAAATCAAGATTATTATTCCCTATTCTGCTTAATTTCCTTTTTTTCTAAAACAAAAAAAATTTCCTAAAACTCCTATTAAATCAAAAAGTTTCTACCGTTTTCCCCCATTTTTCCCCTGTTAAATATATCATTTAAAACACCTATAAAAACACGATTTTTCTTCCCTTTTCCCCTTATTATCCGTTTTTTCTTAAACTCACCTTAAACACTTATAAAATAAGGATTTTTTTTTCTTTTCCTCTTATCCTCTTTTTTAAATAAAACAAAAAATTTCTAAAACACCTATAAAATCAAAAATTTTCTACCGTTTTCCCTTTTTTCCCCCTTTTTTCAAAAAAATAATCATCTAAATCACCTATAAAATCAAGATTTTTCTTCCCTTTTTTCCTTTTTTAAAAAAACATCACCTAAAACACCTTTAAAATCAAGACTTTTCTCCCCTTTTCCTTTCATTTTCCCTTTAAAAAAAATCACCTGAAATACTTATAAAATGAAGATTTTCTACCCTTTTACCCTCATATTACTTTTTTTTTTTTTTAATAAAACTTCTAAAACACCTATAAAATCAAGATTATTCTTCCATTTTACCCTTAATTTTTTTTTTAAACAAAAGAAATTTCCTAAAACTCCTATAAAATCAAAATTTTTCTACCGTTTTCCCTTTTTTCCCAATTTTTTCAAAAAAAAATAATCTACTAAATCACCTATAACATTAGGATTTTTCTTCCCTTTTCCCCTTATTTTCCCTTTTTTTAAAAAAAATATTACCTAAAACACCTATAAAATCAAAATATTTTTCTCCCCTTTTCCCTTTATTTTCCCTTTAAAAAAAATCACCATAACACCTATGAAATAAAGATTTTCTACCCTTTTACTTTTATTTTACTTTTTTTTTTCTTTAAAAAAGAAATCTCCTAAAACTCCTATAAAATAAAACTTTTTTTCCCCTTTTCCCCTTTTTATACCTTTTGACCTTTCTTTTTATATGTCTCTGTTTTTTCTACCTTTCATATTTTATCTATTACATTTTAAGAACGTTCATTCGTTCAATCGGTTCTTATTTAACGGACCATTATAGTCCAAATCTTTTTAATTTCATTTCTTCTTATATGGGTCATCCATAAAGAATGTTCCACTATTAGGGGCCGGGGGGGGGGGGGGGGAGAAAAATACAACCATTTGTAACAAGGGGGTGGAGGGGGGTAGTTTAAATTTAGAACATTCGTATTTTTATGTATAAATCTGTAAATTTAGTATAAAATATATTTTTATAATCTTGTTAATTGTTACTAATGCAAAATATAAACAATAAATAAAAAGAATTTGATTTAATTAATGTATAAGAAAAAAAAATTGTTTTTTGAGGGGGATATAAATAATTTTTTAACGTTCCATTTAGGGGGGGGGGGTTCATTTGCAATCAAGTGCAACATAGAGGGGATTGGGGGTCAAAACCCCTAAAATTGTTGAAACATTCTTTATGGATCACGCCTATAATTTGGTTTATAAATAATAATTTATAGTTGAAATCATTACACAAACGAATTTTGTTGAAAAATTTTTTCCCGTTGAGAACTTAAGGAGGTTCTCTCCATTTACATAACCTCAAACTGGAAAAGTCGTTTTTCACCCCAAATAAAAATATTATTCAAATTAATTTCACCAAATTTTAAAAGATTCAATTGTATATTTTACAGAAAAAATTAGTTTGAGTTAAAATTTGTTGTTAAATAACAATTATTTAACATTTTATGTTTTTTCTTTAAATTTAATTAACAACTGCAATTTTCATTCAATTCTGACAAATAATAGCTCATTTTCTCGTTGAAACATTCTCTACAATTTTCTTCGTTAGGCTTTGTTAAATAATATTCTGTTTAAAAATACGTAAAGAACAAATTTCCGATGTTTAATAATTTTTAAACAAAATATTATTTAACAAATCCCCACCAGATAAAATTGTAGAAAATGTTTTGACGAGAAAAATTAGCTATTATTTGTCAGAATTGGATAAAAATTGCAGTTTGTTTATTGAATTTAAAGAAAAAACGTAAAATGTTAAATAATTATTATTTGACAACAAATTTTAGAGCAACATAATTTTTTGTGGAAAATGTACAACTGGATTTTTCAAAATTTGATGAAATTGATTTTAATACTAGTTTTATTTGATGGGAAAAGTCATTTTTTAGTTTGAGGTTATGTCAATGAAGAGAACCTCCTTAAAGCTATTAAAATTTCTGCTTCCTGGTTATAAAAAAAAAAAAATTATTTTATTTAATAATTCTTTCAAACTTGTGTTTTTAAAATACAATTTTCAAGATTCATAAAATGGTCAGGAAATGATTTTCCAAGATTTATTTTGCTTCTTTTATTGGTTTAAACGTTTGACGAAAAAGAATCAAAATTGAACAATAGCTGCTTTTATGAGTTGTTTTTTTTTCAACACTTTTCGAATAATCTAAACGGAAGTTAGAATTTAAAAAATATAAATTACACAAAAAAATAAAATTTTACATAAAACATTTTTCTTTCTTAAAATGTAAGTTGTGCACTGTTTGATGACTAATTTTTTGTTTTCTTTTCCAGGTCCACGTGAATTTGATGATTCTGGAAGCACGTATGCAGGCCGAATTGCTGTACGCCTTGCGAGCAGTGATGCGATATATGACATAATTTGTAAAACGATAATCAGCCAATCGATTTGCCAACACTTTTTGCGTGCAATTTGGCAAGATTTATGAATATTTGTTGTAAGACTTGAGAGAAAGCAGCCAATTAAAGGCACAAGCAAGTGCTAGTCTTACATCTTTGAACTTGGATGTGATTCAGTCGTAAGTTTTATTACTGTATGAATCGAAAAGATAGCTTTATCAAGAAAAAAAAAAAGAAATAAAAAGAAAAGATATTTACGATAAAATGTGGATATAAAAAAAAAAGAAAGAGGATTTATAAACAGCGCTAAATGTTATCTAGGAAAGCTTGAAATTCCACGCTGATCCGTTTTATTTATTTGTATTTTACTTTGAAGAGTCTTTTTTTTTCATTGCGCTTCTTTCTTAATTGTTTTTATGCTTTTAAAGCGCAAACACTTTTGAGCAACTTTTTTTTTTAAATAATATGTGAAAACTCTTGGAACTAGATAATGAAATGCTTTTCCTTTTCAAGATTAGTTTTCATCTCTTTTAACAAATTAAGTGCTTAATTGTGACGTTAGTTTCAAAAATTGGCTCTGATTGCAATTTTTGAACTTAATTTTTTTTTTAAGAAAAAGTATTTAAAGCTAATGTTTAAATGTCACAATTAAGAACGCTTTTAGTTTTAATACATATCCACTTTTAAAAGGCTCTATGAGCCAAAGAGAACCAGATGTACATAGTTTTTTGTTTTTTTTTTACAAAAGATTTCAGTCTGGATTTCTTTTACTTTTGTGATTTTTCCTAGATTCGTTTTTTTTTTTATTAAAATAGATTTTGTCATGAGAGTTTTAACCGTAAAACTGAGTTAAATATTGCTAAATTAATTGATGAATTAATTAAAACTAAAAAATGAATCTGCTATTAAAATGTTAAATACTAAATATTTGTCGAACAAAAACTTGCGGTGTAAAACAAAAGAAAAAGCAAAAAAAAAAAAGAATGTGACACCGTGACGGAAATGTATACTTTTGCGACTAATTCTTCATTTATTTTAGAACCACGATGTAAGTGTCTTTTTATGATAATTATCAAACTGATTTGCTGGTTAAAAAACCACTTTTTTCCGATTTTTAAATCAATGAAAAGGCACTAATTTTACTCGATTTTACCCGAGTCTTCACATCGTTAATTCACTCATTCTTAATTAGGTTTAATTGTTTTTAAAAATTGTCTTTTCTATCCAAGACGAGATTCAGAAGCTTTACGATATTTTTCTATTGGTATTTAATGATAATTGTAAATCGATATTTAAAAATTATAAATTATAAATTGATACGAAAATTTTACGATGTGAGGAGTCGATTTAAATTTTGCGTACTTGTAAATGAAGATGTACAAAGAGATGAAGAGAAACGAAGATAAAAAGGATGCTGATTGTTCGAAATATTAAGAAAAAAAAAAAAAATAAAGAGAGAGGGAGAGAAGGAAATGAAAATTAAATCGTTTTGTAATTTTCTCTTTCTTTATTTTTTTGTTTGCTACTAATATTTTTCGCTCTTTCATGTTAGTTTTGCATCGCTGGTAATTTTATAATCGTGTCATCGTCCCTCATTGTTACTCTGCTAAAACCTGCGGAGATTTCGCAGGCGATATTTTTAAGTTACAAAGACGGAATTGTGCGACCCTTGAAAATTGTGCTCGCCTCTCCGTGCAGCGATCTCAGTTAGAGTGCGAATTTCGAGGGATGAGGCACAAAACTGCACGTAAAATATTATAATTTTTTTTTAATTTTTTTTTTTTATACTGACATGCGAAAGCAATCAGAGAAGGACGAAATATTTATTTAGTAATGTAGCAACACGTAGGTTTATAATTTTTACATTTCTTCAAATTGCACACAATGCTTGTTTTTTTCTTTTCGCTTTCCAAACTGTGAAGAGAGAGAGAGAGAGAGAGAGAGAGAGAGTCTATTAAATGAAAGATCCGAGTTCCGTGAATTGTTTGCGATTTTTGTGAGAATTATGTCGTCGGTGCAGCAAACATTTCTGGACAGTGTAGAGAGCGCAAAGAAAGTTTCTGAAACTGCGAGTATTTTTTTAAGAATTACCATTTAAGACTTTAATATGGCTATACATTGTTATTTTTTTTAGTTGGCTTTGTCTATGAAGAAGCGAAAAAAACAGTATGACATTTTTTTTTTTTGTAAATATCGTGGGTCTGAGTGAGGAATTTTTTTCGGTTTTTTTTTTTCGAAGATTATTATTGTAAAAAAAGAAAAAGAAAAGAAACGAGTTTGAAATTTGTTATCGAAACGAGCAGTTGATTTCATTAGAAAATATAATATCAAGTAATCGTGTGGTTGAAATAAATAGGCAAACTTAACGTTTTATAAATTGAAGAATTATCGGTGTATTTTGTATTAAAAAAGAGAGAAAAAAAGAAAAAAAAATAGCACTTGAGCGTCCGATTTTACGTGTTTCATTACTTGTTTCTTTGTTTTTTTTTGTGCGTTATTTCAAATCATGAAATAACTGACAATGCTGTGAGGCAAGGGGAGAAATTTTTTTTTTTTATCGAGCTGGCGACTCGAAGAAAATAGTCAAAAAAGTAAAAACTAAATAATGGAGGTGGACGACAAAAGTATTTTACAGCGAGCCAATCATTTCCGCTTTATAACTAGAATATTTCAATTTATTGCGACTGTCGATCGATGTCATCTCTATCAGTTGTCCACCTTCAACAGTCACAAAAAACATATAAATAATCTATCTATATATGCCACCGCATCAAGAATGATCGTGTGATAATTCAAGTGATTTGACTTGGCCCTTCTGAGTTAGAGGAGGACGCAACAATCTGATAAAAGTCACCTGAACTCTAATTAATTTGTGAGCAAACTGCCTGAGAGTATTTTTTTTGTATTTTAGATTTAATTGGATATATTTAAACTTAGCATTCCAATTGGTTTTGTGAGTTTCTTGATTTGGTTAAGTTAAGTTTAAATTAACATTGTTATTAATGCCATAATTAACACGATATTGTTATTAGTCTCAAGTTACTTTAGTCTTAGAATTTGTGATTTATTTTTGGAAATTAAAAACAATTTGATCTCGAAACTCAAGGCTGTTTGACTCCAATTATTGGAAATGTGAGACTTATTGTAAAAAGAAGGGCCGTATGTGATGTGATTTCTTTTATATCGTAAACGAATAATGAATACTAAGAAATGTTATAGTTTCATATAATAAGTGATATGTTATTTGTCATTTATTTTATCCCTTAATAAATGATGTTATACAAAATATAATGTGTTTTTATTGTTTCAAGCTATTTTGTCGACTTTTTTTTTTTAAAATAAGGTTTAAATTTATTGGTAAATAATTTTCATTTTATTTCATTCATCAATCATTCTGTTAAAATAATAGAATACCTATTACATTGTTTTGAAAATTTAATTAATACTTAATTGCTATTAATAGCATTACAGTGTCTTTTTTGTTAATCTTTGGTTTAAAAAAAAAGGATACAGATTTTTCTGGAAAAATTCATTGGCTGATCCAATTCGCAGCAACCAATGAAAATGTTAGTTAGTTTTGATTGGTTGACAAGTTAAAATAAGTGAGACTTCGAACTGTTAAAATAAATAAGAAAAAAATTGAATCAATTAAAAAAAAAAATGAAAAAAGTAATTTAAAAAATCATAGAAATATTTTAAAAATAAAGAAAATAATTTAAATTTGAGAAAATTACTTGAAAATCTTAAAAATAAATCAAAAACAATTGAATCATGAAAAATTAGGAAAAAGTAGGAAAAATAATTGAAAGTTGAAACAAAAAACTATTGAAAATTAAGATGAACAATATAAAATTGAAAAAAATAATTAAAATTTGTGAAAATAATTGAAAAAATTCCATAATATATTTTAAATAAAGGAAAGTTAAAGAAAATCTCAGAAAAATACTTAAAACTTTCAGAAGTTCATTGAAAAAAAAAAAAAAAAACATTAATAATTAGAGAAAATAAATGAAACAAGATAAACATAATTTAAAATTGAAGAGAATAATTTTTAATTGAACAGAAATAATTAAAAACTTTTTGGAAGTTACGAAAAAAAACAAAAGTACTTGAAAACTGAAGAAAATAATATAAAAAATTGAATAAAACATAATTGAAAATTGAATGAGATAATTGAAATCTGTGATAAATAGTTTAAAATTTTGGAAATTATAAAAGAAATAAAAAAAATTGAAAATTGAAGGATATAAATTTTGGAAAATAATTGAAAAATAATTTTACAATTTGAAACTTTTGAAGAAAATAATTGAAATATAACAATGATAAGTTGTAAAAAATAAGTTTGTAAACTTTAAAGTATTTTTGCAATTTTTTAATTCAATTTTCTCAAATATGAGTTATTTTCTTCAGTCTTTAAATTATTGTCATAAATATTTAAATTTTTTACACAAGTTTTCATTTATTTTTGTTATTTTTCAATTATTTTCTAAAAATTTCAATTGTGTTCTTCAATCATTAAATTATTGGCAGGAATGTTTAAATTATCTAGACAAGTTTCAATTTACTTTTGTTATTTTTCAATTATTTTCTTTAATTATCAATTACTTTTGTCATTATTCAAGTAGTTTTGTCCTTTTCTTCATTTCTTTTCTTCATATTTCTATTATTTTTGTCATTTTAGAATTTGTATTTTCTAAAAATTCCAATTATTTTATTTATTTCTTTTTATTGTCAGAAATTTTTAATTTTCTTACACCAGTTTTCAATTATTTTGTTTCCAATTTTAAGCATTTACTTCATTTTTTTATTATTGTCAAGAATTTGTCAAGAATTATTACACCAGCTTTCAATTATAAATGTCATTATTTAATTAGCTTCTTAAAATTTCAATTGTTTCGTCAATTTTTCAAGTATTGTCTTTAAATATTAAAATTTTTACACCGGGTGCCAATTATTTTTGTCGTTTCCCAATTATTTTTTTAAATTACAATTATTTTTGTTAATTTTCAAATAGTTTTGACATTTTGGAAATATTTTTTTTAAATGACATTTTTTTCAATCGATTTATTATTAAAATAAACAACCACCTATATATATTTTATTAATATATATATTAATAATAATATAATAATAATAATAATAATAATAATGCTCGATATCTCTGTGGTAAATGGTAACGTCCGTTACCGAATATCACAGAATTGCCTGACCGGTTAGGTCAGGTAAGATGCCCTCTTCCGAACACCAAGGAAATATTTGGTCCACTTGACCAAGTGTTTGAGTGGCATCTAAGATGGGGTTTCTGACATCTCAATCGAGCGCCTCCCCAGGTGGCGGATAGGGGAAATCCTCCCAGATATGGGTGGAACCGGGCAATTCAAATACCCGGGGCGGACCAACGTCAGATAGGGGTGGGCACCCGATATAATTGTCGACTTTGTGTTAGGCTAACCACTCACACAGAGTTTTTTGCGGTTACGACCACAGTAACGGGCAGCGCCACCCACAATGGGTCTCTCTCGGATGGAGACCAGGGTTCAGTTGGGAGTGGCAATAGGATAGAACCCAGGCAACGACCAGGCTTCGACCAGGGACAAACTCGTACACGTTTAAAATGGACGGACCAACTTCGAAGGGACATCTTAGACTGTTGGCGACAGAGCTCTCCGGACCGAAGAGGTTACATGTTGCGGCTTCATGAGCGATGGAGCAATATGCATCCCCAATACGCACAAATGAAACCTCAGTACTTACGAGATCAGGTATCCTTTTTGCGAAGGAAAGGCCATGAAGTTCTTCAAGAAGAACCCTCTGAGAACATACCATCAGTTCTCACAACAACACCTTTGCAGACAGTTGAGTATGTAAACATAAGAGCAAGGGAAACCAAAATCCATCTTAAGGTTTCCATTAAAATGGACAAAATGGCTGAAGCGAATAGAGAACTTTCATTACTTCCAGAGGATGTAGATCTCTGGACATTGAACTGTGCAGTCTATGAAAAAGCAGTTTCCTTGGTTCGTGACAGTAACAGAAAATCTGTTTCAGAACGCGTTGCCAAGACCTGTAAAAGAATTAGGCAGGTTCAGTTCAAAATTGGGGTGGCTAGACGGAATGCTTCTCACCTTCAGAGTGTGATTGCTTATCTGGAGACGAATTGGAGATTTACACCTAGAGTGTTAGAAATATCCCGATCTCTGAAAAGATTGCATCATACTTTGAATAAATCTAAGCTGCAGACCATCAAGCAGCATTGGACTGAGAAGATACGTTCTCTTGTAGTCATAAGAGAACGTTTAGAACGTCGGGTTAAGTGGATAAAACAAAATAATGTTTTCGAAACTAATCCTTCCCGCCTATTCGGTATAACATCGCCGGTCGTTGACAGACCACCATGTCGCGAAGAGATCGAAAACTTCTGGAAAAACATCTATGAAACCTCATATTCGTTGAATGAAGAAGACGTTTCTTTGCCTCTTTTCCGTAGCTTTTGTCTTAGACAAGGGCTTGACCATCATGCGGAGGAATGCCCATCAATTACTAAGGAGGAAGTAAGAAATGTAATTGCTAAAACTAAAAACTTTTCAGCGCCTGGGCCGGATAAAATTAACAACATGTGGTGGAAGAAGTTTACTTCAACACACCAACACCTGGCCCGCCTATTCTCAACTTTTCTCAACGGAGAACATCCCGTACCACAGTGGTTGGTGGATGGACGTACGGTACTATTGTTACGCTTCTATTCGTGGTATTACCCGCTGTTCGATGCGTGAGTGATTCCGCGGTTTAATTCGCGGTTTGATTCGCGGGTAAATTTGAGACGAACTCACACGCTTCGTGGCGCGGTATTCGCGGCGCTCTCAGCGCCCTCGTGTCTGGACTTCACACGCTCTAGGGCGCGGTAGCTCACGACACAGAGGAACGCGACCTGATTCGCGGGTTTGATTCACGGGTTAATTCGCGGTTAGATTCGAGTCGAATTCACACGCTTGGTGGCGCGCTATTCGTGGCGCTCTCGGCGTCCTCGTATCTGTTCTTCACACGCTCTAGGGCGCGGTAGCTCACGATACAGAGGAACGCGACCTAAGTCGCGGGTTTTATTCGCGGGTTAATTCGCGGTTAGATTCGAGCCGAATTCACACGCTTGGTGGTGCGGTATTCGTGGCGCTCTCGGCGTCCTCGTATCTGTTCTTCACACGCTCTAGGGCGCGGCAGCTCACGACACAGGGGAACGCGTTTTAATGGGAACGGAGGATTGGGTGCCGGGTTTAAAAAAGTAGTCAAAGTTTGGAGGAGCTAACTTTATTAAAAACGAGAGTCGACGCGTCCGGTTTGGCGAACCGGAGAGGACTGGCTAACAGCTCTGAGAGGGCAGTTTATATAGGGAAACGCTCTGTGTAAAAAAACTTACACAGAAAGTTACCCCTTCCCAGCCCTCCAAGTTTCTAGAAATTTCTAGAAGCTTCTAGACTCTTTCCAGAGTGTCAGCCACAAAACACAAAATACATAAATGACAATAATAATAATAATACAATTATAATAATAATAATAATAATAATAATAATAATAATAATCGTAATAATAATAATAATAATACTAATTATAATAATATTAATAATAATAATAATAAGAATAATAGCAATTAGAATAATACGGTTAATAATAACACTAATAATAATAATGATAATAATAGAAAAATACTAAAAATTACTGCCCTAATTACAATATAATTAACCTAAAATAATGGTACATAATTAAAACTACACGAAAAATGCACAAACTCGCTTACTCCGGCGAGCGCCTGCTGGAACTCGCTCGTAGGCCTTTGCGGGGGGCGAAAACTCTGAGGGGAGTAGGCGCCGGCCTCTCTGAACTCCGTGGCTGCTGCAGGGGGAAAAAACTTAGAGGGGAGTACCGGTGAAACCGGTTTCTGCTGGCGGCAAAAGCTGGCCGAAAATCTGGTGCGAAAAAAGGCTCTTAAACGGAGGAGCCGTGCAGGGGTTCTCCGATTAGACTCCGCGAGGTTATGAGTCCTTGACACATAACACTATTGCCAAAATGTGGAGATTTGACTTGTCCAAAGAATTACAGACCAATAGCTTGTCTTAACACCTGCTACAAGCTATTTACTGGTATCCTTAAGGAAAGAATTTTGTCATTTATTCAACCAGTATGGAGTACAATAGGCGAACAACGAGGATGCAAGAGAGGTCTGGCAGGTTGTAGGGAGAACCTACTGATTGATAGGTGTGTCACCCAAGACTCAATATTTTATCGACGAAACTTGTCCATGGTTTGGATTGACTACCGTAAGGCGTTTGATTCCACCAGTCATGAGCTTATTATTAAGCTTCTTGAATATCTTGCGGTACATCCAGACATACTGAGATGCTTGAGAGAGCTTATGCTTTTATGGAGAACAAGGTTTGTATTAACATCAAACAAGCAACAGGTGATGACTGACGTCATCATCTACAAAAGAGGAGTTTTCCAAGGCGACTCTCTTAGTCCTCTATTGTTTTGTATCTCCTTCTTGCCTCTGTCTGTTGTGCTTCGTGAAAAACACTCTGGATACTTGTGTGGCAAACCAAGACATAGAGTTCACAAGATTAACCACCTGTTTTACATGGACGATCTTAAGCTCTATGGCTCCAGTAAGGAAGCATTAAAAATTCTAGTGTTTGCAGTGGCCAAGTATTCCAGTGCAATTGGAATGAGCTTTGGACTTGATAAATGTGCTGTTGTCCATATGATTAGAGGAAGACTGGAAACATCTGAAACATCAGGCGATTTAGACGATCTTCAGCTTATTGGTGGCAACACCATTCATCATCTTGGTAAAGGAGAAACTTACGCATATCTTGGAATTCCACAATCGGAAACTCAAGACGTGCGTGTGCTTAAAGATCAACTCCAAATTAAATATCGAGGTCTTCTCAGAAAAATTTGGTCATCCGAATTATCAGGGAAGAATAAGATACAGGCCACAAATGTATTAGCCATTCCTTTAATACTTTACACATTTGGGGCTGTTAAATGGAATGTGGATGAGCTGAAGATACTGGATAGACAAACGCGCAAGATGATGACAATACATCGATGCCATCATCCAAGGTCTTCCGTAACTCGAATATACCTTCCACGAGATCAGGGAGGAAGAGGGTTACTAAGTTTAGAATGTCGAGGCGCATGAATATTCCCTAAATCTCATTTAGCTTAAATCCCATTAAGCCTAAAATCAAAAAGCCTAAAATGCATTCAGCCAAAATTCCATTTAACCTAAATTGCATTTAACCAAAATTTCATTTAACCTAAATCGCGTTTAACCTAAATTCCTTTAAACCTAAATTTCATTTTACCTAAATCCCATTCAATCTAAATTCCATTTAACCTAAATCTCATTTAACCTAAATCTCATTTTACCGAAATTCCATTTAACCTAAATTCCATTTAACCTAAATTGCATTTAACCTAAATCCCATTTAACCTAAATCCCATTTAACCTAAATTCCGTTTAACCTAAATCTCATTTAACCTAAATTCCATTTAACCTAAATCCCATTTAACCTAAAACGCATTTAGTATAAATTCCATTTAACCTAAAATGCATTCAGCCTAAATCTCACTTCACCTAAATCCCATTTAACCTAAATCTCATTTAACCTAAATTCCACTTAACCTAAATCCCATTTAACCTAAAACGCATTTAGTATAAATTCCATTTAACCTAAAATGCATTCAGCCTAAATCTCACTTCACCTAAATCCCATTTAACCTAAATCTCATTTAACCTAAATTCCACTTAACCTAAATCCCATTTAACCTAAAACGCATTTAGTCTAAATTCCATTTGACCTAAAATGCATTCAGCCTAAATCCCATTTAACCTAAATTCCGTTTAACCTAAATCTCATTTAACCTAAATTACACTTAACCTAAATCCCATTTAACCTAAAACGCATTTAGTCTAAATTCCATTTGACCTAAAATGCATTCAGCCTAAATCTCACTTCACATAAATCCCATTTAACCTAAATCTCATTTAACCTAAATTCTACTTAATCTAAATCCCATTTAACCTAAAACGCATTTAGTCTAAATTCCATTTAACCTAAAACGCATTGAGCCTAAATCTCACTTCACATAAATCCCATTTAACCTAAATCTCATTTAACCTAAATTCTACTTAATCTAAATCCCATTTAACCTAAAACGCATTTAGTCTAAATTCCATTTAACCTAAAATGCATTCAGCCTAAATCTCACTTCACATAAATCCCATTTAACCTAAATCTCATTTAACATAAATTCCACTTAACCTAAATCCCATTTAACTTAAATTGCATTTAACCTAAATCCCATTTAACCTAAATTTCATTTAACCTAAAACGCATTCAGCCTAAATCTCACTTCACCTAAATCCCATTTAACCTAAATCTCATTAAACCTAAATTCCACTTAACCTAAATCCCATTTAACCTAAAACGCATTTAGTCTAAATTCCATTTAACCTAAAATGCATTCAGCCTAAATCTCACTTCACATAAATCCCATTTAACCTAAATCTCATTTAACCTAAATTCTACTTAATCTAAATCCCATTTAACCTAAAACGCATTTAGTCTAAATTCCATTTAACCTAAAACGCATTGAGCCTAAATCTCACTTCATCTAAATCCCATTGAACCTAAAACTTTACTTGATTCAACTATATTTTTTCTTAAATTAAAAAAATTTTTAGGTTTAATGGGATTTAGGTGAAGTGAGATTTAGGCTCAATGCGTTTTAGGTTAAATGGTATTTAGGTTAAATGGAATTTAGACTAAATGCGTTTTAGGTTAAATGGGATTTAGATTAAGTGGAATTGAGGTTAAATGAGATTTAGGTTAAATGGGATTTAGGTGAAGTGAGATTTAGGCTGAATGCATTTTAGGTTAAATGGAATTTAGACTAAATGCGTTTTAGGTGAAATGGGATTGAGGTTAAATGGAATTTAGGTTAAATGAGACTTAGGTTAAATGGGATTTAGGTGAAGTGAGATTTAGGCTGAATGCCTTTTAGGTTAAATGGAATATAGGTTAAATGGGATTTAGGTTAAATGGAATTTAGGTTCAATGGGATTTAGGTTAAGTGGAATTTATGTTAAATGAGATTTAGGTTAAATGGGATTTAGGTGAAGTGAGATTTAGGCTGAATGCATTTTAGGTCAAATGGAATTTAGACTAAATGCGTTTTAGGTTAAATGGGATTTCGGTTAAGTGGAATTTAGGTTAAATGAGATTTAGGTTAAATGGGATTTAGGTGTAGTGAGATTTAGGCTGAATGCATTTTGGGTTAAATGGAATTTATACTAAATGTGTTTTAGGTTAAATGGGATTTAGGTTAAATGGAATTTAGGTTAAATAAGATTTAGGTTAAACGGAATTTAGGTTAAATGGGATTTAGGTTAAATGGGATTTAGGTTAAATGGAATTTAGGTTAAATGGAATTTAGGTTAAATGGAATTTCGGTAAAATGAGATTTAGGTTAAATGAGATTTAGGTTAAATGGAATTTAGATTGAATGGGATTTAGGTAAAATGAAATTTAGGTTTAATGGAATTTAAGTTAAACGCGTTTTAGGTTAAATGGAATTTAGGTTAAATGGAATTTAGACTAAATGGAATTTAGACTAAATGCGTTTTAGGTTAAATGGGATTTATGTGAAGTGAGATTTAGGCTGAATGCATTTTAGGTTAAATGGAATTTAGACTAAATGCGTTTTAGGTTAAATGGGATTGAGGTTAAATGGAATTTAGGTTAAATGAGACTTAGGTTAAACGGAATTTAGGTTAAATAGGATTTAGGTTAAATGGGATTTAGGTTAAATGGAATTTAGGTTAAATGGAATTTAGGTTAAATGGAATTTCGGTAAAATGAGATTTAGGTTAAATGAGATTTAGGTTAAATGGAATTTAGATTGAATGGGATTTAGGTAAAATGAAATTTAGGTTTAATGGAATTTAAGTTAAAAGCGATTTAGGTTAAATGAAATTTAGGTTAAATTCAATTTAGGTTAAACGCGATTTAGGTTAAATGAAATTTTGGTTAAATGCAATTTAGGTTAAATGGAATTTTGGCTGAATGCATTTTAGGCTTTTTGATTTTAGGCTTAATGGGATTTATGCTAAATGAGATTTAGGGAATATTCATGCGCCTCAGAATGTCTTCATCGCCGTATTATACTGGCTGCGGCATGTTCAGTGATGAATAGTACGGATCCTTTAATGCAATTTGTCCATCATCATGAAGTTGCAAATAATGGGGCATTTTTATATCAAGCGGCAAATAGAGCGGCAAAGGAACTTAATCTTCGATTTGATACAAATAATACCGAACATGGAATAGCGTCATTACCACCTTTGATGCTCAAAAAACATGTAAAGAATGCAGAACATGTACTTCTTTTAGAAAAACATGTTAGTAAGCCTGTTCACGGACAATTTTATAATATCGTCAGAGAAATGGGATTGTCTGTAGGTTTGTCTTTTGCATTCCTTAAATCGGCTGGATTAAAATCGGAGACAGAGGGATTTTTGTTCGCTTGTCAGGATGGAGTGATTAATACTTTGGTGTACCGCAGCCGTGTGATGCATATACCTGTTGACGATTCCAACTGTCGTGCATGCAAACAATACCCGGAGACACTTAGTCATATATTAAGTGCCTGTCCGATTTATGCATGTAACAGATATATAGAAAGACACAATGCTGCACTGAAGGTTTTGTATTACCACCTTCGTCACCAGTACGGTATAGATAAGGAGCCCATTCTGCCGTATGCCCAAATGGATCAAGAATCCGTTGTAGAAAATGACCAGTGCAAGATCTACTGGAATTTTTCTTTCCCCACCACTCATCATATCAGTGCCACCAAGCCTGATATGGTCCTCCAAGATCATAAAAGTAAGATCATTTATGTAGTTGAGTTTTCGGCTCCTGACAACAGAAACATCATTAAAAAGGAGGATGAGAAACGGATAAAATATCAAGAGCTCTTATTCGAATTGAGTAAAATGCATCCAGGATATAGAGTCAATTTGATTGTTTTAATTCTCGGCTGCTTAGGAGGGATGAAGGCTTCATTTGTGAGCCAACTGAAGAAGATCCCAACCTGCGAACGTCAAGCCAATCTGTTAGCAGGTAGAATGCAAAAAGCAGTTCTTTTGAATTCTCTTTTTGTGGTCCGACAGCACTGTTCCTTGTAAAAAAAAAAAAACATCTTTAAAGGTAGCTCTAAAAAAGCATCCAACAATTTCATGTCGGCCGCATAAGAACATCGGCGGCAATGGACATGAGGACCCAAAGAACAGAATGGTGAAACTGTACAGAGTAAAAAAAAAGAAACTTTTTCTTACCTTCCAGGACGGAAGGAGCAAAAGTTGATAAGAATATGTAAAGCAAGAATTGGGAGAGGTTGTGTTAGTGCGGTATTGCCGCAGGATGTGGTCGAGTCCCACACGAACAAGTGCGTAAATGCATTTTTTTCTCTCCTAAACTTGTTTTGTAAAAAAAAAAAAAAAAAAAAAAAAAAATAATAATAATAATACCCGGAATCTCTGTGATATTTGGTGCTATCTGCTACCAGATATCACAGAAACGCTTGATCGATTTGGTCAAGTCCTTAGTTGCCCTTTCCCAAACATCGTGGAAATACTTGGTTTGTTAGGCCGAGTGTTTAAAGGGCATCTAAGGTGGGGTTGCTGGACCTCAACCGGGCGCGTCTCCAGGTGGCGGATAGGGGGATCCTCCTAGATATAGGTGGTATCGGGGAAATGAAATACCCGACGCGGACCATAACCAGATAGGGCTTGACACCTGAAATAATTGTCAACCCTGTGATGGGTTAACCACCCCCACAGGGTAACTTGCGGTTACGACAACTGTAACGCGCAGTGCGACCCACAATAGGTCTCTTTCGGATGGAGACCTGGGTTCAGTTGGGAGTGGCAATAGGATAGAACCCAGGCGACGACCAGGCTACGCCCGTGGACAAGCTCGTGAGCGTATACGATGGACTGAGGAGATGAAGAGAGATGCCATCTTATGTTGGCGAAACTCTTCTCCTGAACGTAGAGGAATAATAAAGAGATGTTATGAGCGATGGATCACTATGTATCCCCAATACGCTCAAATAACATCTCAGAATCTAAGAGATCAGATATCCTCTCTGTTGGGTAGGGGATATGAAGCTCTCCTTCAAGAAGATCGAGACCCCGTAGAGAACAGACGATCAGTTCTCACAACACAACAAATGGTCGAGCATAGTAATGTGGGCGCAAGAGAAACCAAAATTCATCACAAGGTTTCCATTAAAATGGACAAATTGACAGCGGCGAACAGAGAACTTTCGGACCTTTCAGAATATGTAGACCTCTGGACATTGAACTGTGCAGTTTATGAAAAGGCGGTTTCTTTGCTTCGCGAAAGCAACAGAAAATCTGTTTCTGAGCGCATTGCAAGAACAAAACAACGAATTAAACAGGTACAGTTCAAGATTGGGGTGGCCAGACGGATGGCTTCTCAATTGCAGAGTGTGATTGCATATCTAGCAACAAATAGAGCATTTACTCCTAGAGTTTTGGGCATAGCCCAATCTCTAAAAAGATTGCATCATACTCTCAAGAAGTCTAAGCTGCAGAATATCAAGCAGCATTGGATAGAGAAGATACGTACTTTTGTAATTATAAGAGAACAATTAGAACGGCGTGTAAAATGGATAGAGCAAAATAACACTTTTGCTATCAATCCGTCCCGCCTGTTCCCAGTACCTTCTCCAACCGTTGAAAAGCCACCTAGTCGTGAAGAGGTTGAAAACTTCTGGAAGAACATCTACGAAACCACATGTTCTCTAAACGATCAAGATGCATCTATACCACTCTTTCGTAGCTTCTGTCATCGGCAGGGGCTTGAACACCCTATGGAAGAGTGCTCACGAATCACTGAGGAGGAAGTGAAAAATATAGTTGCTAAAACTAAGAACTATTCAGCACCCGGTCCAGACAAGATTAATAATCTATGGTGGAAGAAGTTCACTTTTACCCACCAACATTTGGCCCGTATATTTTCTAGCTTTCTTAACGGAGAAGATCACGTACCTCAGTGGTTGGTTGAAGGAAGAACGGTACTTCTACCAAAATCAGGAAATTTGTCTAATCCAATGAATTATAGACCAATAGCTTGTCTTAACACCTGTTACAAGCTATTCACTGGTATCCTCAAAGAGAGGATATTAACATCCATAGAGCCAGTGTGGAGTGCAATAGGTGAACAGCGAGGGTGTAAGAGAGGCCTAGCAGGTTGTAGGGATAACCTACTGATAGATAGGTGCGTGACCCAAGATTCGATATTTTATCGGCGCAACCTGTCAATGGCTTGGATTGATTACCGTAAAGCATTCGACTCTACGAGTCACGAATTGATTATCAAGCTTCTTGAATGCTTACAGGTACATCCAAACATTGTGAGATGCTTGAAAGATCTAATGCTCAAGTGGAGGACAAGGTTTGTTATAACATCGAACAAACAACAGGTGAATACTAACATCGTCACCTATAAAAGAGGAGTTTTTCAAGGAGACTCACTCAGTCCTCTACTTTTTTGCATCTCCCTCTTGCCTCTGTCTATTGTTCTTCGAGAAAAGCACTCTGGATACATGTGTGGCAAACCAAAAAATAGAGTATATAAGATCAACCACCTTTTTTATATGGATGATCTTAAGCTCTATGCCTCCAGTAAGGAGGCACTTAATATCTTAGTGTTTGCAGTAGCTGTGTATTCCAGAGCTATAGGTATGTCTTTTGGATTGGACAAATGTGCCGTGATTCATCTAAATAGAGGAAGACGAGAAACATCGGATTTACAAAGTAACTCTGAGGACCTTCAGCTCATTGGTGGCAACACCATACAACATCTTGGTGTAGGGGATGCTTACACATATCTTGGGATTCCACAATCGGAGACTCAGGATGTTTGTAAGCTTAAAGATCATCTCCAAAAGAAATATCGAGGTCTTCTTAGAAAAATTTGGTCATCTGAATTATCTGGGAAGAATAAGATACAAGCCACAAATACATTAGCCATTCCTTTACTTCTCTATACATTTGGAGCTGTTAAGTGGAATGTGGATGACCTGAAGTTACTAGATAGAGAGACACGTAGGATGATGTCAATACATCGATGTCATCACCCAAGGTCTTCTGTACCTCGAATTTACCTTCCACGCGATCAGGGAGGGAGAGGTCTACTTAGTGTAGAGTGTCTTCATCGCCGTATTGTATTGGCTGCGGGGTGTTCGGTGATGAACAGTAATGATCCTCTTATGCAATTTGTCCACCATCATGAAATTGCAGATAATGGGGCATTTTTATACAAAGCGGCAAACAGAGCGGCAGATGAACTTAGTCTTCCGTTTGATACCAGCGATACAGAACAGGGATTGGCATCATTAACACCTTTGATGCTTAAAAGACAAGTGAAGCAGGCTGAACATGTACTTCTATTGGAGCAACATGTTAGGAAGCCTCTTCATGGGCAATTCTATAAGATTCTTAGGGAGATGGAGTTGTCTAAGGATCTGTCTTTTAGATTTCTGAAATCTGCTGGTTTAAGATCGGAGACTGAGGGATTTTTATTTGCTTGCCAAGATGGTGTTATCAATACCTTATATTATCGCAGTAAGGTCATGCAGATACCTGTCGACAATTACAACTGTCGAGCATGTAAACAATATCCGGAAACACTTACTCACATTCTAAGTGCGTGTCCGACGTATGCATGTTCCAGGTATATTGAAAGACACAATGCTGGACTTAAGGTGTTGTATTACCATCTTCGACACCAATATGGTGTAGATAAGGAACCTGTCTTGCCATACGCCCAAGAGGATCAGGAGGCTTTTGTGGAGAATGAGAATTGCAGAATCTACTGGAATTTTTCGTTTTCTACCACTCATCGTATCAGTGCTACTAAGCCTGATATAGTACTCCAGGATCATAAAGGTAAGATCATCTGCGTGATTGAGTTTTCGGCTCCTGCCGAGGGCAATATCGCTCAGAAGGAGGATGAGAAACGGCAAAAGTATCAAGACCTGCTGTTCGAATTGAGGAGAATACACAGAGGCTATAAAGTCCATTTAGTTGTCCTTATTCTCGGCTGTCTAGGGGGGATGAAAGCTTCATTTGTTAGCCAGCTTCAAAGAGTTCCAACCTGCGAGCGTCAAGCTGACGCATTGGCAGGTCGAATGCAGAAGGCAGTTCTGCTGAGCTCTCTTCATCTGGTCAGGCAGCACTGTTCTTCATAATATAACATCACGAAGGTAGCTCTAAAAAAGCATCCAATAGCGTTCCTGGCCACCGCGTAAGAACAACAGCGGCAACGGACAGGAACACCTACAGAACAGTGAACTGAAAACACCTCGAGCAAAGGAATCGCGCTATTGCTTACCTTTTAGGACGGAAGGAGCAAAAGCGGATAAGAATACGTAAGGCAAGAATGGGAGAGGTTGTTTTAGTGAGGTATTACCACAGCATGTGGTCGAGTCCCACACGAACAAGTGCGTAAATGCATTTTTTCCTCTCCTAAACTTGTTTTGTAAAAAAAAAAAAAAAAAAAAAAAAAAATAATAATAATATAATATTATACCCTAATATATTTTATTAAACTCGCCACACCCAAAGAAATATTTTCCTATGTAAATATTGGCTTTTCGTACAAAATGTATAAATCTAATGCTACTTTTTTAACCAATTTTCAATGACTTTAAATAAATTTCAATTAAAAGTTAAACAAAATTTTAATATAAAAAAAATTTCATTAAAAAATATGTTTTTTTTTTTTTAAATTAATGGCATAAAAAATGGCATATCTCTTGTTCATAATAATATGTTTTAATCTAATAATATAATATTTTAATATTATAATCTAGTAAAAGATTTTAAGTTAGGCAAATACCTAAAAATCTGTAAAGTTTGACTTTAATCGGTCAAGCCGTTTCTGAGTGCTAGTGGAACAAAATATTGAGGACATACAGACAGACAGACAAATTTTTTTTTATTGATATGTTTGGAATCCTTGTTGTTCAAAATGACAATATATGACAAAAATTTTGAAATCGGAGCAATATACAGACAAAAGTTTGATTTTATTAATATAGATTATTCATTTCATATTTATCGTTAAATTTTTAATTATTTTATAGAATTTTTAAATTAATGTATTAAATTTTTTATTTTTAACTCAATTTTGGAATTATATTTCTCATTTTTCATTAATTTTTTTTTTCAAATTTTCAAATATTTTTGTAATTTTTCAACTGTTTCAACATTTTTGAATTATTTTCTTGAAACTTTTATTATTTCTTCAATTTTTCAACTATTTTGTCTAAAAATTATATTTCAATGAATTATATCATTATTCAGTTAGCTTCTTCACATTTTAATTATTTCTTCAATATCTCAATTATTGTACTCAAAATTTAAATTTTTTACACCAGTTTCAATTATTTTTTTCAAATTTTAATTATTTTCTTGTAACTTCAATTATTTTCCTCATATTTCAATTACCGTAAAACAGGCTAATTTCGCTCAAATTTTCATGTTTTTTTGAAAGAAGTATAAGAAAAAGTTAATAATAAATTTTGGTACTGCAAATATATAATCTCTGACTTTTCCTCTTTAATTTCACAAAATAAAAAAATTACTATATATTGCGTAAACCTATTTAATATACCTTTTACTGTGAGCGAAATTATACCTCAATGTGGGGTAATTTCGCTCAACTTTAATGACTTTAATTTTTAACAACAAAAATATGTTAGTTTACAAGCTGTAATCACTTTATAAAATCATTATAAATAAAATAATGTTATTTAATTAATATTTACAGTCATAAGAATAAATATTTAACCACGTTTCGTGTTTTATAATTTCATAAAATTTTTGAATTTTGTCATGAGAAATAACCTTAGATACTTGATAAACAATTGAATGATACATTGTATTCATGAACGAAATTACCCAACAAATATGGAATATTTTTTTAAATTGACTTTTTTCAAAATCTATTCAACTTTTCGGTAATTTTATTTTTGCTAAATCATGTCAGGGATATAGGAAATAATATTATTACATGATTTTAACATAAAATATTTTAAATATAGGTTTCACAAGCGACTTTTACAGACTACTTACTCAATGAGCAAAATCGACATATTTAAATAAATATTATTTTTATTAAAACTTGACTATAATTCTGCTTTAAAATACCTTTGAGACACAGTTTGATACTTTTCTTAACATTAGCAATTGCAAATTTTATATTTTTCTTCCTGGAAAAAACAATAAATAAATTTTGAAAAAAAAGTTTCCACTGAGCGAAGTTACCCTACATGAGCGAAGTTAGCCTGTTTTACGGTATTTCGTCTTCAATTATTTTTGTCTTCATTTTTTGTCTTTTAAACAATTTTTCAATTAGTCTTGTGATTTTAAAATATTTTTTTTAAATTTTAATTATTATTGTCATTTTTCAATTATTTTCTTTATATTTCAATTATTTTTGCAGTTTTTGATAAAATATAAAAATATATTATGAAAAATAAGAGAATTTTTCTGAACATATATTTTTAGTTAAAATAATAATAATGTTATTGTGAAGAACTGGGAAATTTAGGGGTTGAAACTTTATCACTCGAGGAGTTTATTCGTGAAGCAAAATTTTTTTCGCTCGCTGACCCTTCTCTCGAATATATCTTTATTATTAATAATTTAGTGTTTTATATTTATTTTTATGATTTATTTTGAAAATTAAATTAAAATAAACAATATTTTAATTCCAGGTACGAGAAGAAGACATTTTAAAAATGACTTCTGTTCTTGGTGATGCTAAAAGACTTCAACATGAAGTAGTATTTCTCGATAAACTACCAAAAACAGCATCAGGCAAAATTGATAGAAATAAATTAAAAGAAATGGCAAAAATGTATGCCTATAAATGAAGAAAAAATTTTTTAATGTAGAAATAAAATAAATCACTTCAGGGGTATTAGAACACTTTTTCCGGGGGAGTAACTTTGTTATTTCTTATTTATTCAATGCTGTCCTAAACAAATCTTTAATTTTTAATCTGACTCGCATGGATCACTTTTTTATGATCCAAAATAATACAACTACACTTTATTCAACTTTTATTATAAATAATTTTCGAATTTATTGTAAAATATTCAGCGACCGGTCGAGGTTGGTGGAGACAATTTTGTGATGTCTGAACAAATTTGAAATGAAAAAAAAATGATTAAACAAAGTAGAACAATGTTAAACATTTTGTTTTTATTTACGAAATTTTATTTTTACTAATAAAATAGAGGATAACAGAAAAAACTGCTGTCAAGCATAATCAGTAAAAAATAAATAAAAAGTTTCAAATAAACAGTATTAATTTTTCAAAAACAATTTAAATAATTAATTCATAGGAATTTATCAATCACTCCGAGTCAATAAATATTCACTCGGAGTGATTGATAAATTCCTATGAATTAATAACTTCACCGAGTGATAAATTCTTTTAAAATAATTTAAATAATTGTTGACTTTACTTTACAATTAGTACTGGGCTAACTACACTGAGAAAAAATTTTGGTAAAAATTCTTGTACCTTATCTATAAAATTATCTATTATCTCTCTAACTCTATTAGATAAAAAATTGCAAATAAAAAATATTAATTTCTTTAAACAAATCATTTAAACAAGCACCTTTTCTTCGAATCGAGCTGCAAAATTATACTCGTAAAACCACTTATTTTCCTCCCTTGTTGCACAATATACTATCTCTTAATTGAAGACATGAAGATAGGTCATTATTATTATTTTTAGAAGTTTGATGAATTAGTATGTTTTTACTGATGATTTCACATTTATTCGGATTTGATTTTCACAAGATACATACATAAAATAACATCAAACATCAAAATTCGTACTTTACAATATATAATAATAATAATAATAATAATAATAATAATAATAATAATAATAATAATAATAACAACAGTGATAGTAATAATAATAACAATAATAATAATAATAATAAAAATAATAACAATAATATTCTGTTTTATTATTACAGCCTCAGAATTGTATCAACATATTTTATACGCATTCTTTACTCTGATATTTACACATTTTTTGGTGCGAATGAAAATTAAGAGGCATTTTTAAATTAAGATTATTGAGCGTACAATTTGTCCATTAATGCTGGGTATGAATTTGGCTTAATATTGCAAGTTTATTAAAATTTACATACTTTATGTAAATTCAAATACTCTCTTAAAATAAACATACTTTTAAATTAAAATTTTGGAAAATTAATTTCACTATAAATTTGATTTCTTAAAGCTATCTAATGTATGAAATGATCGAATTCACAATTGTGGTCTTTATGAATGTAGTGAGATGCTAATTATGCAATCTATAAATGAGCAAATGACTGTGTTGTTTTCAAAGACCTACAATTGCGTAAAGAAAGTAACTCAATTGCACTTGGCTCACAAATGATTTTTTTCATTTTATTAAAAAGGACGGATCCCAATATTGCAATCAACTACTTAGACTTGAATTAATCGTTAACTATACAGACAATCTAAATGTTTCTTTTTTTAATTAAAACAATTTACAAATTACTTTCAGGCATTTTTTTACTGTGCTATACTTATCAGAAATAAATTTTTGTCATGTAGCGCAGTTTATAAAGAAACGAATATTATGATACTAATTTCCATCGTAATCTTGAGATGGATGATGATGGTGCATATGTATATGTGGCGACATTTCTACCGGAACTCCCAAATTCGTTGTCTGCAAATGAAATTTCGTTTTAAGCATAATTAAAGCAATTTTTATAAAAGGTAGTGTTTTTTCTTCAGGATCTTCTAGAATCAAGCGGTAAAATTTTTTTTAAAGCTCTGAATCACATATGGGTTCTTTCAGAATCGTTTATTGTGAAAATAATGTAAAACTTATCAAGTTTTCAGTAAAAATCCAAATTAGGGGACAGATATAATTTTGCCGCACTGATTTATTAGGGCATTGGAGACCAATTATTATTATAAAAAATATATACCTATTTTTATATTGCCACGATCTGAACATGACTATCTATCTTTCAATCATCAATTTGTTTACAACCGAATTTTTAAGCCTGCTTTGTCGTTAATATAAAATTAATTACGTTTAATAATAATTGGTCTCTACGGGCCATATAAATTAAATTAAAAAAAATTTAAATTAAAATTAAATTAAATTATTCTGAAAGATGTGATCCAGGGTCGTGACAAACAAAAATTTTACACTATCTGGTTCTCGAACATCCGTAAATTTTATAAAAATGACTAATTTTAATTGAACTGTAGAGCAGAGGCGGCGACTTGTAAATTTTTGCCATCTGCACTCATAATATTAGCCGGGGGAGGGGGGGGGGGGGAAGAGAAGAAAAATAAAACAATATGAATACAAAAAGTTTCTTAATTAGCGTATTTATTATAACGCAAAAGTTGACGATTTACTTGATTTCGAGTAAATTTTCGGAATTAATAAACACATAATCAAAATAATACAAAATTTGTGAAAATTATTACAAATTAAAAAAAAAAAAATTAAAAATTGACAAACTTGATTGAAATTTGATAAAAATAATTGAAAAATGATTAAAACACTAAAAAGTAAACACAATAACTTAGATTTCAGATAATAAATGGAAATTTAGGATATTAATTGAAAAATAATTAATGTATCTAATTAAAAAGTGGGGAAAATAATTGAAAAATGAGAAGATTATTTTAAATTTTAGGAATTTAATTCAGCAATAGTCAAAATTAATTAAAAATTGAAGAAATTGATTGCAAATGATGACAATAATAATTTATGGTCCCTATGGACCGCGGGATATTGTGTTGAAATAAATAAATAAATGAATAAATAAATAAATTGAAAATTGAAGAAAATTACTAAAATTTGAGAAAAATATTTTAAAATCTAGTAAGTTAACTGAAAAATATTGAAAATAGTTAAAAATTGGAGAAAATATTTGCAAAGAAATAACAATAATAAAATTTGAAGAAAAGAATTTTTATTTGTGAAAAATAATTGAAAAATAAGAGAAATAATTGAAAATTGAAGAATGTAATGGAAATTTGAGATAAATAATTGAACTTTTTGGAATTAATCAAGAAATATTTAAAATAATATTAAATTGGTGAAAATTATTGCAAATTAAAAATAAATAGTAATTAAAAATTGACGAAAGTATTTAAAATTTGAGAAAAATAATTGAACAATGATTAAGACATTAAAAAATGGGTATATTAACTTATACTTGAGATAATAAATGGAAATTTATAATGTTAATTGAAAAATAATTAATATATCTATAATTTGAAGGTGGACAAAATAATTGCAAAAAGATAAAAAATATTAAAATTGAAAATAATAATTAAAAAAAGAAATAAATAATTGAAAATTGAAGAAAATTATTAAAATTTGAGAACAATATTTTAAAATCTAGGAAAGTAATTAAGGGGGGGGGGGGGTATGGGATAAATGGCCAAAAAAAAACTCTTTTTTACATTTTTTTTTGAGGAAACTTACTAAATATTTTTTAATCCTTTTATTACTACCTAATTAATTAACTTTTAAAGTAACTTTTTAAATTTTTTAAGAAAAAAATGTCCAGAAACAACGGAGTTGCAGCCACTTCCAGTAGACCATGTCGAAAATTTTTCATTTTAGGGTGTCCCGGATTTAAAATCGTAGAATCATCTGAAACACATGGGATTAAGAAAAATTTGTTATTTGGAAGTACACCTCCCAGTCATCGTTGCCCTTTTATTTAAAAAAATTTTTTTTCTATTTTTTACGGTCGTTTAATGTCAAAGTACGTTTTTTAGCCTAAAAAAGGCGCCATTTTGTAGCTGCACAATCGATCAGAAGCAAAAAAAAAAAATAATAAAAGGGCAACGTTGACTGGGAGGTATACTTCCAAATAACTACTTTTTCTTAATTCCATGTGTTTTAGATGATTCTACGATTTTAAATCCGGGACACCCTAAAATTCGACATGGCCTACTGGAAGTGGCTGCAACTCCGTTGTTTCTGAACATTTTTTTCTTAAAAAATTCAAAAAGTTACTTTAAAAGTTACTAAATAATGTAGTAATAAAAGGATTAAAAAATATTTAGTAGTTTGGTAAAAAAAATCTTTAAAAAGGGTTTTTTTGCTATTTAAACCATACCCCCCCCCCCCCCCCTTAAAGAATAATGAAAATAATACAAAATCAGAGAAAATATTTGCAAAGTAATAAAAATAATTAAAAATTGAAGAAAATAATTTTAGTTTTTTAAAAATAATTGAAAAAATTACAACATATATTTGTATTGAAAGAATATAATTGCAAAATGGTGAAAATAATTGTAAAATGAAAAATTAACATAAATTTTAAAAAAAATTTAAAAAACTAGAAAATTAATCAAAACATAATTGAAAACGACAAATAGTAATAAATTGAAAAATGATAAAAATAATTGAAAATTAAAAAGTTTAATAAATATATGTAAAAAAATAATTGTAAAAATTACAGAATATATTTGAGATACACTACTTGGAAAAGGGATAAAAATAATTGTAAATTAAAGTTAATTATGTAAATTTAAGAAAAAAATTAATAAAATAACAGAATTTATTTGATATAAAAGAAAGTAATTCAAAATCAAAGAACAGCATTTAAATACTTAAAGAATACAATTAAAATATGATAACAGTAAATAGAAATGAAATAAAAATTGATGGAGGATGAAACAAGTTTTTTAATATTGAAAATTATTCGGAAAATGATTATGAAAAAAGATGAAAATAATGAAACTGATAACTAAGTTAACAAATTTGATGAGTCCTTCCATTATTGGACATTAGAAATTGACATTAATAATTCGATATTGAAGAAAATAATTGTAATTTGAAGAAAAAAATTACAATTTAAAAAACAAAAATCATATTTTGTAAAAATAATTGCAAAATGACAAAAGAAATTGAATGTTAATGAATAAATAATTAAACTAGTTTGGTATTGAAAGAAATAATTTATACTGAATAAGATTTATTTGAAAAAAATTAAAGCAAATAATTGAAACTTGCGGAAATTTTGAATTTAAAATTTACTGTAAAAATTGAAAAATAATGAGAATCATTGAAGAAAATATTTGAAAAATGATAAAAATAGTTGAGATTTGTAGATATTAATTGAAATTTTAGAAAAATAATTTAAAAAAATATAGAATACTTGTAAATTAAAAGAAAGTACCTTATTACCAAATGATTTCAAGAATTTCAAATTGAGGAAAATAATTACAATATTATAGAAATAATCGAAAATTTATTGAAGAAAATAATGGAAATTTGAGATAAATAATTGAAATTTTCGGAATTAATCAATAAATATTCTAAATAATATAAAAATTGTGAAAATAATTGCAAATGAAAAAAAAATAATTGAGGAATGGTTAAAACATTAAAAAGTAGATGCAATAACTTAGATTTGAGATAATAAATGAATATTTAGGAAATTAATTGAAAAATAATTAATGTATAGGTATGCAATTAAAAGGTGGAGAAAATAATTATAAAAAAATAAAAGAAAATTAAAATTGAAAATAATAATTGAAAAATGAAATAAAACATTAAAAATTTAGGAATTTAATTAAAGGAAATTAAGTTTGAGAATATTTAAAACTTGAAGAAATTGATTTGAAATGATAACAGTAATAATTGAAAATTGAAGAAACTGATTAAAATGTGTGAAAAATATTTTAAAATCTAGGAGATTAATTAAAGAATATATTGAAGATAGTTAAAAATTCGAGAAAATATTTGCAAAGTAATAAAAATAATTGAAAAAAGTACTACATATATTTGTATTAAAAGAATATAATTGCAGAATTGTAAAAATAATTGTAAATTGAAAAATTAACTAGAATTTGAAATAAATATTAAAAAAAATTAGAAAATTAATCAAAAAACATTTGAAAAAGACAAAAAGTAATTGAAAAATGATAGAAATAATTGAAAATTGAAGAATGTAATTGAAATTTAAGATAACTATTTGAACTTTTTGGAATTAATCAAGAGATATTCAAAATAATATGAAATTTGTGAAAATCATTGCAAATTAAAAATAAATAATAATTAAAAATTGACGAAAGTATTTAAAATTTGAGAAAAATAATTAAAGAATGATTAAAACATTAAAAAATTGATATCCCTGACAAAAGTATTGGATTAAATAAGTTTTAATCAGTATTCTTCCGGGTCATTCCGAAATTTGTTTCCGAGCCAATCAGTTTTTATCTGAATCAAAAAGTGGATGTAACTTGACGAAAAATTCTTTCCGAATCATTCCGAATTAATCCGTTTCATTCCAAAGCTAAATTTTTATCGGTTTGAATCACGTTATTTCATTCTGAATCAATCAGAATTAATCCGTTTCATATTCGAATAAACCCCACTAAAATTGGAACTGATTGATTCGGAATGATACTGTCGCCAGAGATATTAACTTATATTTGAGATAATAAATGGAAATTTAGAATGTTAATTGAAAAATAATTAATATAGCTACAATTTAAAGGTAAACAAAATAATTGCAAAAAGATAAAAGAGTATTAAAATCGAAAATAATAATTGAAAAAATGAGATAAATAATTGAAAATTTAATAATTTAATTTAGGAATAGTAAAAATAATCAAATTGAAGAAATTAATTGCAAATGATAATTAAAAATTGAAGAAAGTATTACAATTTGAGAAAAATATTTTAAAATCTAGGAAACTAATTGAAAAATATTGAAAATAGTTAAAAATTCCAGACAATATTTGCAAAGTAATAAAAATAATTAAAAATTGAAGAAAATGATTTTAGTTTTTTAATAATAATTCAAAAAAAAAAAACATACATTTGTATTGAAAGAATATAATTGCAAAATGGTGAAAATAAATGTAATTTCAAAAATTAACTAGAATTTGAGATAATTTGAGATACATAATAAAAAATTAAAGAATTTATTAAAATATAACTGAAAACGACAAAAAGTAATTGAAAAATAAATGTAATAAAAAAATAATTGATAAAAATAATTGTTATTTGAAGAAATTAAAAACAATTTATGAAGAAATAATTGAAAGAATTGTAGAATATATTTAAGATAATAAGGCTACAATTACAATTATATATTATAATTCTTTAAACTTTATAATTAATTTGAAGTTTCATTGATTAAAATTTTAATTAATCTACGCTTTGAAAATAATAAATTAATATTTATTTAAAAATTTCTTCAATTTTTAACAATTCCTTTCTATTATGATTTCAATTATTTGCTACAATTTTCATCTATTTTTATCATTTTTAAAATATTTTCTTCAATTTCTAATTATTTTTAATATTTTTTCATTTTTCCCCTACATTTTAAATTCAATTTCTGCAAATTTCAATTATTTTCTTTAATGTTTTCAAATGAAAGTTTTTCATTCTTAATTATTTCCTTCAATATCAAATTAGTTTATTTATTTATTTATTTATCTTACATATACGGGCTATAATTTATAAAAGTAAAAAGGCCCTTTCGTACATAGGTACTAAAAATAGTTGGAAAATGCGCATATCACACAAGTGAAGATCACTCAACAATAAATAAATGTAACAATCATATATAGCTGTCACACTGCAAAGATCGCAAGGCTGCAATGAACCTGCTCAGAGTGACACCAAAGAAATCAATTGATCTCTGCACAGAATTTGCTTCCCTACAAATTCTATTTAAAACAGAGTTTTCCCCGTAAGCCGTTCTATGAAGAGTCAGTCTAAATAAGCTCTTACTTCTAAAATTCCTAGTTGGAACATAAAAGCTTATTCTGCCAAGGAATTGAGAGCAGTCTATGATGACATTAATTAATTTAAACAAATATAGCAAATCAGCACAGAAAAATCTTGAGGGTAAAGTGGGAATGTCAAATTCAGATCTGAGATGAGCATAGTCATGATTATGTCTGTCATAAAAAATCCCCGTTGTCTAGCAACAAAGTGCAAGAATCTATTCTGTACTTTCTCCAACCTATGGATCTGAACGCCAAAAAATGGCGACCAGATCACAGAGGCATATTCAAGGTGGGATCTTACAAAAGAACAATACAAAGTCTTTAGTGTTGACAAATTCCTGAATTGAGAAGCACCTCTCATGACGGTACCGAGCGATCTAGATGCTCTATTAACCACCTCAGAAATGTGTTCATCAAAGCTAAAGGAAGAACAAAATAAGACACCAAGGTCTCGCATCTCCGTAACTCCAGTCAACTCAACATTGTCAATCTCGTAGCAAAAACTCTTTATATTTTTACATTTAGAAAAAGATAGTACACAGCACTTATCAACATTAAAAGAGAGTTTTTTACTTGATGCCCAGACACATAAATTGTCAAGGTCACTTTGGATGTCCAACATGTCCTGAACACAGTTAATTTCCTTATACAACTTAAGATCATCAGCATATAACGAAAACTGGCAATACTGGATTACGTTAGAGATATCATTTACATATAATAAGAAAAAAAGAGGACCAAGATGCGAGCCCTGGGGAACCCCCGAAGAGGCAAAAAACACATTCGAATAACTATATTCAACCCTGACAGACAAGCATCGGTCACTGAGGTAACTGCTGATCCAATGACATAAGTCAGGAGATAGCCCCAGATCACACAACACCGTCACGAGAACTTCATGGTTAACTCTGTCAAACGCCTTAGCAAGGTCGGTGTAAATAACATCGACCTGCCCACCGTTCTCTAAACTATCAGAAACAAAATCATTAAACATAGAGAGATTAGTTATGACAGACCGTCCTTTAGTGAAACCATGTTGTTCTTGAATAATAATGTTAGAAAATTGGTTATACAAAATATCATAAACAGTGCTCTCAAAAACCTTGGCAACAGTGCAAAGAATAGTAATAGGCCTGTAATTAGATATTTCACTTTTATTGCCTTTTTTTAAAACTGAAACAACTATTCCTCTCTTACATTAGTTCATCTCTCCTCTTAGTTACATTACTGATTAATTAATTTATTTTTAATTTCTTTCGTCATTTTTCAATTGTTTTTAAAAAATATGATTTTTGTTTTATAAATTTTTAATTTTTTCTTCGAATGGTAAATTCATTTATCTACATTCTCATTAGGAAATTTATTTTTTGTCTGTAATTTTGCCATATGAAATTTGCAGACGGACGATACACAAGTCGCCGCCCCTGCTGTAGAGTATTAATTATCATATTTTGTATATAATTATAAATTGTTTTAACAAATTGCATTTGTTTGGTAAAAATTCAAAATTTCGTGGTATGAAAACTCACTTGTGTTCTAATCCCATTTATGGGAGTCGGTGTAGGATTGTCTGAATGATGATAACTTATGACGTGAGTTGAACATTTCTCGCAGGCTTTTCTTCTGCGAGAGGGTGCGCGACAACGTAGAGCTCGACATAATTCACGTGCCATTTCCGCACAAAGTGATTCTTGTTGATGGTGACTTTGCGGTTGATGTTGCACATTTTGAGGTAGACCTTGTAAGGATCCCGAGCACGTAGGTGGTGGTGCCGGTGAGTGTTGCTACAATTATAAGATTTTTTTGTTTAATTATTTACATTCGTTATACTCATATATCTGTACATATATGCCTAGGTTGTTCAATCGCTTTTTTTGAAGCAAGATAAACTATTATTAAATAAAAATATAAACTATTATAGGTTAACAATTTGTTCTTGTTGAAAAAACAAATTAAAAAAAAGAATTTAATTTAATAAAATTTTTTTAATGATTATTTTTAAAAACCCTTGTGTCTGGTTCCAGATTTTAGTGTTAAAAATAACCATACCAAATTTTATTTAAATCCGTTAAACCGTTTTCGAGTTATCGTGTTTACAAGAAAAAGCATACACATACACAGAGATACACATATACAAACACTTACAAACATTCACATAGATCAGGAACTAGTTTAACACATATAGGTTCTAGGTAGAGAAATAGGGCCCGTATCATCTTGACACACATTTTTTCGGGCAACTTGTTATATTGTACTCCCAAAGATGAATGTTATATTTTACTCCTTCTAAAATCAAAGATTTTTAAGTCTTAATTATTAAATAATTGATTTTAATACATTAAACTAATATTAAAAGACTTAATTAATTCAGTAAGTTCAATTATTGAATAATTAAAACCTAAAACTCTTTACTTTTAGTAGGAGTAAAATATAACATTCATCTTCAGGAGTACAATATAACAAGTTGCACGAAAAAATGTGTGTCAAAATGATACGGGCCCGAGAAATAAATAAGAAATAATAAAAAAGAGTTACTCAAAAATAAAAATTACTGGAAATTTACAAAATAACTCGAAAGTGTTTTTTTGCTGCAATCATTACACAATGCACTATAATTAAAAGGAAAATTATTTGAAGATAAATGAATATGATCCGTTATACATGAAGAATAAAAATTTCAATAAATAATTTCGCACAGCTTGTCATATGCTGCAAATTTCAAACTTGTAGTTTCTTTTAGTTTCCCAGACAAAAATTCACTAAGAAAATGAAAAAACAGAATTTACACGTAGAATGATTCCCTCAAGCATTTGTCTAAGCATTTTACAAAAATTGGTAATTTTATTTTAAATTTAATTTTTTAATTGATTGCTTGTAGTGAAAATCAAGAAAAGAATATTTAAAAACATTTGTTTTGTTTATTTACGTATTGTGAAAAATATTTCATGTAATGTTTCCTGTGAATGTGTCTTGTATGCGGGGTATTCTATTTTTAAACGAAGCTCCCACGGTGAAAGAAAATTTAAAATATAATTCAAAAATTAATTTTAAAATGTAATATAAATGACTAAAGTGATACTAATCAAGAACTACTGGAAAAAACTAATAGATTTACTTTAAAGCTGTTACATTGGGAAAAACAAATTATAATAGTGACTATATTAAAAATTAAAACTAAATTTTTAATAAGTAGGATGAATTCAAATTATCAATACTAAATTTTTAATATTAATTTAGTCAATGTTAATTTCTCCTTAGTTCAACGTAACAGTTTAAAAGTAGTTTGCATTAGACTACTCTAGTTATTCAACAGTCTCACTTCATTAAACTTATATTACATTTTATAAATTATGTTTGAAATTTTATTTTAAAATTTCTTTCAGTGAAATCATTCCTAATTTTTAAATAATCAGTTCTATGGCTTACTTGGGCTAAATTACTTTTGCAATTAGCAATTTTGAAAAAAATTTCTAAAGTTTACGACTATGACAAGAATTTTGTAAAAATTAACATTTTTCTGAAGTATAACCGAGGGCTACACAGTCTATCATAATATTATTTAGGGTAATTTTAGTGCAATCTAAGCTCTCCTGAAGAAGAATCGGATATTCATTATCTCCTCTTGGTGACTTGAAAGGTTTAAAAAAGCTAATAACTCAATCTACCCTTTTGGGAGTAACGATCTTTGTTAGATGTGTTCGATGATATTTCATATAAATTTACAGTACTTTATAGATATCGAAGGATAGTTTATTTTATTACAAATTAAGAATACGTCACATTTGTTCACCCGTTATAAACACAAATTAAAGCTCCTATAAAAAATCCGTCAAGAAAAACACTTGAAAATCCGCCTGATGTAGACTGTTAGAAGGTCAAAAAGGATCTGCCCTGCAAAACCTCATTAGGTTTTGACCTGAAGAGAGATAAAGAGAGCTCGCATGGTCTTAAGAGGGAAAACCCATCTTAACAGGCACTTTAATCTCTGTTAAAGATCTTATGACAGATTACGCATTGTTTCACAATGCTTACAGAAAGCCATAAACCACCAATTAAAATCTTGCTGGGAATTTTAAACATTTTAAACAATCTTCCAGGTCATTTTATAATTTTTTCGACCTCGTCGAAATCCATCAGCTGTTCGTACCTTAGTATAATCGTATGTTTTCCTAAAGTCTGGAAACTTAACTTTCAAAAGATGCTTTAGGTATTCCTCCTTTGTTTAAGCAAAATATCCATTTGGGAGTTTAATGTCTTCGAGTTTAATCACCGGATCCTCAGCTTGGATTTTATGGAACCTTACTGCTTCTGTCGTCTTCCTCATACTTTCACAAACTCCTGTTGGAATCCTTTGCCTTCTGAATCTCATTCTTAAAGGACCCGCGAGCATACGGTGTAAATCCCAAGCCTGTTTGGCTCTTTGTTTATTTTCCTGATTGAAAATCTTTTAAACGGTTCGTCTTTGTTTTTTTCAGTAAAAATTTTAGCAACTTCATGCCAAACGCATGAACCATATAACCATTGTGACCATGAGATTTTGTTGGCAAAGAACTTGGTGATCCCTAGTTTCAGGCGAAGCCAACGTTCCCTTACATTTGCCTTATAAGGTATCCTGGTACTAACCACGTCAGGATACCTGACACATTCTTCATCAGGACCTAATAAGGCATTCTTAAGTTTACTACACACGGCAACTTCATCAGCCCCTGGCGGGCTTCCCTTACATTTGCCTTATAAGGTATCTTTACACTAGCTACATTAGGCTACCTGACATATTCTTTATCAGGTCCAGATGAACCATTCTTAAAGTTACCACACACGGTTAACTGTATCAGGGCCTTGTGAGGTTTCCTAAGGTCCGCTTTGCAATAAATCCTTACACTTACCACATCAAGCAACGAGTCAAGGTCCTTAAAAGTCCTTTATAAGGTTAATCTTACGAACGGTAACCTTATAAGATCTAATAAAATTTTCTCATAAGGTTGACCTTATGGATGTCTAATAAGGCCTAGACGTGACCGCTGGAATCCTAGGTCAAAATGTCTAGTTGGGTGCTCTTCTTCGAGTTGACTTTTATAGATAGACAATTCTTTTTTATAACTCGTAGGTAAGTTGCTCATGAATGTCAGAAGGTCGTCTTTAAAGAAACGGTTATCCTAGGACTACCAGTTAACCCTTACAGAAATATCCAATTGTAAGTAGTTCTTTTTAAAATCTTCAATGACAGTTTTGTAAGATGGATTTAAATCATAACTAAAAAATGCTTTTACACCCGTTTTAAACTTGTCAAAGATTTCTGCATAATCAAGAGTACCTGGGATAGAAGATCGGGAACGAAGTATATCAATTTTCTCTAATAACCATGATCTAACTAACAAGGTTTCGCCAAGCGCAAGTAAAAAAAGTAATCGATTTAACACTCACCACTCATCGCCGACATCTTGGCAAAAGTTACGTAGTAAAACTGCTTCAAGCCAATGATTTCCTGCATAGTCGGTCAGCTGACCAATTCAAGATGGTTGCCGTCAATGGTTGCGCGAAAAAGTTTCATTCTGGTCAGCTTTGTTGTTGGACCTTATTAGTTGGATCATGCTAATAATGTTTTGCAAGAATTTTCATTGAAACTAGAACTTCCAAGTCGAACATCTCGAACAACACAGCATGTTTCAGCCCACATGAGTGCATCTTTTTCAAATTTTTCTAAAAGATGTTTATACAAAGTGTTAACTACACCAAGCATTAGATGAAGTTCTGGCGGAGTAATTATTTCTAGAAATGATCGATCTTCTTTTTCATCTGTAAATATGGGAGAGTGGTGTGCAATTCTTAAATTTTTTGCATCATCCTTTACAGCTCCTGCTTCGCACCATTTTTGATAGTTTTCTTTAACATTCTGGATCGTTCGATAATCTCCACAAATATGCATTTCATTTTTTGCAGCGTAACACCAAGTACATGGATAATTACTACTATAAAACATTATACCCCATAAACTGTTTGCTAACTTTAAGTCTGTAGCTATGGTCTCCTTTAATTAATTAATATTTAACGCGGATCATAATTGTAGCACGTTTTGATAATTTTCTTAAGAATTACGAGCAAGAGCTTATATCATTAATTTATTTTCACCACTATCTTTGAATTTTTTAGCGCAAATGACGTCTTCATACTTTTGGCAAAGTTTCTCATTGCTGTTGTTTGATTGGAAGGACTAACATATCTTGAAGAATCCGCCTCCACCATCGATACCAAATTTTAAATAAAAATCAGATCCGCTGCGCTTTTTGCCAAGTGTTCAATTAAGCTTTCTGTATCAATGCAACACGCAACTGTTTCAGTGGCAGCAGTTGTTTGATTGCCTTTAGTACATACAAAATTAAACATTTTTCCATAAAAGCACTTATCTAAGCAATGACTTTTTTCTGAAAATTTCGCTTTCAATTTCGGTTTTTTAATTTTCGAATTCTTTGTTGCAACGCCTATAGCAATGACAAGTTCAAGCGTTTTATTTTGTGCCTGATGTACTCTTGTTGGGATTTTTGATACATCATCCACAGATAGTAATTGTTGCTTTGACGATTTCTGAATATTTTGCAGGCCAATTGATACTTAAATGCTTACCACCTTCAGGTTGACTTAAAGATATAGTCATGAATGTTTTTTGTTTTTAAGTTTTCTCTTTAGCAAAGTTGAAACCACTTGATCTGATAGTTTTTGTCCCGATTCTTCTATTGTTGCTGTTAAATTATTTAAACGAGTACTTGGATTGCATTTATGGGAAATTCCACTACCAACTTTTGACAAAAATTTACTGCAGGGACGTTTAATGGTAGGTTTTTTATTCTGATCTGAAATAAATTTAATAAATAAACTACCTTTTTCAAAAATAAAATATTATTCGATGTTAAAATACTAAATTAATCACTGACCAGGAATTATGATATCTTTCAGTATACCTATCCAAGGTAGTAGAGTATTTCCTTTGGCAAAATTAGCTAACTTCGCTATAGTGATTTTCGAGCTTTTTCGCAAATAGTACAATTGCAAATATCATTTGCACTCAATCTTGTCGTCCTTTTAAGTAACTGTAGCCGGTCAAAGTTTGGAAGATTTTTTTTTTGGTTATATTGTTTCTAATCCGATAACGATCTCGCTTAATGACTTCGTGCTTTTGGCATTTTTGTGTTAGAGGTAATAAAATTAGACAATGTCTTATTGACAATCATCGAGATTTAATTTGTCACATCTGAATTAAATACTTGACAAATTCAGGGAGAATTTACGCTCAATTAGAAATCGATTTTAATAGTATTCAACTCTTTTAGACTGAAAAATATACTATAAAAAATTTAAAATATACAAAAAGTGAATTATCATTCAAATTAGAGATTCTATGATTAGAAATAACGTTGTGATATTTCTTATTTAATTTCCGTCTGTCCAATATACGTTTTACCACAATCAATGCAATTAGTTTTATAAGCAACTCCAGTATTATCTAATTTTTCTAAAAGATTTTTACCCAACTTAATAAGAGAAGAATAATTTCTAAAAACTGTTTTGATATTATGATGTTCTTTTAATTTAATAAGAAAGATTTTCATGAAAAGAAATATGAAAGAATCTTATCGACAATTGTAATTTAACAAAAAAAAAATATTTTATTCAAACGATAGTAAAAAAATGTGCTTTTTTGTGTTGTTTTTTAATTACCATAAGACTGTTCTCAAAATATGGATTAATATTATAATTGTTAACTGTTTCGATCATTCAATGTGATGTAAGTAGAATAATTTTCTTCTGTATATAATTTTATATTTGTTATTCCAAATTTTTGTCCTAAATAATAATATCAACGAATGTAATATATGAGAATATATATATTTTTTTTGAATTTATAGATACAATCTGAATAAACTCTGAAGAGAAGACTGAGTCAGTCTCGAAACGTCACATTGGTGTTTTGCTTTTTATTACCAATTGTTTGTCCTTATTGGTCGTTATACACTTTGAATTATAATTGAAGGATGTAAAAAAGTTTGTTAATATAAAAATTGTCTCATTTTGACAATTATTTCTGAGAGTGGTAGTTTAGAAACAGAATGCCCCATGCCAAAAATCATGTGTTGTTTTTTGGTGATAGTGTATTTGTTTGTTTTTCTCAAACAAAAATCAAAACACATTCTCACCTTCTTTTTGTTTAAGTCCGTCATAAGACACAGATGATCAACAAAGGCTTCAATGCGTAATGAGTTCATGCTAAAGTACATGCAAAATATGAAAAGTCGAGCAAAATTAAATTCAGTTCTTATTTTGAGGAACTTAAAAGAAAGATTGTTTAAAGACTTTTATGTTAAGGAATTAGGTTTTTTCACCTGTTCTGGTGGTGCGTTCTTTTTCGAATTATAACAAAATTCGAAGATTGCTATTAGCACAGCAAAAGCTAATCCGCAGAGAAGAACCACAAAAACTCCTCCTTCAGGAAAGACATGAAAAAAAGTTTTTCTTTAGTAGAGAATTTAAAAAAATTAATATTATAGACAAGGTGAGCATCAGGTGGAAATTTTTTTTTTCACACTCGAAGTAATATTTTCATGTTACATTTATTCCCCCTTTTAGAAACTTCTGAAAATACTTTCTATTTATTATTGAATAACATCTTTTATTCAAATAATCAGCAGTTTATTTTGAAAAGAGAGCTTTACCTATGTTATCAACTCCCAAAGCATTGGCCTTGCTTTCTTTTCCTTTGTCAGTTCTCTTGCAAGTCTCGCCTTTACTTTTCCACCAATGATCATAAAGCGCCTGAGTTTCTCCTTTCTCTTGTAGTTCCAAAATAGCTAAAGATATTTTATCGCGCCAAGGAGATCCTGCGAAATTTCAAAAGTAATACAAAGTTTTTAAAACATGTTGAATAAGCTCTAGAATTTGTCATTAAAATAATTATAAAAAGATAATTAAACAAGCTAGAATTTATGTTCATTTTATAAATACTTTGCTTTGACATAGAGAAATTTAAAACATGCAAAAAAGAAAATTTCAATTTCGTAAAAATTTTTTGATCCTGTATACTAATTTCCAGGGACTTTATACTTCATACATACCAATCAATTTGTTTTTTATTTTAGAATATTTTTATCAAATAAAGTATAGTTCAATAACACAATTCTTGTCAAAGTTGCATCAAAAACATAAAAATGTAAACACACAAAATACAAAATCTCCATTATTTTTATAAATTTCAGAACTTTAGTACTGATCAATTGGTTCGTTTTTCAACGTAGAAAATTTCTAAAAGAACAATTGTTAAATAATTAAAATTTTGGAAGCTATGGAAGAAAAAAAATTTTAAATGCAAAGTAGTTGAAACAATTTTTCTAACGCAAGTAACACTATTTTTATTTTTTATTTCTACAAACAGTTTGGAGAATGAACTCATTGAAAATGTTTTATTCGTGAATAACATAGTAAACTTGAGTCGTATTGTCTAGTCAATTAAACATTTTAAACATTACACGGACAGGATACTTGAAATAAAACTTGTCTTGTGCATAAATAATAATAAAGTTAATATTTATTCAATAAGTGTTTAAGTATTGATTTGGTAGGAACACTGAGTAACCGATAGTGGTTTGAAAAAAGAGATGTTGTTCATTCGAAGGAAATTTTGTATCTAACGTCCTAAGAGACGGCGTAGGCCCTTGCCGGCAAAAATACGGTATAAGTGTTAGTATTAGTGTTGTAAAAACTAGTTGTGTTTGTACGTGTAAAAATGGGGGTACAATTATCGGTGAACTCTATTAGGAAGATTTAAAAATGGTTGTACTCAGGTACAAAGTTGGAGATGAAGATAAAAATTGTAAACGTGCTGTATATTACAGTTGTTGATTCAAAGAAAGGCATTTAGCAGCTTATAGCAATAAATTTTTTTAAAGAATTAACAATATAATTTTACAAGACAAAATTCGTCTAGGCGTAGTAATTTTAAGCCATGAAAACAGATTAAGAGATTTGTGAATGTTTACAGTACAAAAATATTATTCTCAAATTCAGAAAAAATGGTAAAATTTTACAATGCAAAAAAAGGGAAAGAATGATTTTCTAGTTAAACTATTTTTACGACGAGACACGTAGATTTCAAGATGCTTTGAAGATAATAATGTATAATTTCCAGGCTAAGAAGACTGAAGCTAATTTTCATGATTAAGTAAAGTCATTTTATTCAAATCAGCCAAAATTTGAAATTAGACTTCAAAGGAACTCAGATCATATTTTATATAAATAATTTTTTTTGTAAAAATGGTTAACAGAAAAGTCAATCGGGCCTTATTCCACATTGTATAGTTGGTACTTGACCTCATCTATTGCTTTCTTCATATTGTTTTAATTTTATAGTACTTCCTTTACAAATGAGTAAAATTTAATTAACCTATCTTTTTCACATCTGTCTGTATTCTCAAACAAAAATGAACCGCTTCCCTCAAGTTCTAAATCAACATCACCCTTATATCGGCTCAAGTCATTAAACGTTTTTAGATCGGTAATTTGTGAAAGCTGAAGGGTCCACGTAGCGTAAGGACTGAGGACGTAATTTTGTCCAGTTACCTTGAAATAATCAACGCCTTTAATACTCGCTTCAGGATCTGTACCGTACTCAATTTGTGTAGGACAATTGCTCATTAGATATACTTCATTATTACACTTGTAATACGAGTCGCCGTTATGCGTCAAGCTAACTGTGAAATAATTCATATCATCTTTAATATCCGACACAACAGTTTCATTATGACTAGAGAAGGAAAGCTTTATGCTGTTAAATTTGACAGCATTTAGTTCTTGATTTTTGACATTTGCAAAAAGAGTTACATTCTTGCCCGATAACAAGTTATCTATTTCTTTTTCATATTTCTGACGACTCCACGTACAAAAAGGTTTTGATGTTCCGCGTAAACTATGAACAAAGTTTTTACTGTATAAATTTTCGGGATAATCTTTATATTCGAATTTTTTTATGACTGTGTTTATTGTCTTCATCTTTTCAATCAGCTCTCTTAAGTCAAAGGAAGCATCAAGTTCTGGCGACAATACATAAAGATATTGAGTATCAGGGAAAATAAATTGTTTATAGGAATGGAACCATTCTTTATATGCTCTTCGTAAAGTATTTTTTAAATACAAATCTTTTAATGCAAAGTAAGATCTGCTAATCTGTCTGTCACCAATGTACCAAGGTAATGGGATTTCTTCCATGCTGTTAATATGAAGACTAACAAACAATTTAGCTTTGACTTTTTCTTCTCTTATGGTATCAATTTGTTTGTAGATATCGATAAGTGTCTCAACAGCTCTATTAAGTTTTCTTAATGTCCACGCAAATTCTTCTTTAGCACTGTAATCAATTATTATTTTCTCAATGTAAGTTTTTACCACTTCTAGATCACCGATTATGTTCCATTTGGCAACAGAGAGCAGGATTTTTGACATTGACCCCAGTTTCTCCCCTTCGATGTTAAATTTTAATTTCATGTGCTCTAACACTGGACTCATCTTGTCGTAAATGTTATCTTCATATTTTCTCAACTCACTTAGATTGTTCCTAGCAGCAATAATGATGTTACCGACATTCTCAATAAGGACTTGATCATCTTCGATAGTTTTCAGAGTATTGCCAAAAATTTCTGTCGCTTGAGAAGCAGCTGTGAGCTTCTCAATTACCGTCAAAGCTCCACTATAGTTGTATCCTTCTTCTTCACCCTTCTTCTTTAATTCTTCCTTTTGTATTTCAAGTTTTGACTCTATGTTCCTGAAACTGAAAGGTAGAGGTTAAGTGTTTTTACTTTCTTTCTCTAGATCTACCAACGCTTTCAAATTCATCAAAGCTTTCATATCTTTTTCAGGCAACGATGTCGAAGCTTCTTGTAGAATCTCCTCTCTCTTCTTGATCAACTCCTCCATAGATGTCTTCTTTATCTTTAAAATATCTTCTGCTACTTTAAAATCCGTATTCAGTGCTTTGGGTATTAAACCGGATAAAGCAACTGCCATGGAAGCATTTGTTTTAACATTGACTTTGTCTTCTAGAACGTTTAAAACAGACGTCGCTGCAGTTCCAACTGACCCAACCACAGGATTTATGACAATTAGACCAAGACAAATACTTCTGGCCACTCCAAACAACATTTTCATTTGGATAACATGTTGCAAGCGAATACTTTCTTCGGTCAGTTCTTCCAACTTCTTCGTTTGATCTTTTCTATCTTTTATTACTTCTTTAACTAAAGACTCTATGTCATTGTCCAGTTCAGTTTCTGTATCATCAATGGCCGTCTGTACAGTTTTGAGCAAATCTCGTCCTTCGTTCATCCGAGCATCAAGATTTATCATTGTAGTTTCGAGCATTTCTGAGAATCTACCAATGGCCTGAGCTTTTGATAGTTTGTTTATATAATCCGATTGTAGTGTATCATACGCTAACCGAATTGACGGTTTCATTGGATAATCACAATGCTTTTTGTTCTCCGTGATTTTTTCTGAAACAAAAATTCACAAGTATGTAAAATTGTTTAATTACTAGTTACAATTGCAATGAAAAACACATCTTACCAGTTAAGTCAAGTTTCATGTCATTAATAAGCACCGTGTAGAATAAACTGTCTTCGCCTATATCAATATTTCTCTCATATCTTTCAATTCTTTGTAATAAATTTTCATATAAGGGAAACAAATCCGAATTACTTCCTCTAGTACTGAAATGCCTCTCTATGTCCAAAAATTCTTCAACCAGGTCCAATATAGTATACGTTGCAACTATCTCCGAATGATTATTTAACAAAGTATAAAATTCTTTTAGTTTATCATTCTGTATTGAAGAATCCAAATTTTCTATTGCGTAATTTTTATAATTATTCACAATACGTGGAAATCTTTGTACTTGATGAACATTTTCAGATGGAATTCTTCCAAGAAAATGGCTACCACTTGTACCATCAGAACCAGCACTAGCGTGTCCCGAAGGAATGCTTTTTAAATATCCTGCTTGAAACGGGAGTCTAGTATCAGAGAAAAGATTGTAACGCAGAATTACATGAGCTCCATGTTCACCACCTTCTCCTCCTTTTCCGCCTTTTCCCATTTCTCCTGTGCTTCCAGGTGGATTAAAAGTGTTAACCATGCTATCAGAATCCTTAAGCAAAACAATTTTAATATCTCCATTGATTCCACCTCGGCCACCAACTCCACCGTTACCTCCTTTTCCTCCATTCTGGGCAAGTTTTCCAATAACTTTTACGCAGTGTGAACCCCATGGTTTCTTATTTTTATTTTCCTTTATACATTCCTTTTCACTTGTTTTATTAATAATTTCCCATCCATTGTCAGTTTTATCCTTCTTAAGATTAAACTCTTCTCCGTTCTCTCCTTTTCCTCCAGTTCCTCCATCTTGTCCTGCACCACCTTTACCACCAGCAGCAAACACAGACAATTTCTCACTATTAATTATCATTTCGGCAATTCCGTAAAAGTAACCAGCAGATCCACCAGGTTTACCAGGCTTTCCATTAGTTCCTAATTTGTTGCCATCGGTACTGCCACTTTTAGCAGCTGTTTCCCAACTTTTTCCATCAGTACCGCTTACATCTATTGTCCTGTTTCCAACAATCAGCCAAATAGGTGCTATTATTCCTACTTGCACTTTTTTATCTCGTAAATTCAAATCCTCATCTACAATTATCATGTTCAGTGCGAATACCTCAATGTATGCTACATTTTGACATTCGTTACTGTTTACATAACTCAAGCTAACTATGTCGCCTCGCACTTCTACTTTGTGCTCTTCTTTTTCTTCACTTAACACAATGCATTTCTTTGTAACGTTTTTATTACAAGATATGTATCTCTCTATCTGAAGATCTTCTGAATCAAATTTATTATTGTCACTGTTAACTGGGCATAGATCTGGATCAAAGTGAATTGTTTTCCCTTGCAACTGTAAATTAAAGAAAAAAATCGAATTATACTTTTGTTTTTGTTAGAAATTAAATAATCTATGTAGGATAAAGGGAAAAAGGTTTCACTATTTTATAGGTAAAAAAAACTTTAAATATCCCTAAGTTGTATAATTATCACAAAAACATTTTGAATGCAGTTTGAAGGGATTCGATATTTATGACAAAAATAATTTAATTTGAAATTTAAATAATATGACAAGTCTTTTCATTGTCTGAGCGCCAAGAGGTATTGAGGGCGTGGGGACTGACGAGAAGAGGGAGTAATTTCCCATTTAATAAAATTTCTTCCGCACCCATCGTCCTCACAATCGTTTCCTGACGATGAATCCGAAATCGTCACAACTTTGTGTGTCGCCGGCAACACGAACGTTCCTATTTTTATTTTAATAATTTATTTCGTTTGTGTTTTAGTTAGTGTATTTGTGTTAATTATATTTATTATATTCTTCCTTAATCAGTGTGGCGATTTTTTTAATATGACGAATTCGGGATAAAAGAGGACAATGGGAGTTGGATTTTAATACCTAGAGAGCAAGGTTTTCATAAGGAGTATGAACCTCAATTTGGAGCAAGCAAAGATAAAGTGTTCCACGCCAAAAAGAAAGGGTGCTCATTTCTGCAAAAATCTATTTGTCAGTGGCCAGGCTCTCTAAAAATCGCTCCATCCTCCATAGAAGAATGAAAAGATTGCAGGAAACGATAAGTCTTTATATCTATTTGATGTTTTTTATTTTGTCTTATTATTGTTAATTATTATATTTATTCATTTATTTATTTACTTCAACTTTATGCCTTGTGTATCCCTGTTTATAATTATTTATTGTTATATGTTCGTATTAACGATCGTTGTATGCATAAGTATGTGTGTGTCAGGTATTTATTCTTTTATATATTGATTTTAATTTTTGACGACAAATCTTTATTTTTGATTTTAATTTTGACGAAATATAATTTTATATAACCGACTAAATTCCGATTTTTATTTTAGTTTCATGTTATTTGTAATATAAATTTATATATTTGTTCTATTTCATGATTTTATTTGTATACTCTTTTCGAATTTTATATTTAATTTAAATGTGCGGTTTTAAGAATTAAGAAGATAAGCTTTTAATCGTTACAAGTTGTACATGTGACGGTAACGAAGAGATAATAAATTATTGTCTTGGAATATTGTTCTTTCGATTTAACTTTAACTTCAAATTTTGAAAGAGTAAATTGCAACCGCACTTAACAGTAGTTATTTTGGTACTGATCCTTTTGGTCCTCGCATGGCTAGGCTCTAGTTGTAAACATAATTTTGCCTGTGTATTTACAATCTGTGTGAGTGTGAGTGTAAGTATCGTTGCTATTTATATACTTCTAACACATTTAAAATGACTCAGGGTGCTGGAAAGACAAAATTATAAATCTTTCAGAAGGGGGGGAGTTAAAATCATATACTAATCCTGCGAAAATTCTGCGATTGTCCACTTTGCGATATACAATATTTTTTATTCTTAAATATGCTTTTCCCAACATTAAGAAACATAAATTGAACCTGTTTTTAAAATTCAAAACTAATTATGTCGCAGTAAAGGGCATACAAAAAAAATTTAAATCCATTTATTTTTATGTTTCCGATCTACTGCTTTTTTAATTTAAAATATTATTTTTCTAGAGTGATTTAAAGGTTTTTTTAAACCCATTTCCAAAATTCACAATTAATTGTGGCCTTAAAGACGAACTGTGGGTTTGAATTTATTTTAAGAAAATAATACAAAGTAAACATTTCATTAGCTTAAATTGTTTAAATTATCAATAGAAAAAAGGCTCTTAGTGCAGAATTTATTGAGACAATAAAACCCACGTAAATTCATAGAAAACCATGAAAAACGTGTTCATAATTTAGTTTTTTCCATACTACTCTCTTCCAGAACCTATAAACTCAAAATTTTCTATACAAAAGTTGAAGCCTATAAAATTTGTTATAAATAAAAAAAATAGAACTATTTATTTTTAAAAGTTTAAAAGTTATGACCCTTTAAAATCATTTTTCTGCATACAATTTCCTAAAAAGGAAATAATTTAACAGTTTTTGCAAAATAAATCAGTTTCTAGGCATTTAAAGTTACTACTGTCAAAAGATAAATTAAAGTTGGTTAAATTGTGAGCAAATTAAAAAAAGGAATAGCTCCGTATCTATATTTGGACTAAACTTATGGTCTTTTAAAAATGACCATATTTATTTACTTTTGATAAATATCTCTTTTTGTAAGTTATCCTTAGTTTTCAATTACCAATATTTTAAAAAATAATCGTTACTAAGAGTACTTTATTGTTTTAAAATATTTTATGTGCTTTGTTCTTAATTAATATTAGTATCAGAATTTCATCTTTCTGTCATACATCAGGGACGGCGACTTGTAAATTTTTGCCATCTGCAAACTTAATATTGATCGAGGAGGGGGGGGGGGGGGGAGAGAAATAAAACAATAATAAATTAAAGAGTTTCTTAATTAGCGTAATTATTGTAACTCAAAAGTTGACAATTTATTTATTTTCTTTCGAGTACATTTTCGGAAATAATAACCAAATAATCAAGATATTATAAAATTTGTGATCAAATCATTACAAATTAAAAATTGACGAAGTTAATTAAAATTTGAGAAAAATAATTGAAAAATGATTAAAATATAAAAAATTTGAAGAATAAAAATCATATTTTTTAAAATAATTGAAAAATGTCGAAAAAAATTGAACTTAGAAAAATAATTACAACATTATATAAATAGTTGTAAATTCAAGAAAATAATGGAAATTGGAGAGAAATAATTAAAATTTTCGGAATTAATCAACAAATAATCAAAATAATATAAAAATTGTGAAAATCATTGCAAATTAACAAAAAAAATAATAAAAAATTGTTGAAATTATTTGGAATATGAGAAAAAAGATTGAATAATGATTAAAGAATTGAAACGTGGATACAGTAATTTAGATTTGAGATAATAAATAAAAATTTAGGAAATTAATTAAAAAATAATAATCATATTTAATTAAAAGGTGGAGAAAATAATTGCAAAAAGATAAAAGAAAATAAATTTGAAAAAATAATTGATAAATGAGATAAATAATTGAAAATTTAGGTATTTAATTGAGAAATGCATAATGATATTAATAAAAAAATGAAGAAATTGTTTGCAAAATGATAACAAAAATAATTGGAAATTAAGGAAAATTATTAAAATTTGAAAAAAATATTTTAAAGTCTAGAAAATTAATTGAAGAGTAATGAAACTAATACGAAATTCGAGACAATATTTGCAAAGTAATAAAAGAAATTAAAATTTGAAGAAAATTATTAAAATTTTAGAAATATATTTCAAAATCTAGGAAATATAATTGAAAAGTAATGAAAATAATAAAAAATTCTATACAATATTTGCAAAGTAATAACAATAATTTGAAATTGAAGAAATTGATTGCAAAATGATAATATTAATAATTGAAAATTAAAGAAAATTATTAAAATTTGAGAAATATATTTTAAAATCTAGGAAATTAATTAAAAAGTAATAAAAATAATAAAAAATTCGGGACGAAATTTGCAAAGTAATAAAAATAATTAGAAATTTCAGAAAATAATTTTATTTTTTTGAGAAAAATTAAAAAAAGTGCAACATGCATTTGTAATAAAAAAAAATAATTTCAGAATGATAAAAATAATTGTATATCGAAAAAATAAGTGCAAGTTGTGATAAATTATAAAAAAAAGTCAAAATTAATTAAAAAATAATTATATACGATAAAAAGTAATGGAAAAATATAAAAGAGAATGAAAATTGAAAAAATGTTTGAAAAATGAGATAAATAATTGAAAATTGGAAAAATTGATTGCAAAATGATAATAATAATATTTGAAATTAAAAAAAATTATTAAAATTTGAGAAAAATATTTTAAAATCTAGGAAATTAATTGAAGAATAATTAAAATAATATAAAATTGGATAAAATATTTGTAAAGTAATAAAAATAATATAAAATTGAAAAAAATAATTTTAGTTTGTAAAAAATAATTGAAAAAATTTCAACATATATTTGTAATATAAGAAAATAATTGCAGAATGATAAAAATAATTGTATATTAAAAAAATAACTAAAATTTGAGATAAACAATAAAAAAAATTAGAAAATTTATAAAAAATAATTGGAAATGAGAAAAAGTAATTGAAAATTAATTGAAATATAAATTTAATAATAAAGTAATGGATACAAATAATTGTATATTGAAGAAAATAATAAACATTTGTAAAAAATAATTTAAAAAATTACAGACTATACTTGAGATAAACAAGACTACAATTACAATTATTATATATTATAATTCTTCAAACCTTAAATTATTTGAAATTTCATTGATTAAAATTTTAATTAAACAATTTTTAAGAATTCTTTTTTTATGATTTTAATTATATTTGCTACAATTCTCAACTATTTTTATCATTTTTCTTTAATTTTATTTTCATTTTTTTTTATTTTTTCCCCTAATATTTCAATTCAATTTCCGCAAGTTTCAATTCTTTTCTTTAATTTTTTTAAATAAAACTTTTTCAGTTTTAATTATTTTCTTCAATATCAAATTAGTTAAATTTTTTATTAATTAATTTTTAACTTCTTCCGTCATTTTTCAATTATTTTCACAAAATATAATTTTTTTTAAATTTTAATCATTTTTTCCGAATTGTAAATACATTTATTCACATTCTTATTAAGAAATTTGTTTTTTGTCAGTAATTTTGCCATATGGAATTCCATAGGGCGAATTTTTTGCTCTATGGAATTTGCAGACGTACCATACACAAGTCGCCGCCCCTGCATATAATTAAAAAAAATGTCGAAGGATCATGCAAAAACGCATGATGCAAATCAAAAGCAATTTGTCTGTTCTGTTTTAGAAAATAAAAGCAAATTCTAAATATTAAAGGTGTTTGCAAACGGTTCATTAAAAGTTACCGACTTCTGTTATTCAATTAAAATCGGCTAGAAATAAGAATAAGTTTAGTCTTAATAGAGATAAATAGATTTTCCTTTTTTTAATTTGTACACAATATAACCAACTTGAATTTATCTTAAGCTAATAAAATTCTTACTTTGATTTACTTTCTTAAAAATGAGTTAATTAATATTTTGAAGAAAAATATAAAATTCGAGTTTTCTCAAAAACGGCTCAAACAATGATTTTTTTTTTCGGCTGAAAATGATGGAAATTAGTGCAGGAACAGAAGGGGGAAAGTTACAAGGTCCTTTTTGAAAAATTAGGTCTATTCTTGCAAAAATTTTGGTTTATTATTATTATTATCAGAAAAAATGAAAATTGTAGAAAATTAAATGTTCTGACTTACCGAAGATACCTCAACATTTTCATTGTTTCCTGATATGTTGGTAACGTATGTCGTAATTAGTACAAAAACACAGGTAATAATGAAAGTACAAATTCATGGTAATTTGTTGAATTTGTTAGTTTTCTTTGTATAAATCAAATTTAAAGAAAGTCGTTTGTTTTATTACATACTGTAGAGGCATAAATGTAAAGAAATTAAACCGAACAATGAGAAACATCGAGCGGAAACCGGCGCATAAAAATCAAAAACTAATATCTAAAAGCAATAATCTTTATGTATCTAATAAAACATGTATCATTTACAAAAGCATAATTTTTTTAAAGTTATGAAACCAGTAAAAAAACACATATTTCCTTAATTCTATGATACAATTTTTCACGATTCAAGTTGAGCTTTGTTAAAGCTTATTCTAGGGAAAAGTAATTTTTTTTCTCATCACGACACACAAACACGTGTCATAAATTAATATTAATCCTTGAAATGCCGTGTTTTGCGCTGAAACTTTTAAATTCATGGATATAAAATTGTATGTTTTTAAAATGTACTGAAAATTGTTTCAATACAAAAATAATATGTAGGAAATATTTTTCTGAACTAACAATGGATATATTTTTTTTAATAACCAACAGTTTTATTGAAATTGATGCAACTTGAATATTTTTATAAAATTTGATATTTTACCCATTGGTGTAGCAATTCCATATCCTTTACTGTCCAAAAGTCCTCCGATTTGTGTGAGATTGCAGTCTCTCTGAACTATGTAATCTAACATGGTTGATTCCATAAGAAAAGCGTATTGTCCTTGAAGGACTCTTTGAATTCCTTCTTCATAAGTTGGCACAAAAACTGAAGGTTTCTTATTTTCCATGAATCTCCACATTTTTTTGTACGTCTCGATCATTGAATCCTAAAATTTTCAATTTATTTTATATTAAGACGCTTAAATTTTTGATTAAAATAGTTCAGCATAACACAGGACAATAAACTTTTTTTTTGTCTCAAGGTATCGGACCAAGAATTCCTAAAACATTTTTGTCCCGCTAAATCCAAATCTGGATCATGTCAGTGACTTTTTAGTAACAAATTTTAAAAAATTCAAACAATTTCCCAGAAACGTAAACAAAGAAATAAAATTGGTTTAATTATAATATGAGATCAAAATGTATTTTACTGCATTTTTACATTCTGGTTATATAAACTGCATAGGCGTAACTAGAACATTTTTGTAGGGTGGGCCTTTAGTCTAAAAGTATATATATTTTGGCGTATTTTGGTGTCCCAGAAAAAGGTCAACTTTTAATTTTCTATAACGCGATCCAAAAATAGATCTTTGGTATAGAAAAAAAAAAAAATGCGCATATTTTTTATTTATTTTTTAATCCATTTTTAAAGGTAGCGCTTTTCAATTTTTTACAAAATTTCTCTCATTTTTAAGAATATACAATTTTGCGATTAGAGATATAAAATTTCATTTAACTTAGGGCAATGTTTTTCTACTTCATTGAATTCTTTCCATCAATATTAACATGGAAACTAAAATTTTCAAAAATTGATTCAATTGATTTCTTCATTTTTGAAATATTATTGCCATTTAATTATTTTTCCCAATCAATAATTCAAAACAAAATTTTTTAAAAATTTTCTCAAATTTAACTTGCAATCAACCATCTTCAATTATATTTGTCATTTTCTAGTAAATTTACCCAATAAATTTTCAGTTTCATTTTTTTTTTGTTATTACTTAATTACATTCTATTTAAAATTATTTTCTTTAATTTTTAGTTATTTTAGTACTGGTCAAATTGTTTTCTTGAAATTTTAATTTTTTTCTTTAAATTTCAATTACAAATTTTGATTTTTATTCTTGCCTTAAATTTCACTGAAAAACTTTTATGTATTAAAATAATCTGCAGCGAAATGGTTTTAAGCCAATTTCAGATTATTTAAACTCAATTTGGTTAAAAAAAAAGCGTTGCAGATAATTTTAATCCAAAACAATTTTCTGTGTTCATCAGGAATTTTGGCTCCTTCTTTAAAAAACTATTTCCTTCAATTTCAATTATTATTCTCATTTTCGCATATTTTATCTTACAGTCCTTAATTTTCAATTATTTTTTCAGAAATATCATCAATTTATAATTTTAATCCTTTAAATTTATTTCTGCTTGTCACTTTTTAAAGCACTTTTCTTAAATTTCATTTTTTTAAAAGTATGTTTAAATGCAATTCCTTCTTTTTTCAATTATTTTCTTTATTTCTCATATTTTTCTTTACTTTAAATCTGTTTTATCTACAATTTCAATTATTTTTTCCATTTTTAAAGGAGTTTATCAATTATTTTCTGCACATTTATCTCGTAACTTATATTTTTAAATTATATTGATAATTTTTTTCTAAATTTCTTTTACAATTCTAAATTATTGTCTTGAATTTAAATAATTTTTCTTATTTTTCATTGTTTCTTTTTAATTTTCGGTTATTCTTCTTCTTTCAACTATTTTCGTCATTTTTATTAAATGCCTTCAATTCATAATTATGTTCTACATTTTATAAATTTTTGTCTTCAATCACAATTTTTTCTTTATATTTATATTAATTGTGATGTTTTTTATTTTCTTTCTTCGATTTTCATTCACTTTATTTAATTTAAGAAAATTACCATTTGGTTCATTTAGACTTTTAATTTTTAAACTAATTTTTTACAATTTTTAGATGATTTTGTTCTGCTCTCAATTATTTATTTTTTGAAATATTAATTAAAATTAAAATTTTGCATTTATATTGGTTGATAATTAATTATAGTTCTTCTTATTTCAATTATTTTCGGCATTTTTATAGAATGCCTTCAATTCTGAATTATTATTTACATTTTATAAATTTTTGTCTTCAATTACAATTTTTTCCTAATTTTCGAATTAATTGTGATATTTTTTATTTTCTTTCTTCGATTTTCAATTACTTTGTTTAATTTAAGAAAAATACCTTCTGTTTCAATTACACTTTTAATTTTTAAACTAATTTTCTTCAATTTTCAGTGATTCTCTTCTGCTTTCAATTATTTATTTTTTGAATTTTTAATTAAAATTTAAATTTTGCAATTATGTTTGTTGATAATTAATTAGAGTCTTCAATTAGAATTGTTTTTCCCATTTTGAAATAATTTCCTTTATTTCTCGGTTTTTCCTTCAATTTTCTACTTGTAGTCTATAACTTTTAATTTAAAAATTTTTTTTTTTTCAAACGTAATTCCTCATCTTTACAATATAGTGTTCAATTTCAATTATTTATGTGTTTTCGCATAAATTTCTTGAATTTTAATTTTTCTTGTTATTTCAAAATGAATGTTTTTCTTTTTCAATTATTCTCTTAAATTTTCACTTTTTCTTTCTTCAGTTATAAACTGTTGTAACCAATTTTAATTACTTTTGTCTTTTTTAGTATATTTCTTCTTCTTTCAATTATTTTCTTGTATTTTAAATTAGCATGTATAATTTTTAATTATGTGTGATATTTTTTAACGAGTTTCTTCAATCTTCAGTTTCTGCCTTCAATTTTCACGTATTGTCTTAAATATTCAGTTATTTTATTCAATTTCTGATTATTTTTTAATTTTTCAAATTTAAAACATGTTATTTTCAGTGATTTAAAGTATTGTTTGAACAATTTAAATTGTTTTCTAGGTGATACTAAAATTTTAATTACAATCTTAATGTATTTTGAAACATTTTTCTTTACTTTTCAATTATTTTTTTATGCTTAATTTTTTAGTATTGTTTTTGAAATTTTAAATCTTATTAACATTATATTCGTAGTATTTTATATTTTTTAACAATTGCCAATTTCTTTTAATTTTTTATCAACTTCATCAATATTTTGTTTATTTTTTTAAAAATATCTTACATTTTCTTAGGCAGTCTAAGGAACTTAATTTATTTTTGTCGCTTTTTAGTTGATGACTTTAATTTGTGTGATATATTTCTTAAAATTTAAATTAGTATTTACATTTTAATTATTTTTCTCGTTTTTAAATTCTAAAAAATTTTGTTTTACTGATTTTCTTTTATATTTTATTATTTTCTTAAATTTAACTTGTAATAAATAATTTTTTGTTTTATTTGTTATTTTCAAATGAATTTCTTCTTCTCTTTTGAATTTTGTTTTAATTTATTTTTTTTTTGTCATTACTTAATTACCTTATTTTTGAAATTATTTTCTTCAATTTTCAGTTAGTTTAGTCATAATGAAATTGTCAATTACGATTTTTGATTTTTAATCTTTTCTTTAATTTCGTCCGTAATTTTGGTTCCTTTTTTAAATTTAAAGTATTGTCTTTAAGTTCAATCATTTTTCTTATTTTTAAATTAATCATTCCAAATTTCGTGTATTTCTCTTCTGTTAATTATTATTTTTGTATATTTTAACTTATAATCTTTAATTTTCGACTATTTTTTAAATTTTTATTTTAAATTCTTGTTATTTTAAAATTATTTTTTTTCGTTTCTCAATTATTTTCGTTAATTTTAACTTTTATTTTCTTCAATTTGAAATTGTTGCCTTGAATTTCAACTGCAGAATCGCTTAAAATTTTATTTGAAGTTTTCTATAAAAGGGGGGCCCAATTTTTCTTCCTGTGGGGAGACCCTCATATCCAAGTTACGCCACTGTTTTGGACGTTACTATTGACATCAGAAAATGAGATTTCGAAATTTAAATATATATATAAAGAGTGCCAAAAAGTCAATTAATCTTTTTTTCAACTGAGTAAAGTTGCTTAGATTTTATTGTGCTAAAAAATAATTTGCATTTAATATCTACAAATATCTTTATTATCTCAAATACATTTTAAATCCTCATTTTTTCTAGTGTGGACCAGAGAGTTTTTTAGGTGGGTCTGCCAATCCTGGTTTCCACGTAGTTACGCCTATGGTAAATTATTTTTCTAATCTAATTTTTACAAAATTGAAGTAGTAGTAATCTATCTTGTTTAAAAAAAACTTTTTGATATATTTTTTACCCATCATACAGAAACAAATAATTGCGATCAATAGGGATTGGTTACTTTGCTTATTTACTGGAATAATTGTTTCGCATAATGGATATATGTGCTCATGTGCGAAGTTCAAATTCGGCCAATTGGAAAAATCGGTTAAATACAATTTTGACCATTTAATAATTATGTTAAAAACAATTAAATAATAATTAAGTTTCATATAGAATTTTAGTATAATTAATATAGAATAGAAAGATATAGTTACCCGAAAGAAAGTCATGGTACTACCACTATCCAATGTCCCATAAGAAATATCTGCTTGACTTGCTAGATCCTCTGCATTTTCTATCGGAGTTATCATTCTTTCAACAGTTAAAAACGCAGCTAGATTTGCGGTATATGACGAAATAATGATGAGGGTGAAAAACCACCAAATTCCACTCACAATGCGAGTACTTGTTGCCTGAAAATGACATTTCTATTATGATAGGGAAACAATTACACTGGATTGACGACAAAGAAATTGAGTCAGGATTTATAAAGTAACTCGTTATTTGACCAACATTAATGAAAAATGGAACTTAATATATTTTCTGATAACGTGCCTACTGCACCGACATAAAAAAACACCCAATTTGATTTTGTACATTTTATTTTATTGTTTTTATTTTTTTTTTTCGCAAAAGCCTCGAGTCCAACAAGTTTCTATTGATGACCAATAACTCACACAAGAAGCACGGTATTTTAATTTTGAGAAGAGGTAGAGACACACTGCATTGTTTTATCAAGAAATTATATAATTTTAATGATTTTATATCAGAATGTTCAATTCGCAGTTGTCCAGCCTTTTATAGTTTATTATATTAAATTATTTTACATTTATAAGTGTGGTTGTTTTTTCTATTTAAGAGATTATTTTTTATTATCGATTTAAATCGGATTATTATTTAAACTAAAATCCTCTGTCACAGAATGTCATGCATGTTCGTGACATTATTAGCTACTAGTTAATTATCATATGTCCTGACGATATTTCGCTGTAACCGCAACTTTCAGAGGCATCATTAGAATTGAAGTTTTGGTCAAAGTGTTACATTAACCTTGAATATACCAAAAGCACATAAATTAGGTTAGTTCATCGCCAATGATATAAGAAAAAAGTCATTTGATTTTTTGCTGTTATTTTATTTTTAATTTATTATAAATTTTAAAGAAGCTGTTCTTAAATTACATTTGTTCAACATAAACCATTCAAATATAGACTAAAAAACGTAAAGCTGCTATTTTCAATTTTAATATAGCTTCTAAGTTTTTTTTTAACTTGGTGGAATATGTAAGTTTTGAGTTGAGATAATCGATTCTTGTTATACAGACAGTAAAAATCTGCATTTCAAGTTATATACAATGATTTAAATATTTATTAAGACAAAAAGTTTGTAAATTCTTATGAATAAATTTTTTCTTTGTATGAATTCTTTTATTGAGTCAAAGTTTTGTAAGCACAGAACGAAACTTTATTATCTTACCTTGGGATTAAGGTCGCTTCCCTGTTGCATGAGAGTTCCGATGGTAAACCAGAAACTATTCGACAAGGAAAATTGATTCTCTACGATTTCCGGTCCCGCATGGCACGGATGTGGATTGTTCCATTCGTACGGACTGAATCGAGCAACAACAAACATTGTTACAGAAACGAGAACATATGCCGCCAATACATAGAGCCAAATATCGATAGCCAAAGGATTCATGAAAGAAAACAATCTTGCTGGGTGACTCGTTGGTACCTGCAAACAAAGTACATTTTTCTTTTTTATATTTCTGCATCTATTGTTAACAACATTTGTTTACATTTTCGTCTTTTAATTTGAAGGTACAAATCCCCTTAGCTTTGATAAGCATTGTGACGCTGTAAAATTTTATCCATTTTACAAGTCACATTGTTTTCTTTTATTAATTAAAGTTTAATTAAAATTAGATTATTTTTTTATTATTAAATATTTATTAAAGTTTCGGAGGTTGCAGCGATATTCCGTGGTTGGGTAATTTTAAGATCTTAGATTTAATTATTAATTTTATTGTATTTCTATTTATGTAAATTCTCGTTCCGGTTTCCTGAGTCTTCGTGGATGATTATTTTACATTTCAAGAAATGATTGGGACGCCTTTCATGGATTGAAGAGTGAAAATGTTTATTTGGACTTTAAAGAATCTTGAATTTTGCCGCCTAATTCGTCTCAATTTATAAATCAACTTCAAAGGTCTCCAAATTCCTGGCCCAAGAATATTGTTTTGTTGAATGTTAAAAATTTAATTTGGATCAGATTGCTGCCTATCAACCTTTCTGTATGCCAAATAGTTGTTATTTTTTAATATTCTTGGAAGAATTCGACTAGCCTTCCGTATTTTTATGAGAAGCTCCTATGCCAACAGCCCATTGAAATCGCCATACGAACTATTGTCAATTAATTTCATTCAAGTTTTTGGATTTAGTCTATTTAATACTTAGTGGTGGAGTTTTGACTATTATTTAGTATTAGAAGACAATGGAGGAGTGTCTAGAGGATTTGTTATTATTTTTTACCATCTGGAATTAAAGTAAATTAAAAATTTACATTTGGAGATTTTAAATTTAAACATCCAATCTGAAGTTTGTGGTATTTGGACATTTAAACTTTCATTCTGAATTTTCATTATTGGAATAAAACAATACAACGTCGCGTCGCACAGTGGTTCCAACTACACAAAAAGCTGGCCAAAAATATAAAAAATGATTTTTTAATTTCGAATTTTTTTCTATATAATCTCGTTTAGAATACTTTCGCACGTATTGCTCCGGAAAAAAAATACCGAATATCAATTTTATACTCTTGAATATTAGCGGAAAGACAAGGATCACGGAACAGTTGTATATTAGAATTTTGCAAAGCAATGTTGTACCCGTTATAAAATTTAGAAGAAAATGACTTAAGTAAAGATTTTTGTGTATATTAAAATAGGGTGCTTTAGTAATTAAATTAACAATATTTAAAAATATTTTAAAGAAAAATTGTATGTATTTTGCGAGTATAATGTAACGCTGTGCGCAAGAGATACACATTTGTAAAACTATAGTGCTACAAAAAAAGTTCCACTCGATACCGCTTTAGATGTCATGCAAAAATATTCCTTGTTTAATTTTGAAATAAATTTATTAAAATTTAGCTGCCAATATCTGCCAATTTGAGTTTTTTAACTGTTTTTTTATAACGTTGCACATTTTTACATCAAAATGATACAAATCGTTTTGCAATAGTGTGAAATTAGCTACATCTTTTAACATTTATTTTTATGCTTCATTTTATTCACTTCAAACCAGTATATAATGGCTACTCATTGACATAACTGTCAAATTTCCGCTTGAATTATGTACAGTAATAATAATAATAATCTTTTAAGCCAACAAAAAAATGTAAGTCTAACTCGGTTAGAAATTTTTGACATCACTAGAAATGTCCGAAACGATTGTTGGAAAAATAAAATTCATGTTTTGGAGGAGACATGTTCACAAAAAATTGGAACACCCTTCCAAATTTCAGAAAGTAAACAAGTGGAATTGAAAATTCTTTTTTCAAAATTAAACTCAAAGTGCCAAAAAAACGGACGAACATATAATGAATTCACTAAGAAAAACAAAGATTGGCTTGATGTTAACATAAATTTTCAAGTAAGTAAATAATAAATAAATAATATGAAAATAAAAAATAAAAAAATATTTTTGTAATTGAATATCCTTCAAGTTTTTTAGATTCTCACAATAATCAGTTATACTAACTATGAAACAGTGACATAGATTAAAGTAAAATTTATTACTTTTTAGAACTCAATCGAAATTTTTGAATGCGAAACAGAATCAACAAATAGAGAGTCGTTAGCAAAATCATCACAACTTCGCGGTCGTCATGCTGTCTCATTCTCTGATAGCAGTGATAGGAGCAAGCGAAGAAAAACTGAGAGTTTACGGTCATCGTATGACACCGAAGAGTTAGTGTATGCAGCGCAAATGAGTTTACGCGCTTCTGGCGCCCCGCAAGCATCACATATTTTAAAAGATGTGACTTCTTCGTCTCCATCGAAGGCTTCTAGTTATAAAGTAGCTTATCATAAGTCTTTAAAAGAGCCTTTGACCTAAATCTCTGCAGATCACGCACTAAATTTAATTCTTTCTGGTAAAATGTCCAAAGAAACCTATCAAATGACTAGATCGTTGACTAATGAGAACCGTCGCACCTCTGTCTATCTTTCCTACAAAAAAATACTAGCAGCTAAAGCTCTCTGTTATCCACCTTCGTCAGCTATGATGATAACTGAGACTAGCTCTGAAGTTCAATTGCAAAATTTACTTGACCATACTGCCAGCCGATTATTAAAATCACAAGAAAAGGTAATTAAAACATTAGCGCTGCTCCCAGATCATTTGCACAAAATGAAATTGTTTTTAAAATGGAGTTGCGATGGTTCATCTGGTCAACAATATAAGCAAAAATTTATGGACGAGAGCAGTTCAGATGCAAACGTATTTTTTTACCTCTATTGTTCCTTTGAGATTGACAACAAAAAATCATAATAATGAGGAAATAATCGTTTGGAATAATTTAAGACCCTCGTCCCCGCGTCTTTGTAGGCCTATTAGACTTCAATTTCTAAAAGAAACCGTTGTATCTACTCTCGCAGAAAAAGAATATATTGAAAATCAGATTAAAAATCTTGTTCCATTTAATTTAACTGTATCGTCGCGCAATATTCAAGTTGATTACGAACTAGCTTTTACAATGGTAGACGGTAAAGTCAAAAACTCTGTTACTGGAACTGCGTCTGCCATGCGATGTTATATTTACAAAGTTACATCGAAAGATTTTAATAACTTAGATTTGATGCTCCAAATGAAAATAGAAGAAAGCTATCTTCACTTTGGCATAAGCTCACTACATGCTTGGCTTAGATTTATGGAGTGGCTTTTACATCTTGCGTACAAAAATTTTCAAGAAGGAGATAATAAAAAGTGGCAGGCACGTTCGGCAGACATGAAACAAAATTGTAGCGACCGAAAAAAAGAAATCCAAGATAAATTTCGAAAAGAGCTTGGATTGCGTATAGATATTCCCAAAGCAGGAGCTGGAACCACCAACGATGGTAACACGGTTCGACGCTTTTTTCAAAATGTTTCATTGACTGCTAAAATTTTGCAAATTGATGAAGAATTAATTGAAAATTGTAAAGTCGTATTACAAACAATTTCGAGTGGGTTCGATATAGATGTAGAAAAATTTCGTAGTTTTTGTATTAAAATTGCTGAAAGATATATACGTTTGTACAGTTGGTATCCTATGCCTACTGGAGTTCATATTGTTTTAGTGCACGGCTATGCTATTATTAAAGTAGCTGCCTTACCAATTGGGCAATTATCCGAAGATGCACAGGAATCAAGAAATAAAGACATTAAAAAGGCTCGTGAAAATTTTGCAAGAAAATCTTCACGTGTTCAAACAATGGAAGATGTTTTTAAAAGACTCCTGGCGTCTTCGGATCCACTAATATCGAGTTTGCAAAAAGTGCGACCCAAAATAAGTGAACCCTTCAGTTCGAAAGTTTTGGACTTACTAGTTTCGTCCTGTGCGTGTACGCCTAATATAAATGATGTCGCAGAAAGTGACTCTAAATTGTCTGAAAATGAAGCATACTTTGAATCAGATTAAGTTTAAAAATAGTATACTACTTATGCAAACTGAGTATAAGGAATAATTTATATGATAATAAACTGATTGTTATTATTCATTTCAAGATCATTGTCTCATTCTATTATTACAAAATTATTTAATCTTTTAACTTAAATTAAAATTTTTATAAATCTAACGTTACATTTGTAATAAGCGACCCTGAAAACTCTCGAGTAACGATTTTCAGACGAATTCGATAAATTTTATAAAAATTTTCAGCCATATTGGATCAGCCATTTTGAAATTTCATAATCTGACGTCAGATTTGTAATCAGCGACCCCAAAAACCCCCGAGTAATTTTGTTGTCCGCCATATTGGATCCGCCATTTAGAATTTTGAAAATCTGAAGTCAGAATTGAAATCAGCAACCATGAAAACCCCTGAGTAAACAAATTCAAGTAGATTAATTCAGAATTGGAATTTTGGCCAGCTTTTTATCTATTTGGAACCACTGTGCGTCGCTGGACTAAGTCTGTTAATATTAAAAACATATGAAAATCGCAGAAACCATGGGAATCAAAATAGCAAGAAATTCTTCCGGAATTCTTCTTCTTAACTTCATACTCCGAAGTGACAAGACGTACATTGAACATTAAATTTAGTTTAATTGTAATTTAATTTCATCTTATTTATTGTGTTGTGCCATTTAAATTGGATTACTTTTTTGGATTGAATTGTTCCACTAAATTTTTATTTCTGGTAAGCGAATTAATTTTGTCAAAATTCAGTATTGACAAAAATCTTTCATTTGAATTTAATTCGTAATTTTTCTGTTACCAAGGAATATCTTTTCTAACAGTCTTTCTTTTGAAGAATTTATTTTATTCAATTCCTTTATTGAATTTTATTGTCAGTACTGAATTAAATTTATTTTGAATTTTAAAACTGGTTTATTTTGACTCAAACCCCGAATTAATTGAAACAAATTTTAATGTCATTTTGATTTTTTCCCAATTGAATTTTGAAATTTAAAAAAAAACCGATTTTGACTCTTTCCCTGATTTATTTCTGTAATTTTGACCTATTCCCCAAAACGGAATATCGTGACGAAAGGTCATTTCATTTTTTGTGATCTTTAACTGATGTCCCTTTATTTCCAAGATTAAGATAATTAATAAATTAATTATTAAGTTATTATTGTGAAACGCTTCTTATCAAGACAACATTTTGTTTTTAATTAAAATTTGTCTTAAATCTCTGTATTATTTTATTGTCAATTTAAATGTTTTATTAAATCAAATTTATTTAAAAGTTTTGAATTTCTTTCATTTAAATTATTATTATTTGCCTAAACGTTTGCGATCCGCCCACTCTACCACTGATTAAATTGAGTAGCCTGGTAAGTGTTTTTTTTAACGTTGCTTAATTAATTTTAATTTTAAATTAAAACAAGTTTTTTTATTAATGGCGCCCAAGGACATTTAACTTTGTTTAATTTCATTAGTGCAACGTTTGTGTAACCTAAAATTGAAATATTTATTTCTTTAAATAACATTTCAATTAATTATTTTAACGGTTACATTTTATGTCAGACACAAAGCACTTTTAGAGCTCGTAGAAGCAAGTAATTTTATTATTAAATAAGAATACGTCACATTTGTTCACCCGTTATAAACACTAATAAAACACCCATTAATGTCGTTGGGATGAAGATTTAAAACTAGAACGAAGTAGACTTTTCGAAAGTCAAAAGGAAACTACTCTAAATGATCCAAAGAACGAAAAGGAAAAAGACGTTCCAGCAAGGTCAACATTAAAAAGGATTTAAAAATTTAGTTATTTTAATGATAACGCAAATTGTTTAATCTTTTTGAATCCCTTTTTCCGACTTGACTTTTGAATTCCGTGATGATAGCTAGTTTGATGATAAAAGAAATCCCAGTGAATCCCATTCTAAAATTCTGTATAATTTTGTAATGACTTCCAATCCGACAATTTAGCCTTTAAATAGTAGCTTCCATTTGTAGGTGGAACCAATGACCAATTTTTTGACGATGATAACTGTTTAAAATGTTTAAAGTTATTGTTCCGTGTTGGAATTTTCTTGTTAATTTTTTCTTATATTATGTTTATCTTTTTCCTTGTGTTTATGTAGATATAAGTTCCTTTCGTTCATTTAATTTATTTATTTATTTATTGAAGTACAAGTTCCTAGAGTTCCTCTTAGTTTGTTCCTTGAAAACTAGGGACTAAAGCTGTGTGAAATTAGAATTTAAACAAAAGAGGTTTTTTTGAAATTCAGGATGCTGGAAAATGGTATTTTGACGGTCGGAAAGGGATAACCTTTCGGCTGGGCTGTTTCTGCCGGTTGTGTAAACTCGTAAAGAAAAAGAGTTACCGACCGGGCTGTAATTGACTTTATTCTGACAACTGGAAATAAACGAAAATCAGTTGGGCTGAGATCCAAAGAGTAGTTCTAAAGTTTGCTTACGCCTATGGCTTGATCTGGGAAAAACCAAGGGATGGCTCAGGTAGAGAAGAGGACTGAGGGTTTTATGAGGGTCGAGAGGAAGAGAACAGACATTATTGGACGAGACAGCAAAAAGTTCGGACGAATTTGGAAGTTTATTTATTTAATAATAAAAAGGTGCAATCAATTCTGTTTGTTATTATTGACTAATCCCCTCAAACCGAAACAGTTATAATGATGATTTCTTGCAGGAGTTAAATGGATGGTTGATGGCCTTCTGTGGGCATTGTGAAACAATGCTTAATCTGTCATAAAATCTTTAATTGAGTTTAAGGTTCCTATTGAGGTGGGTTTTCCCCTGTTCTATGGCCACGCCTGCCCTCCTTTCCTTTACAGAATGGAGCTCGAATCGTTAGTGGGAGTTCTCCCACCCTTTTGGTCGGTCGGCGAGGGCCTGGTGTGATGAGGTGGTCAGTTCCGTTTTGGCTTCTATAGAGTCCACATGGGGCGAGTGTTCCCGTGCATTTCCTGATGGTTTCTTAACTAGTTCTTCAATTTGCTTTTATAGCGGGTGAACAAGTGTAACGTATTCTAAATTTTGTAATGAGAATAAACTATTATTTATAAAGTCGAAAAGTGCTGTGACTTTTTGTGAAATACTATCATTAATTTTCAACAATAACAGAATTTTTATTATTTTTATGTTTATTGATATGTTTCTTTAATATACGTTATGTTTTTTCTATGCAGGATGATAGACAAACTTGACATTCAATTTTGTAAACAACATTTGTACATTCTGCTTTGTTGGTGACGTCTTTTTCTAATTTTACGATAGAATTCTAATTCTTTGTAATTAAAGGAACCATCGAAATCTTGTATGTGACACGCTCCGAAGAAAGGTACCTAAGAAGCTAAACGGAAATTTTTCAGAAGAGCGAAAACAATAGTCGAGCGTGCATGGTAGTCTGTACAAACTGCTGATGTTCGAATTGTCATACACTCGAATCTTGATATAACGAGAAGTCAGGTATCCCAGAATTTCGATATTACGACCGTGAGAGGGGACCCCACTTTTCAATTGACTTATTTGTGTGAATGCATGTGTAATTAATGTCATGTGCATAGCGATGCGCAAATGTTTACCGCGAATGTGTTTTAAATTCAAGATGAACTGTTAAATCAAATATTTTTGCAAGATAACTGTCAATCATGGAGACAACTAGTGATACGGTAAGTTTTTTATACAATTAAATTTAAATTCTTGATTAAAATATAGAATTTCTAAATGATACCTCTTTCTTTTTAACATTCATTTAAAAGTATTAAATTCTATCTTTTTGAACTTGGCACATTTGATTTTCCGTATTTAAATAACCTTAAAATGAAAGTTTTTTCAAACTTTTCAATCTCATTTTATAAAACTTGTGGGTTATTACATTTTTTAAGATTTTGTGATAATTTTTTTTTATTTTAACTAATTTATTATGGAAATTGAAGCATTATTTATTTGAAATAAAAATACATGTTATTTACAATTTAAGAATATTAACTGTAATATTCGTTTAAAATTTTATGAGTTTAAAGTTTGTATATTGATATTATTGAATTACTTTTAGAAAAGTACGCAAAAGTTCCTAACAATGGAGCAAAAATTTGAAATATTACAAAAATTGGATAAAGGAGTGAGAAATTACAAAATCTGTGATGAATATAAAATAACCAGTTCCACAGTTTCAAGAATTCTAAAAAACAAGGAGAAAATTGAAAATCATTTTAAAAATTTTAAAGATGTCAATGGAAATCGAAAGTGGAAACGCGTTAAGGAATGTGAATTTAAGAATTTGGAAGAAACAGTTTATGCGTGGTTATGTCAAAAAAGAGCAATCGGAGAACCAGTTTCTGGAGTGCTTTTACAGGAAAAAGCGAAGTTTTTTTTTTGAGAAAATGAAGGAAGAAGGTCAACTACCGACAGATCAGAGTGATTTTAAAGCTAGCGTTGGGTGGCTATCTAATTTTAAAAACAGATATGGCCTTAGAACTCTTCAAGCAAAAGGAGAAAAAGCTTCGGCCAATGTAGAAGCAAGTGAAAACTTATTTCAGAATTTTAAAAATTTTGTCAAGACAATGATTATGAATTAGAAAACGTTTACAATGCCGACGAAACAGGAGTTCAATACAGGTCTTTACCGGAAAAAACTTTGGTTCTAGCGAATGAAAAAGAAATATCAGGGCATAAACCAGTAAAGGATCGATTCACAGTCATGGTCTGTGCTAATGCAACTGGATGTCATCGAATTCCTCCCTTGGTAATTGGTAAAGCAGCAAAACCTAGATCAAGGTCAAAAAAAAGGATGGTACGCTCGGTACTTGGCATTCTAAATTTTAATATTTTTATATTATTTAATTTTTAAAGTATATTTACGCATTTGTTTATTTTCAGCATTCTTCTTCTACTGGACAACGCTCCTACACATCCATCAGAAAAAATATTAAATGTCATCGACGAAAATTGCTTGATAAAGTATCTTCCCCCAAATGTTACTAGCTTAATCCAGCCGATGGATCAAGGCGTTATTTCGGCTTTAAAACGTCACTACAAGACAGGATTTCTACGTGAATAAAAAAGTGGACAGTTTTAGATAGCATGAACGTTCTCAAAGAAGCATGGATTTCTCTAACTCCAAAAACACTTAAAAACTCATGGAATAAGCTTATTCCGAAAACCAGCCAAGATAATAATCAATTAATAAATGAAAATATGAATTCATCAAACAACGAACTGGTTCGCTTAATAAATCACATGCCTGGAGGAGTAATATGTTCATCATCAGACGTTACAAATTGGCTTGAAGAAGAACAAAATTTACCAACCTTTGAGATTCTTAATGATGACCAGCTCTTAAATAAACACGCAAATTTGAGTTTAGTAGTAGAGAAAGAATTTGATGAAAACGATTCTGATGAAACTGAGGAATTTGACGAACCTACTGACTCTAAATCTTTAAATATGAATGACGTTTTAAAGGCTGCACAGTTAGTAGTTGAATGGACTCGAGGTAGCGACGAATTTACGGACGAAGAGCGTCTAACATTTATTAAAGCTCGAAATCTTGCTCTTATGTCATTGCAGCATACTGTTTAAAACTTTTTTACAATAAAATGGAAATATCTCAAAATTCTAAATAATTTATAGTTCTTAAATTATGTTATTGCTTAATTGATTTCATGAAATGAAAACTGTGTTAAAATTTATAAAATTGTTGTTATTTAAATGTTCGTTTTGTAAATAAATAAATTAATCAAAACCTGTGTTCAAATTTATAAAATTGTTGTTAATTAAATGTTCGTTTTGTAAATAAATGAATTAATTAAAAGATCTTTTTTACACAATTAACATATTTAATATTAGCATAGCTACCTATGCAAAGAATTGGAAAGAATACCAATTTTTGTTAGGTTATATTTCACATTTTAAAATTATTATTATAAAGCATATCAATTAATAATTTCTATAATTTATAAACATACATTATTAGCTGCAGTAATGCAAAATTTATTACATTTTTTAATTGATAAATGTCCACAGATTCAAATTCACGCGCGCTTTTGTTTTAAATTAGTGGGAATAAAAGAGGAGAAATATTTCTCGTTGTAAAGAGAGTTGACAGCCCGTATTATCAAGAACTCGTTTTATCGAAACTCGTTACAGTAAGATTCGAGTGTAATATTGACTATAGATGAGTCGATGACACACTTATTTGTATAAAGAAAAACTTTGTTGACATTCTGATTATCCATTCTAAATCTTATGACAAAAATTTTAAATTCTCTTTTGAAATTGGAAATGACGATAGAATCAACTTTTTAGACTTAACATTAATCTAATATCTACCATATAATGATTATTTTTTCAAATTATCAAACTTAAACATATATAATACAAAATTGAATGATATGATTGTCCAGCATCCTACATAGGGGAAACAAAACGTATGTTAAAGAATATTTAAATAAAATATTTTTACCTTTACTTAGCCGTCGATGGCTCAAGACATTTTATAAAATATGAGGTTTTATATAAAAGTAGAGTTGACAATGATTTTTTTAATATTTTAACAATTTTGATATATTTAAAAATTTATATGATTTAAAAACTAAGGTAAATGTGTTCTCTCATTTTAATTTATTTATAAAAATAACTTATTATATATGTTCTGTGTTTGTGTTAAAGAAGTGTTAATGAAGTGTTTCAATAATTTTAGCCTGATGAGGGTGCCAAACCTGAGCCAACAAAACATCGCAAAGATAAAAATTAAGTAATTTTTATTTATTGACCTTCCTAAGATCAACTAAATCTTTCTATGAATCTAATTTTTAATGGTTTTTAATCAGTAAAAATGCTAAATGCAATTTTTAAAATGGTATTGCCAGTTACGGTCAATAAAAGAGATTCCAAAATATTGAAATTTTTTAATTCTTATCAATGTTGCCTTTTTTGATGGCCCGTTTTCAAATTCGAGTCTTGCTTTGTATGAGGGTTAAATATTTCTAAAAAAAAATAATAAAGAATGCATTGAATTCTAATGAAACTTAACTTCTTGTAATCTATAAGCAATCTAAAGTGAAATTCAACTTTTCTTTTCAGTAAAGATTTATTGTCATTAATTACTTGAGAAACGCTTGGTAAGAAAATGATCCTTCGTCGGATCGGATTTAGTTTCTAACTTGTCAAGCTCGTTTGTAAAGTCATTTTACGAACAACTTCAGAGATCTATATCAATTTGTTGAGTAAGCTGATATCTTACATAATGTTTTCTATTAATATTTAAACTCTAAATGAACGATTTTCTGCACCATTAAAGTAGATGTCTTTTCTTCAAAAATTAGTATAGGAGTTGAAATTGAAATTCGATCCTTAGAAGGTATGAAAAATTGATATTTGTGCTATTTTCATACCTTCCAAGAATCGAATTTTAACTTCAACTAATTTTCTACATATTTTCTCTTTATTGATATTACTTTTCACAACTTTTGATCTTATTCGAATCCAAACAGTTACTCTTAATTAATATTGTCAATGTAATTAATAATATTGATCAAATTTTTATAATCGGGAGAAAAGACAATTCCTTATGGTGCGTAAATGCATTTGCCAAACCTGGTAAAAAAATAAGCTTTTCATTAGCTTTTTTATAACGGCTGAACAATTATGACGTATTCATAGTCCTAGCAGTGATAAAAAAAATCCATTTATATTTCCCAAAAATTTTTTTTCTAGTTATCCTGATTCGCGAATGCTATTGCTGAAACTTGACTTATTGATGGAGAAGAAACGTCAATTTTATTTATTCGTTATAATGTACTTAAAATGATTGAACATCCAGTCTATAAAGCGCCAAAAGAAGGTAAAAAGTTAAGATTTACTTTAAATTTACGAATCAGTTCATTCTGAAATGTAGTTAGCCTCGTTAGCATAAATTTGAGTTCTTCAAGTTTACGTAAGGATTTGACTTCATTAAGTAAGTTTGTGGTCAAACGGTCTTTGCTTGCCTTTAACTAACGATAATCGAATGTATATTCTCCTGTAAGGCACTTTCTTGTTCAATTAGAAATTCTGTTTACTTGGCTAAATTGAATACATTTGTGGAAAGAGCAATGATCAAACTGACCACAATATGGATTGACCAGTACAATTATCGTTTACAAAGGGTGAGTCGTTGTCTTGAATGGGTTCATTTTCAAGGAAAACTAGGTTCAAATACAATTGTTTTTAATTCAATTATAAGTCACAAGACGTTCTCGTCGTCTTGCTCTCTGATAGTATAGACATCAAGGTAAATATACTGCCAGGATTAAAAGCTTCGAGGAAGGAATAATATCAATGCTGTGAAACCTTTAAAAGCGAATGAAACCTTTTGCAAGTTTTTATAGATCTTTCATAAACGGAAGATTAACAAATATTCTTTTTTACTACTCTAAATCCAAATATCGATTCAAAATGGTGAAATAATTTTTAACTTGCAAAAATATGAATTTTAATGCAGCTGCAAAATATTTGAGATAATACTCATTGTTATTCCACACGTTTATTTTAGCGGATGGTCTGTTGGTATTTTCAGAGTAGGAATTACTAACAGAAATAAATTAAGAGTAATATCCACTTGAAAAACTTATTTATTTTTACTCTTAATATTACATAAAAAAGGTGAAAATTTAGTTGTTGCGAGTGTTACAAATGTTGAGTTTACAGAATAAAATGTATAATTGGGAGAAGGATCTCAACGACGATCCTTTCCATTCGACAAATTTCGAAAATCTGGTTAAACTAACCTAAGTGAAAATTCAGCAAGAGCGGGAGTAAGGAGGAGATGGAGAAAAATTAAGAAATGCTATAATTGGTTAGGGATTTTTTGAGTGGGGTCTTGGAGGTGGAAGGAGTGGATGTCGTAAGACTCAGGTATTAATTTTTGCTTGGACAAAGATGAAATCTAAGTTGTTTCTGCCATTTGTACTCCACGTTTCTAATTACCTAGCATCTGGATACAATTTAACTAAGCCCTTTATTGCAGACCACTAACGGTATATTTTGAAGAGACCTTCGATTTATGAGGTTATTTTCAAAAACGTTTAAAAATCAATAAACATTTAGAACGTGACATATTTTTTTTTTTAAAAGTAGGATTATACATAAATAGAATATTGGCAACAATTTAATAAAAAGAAAAAATAACAAAATAGGTTTGCGACACAACACTCATATTGTCGAGTCTCATAGATTGACAAAGTTTATAAAAATTATAAGAGAAATTGAAGATCTTTTGTTCTCGTCAAGTCTCAAATGTATCATAGAATTTAATTAAAAATTTTTTTTCTATAACTTTTGATTCAGATTGTACAAAACGTGGTGATTTTAAAATTGAATGCGTTTTAACATCTATTTTGTCTTTCATCTGTTTCTGATTGTTTTTCAAGCGTCGAGAAAATTAGTGATCGTTTCTTTAGTAAATACGTCAGCAATTGAAAATGTTTCGTTTTAATTAAACGAAACGGTATTTCACTTAAGATACCAAGTTGAGCTATTGAATTTAATAAAAAGCTCAGGGTAATTGCTGCTTCCCATTTAAAATGAATATAATATGCCTGTCTGATAATATTTGTGAGTTCCCTTCAACTGGCTTCATTTATTTCCATTTCATTTATAAATATCAGAAAATTTTCTTGGAAATAAATATAATAAATTGTGCAATGAATACAAAGTTTTATTAAATACAAAAAAAAAATACGGAAAGTCTCAAAGGGACAAGAAAAAAATGTGTTTTTAAAAATAAAAGGTCATTTTGCGAGCTTTCCAAAATCGTACTGATGTATGAAAAAATAAAATATTCTTTGCATATAGTACAAAAATTAACCGCTATCCCTTGATAATCCAGTCGAATAAAATTCGTCGTTTATGAGACTCCATAATCTTCTTTACATTTAAATAAAAGCGAGCGCCTTTTATTTTAACTAGAAATATTTTTCAAAACGGGGGATATAAGATTTTTTTTATTTTCTAAAGTTGCAGAGATCGAGGAGAATTCGAAGCGAGACCAGGCAAAAAATTAAAAGCACTGGCGCCAGCAGTAGAGTGTGCAATATTAATTCAGGAAATTACCAAAAAACCAAGGGACCAGCCTGACAAGGTAGGGTGTGTATTGTGTATGTTAAATAAAAATGTGTCCTTTGGTCTGCTCGAGGCAGTTTGCAAACTGGTGCCAGAATTAAAGGGGAACTGGGTTGTTCAAATGCAAGAGAAACGACGAGGTCCAAGTTAATTGCTACTCACGAGTCATGAAATAAACTTTAATCTAATTTTTGACTTGCACTTTTATTAGTAATAAAACATTTATGTCCTACCTTAAAAAGAATTGAAATGCCCAAATTCATGAAAGGCTTCGTAAAGTCTATTACACTCTCACGTGCGTAGTTGATAGTCATTGAACCCACTGCCAAGTCAGCTTTCTGCAACAATAATTTTTAAATTTATTAATTAACGAGTGTATTATGATTATACGTATAAGATTAATCAAAGCATTATTATTTTTATTGTTTTATGAGCCATGAAATGATCTTTTATTAATAAAAACTAAGAGCTAAAACATTATTCCGAATTCAAAGTTCCCGCCAGACGCCAGAGGGAGAAGCTGTCAGAGCAAGATCACGTGGCTCGGAAGGAAGATCGTTTTTGGCTAGAAGGATCTGGATCGAAAGTTGTCGTCTGCTCTATGTTATTTTCCTAACTTTAATTTCATAATTAAGCTCACGTACGTTGAAATTGTAAGACGTAAACTTAAAACTTAAGAATGAGAGAGCAAAGGAAATAAGGTATCTCTATCCTTTTCTCTCTCATTTATACCGCAAAAGGCACTGTAAAAATTATATACCAATAAATTATAATTTTTTAATTTATGAATCGTGTTCCTATCAAGGATTTCGTTATAATCTAAGATGTTAAAATAATGAAAACCTTAATGGGAACACTAAGCATGAAATTAAACGTTGCAACTTATTATTTTGTAAAAATTTAATAATATAATTCCATAGGCGTAACTAGAACATTTTTGTAGGGTGGGATGGGTCCAGGCCTCTAGTCTAAAAGTATATATATTTTTATTTTTAATTTTTCACAAAATTTCTCTCATTTTTAAGAATTTACAATTTTGCGATTTGAGACATAAAATTTCATTCAACTTAGAGCAATGTTTTTTTACTTGATTAAATTCTTTCCATCAATTTTAACATGGAAACTATAATTTTCAATTACTTTTTGTCATTTTCTAACGAATTTCTTAAACTTTCATTTTCCTTTTTCGATTTTCAATTATTTTTGACATTTTTCAACGAATTGATTCAATTGATTTCTTCATTTTTGAAATATTATTGCCATTTTAATTACTTTTCCCAATCTTCAATTCAAAACAAAATTTTTTTTAAGATTTTCTCAAATTTAACTTGCCATCAACAATCTTCAATTATATTTGTCATTTTCTAGTAAATTTTCAATTTTTTTCTTACATTTTGTTTTCGATTTCATTTTTTTTTTGTTATTACTTAATTACCTTCTGCTTAAAACTATTTTCTTCAATTTTTAGTTATTTTAGTTCTAGTCAAATTGTTTTCTTGAAATTTTAATTCTTTTCTTTAAATTTCAATTACAATTTTTGATTTTTATTCTTGCCTTAACTTTCACTGAAAACTTTTATGTATTAAAATAATCTGCAGCGAAATTGTTTTAAGCCAATTTCAGATTATTTAAACTCAATTTGGTTAAAAAAAGAGCGTTGCAGATTAATTTAATCCAAAACAATTTTCTGTGTTCATCAGGAAGTTTGGCTCCTTCTTTATAAAACTATTGTCTTCAATTTCAATTATTTTTCTCATCTTCGCATATTTTATCTTATTGTCTTTAATTTTCAATTATTTTTTCAGAAATAAAATCAGTTTATAATTTTAATCCTTTAAATTCATTTGCTCTTGTCACTTTTCAAGCACTGTTTTCAAATTTTAATTTTTTAAAACTATGTTTAAATGCAATATCTTCTTTTTTCAATTATTTCTCATTTATTTCTTTTTACACTTAATCTGCTTTGTCTACAATTTCACTTATTTTTTCTACTCTTAAGGAGTTTCTTCAATTATTTTCTACAAATTCAACTCGTAACTTATATTTTTTAATTATATTGATCATTTTATACTGAATTTCTACAAATAAAATTGCTTTTACAATTCTAAATTATTGTCTTCAATTGGAATTATTTTTCTTATTTTTCAATGTTTCTTTTCAATTTTCGATTATTCTTCTTCTTTCATTTATTTTCGGCATTTTTATTGAATGCCTTCAATTCTTAATTGCTTTTTACATTTTATAAACCCTTGTTTCAATTACACTTGTAATTTTTAAACTAATTTTCTTCAATTTTTAGATGATTTTCTTCTGCTTTCAATTATTTATTTTTTGAATTGTTAATTAAAATTTAAATTTTGCAATTATGTTTGTTGATAATAAATTATAGTCTTCAATTTAAATTGTTTTTCCCCTTTTGAAATAATTTCCTTTATTTCTCGGTTTTTCCTTCAATTTTCTACTTTTGTAGCCTATAATTTTTAATTATTATTAATACTTTTTTTTTAAACGGAATTCAACAATCTTACAATAATGTGTTCAATTTCAATTATTTTGGTGTTTTCGAATATATTTCTTCAATTTAAATTATTCTTGTTATTTTAAAATGAATGTTTTCCTTTTTTAATTATTCTCTTAAATAATAATATATTGATTAATATATTGATCATTTTATACTGAATTTCTGCAAATAAAAATTTCTTTTACAATTCTAAATTACTGTCTTTAATTGGAATTATTTTTCTTATTTTTCAATGTTTCACTTTAATTTTCGATTATTCTTCTTCTTTAATTATTTTTTGGATTTTTATGGAATGCCTTCAATTCTTAATTATTATTTACATTTTATAAATTTTTGTCTTCAATTACAATTTTCCACTAATTTTTAAATTAATTGTGATGTTTTTTATTTTCTTTCTTCGATTTTCAATTACTCTGTTTACTTTAAGAAAATTGCCTTTTGTTTCAATTACACTTGTAATTTTTAAACTAATTTTCTTTAATTTTTAGATGATTTTCTTCTGCTTCCAATCATTTATTTTTTGAATTTTTAATTTTGCATACATGTGTGTTAATAATTAATTATAGTCTTTAATTCGAATTGCTTTTCCCATTTTGAAATAATTTCATTTGATTTCCGGTTTTTTCTTCAATTTTCTATTTGTAACCTATATTTTTTAATTATTTTTGATATTTTTTGTGAAACGGAATTCTTTAATTTTACAATTTTGTCTTCAATTTCAATTATTTTTCTTATTTTCTCATTTTCGCATATTTAATTTTATAGTCTTTAATTTTCAATTATTTTTCCAGGAATATCATCAATTTATAATTTTAATCCTTTAAATTCATTTGTGCTTGTCACTTTTTAAGCACTTTTTTTAAATTTCAATTTTATAAAGTATGTTCAAATGCAATTTCTTCTTTTTTCAATTATTTTCTTTATTTCTCATACTTTTCTTTACTTTAAATCTGTTTTGTCTACAATTTCAATTATTTTTTCTTTTTTTAAAGGAATTTCTTCAATTATTTTCTACAAATTTAACTCGTAACTCATTTTTTAATTATATTGATCATTTTATACTGCATTTCTTTAAATGTAAATTTCTTTTACAATTCTAAATTACTGTCTTTAATTGGAATTATTTTTCTCATTTTTTAATATTTCTTTTCCATTTTCGATTATTCTTCTTCTTTAATTATTTTTGGCATTTTTGCTTGAATCCCTTTCATTCTTAATTATTTTTTACATTTTATAAATTTCTGTCTTCAATCACAATTTTTTCCTAATTTTTAAATTAATTGTGATATTTTTTATTTTCTTTCTTTGATTTTTAATTACTATTTTTAATTTAAGAAAATTACCTTCTGTTTCAATTACACTTTTAATTTTTAAACTAATTTTCTTTAATTTTCAGTGATTCTCTTCTGCTTTTAATTATTATTTATTTTTTGAATTTTTGATTTTTTATAATTTTTATAATTTTATAATTATTCTCTTAAATTTTTACTTTTTCTTTCTTCAGTTATAAACTGTTGCAATCAATTTCAATTACTTTTGTCATTTTTAGTATATTTCTTCTTCTTTTAATTATTTTCTTCAATTTTAAATTGACACATACAATTTTTAATTATGTTTGGTATTTTTTAACGAGTTTCTTTAACTTTCAGTTTCTGTCTTCAATTTTCACGTATTGTCTTAAATATTCAGTTATTTTATTCAATTTTAGATTATTTTTTATTTTTTCAAATTTAATACATATCATTTTCAGCGATTTTAAAGTATTGTTTGAATAATTTAAATTGTTTTCTAGGTGATTCTAGAATTTTAATTACATTCTTAATGTATTTTAAAATATTTTTCTTTAAGGGTCTGTGATGGAGAATGACGTCATTGATTTAGGCAAAATTTGTCCGTAAACTTTTTCTTAAGATTCTCAATATTTTGACACCAAAATTTATGGAATTACTTAAAATATCATAAGGAAGGTCTCTCTGACCCAAGTTTGTTTAAATTTTGCCTTAAAATTAATTTTTAAAACAAATTAGTCGATTTTCTGAAAATTAAAAAAATTATTTTTAACTTAAAAGTTAAAAAAAAACTTGGCTCAGAGAGACCTTCCTAATGATATTTTAAGTAATTCTACAAAGCTTGGTGTTAAAATATTTATTATTTTCAAAGAAAGTTTACGGACAAATTTTGCCTATACTAGTGACGTCATTCTCCACCACATGCCCTTAATTTAAGTTTTATTTTTTTAAGATTTTCTTAATTTTTTTTATATTTTCTTTGCAATTTTAGTACTTATCAATTTTATATTTGTAGTATTTTATTTTTTCTAACAATTGAAAATTTCTTTTAATTTTTTATTAATTTCATCAATATTTTTCTTAATTTTTCAAAAATATCTTCCATTTTCTTAGGCAGCCTAAAAACTAAATTTATTTTTGTCGTTTTTTGGTTAATAACTTCAATTTTTATGATATTTCTTTAAATTTAAATTATTATTTCCATTTTACTTATTTTTCTCATTTTTAAATTCTAAAAAAGTCTTTTTTAAAGATTTTCTTTCATATTTTATTATTTTCTTCAATTTAACTTGTGATCAATTATTTTTTTTATTTGTTATTTTCACATGAATTTCTTCAATACTTTTTTTCTTCTTCACTTTTGAATAATTTATTTTTTTTGTCGTTACTTTATTTCTTCTTAAAATTATTTTCTTCAATTTTCAGTTAGTTTAGTCATAATGAAATTGTCAATTACAATTTGTGATTTTTAATCTTGTCTTTAATTTCTTCCGGAATTTTGGTTCCTTTTTTAAATTTAAAGTATTGTCTTCAAGTTCAATCATTTCTCTTATTTTTAAATTAATTTTTCCAATTTTCGTCTATTTCTCATCTGTTAATTATATTTTAACTTATAATCTTCAAGTTTCTATTATTGTTTAAGGAATTGTTTAAGGTTTAAGATTAGTTGAGGTTAAAATCCCGGGATTCACTTAAAGTTCTCGAAGTTAAAAATTTGTTATCAAACGTTGTTAATTTTTCTTAAAAGAATGAAAAAATTAATAAACTTCCGAAAACATGCTCGAAAATGTTCAGTCACTTTTAAAAATATTTTAAATTAGTTTATTTACAAAAATAAACTGTTACGCAAATACTACAATTTTATCTGTGTCAGGAAATATTAAACTTTTTCTTTTTCAATTGTATGTTTTTTAATCTTTTCGAATAGAATAAAAAATTTAATAGTTATTTTTTATATTTCTGAAAATAAACGACGTACTAAAAATTTTATCGAATTTAAAAGAACAAGTCTTTTCGCAGAATTGAGAATTATATTTTTAGGAAATTTTATTCGATATTTGTAAATGGAATTTGTTAAATGGCTGATTAAAGTGCGTTTTTAGTCGATTGAGGACTAATATTAATCTCTTGGTGTTCTCAAATTGTTCCAAGGGGATGTTAATTAGTCATAAGTTGACTGTCCGACGAGAGAATTTATTGACTTGGAAACAAGTATATATATGTATATGTGCAAAAAACTAAACTGTGTGTCAAACACGACCCAAAACTAATCTTTTAGAAAAACGTCGTGCCATTTTGATAATTCTTGCTAAAACACAAATTTAGATATAAAAAATTTACTAAGGGTAGTTACTCCAAAACAGAAATAATTATCCACAACTTTACCATCCCGATTTTCAATAAAATTAGAAAACGTGTTTATTTAACAATTATAATTTACTATTTTATAAAATAATAATAAAAAATACAACTGTTTATTAAATTATTAACATTTTTTCTACTTAACTAAAAATTTACATTAATTTTTATTTCGCGACGCAGATTATCAAACAAACAAAATTAAAAAAATATATTTTAATAAAGATAAAAAACTATTATTTTGAGCCGTAACTTAGAAGCTGTTTTGTATTTCACACACACTTTTCCAATAATAGAAGAGACTTTATTCTTCTCGCGCAAGCAAAAGTGACTCCACTGACATCTCATTTCAACTGAATGCCTTTCTCTATTTTGTGGAAAATTTCTAAGCGTCTGAGATATGACACGTTTTTCTATCCTCTTTCTTTACGTCCAGCAGAAATCTTGAGAAAAGTCACATTCAAAACTTTTTCATTTTCTTTTGCAGAAACTATATTATATGTACACTATTTTGCGCACTCGTAATTCTTTTCTATTCTTCCATTAGATACGGTTGTGACAGATATTAATAATAGAAGAAATAATGATCGCTCTGGGATATATAAATACTCTGCCAGCCTAATGACATCACATAATATTTTTTTTTTTATTGATAACGATAGCTTTAAACGGACGTTAACATTTAAAATTTAACTTTTAATAATATATAGTAATTTATGTTTTATTACAATTATTTTTATTTAAGGTAGAATTGCTGCAAAAGAAAAGGAATTGTACTTATTGTGGATGCCACGGTCGTTACAAATATCAGGTTAGTTTTTGCGCACCTTTTTTCCATAGACTTTTGATGCGCGCGCATTAACCTGAGTTCTTATAACGACCATGGCCATCCTTCCTTCTACTTTCAATTTTTCAGGTTTAGCCTACAAGACTCTACGACTTCTATATGTTTCAGTTTATTATCCGCATAAATTAAATTAATTAATAGTTACTGCTAATATGGATTTGGGTAAATTTAAACAAAAATAAATATTATATCAAATAGAGATTGGAAGAAAATGGAAATTGTACTAAATAAAAATTCAAACCACAATAAGTGATCATAAACAGATAGAGGTTATGTTGTTTGTAAATTATATAATAAAAATAATCAGTTATTAAACCCTGTTTTTTATCCGAATTTTTTGCTTTAGAGGAAGCTTGCTACCTGCAAAACAAAAACTAGTGATTTTTTTCTACCTCATTGATTCGGTATGATTGATTATGTTGGTATAAAGAATGCCTCGTCTAGTGATAAATTCATTCAAGTAAGAATTTTTTATAACAGTTTCTTATTTAAGTCGTTCTTATTCTTAAATTATTTGCAAATGACGTACCATTTTAATTTCAAAATAAATTTTAACTATTAAAAAGTTTATTAAAGAATTCACAAATATTTTCTGAGATTCGTTTCAACAAATTTTACAGAGTAACATGAACTAGGTAATTAGTATTGATCCGAATTTTAATTAATTTAAATATTTTAAATCACAATTTGCGGTAATGTTTAATTAGTTCTAATATTTTTAACTTTTGCATATGCTCACATTTTTTGTCAAAAATCTGGTAATAAATATATACATATAGCTTTTTGAGTATCAGAAAGAATAAGATCTCAGCATGACTATAAGATGCCAGATGAGGCAGCTAATTTTTGTTTGACATTTTCTTCTGGTCAACATCTGTGAACCATCCTACTTCAAAAACCAGGCCCATATTGAAGAGTCTTAGAATCTTTTTAAAGCATCCAGTATAACAGCTCCTTTTTTCATTTTTCTTAAAATCTTTACTGAGATCCTGCTACAACAGTTCAGATTCGAAAGATACTTCGATGCATCCGTCGCGAGTACCTAATGACTAGATAATTTATTTTTCAAGTAATCTTCATTAGTATAAGTTTTTAAAAATATTATAGTGTGTTTTATAAATAATTAATTTGCGTGAATTTCAAGCGAATTGGATTTTTAGAAGTTAGAAAAAAATTCAACAGATGCTGAAACCAAGTGCGGTTAAACGATAATCACGTCGAAAACAAGTTTTAAATAATTTCCTAAGTCTTCTCAAATTAAGGGAAAGTTTAAAAGTAAAAAATAATACCAAAATGTCGGAAAAAATTTTACCGATTATTATCGTATTGCTTCAGCAAAGTTTTGGAGTGTACTGTAAGAAATACAATTTTAATAATGTATAATTATAGGATACTTGTGATTTTATAGTAATTTCGCTTCAAAATTTAAAAAATGTCTAAGATAAAAAGAATTTTTTATAAATCAGTTCCTTGTTAAATCTGTTGACTTAAAGATAGTAATGAGTTAATTTTTGATAGAGTTCTAAAGTAAAAGTTTAAAAAAACAGTCAAGTAATATTATTTTAAGGTTTTGACTACAAGCATGTGAATCAGTGGGAAAGTGAATTTTCTCAGTGCGGCGGAAGTCGTCAATCTCCTATAAATATTGATTTGACAACAGGCAGTAAAATGTTCCTCCGTAACACAATGAAATTAGAAAATTATGACACAGTTCCATTGGAGATGGTATTAAAAAATGACGGTCATAGTGGTACGTAAAAAATTTTTTTTTACTTAAAAAAGATTTTCCTTGTAAGCCAATTGATAACATTCTCTTTCTCATAATTTTTCATTGAAAAATATCGAATTATTAATAATAGTCTTTAAAATTCTGTGTTTAAAAAAAAGTTTTTTTTTATAGCAAAGCTTATGGCAAAATGGCCTTTGGATTCAATTCCAAACGTATGTGGCGGACCTTTTAGTGCTCGATATCTGTTTGATAGCTTGCACTTTCACTGGGGTCAAACGAATTCAAGTGGTACCGAGCATTTATTTAATGGACAAAGGTAAAACCTACCTTTTTCTTGTTTTAATAAATACATATTCAATTTAATCAAAAAAAATTTTTATTTTCATAATTCTTTGTGTAAGTACATACTTTTCAATTAAGAAATAAATTTTAGGTTGAATCCATTTCAAATCATGCAGACCGACTAACTTCAAGTTGTAGATTTAACTGCCACTGAAATATGTTATTCTTTATGAAAAATAAAGACACTCGTATTTTTTTATTTTTCAACAAAATTATTTTTAACGAAGTTATGCGCATTTGAATTTTGAACCAGAAAACTCAAAAGAATAGTAAAAAAAATTTGTTTCGCTTGTAATTTTTTGGCTAATTTATATAATCAAATTATTTTTCTTGGGTCTTTTGAGTGGTCTTGTATTCTTCAAAATTCTATTTGAAATTTGTAAAAAGTTTCAAAATTAACGAAATGGGGGGTGATTTTCTGAAAATAAATAAGGTCCATTTTCTCAAAAACCCCAGCTTTTTTTTGTCTCATAATTTTACCATAAATTCTTACTAATATGACAACTAATTCCCATAAGTTTCAAGCTTGCTAAACCATACTGGCAGCCAGAAGAATTTTTTTTTTTAAAATATTTTTTTACTTGGTTTTGGATTGTTGGAGGGCAAGTTCAAAAACAAATGACATGTTATGAATCAAACTGAAGTAAGTTTGTTTATAACCAACAATTATAGATTTAAGTAAAAGCATTTTCACAAAATTTCAGACTAATATTATCATAGGCTCGAACTGCAAAACATGATTTTGAAAAAATTAAATAAACGTATTTTAAATCATATATCAAATATTTATCCAAAGTTCACTTAAAATAAATGTTTAATGTGCAATAAAAAAAATTATTTTATATTTTGAAATGTTATTTATAATAAATGCAAAAAATATATTTACAAATTTTACTGTATAAAAACGCTTCTTATTTTTAAATACTGAAAATTTCAGAACATTTATAAATTTGAATTAAAACACTTTTTAATAGCTTAAAACGTACTTAAAAATAAAATTTTAAATCTTTATTTCTTCAAATTGGAATTTATAAAATATTAAGTCTATTGAAATATATAAATTATCTAATATTATAAATTCACAAGAATTAATATCATAATATTATCTGTTAGTAAAAACTTTTAAGTAATCTTTTAAATTAAAGTACCTTTAAAATATATTTTGTATGATAACAAATTGATTTTGAAGAAAATTTCGAAAGTACGCTCCCGTTAGAATCGTAACATTTAAAAAACAATTTCTCTTCGAAGTTTTCTAAGAATTAAATATTAATTAGTTCTAATGATATTAAAATTAAGAAATTTTACAGGGTTTAATGTTTTAAACCTATGGTAATATTAGTTTGAAATTTTGTGAAAATGCTTTTACTTTAATCTATAATTGTTGGTTATAAACAAACTTACTTCAGTTTGATTCATAACATTTCATTTGTTTTTGAACTTGCCCTCCAACAATCCAAAACCAAGTAAAAAAATATTTTTCAAAAAAAAATTCTCCTGGCTGCCAGTATAGTTTAGCAAGCTTGAAACTTATGGGAATTAGTTGTCATATTAGTAAGAATTTATGGTAAAATTTTGAGACAAAAAAAAGCTGGGGTTTTTGAGAAAATGGACCTTATTTATTTTCAGAAAATCACCCCCCATTTCGTTAATTTTGAAACTTTTTACAAATTTCAAATAGGATTTTGAAGAATACAAGACCACTCAAAAGACACAAGAAAAATAATTTGATTATATAAATTAGCCAAAAAATTACATGCGTAACAAATTTTTTTTACTGTTCTTTTGAGTTTTCTGGTTCAAAATTCAAATGCGCATAACTTCGTTAAAAATAATTTTTTTGAAAAATAAAAAAATACGAGTGTCTTTATTTTTCATAAAGAATAACATATTTCAGTGGCAGTTAAATCTACAACTTGAAGTTAGTCGGTATGCATGATTTGAAATGGATTCAACCTTTAGTTTTTTATGAGTTTTATTAAAGGGAGGCACGGTAAAATTTTAACTCATCTAAATTTCGACTTAAATTTAAAGTTAAATTTTAATCTATTCAAATTTAAATATGAAAACAATTTAAATAAATTCAACTTTTAATTTAATTTAAAATAAATGCAATTTTCTTTAATTTAAAATAGTTTCAAATAAAAACATAATATTAAAAATATTAATTAATTAAAGATAATAAAAATTTAAAAAAACTTCTTATTAAAAAAAAAAAAAAAAAATTGAAAATCATAAAACTTTTTTTTTTAAATTTTATCACTATAGGATAATTTTAAATCCAAAATGTTGCTCAGGGGCGGTGACTTGTACATTTTTGCCATCTGCAAACTTAATATTGACCGAGGGGTGGGGGGGGGGGGGAGAGAAAAATAAAACAATAATAAATTAAAAAATTTCTTAATTAGCGTTATTATTAAAACGCAAAAGTTGACAATTATAGTTAATTTCGAGTACATTTTCGGAATTAAAAAGAACCAAATAATCAAAATAATATAAAAGTTGTGAAAATCATTGCTAGTCGAAAAAAAATTAAAAATTGACGAACTTAATTAAAATTTAATAAAAATAATTGAAAAATGATTAAAACATTGAAAATTTGAAGAACAAAAGTTATATTTTTCAAAATAATTGAAAAATGTAGAAAGAAATTAAAAGTTAATTTATAAATAATAACGAAACTAATTTGACATTGAAGGGAATAATTAAAACTGAAAAAGTTTTATTTGAAAAAAATTAAAAAAAATAATTGAAACTTCCGGAAATTAAATTAAAAATTTTAGGGGACAATTTGAAAAACAATTAAAATCATTGAAGAAAATTTTTGGAAAATGATAAAAATAGTTGAAATTTGTAGTTATTATTTCCAATTTTAGCAAAATAATTTTAAAAAATACAGAATATTTAGGAAGTAAAAGAAAGTACCATATTATAACATGATTTCAAGAATTTTTAAACTTAGGAAAATAATTACCACAATTTTAGAAATAATCGAAAATTAAAGAAAATAATGGAAATTTGAGAAAAATAATTGAAATTTTTGAAATTAATCAACAAATATTCAAAATAATATAAAATTTGTAAAAATCATTGCAAATGAAAAAACTAATTGAAAATTGACGAAAGTAATTAAAATTATAAAAAAAATAATTAAAGATTGATTAAAACATTGAAAAGTGGAGACGAGATAACTTAGATTTGAGATAATAAATGAAAATTTAGGAAATTAATTGAGAAATAGTTAATATATCTAGTTAAAAGGTGGAGAAAATAATTGCAAAACGATAAAAGAAAATGAAAATTAAAAAAAAAATAATTGAAAAATAAAATAAATAATTGAAAATTTAGATATTAAAATGAGGAATGAATAGTGAGATGAATAAAAAATTGAAGAAATTGATTGCAAAACGATAACAAGAATAATAGGAAATTGAAGAAAATTATTAAAATTTAAGAAACATCATTTAGAATCTAAGAAATTAATTAAAAAATAATGAATATAATAAAAAATTGGAAAAAAAATTGGAAAGTAAAAAGAATAATTAAAAAATAAAGAAAATCATTTAAGTTTGTGAAAAATAATTTAAACAAATTCAACATATATTTGTAATATAAAAAAAATTGCAGAATGATGAGAATAATTGTAAATTAAATAAATAACTAAAATTTGAGATAAAGAATAAAAAAAAAATTAATATAAATAGAATTGAAAATGACAAAAAGTAATTGAAAAATAAATTTAATAACAAAAAAATTAATATAAATAATTGTAAATTGAAAAAAATGATAAAAGTTTGTAAAAATTAATTTTAAAAATTACAGAATATATTTAGAGGCACATGAATAATCCCTAAAACCCATTTAGCCAAAATTCCATTCGGCCTAAAAAACTATAGCCTAAAATGCATTCAGCTTAAATCCTATTTAACCTAAAATGCACTCAGCCTAAAATCCATTTACCTCTAAATCTCATTTAACATAAATTCTATTTAACCTAAAATGCATTCAGCCTAAAACCCATTTAACCTAAAAGTCATTCAGCCTAAATTCCATTTAACCTAAAATGCATTCAGCCTAAAACCCATTTAACATAAATTCTAATTAACCTAAAATACATTCAACCTAAAAAGCATTCAGCCTAAATCCCATTTAAACTAAAATACGTTTAGCCTAAAATCCATGTACCCTTAAATCTCATTTAACAAAAATTCTATTTAACTTAAAATGCATTCAGCATAAAACCCATTTAACCTAAAAGTCATTCAGCCTAAATTCCATTTAACCTAAAATGCATTTAGCCTAAAACCCATTTACTTTAAATTCCATTTAACCTAAATTGCATTCATCCTAAAACCCATTTAACCTAAAACTCATTTAACGTGAATCTGATTTAACCTAAAATGCATTCCACCGAAAATTCCTTTAACCTAAATTCCATTTTAACCAAACCCATTTGACCTAAAACTCATTTAACGTGAATCTGATTTAACCTAAAATGCATTCCACCGAAAATTCCTTTAACCTAAATTCCATTTTAACCAAATTCATTTTACCCTAATAATCATTTAACCTAAATCTCATTTAACCTAAATCCCATTTAACCTAAAAAGCATTTAGCCTAAAACCCATTTAACATGAATTTCATTTAGCCTGAATTTCATTTAACCTAAACTGCATTTAGCCTTAAACCCATTTAACCTAAATTCTAATAACCCAAAAATCTATTTAACCTAAATTGCATTCACTTTTAACACCCTTTTAAATTAAAACTCATTTAACGTAAAACTCATTTAACCTAAAATGTATTCCGCCAAAAATTCATTAACCTAAATCTGATTTAACTCAAATCCCATTCAACCTAAAATGCATTCAGGCTGAATCCCATTTAAACTAAAATTCATTAACCCTAATTTCCATTTAACCTATAATGCATTTAGCCTAAAACCCATTTAACATAAATCCCATTTAACCTAAAATCCATTCATCTTAAATTTCACTTAATCTCTAAAATGCACTCAGTCTAAAAACCATTTAACCCTAAATCTTATTTAGCCTAAATTCCATTTAACCTAAAAGTCATTCAGCCTGAATTCCATTTAACCTAAAATGCATTTAGCCTAAAACCCATTTAACCTAAATTCTAATTAACCTAAAGTGCATTTGACCTAAAATGCATTAAGCCTAAATCCCATTTAACCTAAAATTCATTCAGCCTAAATCTCATTTAATCTAAATTTCCTTTAACCTAAATTCCATTTAACCTATAAATCATTTAGCCTAAATCTCATTAAATCTAATTGTCAATTAACCTTAATTCTATTTAACCTTAAATACATTTAGCAAAAATCCCATTTAACCTAAAATGCATATAGCCTAAAACCGTATGTCCTAAATTTCATTAAATTTAATTTATAATGTAAATTTTAGGTTGAATGGGATTTAGAACAAACGGTTTTAGGCTATATGCATTTTAGATTAAATGGGATTTAGGCTTAATGACTTTTAGGTTAAAGAAAACTTAGATTAAATGAGATTTCGGCTGCATGAATTTTAGGTTAAATGGGATTTAGGTTGTATGCTTTTTAGGTTTAATGGGATTTAGGGTAAATGAAATTTATATTCAATGTGATTTAGGCTGAATCAATTTTAGGGATTATGGGATTAAGGGTGAATGCAATTTAGGTTAAATGGGATTTATGTTAAATAAGATTTAGGTTAAATGTGTTTTAGACTGAAAGCCTTTTAGGTTAAATGGATTTAAGATTAAATGGAATTTATGTTTAATGAGATTTAGGCTGGATGCATTTTCGGTTAAATGGGATTTAGGCTAAGTGAATTTTAGGTTAAATGGGATTTATGTTAAATAAGTTTTAGGTTAAATGGGTTTTAGGCTAAATGCATTTAGGTTAAATGGAATTTAGGTTAAATGAGATTTAGGTTAAACAAGATTTAGGCTATATGCATTTTAGGTCAATTGGGTTTTAATTTAAATTCATTTGAGGTTAAATGGTATTTAGGCTGAATGCATTTTAGGCTATGTAGTTTTAAGCTGAATGGGATTTAGGCTAAATGGGTTTTAGGGAATATTCATGCGTCTCTATATTTTGGACTTCAATTAATTTGAAATTGCATTGATTTAATATTTAATAATTCCACTCTTTAAGAATAGTAAATTTAAAGTTATATTTAAAATTTTCTTTAATTTTGAAGAATTTTTTTCTTTTATCATTTTAATTATTTATTTTTTTATTAACATATATATACGGGTTAACAAGAACCCATTTGAGAGATATTATTTGATACAATTCTCAACTATTTTTATCATTTTTCAAAATTTACTTCGATTTCATATTTATTATTTTTCATTTTTTCCCTTCATTTTTAAATTCCATTTCCCAAGTTTCAATTCTTTTCTTTAATCCTTAAGAAAAGTAAATTTAAAATTATTTAAAAATTTTTTAAATTTTTAACAATTCTTTTCTTTTATGATTTTAATTAATTTTATTTTAATTTAATTTTAATGTAATTTTCGCAAGTTACAATTCTTTTCTTTAATTTTTTAAAATAAAACTTTTTCAGGTTCCATTATTTCTTTCAATATCAAATTAGTTAAATTGTTTATTAATTCATTTTCAACTTCTTTTGTCATTTTTCCATTATTTTAACAAAACATGGTGGTTATTTTTTTAAATTTTAATAATTTTTTTCGAATTGTAAATTCATTTATCCACATTTTTATTAAGAAATTTATTTTTTGTCTGTAATTTTGCCATATATATGGAATTCTACAGGGCGATTTTTTGCCTTATGAAATTTACAGACGTACCATAGACAAGTCGCCGCCCCTGATGTTGCTAGAAAAAAATTTGTCACCTTTGAACAACGCGATTTATGAAATATTGCAATTTAACCTGTGCCTCCCCTTAAAATAAAACTTTTTTTAATAATCATTTTTCTGACTAGATTTACTTTAGAGATACACTTAGTGCACTATAAAAGTAGTTATGGATCACTTAAAAATGCTGCAAATAAAATAGACGGAATTGCCGTAATTGGAATAATGTTCCAGGTAATTAAAAAACATGTATTTTATTTACATAATTTCATTAAAAATTAGATTCTTTCAAGTTTTGGAAAAAGGATTAATATTGAAAATATTGTCAAAAATTTTGCGAATAGAAAATTGTATTCCCGCAATATTGGATGATATCGGAAATAAAGCCTTTTGTCAAAGTTACTTAATTATTTTATAAAATTATCTAATTATATATATTTGCAACGAATTTCCAGATTGGCAATGATGATAATTTGACACTTGAACCAATAGTTTCGGAAATGTATCGCCTCAAAGAAAACGGGAAAATAGTTCAAGTGGTTCCATTTCCATTATCAGTATTCAATTTAAATGCAGAAGATTTTTTTATAACTTATCAAGGATCTTTAACGACTCCACCATGTTCACAAACAGTGACGTGGCTTTTAGCCGAAAACTTTCGTAACGTTACCAATGAACAGGTTTGAATTTGTATTGATACGTCTAAACAAATTTTTGTTATTAAGAGATTGTATTACCAAAGGCGTACTGAAAAATAAACCTTTTTTCGGATTTTTTTTTTTTTTTTTTGACACTGGACAAAAAAACGTGTTACTAGTTACCCAGTGCTACAAAGTCATTTTGCACCATAAAATTAAGTAAAAAATATTTTTGCATACCTTAATACATTTATAATAAAATCAAAAAATTTCATTTTAATCCATTGAGTAGTTTTTGAGAAAAAAATTCCCACAAAGAAAGCTCATTTTTCAGTGGGTCCCGCTGGTATGACTCTCTAAAGAAATAAATAAAATATAAATTATTTTATTAAAAATTTTACAAAAGAATCTATTTACAAAGCTTTTTAAGAGAGATTGTTAAATTTAAAATAATTTAAAAATGATATTTTGTGTTACTTCTTTGTTTAAATATTTAAGCAAATTAAATTTTCGAAAATTGAAATTTTATTTTAAAAGAATAAACTTTCAATCTGTGCGCATAAAAGTTTATTAAATAAAGAATCAAAAGAAATATAATAATTTTTTGTTGTTGATAGATGAAGGCTTTCAGACAAATAACATTGGAAAATGGAGATAAAGAAAACGTGAGACCAGTCCAACCACTGAACAAGCGATTATACTATTTTGTTTTATTGAATGCTATTGAAATATTAAATAAATGAGTTATAATCTTAATAATAGAAAATTAAAATTTGTTATTAGATTATTGAAGATAGATTATACAGCATTTTTTATAATGTAAAGTTAATTAAATAAAAACATAATTACAAAAAATTTTACATATCGACTTTTAGTAAAGGGTCATTTATTGGCAAACTATTTTTCCCAATTTGTTATTTTCAAATCTAATTTAAACTAATTGTAAGTGATACATTTCTAAAAAAAAGAACTTGGACAGAGTTTTACGGTTAGAAATACCATTAAGATAAAATTAGAAATTTATATTATTAACTAAATTAAGTACTTTAATATTTACATAGTTACAAATAGCTTATAAGTCAAAATTTAGTTATTTAACAAATAAAAATAAAATAAAATAAATTTTTTCACTCACTACATTTTAAAAGTTGATTTGTTATTTTAAAATTTATTTCGATGCAAACCAAATAAAGAAAATTTTTTCCAGAATAAGTGATTGGGTTCCATGCACGTTTTCGGAAATTTATGAAATTTTTTCATGTTCTAGTGAAATTAACAACGCTACAAAACAAATTTTCGGCTTTCAAGATGAAAGAAAATTTATTTTAATAAATGTTGTAATTATGGTTAGAGAAAGATCACTTTTATACTAAATTTCGATAACTTTAGGTGAATCCCGAAATACTAACCTCAAAATTAATAAACAATAAAACTTTGAATTCGAAGGTAACCAGATAATCAATTTCAGAGACTCATCATCTTCTCAGCAATGATCAATAATGTTTTTGCCAGCGCGAAATTAGATTATTTAAAAAGTATGTTTAAAAAAAAACTTCAATAAACGATATAATGACAACCAAGTCTTTATAAATTACGAAAAAAGATAAAAAATAATGCAACTTACTTATAATAACATCTTTTAATTTGCTTAATAAACAGTCTTGCGATGTGAACTCATTTAAAATCACGATAATTTGGTAAAAAAAAAAGATATAAAGTTACGAGTCAAATATTTGAGAGGCGCATGAATATTCACAAAAACCCATTTAGCCAAAATTCCATTCAGCCTAAAACAATAAAGCCTAAAATGCATTCATCCTAAATCCCATTTAACCTACAATACATTAAGCCTAAAATCCATTTAATCTAAATCTCATTTAACATAAACTCTAATTAACCTAAAATGCAATCAGCCTAAATCCTGTCTAACCTAAATTAAAATTTACCTAAAATCAATAAAACCTAAAATGCATTCTGACTTAATCTCATTTAACCTAAAATGCATTTAGCCTAAATCCTATTTAACCTAAACCCCATTTACCCTAAATTTCATTTAACCTAAATATCATTTAACCTAAATCCTATTTAACCTAAATCCCATTTAACCTAAAATGCATTTAGCCAAAAACCCATTTAACATAAATCCCATTTAACCTAAAATGCATTTAGCCTAAATCTTTTTTACCTAAATCCCATTTAACCTAAATTCCATTTCACTTAAAATGCATTTAGCCTGAAACTTATTTAACTTAAACCTCATTTAACCTAAATCTCATTTAACCTGAAATGCATTCAGCCTAAATCCCATTTAACATAAAATGCATTTAGCCTAAATCCTATTTACCCTAAATTTCATTTAACCTAAATTGCATTCAACCTAAAACCCATTTAACCTTAAATTTATTCATCCTAAATCTCATTGATTCTAATTGTCAATTAACCTAAATTCCATTTAACCTTAAATGCATATAGCCTAAAACCATATGTCCTAAATTTCACTGAACCTAATTTATAATGTAAATTTTATGTTAAATGAGATTTAGGTTAAATGAGATTTAGATAAAATGTGTTTCAGGCTAAATGCATCTTAGGTTAAATGTATTTTAGGTTAAATGGGATTTCTGTTAAATGAGATTTAGGCTAGATGAATTTTAGGTTAAATGGAATTTACGTTAAATGAGATTTTGGTTTAATGTAATTTAGGTTAAGTGAGTTTTAGGCTGAATGAATTTTAGGTTAACTGAGATTTAGGTTAAATGAGTTTTAGGTTTTGTGGGTTTTAGGCTAAATGCATTTTAGGTTGAATGGAATTTAGTTTTAATGAGATTTATGTTAAATAAGATTTAGGCTACATGCATTTTAGGTTAAATGGGGTTTACGTTAAATGAGATTTTGGTTTAATGTAATTTAGGTTAAATGGAATTTAGGTTAAGTGAGTTTTAGGTTGAATGCATTTTAGGTTGAATGGGATTTAGGTTAATTGAAATTTAGATTAAATGAGATTTAGGCTGATTGAATTTTAGGTTAAATTGGATTTAGGCTGAATGCATTTTAGGTTAAATGGGATTTAATTAAATGAGATTTAGGTTAAATGGATTTTAGGTTAAATGGGATTTATGTTAAATGAGATTTAAGCTGGATGCATATTAGGTTAAATGGAATTTAAGTTGAATGAGATTTTGGTTTAATCTAATTTAGGCTGAATGAATTTTAGGTTAACTGGGATTTAGGTTAAATGAGTTTTAGGTTATATGAATGCATTTTAGGTTGAATGGGATTTGGGTTAAATGAAATTTAGATTAAATGAAATTTAGGCTGATTGAATTTTAGGTAAAATTGGATTTAGGCTGAATGCATTTTAGGTTAAATGGGATTTGATTAAATGAGATTTAGGTAAAATGGATTTTAGGTTAAATGGGATTTATGTTAAATGAGATTGAAGCTGGATGGATTTTAGGTTAAATGGAATTTACGTTAAATGAGATTTTGGTTTAATGTAATTTAGGCTGAATGAATTTTAGGTTAACTGGGATTTAGCTTAAATGAGTTTTAGGTTATATGAATGCATTTTAGGTTGAATGGGATTTAGGTTAAATGAAATTTAGGCTTATTGAATTTTAGGTTAAATTGGATTTAGGCTGAATGCATTTTAGGTTAAATGGGATTTGATTAAATGAGATTTAGGTTAAATGGATTTTAGGTTAAATGGGATTTATGTTAAATGAGATTGAAGCTGGATGGATTTTAGGTTAAATGGAATTTTCGTTAAATGAGATTTTGGTTTAATTTAATTTAGGCTGAATGAATTTTAGGTTAACTGAGATTTAGCTTAAATGAGTTTTAGGTTATATGGGTTTTAGGCTAAATGCATTTTAGGTTAAATGGAATTTAGGTTTAATGAGATTTATGTTAAATAAGATTTAGGCTACATGCATTTTAGGTTAAATGTGTTGTAGGCTGAATGCAATTTAGGTTTAATGGAATTTAGGTTTAATGGGATTTAGGTTAAATAAGATTTAGGTTAATTGCCTTGTAGGTTAAATGGGTTTTAGGCTGAATGCATTTTAGGTTAAATAGAATTTATGTTAAATGAGATTTAGGTTAAATGTATTTTAGGCTGAGTGCATTTTGGTTTGAATGATATTTTGGCTGAATGCATTTTAGGCTATATGGTTTTAGGATGAATGGTATTTAGGCTAAATGGGTTTTAGGGAATAATCATGCGCCTGAAATTTGAAACCTGTGAAATACTGCTTTAAAAAAACTATTAATAATTTTTTTAAAATTTTTTTTTCTTATTTCATGTCAGCACTGTACAAAACTTGTCTTCCAGTTTTCTCGGTAACTGTTGGTTTTTTTGCAAAAATTCGTCGCATGTGAAATGTGTAATTTGCTTAGATCTATAACATCGGTAGCGTAACTGGGAGATCAAGGGCCCTGGGCAAAAAAGGAAAATTATAATAATTTTCCAGTTTAATTCATTTATTTATTCATTATCTCCACACCTGGCATTTGTCACTAATAGATGTTAGTTTTTTTAAATTTTAAATCATATTTCATCTTTTTAAAATGTTTTTAAATTTTAAATTTATAGCAAATTTAATTTCTTCAAATATCAGTTAATGTGAAGTTGCATTGATTCAAAGTTCAATTAATCCACATTTTTAAAATCCTAAATTTAAAGTGATTTTTTAATTTCTTCAAGTTTTAATAATTCTTCTCTATTACGATTTCAACTACTTAAAATACAATTTTGTATAATTTTAATCATTTTTTAACCATTTTCTACAATTCTTAATTATTTTGATTGTTATCCGAAATCTTAAATTTCAATTATTTTGTTTAGTTTTCTCAATCAGTTTTTTAATTTTAATTATTTTTGTCTCAACATTAAATCAATTTAATTATTTATTTCTAAATTTTATATTATTCATCGCAAATTTTTTTTTTAATTATTTTCTCCATCTTATAATAATTTCATTATTTTTCAATTAATTTTCTAAATTTTCAGTTCTTATCTCAAATTTAGATTATTGCTTCAATTTTCAATTTTTTAAACGAATTTTCAATTGTTTTATTTTGCTTAAAAGACAATTCTGCAACTTTATATTATTTTCTCCGTTCTTAAATTATTTTCATTCTTTTGGCATAATTTTCAAAAACTTTAAATATTTCTCTACTTTTAATTCTTATTTTCATCAATTTTGGATTATTTCTTCGATTTTTTAATTAATCTGTTTAATTAGAATTTTAAAGTAATTTTGTAATTATTTTATTTTTTTATACATATAGGTATATTCCATGATTTTTTCAATCATTTCTCTCAAATTTTATTTATTGTTTTCAATCTTTTATATTTAAATTATATACAATATATTTCAAATATTTTTCTCAATCTTAAACTATATTCACCATATTTCAATTATTTTGTTCAATTTTTAAGTATTTTCATTTCCAAATTTTTTTATTAGTTATCGTAAATTTGATTTATTTTTAGCTTCCTTCAATTCTTTTCTCTAATTTTTAGTTATTCTCATTTTTTTCAATTGATTTCTAAGATCTTCATGTAATTTTCTCAAATTTAAATTATTTTTTTTATTGAAAAACATTCTTTATTAATTTTTTCATTTATTTCACTTAAATGGTATTTATTTTTTACAACTTATCATTGTTATATTTCAATTATTTTCTTCAAGTTTCAAATTGTAAAATTATTTTTCAATTATTTTCCAAAATTTATATCCTTCAATTTTCAATTTTTTTCATTTCTTTTATAATTTCCAAAATTTTAAACTATTTATCTCAGATTTCAACTATCTCATTCAATTTTCAATTATTTGTATCATTTTTTATATTATTTTCTTCAATTTTCAATTACTGTCGTTCTTATTTGTAATTTCCCAAAAGTTTTTAATTATTTCCTTTTTATTAAAAATTATAATCTTCAATTTAAAATTATGTTTATCTTGTTTCATTTATTTTCTCTAATTTTTAATGGTTTTCTTTTTTTTTCATTTAACTTCTGAAAGTTTTAAGTATTTTTCTGAAATTTTCTTTAACTTTTATATATTTAAAATATCTTATGTAATTTTTTAAATTATTTTCTTAAATTTTAATTATTTTTTTAATTTTATATTATTTATCTTATATTTTAATCGTTTTTTAAATTTTCAATTATTTTTCTCTAATCTTTCATTATTCAATTTTTTCAATTTATTTTTAAGATTTTCAAGTAATTTTCTCAAATTTAAATTATTATTTTCTTTATTTTTAAAACATTTTTATGATTTTTTAAATTACTTTCTCTAATTTTTAATTGATTTAATTTTTTTCAATTAATTTGCAAATTTTGCAATTATTTTGTTTAATTTTGTTTAATTCTAAAATTTTATAAATTTTGTCCTAAAAAAAAGGTTTATTAGGGTTGAATGAGGGCCCCCCGAGCTCAAGAGCCCCGGAGCACTGACCCAATTTGCCCCTTAATAGTGACTCCACTGTATAACTTTTGTCTTAGAAATTTTTTTCAATTTTGAATATTTTATGAGATAATAGCAAGAAGTCGTGAATTATGAAAATTTTTTTTAATAATTAAATTTGCGCCATTTTTTATTATTATTTTAATAATCAGAAGTATTATTAAAATTGGAGGAGGACCGTTTTCGGAACTTTATCCCTAATCTGGTCAACTGTATTCTATTTTGACCTTAAAAAATGAATTATTTTTATAATTTAATTTCAAAAAAATTAAATTAAAAAAATTAAATTGAAAAAAGAATTTCAATTACAAATAACGGTTTAGCAAACATGCACACTGAAAAAATTGTGATGCATCATGTGCATCAACTCATGAGATATTGATTGTCACAACAAGAGTACTTTTTTTAATTCGTTAAAAATGTATCTTTTAAAAAAATAAAAAATTAGTATTATCTTACTTTTCTTGAGGAATAATGTATATTAACTTCAATTAAATCTACAAATAAAATATTACTTTGAAATAAACATAAACAGCGGATAAGTTTTAATATCTGATTTTTAATTACTTTCTGGTTAATTAGTAATACAGATTTAGAGAATACTATTAACAACAATTCTTTATCATAATGATAAATTCTCGCTAATGTCGAGCATCTATAGTTAAAATAGCAATTAAAACATCTTTTATGAATGGAAACGAAAAGAAATCTGTCTGTTTGACATCAATGACTACAAAATCTAGATATCATCACTCATTTGATATTCTGATACTGTATTTTAAAATATAATATTATTTCTTATTTTCAGTATTTTTGATGTCTAAAGTAGAGAAACATTACTCAAGTTAAATAAATTTTATATTAATTTAAGAACATAGAAATGTTTCTCTACATTTGTCTTCTTCGTCGTTGGATCCTTCTCAATCTTCTTCTTCTGCTCCTTCTTCTTCTTCTTCTTCTTCTTCTTCTTTTTCTTCTTCTTCTTCTTCTCCTTCTTCTTCTTCTTCTTCTTCTTCTTCTATATCTTTCGGATCTTCTGAATTACGCTTATGTCTTGTAGGTAATGCATCTTCTGAATTACGCTTATGTCTTGTAGGTAATGCATCTTCTGAATTACGCTTATGTCTTGTAGGTAATGCATCTTCTGAATTACGCTTATGTTTTGTAGGTAATGCATCTTTTGAATTACGCTTATGTTTTTTAGGTAATGCACCTTTTGTAGGTGATGCAACTGTTGTAACTTTTGCCGGTGGATTGTTGGGTGAACTGATTTTCTTTGCAACTAAACAGATTGTTATATTACAATGTTAAAAGGATTAAAACACATATCTCAAACATATTTAAAACAAACATAATTCTTCGCTCAAATCATCTTTCACAAAAAATTCTGTTTCTAAATTAAGCAAATATTATATAAGAAAACATTATTGAAGCAATAATAACTTACAGTCTGAAGCCCAATGCAAACTTGAAACTAAAACATAAAAGTTTATAATTATCCTATAGGGTTTTTGTAAATTATGATAACATATTTCACGATCTCATACCATTCTAGAATTATGAAATGGTCAATATTATGTTTTTGCCAGTAAATAATAAACAACAATTGATTCAATTTCGGAAGATGTGAGTATCAACGATTTAAATTAAATTTATGAATTTAAGAGATTTAAAATATTAGTTTGATCGTTTTATATAACGTTTATATAAATTTACTTTATATCAAACAATTTATATTTTATCATCTACGTCAAATAAATTCCGAAACTAAAGTTAATAAAATTTAAGTAAAAACAATAAATAAATTGGTTTTTTTAATATAAATAAAAAGCATTAAGAATAATAAATTATTACAACAGGATCACAGTCTGGTCAAAGAAACTTGATGTAATTACGTCGATATTTTTTTGGTTGTCGATATTATTTAAGAATTAATAGTAATTTACTTACCCAGAATGTTATTTAGCCCTGAAACAGAAAATTGTATTAATATTTCAAAAGGCTTTTTAGTTGTTCTACATATAATAATTAAAGGCGTTATGACACTATACGATTTTCAGAAAATCGTTTTTTTTTTCATTAAATGGTATTTTAAGATCTCAAAAATAACAAATTGCAGAATTATGTCTAGGAAAAAGAATTGAAATGTTCTTTTACAACTTGAAATTTTAAACTCGTTTTTATTTCAAATATATATTTATATATATTTTAGTTAGTTTTAATTAATTTAATTTGATTTAGTTTTTTATCGGAATATCATATACTTAAATTATTTTACATACATCCTTGAAGTTTTTTATGGGTTCCTTTAGGAATATGTTGGTCTGAAAAAACAATTTGTTTAAGTATTAAAATATTAATAAGCATATTTAAATTATAGCTTATAAACTGCTAAGCTTTTTAATTTCTGATACAATAAAAAATTCGTTTTTTATGAAAATCAGAAGTTGAATCCGAGCCATTTAAAAAACTGTCATCACTAGAGATGCATTGTTAGCGAGACGATCGAGAAAAATAGAAAAACGAGAATGATTCTCGTTTCTTATTAATGAATCTCGTCTCGTTCTCGTTCAATAAAAATATATTCTCGTCCGACGAACGAGAACGAGCGAAAAATATGTTTTGTTATATAAGTAATACTTATTTATTTATTTTACCATTATTTTACATGTTAATAAATAAATCCCAAGTATAGAAGTAAAACCAGAAGAGGTATAATATCAACATCTTCCCAAAGGAAATTTTATGAAGACTAAAATTGTACTTCTTTTCTTCCATTTTTGGAAGGATATCATCCTGAAAAATTATTTTATTAATCTAGGTGATAAGAATTTAATTTTTCCTTGAAATTTTTGCTGAAAATTAAAAAATATATGACATTTATCATGTATAAAAGGTTGCTGATATCTTAATAAATCAGTCAAGTGATTTAGGCGTAAAACAGTATCTTTTACGAGGAGTTTTCTAGGATGTTTAAAGTTCATATATTTTCTAAAGCATTTGTGAAGATGACTCCATCCTAATACAAAATTTATAATCTAATTAATGATTGTTATGAGTGTCCGTTTTATTGCTTATATATACAAATAGAGATTTGTAAACATTGAGTTGGCAAACAGCTATTTTGAAGGGTTATGTTAATTTATATTTTCTCTTTTTCAGCTTGTATTACAATTTTTTTTTTAAAACACAGTTAAAATACTATTATTTATTTTATTGCCCATTGATTTTATTACTTTTTTTCACCTATGAGTCCAAATAATACCGAATATTAAAATAAAAAAGTAATTTCTTCTGGGAAGTCCTGTTAAACATTAACATTTATAAATGATCCATTATTTCAAAAAGGTAATCCTTACATTTTATTCTTAAGATCTAAATATCAAATGAAAATATTCTCCATGAAAATCTAAAAAATATTATTATACTTATAGTGAAGTAACCACAAAACAGCAATATTTTCTATATATTGTGGATTTTTTATTAACTGGAGCAGACATCTAAATAAATTTGTTGAAATCGATATCCAAAAAAATAAATAATAGAGTTTTAGCCCTGTTTTAAAAGAATTTGTAATAAAACTTTAAAATGAAAATTAACATAACCCTTCAAGATAGCTACATTTGACAACTTAATGTTTACAAATTTCTATCTTTTGGGGTTCTTTCAGATTTTAAAAACTCTTTTTTACAATGACAGCGAGAAGAGAATATTATTAACAATTGACAATAGTTAGTCTCGTTAATTATATATACTCGTTGAATAATTATACTCGGTTAAAAAAACGAGACTTTCTCGCTCGCAATGCATCTCTAGTCATCACTGTGTCTGAAGAATATTGTGTCAATTGTCACAATCATTTTTTTAATCACCGCATCAAAATAAGTAAGTTTACCAGGTTTTATTAAAATCGGATATTCAACTTTTTCGAAACTAGACCCCCTTTATTTTCCGTTAAATAAGTTAAAATTTCTGTTTCGAGAAAAAAAAATTGTATGCAGTTTTTATTGTATCAAGAAAATTTCTAATTTTTAAGTTTGGTTTACTACCACTGATGCAAATTAGTCTTAATAACACAAATTTTTCTAGAATAAAAAAGGTAGATCATTTTACATACATTCTACATCTTCGGAATTATCTTCATCTGAAAAAAGCAAAATATTGATATTTTATTGATTGTCAACTTGCTCATGGAATTATATTTTGCAGGAATGTCAGTGTAAAGGTAAATAAAAAAAAGTTAAAGTTCAACTGAAAAGCTGCCAATAAATTCGTCTGTCTTAAAAATATGTCTTTTTTTTCCATTTTTAGCGAATTTCGTATCAAACGCGAGTTTTTCGAAGCATTTTGGAAAATTAAATAATCGGCAAGTACTTGTTTAAAAGTTAAGCAAATCTTTAATAGCAAATTTTTACACGTTTAGTAAATAACAAATCTGAAAATGTGTAAATCAACTATACATTACCATAAAACTCCTTACTAAATCTTTCCACTGGTTTCTGTAAATATATTACATATTATACTAAATTTCAAGTAAATAAAAAAATATTTTATCTGACTAGGCATACAAGATTTAAGCAAAAGAAAACAAAATTAATAATGTTGACAGAAAAAATAAATGTATCTGTAATTTGTAGAACTGCTATCCATTAGGGTGGTCCTTAAAAAGAAAATTTGCAAATTTTAAAGTTATCACCCCCTCATTTTGTTACTCATAAAAAAAAAGAGATAGGTATTTTTTTAATTTTTTTTATTTTAATACTTAATGGTGCCGCATCGACCCCGAAATTTCCCATGTATTTTGCATGGGAGAAAAAACAATTATTCGTAAATTTGCAATAAAATCATGAAAAATCAACATTTTTTAACCGGAAAACTCTGTTTCGATGGAAAATGTTCCAATAATTTATTTATGAATTTTATATTATAAGCTATTTTTACAGGACTGTAAAAATACCCAATAAATTGCAAAAATATGGAAAAAATGGTTAAAAAATAGTTATTACTAATATTTATAGTATTTAATGCCAAAATTTTTTTTGACAACTAAAACAAAAATTATTAATATTATTTTCAGGTTTACCCTTATCCCCTCTACCACCCCCTACACCTCACGAAGGTTGACATTTAAATTTTTCAGAAAAGTCGAGTAGGGTGTCTATTCCTACGTATTTTGGGGCGCACAAACCGAATATGAGCACCAAAAACAAATTCCCCTCTCTTTTTTTTTTCCTCAACATTAAATCCATTTAATTATTTATTCCTTAATTTTCTATTATTCATCGCAAATTTAAATAAATTTTTTTAATTTACCATTATTTTTGACAGTTTGCAATTATTATTATTAATTTTTAATCATTTTCGTAATTTGTGAATCAATTTACTGAACTTTCTAATATAAATCTCAATTTTTAATTGTTTTGTTCAATTTTTATTTTCTTTTATTATTTGGCAATTATTTTCTCCATCTTTTAATGTTTTCATTATTTTTTAATTAATTTCCTAAATTTTTAGTTATCATCTCAAATTTAGATTATTGTCTTCAATTTTCAATTTTTTAAACGAGTTTTCAATTATTTTATTTTGCTTAAAAGCGAATTCTGTAATTTTATATTATTTTCTCCGTTTGTTAATTATTCTCATTCTTTTGGCATAATTTTCAAAAACTTCAAATATTTCTCTACAATTTCAATTCTTATTTTCATCAATTTTGGATTATTTCTGCGATTTTTCAATTAATCTCTTTAAATAGAATTTTTCAGTAATTTTGTAATTATTTACTTTTTTTAAACATATGTTTTATGATTTTTTTAATTATTTCTCTCAAATTTTATTTATTGTTTTCAATCTTTTATATTTAAATTATTATTATTAATTAAATAATAATAATCTCCGTAAACTCCTGAAGTTAGTTACTATTTATAATTATTCATTTTTTCTGTCCACGTTTTAAAGTCTGAAGTGAAGTTAGTTAGTATTAATATTTATTTATCTTTTCCGTCCATGTTTTAAAAACTGAAGTGAAGTTAGTCCCTGTTATTTTATTTTGTGCTGGTTTTTAATTGTCATTTGTGTAAAAATAAAGTTTTGAAAAATGCTTTAAAAATTTATTATAGTTTTTGAAGAAGTTTAAAATATATACACATGCAATTAATTTCCTAAATTTTCAGTTATTAACTCAAATTTAGATTATTGTCATCAATTTTCCATTATATAACGATTTTTTAATTATTTTCTTTTGCTTAAAAATAAATTCTGCAATTCTTATTGATTGTCATCAATTTATAATTATATTCATTATTTTGTCATTACCTTTAAAAATTTCAATTATTTATCCGATATTGCAATTATTTTCATCAGTTTTCGTTATTTCTGCGGTTTTTTAATTATTCTCTGTAATTAAAATTTTTTAAGGAGGTTCTACCGTATGACGATACTAGTCAAAACAGAGACCATTATTTTGTGGTTAGGTTTAAATTTAATTTTACTGATATATAATTAAACAATTGTATTTATTAACTTTATTAACTTTATTTACTTTTTAAATATGACTATATTTCATGTGCGATCAAAATCAACATTTTAAAATGTCAGAACGTCTGAATTGTATCGTGTAAAACGTGAAATATTTTTACAAATTAATTTATTGCAACTCTTACAGGAACCTATTATCCTTTTTTAAATACAATATCGGTTCATTACATATATGTGTTTAACTATACAAACTTTGATCACTATCTCGTCAATTAATCATTTTTAGTATTAAAATATATGTGGCAGAGTAATGAATTCTCATAAGAATCAATGTTAAACAGGTTAAACAGTGAAAAAATAAATCGATCACAACTTTTTTCCCAAGAACCTACAGGTCTCAAAAATTTAACTACAAAATTTTAGAAACTTTATTTAGCAGTACACTAAGTTTTATCAAAATCTGTTTGATTAATCGATTTACGGTAGAATTTCCTTAAGTAATTTTGTAATTACTTTTTTTTTTTAAACATATATTCTATGATTTTTTCAGTTATTTTTCTCAAATTTTATTGAATGTTTTCAATTTTTAATATTTAAATTATTTTCATCATAATTCAATTTTCTTTCTCAATCTTAAATTATTCTCAGCATATTTCAATTATTTTTTTCCATTTTGAAATAATTTTATCATTTTTCAATTATTTTCCTCGATTGTTAATTATTATTCTTATTTTCTAAAATTGTTTTTTTTTAAGATTTTTCAGTAATTTTCTGGAAATTCAAATATTTTCTTCAATTTTTAATTATTTTCATTTGTTATCAGAATTTTAATTTTTTTTTTTTTATTAATTATAGTAAATTTTAATTATTTTTTAGCTTTTTTCCAGATTTTTCTCCAATTTTTAGATTTTCTCATTTTAAAAAATTAATTTCTAAAACTTTAAAGTATTTTTCTCAAATTTCTATTATTTTCTTCAATTTTTAATTATTTTTATTTGCTGTCATAATTTCCAAAAATTTTTATTAATTATCGTAAATTTCAATTATTTTTAGCATTCTTCCAGTCTTTTCTCAAATTTTAAGTTATTCTCATTTTCTAAAATTAATTTCTAAGATTTTTAAGAATTTTTCTAAAATTTCAATTGTTTTCTTCAATTTTTAATTATTTTCATTTCTTTTCATAATTCCAAATTGTTTACTAATTTTCGTAAATTGCAATTACTTTTAGCTTATTTCTTCAATTCTTTTTTCCAATTTTCAGTTATTTTCTTTTTTTAATTGATTTCTAAGATCTTCATGTATTTTTTTCAAATTTCAATTATTTTTTCTTATTTCTTTAATTCTTTTCTCCAATTTTAAGTTATTTTCTTTCTTTTCACATTTTAATTATTTTTTCTTTATTTAAAAAAATTTTGTAATTTTTTCAATTATCACACTTAAATGTCATTTATTTTTTACAACTTATCTTTGTTTGTATCATATTTTAATTAGTTTCGTCAAGTTTTAAAATTTAAAAACATTTTTCAATTATTTTCCAAAATTTATTTCCCTCAATTTACAATTCATTATATTTGTTTCATAATTTTAAATAATTTAAACTATTTATCTGACTTTTCAATTATTTCATTATTTAGATTATTTTCTTCAATTTTCAATTACTTTCGTTCTATTTTTTGTTCTTTTTCATAATTATCAAAAAGTTTTTACTTATTTCTCTTTAATTACAACTTGTTGTGTTCAATTTATTTCATTTATTTTCTCTAATTTTTCATTATTTTCTCTTATTTCAATGAACTTCTGAAAGTTTTAAGTATTTTTCTTAATAATTTTGTTTAACTTTCCTTTATTTAAAATTTTTTATATAATTTGTTTAATTATTTTCTCAAATTTTAATTATTTTTTTTTAATTTTAATTTATTTATCTCAATTTTTAATCATGTTTTTCGAATTTTCAATTATTTTCTCTAATTTTTCATTATTCAATTTTGTTTTAATTTACTTTTAAGATTCTTAAGTATTTTTCTCAAATTAAAATTATTTTCCTTATTAATTTAATGAATTTAATTTAATGATTTATTTTCGTCATATTTAAAACCTTTTTATGATTGTTTAAATTACTTTCCCCAATTTTTAATTGATTTCATTATTTTTTTTCAATTAATTTGCCAAATTTGCAATTATATACTTTGTTTAATTTCAATTATTTTTTGCAATTCTTTTTAATTCTAAAATATTATAAATTATGTCCTAAATAAATATTTATTTTATTTATATTAATTGATTTTTAAACATTATATTTAAAATATTTATTTCTTTTTATTAGATAAATATTATTTACCGATTTGTCATATTTATTATTGTATTTTATAATTTCTAAAATGCATGGAAAACTAATCGCGCGCTTGCGCGCGTTCTATTTTGCTAGTATTTAATATTTTTCAATTATTTTGTTAAATTTGTAATTATTTTCATTTGCTTTCATAATCTCCAAGTTTTTTTTTATTAGTTATCGTAAATTTGATTTATTTTTAGCTTTCATCCATTTTTTTCTCCAGTTTTTAGTTATTCTAATTTTTTTCAATTGATTTTTAAAATCTTTATGTAACTTTCTCAAATTTCAATTATTTTTTCTTATTTGAAAAAAATTCTTTAATTTTTTCAATTATTTCACTAACATGTGATTTATTTTTTTACAACTTGTCATTGTTTGTATCATGTTCCAATTATTTTCTTCAAGTTTCAAATTGTAAAATTATTTTTCAATTATTTTCCAAAATTTATATCCGTCAACTTTCAATTTTTTTTCATTTCTTCTATATTTTTAAAAATTTAAAACTATTTATCTCAGATTTCAATTTTCAATTATTTATATGTTACGCCATGAGAAATAACGCAAAACAAGAATATAAATAATAAATATAACTACTAATTTAATGAAGAAAAACCAGTGCAATTATACTATAGGTTGAATCCATTTCATATCATGCAGACCGACTAACTTCAAGTTGTAGATTTAACTGCCACTGAAATATGTTATTCTTTATGAAAAATAAAGACACTCGTATTTTTTTATTTTTCAAAAAAATTATTTTTAACGAAGTTATGCGCATTTGAATTTTGAACCAGAAAACTCAAAAGAACAGTAAAAAAAATTTGTTACGCATGTAATTTTTTGGCTAATTTATATAATCAAATTATTTTTCTTGTGTCTTTTGAGTGGTCTTGTATTCTTCAAAATCCTATTTGAAATTTGTAAAAAGTTTCAAAATTAACGAAATGGGGGGTGATTTTCTGAAAATAAATAAGGTCCATTTTCTCAAAAACCCCAGCTTTTTTTTGTCTCATAATTTTACCATAAATTCTTACTAATATGACAACTAATTCCCATAAGTTTCAAGCTTGCTAAACCATACTGGCAGCCAGGAGAATTTTTTTTTTTAAAATATTTTTTTACTTGGTTTTGGATTGTTGGAGGGCAAGTTCAAAAACAAATGACATGTTATGAATCAAACTGAAGTAAGTTTGTTTATAACCAACAATTATAGATTTAAGTAAAAGCATTTTCACAAAATTTCAGACTAATATTATCATAGGCTCGAACTGCAAAACATGATTTTGAAAAAATTAAATAAACGTATTTTAAATCATATATCAAATATTTATCCAAAGTTCACTTAAAATAAATGTTTAATGTGCAATAAAAAAAATTATTTTATATTTTGAAATGTTATTTATAATAAATGCAAAAAATATATTTACAAATTTTACTGTATAAAAACGCTTCTTATTTTTAAATACTGAAAATTTCAAAACATTTATAAATTTGAATTAAAACACTTTTTAATAGCTTAAAACGTACTTAAAAATAAAATTTTAAATCTTTATTTCTTCAAATTGGAATTTATAAAATATTAAGTCTATTGAAATATATAAATTATCTAATATTATAAATTCACAAGAATTAATATCATAATATTATCTGTTAGTAAAAACTTTTAAGTAATCTTTTAAATTAAAGTACCTTTAAAATATATTTTGTATGATAACAAATTGATTTTAAAGAAAATTTCGAAAGTACGCTTCCGTTAGAATCGTAACATTTAAAAAACAATTTCTCTTCGAAGTTTTCTAAGAATTAAATATTAATTAGTTCTAATGATATTAAAATTAAGAAATTTTACAGGGTTTAATGTTTTAAACCTATGGTAATATTAGTTTGAAATTTTGTGAAAATGCTTTTACTTTAATCTATAATTGTTGGTTATAAACAAACTTACTTCAGTTTGATTCATAACATTTCATTTGTTTTTGAACTTGCCCTCCAACAATCCAAAACCAAGTAAAAAAATATTTTTCAAAAAAAAATTCTCCTGGCTGCCAGTATGGTTTAGCAAGCTTGAAACTTATGGGAATTAGTTGTCATATTAGTAAGAATTTATGGTAAAATTTTGAGACAAAAAAAAGCTGGGGTTTTTGAGAAAATGGACCTTATTTATTTTCAGAAAATCACCCCCCATTTCGTTAATTTTGAAACTTTTTACAAATTTCAAATAGGATTTTGAAGAATACAAGACCACTCAAAAGACCCAAGAAAAATAATTTGATTATATAAATTAGCCAAAAAATTACATGCGAAACAAATTTTTTTTACTGTTCTTTTGAGTTTTCTGGTTCAAAATTCAAATGCGCATAACTTCGTTAAAAATAATTTTTTTGAAAAATAAAAAAATACGAGTGTCTTTATTTTTCATAAAGAATAACATATTTCAGTGGCAGTTAAATCAACAACTTGAAGTTAGTCGGTCTGTATGATTTGAAATGGATTCAACCTACACATACAATTGAAGGATAATTAAATAAAATTAAAAGGGACATTCTGCATCCTCTGTCCTATAATAAATTCAATAAGAAAGAAGTTTGAACCCTGGACATCTCGGGACGTCACATATATAATTTTTTTAATTATTTTTTTTCAATTTTGAATTATTTTCGTTTTTTTTCGTTGTTTCTAAAAAACTTTTAATTATGTCTGTTTAATTTAAAATTATTCTCTTCAATTTTAAATTATGTTTATCTTGTTTTATTTATTTTCTCTAATTATTAATAATTTTCTTTTATTTTTTTAATGAACTTCTGGAAGTTGTAAGTATTTTTCTGAAATTTTCTTTAACTTTCCTTTATTTAAAAAAAAAAATAAAGTAATTTTTTTATTTATTTTCACATATTGTAATTATTTTGTTTAATTTCAATTTTTTTTTAAATTTTGTTTTAAACTATAATTTTATTAATTTTGTCCTAAAAATAAGTTTTATTAATTTTGTCCTAAAAATAAGTTTTATTAGGGCTGGCTCAGGGCCCCCTGAGCTCAACTGCCAGGCCCCGGAGCACTGACCCAATTTGCCCCTTAATAGTTACGCCACTGGCCGAAACTGAAAATGACCACCAAAAACAAGTTCCCCACACCTTCACCCCCTAATACCCCAAATGGGGATGAGAACTTAAAAATTCGCAAATTTTCAATTTCATCCCAATTACACATAAGTTCCAAAATACAAAACCTCCCCCCAGGGGTATAAAGTGGATGCTTAGGGGGTGAATAAGGGGGGAATTTGTTTTTAGTCATCATTTTCAGCTTCTGCGACCCAAAAAACATAGGATTAGACACCGTGCTCGACATTTCTGAAATTAGAAATTTAATCCCCTTCTTGGTTATTGGGGGGGGGGAAGAGAGGGGAATTTGTTTTTGGTGGTCATTTTCGGCTTCTGCGCCCCAAAAACATAGAAATAGACAACGTACTAGACATTTTCTGAATTTAGAAATTTTAACCCCCTTCTTGGTTATTGGGGGGGGGGGGAAGAGAGGGGAATTTCTTTTTGGTGGTTATTTTCGGCTTCTGCGCCCAAAAAAACATAGAAATGGACAACGTACTCGACATTTTCCGAATTTAGAAATTTTAACCCCCTTCTAGGTAAATGGGGGGGGGGGGGGTGAAATAGAGTGGAAATTCTTTTTGGTGGTTATTTCGGCTTCTGCGCCCAAAAAAACATAGAAATGGACAACGTACTCGACATTTTCTGAATTTAGAAATTTTAACCCCCTTCTAGGTAAATGGGGGGGGGGGGTGAAATAGAGTGGAAATTCTTTTTGGTGGTTATTTTCGGCTTCTGCGCCCCAAAAAACATACGAATAGACAACGTACTCGACATTTTCTGAATTTAGACATTTTAACCCCCTTCTTGGTTATTGGGGGGGGGGGGTTAAAGAGAGGGGAATTTGTTTTTGGTGGTCATTTTCGGCTTCGGCGCCCCAAAAAACATAGGATTAGACACCGTGCTCGACATTTTCTGAATTTAGAAATTTAATCACCTTCTAGGTTAATGGGGGTCGGGGTGAAATAGAGGGGAATTTCTTTTTGGTGGTTATTTTCGGCTTCTGCGCCTCAAAAAACATAGGAATAAACAACGTACTCGACATTTTCTGAATTTAGAAATTTTAACCCCCTTCTTGGTTATTGTGGGGGGGGGTGAAAGAGAGGGGAATTTCTTTTTGGTTGTTATTTTCGGCTTCTGCGCCTCAAAAAACATAGGAATAAACAACGTACTCGACTTTTCTGAAAAATTTAAATGTCAACCCCCGGGAGGTGTAGGGGGGTAGTAGAGGGGGTAGGGGAACCCTGAAAATATTATTAATAATATTTGTTTTAGTTGTCAAAAATTTTTTTTGGCATGAAATACTATAAATATTGTAATAAATATTTTTTAACGATTTTTCCATATTTTTGCAATTTATGGGGTATTTTCACGGTCGTGTAAAAAATAGTTAATAATAAAAAATTCATAAATAAATTAATGGATGTCATTGCTTGAACATCTCTTAAGAGAAACAGAGTTATCTGTTTAAAAAATTTTGATTTTTCATAATTTTATTGCAAATCCACGAAAAATTGTTTTTTTCCCCATGCAAAATACATGGGAAATTTCAGGGTCGATGCGGCACCATTAAATATTAAAAGAAAAAAAAATACGTATCTCTTCTTTTTTGATGAGAACAAAATGATTACTTTTATTTTTATTTTCGAAAATATAGCAGACATTTTTGGGTTAGGTATTTAAAAAAATAATCTTTTATCTTGACAAATTTAAGTTAATGTGCATTTTAATATCTTATTATAGTTTAAATAAGTCCCTACAATTAAAATTATAAATATATAATCACACTTTGAAAATTTATGAAAACTTACTGCTTCCTGCTTCGTTGTAACTGAATTGACTTGCTTAACTTCGCATATCGTAAATACAAACAGAGTCATTAGAAAAATTGAAAAAAATCGTATCTTTGTCATCGTGTTTTCAATGAATCTTGAGTTTTCGTTAAACGATATATTTGCTTGTTTTTTTGTATTTAAATTCCAAGTCCAAGTATCTATAAATATGTAACACATGTACAATTTACAATAAAAGTTTTTATCGTTTACTAATTTTAACTAATTCTCTCATAAACTGCAAATATTTAGTCAAAACAACTAATAAAGAAAGATATCAAAATAAAATAAAAACTGCCAAATTGTACCTCAAGTATTAAATTAATGGGACGCAAAGGAATCTTAAACATGTCAATTGATGCGTTTTTGAATTGTTTACAAAATTGGTAAAAAGTATTTTTTATTAAATTTGTATAGGATGACAAAAATAAACCATTTTTTCAAAATGTTAAAAAAATATAGTTAAAATTCATCAATTTGGATTTACATACACACATACCTACACAGCGACATTTTCTCTTAACATCATATAAATATAAAATTAAATTAAAAATAATAAAACTTACTTTTTTTATATTTAATACTTTACACAATGCTATGATTAATTTTATTTATATAAAATAAAATTTAAAAAATGAAACTGTATAAAGATACTTCAACAACTGCTACTATGCACATAAGATGCTTATTTTTAGTGGCTTTTATATAAGTTGAGGGAAATGAAGAAATGGACACGATGAAGCTTGCTATTGGATAATGCAACATAAAATTTTAATATTTAACTTGTAGGAATGTTTAGATACTTGCAAATAGAAATGTTACAGTTATCAGTGTTTGATTGGTGAATTTGTCATAAACTCAAGTCCTTCTTTTTCTGATAACACGATTTAACTCTTTTTTTTTTCTTTTGGAAAATTATAGTCTTACAGAAGAACAATAATATTAGGATTTGGCTAAGAGGACCATGTATATTTCTATATGTATTTTGATCTACTGGATCCGAATCCGAAGTCAGTATTGTCCCAAAGGGTTTGAGTTTGGACCTAACCTCAAAAACAATTAAAAATCGTTCAAATTGTACTTTCTGTTTAAGCTCATTTAATTAAAATTATATGAAAATTATGTTATCGAATTTATGAAATTATATAATTGTGAGTTATGACAAAAATGTTTTAGAGAAAAATGTTTTTATCATAGGCTTGAAACGTGATTTTTAGTTACAAATTTTAACGACAAAACGAAAACTTAACTTTATGACAACTCTACCAATGAAAAATTGTCCAGTGTCAAATTTTTATCTTCAGTAGTTTTTCCATCCTAGAACGTAATTTTTGCAATATATATTTTAATATCTTTCGTTAAAAGTTTTTATTTTATTCTTTATTCTCGGTTGCATTTTCGTAAAATTTATAGCAACTATTTAAAAAAAAAAATTGTTAAAAAATCCATTTTAATTTTGTGATGATAAATATTTAAATCTCGAGTTGTCTTCTCTTCTCTCAAAATTTCAATTTGCATTAAAATTCAATTTTATATAAAAATTTTACGCTTTTCTGGGAAAAAAAAAAAAATCTTTTTGTCGTGTTGGCATTGGCAAAAAAGAAAAGTGCTAAAATTTTCTGAAAGTAAATTTATACTTCCTTAGTTAAGAATCAAAAATGCCTCAAGTAGCTAGCTTAATACTGATAATAGGTTAATAGTTTTGAAAATTAGTTGTTAGTATTAAAAATTAATGTTTAATTAATTTATAACTTATTTCTTTTTTTTTTGAAATTGTAACAAATTTCAATATCAGATCCAACATTTCCGATTGAAAACAAAAAAATGTTAAAACGAAATTTTCGGGACCCGTGTCATTTTGACACAAATTTTTTCGGGCAACTTGTTATATTGTACTCCCGAAGATGAATGTTATATTTTACTCCTACTAAAATCAAAGATTTTTAAGCTTTAATTATTCAATAATTGAACTTACTGGATTAATTAAGTTTTTTAATATTAATTTAATGTATTAAAATCAATTATTTAATAAATAAGACTTAAAAATCTTTAATTTCAGAAGGAGTAAAATATAACATTCATCTTCGGGAGTACAATATAGCAAGTTGCACGAAAAAATTTGTGTCAAAATAATACGGGCCCAATTTTCGTTAAAATAAAGTTTAACTTTATCTGCTGTTATGAACATTTCAATGAAGATATCCTATAATGACACCTATTAACACTCATTAGAAGCTTATCAAGCTGTCATTATTTTAATAGCTCAAAATCTCTCAATTATCAAGTAATTTTATTTTATAAAATTCTAAGAAACTAATTAGAAATACTCAATACTTTTTTGCATTTCCTGTTACACAGAACGAACATTTGCAATGTCAAGAGCGGCTTTTACAGTTATTGTTCTGATTTATAACTTTTTGGGAATTTATTGTAAGATATGATTAATTGCTATTAAATTTATTTTTATGGAGTTTGGCAGTATGAAAAACGTTCAAACCATTTCTAAATTAAAATTTCAAACACATCTGTAATTTTTCAGAAAATATCCTAGTTTTTCAAGAAACAGAATATCACCAAATTATACAAACTTTTTTTTATTATCATTTTATAATCGTTGAATTCCTCGTAAAAAATCACCATATAAATAATTTTATTGACAATTTAGAATAATTTTTAAGAAATAAAAACATAGTAAGTTGTTTTTACAGTATAGTTATACAACAATTAACCAAATTTGAGCTTATTTTAAGGTTTCGACTTCAGAGAATCGGAACAATGGAAATACGAGTATCCAGAGTGTGGTGGAAAACAACAATCTCCGATTAATATTGATTTGATTTCTAACAAAACATTTATTCCAAAATTGTTGCAATTAAAAGGATTCGAAGAATTACCTACTGAAATGACAGTAGTTAATAATGGACATAGTGGTATTTGAAAAATATTATAACCCTTATTAGAATTTCGATTTTCAATATTTTGTTCGAATTGATTACTCCACAGTTCTAAAATGCATTCACAGTGAATTTTATTAATCAATTTTGAAGGCGAATATTCGTGGTTTAATGCACATTGAAATTTTTTTTTGTTAAAGCACAATTTGAAGGTAAATGGCCAGCCGACAAAGTACCTTCAGTATTTGGTGGTCCTCTTGAGAGCAATTATTTATTTGACAGCTTTCACTTTCATTGGGGTCAAATAAATTCAAGAGGTAGTGAACATACGTATAATGGAAAGCAGTAAGTTACCTCAAATGGTTTTTTAAAAATCTGAACCCCATAATGATAGGGAATAATAATATAATAATAATTTCTCCTAAAGAGAAATGAACACTTATATACCTAGTAAACCTCTTTATCTGCTCACTAAAAAAATTATACCCACATTTTCTAGAAAGTTTTCACTTTGTCTGTATTGAGACCAAGTTTAAACATAAATGAATACAAATACATTTTGTTTTACTTCTGTACAGATTTCCTTTAGAGATGCACTTGGTGCATTATAAAAGTGATTATGGATCTCTTAAGAATGCTATGCATAAGTCTGATGGTCTTGTCATATTTGGTATAATGTTCCAGGTAAAGTCTGAGTTATATTATAAATACTTTTGATATTAATTCTTATTAACTACATTAATTACTGTAATAAATTCTCTATGAAACACTACTACCATTAGGCATAACTATGTGGGGACCAGGGTAGGCCGGCCCACCTAAAAATATCTCTGCCTACCCTAGAAAAAATGAGGATTTAAAATGTATTTGAGATAATAAGGGTATTTGTAAATAGGTATTAAATGCAAGTTATTTTTGCGCAGAATATTAAATTTCGAAATCTCATCTTCTGATGTCAATAGTAACCTCCAAAACACTGGCGCTTGAATATGAGGGCCTCCCGCAAGAAGGAAAATTGGGCCCCCCTTTCTTAGAAAACTTCAAATAAAATTGAAGACAATTTAGAGTTGTAAAAAAAATCTTTATTTGAAGAAATTTAGTAAAAATTGACCAATATAATTAAAAAATATAAGTTACGAGATTAACTTGCAGAAAGTAATTGAAAAAAGTCCTTTTAAAATAGGAAAAATAATTGAAATTGTAGACAAAACAGATTTAAAGAAAACAAAATGAGAAATAAAGAAAGTAAATGAAAGAAGAAGAAATATACTAAAAATGACAAAAGTAATTGAAATTGATTGCAACAGTTTATAACTGAAGAAAGAAAAAGTGAAAATTTAAGAGAATAATTAAAAAAGGAAAACATTCATTTTGAAATAACAAGAATAATTTAAATTTAAGAAATATATTCGAAACACAAAAATAATTGAAATTAAAGACAATATTGTTAAATTGAAGAATTCCGTTTGTCAAAAAATATCAAAAATAATTAAAAATTATAGGATACAAGTAGAAAGTTGAAGGAAAAACAGAGAATTAAAGGAAATTATTTCAAAATGGAAAAACATTTCGAATTGAAGACTATAATTAATTATTAACAAACATAATTGCAAAATTTAAATTTTAATTAAAAATTCAGAAATCAAATAATTGAAAACGGAAAAAATAATCCAAAAATTGAAGACAATTAGTTTAAAAATTAAAAGTGTAATTGAAACAAAAGATAATTTTCTTAAATTAAACAAAGTAAATGAAAATAGAAGAAAGAAAATAAAAAACATCACAATTAATTTAAAAATTAGAAAAAAATTGTAATTGAAGACAAAAATTTATAAAATGTAAAAATAATTAGGAATTGAAGGCATTTAATAACAATGCCGAAAATAATTGAAAGAAGAAGTGTAATCGAAAATTGAAAATAAACATTGAAAAATAAGAAAAATAATTCAAATTGAAGATAATAATTTACAATTGTAAAAAAAATTTTAATTTGAAGAGATTTAGTATAAAATGATCAATATAATTAAAAAATATAAGTTGCGAGGAAAATTTGTAGAAAATAGTTAAAGAAACTCCTTTAAAAATAGAAAGAATAATTGAAATCGTGGACAAAACAAATTTAAAGTAAAGAAAAATATGAGAAATAAAGAAAATAATTGAAAAATGAAGAAATTGCATTTAAACATAATTTTAAAAAATTGAAATTTGAAAGAAGAGCCTAAAAAGTGACAAGAATAAATAAATTTAAAGGATCAAAATTATAATTTGATATTTCTAGAAAAGTAATTGAAAATTAAAAACTATAAGATAAAATATGCGAAAATGAGAAAAATAATTGAAATTGAAGACAATAGTTTTTTAAAGAAGGAGCCAAAATTCCAAATGAAATTTAAGGCAAAAATAAAAATCAAAAATTGTAATTAAAATTTAAAGAAAAGAATTAAAATTTCAAGAAAACAATTTGACCAGGACTAAAATAAAAAAAAAAATAAAAAAAAAATAAAAAAAGTTTTGATTTAAAGATTGGGAAAAATAATTAAAATAGCAATAATAGTTCAAAATTGAAGAAAGCAATTTAATCAATTCTTTGAAAAATGTCAAAAATAATTGAAAATCGAAAAAGGAAAGTGAAAGTTTAAGAAATTCGTTAGAAAATGACAAAAAATAATTAAAAATTATAGTTTACATGTTAAAATTGATGTCAAGAATTCAATGAAGTAGAAAAACATTGCTTTAAGTTGAATAAAATTTTATGTCTTAAATCGAAAAATAGTAAATTCTTAAAAATAAAAATGAGAGAAATTTTGTGAAAAATTAAAAAGCGCGACATTTAAAATGGTTGAAAAAATTAATCAAAAATATGCACATCTTTTTTTTATACCAAAGATCTATGTTTGGGTTGCGTTATAGAAAATTAAAAGTTGACCTTTTTTCTGGGACACCAAAACATATATACTTTTAGACTAAAGGCCTGGACCCGTCCCACCCTACAAAAATATTCTAGTTACGCCTACACTGAGAGAAATGTATTTTCAATCTTACTATCCTGGATATTAAAAAATATTAATTTTAATATCTGGATATTAAGTTTGAATATCTAAATACTATACTTTAATATATGGATGTTAAATTTGAATATCTATTAATTCCATTTTTCTCAGTGTATGACTACTGCATTGATTAAGACTACAAATTCATTATCAAATTTAAATATTTTAGTTGACTGCACAAAATAGTTCAGAACTTGAGAACGTAGCAAGAAGTCTACCACTTGTTAAGCAAAAAGGTGAACCAGTGCCAATAAAACCATTTCCATTATCGAAATTTAAACTAAACAAGGAACGTTATTTTATTACATATCATGGTGCTTTGACTACCCCACCATGTCCCGAAAGTGCAACATGGCTAATGGCTGGAAATATTCACAGTATAACTCAAAATCAGGTATGAATTATTTTTCATACCAAGATATGACTTACTGATTGGTAAATAAATATTTTTTTAATTAGTTCTTATCCTTGAAATATAAAGTTTGTATACATGTTTCAATAAAATTATTTTTTTTTATAGCTCGACGCTTTCAGAGAACTCGAATTGGATAATGGAATGAAAGATACCTATAGACCAATTCAGCCACTGAATGGACGAACATATTCTTACGTACGATTAAGGAATTAAAAAGTTTCATACATTTTAAAACTTAACTGAATGTATAAAATAATTCTCTGATATTGGATTTAAATTTGAATGTATAAAAAACACAATATTATACAGAAAGACAAATATACTTTTTATTTAGATTATTACTACCTTCAATTATACTAAGCTTTATGTTCGCATAAAATATAAACTTTATTACAAGCTATGAACTTTGAGTTCAAGTGGTGGCTTTGGGTTGATGACAGTAGGACTAGAAAATATAAAAGTATTTCTTTTAAAAGCTCATATTTAAAAAGTTGTAATGCTTCGTTTTTTGTTCTCTTTAAATAAACTAAAATATATAACAAATGAGAACCTGATCGAGAGTCGGGAAGAAGAAAACACAAAAAATTATTAAATACTTTTATTATTGTTTTAAGACCACTAATTATTTTGAAGTAGTACATTTAATTGCTGTAGTTTTCTACAAGGTTTTACAGAGTAAGCGAATTCACGAAAATTAATAAAGTAACTTCATATCGAGCTAAAACATTTATAGTTTATATAATAATTTATATTTATATAATTACACCGGCACAAATTAACACCATCACGTCATACTTTTTACTTAACCACAAAAAAAAAAAAAACCCAAAATTTGACCTCAAAATTTTGAAATCAAGAAAAATTCAGATTTATCAAACTCACTGACTGCTTCATGTTTTTGGGGTCGATGAAGCCGACGATGAAGTCCATTTGACACCATCACGTCATACTTTTGACATAACCTCAAACAAACCCAAAAATTGACAAAAAAAAAGCAGTTATAGTAAGACTTATAAATCTAAATTTTTCTTGATTGCAAAATTTTGAGGTCAAATTTTGGGTATTCTTTTGTGGTTATGTCAAAAGTATGACGTGATGGAGATAAGTGGAATTCAGATTTGGCTCCAGCGACCACAAAAACATGAAGCAGTCATAATCAGACTTATAAATCTAAATTTTTCATAATTTCAAAATTTTGTGGTCATCAAATTTTTGGTTTTTTTTGAGGTTATGTCAAAAGTATCACGTGCTTCAGATTAGCAAATCCATGAAACTTTTCATGAAATTTATCAAATTTGTAAATTATTAAAATTAAAGTAGACAATTTTTCCTGAAGATTTTATTTTAAAAGTGAGAACATAAAAATTGTAAAAATTAAAAAAATTACTCTTTTGTGCGAGATTTTTCCATTTTAATTTACACAAAAATATTTATTATAAAAATTTAATGAATATAATTCTTCTAGAAAAAACTTATTCTTCACTATTTTTTGAGGCACTTTTTTATGAAAAAAGTTTTTCTCCTTTCCTTAAAGAAATGTAAAAGAAATTTGAAGAATTTAAGATTAAATTTAACTAAAACTTTTTGAAAATCAAATAATGAAAATTAGGACAACAATTACAAAATTTAAGATAGAAACTGAAAAAAAACGAAAATAATTTAAAATTGAAAACAAAACTCAAAAAATGTCTAGATAATTACACAATTTAAAAAGAATAATTTAAAAAATTAAACAAAAAATATTAAAGTTAAACAAGAAAATTATAGAAATAACTGTTGGAAATAATTGCAAATTGAAAAACTATTTTGAAAATCACCTAATTACTTGAAATTGAAAAACGAAGAAAATACCGTCAACTGGGGCTATTTTGTGCACAAAACCGCTCTTTTTTCACTCTATCCTTTGTTAAAATTCAGAATTTGAAAAAATAAAGAATTGAACTTTTCAGTTATGTTGTAGGCATCCTTCTAAAGGTGTCCTATGAGTTAGCCGACAAGAAAAAAATTTTTGTCTGAGTTATAGAAATTCAAAGTTGTGCACAAAATAGCCCCACGGATGGGGCTATTTTGTGCATCAAAGTTTGTTTATTTATAAAGATGGGTAAAAAATTTTTTTTATTGTTTTTACTGTATGAAGTATTTTTTCTAGATATTCTAGAGTGTAATAAATAAAAACAAAGTTAAAAATATTTTTTTTTTGTAGTAATTTTTTAACTAATTTGAAAGTAAAACTTTGAAATTTTACAAAAATGGAGATTTACAAAAAAAGTTATTTTTTAAGTAAATCTTACTTAATAAAACTTCTACTACATTTCTTGAGTTATTTTAAGAAAAAAAGTTACAAAATTAACTTGAAAAGCATGTAATTATTAAAGTTACATTTTTGAGGTTTTTAAGGCACCGTGTGTAAATTTTAAATTTTATGCTTATTTCTCGGTTTTTATAACAAAAATAAAACAAATATGTTCTAAAACTAAATTATAAAGTATTTTTTATTAACTACAAAACCAATTTTTGAAAAATAATTGATTTTAAAGGATGCACAAAATAACCCACCAAATTCTGATTTTTTAGTTTTTTACACTTTTTTCTTAAAATATGCAATAAAAAGTTAGCGCATCACGTATACACCATCACAACTAAATTGTCAACAAGTTTTATTAATAGTTTTAAAAACACTTTTAAACTTCCGGAGATATAAACAGAATTTTGAGACCTTTGAAAATTTTCAGCTCGATTTTCACGACTTTACGATTTTTTTTCTGATTTGTGATAAAGAATTAAGTAATTTCATTTAGTACTCTCTGTAGTCTATATATCAGAAAATATTTATACCAAATAGCAAACTTAAACAACTATATATAAAGATTTTATTCATTAAAAACCTCGCGTGCACAAAATAGCCCCATGGCGCACAAAATAGCCCCACTTGACGGTAATAAAAACATTAAGAAATAAATTTAAAATTTAAGAATTGAATTAAAACTTGAAAAAATAATTATAATAATTGAAACAAAATTATAAACAAACGAAAAGAAAATTCAAATTTAGAACAAAACTCCAACAATAACTAGATTAATACAAAACTAAGCAAAAAATAAATAATAAATAATAATTGTAAGAAATAGTTGAAAAGTGAATTAATTCACAATTTAAAAAATATAATTTTAAAAAATAAACAAATAATATTAAATTTAAACAAAATAATTTGAAAATTATGAAAATTATAGGAATAATTGTTGGAAGTAATTAAAATGCAGAAGAAAATAAAATTAAAAAAATTTATTGGTACTCGGGAAAAATAATTGAAAAAAAGGTAAGAAATTTTTAATAATAAAGAAAATAATTAAAAAATGGAATCGAAATTTGAATGAAATAGTGGAGAATTAAAAAAATAGTCTTACAATTGAAAAATTGAATTTAAATTTTAAAGCAACTTTTATGAGTGAAAAAATAATTTTAAAAATCAGGGAATGAACCTGCAAATTACTATTATTATTATTTATTGTTTGAATGTAATTATTTTTTTTAAAAATAAACAATTTATGGTTTCCTTTATTTAGCTGATTAATTAACTGATCCTTAATTTAAATGATTCAAATTTTACTAAAATACTTTATTTTAAGAAAATAATAATATAATTCGAAATATTTCTACTTCTGAAAATTTTGGTAATATATTTAAATTTATAATGTTTTTTTGTGAACTCCTGCAAATTTGAGATTTTGAATATACATTTTAATATTAATATAACTACTTGCTATTAAAATTTGGCTAAGGCGTTTTGCTTTATTTAGAAAATATAACATTTTTAAATTTTTTATAAAAAAGGTTAAAGTTTAATTTGAATGAGCAATGTGAAATTGCTTTGTTTACTGTTTTAATCCCAAAATTAACCTTTTTAAAAACAAAAATTAAAAATATAATTTTTCATAATAAAGCAATTTGCCTTCGCTAAATATTAATAGCAAGTAAGTTGTATTAATATTAAAACATATTCAAAACCTTAAACTTGTAAGATGTTTTATACGATGTTTATTATTTTAAAAATTTGTATTAATTGTTTCAATTATATTAAATAAATAATCATTCACGTACCTATTTAAAGAAGATCTTAGTTTATTATTTAAAAATAAAGGAAAAATAATGTTATAACAATTAAAATTAAGGAAATAAATTTTTTTTAGAAATAAAACATTAAAATTTAAACATTTAGAATAGTTTAATACTCATGCACTTAGAAATATTAGAATTAACTTTGAATAATTATTAACCAATATTATGCAAATTTAAATTTTAGCGCCATAGTAAGAGTACTGAGTTTGCGCAGAAGGTCCCAACCTCTATTTATTAATTATTAACTTAAAAAAATTAGACGTTATGCCTAAAGTTTCATAAGTTTCAATTAATTTAAAATTTTTCATTGCAACTTTAAATTGAAAGTTTCAAAAATTATAAATTTCGGAAACGGCACATTGCTAGTTCAGATTCGGCTTCAGCGACCCCAAAAACATATGACAGTCATGGTCTGACTTAAAAATCTGAATTTTTCTGAATTTGAAAATTTTTAGGTCTTATTTATTATATAATTGATTTTAGTACATTAAATTAATATTAAAAGACTTAATTAATCCAGTAAGTTCAATTATTGAATAATTAAATAACTTAAAAATCTTTGGTTTTAGTAGGAGTAAAATAGAACATTATTCATAGATGCGACAATAAATAAAGCAAGAAAAAAAATATAACAAGTTGCACGAAAAAATTTGTGTTAAAATGATAAGAGCCAATCTTTGTTCACTTATTCTGAATTTAATATATATACATCAATTACGAAGTGCTCATTGTATAATCTATTACTACTCATTGTATCTCACTTCTCGCAATATGTAGCCAGTCTTCATTGTTGTCTTACATTGTTTCTTCTCTTACGTCTAAAACTGTAATTATATGATTCTAAGTCGCTGCTAGAAATGATTATTATTTTAAATTCATTAAAAATATCAGCTTAAGTGCAAAATGTTTACTGACAGTTAATAAGAAGATACAGAAAACTGTTGCTCAGGAGTTTTCATCCAGAATCAATATTCCAAAATTCTGATAAATAAATCACGGATTTTCTACGTATGTTATATTTATTTATTTATAGTATTAATTTGTTCAAAAACTTAATTTTAATTAATTAAAAATTACAGTGCGTAATTGATGTGAATTGCCTCATTTATATTGTTTCGAAAATTTCCTCGTTTTTCAAATAATAAATTATTACGTACAAATAATAAGGCAGATGAATGCGAGAATGTCTTATTTGCTAATTTCAAACACAACTGTTTTCAAGGTCATCAGAATTGTCACGTTTCTGCATAATATAAAAAGCTTGAGAAATGTATTTGAAATAAGTTTTCTGAAATGGCAAGAGTTGCTCTAACAGTTATTTTGATTTATCAGTTTGTGGGGTTCTACTGTAAGAAAAATGTAAAACGATTCATTCGAAATTCTGTAGATATAGCAATTTCATTAAACCACCAGTAAAAATTGTGTCAAGAATTTCGATCAAATCGTTTTATGTGGAAATGGTTAATTTATACATAAAATTTTATTTTCAAATATGCAAATAATAGATAATTTTTTGTTTAAATCTTGGTTTCAGTAAAAACTGTTCGTTTGTAAGGAAGGTTTGATTTTAAAACTTGAAACAATAAAAGGAAGGAATTTTAAGCTTTTGCAGAAATGGTTAGAAAAGTTTCTGGAAAAGTTGGAAATAAGGATAAAAATTTTTGTGTGTGGATGTAACAAATTCGTAACACATAATTTTTACCTTAACGAAAAATTAAAAAAAAAACTGTGCAGCAATAAATATAATAGAAATTTACTGCGCATATAGATAAAGTTAAAAATGGCAATAAAAGTTTGCTTTAAATTTAATTATCAATCTTTATGCATGAGCGGACATTTTTCTGCTTCGACCAAACTTTTCTCACATTGGTAATGGCAACTTTAAAAGATTTTTATACCTACTTGATAGTTAAAGAAATTTTTAAAATATTTTTTTAAGCAACCCTAAAGTAGAAAGTTAACTTTACTCTAAGGTTTCGACTACAAAAGTGTTAATCTGTGGAGAGATGAGTTTCCTCAGTGCGGACAAAATCGTCAATCTCCTATTGATATTGATTTAAAATCCGACATAAAATATCTTCACAAGAAATTCAAAATAAAAAACTACGATGTACTCCCGACTGAAATGACTTTAAACAATGACGGAAATGGAGGTAAAGTTTTTTCAATAAACTATAATAGCACACATTTTACAATCCGTTCCTTTTAAAGAATGAATTGCAATTTTCAAATTTTCAAAAAATTAAAATTTTTAATTTTTGTTGAATTAACTTATTGCTTCCTTTATGAGGAAATGTTAAGGAAATAAACATAGTTTTCGGCTTGTTATGATTAATTTCTGAGTTTAGTTTATTTGTTGCAGATATTGTAACTTATTTATTAGTTTACTTTTGTTGTAGTAAAATTAGTAGCTCAATGGCCGAATGGAAAAGAACCTCAAATATATTTTGAATCTCTTAATCCTCAATATCTGTTTGACAATTTGCACTTTCATTGGGGTCAATTTAATTCAAGAGGTAGTGAACATACATTTAATGGGCAACAGTAAGATTGATAAATTTCATTTATTTAACAAATTTGTATTTCTTAAGTTTTCAATTCTATGCTCTTACATTCATTGCTTTACTTTTTATACGCTGTTAAGAATATATTAAAATTTTAGAAATTTTTATTTTAACAATATTGTAACACAATTTTACGCGCATGCATAGAATTAACCACATTCATGCGAGTTTATGTTTAAATTTCTGAAACGGTGAAAAAAATTTCTGTAAGAAATTAGTAGAGGAAAAATATTTTGTATAAATAAAATTAATATTTCATTTTTAACAAGTTTTTAATACATTGAAATCAGAAATAACTGCTGTTCACTGAAAATTCTAATAGACATTTTTAAAAGAGTATTAAGAATTAAAACTAAATAAAATAAGAATCAAAAATTATAACTTTACAACTTTTGTAAAAATTGCATGTAAAAATGAATAAAAATTCTTATTCGTTCTATTTCTGTTTTATACAGATTTCCGTTAGAGATGCATTTGGTGCATTATAAAAGTAGTTATGGATCAATTGAAAATGCATTGAATAAACACGATGGCATTGTAGTAATTGCAGTAATCTTTCAGGTAAAAATTGTATGCATTTTGTAATGAAATTTTTTAATTTGGAATTTTATAAATAATTAAAATGCAAACATATATTATGTGTTTAATTATGAAACTGCTTTCATATTAATAATAATTTCATTTATAAAATTTATTTTAAATTTAGATAGCTCATTCTTATTATGGTTTAAAACTTGCACCAATAGTGAAGAATTTTCCGTTGGTCAAACAAATAAACAGTCAAGTAAAAATAAAACCATTTCCATTGTCAAATTTCAAATTAAACAGGGAAAGTACTTATATTACGTATCAGGGTTCTTTAACTCCTCCGTGCTCTCAAAATGTGACATGGCTGTTGGATACAAATCTTCATAGAGTAACTAAAAATCAGGTACACATTTTTTAAAGTATTCTGTTGTAAAATCATTTTTCTTTTAATTACATTCTTTATTTTGTATGATCAAATACATTTTTTACAACACAAATAGTAAATTAGAAGAGAAATGCAAAAATTTTAAGAATTTAATTTTTGCTTATGAAATAGGTATATGATATACATGTTTCTTTTCAGATGAAGTGTTTTAGACAACTGGAATTAAAAAATGAAGCCAAAGAAAACTTCAGGCCAATTCAATCAAAGAATGGACTATCATATTATTATGTGAAATTAGGAAAATAAAGAAAGAAAATCAAAAATTGATAAAAAATTATAAATGAACAAAAACATTGAAGGAAAGTGAAAGAACTTTTAGCATTCAAAAAGTTTAAAAGAATGAGAAAAACTAAGAACATCTAATAAAGAATAATAAAGCAATATTTTAAAAAGTGTTAAAAATCTTTAATAAAAAAAAATGTGACAAATTTTTAAAAAATTCAAAAAATTTTGTAAACTAAGATTTTATAAAAATTATGAAAATAAACTGAAACATAAAAAAATAGTAATAATAAAAAAAGAAAATGTGAAATGATAAATATACAGCCAGATAAATAAAACTATAAAATAAATGTGACATTCCTTTAAAAAAAGTTTCAGAACTTATTCAAAATGAAAATAAAAAAATTTGTTAAATTCTAATAAACAAATAATTTAACAATTTACTCGTCAAGTCGTGGAGTAATTTTTTTACGCGGATTAACAAATTTAGCGAATTTTTAAAAACAGACTTTTAAACATAATATTCACGAATATAAAAAATTTTATGATTTAAAATATTTCTCTTTGAAAGGAAAATATTTTGTCCTATTTGACTTATTAGCCACAAGATTAAGTTATGTTTACGTAGGTAACGATAAAATAAATGTGTTCAACGAGTAAACCACAATGGTGAAAGATAAATGTTTTTTTGGTAATATAGTAAAGAATGATGATTCTTCTCAGACTACAATAACGTGGTATGATTAATTACACAAACAAGGTTAATTACTGATTTAATTCAAATGGATAGTCGCTACCTTATTTGATACAGATGTTTCTAAAAAATTAATTATATTTTGTTCTATATATTTTTTACATAATTGTAAAATTTCACAAGTTATGGAGTTTTTTTATACAAAATTTACTACATTAAAATTTTAAAACTAAAAAATCTTTAATCGTCAAAACATTTCGAAAAATATTTGCAAATCACGTTTTTTGTTTTTGTAAAAAAGATTAATTAAGTAAAGTTAGAGAGAAAAATTTCGTAAATTTGGCTGTGATAAATAAAATAAAATTATTACGTATTTAGAAATGATCTTTCATTATAAAAGCAAAATTTTATTTTAATGCACTAAAAAAAAAAAAAAAAAAATTGTTAAAAGTTTTAGTCTCAATGTTGAATTATCGAAAACTGCTTTTTTCCTGCATGCACTGAAGAGATACTAGCAATGTCCAATAAAACTATAATTTTTTATATTCTGAAAAGTATATTTCTTTTTTAAATGAAACTGCTCAGTTTTTTCTCTCTTGAAAAATTATATATTTTAAAAAATATATAACCTGCTAAAAACACCCCCCCGGTTGGAATAATAAAACTTTTGGTACAGTTCCCTATTTTGATGCGCTCATTACGAAAAGTATATTGAAAGTTGGCGCAAATTTGATTATCATGGTCAAAGTCATACAAAACCCATAAAAATCCAGTCTCTTACAATTATCCCAATAAATATTAAAAAATTTAAAAATTGTGTTTTAAAAATTTGTAGGCCTTGTTAAAATAAATATTTTATGTGATAAGCATTTTTTTTATAACTCTAATAGTTTTTGAAAAAATTTTGGGACCACTTACAAGAATGGGATTAAAAACATGGCCATCTTAAAATGTTGATAACTCTGTCAAATACTATCAAAATTAAATTTTTTATAGACCATTGGAAAGCTTATAAAATTTTCTGTTAAATGGTCCTATTGTAAAGCTTTTTTTGACTTATAGGAACGAAGATTTAATGTGATAAAGACAGGTGAATTTTTCGTTTTTTGTGAATTTTCATAGTTCAAGTTTGGTGGGCTGCATTGTCTAGAAAAGTAATTGGAAATTTTTAAAATTAAGCTAAATTAAACCTTGAACTGTTAGCTTTAAAATAAACCAAAAAAAATTAAAATATCTTGACTGGTTCTAAAGTTATAAGTAAATGTATGATACGAGAAAACGCAACGATTCTAGTGTTTGCGCCACGTTTGTCTGCCTAATACATGGTGAATAGGCGGAGAGGGGAGAAAACGACAGCCTGTTGCGTTTTCATGTTTATACACAATCACTTATAACTTTTGAACCAGTCAAGGTATTTTAATTTTCTTTGGCTTATTTTAAAGCTAATAGTTCAAGGTTTAATTTATCTTTATTTAACATTTTTCTAATAACTTTTCTAGAAAATGCAGCTCACTAAACTTAAACAATGAAAATTTACAAAAAACAAAAAGTTCATCTGTTTTTATCACATTGAATCTCCGTTTTTATTAATCAAAAAAGCTTCAAAATAGGACCATTTCACAGAAAATTTTATAAGCTTTCCAATGGTCAATAAAAAAATTAAATTCGCTAATATCTGACAAAGTTATCAACATTTTAAGACGGTCATGTTTTTAATCCCATTTTTGTAAGTGGTCCCAAAATTTCATCCGCTAGTGTAGTAAATTTTACAATCAGAAATAAAATGAAAATTTTCTGTATGAATAGCTATCCCAAAAGTTTGAACTATTGATTTGGTACTTCAACAATTAAATAGAAACAAATCTATACTTCCAACATCAACTCGCTTGTTATTGGTTAAGTATCTTATTCTTTCTAAATGTAATTATTGTTGCACAGTATATGATGACATTACAGTTGATCTAAACTGTAAGTTGTAAAGTTCCTTAAATGCCTGCATTCGATTTATTTACGACTTAGCAAAAAGCGAACATATCACTCAGTATAGAAAATATATAATATGCAGGATTTGGAAGAAAGTGTTATTAAAAAAATTTAAATTTTGAAATTATTTTTTATAAAAGATATGTTGATGACACTTTCTTATGCGTTCCTCTAGATAAGGTTTCAAGTGTTGTTGATTCTTTTAATTCCTTTCACGAGAGATTACAATTTACTTATGAAGTTGAAAATGATATGAGTATTAACTTTCTGAATTTGAAAATCATAAGGACTAAAAATAACAGTTTAATTACTGATTGGTATATAAAAGAAACGTACTCTGGTAGACTTTTAAATTTTTTGTCTAACCATCCTCTGCAAAATAAAATTGGCACTATTAAAAGTCTCATTGATACGGCTCTAAATCTTTCTGATAGAACTTTTCATATTTAAAATATTAACTTAGTCAAATATTATTTAGAACTTAATAATTATCCAAAGAAATTTATAAATACTTATATTAACAAAAGAATTATTGAAATAAACAATAGACCTCTTTCTGACATAAACAAGATTGATGACACTAAAAAAGTCAAAAAAGTAGTTTTTCCATATTATGGAACTTTATCAGAAAATATAAAAAGATTGCTTAAAGGTTTTAATATTAAAACTATCTTTAGTGTTAATTCCAAAATAGATAGGTTTATCAAATTGGGCAAGGATCAACTTGAGAGTTTGAATCAATGTGGAGTTGTATACAGATTAGAATGTAACTGTGGTAAAGCTTACGTAGTCATACTGTGATATTCATGTAATATTACGTGCTGCTTGGATGTACAATTGTTCATACAGTCAAACTTCCATTCGACGGAAAGCAATTATTTGACGTTTCCCTACTGTAAAAACTTGCGTGAGACAAAACATGTTTTAGATAATGACGATTCTTCACATTTTATGAAATGGGATGAATTAAAAATTTTGCACATTGAACTAAATTGCCAAAAAAGATTAATTGCTGAGATGTTTTTTATTAAGAAGGAGGGAGAAAACAGTTTGAATAAGATAACTGATTTAAATAATTTTGACAATTCATATGAAATGATGGTGGATTTTATTTCTGGAAATATGTAAATAATCAATACTCGTTTAACTTTTCTTCAATTCTTGTATAATAATGTCTGTTTTTGTCCTTGGAAAAATCTTAATTAATATTGTTGAAGAGTGGTTAGTGTTTAGAGTTCAGTTCTAATTGTGAAGTCATTCCTTTCTATGCACACATTTTATAAATTAACAGTATTCTTAATGTTTTCAAAACTCTGAACTCTGGTTTTCTCTTTTATATAAAATTTATTGACGACTTCGTATTAAGAGGTTTTTTATACTATTGTGACGATTGAAATTCTTCATGAATTTCTGTTATTGTTTATGCTTTAATTACTGGTATGATTTTATTTCTTAATTATTTTTATAATTTATTTACTATTGTAATTATTTTCATTTTTATTTTCATTTATTATTTTTAAATTTATTAATGTTAAGTTTTTGTATACATAATACTTTGTACTTCTTTGATTTAAAAAAATTATTTTATTTTATATTACTAGACTCCCTGAAGAGGAAATCATTTCGATTTCAAAACGTCGGAAAAAATTTTTAAGCATTAAACTACATTGTCTGAATGACTTCATTTTTGTTTATCTTTTTTCATCCTTCTATCAAAAAATAATATATAGCAAATATGTCCTCATAGGCCATGTAAAATGTAAAGATAACTTATAGTTAGAGGTGCAAAATTATGGAGTAAGCTACCAAACACAATTATTGTTACGGGACTGGTACCCTGTTTTTCATTTGATAAATTTACACAATAGTACAAAGTTGATTATCCTTTATTTTAGCCCTTTGAAATACACAATTGATACATTTGATAATCGGAGTTTAATAACAGCTATAGCGTTTTAAAGTCTACACTTGATTTTTGGTGATCTGTCATACCTGATTATTATCTCCGAATCTGCTTACCATCCAAGAACCTTCCTGTGAGGATCCCGACTTCACCCTTTGCTCAGGTATACAGACTACCTGCCATGATGGGTATTTATGCGGTCCTCAAATTCGACTTGGACGGAAGCTTAACGCTCTACACGCGAGCCGTTATCCACACATAAGTCACTTGTTAATCGAAATCATTCAGTAATACAGATATTAATATATAACGCGAAATAACAAACTAGTAACAATTCGAAACGAACAAATATTAAATACAAAAATAGTAAACTCGATATCACGACAACTCATTACTCAGGTAATAACAACCACCTCGCCTACTCGCCTTTGAAACCTCTTCGTCCGTGGGTTAAGCGAGAACTGGCTAATTCGTCAATTGAGTTTTGACCTTCAATACACAATCGTTCGGTGTCGTCTATCTTCAACAGTTTGATGATCAACAATTAGGGTTGCATCAAGTAAATAGATATTTATGGGACTGAAGTAAAATTGAGAAGCACTATAAAGTACCTGGGCGTTGAGTTCGATAAGAAGCTTAGCTTCAACCAACACCTAACATCTGTGACGATCAAAGCCATCCAATGTGAAAGAAATATTTCTCGGCTTATGCCGAACATTGGTGGTTCCAGAGAAATAGAAAGGAGATTACTAGCGAGCGTGGTACACTCGAGACTGCTTTATGCAGCTTCAGTGTGGGCATCAGCTCTAGAAAAACATACCATCTCTAAGAGGCTACTTTCAGCTCAAAGAATAGTACTGCTGAGAATAATCTCAGCCTACCGGACTATATCTACTAGCACTGTGGAAGTCCGCACGAGCGTTCCGCCGATAGATCTATTAGCTAAGGAAAGACAATATGTTTATTTCCTCTCTGAAGATCGTGCAAGCTTGCTCCCAGAGGAGGACAGACAGCAACTAAAGGCCCAGATTCGTAGAATCGCGAGGAGTAGATTAGTCGAGGAGTGGCAGGTGAGATGGAATGGGGAATCTACCGGAAGGTGGACTTACCGCCTTATTCCCCACCTCACTAAATAGCTAGGAGGACACGGTCAAGTTAGCTATTACCTAATACAGGCGCTAACAGGTCAATGTTGTTTCAACGAGTATTTAAAACGTTTTAAATTAAGAATAAAGGAATCATGCTTCTATTGCGATGCCCCCGTGGATAGCGTAGAGCACACCCTCTTTGTTTACGGATTTTGGGAGGAAGAAAGGTTAGAAATGTTTCGGGCGGTGGGCACAGAAGTCATCCCGAAAACATAATTGACCTTATGTTAAGAAATTCGAACTCGTGGCAGCACGTTGAATCCTTCACTACTTAGGTAATGAAAATAAAAAACATCAATGGACGCAGGGGAAGGAATCCGGGTTAATCTGAGGATACTGGAAGGTAAGAAGGTAGGGAAAAAATCCGTATAGAATCCTTTACCTGTTATCATTTCGAAGCCCGCCGTCGATCAGTGGGGGTTTTCATCCCCTTCGATTTGTCGGATGATCGAGATCTGATGCTGGGCTGAGGGATCTATAGGTATAGGTGGAGCTAACACTCGGCGATGTGAGTTGCATAGTCCAATCGTTCTTTTGAGTGTTAAATACTCCTATAAAGCGAGGAAGGTTTAGTGGGTATTACCTAGAGTCAACTGAGCACCTTATTTGTAAATCCGTTTTCCACGCTTTTCGTAGTTGTAGTTCTCTCCAGGGCCCTTATCACGTAATTTTGAAAACGAAACCGAAAACGAAAACGCAAGTTCGATTTTCAAATTTTTTTGTGAAATGTCAGTTTGCTTTTGTGATCATTATGATCATTGTTTATATTTTGAAATCGTCGCGAATTTAGAGTTAATAGAATTTTAAAAGTTTATGAAATTTATAAACTAAAATTAAATTAATAAATTAAAATGCAAAAAACTATAAAAGAACAAAGACTAAATAGTGAAGTGAGATGACAGAAGAAAGAAGAAAACTGGAAACGTGAATTGTATGCTGAAACGAAAAAAAGGTTAATTAAAAAATTATTAATTAATTATTAAATAAGTAAATAAAAAATATTATTAATTGTTTCTTAATCATTGTAAAACAATTAATAATATTTTTGATTAATATAAATATTGTTAATTTAACTGGATCATTGAAAATAAAAACGTTTATATAACATTTTTCTTTGTGGTTAGATTAAATCAATAAATATTATGTATTTTGAATAAAGACAATAAGGATAAATATAATATAAAGTTTAACATTATATTACTTTTAATTAGTTAAATAAACTGTAATTTTAAATTTAACTTCCAGATTCTATTTTTTGGAACTAATTCTTATAAATTAAATATTTTATAATTAAGAAAGATTTAATCAAGTTATAATAATAATATATTTAGTACTTATCTTAAGCTATCCTTAAAATTGAACAATTTTAATTTTTACTTAATTATATATATATATATATATATATATAATATAAATATATAATTATATTTTAAATTAGTTTTAGTATACATCCATGTAGACTTTTATTAATAAAAATTTTAATCTATTCAATTTTTATAAGGTTACAAATTTAATTAATATTAAAACGTTACTGCTTTTAGTATTGTTACTAAAATTAGTCTAAAACTTAATTTTCTTAAGTATATTTATTTAATTCCATACTGGAAACGTACTATTGAAATAAGATTTAATAAGTTACCTATTTTAAAACTATTGATATAAATTAATTTAACCTTTCTGAATTATAAAATATTAAATTTATAAAAATTTGTATCAAAAAATAGAATTTGAAACTCAAATTGGAAAATGCATTTTTTTCAGCAAATGAAAAGTACCTAATATACATTTCCTCTTTATATATATATATATATATATTTGTATTTTATTTGTTCAAAATATATCACATTTTTAATAATTTAATTTAACTATTCGAAAAAAAATTGCAAATTTAAAGGATAGCTTAAGAGAAGTATTAAATAATATACATTTTCAATACATAAATTCAGTTGAGACCGAATTCATTTCAAATCAGGCAGGCTAGACTTGTTCGGGACTGTCAGTTTTTTTCACCTTTAAAATGTCGTTTTATAAAGAATTTTAGACGACACGTATTTTTTTATTTTGATGATTTTTTTTTAAGTTCTAAGGATTTTAAGTTTAAGAGTCAGAAACTTCGTTTCTACAAAATTGAGGGGGAAAAATCTTTAAAGTGTTGGAACTTTATAAGTAATTAAGATAATTTATTTTTTCTTATTGCATATGAAAAGGCTTTTGTTCGTCTTTACAAATCCATTGGAAAATTTTAAAAATATTAAAAAATAACAAAATGGCGGTCTTTTTACTAAAAAACTTGAAATTGAATTTACTCAAAAACCCCACTTTTTTTTTTGCTCAAAATTTTTTTGTGAATTGTGGTCATAGGGAGGAATATTTTTAATAACAATCTATCTTGTGCCCGATTATGGTACAAGAGAAAAATTTTTCTTTATATTTTTTTTAGAAAAACATCATTTTTCTCAAGAAATATACTAGATATGAAAAAATTTTTTCAATAAAAGTTGTTTGTCTTTAAAAAATCTAAAATAATGTCCCTTGTCATTTTTCTCTATTTTACGTTTTTTCAGAGAATTTTTAAAAAAAATTTATTAAACTCTCTGTTGTTAAACTCTTTTGAACTTTAAACAAAAATAATAATGACATTTCCATGCATAATTAATGTAACCATTACCTTTGGTTTTTTCAAAAATAATATATAACCTCTGTGACAGCAAAGATAATTTATTTTTTACATGTTACTATGGAAGAAAAATTTTTTAAATGAAAAAATATTGTTACCGACATTAAAAACGCAACAAATGTGGGCTTTTTAATCAATTTTTTTCATAATTAACTGAAAAAACGCAAAATAGAGAAAAATGACAAAAGACATAATTTTAGATTTTTTAAAGACAAACAACTTTTATTTAAAAAATTTTTTCATATCTCGCGTATTTCATAAAAAAAATTATGTTTTTCTTAAAAAAGAAAAATTTTCTCTTGTACCATAATCAAGCACAAGTTAAATTCTTATGAAAAATATTCCTCCCTATGACCACAATTCTCAAAAAAATTTTGAGCAAAAAAAGGTGGGGTTTTTGAGTAAATTCAATTTTAAGTTTTTTAGTAGAATGACCGACATTTTTTTATTTTTTAATATTTTTTTAATTTCCCTAAAGATTTGAGAAAATATATAAAAGCCCTTTCAGTTGCAAGTAGAAAAAAAATAATCTTAATTACTTATAAGTTCCAACACTTTAAAGATTTTTTCCCCTGCAGAAACTAAGTTTCTGACTTTTAAACTTAAAATACTTATAACTTCAAAAAAAAAAAATTTTCCGCAAAATAAGAAAGACGTGTCGTCTAAAATTCTTTAAAAACTACATTTTAAAGGTGAAAATTACTTTTAGTCCCGAACAAGTCTAGCCTGCCTGATTTGAAATGAATTTGGTCTTAACCTTTCTTCATTATTAAATATTTGATTTATAAGATATGACAAAAAAAAGAATTTGAAAGTTAAATTGAAAATTGCAGTTTATTCAAGAAATTTGAAGTACTGAACATAAATTTATACTTTATATATAATTTATTATTTTTTTTATTCAAACCACATAATATTTGTTGATTAAATTTATCTAGGCTAATCAAATGAAAAATATAAACACTTCTTATTTTAAATAATCTAGTTAAATTAACAATATTTATATTATGTCAAACAAAAATATTATTAATCGTTTTACAGTGTTGAAAAAAAATTAATAATATTTTCATTTATTAATTTAATAATTAATTGATAATTTTTTACTTAGCTTTTTTTTTATTAGCATACATTTCACTTTTCCAGTTTTATTGTTTCTTCTGTTACTACACTGTACTATTTACTCTCTAAATCTGAATTAGTTAAAAATAACTAATTATTAGTCAAAAAAGGACTAATTGATAGTAAAAAAAATAACTAAAAAATAGATAAAATTGGACTAATTGAATTAGTAAACAAAATTTTATTAAAATATTAGTTATTTTGACATAACCTAAAAATGAATTTAACTAATAATAACTTATTTTTTACTAAATGATTAGTAAAAATATAACTATTTGACTAAGTAACTGAGTTTTTCTTTCAAATTAGTTATTTTTAACTAATTCAGAATTAGTGAGTTCATGGTTATGAGATATTCAGTTCAAAGTTGACATGTATATTACATAAAGTATGTTTTATGCATTGCGTCGTAAATTTTTATAATGCCAAAAGTTTCAACTTTTGATTACTTTTTTTGATATATTTTAAGAAAAAGTAGTATTTTCTAACTAATTTGGATATGCTAAAAACGAATCTGAAATTGTTTTTGTATATTTGTAGTCATATTTTGTGCGGTTGATGTAGAAACCAAAAACATACCGTGGGGCTAAATGTTAAAAACTTGGTGGGAGTTAAGGACGATCGATGGACAAATCCGACAGTGTTTGTCAAAGACTTTCCTCTCCTTTGGTGAAAATTTGCACTTTGACAATTTATTTAAAAAAAAACCAAACACTTTTTTCACAAAATCGCTCTGATAGACAAAATCGGAGGTAATAAGGAATTAAAAAATTATATCTTTTCCACGATTCGATGTTTCCAAGAGTAGAAAAAACGGAAACGGGAATAAAACTAACAGACTTGCTACAGAACAGACTCTTGGAAACATCGAATCGTGGAAAAGTTATAATTTTTAAATTCCTTATTACCTCCGATTTTGTCTATCAGAGCGATTTTGTGAAAAAAGTGTTTGGTTTTTTTAAATAAATTGTCAAAGTGCAAATTTTCACGAAAGGAGAGGAAAGTCTTTGACAAACACTGTCGGATTTGTCTATCGATCGTTCTTAAATGGGGTTTCCCTAATTTTTCCACTTTCTTTTGTGTGTTTCGGTCAATTTTTGTATTAAAAAAATTACCTTTATTATACACATTTCAAATATTTGTGCATAGAACAAATAAAAAAGGAGTAACAAGAAAAAGCAAATTCTGCAGCGAAAAACCACAAGAAAATAAAACAAACTGATAGCTGTTCATTTTTCTATTTCTATCATGCGTACTTTTCAAGAAAAACAGAAGTTTTCGTTATTGAATTTATACTTAATATATTCTTTAACTTATCTGTTTCTTAAAAAGACTAAAAATAGAGCTTTAAATAGGCTTTAAATAGAGTTTCGTACAAATCAATTTCTAACTTGTTTTACACTTAAAAATTACGTTTAGCATATTTTATACATTACTCTCTATGTTTTTGCGTTTAAACTCATAAAATTGCTACTAATAATTTGTAAATTTTTATGAATGTATTACATTAGCTTCCGTGTATACTGAAAGGCGAATATTTGATTTAAAGTAAGATATTTAATTTTTAAAATTATAATGAACGTTTGGTGTGTGGAGCATCAAGCCATGCTGCAGTCGCGCCATACTTCTCTCACCTCAAGTCGAAAAGCGCAGCTCTGTAGTTTTTTAACCTTTGCTCAAAAAGTTATGTAGTTATGTTATGTTCTGTAGTTATGTATAACATAACATAGTTATGTTATTTGTAGAAAAATAATGCTAAAAACTAATTATATATAGTTATTTATGACACAAGGAGCCTAAATGGCACTTTATAGTACGAGTATGTATCGTAATACGAGCCTAAGTCCAATCGCAGCAGAGGCGAAGTAGAGGTGGTGACGAGGCTTCATCGAACGTAGCCGAGGCGAAGCCGAGGTGAAGTGAAGATATGAAGCCGAGGCACCACCGAAAAGTAGCCGAGGCTCTGATGTGGCTTTGGCGAGTTGTACGATACACGAGAACTTAAGTGCCGAAAGGGTCCAAGCATGATCCAATTGGATCATCGGTCCAAGTGTCATATAACATTTTTTATCACACAAAAAACTAGGAATTTGAACGTAGGGAGAGGTGGTTATCGTAAAAAAGGGCCTCCGGGGGCATTTTTAGGTGGGAGTTAGTCGACAGACTTAGAAATGCCCCCGGAGGGCGACGAAACCGTGAACAGCCGTGGCGTTTGGGCCAGTTTGGGCAACTGTACCATAAAGTAAAGGTCAGCTGACCATCATCAGCCAATCAGATTGCGAGTTCATTTACTTCACGGCCTAGGCCGTTAAATGAGCTCTTACAGGTTCCCAAACAAGCCGTAAATTCCAACTTTTGATGTAAGTGTGATAAAAAAAATTTTATAATATTTTAACACAATTTAATTAAAAAACATATTATTTTATACAGTGTTTGGGTCACAACTAAAGATCCAAGTTATTTAAAAAAAAACAGATGACGTAGCTCTTAATCGTCAAGATAAATGCTACTTAGTATCGGCTCGGCGTTTGGTTTATTGTTTAAGGGCGAAATCATTCATTTTCGACCAAAGATGGTCGCTGACAAATTTTTAAAAATATTAAAACCTATATTAAATTTATTACTGAAGTATTTAAATTCAACTTCGAAAGTTGTTTTAGCTAAATTTTTCAGCCGTAAATTGTAATTAAAGGGGAGCAAGTGTCAAGAAAAAAAGTCTTTTAATGCATTTTTTACACGCTTTTAATTCAGAACAAAAAACATTTAATCCCTGTGCTATAAAAAAATACGTTTAATCAGTATCCAAATATTTATTTTCATTAATATATATTTATTTACTCTCCTTTTTACAGGTTCGAGTCTTACATTCTTTCTTAACTTGCTTACAACTCACTTAATCTACATTACAACTGTTTATCTTATATCTACTATTTACATATTTACTCGTCGCTCTTATACTATTTTACTTAACTAACTGCCAAGTTAGTTTCTCTCCATATATTTTTCATCCGCTCCTGCCAACATCTCCATTCACCCACTAACGCACTTTATTCCTTTTTCTTGCTCTTTTTACCTTCTTCCTTCCTCTTCTTACCTATTTCCAATCCCACTTTGATAACCCCTACTGTATCCTCTTTCACCAGCCATTCCACTCCATCCACCCAAACACTTTCTCTATTCACTTTCACTACCCTTCCGTTTCTTCTTTCCACCCACGCTTTTTGTTCCAGCAGCCATTTTATTCTTCTCTCTCTCCAGGTTCTATCAATATCTATTCTCTCTACACTTCCTTTCAACCTACATTTTAATCTCATTACTTCCATCCTAGCATTCTCATCTTCTAACTCCACAATCCACAATTTCGGTTTATCCACATCCTCACCTCTTACTCCCTTAACGTTCTTAATCCTAACTTTCGCTCCAATTCTTGACAACAGTTTTTCTACCTCCTCTTTGCCTTTCCTCCACTCTACCTTCATCCCTCTAATCACAATATTTCTTTTTCATTTCTCCTTCTCCATAACTTCTACTCTCATCGATAATGCCCCCATTTTGATTCTTATATCATCATCTGCTTTTTCTCTACTCCCCACCCTTTCTTCTACTCCTTCATTTAATGTTACCCTCTCCCTTTCTACGAGTTCTCTCTTCCTCTTCTCTTCACTCTCTATTATATTTTTCTCTAACTCATCCATTCTCTTCCACATATCATCCGCCTCCTTATCCCAACTTGCCTCCCACCGTTCAACCCTTTCTAAAATTGCTTTCACTGCCATTCGTAATCCCTCCATTAGTTTTAACCTCCTTTTCTCCAGTTTCCTAATTTCCTCCATTTCATCCCAGGCTTCATTAAACTGCTCATCATTCTCATTCACTGTTCTTCTGATTAGACTTAGTAAAACTTGACAATCCTTGCATTCAAAACTTTTCTTATCCCACTCCACTACCCTCCCTTCACTTAATATTATCAGATTTTCCAAAAAACTATTTCCCCTTCACAAAACGCGTCAACTACTCATCGGTACCGGAAACGGAAGCCTTTTTCATTAATATAGTTTTGTGTAAAATGAAAAATAATAGTAATAAAATTAACTTAAAGTTGATAAAAATCTGTCAATTTTTGTCACTTTTAAAAGTCTATTTTTTAGAAATCGACTTAACAAATATTAACGAAAATTACCATAATTATCTATATGTGCATTTTAATCAAATTTTCACTAGAAAGAAGTTATTGACAAATTTCATTTTGAAATTTCAAATTTAACCACAAAACACATTTTTGAACTTACAGAACTGTTTTCTGGAAGGATGTAAAAAATTAACACTTTCCACATATCTAAGTTTTTATAAAATCTACAATATATTAATTTTTCGCGAAGGTAAGTTCTCTAGATTATGAATTATTTCAGTTTAAAATTAATTAAAAAAAGGTTATCTTTTATATTTTAAAATACTCTCTGATGTTTGACAATCGATTATTGACTTTAAATCCAAAATTATTATTTATGTTTTATCAGTTATAACGATTAATATTAATCAAAAAAAAGTCTAAATTTGTAAATTTATATTTTTACAATTTTCTAAATTAGGATCAAAGTGGTGTAAGAAAATATCAATAAAATATATAAAAATTTACTGACTGGTGTACTGGTTTTTGTTAAATCTGAATTTATAATTAAGGACTGCAAATTGTACATATTTTAGTCTCTAATTTTATTACTTACTCGTAGAGAAAGAATTTAATTTTTATTAATTAATAATTATCCATTCTAACTTCTACTTTATTACACTAATTAATTTTTAAAAATCTTTGAATAGCGAAGGCCTTTTTTTTGTTAATTGTATTTTAGTTTCTAATCATTAATAAAATAAATCTCAACAACTAATGATAAGAAACATTTTCAATTTGAAATTAAAATTTGTTAAAATAATTAGGAAAAAATTGTATTTATTTTTATTTTTAATTCTATATTTCTTTTTGTTAATAAATAATTTAAAACCCTTAAACAATTATTAATGAAAATAATTATAAATTTAAATAAAATAATAAATAAAATACAAATACAAATCATTAAATTTTAATCTAAATAATTCATAAACTGGACAACTTACCTTCGCGAAAAATTAATATGTTGTAGATTTTATAAAAACTTAGATATGTGGAAAGTGTTAATTTTTTACATCCTTACAGAAAAAAGTTCTGTAAGTTCAAAAATGTGTTTTGTGGTTAAAATTGAAATTCTGTATTAAAAGCGTGTAAAAAATGCATTAAAAAAGCCATATTTTCTTGACACTTGCTCGCCTTCAATTACAATTTACGGCTGAAAAATAAAAAATTTAGCTAAAACAACTTTCGAAGTTGAATTTAAATACTTCAGTAATAAATTTAATATAGGTTTTAATATTTTTAAAAATATGCCAGTGACCACCTTTAGTCGAAAGTCACTGGTTTCACCCATCTATACTTTGGTATTATATTCTTAACTTGGAATACCCAGTGAACTTGAAAAATGTTTACAATTTTAGCGAAACATTTATTTTCCAAGTTAGAAACTTATCTTCAAGTAGTTTTGTTACGTCACTAAATATTAACATATCTAATATCAACTTAATTAACGGCGGAAGTAACGTTAATAGTTGTTAATCCTAAAGATAAATTTGAGTTTGATTTATCAATAAAAAATTCTTTTGTTCTATGTGGAAAGTCCACATTATGTTAAAAAATTGTTACAGTCTCATAATAACGTTTATTTTTCAAGTAAGAAGCTTTTCTTTAAGCATTTTGTTGCAGTATTAAATATAAACATAACGAAATGTTATTTTTAATTTAAACCATTTTTACAATTAATATAATTTTATTTTCAAATTACAAGCCTGCCTTCAAGCAATTTTGTTACATTATTAAATATTAATTTAATAATTTATAAGATATGTTCGTCCATTTTACTTTCAACGTCTAATTAATTATACAGTCGAACCTGCATAAGTGAAAACTGGATAAGTGAAAAACCTCTATAAGTGACCGGCTATCGCCAGGTCCCTTCAATTTCCCATGTAAAAACCTCTATAAGTGAGTAATCTGTAAGTGACCGGTCAATTTTTTTGGCAAGACCTCTATAACTGAATGAGACGTCTCTCGAACCTCTGTAAGTGAATATCCTTTCCTTCATTTTTCTCGGCTAGATCTCTATAAGTGAAAGAAACGTCTCTCAAACCTCTATAAGTGAAAATCTCTTCTGTGTTTAATTTTTCTAAAGGGCAGTAGTAAATAACACACTGAAAGAAATATTTCCGTGGAACTGCGATAATTAAGGGCAGATTGGCAATATTTTATTGCTGTTTTGGAAACTGCCATACGTATTGGTGTTTTAGCCATACGGCTGTGTGAAACCGCGAGTCATATTGTAAGGTTAGGTAAAATGGACAATGGCGCACAGTTGCATTATGGGAAATTCGAACGTATAGTTGTCAAACTTCTACATAACCTATCAACCATACTCAAATGTCTAATCTCATCACAGTATTTTTTTCAGTGCACAAACAACAGTGATGATGATAATGATAATGACGAAGAAGTAGAAGAAAATTTGATTATTAAAGAGGTTTCAATCCCTAAACATTAAGAAGCTTTCGCTGTTTTAAAAACAGTTCATAGATTTGTTGAACTTTCGACGAAAATTGATAAATCCGTTTTTGACAAAATTTATGAACTTGAGAAGCATGTGAATATAGTAGAACCTCGATAACTCAAACCTCGTTAAGTCGAATTCCTCAGTAAGTCGAAAAAAATAGCATTCCCCTCCCGTTGAAGCCTTAAATACTTAATATCTCGAATTATTTTCAATTATATTACGTTGTCTCGTTCTCCTAGAATAACACGTAGTACCATCTTTCTGATAGATCTGATCACAGATTTTTAAAGCTAAATCAAATTCAAAAAGTTACTGGTATTGCACGCCGCCACTTCCGGTGGCGCTGCCTGGTAGAACTCATTCCTTTTTTCTGTGCGATCTGAGAACAGTGTAACTTGTCGTTTTCTTGTCTTTTTTAATATAATTCAGAGTTTTTTACACAAAACTTGTTGCTCATCATGAATAGAGAAGAGGACAATCGCAGGCGACGTAAAAAAGAGAGATCAAAAAGCGATTTTTCGTCCAAAAAGCGAAAAAGCAGATCCGCGTCTAGAGATGAGGTTATGTATAAGCGTCACCGTCGATATCATAGCAGGGATCGATTTAAGAGATCTCCATCAGGCAGCCGTTCTTCTAGTTCTTATAATTGCTCAAGCAGGAGCACCAGTAGTAAATCTTCAAACGAATATCGTCATCGCTCAAGGCTAGATAACCGCGAACGTAGTCCGAGAGGCTCGTCCGGCTATGGTCTTTCTTCCGATCGCCGCCCGAGAGGCCCGACGGACCAAAAAATTCTGAATTCTAATCCAGTTCATTCAGGTAAAATTGCACAAAATAAAGACGATTTCGATGAGAGCGGCTCGTCATCTGACTGTGAGGATTTTAACAATCCAGGCGATGTCCAACTGAACGATGCAGTTCTTACGTTGCTCGGAGACGACTCAAATAAAAATAATGATCCTTGTGGAAAGATCCACAACATTTTAACAAAAAATTGGTCTCAGATTCTAAAAACTGGCATGACGAAAGAGGTGTCTGAAGAGATGGTAAAAAAGTATCCTGTTCCTGATAACTTTACTGCTTTGAAATCGCCTTTATTAAATCCAGAGATGAAACGTACAATGTCGGAAAGAGCTCGTAAGAAAGATGATTATCAGGTTAAAACTCAAACAAAAATTGGTGCTGCGATCTATGCCACTGGTTTAGCCCTGACAACTGTTTTTAATCAAGGAAGAGAAATGGACAGCTCTCTTGTTTCCCTTTTGAGTGATGCTGCCAGACTTTTATCAGACGTTCATTACAATATTTCGATCACAAGGCGTGCTTTCATAACCTCAAATGTCAACAGATTAGTGGAGGACATTACTAATGATCAACCAGTTGAGTCTCTACTTTTTGGTGAAAAGCTTTCAGATCGTTTAAAATCTGCTAAAGAGGTGGAGAATTAAAGTAAAACTATTATAAAAGCACCTCAGAAAAGTTTTTCTTCCAATAAAGGCACTTCAAATAATTATTATTCAAGACCGCAGCAGCCTTACAAATATAATAGACCTACAGGACAATTTAATCCGGCAAAGATGTCGTTAAACTACAGGAGCCCATTCGGAGGAATGAACAGAAACTTCAGGGGTCGTCAGGATGGGCAGAAATTTCAACAACAGCAGAGAGCGAGAACTCGACGTTAAATGTAAGTAAGCTACCCGGTAGATTGAGGTTTTTTATTGATAATTGGAAAGAAATTACAGACGATGAAAATATTCTTGCGTGTATTCGAGGGTATAAAATTCCTTTTTTAAAACCGCCTTTTCAAGAAGAAAAATCTTGTGTTTCACATACGACAGATTCGGAACATAGACTTTTATCGATTGCTATTAAAGAACTAATAGATAAAGGCTCAGTTTCTCAATGTTACCCATGTAAAGATCAATTTGTCTCTCCGTTCTTTTTAGTTGATAAATCTAACGGCCAAAAACGTTTCATTTTAAATCTGAAAAAGTTGAATTTATTTATAGATGCACCACATTTTAAACTAGAGGACCAAAAAACAGTGATTAGATTATTAACAAAAGATTGTTATTTAGCGACAATAGACCTTAAAGATGGTTATTTCCATGTGCCAATTGCAGAAGAACATAGAAAGTTCTTACGCTTTGAATTTGATGGTAAACTTTTTGAGTTCAACTGTTTGCCCTTTGGCCTTTGCACAGCGCCTTTTATATTCACGAAAATATTGAAGCCTGTTCTTTATTATCTACGGAATAAAGGTTTTTTGTCTGTTCTGTATTTAGACGATTTTCTTTTAATATCAAAAAATATAAAACACTGTTTTTTAAATATTTCGGAAACAATTAGAACTTTAGAATCCCTCGGTTTTGTAATTAATCGGAAAAAGTCTTGTTTGAAGCCTTCCTATGAGTGTGAATATCTTGGTTTTCAATGGAACAGTCAAAATTTAACAGTTGAGTTACCTCCAAAAAAGAAAGAAAAAATTTTTAAGTTGACTCAGGATTTTTATTCTAAAACGGAATGTAAAATAAGAAGCTTTGCTCAATGTATAGGTGTATTAGTTTCGGCTTGCCCTGGCGTAAGATATGGGTGGTTGTACACGAAGGAAATGGAAAGGCAAAAATTTTTGACGTTAAAAAGAAACAATGGAAATTTTGATGACCGAATGTTTTTGTCAGCGGATTCTAAACTTGAATTAAAATGGTGGATTGATAATGTTTTGTATTCAGTAAATCATATCAGGAATTCAAAGTTTTGCCTTGAAATATTTTCTGATGCCTCGTTGACCGGATGGGGAGCTTGTTGCGGTAATCAAAAAACTCATGGCTGGTGGGATCAAAAAGACCAGAAGCAAAGTATAAACTTTTTAGAGCTTAAAGCTGCATTTTATGCTCTGAAAAGTTTTGCTTCAGATTACAGCTCGTGTCAGATTTTGCTCCGAATCGACAATACAACGGCCATATCTTACGTCAATCGAATGGGCGGGATACAATACAGCAAGCTTCATGATATCACAAAATCTATTTGGCAATGGTGTGAGCGCAGAAATATCTGGATTTTTGCTTCATATATTAATACAAAAGATAATACGGTCGCGGATAAAGAGTCTCGAGTTTTGCCCCCGGAAACGGAGTGGGAACTAAATAGTCTAGATTTTGATGAAATTAAGTATAAATTCGGAAGATTTCAAATTGATTTGTTTGCAACAAATATTAATAGTAAATGTTCAAAATTCGTATCTTGGTTCAAAGATCCAGAATCATCGGCAATTGACGCGTTCACAATTTCATGGGAGAATCTGTATTTCTACGCTTTTCCACCATTTACCCTAGTATTAAGAGTCATCAGAAAAATCATTGATGATCAGGCGGAGGGTGTCTTAGTTGTTCCATATTGGCCGACTCAATGTTGGTATACGTTATTCTTAGATTTACTAACCGAAGAACCATTATTTTTAGGGCCTCATCTTAATCTACTCACGTGTCCTTTCAGGAGAACACATCCTTTAGCCAAGAGCCTTATCCTGGTTGCAGGCAAATTATCAGGCAAGCTTTTCAAAGAAGAGGCATCCCGGAATTAGGAATACCAGTAATGCTTGCATCTCTTTCGGAATCTACCATCAAGCAATATAACAAGCCGCTAAGACTTTGGTGGATTTTTTGTCAGGAAAATAATATCTGTGTTTTCGAAGCAGATTCTAAAGATGTTCTTTCCTTTTTAACTCAAATTTATGAGCAAGTTGGAAGTTGTGGTACGCTGAATTCGTATAGATCAGCAATTTCACTAATTTTGATGTCAGATATTGGAAATGATCCTATGATTAAAAGGTTTTTTAAGGGTGTTTCCACAATTAAACCACAGAGACCCAGGTACGATTTTACATGGGACCCTCAGGTTGTCATTGAGTTTTTAAAAAATTGGTATCCTCATGAGCATCTTTCATTGAAACAGTTATCTGTTAAATTATTAATGCTCATGGCGTTAGTCACATCTCAACGTATGCAAACCTTATCAAAAATTACTATAGATAATATTATGGCATCAAAAGATCTTATTCAAATTAAAATACCGGAACGTATAAAAACATCTAAAATAAGTAAACCTCAACCTTGTTTGTCGTTACCAATTTTTAAAGAACAACCCGAGATTTGTGTAGCTTCCACCTTGCTGATATATTTAGAGAAAACATCTCAGTTAAGAGGCTCAGTAAAAAATTTATTTCTTACTTTTAAAAAACCAGTTAGGCCAGCAACAACTCAAACGTTATCAAATTGGATAAAATATGTTTTAAATGAGAGCGGAGTAGATACTAATATATTTAAATCTCACAGCACACGGCATGCGTCTACTTCTGCAGCTAAGTCGAAAGGAATTGATATCGAAACTATTCGCAAAACTGCGGGATGGTCGGAAAGGTCAAAAACCTTTGCTAATTTCTATGAAAGGCCTATATTAGATAAATCAGCCTATGCGAGAGCCGTGATGAATGTTCAAAAATAGAATTAGATAAGTTTAAAAATGTTCTACTTGGATACATTGTTTATTTTTTATAGTTAAGAATAAAAAACTGTTCTTTTGTAAAAATCACAAATTACGTTTCTTTGAACATCTACGTGTTATTCTAGGAGAACGAGACAACGTAATATAATTAACCGATTAAACGAACTTACCTTAAGTGAAGTTCAATCGGAATTATATTAGTTGTCTCGTTCTCCTAGAACATTCCCACCCATTCCCTTCTTTTTATTTATAAAAATAAACCCTTCTGTAATTTGTGATTAAGTTGCTTTAAAATAAATGAGTTCTACCAGGCAGCGCCACCGGAAGTGGCGGCGTGCAATACCAGTAACTTTTTGAATTTGATTTAGCTTTAAAAATCTGTGATCAGATCTATCAGAAAGATGGTACTACGTGTTATTCTATGAGAACGAGACAACTAATATAATTCCGATTGAACTTCACTTAAGGTAAGTTCGTTTAATCGGTTAATTTTTAACTCGAAGAAAATATCATTTCCCTTGAGGTACTAATAGTGCATTTTTATACTCTATAACTCGAAGTTCGAAAAGCTGACTCTGTAAGTCGAATTTTCTTTACAAGAACAGATTTTTTTAAAATTTTTTGTTTTATTATTATATTTTTAATAAGTTTATTTTTCTAACTTAAATTATTATTAATTCGACATTTAAGTCGATTTTATATTTTATATTACTCTACAAGTCGAAAAATGTACATTATAATTATGCCTCTGTAAGTCGAAGTTGTAATCAATAAAACCTTTATATCTCGAAATCCTCGTTAAGTTGAAAACTCATTAACTCGAAGTTTTTAGCGTTCTCCTTGAAGTTCGAGTTATCGAGGTTCTACTGTAATAGTAAAGTCCAAAAACAAACAAAACTGACAAACTTTTTTCAACCAATTAACTAATATTCATGTAAATTGGCGCATTACTTTTTGATAAAATTTTCTTTAAATAAATTATTCAAATAATTAAATTTCGTATTCCTTGTAGATTAACAAAACCTCTATAAGTGACAGAGGCCGCTCTTCGACCTCCATAAGTGAAAACCTCTATAAGTGAAAAACCTCCATAAGTGACAAAAAATTCTCGGTCTCTTGGAATGTCACTTATCCAGGTTCGACTGTATTAAATGTTTAATTTCCCCTGTTTTTGGTATCACAAATTTGAAATATATTATTAAATATTTTTAACTTACTTAACACTTTCTTATTTTCCAAATTTAACATTAATCCTTGATTAAATTATTAAACCTGAATTTCTTAAAATAAGATATAAACTTCATCTTATTTATGACTAGTCATGAATCGAAACATATAAATTGTTAAATAATTTAATTGACAAATTCAAATAAAAATAAAGTAATAGCCAGTAAAAAAAATTTATTGAAAAAATAATCAGTTTTGGCAAAATAAGTTAGTTATTGAGAATTTACTAAAATTATCTAAACGATTAGCTGAAATGTTACTTTTTGAATCAATGGCTGTCTTTTTACTATTATGTTAGTTATTTTTAACTGATTTAGATTTAAAGACTCTTTAAATCTAAATCAGTTAAATATCTCAAATTTGCGTTAATTCGGTTAATTTTAATTTTAAAAGTATTCTAGTCATTTTTCTAAATTAAAATGGTTCTCTTATTTAAAAGTGTATTTTGCACTTATGTAATAAGTGAATTCTTTTAACTCCAGTAATAAGTGAATATTCACTTATTAAACGACTTAAAACGTTTGAAAAGTGAATTCACTTCCAATAAGTAGATTTTCACTTACTCAGATTTAGAGAGTAAATAGTACACTAAAAAAATTTAGTCGAGAAATTCAACTACCTTTAAATATTTGAGTGCAAAAGAGTTAAAATAATTACTTTTTTAGTTAATCTAACTGTGCTAGGGTTTTTAATTTAACTATTTTTTTGTAGTTAAACATTAATTGTTCAATTTACTACTTTAAGTAGTTCAATTTTAAAGACATGACTCCGGGTAGTTAAAAAATAGTCAAATCTACTACATTTCTTTTAGTGTACAGTGTAGTGACAGAAGAAAAAATAAAACTGGAAAAGTGTAATGTATGCTGATATTAAAAAAAGCTAAATAAAAAACTATACATTAATTATTAAATTAATAAATGAAAAATATTATTAATTGTTTTGTCAACACTGTAAAACGATTAATAATATTTTTGATTGATATAATATAAATATTGTTAATTTAACTAGATTATTTAAAATAAGAAGTGTTTATATTTTCCATTTCATTAGCCTAAATAAATTTAATCAACAAATATTATGTAGTTTGAATAAAGAAAATAATAAATTATATGGGGCAAAATTTCTCAAGTGTACCAATCGAAAAAATGAAAAGGGCTAATATTTGCACAAAATGTAGTATTCTATGTCAGTACTCAAAACACCAATTATTATAAAATTCTAATGAAAATTGTAGAAGGGGGAGCGGGCTGAAGATTCTGGTCAAGTGTGAAAAGGGGATTTTTTGAAAAATCATAACTATTATGCAACAGGGTGACACAAATTTGACCCATATGTTTTCCAAAAAAAGGCCACCCTGTTGCATAATAGTTATGATTTTTCAAAAAATACCCTCTTCACACTTGACCAGAATCTTCAACCCCGTCCCCATTCTCCAATTTTCATTAGAATTTCATAATAATTAGTGGTATGAGTACTGACATGGAATACTACATTTTGTGCCAATATTAGCCCTTTTCATTTTTTCGATTGGCACACTTGAGAAATTTTGCCCCATATATATAAAGTATAAATTTATGTTAACTACTTTAAATTTCTTGAATAAACTGCAATTTTCAATTTAATTTTCAAATTATTTTTTTTGTCATACCTTATAAATCAAATATTTTATAATGAAGAAAGGTTAACTGAATTTATATATTAAAAATGTATATTATTTAGTACTTATCTTATGCTATCTTTTTAATTTACTTTTTACATTCTCATCCTAAATGAGAAGGTATTAAATTTGTGCGATTTTGAACTTTTGCTAAAACCTACATTTCTCGACGTTTTGAGACCTCCTGATTCCAAAAAAATGGGTTTTACGAAAGTGTCTGTCTGTCTGTCTGTCTGTGTAAAAATTTTTGAAATCCATTAACTTGAGTAAAAATTCATCTATCAATTTGAAATTTGGTATGCGTTTTAAGTGACCAAAAATACAGATCGAGTTCGTTAGCCAACTATTTTGGACCAAAAATGTCAAAAATAAAACATTTTCAAACTTCAAAAAAAAAAAAAATTAAAAAAAAATTGTTCTCTATTTTTTTTCTTAAAGTACAAGAAAAAACAAACAAATTTCATTTATAAAAGTTTTTGATATAATGCAAACCCAAAAAGATATGAATTTTTTAAGTTTTACAATTGTGTAAAAGTCTTGTTTGAGGAGAAGAGGGGGGGGGGGGGAAGTGTAAATCGGTTAGCAAACTGTTGACGCATTCTCATCTTTCTAAACTCAAGTAGAAATTAACAAGAAACTAACTATTTAACTGCTAAAAACCTTTAAAGTCCTCAAAATACACGTTATATATGCAAAAAATAGAACATAATATGGGAAAATCATATACAGAAACACTATTATTTTTCAAAAAAATAAAAAAACTCCCGGTTTTTTCTTCCTATTTACTTTCATTGATCACAACTAATAAAACTGCATCAAAAAATATTGACTTTTTTAAAAAATTTTGGAAATTTTGAATAAATTCATTTTTACATTCTCATCCTAAATGAGAAGGTATTAAATTTGTGCGATTTTGAACTTTTGCTAAAACCTACATTTCTCGACGTTTTGAGACCTCCTGATTCCGAAAAGATAGTTTTTTAGTGCTACATTCGTCTTGGTTGAATGAAAAATTTGAAATTCGCCTCTCAGCCTTTAGAAACAGTTTTAATATTTTGAAATTTAAATATTTGAGTAAATTGAAGTTCTTTTAAATTTAAAACATTTGTGAATAAGTAATATTATGTGGTTATTAGTAATATATTAAGAATAAATTTTAAGTAATGAATATTTTAAGATCACATTTTTGGCATAAAAGAAATAATGAGACAGGCACACAATAGAAATACACACTAGTGTATTTCTATCTGATTTTTTGTGCTGAATCCAAATCTGAAGTCAGAAGTTTTAGATTGACAAAATTTTTTGGGTTAAACTTAAAAACTGTTGATAAACACGAATTAGAGCAAATTTCAAAAAAAAAAATTCGCTTAGACACTACAATAGTGTATTTCTTTTTGATTTTGGGTGCTGAATTCGAATTTGAAGTCAGAAGTTTTGGATTGGCAAAATTTTTTGAAAATACCTCAAAAATTTGCTCAATAACACGAATTTGATTCCATTAAATGGAAATAAACGAATTGAATTATTCCAATGTATTTTTTCCTTCTGCATCTTAATCTAAAGTGAGAATTGTCTCTATTTGGGTATCAATAGATTCGTTGAAAAGAACTGCATGTGCACTGCAAAAACATGGTATCTTAAATTGGACAAAAATGTCTTAAATTAAGACATTTTTGGTGTCTAAGACACGAAAAATGTCTTATTTTAAGACATTTTTGAACAATTTAAGACACCTATTTTGCAGTGTAATAGTTATAGTTTAAATCATTTTTTAAAATTATTTACAAAAAAAAAATTCTAAGAGTAACGGATTCCTCTCATTTTGATGCAATTTGACCTCTTCTATATGGTCACTAAATTATCCCTTTCTATTTGAGAGGATTTTCCTTTTCTTTCTTCTTTTATCAAATTTACAAATTTCACATATTATTGTAAAATTCATAATTTGTCACAAACTTGATATTTTTTTACATAAAAAATTTACCCGTTTTAAAATTAGAGTATATAATTTCCCGAATATATCTCAAGTATCAGAATTTTTTATTATTTTTTAATTCTTTATACTATTAAATTAGGTTGAAGTTAAACAAAAGAGTGGCTATGTGTCAAAAATCCTTTTGCTCTCGCAAAATTCTCTTACAAATTGAGTAATAATAGAAGAGGAATATTCCTCTGCTAACGAGATAATTTTTTTTGTGTTTGTTGTAAAAAATTATTAGTAAAATCTTAGAAACTCCAGAAAATGAAAGAATACTTGATAAAAACTTAAGCAAAGTGCTTTGCGTAGTCCAAAAATCGTACAAGGCTTCGAGCTCGGGTATAAGATCAGAAGAAAAAACTAAGGCAAAGTTACTCGCGTGTTATTTGTATCAAAAACGTGGTCAAAGCTGAGCGCTGTATACGAAATAAAAACTACGCAAACGCCATGCTTGCATTTAGAAAAAATCGCATTTCCCTTTTTTTCATATAATTTGTTTAAACAATGAACTTTTGATTTCATAATTAAATAGAAAATTATCATTTTATACACAATGTGAATTTAAATTCAACAATTTTTTAATTTTTATCCGGGTACTTAATGCTAACAATTTTTCTTGATTTTCTCAGTTCTACCAAAATGTCATTTCCCTAAGTTTTTCCTTAGTACGGCAGTGTACTATCTCGGCGATTTCATTTTCCTATTTTTGCTTATATTCGTGTTCTTGAGCACTTCACTGCAAAAAGAGGCGTCTTACGGTAAGACACTTTAGGTGTCTTAGACGGCAAAGATGTCTTGTGTGAAGACGTTTTTCACGTCTTAGACACCAAAACCGTCTTACCGTAAGACGTTAACAAGACACCTTTTTTTGCAGTGTTGGATCTAAACTCAACAAATCAAGCCAATCTGACAATTCTAACTCCACATTAGGTACACTGAAAAAAATGTTTAGTCATATGAACAAAAAATAAAAAAAATACATAGTAATAATTTGAGGAAAAAAAGCGTGTTAAAAGTATTAATACTTACTGACATATTGTGTTAACGTACAATTTCTGTTTGTTAGACATTGCTCTTAATTGTATTCTAAATTTGAGTTTAATACTATATTGATTTGAAGACTAGTCTTACTCAATCATGGAATTGTATCGAGGCAGAAGTCAACTAATATCAATAAGTTCAAACAGAAATTGTAGTGTTTTTTAATGACATTTAGGTGCAACAACCCTTTGCTTTGAAGATTTAAGTAACTGAGATTTTTCTTTTCTCTCCAGTAAATCGCAAATATTCCGGAAAGTATTAGCATCGAGCGCGAAGCGCGAGTGCCGTGATGAGAATGTATTCCTTAAAGGCGTAGAACTTTAAGACAAAAAAAGTTTTACATTTTAAGTGAAAACCCAATTTAGAATAGCGCTAAACAGGCCAGATTAAACTGGCTCATGTCGTAGGGAGAGTATTTAATTTCGATAACGACAAGCATGCATTACATGGTCGAAGCGTGCAGCCTGACGAGAAGATTAATAATGATCGGAGTGCGAAGCACGACGTTCATTCCAAATACGGAGCGCGAAGCGCGACGACGACCCTCGCGCGCCCTTAGGCGCGCTAAAACTAGCGAGCGAAGCGAGCCCTGCGCGAGAAGCGCGCGATGAGAATGTGACGGAGCGCGAAGCGCGATGTCAGATTTTTTTTTGATAAGTTAAATTAAATTATTAAATAAATGATAGATATGTTTGGAATAAACAAAATACACGTATATATATGAAGTGTAAATATATATTACTTTACATTTGTTGAATAAACTGCATTTTTCAATTTAAGTTTCAAATTCTATTTTTTGATACTAATTTTCATAAATTTAATATTTTATAATTCAGAAAGGTTAAATTAATTTATATCAATATTTTTAGAATAGGTAACTTATTAAATCTTATTTCAATAGTACGTTTCCAGTATGGAATTGAATAAATATACTTAAGAAAATTAAGTTTTAGACTAATTTTAGTATCATTACTAAAAGCAGTAAAGTTTTAATATTTATTAAATTTGTAACCTTATAAAAATTAAATAGATTAAAATTTTTATTAATAAAAGTCTACATGGATGTATACTAAAAATAATTTAAAATATAATTATATATTTATATTATATATATATATATATATATATATATATATATATATATATGATTAAGTAAAAATTAAAATTGTTCAATTTTAAGGATAGCTTAAGATAAGTACTAAATATATTATTATTATAACTTGATTAAATCTTTCTTAATTATAAAATATTTAATTTATAAGAATTAGTTCCAAAAAATAGAATCTGGAAGTTAAATTTAAAATTACAGTTTATTTAACTAATTAAAAGTAATATAAAGTTAAACTTTATATTATATTTATCCTTATTGTCTTCATTCAAAATACATTATATTTATTGAATTAATCTAACCACAAAGAAAAATGTTATATAAACGTTTTTATTTTCAATGATCCAGTTAAATTAACAATATTTATATTAATCAAAAATATTATTAATTGTTTTACAATGATTAAGAAACAATTAATAATATTTTTTATTTACTAATTTAATAAATAATTAATAATTTTTTAATTAACCTTTTTTTCGTTTCAGCATACATTTCACGTTTCCAGTTTTCTTCTTTCTTCTGTCATCTCACTTCACTATTTAGTCTTTGTTCTTTTATAGTTTTTTGCATTTTAGTTTAATTATTTATTTTTAGTTTATAAATTTCATAAACTTTTAAAATTCTATTAACTCTAAATTCGCGACGATTTCAAAATATAAACAATGATCATAATGGTGAGAGAGATGTAAATCCTTCCATTTTTTGTTAAAGTTGAACCAGAAAATTTATATGATTCGGGAAGGTAAATGTTAACACAATTTTAATTATGTCATTCAGCGATGTTTCACCAACAAAGGTTCGTTGGCCTCATCAGGCTGTTTTTATTATAAAAAAATATACAAAAATTAATAATCACTTCAGAAATTTTTAAATAATAAATAAACACATAACACATAAACTGGTTAAATAGCGTATAAAAAAACAAAATTACCTAAATTCGTTAAAATTTAAACATTTTTTAACTTGTCAAACAATTAAAATATATTAAATAAAATTGTGTACGACGTCAAATAAATTAAAAACATTTTGAAACGACCAGCCAGGCAACAGACTTAAATTAAACTAACTACTTATTTAGAAATATAAACTTTTATAAATAACAAGAAGTTATTGAACTCGATGACAGAAGAATTACAAATATAAACAAGCGGTTACAAATAAATAACAAGACAAACAGTAAATATTGAGGAAAATATACTCATGAATTCATTCTGTTGATTAAGGAAAAAAAATTCTTATTTAAAAATACGATATCTTCTTTTTTATTTAAAGTAAATATGTTAGACTTAATGTGTATCATTTCCGAGATGTTACGTTTAAAAAAATGTGGCTCTTGGTCTAAAAGTTGGGCATTTTGCCAGTCGAATTCATGATTAAATTCTTCTCGGTGTTGAAAGAAGACAGAATCAGGATTTTTTTTACTTTGAGTAATGTGTTCACCTCGTCTTTTTTTTAAAGTACGTTTGGTTTGTCCGACATATGTTGCTGGACATTCGAGACAGTCAATTTTGTACACCACATTTGTACGATCACAATTCTGAGTCTTATCTTTCCCTTATTTTATAATGGAACTTAACGACTTATTAACAATTGGGATTGTTGAAATGTTAAATGTTTTTAGAATTTTTGACAACTTAAAAAAATATAAAGAATTAAATGGAATACAAATTTTAGGAATTTGTTTATAAATGTTTGATCTAGCATTATTCAATTCTTTATTTGTTTTTAAAAATTTAATTTTTTGAAGTAGAATTTTAATATGTCTTTCAATGAAATCCAATGGGTAATCATTGTTAATAAGAATCTTTTTTATTATCTTTAAATTGTCAGAATGGAAAGATTTGTCAGAAAGAGAAATGGATCTGTCCACTAAATTGTAAATAATATTTTTCTTCTGTTGGATTGGATGATTTGAGAAAAAATTGATAAGTCTACCGGAAGAAGATGGTTTTTTATACCAATCAGTGATGATACAATTATCTTTTTTAATCAAAGTTAAATCAAGAAAATTAATCCGGTTGTTATTTTCAAGTTCAAAAGTAAAATTTAAATTTGAGTCATAAGAATTAAAAATATCAATAATGATGTTTAACATGTCTTTGCTTATACAAAAAATTGTATCATCAACATATCTAAAATAAAATAGTGGAGTATAATTATATTTATCTTTTAAAATTTTTAAGCAATCTTGTTCCAAATCTTCCATTACAATATCTGCGAACAGAGGTGAGATTGGTGAACCCATCGGAGTACCTCTAATTTGTTGATAAAACTTTCCATTAAAAACAAAAAAGGTATTGTCATATAAAAATTTTGAGCAATCAATAATATCGTTAAAAGGAATTTTACATTTATTGTTAATTTGTGAATAACGACGATCTAAACTTTGTCTAACCAGGTCGTAAGAAACATTAGTAAACAAAGAACTAACATCTAAGGAAAGAAAAACATGATCATCATCAAGAGTCACATTTTTTTAAACGTAACATCTCGGAAATGATACACATTAAGTCTAACATATTTACTTTAAATAAAAAAGAAGATATCGTATTTTTAAATAAGAATTTTTTTTCCTTAATCAACAGAATGAATTCATGAGTATATTTTCCTCAATATTTACTGTTTGTCTTGTTATTTATTTGTAACCGCTTGTTTATATTTGTAATTCTTCTGTCATCGAGTTCAATAACTTCTTGTTATTTATAAAAGTTTATATTTCTAAATAAGTAGTTAGTTTAATTTAAGTCTGTTGCCTGGCTGGTCGTTTCAAAATGTTTTTAATTTATTTGACGTCGTACACAATTTTATTTAATATATTTTAATTGTTTGACAAGTTAAAAAATGTTTAAATTTTAACGAATTTAGGTAATTTTGTTTTTTTATACGCTATTTAACCAGTTTATGTGTTATGTGTTTATTTATTATTTAAAAATTTCTGAAGTGATTATTAATTTTTGTATATTTTTTTATAATAAAAACAGCCTGATGAGGCCAACGAACCTTTGTTGGTGAAACGTCGCTGAATGACATAATTAAAATTGTGTTAACATTTACCTTCCCGAATCATATAAATTTTCTGGTTCAATGATCATAATGATAACAAAGGCAAACTGACATTTCACAAAAAAATTTGAAAATCGAACTTGCGTTTTCGTTTTCGGTTTCGTTTTCAAAATTACGTGATAAGGGCCCAGGTCATTCTTTGCAAACTACACCGAACTGGTAAGTTTGTGTTTTCCTCAATTCCGCCTGGTGCTTCACCATGCTCGTTTCATATTTCTCTTCTCGTTAAATTTTGATTCATTATTCGGAAATCTCGCTCCTCTATTTCGAGCCGAACCCGTGAGCTAGTCACTTTTTCAATAAAAATATTTAACTATTAAAATTAAAAGCCTAGGTAAAGTTCGTCACATGCTGTATAAAATTTCCATGTGAAATTGCATACAACATATATAAAATAAAATGTATCTTGATCCTTAAAGAGCTTTTTAGCCCTTAGAACATTGTATTTTTTCAGGTAAATAAATAAATAAACTTCTTAAGAATGTATTTGAAATAAACATTCAATTTGTTATTCTATATAAGAAATATTTTATGACATAAAATTCAAATTATTTAAACTAAAACAAATGTGGATTGTATTTTTGCTTAAATCAGAAACCAATTTAGAGAAATGGCCATAATCTGAGCGGTTTGGATATTTCAATTTCCATTAGAGATTCCTAATTACTGATCGCAATCGACACGGAATGCTGTGTATACCGTGTTCCTAGAGAAGCGCTAGTGTTGCAAACGCACTTGATTATCCATGTTGGTTTATTATTCGCGTATTTCGTAGGCATCGAACAGCTTCTCGCGATGCATGTGCAACATGGAACAACGCACCATTTCCGGGAGCAGCTCAATGAAAACGTCACTGACATTTGCATTGCAAAATCTATCTCACTGAAACGGACCGTGTCCCTACGGTTCGGATCAACCCTGGAACAGTGTCGATCTGAAATTCGAATTGAGCAAACGACCCTTAACGAAGAGACTGTATGCTATTTCGTGTTCAGAAGGTCTTGGCACTTTTCTTTTTTGCCAATTTCAGCTCGGCAAAAAGTGCTTTTATTTTCGCTCGAAAAGCGTAAAATGTTTATACAAAATTGAATTTCAGGACAAATTGAAATTGAGAGAAGCAGAGACAACCCGAGATTTGAATATTTATTATCACAAAACTAAAATGGATTTTTAAAAAAAAATTAGTTTTTTAATTAAAGTTGTAGAATTTTACGAAAATCCAATAGAAAATAAAGAATAATAGAAGAAACTTTTAGTTAAAGATAATAAAAAATTTATTGTCACAATGATATCTGCGGAAAAAGAAACTATAAAGAAATGGAAATTTTACACTAACCCGTGTAGAAATTTTGTCTCGGTCCCGACTAGGGCCTGACAAGAATTCCCTATCTAGAGAATTCACGCTTTCCCAACCAGGGCTCCATGAGGTCCCCACGAGGCCCCGGTAGGGTGCACCGTCACCGGTCTAGACTAGTTCTAGATAGGGAAATTTCTTCACGGGAATCGATGTCTGATTGGTGAACTTGGCATAAAGTTATGTATTTCTTTTTTTAAAATAATATTGATGCCACATACTAGTTTAAATATTGCAAGCTTTATTTTTACTATTATAAAAAAAACTATTAATTAATTTTATCCAATTTGAAATTCGACTTAAAAAGATTAAATGTTTAAAAATAAATAAAGAATTAAATAATACCCGTGCTAATATTTATAAACCAACTCCGAAAACTTGCATTTTATTTAATTTTTTATATTTTTTTAATTGTTAAATATTCTTAAACAATTCAACATTTCAACCATCCCAATTGTTGATAAGTCGTTGAATTCCACTGTAAAATTAGGAAAGGATCAAACTAAGAAACCACATTGCCGAATGAAAAAATGCCAAATTTATTTTCTATCAACATAGAGAAAAATTTAAATCAGTATTTGATTGCAAAAATATCCAACTTTTGAAACAAAGGGTCCCATTTTTTCAAAAGCAATATGGGCAAATCCAAAAAACTTTTGATTTTCAAGAATTTTTTTTTTTTTTAAATTCGCAGGCACATTGATGACACTTTGTATATGTGCTCAAGTATGTCTTAGCACTATTAATTTGTATCCGTAATTCATTTTTATCTCATGCCGTCAATGTTTAACTCAATAATGTTAATAAATTACACAAACCTGAAAAATTTGACTTTTTTTCAGTTTGAATATCGGAGTGGTTTCCAATGTATTTTTCTTCTCCAAACACGATTGTGGGTTTATAGTCGTCGACTTGCATTTGTTTTATAAGCTGGGTATTTCATTTTAAGTGAAACGTTTTTAGAATTTTCATAGAAACGGGGTTTAAAACATAAATTTTGGAATAAAGAATAAAGAATTTTTTATTTTTATTAATATTGTTGATAAAAATTAATAAATGTATAAAAAGGATCTTCGGGGTTAGTCGGCTCGGTTCTTCCGGAATTACCTGGCGTACTTAAACTAACAGATATCTACAAGATTAATAAATCTAACACAGTAAATTTAGTGTTTTTGTAATAAATAATTCAATTACTATTCATATTTGTTATTAAATATTAGTTAATTAAAAATTATAGTCAACTAAAATTAATAATTATTGCATTAATAATTTTTTAAATGCAAATTTAAATTTATATTTAAAAAATTATTAATTATTATTAATATAGTCACATTTAATGTTTGTTCTTGCATTTCTTTCTTTAATGCTTACCAAAAAGTAAAATGTTTATTTTATGTAATTTAATGTTTTTAAAGTTTGAAATCCGCTGTTATTCAAACAAAAAATGTTAAATAATAATTTTTTTTAATTGAAATACCAAAAATATTCATCGAATTACATTTATCAACATTTTTATGTTATTTATTAACAAGAATGATTCTTCGAAACAAAAAATAATTTTTAGAACTTTAAAATTTTACGTCTCTTAATATTTAAAGTTTATATGATTATATGATTGTTTACTTGATTGTTGTATAAGATAACTTTCTCTTTTTAATTAAATCTGTTTCATTTTAAATGCTTTTATTATAAAATTTCTCTATAAGACATATTATATAATATTATAATATAACATATTGTTTAAACTATACCCTATTAAAAAACCTTACGTAGGATCTGATGTTGGATCTTAGGTAAGATCTTAAGTAAGATCTTAGGTAAGTTCTTATGTGATTTCTTATGTAAGAAATGACGTAAGATCTTACGTGTGCATTTGGCAAAAGACCTTACCCAAGTTCTTATGTAATTTCTTAGGTAAGTTCTTATGTAAGTTCATAGGTTCGGCAAAAAATAAAAAAATTTAATTTTCATATTTTTAATTTTAAAAAACTGTATATTCAAAAAATAAATTAAAGTTAAAAATCTAAATTCATTAAATTTAATTAATTAAAGTTAATTAAAATTAAATTTAAAATTAGAAGATAGAAAAATCTTTTTTTAAATTTAATTTTTAGACATTTTTCAAAATGTCTGAAAAAAAATATTTAAAAAAATTATTAATCATAAGGTCATTCATAACCATTCATAATAGTTTGACGCACTTTTATTTTTTGTTAGAGGAAAGACATCTTGTGTCTTATCCTTTTGAAATGCTTATTTCTTGATCCATATATAATACCTGAGAGTTCGGTCTCATTTGTGAGGCAGAATGATGGCAGCCCTCTGGCGGCGAATCGAAGAAACAATGTCGCGGGATTACTCAGTTTCAAACCGTTTCACCTGTAAAGTGTATAAGTCACGATAGTTTGTTTACATTGTGCAATGCTTCAAGTAAAAGGTTAAAAATTGGTTTAATTAAAATTTTTTAAATAAAGTGTGACGCATTAATAATTATAAGATGTGAGGAGGACGAGAAATTAGTGAATATGTACGTGACAGTTATAATATTGGTAAGTTTTTATAAGATAATTGTCTTTAAACATTTTAATAAAAGTAGGGTTATTGTTCTGAAATGTATTATATTCCATTTAAATAATAGTACTAATTTCTTCAAATTACATATTGTTTATAATTAATTATTAATTTATTAATATAATTTCGAAATATCTATTTTAATATTAATTTAACTAGTTTTCTCAAAGTAAAACTAAAATTTATAACAAGCTTTTTTATTAAATAACAGTTTTGAATATAAATGTTTAAATATATGTGTTTAAATATTTTGTTATAAAATTTTTATTAATATAATTAAATAAAGAATTAAATGATATATTTTTAAAAATGTTTTGTACAATTCAAATGTTTCTTTATTTAAACTATATAATTTTAAAATAAAATTCATAAAATATCATCACCATTACTTTAACCATTAGGCTAAATTTAAATTTAAATATAAAATAATAAAATAAATATACTTAAATATAAAATAAAATATTTAGTGAATTTAATACTATCTTTATTAAATTTTAATTTTTAAATTTAATCAAATCTATCATTATAAAACATAATGTACTTAATAGTTCTTCAATTTATTTTTAAATTATAAATGATCTTATTGTTTATTACAATAAATAACATTATAAAATAACATAATAAATATGATTGCTATTTACCCTACCCTAATATATAACAAATAAATATAAATAATTGATAAATAAAAGGATTTTATTGTTTTTTAATTAATAATAGTATTTTTATTTAACAGTTACAAATATTCAGGTTTTTACATTAAGCTTTATAATACTATAAATTACAAATTGCATTTAACTTAATACTAAACAAGTCAACTGTACATAGTTGAATAATCTACAACTAGTTTTAATTTAACTATAAACTAAACAGTGTTTTATAAAACTATTTTATCACATTATTAGCGTTCCTAAAAATTTTATTGATTAATCCATTAATGCTAAAATATATTAAAATTGGAAAAAATTTTAATAAATAATAATTCTTATTTTTTCCAGAAATATTGGAATACAAAAAATTTCTATTCTAAAGAAATTCCTCAACAGATGCTGTAGACTTATCAATATTTTGAAAATATAGCTCCAAATCATGTTGATATTATCTTCGGATTCCTATGTACACCTTCGTCTGTGTTAAAAGTTATAATACTTTGAAGTAATGTTTGAAAAATAAAAAACATATTTTTAAAAAGGAAAAAATGAGCATTAAACATTAATGTACATAATAATAATAATAACAATAATATAAGGCAACTAATATTTTTTGATTTTTTTGCAGGGAATCAACAACCAAAAAATATCCAAAGATGTTCGAATAACCAGCAGCCTTGATTTACAATTGATCCGTTATCAAGAGGCGACACCACCAGAGCAGCAAATCCAATACGAAAAAAAATCCATGGTTTCTAAAATAACAATTTAGTTCGTGAAGATACCACACTAAAAGAAAAATGTGATTGAGTCTTCTAAATTGTAAACTTACACCTTCAAACAGGTATTTTCGGTAATTTCAAAACACTTAACAATTATTCTCTGACCACTTAGACACAAATTGAAATTTTACTTTTAAAAACAACAAATTAATCACTTTTGTCTCTTTAAAACCATAATATTTAATCTTCTAACACAGATATAAATGCCTTATTTTTCTCTAAGTGAAACTCTTCAATATTCCTTTGAAAAGTTATACTGGACAGTAATTAATATTAAAAACACATGCTTCAATTTAATACATTATCATACTTTTTATGTAAAAATTTATTAACAATATTTCAATTTTTAGAATTATTCTTCCCGGTAAAATTTCTCACATACAATACATCTCACCCGCTTCTGAGAAAAATTTTATTTAGAAACCCAATTTGCAAAATTATGCTGCCCAGTAATTAACTTTTTTCGTAATTAAAAACAACAAATTATTATTAACTTTTACTTCTTTAAAAAAAAAATTTTTAAATTTCTAACAGAAATAAGTTTCGTATTCTTCTCTAAGTAAAATTATTCAGAATTCCAATTTTGAAAAATTATACTGGACAGTAATTTATTTATTTATTTTAAACATAACTTTATTAATCATCTCTGGATATTAAAAACTCATTTTTTAATTTAATACATTACCAAATTTTCTTAATCTTTTCGACAGTAAAAGTTTTTGAAAAATTCCAAATTACAAAATTTTTTCATTTTAAAAAATTACTTATTAATCATTTTTGTCTCTTAGAAATACATAACTCATATTTTTACATAATACAATTAAGAAGAAAGATATCTCACATCCCAATTTGAAAAATATAACTGCACAGAAATTAATTCTTCCTTTCTTCAAAAATTCCCGCATGGATCGTAATAATATTCATATTGTTTTTCTATATTGTATATCTACATTCTTCTTTAGTGAAACTCTTCAATATTTCAATTTTGAAATATATTTCTCGTCAGTTACTATAATTACTATAATTATATTATATAATTATAATAATATAATATAATAATATATAATTAATTTTTTTAAATCTTATTTGAATTTCTTGAATAAAATCTACCTTATGACCCTATTCTAAGTAAAATTTAATTTGCAAAATTATAATCCCCAGTAATACATTTTTTTCGTCTTTGAAAACAACTCATTAATCATTTTGTTTTTGAAAAAACCTATTTTAGCGTCGAACATACGAAGAAGTTTCTGATTATTTTCTGAATAAGAATTTATTCAAAATTTTAATTTTACAAAATTATCCTGGACAGTAATGAATTTTTTTTATTTTAAAAATAACTTATTTAATCATTGTGGATATTAAAAACACTTGCTTCAATATAATACATTCCCACAATTTTTATCTTTCTGACGGTGGTAATTTTTTAAAAATTCCAATTTTCAAAATTATTTGTCCCGGTATCTAATTTTTGTCGTTTTCAAAAATTCCTAATTAATAAGTTGTTTAAATAGAAACTAATTTCTTATTCTTTTCTGAATAAAAAATATCTCATAATCCAACTTGCAAAATATATCTAGAGAGTAATGAACTTTTTTCGTTTGAATAAAAACGTAAATAATTATTTTTGCGTCTTTACAACAATTTTACACTCACAAAAAAGTTTTAAATTCTAGCATTAGAAAAACTTTATTTAATATTCGAATCAAAAGAATTAAGCTGGCTCATAGTTAATTTTTTAGATTTTCATAACATCTCATTAGTTATGTAAATTGTAAATTTAAATATATTTTTACTTAGGGAAGAATTACAAACTTGTTTGAAGAAGGGTAGGATTAAAAACTTGTTTGTAAGAAGAAATTGAATAACTTGTTTTTAAGTTGCGAAAAAAATTATTTATATATTTTTAAAAACGAAAAAAGTTAACTACGGTCCAGTTAAACTTTGTAAATTGAAATGTGAGATAAATTTTTATTCAGAGAAGAAAAAGAAATTGATTTGTATGTATGAAATTAAATTATGTTTTTTTAAAAGCCAAAAGTGATTAATTTTTAATGTTAAAAGCGACAAATATTAGATACCTGGCTAAATAAATTTGTAAATTGAAATTTTTAAAAAATTTACACTGACGGAAAAATGATGAAAATGTGAGAATACATTAAACTGATACGTGTGCTTTTCATATCCAAAAATAATTAATTTAGAATTTTCTTAAATAGAAAGAATTAATTACTGTCAAGTATAATTTTGTAAATTGGAATTTTAAATAAATTCTTACTAAGAGACGAATAAGTAACTAGTTTGTATGTGAGAAATTTAATTATATGTTTCTAAGAAACAAAAAATATTAATTAGGTATTTTTAAAATCAGCAAAAATAAAATACATGAAAAAATAATTTTGTAAATTTGGAATTTTTAAAAATTTGCACTATCGGAAAAATAAAAAAAATTGCACCAAATTTGTTCGCTGTGGTATCAAATATATTAACTGTTTCAACAAATTTGCACAGCAAACATTAATTTACTGTTACAATATGAATATTATTACGATCCATGCGGGAATTTTCGAAGAAAGGAAGAATTAATTTCTGTGCAGTTATATTTTTCAAATTGGGATGTGAGATATCTTTCTTCTTAATTGTATTATGTAAAAATATGAGTTATGTATTTATAAGAGACAAAAATGATTAATTAGTAATTTTTTAAAATGAAAAAATTTTGTAATTTGGAATTTTTCAAAAACTTTTACTGTCGAAAAGATTAAGAAAATTTGGTAATGTATTAATTAAAAATTGAGTTTTTAATATCCAGAGATGATTAATAAAGTTATGTTTAAAATAAATACATAAATTACTGTCCAGTATAATTTTTCAAAATTTGAATTCTGAATAATTTTACTTAGAGAAGAATACGAAACTTATTTCTGTGTTAGAAATTAAAAATTTTTTTTTTTAAAGAAGTAAAAGTCAATAATAATTTGTTGTTTTCAATTACGAAAAAAGTTAATTACTGGGCAGCATAATTTTGCAAATTGAAATATTGTTAATAAATTTTTACATAAAAAGTATGGTAATGTATTAAATTGAAGCATGTGTTTTTAATATTAATTACTGTCCAGTATAACTTTTCAAAGGAATATTGAAGAGTTTCACTTAGAGAAAAATAAGGCATTTATTTCTGTGTTAGAAGATTAAATATTATGGTTTTAAAGAGACAAAAGTGATTAATTTGTTGTTTTTAAAAGTAAAATTTCAATTTGTGTCTGAGTGGTCAGAGAATAATTGTTAAGTGTTTTGAAATTACCGAAAATACCTGTTTGAAGGTGTAAGTTTACAATTTAGAAGACTCAATCACATTTTTCTTTTAGTGTGGTATCTTCACGAACTAAATTGTTATTTTGGAAACCATGGATTTTTTTTCGTATTGGAATTGCTGCTCTGGTGGTGTCACCTCTTGATAACGGATCAATTGTAAATCAAGGCTGCTGGTTATTCGAAAATCTTTGGATATTTTTTGGTTGTTGATTCCTTGCAAAAAAATCAAAAAATATTAGTTGCCTTATATTATTGTTATTATTATTATTATTATTTACAATAATCTTTAATGCTCTTTTTTTCCTTTTTAAAAATATGTTTTTTATTTTTCAAATATTACTTCAAAGTATTATAACTTTTAACACAGACGAAGGTGTACATAGGAATCCGAAGGTAATATCAACATGATTTGGAGCTATATTTTCAAAATATTGATGAGTCTACAGCATCTGTTGAGGAATTTCTTTAGAATAGAAATTTTTTGTATTCCAATATTTCTGGAAAAAATAAGAATTATTATTTATTAAAATTTTTTCCAATTTCAATATATTTTAGCATTAATGGATTAAACAATAAAATTTTTAGGAACGCCAATAATGTGATAAAATAGTTTTATAAAACACTGTTTAGTTTATAGTTAAATTAAAACTAGTTGTAGATTATTCAACTATGTACAGTTGACTTGTTTAGTATTAAGTTAAATACAATTTGTAATTTATAGTATTATAAAGCTTAATGTAAAAACCTGAATATTTGTAACTGTTAAATAAAAATACTATTATTAATTAAAAAACAATAAAATCCTTTTATTTATCAATTATTTATATTTATTTGTTATATATTAGGGTAGGGTAAATAGCAATCATATTTATTATGTTATTTCATAATGTTTTTTATTGTAATAAACAATAAGATCATTTATAATTTAAAAATAAATTGAAGAACTATTAAGTACATTATGTTTTATAATGATAGATTTGATTAAATTTAAAAATTAAAATTTAATAAAGATAGTATTAAATTCACTAAATATTTTATTTTATATTTAAGTATATTTATTTTATTATTTTATATTTAAATTTAAATTTAGCCTAATGGTTAAAGTAATGGTGATGATATTTTATGAATTTTATTTTAAAATTATATAGTTTAAATAAAGAAACATTTGAATTGTACAAAACATTTTTAAAAATATATCATTTAATTCTTTATCTAATTATATTAATAAAAATTTTATAACAAAATATTTAAACACATATATTTAAACATTTATATTCAAAACTGTTATTTAATAAAAAAGCTTGTTATAAATTTTAGTTTTACTTTGAGAAAACTAGTTAAATTAATATTAAAATAGATATTTCGAAATTATATTAATAAATTAATAATTAATTATAAACAATATGTAATTTGAAGAAATTAGTACTATTATTCAAATGGAATATAATACATTTTAGAACAATAACCCTACTTTTATTAAAATGTTTAAAGACAATTATCTTATAAAAACTTACCAATATTATAACTGTCACGTACATATTCACTAATTTCTTGTCCTCCTCACATCTTATAATTATTAATGCGTCACACTTTATTTAAAAAATTTTAATTTAACCAATTTTTAACCTTTTACTTGAAGCATTGCACAATGTAAACAAACTATCGTGACTTATACACTTTACAGGTGAAACGGTTTGAAACTGAGTAATCCCGCGACATTGTTTCTTTGATTCGCCTCCAGAGGGCTGCCATCATTCTGCCTCACAAATGAGACCGGACTCTTAGGTATTATATATGGATCAAGAAATAAGCATTTTAAAAGGATAAGACACAAGATGTCTTTCCTCTAACAAAAAATAAAAGTGCGTCAAACTATTATGAATGGTTATGAATGACCTTATGATTAAATATTTTTTTTCAGACATTTTGAAAAATGTCTAAAAATTAAATTTAAAAAAAGATTTTTCTATCTTCTAATTTTGAATTTAATTTTAATTAACTTTAATTAATTAAATTTAATGAATTTAGATTTTTAACTTTAATTTATTTTTTGAATACACAGTTTTTTAAAATTAAAAATATGAAAATTAAATTTTTTTATTTTTGGCCGAACCTATGAACTTACATAAGAACTTACCTAAGAAATTACATAAGAACTTGGGTAAGATCTTTTGCCAAATGCACACGTAAGATCTTACGTCATTTCTTACATAAGAAATCACATAAGAACTTACCTAAGATCTTACCTAAGATCTTACCTAAGATCCAACATCAGATCCTACGTAAGGTTTTTAAATAGGGTAAATCATATCATTATACAGCCGCGCCAAGTCACCCCGGTCCGGAGTTGCTCGGCGTACTTTGCACAACTCCAAATAAACTATTCTAAAAAAAAGTGTACAAAATTTATCCCAAGTTATCTTGTTTTAAATTAAAGCTGAGATATTACAGCAAGTTTTCTGTGCAATTAGGTTTTCAGAAATGCAAAAATGACAAACTGATACAACACAATGAGTAAAAATCGCGCCCAGTAACCACGGTCTCTCTTAAATCACGATTTTTATGAGCTTTTTATGTTTTTTACCATAAGATTATACTAATCTTCCAAATTTTTGGAGGGTTTTCATAATCAATATATGAAATTACTGCAGTAACATTAGTAATAGGTTGTTCTTGTCGTTGCGGTAATGTAAAATTGGTTTTTTCTCGAGCTTTGCACTTTTTTGCGTTTTTCGCGAAAAATATTTACTTTTGGTTAAAACTGCATAAAACATAAAAAACGTATTTCATTGAGATCTACAAATTTTATCTAAATCATTTTTTAATATTTTTTATATCTACCGAGATAAATGCGAAAATCTACGATTTTTAGGGGTTTTTATGGTTTTTACCATGAAAATGAATACTTTGATAATTTTCATTGTTATTTTCGTAAGCAGCAGATAAAATTACATAAGTATACCAAGTTTCGAAAATATTGAACCTTTGATTGCTGATTTAGGCTTTTAAGAATTTATCTTTTGAAATTTTGAGCACATTCTTAACTTAATAAAATTGATTATATTCAAAATCCTTAAGCGGCATACTTGGTTTTTTAATATCTGTAAGAAAATGTTTCGATTACACCATATTTTGACCTATTTGAAGTAAAATTGCAGTTGTGCCCTTGAAAAACGTATAAATTTAAATGAAATTACGATTTTTATTAACATCTTCAAATTGTTCCTACAGAAATACAGTTAATGGCACATTAACGAAAAAGGTCTTAAAAGTTTTGTTTTTTTTATTATCTATGTAGAAATTCATTGAACTTTTATTTTCATTCTACGCCGCACTAGAAATTTTCATAAGAAGATGCTCAATCATTCTTTCTTAAAAAATGGTATCACTCAATCAAACCTTCATATCTTTAGTTATATTAATGGCACACTAATGGGATAGTGAATTTTTTTTCAAAAAACATGTCTATTAGTTATTTTTCTTGTAGCTAAAGTGATGTTTTATACGCCGCAAAAATAAAGTCGTTAAGAACATAAACTTTTGTAAGAGTTTCAAATGAAATTTAAGCGTTTTTTCACTTTTAAACTCGTAAAACTCATTGGCAAATTAATATTTTGTTCTAATAATGTACATAAATGTTACTTTGTACATAATTCATCGAAATATAATGATACATTAAGTTTTAATTCAAAATAATACACACTTTTAGGTGTTGGATTTGAGTATCACAAAAGTTAAAAGTTTCGTGGATTTGCCCATATATCTGAGATGATACATATTAAATCAAATAAATTTAATTTAAATAAAAAAAGAAGACATCTTGTTTTGAAATAAAAATTTTGCCTCTTTAATGAACAGAATAAAGTCATGCGTTGGTTGTTTTTCATTATACAATTTTTCTAAAGCAATTATTAATTTCTGTTTATTTTTTTATAATAAAACGGCCTGATAAGGGTCAACGAATCATTGTTGTCTAATCGTTAAAAAAATTAATTTTAAGGCAAAACGAAAACAAACTTGGGCCAGAAAAATCTTTCTAATGATATTTTAAATAATTATACAAAGTTTTGTATTGAACTAATTACTCTTTTAAGATAAATTTTACGGACAAATTTAACAATTTATATATGTATATTATATATGTACATTATTCATTAAGGACAATTTTTTTTAGAAAATTTTAAATACAAAGATATGACGTAGTTCAAATGTGTAATCAAAGTACATGTCTCGCTAACCAATAGATATACTTTTCGTGGCTGTTTGTTTTTTTTCCTTAGAAATGAAAATGATTTTTCAATAAAAAGGGGAGTTACGAAGTATTATCAGAAAAAAAGCACTTAAGTTTATGACAAATTCACCAACCAAATACTGCAAAGTGTAACATTTTTAATTTCGAGTACATTTATTCATACTTATTTCTACAGAAAAAATATTTAAATTTGATGGTGCATCAGCCAACTGCAAGCTTCTTCGTGTACATTTTCTCAATTTGTTTGAAGTATATAAAGCCAAATAAAAAAATCAACGGATTCTAAAAAGTTTTAGATGCGTGTGTAATAGCGACAGTTGAAGTACTAAAAAACTAAAAGTAAGTTTCATTGTTTTAAATTTTATTTTATACAAGGGGCATTCTTTCTCAAAGTCGCCACCACCTGCGCATTTTAATTTACAAGATAAAAGACTTTATAATAGCTTAAAATTTTCGTCAAAAACTTAGTTTTTTAATACCGTATATCACTTTTCATTTTATTTTGAGAGTGTCAAAATGCGATCGAAATACTGCTTAACCCCTCCCCAAACATGATACTTGAAAAAACTTTTATTATTATAAAACTTTAATTATTACTCAACATTTGTCTACAATCATTTCGGATTTTAGTAAAGTTTTGATTAGATAAAAATATAATTGATAAAAAAGTACAAATTATTACCATTACCCCAGTTACCGGGGCAAAAGTAAGAAGGCTATTTTTTCTGAAAGTGCAAATATTTTGTAGATTTTTTTTTATATTATAATTCCTTGTTATCTAAAGCAATAAAAAAAGTATATAAAACATAATTTGTGGTATATTAACTGTAAATTTCATTAAAAATAGTGAAATGTGTAATTTAGTATTACATTTAAAAAAAACATCTGAAGTCTGCTCGAAGTATAAATGTTTACATAACCATATGAATCGTAGAATTTTTAACTATTCATTAATTTCGCCAAAAACATCAAATTTTCCATCAAAACAAGTGTCTTTAGAATTTTAAGAATATTCAATTTTAATTGGTTTACTTACTTTAACGGAATTAATAATTTAAACTCTTTAAAACCATTCCAAAATAACGTTGACATACGTTGAATGTAAACCTATAATAGATAGGTAGGATTTCAAAATATACCAACAAACTATTATTTTTAGTTATTACTATTAGCTGATTACAAAGCTAAACTTAGCTTTTTAAAATTAAATATGAAGTACCCAAAATATATAAAATTTAATTTAATTTTTAATTTATTTATTTAATATTTAATTAATAAGCTTCTTTTATTTAAATTTAATCAAACTCGTCCTCCATGTCTGTTAATTCGTCGATTTGTCTTTTCTCTTATAAATCCGAGTATATATTTATCCTTATCTGTAACATAATAAAAAATTAATATAAATTTTCGTTTTTTAACATTCCAATATTAAGCAACTAACAGTCCCTAATTTTAAAAATCTTAAAGCTTTTCTTTTCACCTTAAGAGCGTGTGATGGAAGGGCTCTCTCTGACCAAAGTTTGTTTAAATTTTACATTAAAACTAATTGTTTTAATTTTCCGAAAAGCAGAAATTTTTTTTAAAATTAACTTGAAGGCAAAAGTTAAACAAACTTGGGTCAGTGAGACCTTCCTAATGATATTTTCAGTAATTCTAAAAGGTTTGGTGTCAAAATAGGGGAGAGTGGCCATCAATGTACCAGTTTTTTCAATGAACCATTTCAATTTTCTCAGAAACAATTAAATAAAAATTCTCCTAATTTTAAATATAAATGAAGTTTGCGTAAACACATAAATTTGAGACGTGTGGATTTATTCTTTACACAGAAAACTGGAAAAAACTGTTTTTGATGTACTGAAGAAAAAATTTACCTAAAATACGAACACGTTTTTTAATTGAAATAAGGCCATTTAAAAATAAATGTACTTACGATTTATTTTGTTTTGGGCCTTAACTACAATATTCTAATGAGATAAAGATTTTGAAATATTGGATTAAATTATAAAAAACCATTTTTGTTGCAAATGTCATGTTGATTCAATGTACCGGGGAACAATGAACCACCTGGAATTTCAGTGTATTTTCGATTTCCAGAGTGGTATGCTTGATTATAAAACTAGGCATGCATACAGCATGTTACAGCGATTGTTATCAGTACTTTTCTCAACATAGCAAAACTAAAATGCCATTTTAGCTAGTTAACTTAAATTTGAGGTATATTTATGTTATACATTATCAATTAAAAAGTGTTAAGTAACAATTTTTTATAGTATTTGATAGAAAACAAGTTTTTTTACAAAGTGAAAATTGCAATATTATTATTGTTGAACATTTTTAGTATTTTTATAGAGGTGGTTCATTGTGTACCCAGTTTGTTGAAAATGAAAATAGCTTGTTACTTTAGAAAAATCCTAAATTTTATTATTTAATCAAAATAAATCGTGTAAAATATGTGTGCATTACCTAGATAAGTGTTGTAGTTTTATATTGATGCAAAGAAGTGCTTGAAATTAGTGAAATTCAATAAGTACTATGACCTTGAAAAAAACCCGGTACATTGATAGCCACTCTCCCCTATTTAGTTTTTTAAGATAAAAATTACGGACAAATTTTGTTTATACCAGTGACGTCATTCTCCATCTCACGCCCTTAACCTAACAATAGTATAATAATTACATGTAATTGTCTACATAATTTCTGAACACCCTGTATATATTTCTATATTAATAAACAAAAGAGAAAGTGGTAACAGGGTATATAAATGGTTTCTAAGCATCTGGGGTGCTCTTATATTGTATTGTATACGTCCCAATGGGAAACTAACGATAGGCGCATTAATGGACCAGTATTGGAAGCCTATGGTACCAATATTGGCGTAGTAATGGAAACCAATATTGGACCACAGTTTGTCAACCCTTGGGATGATAACGGGTTTGCCAGTCATTGGCAGCCATCATTGGTTCAATATTGGTTGCCAATGATAATGCCAATAAATAAAAAATTTTAAATTGACAATATTAAAATTTATATTTTTATAAAAAATAAAATTTATTTATTGTTTAAAAATTTATTTTTTTAACAATTATTTTAATTTATTTATTAATGCATGACAAGTATTGGTACAATAATTGGCTTTCAATATTGGTCCATTCTTGGGAGCCACTGAATAACCAACAACCTTATTTTACAACTCTAAATATATGGAAATAGAGTTGTTAATTTAATCTTCAGCCAATATTTGGCAATGAAGACTTGAGTGTTAGACACATTAGAAATGCATTTTCAGAGGTACGGGATCCAGAGATGCCAGAGACCGCCCGTATGCACATATGCGCATGCCCTCGACAACATTTTTGATTGGTGGAAGGTCTTTGGACAAGTAGTTTAAACAAATCCACCAATCAAAAATGTTGTTAGAGGCATGCGCAGTTGCGATTGCGGACAGTCTCTGGCATCTCTGAAGGGATCAGGCCTTATATAAAAGATCTGAAGAAACTTGATCGTGAGAGAGGCTGACCGATGCGCGCCCTATGCCAGTTTCCGAAACCACAAACGCGTGAGAATCCTCGGTGCGCAGACGCGGCATAGATGCGGCGGGAATCTTCCACTATTTGAATTTGAATTTTTGATGCATTTAATCAAAAACAAGAAAAGAAATATAATAATACAAAAATTATACAAATTCCTAAATTTGTATAGTTTTCTGATTGTTATTAAAAAGTAATATGCTTAATTATGAAGAAATACTTATAATAAATATCCTCCATAAATAAGTGTTCAATTCTTGAAGATTTGAAAAACTCTTAAAGGTGTGTCCTAAGGTTAAAAATTATTGTTCTAAATCTACTTTAATCGATGTTCACGTTATAGAAATTATAAATAAATTAATTAGTTTTAAATAAATTAGAAAGAAATTAAATTGATAAAAAATAAACATTTCATATTAAAAATAATATTAATAAAAATAATCACATTAAAACTTTGCTTGTAAAATAAATTGAACGAAAAATTTTAAATTAAAAAATAAATGAACAATTACAAAATATTAAAGAAGACTTTAATTTTATTAAAATGTAAACTTAAGTCACATAAATACAAATATTCATATAAGTATTTAAATTTGAAACTCACAATTTTTTCTGTTTAAATTCAAAGTAAAATTTAACAAATTGTAAAGAATGATAGTTAATAAAGATTTAACTTTATTTGTTAGTCTTTCCGTTTTTCACATGCAAAAAATAATAATTTTTTTGGATAAAACTGAGACACGAATTCTCTAAATTTGAATACATTATTAAAACTGAAAAAAATTTAATATGTGTAAAAAAATTTTAAATTTGAATCATTTAATTAAATTATTTATTTATTTATTTTAATTAAGCTATTACAAAACGGCATTGAGTTTTAAAACTAAAATTTTTAAATTTGTGTAGAAAGCTTTAAATTAGTTCACATCTTATTTTCAGTTTAACTTAAAAGTTTAAAAAAATTTAAACAAAGCTTTTACTTTCTGAGCACATTTTTAATAATATTTAAAATGTTTACTTTTAAATTTTTGATATCATTAATTTTTTTAAACTTATATTTTTATTAATTGTATTCCAAAATTTTAATTAACAATTTTTAATGCTCTATTATTTCTTAAATTTGAAAGAAACCTTTAATACTTTCTGTTCAAGTTTTAGTATTTGTAAAGATTCGTTTTAAAATTAGTTTTTGGAAACTAACTTCAAGTAATTATATTTGAAATTATTATTTAAGATTAATATTAATTTTAATATAACGAATTTTAAAAAAATTTCAGTTTATCTTTAAACTTTAAAAAGTTTATATTTTATTTTTAAAAACAAATTTTAATTTAATTTTAATAAAAGATATGGACATGAAGAAAAATAAGATGTAAACTAATTTAAAGCATAATACATAGGCACATATTTTTAAATTTTAAATTTAAAAATCAACACCGTTTTTTTTTTTTAAATTAAGATCGAAAAATAATAATTTTGATGTCATTAATTTTATTAAACTTAAATTTTTTTTAATAGTATTCAAAATATTAAATTAACCATGTTTAATGCTCTATTATTTCTCTAATTTAGGAAAAAGCTTTAATTCTTTTCTGTTTAAGTTTTATTATTTGGAAAGATTCATTTTAATGATAATTGAATTTTTTGAAAACTAACTTTAAGTAATTGTATTGGAAATTATTATTCTGGTTTAATATTAATTTTAGTATAACAAAATTTAAAAAAATTTTAATTTATTTTAAACTTTAAAAAGTTTAATTTTTATTTTTAAAAACAAATTTTGATTTTTGTTCTCATATTTTTTATATATTTGGGATAGTTATATTTAGAAAGTCATTTTGTTAAAATAAACAATTTAATTAAATGATTCAAATTTAAAATTTTTTTACATATATTAAACTTTTTTCAGTTTTAATTTGTATTCAAATTTAGAGAAATTGTGTCTTAGTTTTATCCAAAAAAATTATTATTTTTTGCATGTGAAAAACGGAAAGAATAACAAATAAAGTTAAATCTTTATTAAATATCATTCTTTACAATTTGTTAAATTTTACTTTAAATTTAAACAGAAAAAATTGTTAGTTTCAAATTTAAATACTTACATGAATATTTGTATTTATGTGACTTAAGTTTACATTTTAATAAAATTAAAGTCTTCTTTAATATTTTGTAATTGTTCATTTATTTTTTAATTTTAAATTTTTCGTTCTGTTTATTTTACAAGCAAAGTTTTAATGTGATTATTTTTATATATATTATTTTTAATATAAAATGTTTTTTTTTATCAATTTAATTTCTTTCTAATTTATTTAAAACTAATTAATTTATTTATATTTTCTACAACATGAACATCGATTAAAGTAGATTTAGAACAATAATTTTTAACCTTAGGACACACCTTTAAGAATTTTTCAAATCTTCAAGAATTGAATACTTATTTATGGAGGATATTTATTATAAGTATTTCTTCATAATTAAGCATATTACTTTTTAATAACAATCAGAAAACTATACAAATTTAGGAATTTGTATAATTTTTGTATTATTATATTTCTTTTCTTGTTTTTGATTAAATGCATCAAAAATTCAAATTCAAATAGTGGAAGATTCCCGCCGCATCTATGCCGCGTCTGCGCGCCGAGGATTCTCACGCGTTTGTGGTTTCGGAAACTGGCATAGGGCGCGCATCGGTCAGCCTCTCTCACGATCGAGTCTCTTCAGAACTTTTATATAAGGCCTGATCCCGTACCTCTGAAAATGCATTTCTAATGTGTCTAACACTCAAGTCTTCATTGCCAAATATTGGCTGAAGATTAAATTAACAACTCTATTTTCATATAGAGTTGTAAAATAAGGTTGTTGGTTATTTAGTGGCTTCCAAGGATGGACCAATATTGAAAGCCAATTATTGTATCAATACTTGTCATGCATTAATAAATAAATTAAAATATTTGTTAAAAAAATAAATTTTTAAACAATAAATAAATTTTATTTTTTATAAACATATAAATTTTAATATTGTTAATTTAAAAATTTTTATTTATTGGCATTATCATTGGCAACCAATATTGAACCAATGATGGCTGCCAATGACTGGCAAACCCGTTATCATCCCAAGGGTTGACCAACTGTGGTCCAATATTGGTTGCCAATAGTTTGCCAAGAAAAAACTGTTGGCCGCCAATCATGGGACCATTATTTAGCCAATGGTGAACATTGTCAATTTCCTATTGGGGTAGAGCCATTTTCGTGTTACATGACATTTTGCACTTTTTTTAGGTTATATCTCCTACATCTGGAAAGAGTTGGTTAATTTTTTAGTGTATTTCTTTTTCTAGTATATTAATCTCAATTTTTCAATTAACAGTTCCATGGGATCTTCTGGTTTGTCTACTTTTTTAATACTTTTTTCTAATTTCCAAGAAAAGTAATTTAAGGAAAGATAACCTTAAAATATGTAAAATTTCCGAAATACAATAGTAATTATATTTAATAGGATTACAGGATACTAAAATACATACCTTTGGAAATATTCTCCATTTTGTCCCATGAAGATTGACGCACACAATTAAAATATATTCCTTAGGGTGGTCCATAAAGACAAAAGTCTGAAATGTTTTGCTGCTACCCCCCAAAAAGTTTCCAAATCGAAAAAAAAATTACCCCTATTTTTTATTTTGAAATCAGACAATATTTAGGGGTGGCGCAAACCCCTTGAAATTTCCCATTGATTTTACATGGGAAAAACGCACTTTTTGGTAAATCCGCTACCAAATCCTCAAAAATCACTCAAAATAGCAATACAGCGAATCACATCTTGAAAAGTCCTCAAACAACAAGATTCCATAATTTATTTAATAATTTATTAATATTAACTATTTTTTATAGGGTTATAAACAACCCCCATAAATGCAAAAAAATGACAATTTTTTTTTAAATTACAAATTAATAGTTTCTTAAGGACTTTTCAACAAAATTGTTATATATTGTCAATTTACGAATGTTTATAAATATTTTTATGTATTTTTCATTTGTTTAAACAATTTATTATTGTTAATTTACAGTTTTTATTCAAATAAACTTAGCGAGTTTTATTGTTTTTTTACTTTAGTATTTTTTACATTTACAATTAAAAAAAGTATTTAGTAAAGTTAACCACAACAACAATTTGCAATTGTTTAAACAAATTATTGTTAATAATAATTAACTTTTGACAAATGCAGCTAGAAAGACGCAACTTTTTCCTAATTTTACAAATTAATGGGCTTTGGTTAGAATAAGAAAAATTATTGACTCTAAATTATTATTTTTAATTTGTTTAAACAATTTATTATTGTTAATTTACAGCTAATATTCAAATAAACCTGGCAAGATGTTGGTTTTTTGGACTTAAATATTTTTTATATTTAAAATTAAAAAAATTATTCAGCAAAATTAACGACAACAACAATTTGCAATTGTTTAAACAAATTATTGTTAATAATAAATTATTCTTTACATTAAACATTGCAAATTTTGGTGTTATTTTTTAGGTCATGTCAAAAGTATAATGTGATGGGATTAAATAGACTTCTGATTTGGTGTTAGCGATCTCAAAAACATAAAGTAGTCATAGTCAGACTTATAAATATAATTTTTTCTGGTTTTCAAAATTTTTGAGTCAAATTTTGACGTTTTTTGTGTTTATGTTAAAATCTTGACGTGATAGGGTTAAATAGACTGCAGATTCGGTTTCAGCGATCTCAAAATCATAAAGTAGTCATAGTCAGCCTTATAAATATAATTTTTTCTGGTTTTCAAAATTTTGAAGTCAAATTTTGAGGATTTTTGAGGTTATGTTAAAATCCTGACGTGATAGGGTTAAATAGATATCAGATTCGGTTTCAGCGACCCCAAAAATATAAAGTAGACATGGTCTGATCTCGATCTCAGAGCATCAATTTTTTTTGTGTGCCGGTGTTATTTTTCGTGAAATCAACAAAAAACATTCCAGTCACCTTTACAGGCTCTAGAATTCTTTCTGAAAGTCAACTGTTCAAAGTAAAATCAGAGGCATTACATTTCCTGACTTGCTTTGATCAAATGATATCAGTATAAAATTCTATAGTCTGAAAAAGTTCCAGATATTTTTGAAATGTGGAAATAATTTTTAAGGGATGATTTTTAAAGGATGTTGCATGATTATAGTGGTTTTTAATTTGATTGATAGACGTGATTAAAGAATGTTACAGATTGTATAGGTGACTGAACATTTATAAATTGATTTTACAGTCTACAATTGCTAATTTGTGAATGTAATGCCTAGGGGGTGATTTTTAAGGGATGTTTTTGATTATCTTCGATTTTACTTTAAACAGTTGACTTTCTAAAATAACTTTAGAACCTGTAAAGTTAACAAAAATGTTTTTTGTTGATTTCACAAAAAATCATTCCTAATTTGCAAAAATAATTCTTAAAGGATGATTTTTAAAGGATGTTTTTTGATTATCGTGGTTTTTAATTTGATTGATAAACATTATTAAAGAATTTTCCGAATTGTAGAGGTCACAGAAATTTTTTGAATTTATTTCACGGTTCACAATTGCTAATTTGTGAATGTAATGCTTAGGGGATGTTTCTTAAGGATATTTTTAATAATCTTTGACTTTGCCTAGATCGGTTGTCTTTCTGAAAATATTCTTAAGGCTGTAGAAATGACAGAAAATTTTTTATTTGATTTCACGAAAAATAATTCCTAACCTGCAAAAAGGGAATTTAGGAATGATTTTTAGGGGTTGTTTTTTATTAACTTTGATTTACTATGATCAAATGATATCTGTACACAATTCTATAGTCTGTAGAAGTTCCAGAAATTTTTACAATTTATTTTACAAAGAATATTACTTAACTTGTGAAAATAGTTCTTAAGGAATAATTTTCAAAGGATGTTTTTTGATTACCTTTTATTTTTCTTTGATCAAGTGATACCTTAATATATTTGTGCAGCCTGTAGTAGAGTCGTCAAAATTTTTTCGAGTTGATCTCACAAAGAATAATTCTTAACTTGGGAAAATATTGATTAAGGGATGATTTTTAAGAATTGATTTTTATTATAAAAGGTGTGAAGTGTGAGGATTATTTATTTAGAATGTCAAAATTATTTTTCTAAGAAAATGGCAGCTAATTTGATTTTTCTTTTTGTTTCCTCACCTTTATTGGCACCTTTATTTCGATACCATTTTGACTCTTTTAAAATAAAATGTAAAGTGACATACGGTATTAAAAAACTGAGTTTTTGACGAAAATTTGAAGCCATTATAAAGCCTTTTATCTTGAAAATTAAAATGCGCAGGGGGTGGCGACTTTGAGAAAGAATGCCTCATATATAAAAAAAGTTATTGCGAAACATGTTTTGTAATAAATCTTTCGATAAACGACATCCAGCACCCATTTATTTCTATTTTTTTTTTATAAAAGATAGGTTTTTCAGGAAGATAAATCATTTTTTAGGTTTTAATCATTATATACTGTAACGCTTTTCACTATTTTGTTTGATTGTATTAAATAGTTTATTTATGAAAGTGTCAAGTTATTTTTCTAACACATTACAAATGGGAATTTACTATAAACTACACACTATAATTGCATTTATTGTTTAATCTATTTGAGGCAATAAAAACAATTGGTTTTTTATGTCTAATTGTTGTTGGTTAAATAATAATTTACACTCAAACTGAGAAATGTTCCTTGATTTGATTGACTAACTTTTTAAAATTCATAAAACAATTCGTTAAAATATAATAAGTAAACGCCAAAAATGTTTATTGTAAAACTAGACATAAGTTAAATTAATGCTTCTTACAGGTACTCAAGTGTGGAATTTGAATATATAAAATACACGTACATACATTGCAAATACGATGGCAAATAGTCGATTTTTTTTTATCTGTCTTATGACTGCATTTGTTTTTACAATATGCGAAGTTACACAAGTCAATTCAATTCGGGACAAGGTAAGTTCTTAAATAAATTTCCAATGTTTATTTCTATACATAACTTTTATTATAGGTTGTAACCAATATTTTTCTAGTGACTTTCAAATTTATAAATACTTTTCAAATTAATGGAAATAGTAACCGAAAGTTTGTTTATGGAAAATTAAAAATATTAAATTATCGTTTACGTCAGTCGTCAAATTCTAAACACGACTTTTTCAACAAGAAAGTACAAATATAAGATTTCTATAAAAGAAATAATATATTCTGACAAATAAACGGTTATACAATATTCAAATACACCAGCATAATTATATTAACAAAAATAATCAGTCGTTCAAAATGATCGCGTTTTCAACCGGACTGCAGTCTACGCGACGAACAGAGCAATTCTCTCTCAACACTTAAGAATTCTTTTATATAATTCAGTCAGTTAACAATTAAAAATACAATAAACGGTTTACACAAAAAAATCAGTTTAAAACATAAATTGGCAAATTAAAATAAATAAATTGAATTGATCACCTAATCAATTATCACATCTGAACAATTGTACTTATCGTGCAGCTATTTGCGGAAATTGCCCCTCACTCTGTCCCTTTTTCTCGATCGAACGTCGTCTCTTCAGAAACTTCAATAAACTCCTTGCGTCTCGAAAGATTTAGTCAATCTACCTTGATGAGTTATCCTTCTTATAATTTTCATTTGGTTTTAAAGAGCACGGGTCGTCATGGGAAGCACAGTGGTCCGGAGTTTCCTTTATTTTAACCGCTTGAGTAACAAGTTTAAAATGAGCGTCATTCAATTGTACACTCAACTATTTCGCCACACTATAAAAAAAAGTCACAAAGACCGGAAATAAAACAACTATTTGATCAAACTTCAACTTCGTTAAATTAAATCTTAAAACAAAATAAAACTTTTACCCTTCAGCGTCCTCGGCCGGCGCTTGAGAGATATGGCGCGGAACCCTGCGTCCGATTCAGATTACGGTGATCAATTAATTAATCATTTCCCAAAATCCGTGAATCGAAGCCGGTCTCCCGCCAACTCTCCCCTCAATTTCCCCTCTCAAAGGGCTCATTGCCACGCTAAGAACGCTGATAGGGCGAATATCTTCTACGCAATCAATCACCATGACGACCAGCCCGAAATGATCATGACAAATCCCGCCAACGATCAAAGCGAACTCTATATTTCATCAAATTAATAAAATTATTTTTACTAGACAACCCGATATAAGCAGATGAACAGAGTGAAGAACATCGACCACTTCAAGGTACTTACTTAAGCTTTGATTTTACACATTATTACGACATACATATATATTGAAATAAACAGCATATAGATAAAAAAAAAAAAATTAAAATATTATATAATAAATTTTAGGATTAAATTTACCTATCAATGGTTTTTTGAATCTTAACTACAATTAACAAATTGACAGTAAAAATCCAGCTCATAGATCGTAATAATTATACTACGTTAAATTATTTTAATCATCTATGCATTACCATTTTCGAGAAATTTCGAAAAACTGCATATTTTTTAAAAATTAATTTTGAGCCAAAATTTAAACAAACTCGGGCCAGAGAGACCTTTCTAATGATATTTTAAGCAATTCTATCAAGTTTTGTAACAAAATATTCAGTATTTTAAGAAAAAAGTTACGGACAAAATTCGTCTATACAAGTGACGTCATAACCCATCACATGCCCTTAAACAAATATATATATATATATTCCGGATTATGAATAAATAACTTCTTTGTAGTTCTTTAATAAAAAGTGAAAAAAACACGTGATTCTAGCTCAATTTAATGAAAAATTAATTTAAAACAATTTAAATTATTTAAACAATTAATTGGATTAAATCAATTAAATTAAATTGTTTTCCCCTTCGCTATTTAAAAAGTTGTAAGCTTTTAAAGTATTTAATTAAAACATTAAATTTGGAATAAATTGATTTAAAAATGTAGCGATTCTTGTATTTTGTCGAGTAAAAAAATTTATAAAGAAGCAATGCAAATAAATAATATTATTATAAAGAATAATCACTGTTTCAACTTTCGTATTAAAGGCAAATAAGTATTACTAAGAAATTGTATATCTTCTTTTCTATTGATAGTAAAATCATTGCATTTTATATAGATCATTTCCGAAATACGTCTTTTTTTGTAATTAGTCTCAAAATCTACTACTATTGCATTTTTAAAGTCGAAAGAATGATTATTTTCAAATCGATGTTCGTAAACAACAGTTTTTATCTATTTCCTTTTTTCGTGTTCACCAACTCTTTGTCTTTAAAGAACGTTTGGTTTCTCCAATATAAGTAGCAGGACAATCGTTGCAGTTAAATTTGTAAACAATACCTTTAATATCGCATTTTTCAGTAGAATCTTTTCCAAGTTTTATAATCGAGTTAAGACTTTTTTTAACTAAAGGAATAGAAATTAAATTATAGTCCTTCAAAATGGTAAATAATTGAAAATAAGTATTATTGAAAGGAATGCAAACTTTTTGTCGACGTCCATAAACAGATAACATATTAGATTTACACTATCTATTGTTTTTTTGTTTAAAATATGATTACGTATTTTCAAATTTTTTTTGTATAAAATCTAAAGGATAATCATTATCTCGAAGAATTTTTATAATTTTTTTGATATTATCCTTATGGAAAGAATCATGTGAAAGTAAAATTGCCATGTCATATAAATTGCACACAATATTCTTTTTTTGTTGTAATGGATGACAGGAATAGTAGTTAATTAGTCTGTTTCAAGATATAGGTTTTTGAAACCAATCGCTGATTCTCTCAAATCAAAAGTTTATCTCTATCCGTGACAAATGTGATCAAGGACTTATAAAGAAATTTACTTCGTTATTCAATAAGAAACATAATTGTTACGATATTAATTTAAAAAAGAATAACAATTGGTTAATCAATCTTAGTGACATTAACATCCCCGAAGAAGTTGCTGAAATTGCATCTCTTGGTCAAAACGTTTACCTCAACAAAATTTTAAACAAGATGTAATTAATATTATTAAAAATTTAGAAATTTCCATTTCGAACTTAGAATTAGATACTGACATCAAGAATGAGATTAGGAAGAGAGTTAGCAATAATGTTGCGTGTAATTTGAACAAAAAAACTCCATAGTACATTTGAAGAAAAAATGTTCTTATCAAAATTAAAATCGACAAAAATGTTTTTGAAAAATAATCCTGATATCTTTTTTACTAATTCTGATAAGAGCAATGTTTCTGTTTGCTTAAAAAAATCTGACTACTTATCAAAAGCCAATAATCTACTTTCAGATCAATTTGTGTATAAAGAAATTTCAACAAAAAACCTCTTAACTAAATCGCAATCGACCACTCAAAAATTTTTTAATAATTTAAATGATAACGATTAACTTAAATATAAATTTCATCATAACCAGTTAACCATGACAGACACTTCATTAGCAAAATTTTATGAATTGCCCAAAATTCACAAAGACAATGTTCCCCTTCATCCAATTGTTTCTCTCATTAACAGTCCAACATATTTTTTTAGCAAAAACAATATACGAAGAATTACAAACTGTTATTCCTTTTCCAAAATCTCACATAAATAATAGTTTTAAATTAAAAGAAAAATTGAATAATATTGTTATACCAAATAATTTTGTACTGCTTTCACTTGATGTCAGTTCTCTTTTTACCAACATTCCTTGTAATCTAGTTAGTGAAAATTTGGATAAAAGATTTGAAAAAATTCACAATTTTTGTAAAATTTCTTTCGGTGAGATTATTGACTGTACTAAATTTCTTTTTAATAATACCTTTTTTGTGTTTTACAACAAAATTTACCAACAAATTCATGGCACCCCTATGGGTTCACCTATCTCACCATTGTTTGCTAATATTGTAATGGAAGACTTAGAAACTGAATGTCTTAATTAACTCAAAGAATATCATGATTGTATACCGTTGATTTATGTTAGATATGTTGATGACACACTTTTTTGTGTGGATAAAGAACACGTTGACTTAACCTCTTGAGTGCCATGGAAAAGATTTGATTTTCAAAATCTTTGCCAACGACAGTTAAGGGGTTAATTTAGAATATTGTCGATATTTAAAAATATTTGGAAAATACACAAGCATACTAGAAAATCGAAGCCTACATATAATAACTAACCCCCTTGTCATCTTGTCGTGGTGGGGGGGGGCTTAGGACCGGCCAGACGCTTGTCCTTCGGTCGGCATCCCTAGACGAGCTGTTCGGCTCTTCCCACAGCTCATCGACTCCCGATGTCTGACGAGTTTGGGCACTAGGAAAAATTTGGGCGCGCTATAAACGCGTTTGTCTCATGAAATGAAGAACGAATGAATGGGGAATAATAGCCTATAAACGGTCTATTCCTTGTATGGATAGTCTTACTCACCAGAAGTTGCTGCATGTTCACCGGGGAAGGTGGGCCGCAAGCTCAATTCCGAGAGTTGAACCAACACCGGGGAGGGCGAGCCTTAAACTCGATTCCGCGAGTGTGTAGATCCTCTGCAATGGGTAGACAAAGGAATAAATGCGGAAGGTTAGACTATAGACGTCTCCTTCCTTGAATGAATAGCACTCCCCGTAGGGGGAAATGCTAAGTATGTGGTAATCGGTGCACTAGCTCCTTAGTAAGGATGAAGTTAATTCGGATTCCAGAACGGGGGCTAACCATCTTCGTCAGCTGTGCATGACATGAGTTCTGGGAAGAATGGAACACTCCTTGCCTTCTTGGTTCTCTAAGTTGGCGTGGAGTAGTCTCGATCTAGGGTTGGCGCCTGGTGGACTGGTTGCCTGTCCGATCTGACCAACGACACTATTCAGATCGACACTTTACAGGCAGTACACTGGGAGTGATAAATCCTGTCACGGCGTTTCTTACTGTGGCAGGTACGAGCCTGATGTGAGCGTAGCTCTGCCGAGGTGGATCTGCGGTAGGGTGTCAGGAGCCAGCCCCTTCGGGATTGATCGGCAAGTGCGTACTGGATGTAAGCGGTCGGAACCTTCATTGCTACTGGCGAGTCCGTTCCGTCCGTGTATTCCGAGAACGGCTAAGCAGTTGATTGGGCCTTATGGATCTGGGGTAGCATTGCAGTATCCGAGGGTGATACTAAGTGAGGCTATCGGTGCAGCTGCTCGGGATTCACAACAGACTCCTGAACAGGCATCTAAAGCCAAAAAAAATCAGGAGGTGGGAAAACCTGCTACTGCCGCAGGTTTCAAAGAAAAAGTTCCCCTTCTCTTGATGGCCTGCAGACGCATGCGTCTTCAAATGGAAAAGCAAGTAAAGGCCACGGAGGAAATTGCTGCCTCCTTGAAGTATGTAAGAGACAACCAGCTGAAGAATAATCCTCAACTGGTTAAAGATGAAGTCCAAGCCTCGTGCGACAAGACGGAACAACTGGTCGGAGTCGTAAAGCAAATAAAGGGGGAAGCAGATGTCTTCTCTAGGGCACTAGAAAATGGGCTGAAGGGTGGAAGAGCCCTTTCTAAAGTAAAAAAGATGGTGCAGGTTCCCTCAACTTCTCCTTCTCAGAGTAACAAAACGCCTAAGAGAAGGCTATCTAAAACGCCCAAAGAGAAGACACCATTGAAAAAGAAAGCGGTTCTTCCTTTGCAAACGAATGATCCTTCAACGTCCTCGTAAGGTGAAGCCCTCAAAGGACTCACCTTGGAATCTAATGAAGGTCCACCACAAAAAGAAGATGGCCTCCAGGTCAAAGTTGACAGAAAGAAGGAAGCTAGAAGGATAAAAAGAAAAAGATAAAAAGAAAGCCGCCAAAATGAAAAAAAGACGGAGCAGGCATACGGGGGAAGAAATCTCCGAAGTCTCGAAGTACCGAGGCGGTGATGATTTCGGCTGCGGATAATCAATCCTATGATAAGATTATCAAGGAGCTGAAGGCAGCCGTTAAGCCGCAGGACTCGAACGTCGAAGTCTTGAAGATGAGAAGGACTCTTAAACAAGAAGTCCTTCTTGTCGTTAAAAAAGGTGGGGAAACATCCAAATTTGCGGGAGTCCTCGCAACTGCCCTGCAAAACAGGGCCCAGGTGACGGCTCTCGTAAATAGGAAGGGTCTCGAAATTCTAGACTTGGACGAAGCGGTGACCGAAGCCGAGGTTATATCGGTAGTGAGGCAAGAGATGAAGGATGAAAACCTAAAGTTCACATGCTGTCTTGTTCCACGCTTTGGTGGAATGCAGACGGCATTGATCCTGCCTGAGACAGAAGGCAACACCCTGCTTAACGCAGGCAAACTCAAGGTAGGTTGGATCAAGGCCCAGATAAGAGAGCAACTGGAGGTTCCTAGATGCCAAACGTGCCTCGGGTTCAGTCACCCGACCCGCATGTGCGAGGTCCCCGACAGGGCTAAGAACTGTTGGAGATGCGGCACAGCGGGCCACCTGGCTAAAGACTGCAACTCAGACTACTTACAGTGTCTGACTTGCTTAGACCAAAGTAAGGAGGACCGTGCTCACCCAACTTGGAGCAGTGCTTGTCCTACCTACAAGGCAGAACTGCAGAAACTTAAAAAGGCAAAACCCTAAAGTTTCTGCAGATAAATCTGCATACAAGTAAGAAGGCCCAGGATCTAATGTTTGTGACAGATAGTAAGGAGAAGATCGACGTTCTGTTCTTAAGTGAGCTGAACAAGAGGAACTGTCTCGCTTACTGATACCAGGATACATCAGGAAGGGCAGCCATTCAGGTCTTTAACCCAGATTTAAGGGCAGACAAGTTCCTGGAGACGAGCACTGGGTTCGTGTGGGTAGAAATTTCAGGTACAGCCTTCGAAGCGGAAATAGATGAACTCGAATCGAGCCTGCGAGAATCCAGGCTGGATGTTCTCGTCACAGGTGACTTCAATGCAAAGTCACAGATTGGGGCGAGACAAGTCTTGACAATAGAGGAATCCTAATCGCAAAAATGGTCACCAGGAACAATCTGATGGTGGTCAACAAGGGCCAAAAGTGGACGTTTAGGAGAGACCATAACAACGGATCAATTATTGATCTTACGATAACAACGTCTCTCCTAAACAAGCGAATAAAGGACTGGCGAGTTTCTGAGGAACATACCGAAAGTGACCACCAGTATATCAAGTTTTCAGTCTCAGGGAAATACACACCTAGAGCAATAACACAGGTAGCTTCCTTTAAGAAAGGCCCTAGGGGTAACATTAAGAAACTAGATGTCGAGAAGTTCGGCCGGTCCCTCAAAGAATCCCGCCTTATTGAGGAACTGGGATGGGTGAAGAGGCCGAACAATCTTGATGAAGAGGTGCGGACGGTGAAACATATGATTATCACCGCATCCGACGCGTCAATGCCGCGCCGCAGAAGCACCACTCCCAGAAGACGTAATGTAAACTGGTAGTCAGAAGAGTTGGCCTCTTTGCGAAAATCATGCGTCAAAGCAAGAAGAAGATACGACCGTTCTAACGGAGATCTTCTGCTAAAGGACGCATATAAAGAGGCCAAAAGGATCCTCAGAAAGGAGATCCGAAAGTCACAGAGGAGGTGTTGGAAGCGCCTAATCGATGACGTCGAGAAGGACCCATGGGATCTGGGCTATCAAAAAAGGGGCAAAAGACCCCCGGCCTGGATAATCCCGATTGGGTACGTGAAATAATAAAGGGCTTGTTTCCACCAACAGATCCATGACCTAGAATGGACTGGAATGCCTGTCAAGTCAGTGAGGAGGAACTCTTCACTCTTGCAGAGCTTCACAAAGCCGGCAGAAGATTGAAGCCAGGCAAGGCGCCTGGAATTGATGGGATAAGCAACGAGATCCTTAAACAAGTGATCATTGCTTCACCCCAGAATCTTCTAGATTGCTTCAACAACTGCCTAAAAAGAGAAGAGTTCTTCCGCGACTGAAATAGACAGAGACTGGTCCTCCTAAGGAAAGGTAACAAACCTCTATATAGGGTCTCATCCTACAAGCCAATATGCCTGTTAGATACGATGGGCAAACTTCTAGAGGACATGATTCTGGAGAGAATGCAGCTCCACCTGACCGGAGAGATGAGTCTATCCGAGCACCAGTTTGGTTTCCGTAAAGGCCTGTCCACTGTAGATGCTATCCAGACGGCAGTGGACCTAGCCAGGGAAGGAGAGGACAAATTGGGTCCGAAGAAGAAAAAGAGCTTCAGCGCGTTGGTAGCTATAGACATACGCAACGCATTTAATACCGTACGATGGGAAGATCTCATCAAGTCGATAAGAAACAAAGGAATACCACCTACCTGTTGCGGATAATGGATAATTATCTTAGCGACAGGTGGGTAATATACGAGGGAGACACGTGCACTCTGAAGGAAGAGATGCAAAGAGGTGCCCCTCAAGTATTGCGGATAGGACCATTCGTATGGAACGTTTCCTATGATGACTTCTTGCGAATAGGTCTACCTAAAGGTGCGGTGATCATCGGCTTCGCGGACGACGCGTTGGTCGTATGCACTGCCGAGACTGCAGAAGCTCTTGGATTATTGGTGAACGAATGTCTGCGGCTGGCAACGAGATGGCTGGATGCCAGAGGTCTTTAAATGGCCCTGGAGAAAACTGAAGCGCTCATGGTCACGGACAGACGGAAATATGAACTTCCCCGGATCAAAGTAGACGGATTCGAGGTCAAATGGAGCAGGTACATTAAGTACTTAGGAGTGGAACTGGACAAGTTCTTAAATTTTGAACGCCACATTTCTGCGGCATCTAATAAAGCCGCTCAATGTGCCCCAAGCTTAGCCCGATTAATGCAGAATATCGGTGGACCGTCCGAAAAGAAAAGGAGATTAGTGGCGAGTGTTTTCCACTCAAAGCTGCTTTATGCAACACCAGTGTGAGCTCCCTCCCTGCGAACAGACAGAAGCAAGACCATCTTGAACAAGATACTGTCCGTGCAAAGGATTATAACCAGGCGTATAATGTCTGCCTATAGGGCAGTATCTGCGAGTGCTGCTCAGGTCCTTGCCAGCGTCCCGCCGGCAGACCTTTTGGCGCGAAAAAGGGAGTAAATTTTCCTCTATTTCAAAGGTAGAATGTCCACCCATTATACGGATGACAATAGACCCAGCAAGGACCATATCCGCCGAGATGCGAGAAGCAGACTCGTCGAAAGATGGCAAGCAAGATGGAGCGGGTTGGAAAAAGGTCGTTGGACACATCGGCTCATACCAACACTCGCCACTTGGATTAACCGAAAGTATAGGGTAGTCTTATACTACCTAACGCAAGCGCTCTCAGGTCACGGGTGCTTTAACTCGTACCTAGAGCGCTTTAAAAGAAAAGAAAGTGCAAAGTGTGCGTACTGTCAGTCCCTGGAGGACGACGCAGAGCACACGCTCTTTATCTGCAGACGATGGAGCCTCCAAAGGCAGGTCATGTTCGCCGGTGTAAACTCTAAAGTTACACCAGAGAACATGATCCTGTTAATGGCTAGCTCTAAGGAGAATTGGCGGCTCATCGAAACCTTCATACAACATGTTATGAAGGTTAAAGATCTCGATGGCCGCCAAGAAAGGTAGTGCGCGTAAGTCGAGGCAAGACATCGCCTAAGCGATAGTGAAGGGGTATAAGATCGCTCAACGAAGGCGATACGCCAGCTAACAAGGACTAGCCGGGAGTGGTCTTAAGGCCACAAATAAGGGTGTGCTTTTAGCGGGTCGGCAGAACATCGCCACCCCCGCATAACCCTGTAGTAGGGGCTACAGGGTACCTGAAAGCAGGTTTTCACACCCTACGCAAAAAAAAAATTGCCAATGGCAAAGATTTTGGAAATCAAATCTTTGCCATGGCAGTCAAGGGGTTAATTATTAATACCTTTAACTCTTTTAATGTTAACTTAAAGTTTACTTATGAACTAGAATCTGACATTTAAATTAATTTTATTGACTTAACATTGATAAAAAGAAATAATCAACTTATCAGCGATTGCTTTCAAAAACCTATATCTTCTATCTTCTATCTTAAGTCAGGGGGTTATAGTAGCTTTGTTGTATTAGTACATAGATAAAAATGAGTCATTATTATTTATAACCATATTAATATAATTTGTCATATACTTGCAGAGAGCAGTCAAAGATTCTGATGACCAGGATGATGGTAATGTAATTTTGTAATACACATTTTGACATATGCTACACTCAGAAAAAAATTTCTTTTCGACAACCAAATTTTGTTTGAATCAACCAAAAAAAGGCATTGAAATACAGTTAAACAAATGTTTGGTTTATATAACCAAATAATTTGATTATACACATTTGTTTGAATTAACCAAATGGTTTATTACAGTTGACTAAACGTTTTGTTTAATACAACTAAAAAGTTTGTTTAATACAACCAAAAAGTTTGTTTCATACAAACAAATTAATTGTATTGATAAAAAATAATAATTCAATTTTAAATTAATTATTATTTATTTTTATGCAAATAAGTAATAATAATAAAATAATAATAAATCAATATATATATTTTTTTTCTATATTCCAAAACTTTATTTATTTATTTATTATAAATAAATAAAGTCAATTATTAGTCAATTATTTTTAGTCAATTCGTTTTGAGACAAGGAATATGATTCTTTTAATTCATTTGTTTGAATTTTTAGCAAGAAATTTTTTTTTGGCAAAACACGAGATTTTTCAATAAAAAAAAATTAAAAATTATGAATTAATACGTGAGTTTTTAGTCAAATATAAAATTTATATAGGTCACTCGATTTGTTTTGAGACAAGGAATATGATTTTGTAATTCGTTTGGTTGGTTTTTTAGCATGAAAATTTTTTTTGGCAAATCGCGAGATTTTTCGATGAAAAAAAATGAAAAATCATGAATTATTACGTGGGTTTTTAGCAGGGATGCGTACGAAAACGGAACGAAACGGTAAATGAATTTAGTTTTGTTGCGGGCGCTAGGATCATAACAAAAGTCGGTAGCAATGATGTTTACGTGTCGTAGTCCGGAACAATAGTCGATGAGCAAGCGTTATGTGTACCAACATGAAACGAAGGACGACGGTCAAGTATATTTGTGGCGAGGCACAAAACGAAAGCCCACAGGACTTATGTTCCGGGCTGCAGCTCCGAACAGAAGTCGACTTTCGTTTCGTGCCTCGCCACAAATATACTTTCGTGTTTGTATGAAGAACGCTTCTCAACGACTATCGCCACGGGCTGCGACACTCATACATTATCCCTCAATTGAATAAATAAGCATATCAAAAAGTGTGAATTTTTGTGTTTTCATTCACACTTTGCTTTATCATAGAAAACTATTTTTTTAGCACATAAGTTTAAAAAGATTTAACTCTTTGCGCCAAGCTGGGTCTCCCATGAGACTCGCTTAGATTTCTTTTTAATTTCTTAATTTATTAATTTAATTGTGTTGTAATTCCATAAAAATTAGTTACAAACAATTGTTGCATCTATTTTTTAATTTGTTTAAACAAATTAATATTGTTTATTTAAAACTTTTCATCTAATAGAGCTAGAGAGTTGTAACTTTTTTCTAAAATTGCAACTATTTAAGTTTAGTAAATCCTAATATTAGAAAAAAAAACTAATATATAAAATTATGAAAATTGTTTAATCAAATTAATATTGTTTACTGCAACTTTTCATCTAATAGAGCTAGAGAGTTGTAACTTTTTCTTAAATTTGCCACTATTTAAGCTTAGTAAATCCCAATATTAATTGTAAAGTAAAACCAAAAATTACAAAAATTGTTTAAACAAATTAATATTGTTAATATTAATATTGTAATACAGTTTCCAAACTGTATTAAAGTTGCGAATAAATAATATTGTTTGTTTTAACAATTTTTATAATTGTGGATTTTTGTTTATTATTAATATTCAGCTTTTATATTCTTGAAAAGTTGTAAAATTAAATGAAAGTTTTAACTCTAAAGCTCAATAAGATAAAAAGTTGGAAATAAACAATAATAATTTGTTAAAACAATATTTGTGATTGTGGATTTTTGTTTATTATTAATATTAAGCTTTCATAGGTTTGAAAAGTTGCAAAATTAAGAGAAAATGTCAACTTTTTAGCTCAATTAGATGAAAAATTACAAATAAACAATATTAATTTGTTTAAACAATTTTTATAATTGTGGATTTTCGTTTATTATTAATACTAAGCTTTCATTGACTTGAAAACTTGCAAAATTAGGAGAACATTTTAACTCTTTAGCTCAATAAGATGAAAAATTGCATTTAAACAATATTAATTTGTTTAAACAATTTTTATAATTGTGGATTATCGTTTATTATTAATATTAAGCTTTCATTGGCTTGAAAACTTGCAAAATTTGGAGAACATTTTAACTCTTTAGCTCAATAAGATGAAAAATTGCAATTAAACAATATTAACTTGTTTAAACAATTTTTATAATTGTGGATTATCGTTTATTATTAATATTCAGTTTTTATATTCTTGAAGAGTTGCAAAATTAAATGAAAGTTTTAAATCTAAAGCTCAATAAGATAAAAAGTTGCAAATAAACAATATTAATTTGTTAAAACAATATATGTGATTGTGGATTTTCGTTTATTATTAATATTAAGCTTTCATAGGTTTGAAAAGTCGCAAAATTAAGAGAAAGTTCCTACTCTCTAGCTTAATTAGATGAAAAATATGCAAATAAACAATATTAATTTGTGTTAACAATTTTTATAATGGTCGATTTTCGTTTTTTATTAATGTTAAGCTTTCATTAGCTTGAAAAGTTGCAAAATTATGAGAAAGTTTCAGCTCTCTAGCTCTATTATCCATTAGATCCATTATTATATAGATCCATCCATTAGATGAAAAATTGCAAATAAACAATATTAATTTGTTTCAAACATTTTTATAATTCTGGATTTTTGTTTATTATTAATATTAAGCTTCTATAGACTTAAAAAGTTGCAAAATTTATCATATGGCTCATGATTGACGGTCAACAATATTCATCATTCTTGGATTTTAATTTATATATTTTTTGTTTCTATTAAGATTATAAAACTGTTATTATTTGGTTTGTACTTGTGACTGTATTCTCGTATTTTATGAATAGACAATTTCAGGCCTGAATCGTGCGATTATTATTTGATAATTTTATGTCTAGAATGCGTATATGTTTTCAATGTGATTAAATTATGTTATTATTGAATCTACATCTTGATAATTAAATTACATGGACGGCAATTTAATATTTTTAGTCTTAAATTCTTTTCTATTATTTATTGTAGCCTTTTAAATTTCGAAAAATAAATTTATGTACAAATTTAAATAAGAAATTTGTTACAATTGAAAATAAAAAGTAACCTCAAAATTTATTAATAACAATTGTTTAAACAAATTATTGTTGTTAATTATCGCTTTTAGGTACAATAAAATTCGAGACTTGCAAGTTTTTCTCCAAATTACACCATTTTATGATTGGAACGCATTTGCAACTCTTACAAATTAAATAATTTATTAAAAACATGAAAGATAAAGTGATAAATCTCACCGTTAAAATATTTCTTAAATTATTTATTTAAGTTTATTAATAATGTTTTAAATTGTGAGTTCAAGATCAAAAGAGCTTACGCGTGATTTTCGTTGGCCTCTCGTACAGCGAGTCTACGGCTGCGCCAGGGGACCTGCGCACTCGTTTATAAGCCCTTTTGATCGCGGACGGTTTAAATTTATTTTGTTAAAAAATGTTGATATTATTAATTTCTTAAATTAGATTGTTTAAACAATGAAAACGAAATTGTTGACTCCTTATGACAACCTAGTTCATTCATTTTAAAATTTAATAAAATAACAAATTTTTTTTTTCTTTAAATATCCATGCTATGAATTTGATAATTTCCATTGTTAAAACAACGAAATCAAAATTGTTGAATTCAAGTGACAATCTAAGTCACTTATCTTGACATTTAAAAAAAGAACAAATTTATTTTGTTCAAAACTGTAAATTTTTTGAATTTGTTATTTTAATTTTTTTTATTTCAATTGACAATCTAGTTCATTCACATTGAAACTTAATAAAAGAAGAAATTAATTTTCTTGAAAAATGTCGAAGTTATGAATTTGTTTATTCAGATTGTTTAAAAACAGGGCCGGATTTATATGTAGGCAAACTAGGCAACTGCCTAGGGGCCCCCACCAAAAAGGGCCCCCACCAGCTATAAGATTTTCCACAAAAATAACTTCGAAAAATATTTTTAGGCATTTAAAAATCTGAAAAAACCCAGTAAGAAAAAGAGAAAATTAAAAAATATTGAAATTTTATGATTTTCGAAGAAAAAGAAAAACTGTTCAATCTTTTTTAATACCTTTTTTGTTCAATCTATTCGAATCCGGTGATATCACCAACTTTTATCGAAAAGTCAATTTTTACTAATACGTTTCTTAATATTTTACAATCCAAATGAATCCCTTTATAACGAAAAAAATAAAATGTATATATTTTAATACCCACAGTTCAGATTATTGAATCCAAATGAATCTCTTTATAATGAAAATAAAATTCAAATAAAATGAATATTTTCGAATACCCACTTTATATAGTATATACAGTTCTTTAAATTTGTATAACAATATTTCTTCATGTTTGATTTTAATAAAATTAATCTAAAAAAATTGAGAAAGCTTAGTTACATATTTAAGAAATTGTTTTTTACCTTATATTTGATTTAGAGAAAACAAATATTTGAATATTGTTTAGTATAACATTTACTATTCTGATTATTTATATAGGTTATATGAATCTGAACTGTAGGTATTCCAGAATATACCTTTTTTCATTATGAAGGGATTTATTTGGATTAAGTAAATCTGAATTATGTGAATTAAAAAACACTCATTTTATTATTTTATTTATAGGAGAAATCATTTCGAATAAATAAATCTGAACTGTGGGTATTAGAAAACATACACTTTTTTTTCATTATAAAAGGGTTCATTTGGATTAAATAAATTTTAACTGCCGGTATTAAAAAATATTAATTTTTTTTTAATTATAAAGGGATTCATTTGGATTTAATAAATCTGTATTGCGGGTATTCTAAAACATTCGTTTTACTTTTTTCCATTTTTATTAGAAAGGGATTTACTTGGATTCAATTAATCTTAACTGTGGATATTACAAAATAATAATTTTTTTTTTAATTATAAAGGGATTCATTTAGATTTAATAAAACTGTACTGCGGGTATTCTAAAATATTCGTTTTACTTTTCTTTTCACTGAAAAAAAGGTTTGTTTGGCTGAACAAAAATTTTGTTGGCTCAACCAAATTCTTTTGTTGATATACACTCAACAAAATTATTTTGTTGTGCCAACAAAATTCTTTTGTTAATTATTTAGGGTAATTTCAACAACAAAATTTGGTAGTCCCAACAAAACTTTTTAGAGCTTAACAAATATTTTGATGGCTATTATAATAAAGAAAAAAAAGTTAAACACAGATTGTGCAAATGGAAATTCCAATATTGTTTTGATTTGTTAAATAAATGAATGTTTTTAATTAAAAAATATTTAATATTTTTTGTATCTTACTGTGAAATAATGTGTAGTTATAATAATACACGTAAATATTTCTAGGCATGAAATTTATTTAAAAACATGTGTTTATTTTTAATTTTTAAAACAATAATTGAAAGTAGTTTCATACTATTAAAAATGGAATTATTCCTTAATTATTTCTTATGTTAAATAAAGTATTTTCCACAAAAAAAAACAGAATATAAAGTAGATAGTTTTATAGGTTAGGTTTAGATTCTTGAAAACAACATATTGTGCTTAAACGTTTATTAACCTGCCACGTAAGAATCGAAATATAAATTTACTCTTTTAAAAAACCATAATATTTATTCACTTATATGACTAATTATCGACTTATGTATCATTCAGCAATACATTCTGTCAATTTTGTCACTAAACATAAAATCATAAATAAGTCCCTTTTTATTATCTTTATAAAGTATATTTTATAGTTATATTTTTTTAATTTCAAAAGTTAACTTTGTAGACATTTGATTTAGTTATCACCCATTATATAATATTCTTTTTTTTTGTTTTAAAAAACAAAAAATTCCAATTTATATCGATGTCTTTATGAAAACCAGACGAGAACATGCGTCAAACAGGATCGTATAGAATGCGCATGCGCCATCACATATTTGGTAATGCCAACAAAAGATTTTAATAAACTCAAACAAAATTTTTATTAAATACTACAAAATTATTTTATAATTTAAACTGTTTTTTGGTAATTCTAACTCTGAAATTTGACAAAGCCAACAAAAAATCATTAACAAAACTATTTTGTTATGATTACATTGCTATTTTTTCAGTGTTATTTTCATTATAAAGGGATTTACTTAGATTCAATTAATCTGAACTGTGGATTTTACAAAATAATAACTTTATTTTTCTTATTATAAACGCATTCATTTTGATTGAAAAATATTTAGAAACGTGTATTAATAAGGATTGATTTTCGAGTAAAAGTTGATGCTATCACCGGATACACATGTATTGGACAAAAAAGGTATTCAAAAGTATTAACAAATTTTAATGCTTTTCAATTCCTCTCTTATTACTGGTACTTTTATAAAATAATTGTAAGTTTTTAGAAATTCAAAAAGCCCGCTTATTAAAAAAGTGTCAAGTTTTGAAACTGCTTTTTCGACTTGAGTAAATTTCGGAAAAATCCATTCCTTTCATAGGCCCCCACCAGCGTCTGCCTATGGCCCCATGTTTGGTAGATCCGGGCCTGTTTAAAAAATAAAATTGTTAACTTTGAGTGACAATCTAGATCATTCATCTTGAAATTTGAGGAAAGACCAAATTTATTTTGTCCAAAAATGTAGATGTTATTATTTTGTTAATTTAGATTTTTAAAACCTCTCGTTAAATCTCATAAAATCTCATCCAGCGAGAAAGGGGTCCAAAAAATTTCATGTCAAATTTCTAATTTTACAATTAGATAAAACGCATTTTTGTATTTAAAAAATAACATTTTAACTTTTTAACGACTTTAAAGTAAAATGAAAAATCTTCTTTGACGGAGGGGTGAGGTGTCCACATTTATAAAAAAAACACCTCAATTAATGGATGCCCCCAAATACAAGACGTTCTAGACATAAAATGTGCCGTGCTCAGGACACGAAATGGAATGAATCAGTATGAAATTCTTTTTTTCCAAACAAAAATAAAAAACACAAATTTCCATTAATTGTCAACTAAATTGTTGTTATTAGCAAATAACAATTATCTAATTTTTTAAACACTTTTTAATGTCTAAATGATTTTACGAATTGAAAAAAACCGATCTTAATTGGTAAAAAATTAATTAAGAATGAGGAAGCGAAGTGTAAATGAACACAAAAATGCATGCTTTTTAATATTCTTTTTTATTTAATTCAGGGATAATGAACGCGTGTCGCAGCCCGAAACGATAGTCGATGAGCAAGCGTTCTTCATACAAACACGAAAGCAAAGCACGAAAGTATATGGGGTGAAAAACGGAACGAAAGCCATGGGACTTACGTTCCGGGCTGCAGCACGAAACGAAAGTCGACTTTCGTTTTGTACATCGCCACAAATATACTTGAGCGTCGTCCTTCGTTTCGTGTTGGTACACGTAACGCTTGCTCATCGACTATCGTTTCTGACTGCCACACGTAAACATTATTCCTACCGACTTTTGTTATGGTCCTAGCGTCCGGAACAAAACTAAACATGACTTTCGTTAAACAAGAAAATTATAGAAATAACTGTTGGAAATAATTGCAAATTGAAAAACTATTTTGAAAATCACCTAATTACTTGAAATTGAAAAACGAAGAAAATACCGTCAACTGGGGCTATTTTGTGCACAAAACCGCTCTTTTTTCACTCTATCCTTTGTTAAAATTCAGAATTTGAAAAAATAAAGAATTGAACTTTTCAGTTATGTTGTAGGCATCCTTCTAAAGGTGTCCTATGAGTTAGCCGACAAGAAAAAAATTTTTTGTCTGAGTTATAGAAATTCAAAGTTGTGCACAAAATAGCCCCACGGATGGGGCTATTTTGTGCATCAAAGTTTGTTTATTTATAAAGATGGGTAAAAAATTTTTTTTATTGTTTTTACTGTATGAAGTATTTTTTCTAGATATTCTAGAGTGTAATAAATAAAAACAAAGTTAAAAATATTTTTTTTTTTGTAGTAATTTTTTAACTAATTTGAAAGATAAACTTTGAAATTTTACAAAAATGGAGATTTACAAAAAAAGTTATTTTTTAAGTAAATCTTACTTAATAAAACTTCTACTACATTTCTTGAGTTATTTTAAGAAAAAAAGTTACAAAATTAACTTGAAAAGCATGTAATTATTAAAGTTACATTTTTGAGGTTTTTAAGGCACCGTGCACTGAGAAAAATGGATATTAGTGGATATTAAAATTTAACATCTAGATAATAAATCTTAGTATTTAGATATTTAAACTTAATATCCAGATATTAAAATTAATATTTTTTAATATCCAGGATAGTAAGTTTTAATATCCATTTCTCTCAGTGTGTGTAAATTTTAAATTTTATGCTTATTTCTCGGTTTTTATAACAAAAATAAAACAAATATGTTCTAAAACTAAATTATAAAGTATTTTTTATGAACTATAAAACCAATTTTTGAAAAATAATTGATTTTAAAGGATGCACAAAATAACCCACCAAATTCTGATTTTTTAGTTTTTTACACTTTTTTCTTAAAATATGCAATAAAAAGTTAGCGTATCACGTATACACTATCACAACTAAATTGTCAACAAGTTTTATTAATAGTTTTAAAAACACTTTTAAACTTCCGGAGATATAAACAGAATTTTGAGACCTTTGAAAATTTTCAGATCGATTTTCACGACTTTACGATTTTTTTTCTGATTTGTGATAAAGAATTAAGTAATTTCATTTAGTACTCTCTGTAGTCTATATATCAGAAAATATTTATACCAAATAGCAAACTTAAACAACTATATATAAAGATTTAATTCATTAAAAACCTCGCGTGCACAAAATAGCCCCATGGCGCACAAAATAGCCCCACTTGACGGTAATAAAAACATTAAGAAATAAATTTAAAATTTAAGAATTGAATTAAAACTTGAAAAAATAATTATAATAATTGAAACAAAATTATAAACAAACGAAAAGAAAATTCAAATTTAGAACAAAACTCCAACAATAACTAGATTAATACAAAACTAAGCAAAAAATAAATAATAAATAATAATTGTAAGAAATAGTTGAAAAGTGAATTAATTCACAATTTAAAAAATATAATTTTAAAAAATAAACAAATAATATTAAATTTAAACAAAATAATTTGAAAATTATGAAAATTATAGGAATAATTGTTGGAAGTAATTAAAATGCAGAAGAAAATAAAATTAAAAAAATTTATTGGTACTCGGGAAAAATAATTGAAAAAAAGGTAAGAAATTTTTAATAATAAAGAAAATAATTAAAAAATGGAATCGAAATTTGAATGAAATAGTGGAGAATTAAAAAAATAGTCTTACAATTGAAAAATTGAATTTAAATTTTAAAGCAACTTTTATGAGTGAAAAAATAATTTTAAAAATCAGGGAATGAACCTGCAAATTACTATTATTATTATTTATTGTTTGAATGTAATTATTTTTTTTAAAAATAAACAATTTATGGTTTCCTTTATTTAGCTGATTAATTAACTGATCCTTAATTTAAATGATTCAAATTTTACTAAAATACTTTATTTTAAGAAAATAATAATGTAATTCGAAATATTTCTACTTCTGAAAATTTTGGTAATATATTTAAATTTATAATGTTTTTTTGTGAACTCCTGCAAATTTGAGATTTTGAATATACATTTTAATATTAATATAACTACTTGCTATTAAAATTTGGCTAAGGCGTTTTGCTTTATTTAGAAAATATAACATTTTTAAATTTTTTATAAAAAAGGTTAAAGTTTAATTTGAATGAGCAATGTGAAATTGCTTTGTTTACTGTTTTAATCCCAAAATTAACCTTTTTAAAAACAAAAATTAAAAATATAATTTTTCATAATAAAGCAATTTGCCTTCGCTAAATATTAATAGCAAGTAAGTTGTATTAATATTAAAACATATTCAAAACCTTAAACTTGTAAGATGTTTTATACGATGTTTATTATTTTAAAAATTTGTATTAATTGTTTCAATTATATTAAATAAATAATCATTCACGTACCTATTTAAAGAAGATCTTAGTTTATTATTTAAAAATAAAGGAAAAATAATGTTATAACAATTAAAATTAAGGAAATAAATTTTTTTTAGAAATAAAACATTAATTATTAATTATTAACCAATATTATGCAAATTTAAATTTTAGCGCCATAGTAAGAGTACTGAGTTTGCGCAGAAGGTCCCAACCTCTATTTATTAATTATTAACTTAAAAAAATTAGACGTTATGGCTAAAGTTTCATAAGTTTCAATTAATTTGAAATTTTTCATTGAAACTTTCAATTGAAAGTTTCAAAAATTATAAATTTCGGAAACGGCACATTGCTAATTCAGATGCGGCTTCAGCGACCCCAAAAACATATGACAGTCATGGTCAGACTTAAAAATCTGAATTTTTCTGAATTTGAAAATTTTTAGGTCTTATTTATTATACAATTGATTTTAGTACATTAAATTAATATTAAAAGACTTAATTAATCCAGTAAGTTCAATTATTGAATAATTAAATAACTTAAAAATCTTTGGTTTTAGTAGGAGTAAAATAGAACATTATTCATAGATGCGACAATAAATAAAGCAAGAAAAAAAATATAACAAGTTGCACGAAAAAATTTGTGTTAAAATGATAAGAGCCAATCTTTGTTCACTTATTCTGAATTTAATATATATACATCAATTACGAAGTGCTCATTGTATAATCTATTACTACTCATTGTATCTCACTTCTCGCAATATGTAGCCAGTCTTCATTGTTGTCTTACATTGTTTCTTCTCTTACGTCTAAAACTGTAATTATATGATTCTAAGTCGCTGCTAGAAATGATTATTATTTTAAATTCATTAAAAATATCAGCTTAAGTGCAAAATGTTTACTGACAGTTAATAAGAAGATACAGAAAACTGTTGCTCAGGAGTTTTCATCCAGAATCAATATTCCAAAATTCTGATAAATAAATCACGGATTTTCTACGTATGTTATATTTATTTATTTATAGTATTAATTTGTTCAAAAACTTAATTTTAATTAATTAAAAATTACAGTGCGTAATTGATGTGAATTGCCTCATTTATATTGTTTCGAAAATTTCCTCGTTTTTCAAATAATAAATTATTACGTACAAATAATAAGGCAGATGAATGCGAGAATGTCTTATTTGCTAATTTCAAACACAACTGTTTTCAAGGTCATCAGAATTGTCACGTTTCTGCATAATATAAAAAGCTTGAGAAATGTATTTGAAATAAGTTTTCTGAAATGGCAAGAGTTGCTCTAACAGTTATTTTGATTTATCAGTTTGTGGGGTTCTACTGTAAGAAAAATGTAAAACGATTCATTCGAAATTCTGTAGATATAGCAATTTCATTAAACCACCAGTAAAAATTGTGTCAAGAATTTCGATCAAATCGTTTTATGTGGAAATGGTTAATTTATACATAAAATTTTATTTTCAAATATGCAAATAATAGATAATTTTTTGTTTAAATCTTGGTTTCAGTAAAAACTGTTCGTTTGTAAGGAAGGTTTGATTTTAAAACTTGAAACAATAAAGGGAAGGAATTTTAAGCTTTTGCAGAAATGGTTAGAAAAGTTTCTGGAAAAGTTGGAAATAAGGATAAAAATTTTTGTGTGTGGATGTAACAAATTCGTAACACATAATTTTTACCTTAACGAAAAATTAAAAAAAAAACTGTGCAGCAATAAATATAATAGAAATTTACTGCGCATATAGATAAAGTTAAAAATGGCAATAAAAGTTTGCTTTAAATTTAATTATCAATCTTAATGCATGAGCGGACATTTTTCTGCTTCGACCAAACTTTTCTCACATTGGTAATGGCAACTTTAAAAGATTTTTATACCTACTTGATAGTTAAAGAAATTTTTAAAATATTTTTTTAAGCAACCCTAAAGTAGAAAGTTAACTTTACTCTAAGGTTTCGACTACAAAAGTGTTAATCTGTGGAGAGATGAGTTTCCTCAGTGCGGACAAAATCGTCAATCTCCTATTGATATTGATTTAAAATCCGACATAAAATATCTTCACAAGAAATTCAAAATAAAAAACTACGATGTACTCCCGACTGAAATGACTTTAAACAATGACGGAAATGGAGGTAAAGTTTTTTCAATAAACTATAATAGCACACATTTTACAATCCGTTCCTTTTAAAGAATGAATTGCAATTTTCAAATTTTCAAAAAATTCAAATTTTTAATTTTTGTTGAATTAACTTATTGCTTCCTTTATGAGGAAATGTTAAGGAAATAAACATAGTTTTCGGCTTGTTATGATTAATTTCTGAGTTTAGTTTATTTGTTGCAGATATTGTAACTTATTTATTAGTTTACTTTTGTTGTAGTAAAATTAGTAGCTCAATGGCCGAATGGAAAAGAACCTCAAATATATTTTGAATCTCTTAATCCTCAATATCTGTTTGACAATTTGCACTTTCATTGGGGTCAATTTAATTCAAGAGGTAGTGAACATACATTTAATGGGCAACAGTAAGATTGATAAATTTCATTTATTTAACAAATTTGTATTTCTTAAGTTTTCAATTCTATGCTCTTACATTCATTGCTTTACTTTTTATACGCTGTTAAGAATATATTGAAATTTTAGAAATTTTTATTTTAACAATATTGTAACACAATTTTACGCGCATGCATAGAATTAACCACATTCATGCGAGTTTATGTTTAAATTTCTGAAACGGTGAAAAAAATTCCTGTAAGAAATTAGTAGAGGAAAAATATTTTGTATAAATAAAATTAATATTTCATTTTTAACAAGTTTTTAATACATTGAAATCAGAAATAACTGCTGTTCACTGAAAATTCTAATAGACATTTTTAAAATAGTATTAAGAATTAAAACTAAATAGAATAAGAATAAAAAATTATAACTTTACAACTTTTGTAAAAATTGCATGTAAAAATGAATAAAAATTCTTATTCGTTCTATTTCTGTTTTATACAGATTTCCGTTAGAGATGCATTTGGTGCATTATAAAAGTAGTTATGGATCAATTGAAAATGCATTGAATAAACACGATGGCATTGTAGTAATTGCAGTAATCTTTCAGGTAAAAATTGTATGCATTTTGTAATGAAATTTTTTAAATAATTAAAATGCAAACATATATTATGTGTTTAATTATGAAACTGCTTTCATATTAATAATAATTTCATTTATAAAATTTATTTTAAATTTAGATAGATCATTTTCATAATGGTTTAAAACATGCACCAATAGTGAAGAATTTTCCGTTGGTCAAACAAATAAACAGTCAAGTAAAAATAAAACCATTTCCATTGTCAAATTTCAAATTAAACAGGGAAAGTACTTATATTACGTATCAGGGTTCTTTAACAACTCCTCCGTGCTCTCAAAATGTGACATGGCTGTTGGATACAAATCTTCATAGAGTAACTAAAAAGCAGGTACACATTTTTTAAAGTATTCTGTTTTAAAATCATTTTTCTTTTAATTACATTATTTATTTTGTATGATCCAATACATTTTTTACAACACAAATAGTAAATTATAAGAGAAATGCAAAAATTTTAAGAATTTAATTTTTGCTTATGAAATAGGTATATGATATACATGTTTCTTTTCAGATGAAGTGTTTTAGACAACTGGAATTAAAAAATGGAGCCAAAGAAAACTTCAGGCCAATTCAATCAAAGAATGGACGATCATATTATTATGTGAAATTAGGAAAATAAAGAAAGAAAATCAAAAATTGATAAAAAATTATAAATGAACAAAAACATTGAAGGAAAGTGAAAGAAATTTTAGCATTCAAAAAGTTTAAAAGAATGAGAAAAACTAAGAACATCTAATAAAGAATAATAAAGCAATATTTTAAAAAGTGTTAAAAATCTTTAATAAAAAAAAATGTGACAAATTTTTAAAAAATTCAAAAAATTTTGTAAACTAAGATTTTATAAAAATTATGAAAATAAACTGAAACATAAAAAAATAGTAATAATAAAAAAAGAAAATGTGAAATGATAAATATACAGCCAGATAAATAAAACTATAAAATAAATGTGACATTCCTTTAAAAAAAGTTTCAGAACTTATTCAAAATGAAAATAAAAAAATTTGTTAAATTCTAATAAACAAATAATTTAACAATTTACTCGTCAAGTCGTGGAGTAATTTTTTTACGCGGATTAACAAATTTAGCGAATTTTTAAAAACAGACTTTTAAACATAATATTCACGAATATAAAAAATTTTATGATTTAAAATATTTCTCTTTGAAAGGAAAATATTTTGTCCTATTTGACTTATTAGCCACAAGATTAAGTTATGTTTACGTAGGTAACGATAAAATAAATGTGTTCAACGAGTAAACCACAATGGTGAAAGATAAATGTTTTTTTGGTAATATAGTAAAGAATGATGATTCTTCTCAGACTACAATAACGTGGTATGATTAATTACACAAACAAGGTTAATTACTGATTTAATTCAAATGGATAGTCGCTACCTTATTTGATACAGATGTTTCTAAAAATTTAATTATATTTTGTTTTATATATTTTTTACATAATTGTAAAATTTCACAAGTTATGGAGTTTTTTTTATACAAAATTTACTACATTAAAATTTTAAAACTGAAAATTCTCTAATCGTCAAAACATTTCGAAAAATATTTGCAAATCACGTTTTTTGTTTTTGTAAAAAAGATTAATTAAGTAAAGTTAGAGAGAAAAATTTCGTAAATTTGGCTGTGATAAATAAAATTAAATAAAATTATTACGTATTTAGAAATGATCTTTCATTATAAAAGCAAAATTTTATTTTAATGCACTAAAAAAAAAAAAAAAAAAAAAAATTGTTAAAAGTTTTAGTCTCAATGTTGAATTATCGAAAACTGCTTTTTTCCTGCATGCACTAAAGAGATACTAGCAATGTCCAATAAAACTATAATTTTTTATATTTTGAAAAGTATATTTCTTTTTTAAATGTAACTGCTCAGTTTTTTCTCTCTTGAAAAATTATATATTTTAAAAAATATATAACCTGCTAAAAACACCCCCCCGGTTGGAATAATAAAACTTTTGGTACAGTTCCCTATTTTGATGCGCTCATTACGAAAAGTATATTGAAAGTTGGCGCAAATTTGATTATCATGGTCAAAGTCATACAAAACCCATAAAAATCCAGTCTCTTACAATTATCCCAATAAATATTAAAAAATTTAAAAATTGTGTTTTAAAAATTTGTAGGCCTTGTTAAAATAAATATTTCATGTGATAAGCATTTTTTTTATAACTCTAATAGTTTTTGAAAAAATTTTGGGACCACTTACAAGAATGGGATTAAAAACATGGCCATCTTAAAATGTTGATAACTCTGTCAAATACTATCAAAATTAAATTTTTTATAGACCATTGGAAAGCTTATAAAATTTTCTGTTAAATGGTCCTATTGTAAAGCTTTTTTTGACTTATAGGAACGAAGATTTAATGTGATAAAGACAGGTGAATTTTTCGTTTTTTGTGAATTTTCATTGTTCAAGTTTGGTGGGCTGCATTGTCTAGAAAAGTAATTGGAAATTTTTAAAATTAGGCTAAATTAAACCTTGAACTGTTAGCTTTAAAATAAACCAAAAAAAATTAAAATATCTTGACTGGTTCTAAAGTTATAAGTAAATGTATGATACGAGAAAACGCAACGATTCTAGTGTTTGCGCCACGTTTGTCTGCCTAATACATGGTGAATAGGCGGAGAGGGGAGAAAACGACAGCCTGTTGCGTTTTCATGTTTATACCACAGCGTGTAGGAACGAGTTTAAAGTTCACACAAATTGTCAACCAAATTTGATCATGGGATCTTATACTTAATATCATAAGGTGTAATAATCAATTTTTTTTAAAATCCTATCTGCTTAATTGCTCTGCAAATTTAAAAAAATTTAAAAATTTCCAAACAAAAATTTTTATTTTTTATTTTTATAAATTTTGTTTGCTCTTTACTTCAAGTAATGGTTTAAAAAACATTTCTGAGTTATACATACTGAAGAAACCATTTATACTAATGAATAAATTATTAAAATTAGTGTAAATAAGGTTTCGCGAATTCAAAAATAATCTTTACTTTTAATTATTTCATTCGATACAATTAAAACAATTGATATAGTGTTATGTAACCTAATATTAATCGTGTTTTTGCAAAATGTCGCAGTATTTAACTCATTCAGAAAATGGAAAGAAAGTTTGTGCTGTGTGTGGCAAAAGTACATATTTTTTGCTTACCAAAAATTATTTTTTTGCCACACACAGCACAAACTTTCTTTCGGTTTTCTGAATGAGTTAAATACTGCGACATTTTGCAAAAACACTATTAATATTAGGTTACATAACACTCACTAGAAAAACAAAGTCTTACTTTGTTTACAACTGAAACTCAAAATAACTGAAAATCAGCCAATTTTTCGGGTTAAAATCAGTTTCAGTACATTTTATGGCAGAAATCCAGTCGAATTTTAGTCGCATGTAAACAATAACAGTCCAAAGTGGGCTTAAATCAAAACTTCTTTTTTAGAGTGCTATATCAATTGTTTTAATTGTATCGAATGAAATAAGTAAAAGTAAAGATTATTTTTGAATTCGCGAAACCTTATTTACACTAATTTTAATAATTTATTCATTAGTATAAATGGTTTCTTCAGTTTGTATGGCTCAGAAATGTTTTTTAAACCATTACTTGAAGTAAAGAGCAAACAAAATTAATAAAAATATAAAATAAAAATTTTTGTTTGGAAATTTTTAAATTTTTTTAAATTTGCAGAGCAATTAAGCAGATATGATTTTTAAAAAAATTGATTATTACACCTTATGATATTAAGTATAAGATCCCATAATCAAATTTGGTTGACAATTTGTGTGAACTTTAAACTCGTTCCTATACGCTGTGATACACAATCACTTATAACTTTTGAACCAGTCAAGGTATTTTAATTTTCTTTGGCTTATTTTAAAGCTAATAGTTCAAGGTTTAATTTATCTTTATTTAACATTTTTCTAATTACTTTTCTAGAAAATGCAGCTCACTAAACTTAAACAATGAAAATTTACAAAAAACAAAAAGTTCATCTGTTTTTATCACATTGAATCTCCGTTTTTATTAATCAAAAAAGCTTCAAAATAGGACCATTTCACAGAAAATTTTATAACCTTTCCAATGGTCAATAAAAAAAATTAAATTCGCTAATATCTGACAAAGTTATCAACATTTTAAGACGGTCATGTTTTTAATCCCATTTTTGTAAGTGGTCCCAAAATTTTATCCGCTAGTGTAGTAAATTTTACAATCAGAAATAAAATGAAAATTTTCTGTATGAATAGCTATCCCAAAAGTTTGAACTATTGATTTGGTACTTCAACAATTAAATAGAAACAAATCTATACTTCCAACATCAACTCGCTTGTTATTGGTTAAGTCTCTTATTCTTTCTAAATGTAATTGTTGTTGCACAGTATATGATGACATTACAGTTGATCTAAACTGTAAGTTGTAAAGTTCCTTAAATGCCTGCATTTGATTTATTTACGACTTAGCAAAAAGCGAACATATCACTCAGTATAGAAAATATATAATATGCAGGATTTGGAAGAAAGTGTTATTAAAAAAATTTAAATTTTGAAATTATTTTTTATAAAAGATATGTTGATGACACTTTCTTATGCGTTCCTCTAGATAAGGTTTCAAGTGTTGTTGATTCTTTTAATTCCTTTCACGAGAGATTACAATTTACTTATGAAGTTGAAAATGATATGAGTATTAACTTTCTCAATTTGAAAATCATAAGGACTAAAAATAACAGTTTAATTACTGATTGGTATAGAAAAGAAACGTACTCTGGTAGACTTTTAAATTTTTTGTCTAACCATCCTCTGCAAAATAAAATTGGCACTATTAAAAGTCTCATTGATACGGCTCTAAATCTTTCTGATAGAACTTTTCATATTTAAAATATTAACTTAGTCAAATATTATTTAGAACTTAATAATTATCCAAAGAAATTTATAAATACTTATATTAACAAAAGAATTATTGAAATAAACAATAGACCTCTTTCTGACATAAACAAGATTGATGACACTAAAAAAGTCAAAAAAGTAGTTTTTCCATATTATGGAACTTTATCAGAAAATATAAAAAGATTACTTAAAGGTTTTAATATTAAAACTATCTTTAGTGTTAATTCCAAAATGGATAGGTTTATCAAATTGGGCAAGGATCAACTTGATAGTTTGAATCAATGTGGAGTTGTATACAGACTAGAATGTAACTGTGGTAAAGCTTACGTAGTAATACTGTGATATTCATGTAATATTACGTGCTGCTTGGATGTACAATTGTTCATACAGTCAAACTTCCATTCGACGGAAAGCAATTATTTGACGTTTCCCTACTGTAAAAACTTGCGCGAGACAAAACATGTTTTAGATAATGACGATTCTTCACATTTTATGAAATGGGATGAATTCAAAATTTTGCACATTGAACTAAATTGCCAAATGTCGGGACTTATCAGAATGCAAGACAATTAAGCACAGTTTGTGGAATACTGAAAATGATTAGATTTATTTAAAGTCAAAATATCAATACAATGATGTTACGAATTCGACGGTTTGTCGTCAACTAGCTGAAGGCAGTAACCAGTGCGCCACCTACAGCGCGGAATATGAATTATGTTAGAGATTCAAATTCGATATATTCAACACCCCTTCTATCGATTTGCAATCAAAAATAAAGTATACATCTAAATTTTAATATCTCAAATACGAAGTTAAGAAACAAAAAAATTTTCTATTTAATTTAACTGCAACATTTTTACATTCTGACTGTGTTTACATTTTGTCAGCGGTTTGGTTAGGATGTCAGCAAGCATAAAATCTGTTTGAACATATTTAATTACAATGTCTTTATTTTCTACCAATTCGCGAGTAAAATGATAACTGATATCAATATGTTTACTGCGTTTATGAAGCACGGCATTCCTTGACAACTCGATAGCGCTCTGATTGTCACAGAACACATCAACTGGATTTTCTACATATTTCTCAAAACCCATGTGCGCCATAAGACGCTTTACGTAAACAACTTCCCGTGACACCTCTGAAAGAGCAGCATATTCTGCCTCCATTGTTGAAAGAGCGACTGATAATTGTTTCTTAGACTTCCAGCTGATTGGACCACCGGAAAGTATCAAAACGTTGCCTGAACAGGATTTTCTGTCATCGATGTCTCCAGCCCAATCAGAATCGGTGTAGGCCTTAAGTTTTTGAAAGTCTTTAATATACGTAATACCGTAATTTGACGTCGCTTTTAAATATCTCAATACACGTTTAGCGATAAACCAATGATTTCTTCCAGGATCTGAACAAAAACGACTCAACATGCTGGCTGCAAACGCAATATCTGGTCGAGTAGCGTTTGCCAAATAAATGAAACCACCTACTAATTCCCTGTAAGGACGATTTTTCATCTCGACTCTCTCCTCTTCAGTTGCTGGTTTCATCTCTTTCGAAATCTTCAAAGATGCTTCTATTGGTGTTGACACTTCCTTCGAATCTTCCATATTAAATTTTCTTAGTAATTTTTCAACGTACAGTTTTTGTGACAGACGGATTTTTCCTAATTGTCCCTCGCGTTGAATATCAATGCCAAGTATATTTTTTACTTGACCTAAATCTGTCATTTTAAATTTTGATTTCAACTTTGATTTGATGTTATTTAGTTCTTCGATACTCTTTGATGCTAATAATAAATCATCCACGTATATAATCACTATCACTCTGTTTCCATTGGAATAAAAAACATATACACAAGGATCTCCTGGAATACGTTCACCACCGTTTTTTACAATATAACCGTCTAATTCCTTATACCACTCACGACCTGACTGTTTAAGACCATACAAAGGCCTAAGTAATTTACAAACCTTGTTTTCTTGTTCACTTTGGATAAACAATTCAGGTTGTTCCATATATACTTCGTCATGTAGTTGACCTTGAACGTAGGCAGAGATGACGTCCATTTGATGCACATGCATTTCTTCGTTTACACAAGCTGCCAGTAAAGTCCGAATTGTTTCATATCTCGCCACTGGAGCAAAAACTTCTTCATAGTCGATTCCATATTCTTGCGTGTGACCACGAGCAACCAATCTTGCTTTATATTTTTCAATTTCATTATCCTGTCCAATTTTAGTTTTAAATACCCAGCGATTGGTCAATACTTTTCTGTCGTTAGGTCTATCTACAAGAATCCAGGTTCCATTTTCCTGCAGAGTGTCGTATTCGCTATCCATTGCTGATAGTCATAATTCTTGATCATCTCGTTCCAAAATTTCAGACACTTTTGTTGGATCTGTTTGCAGATTCTTTTTAGTTTGATAGATTTTTTTGGGCCTACCAGGTTCTCCGGTCCTTTGAACTTTAAGACGACCTGGTCCTCTATTTGCTTCACTGTGTAAATTCTCTTCAGGTTGATGATCACCTTCCGATTCTTCTTCTTCGTAAATAGGCTCTTCACTTGAAATCACATTTGGAAAATCAGAAATTCTTAAAATTCCCTTGGCTGACACTTGAAGAGTTTCAATTTGTTCGAATACTTTTACATCTCGGGATTTTATTATTGTTTTAGTACCACGCTCCCACAGACGATAAGCCTTTGACTCGTTCGAGTAACCCACCAAAACATATTCATCTCCTTTCGGCTGAAATTTTTCTCTTCTTTGTCCCTTATTCAAAACGATTGTTTTGCTTCCGATAGTACGAAAATATCCAACATAAGGTTTCTTTTGCGTCCAAGCTTCGTACGGCGTAATTTGGTCCAAACTTCTAGTAGAGCATCTATTTCTTATGTACGTTGCTGTATTTACCATTTCAGCCCATAACGATTCCGGTAATTCAGCTTGTACTAACATGCACCTGGCCATTTCTATTAAAGTTCGGTTTGCCCTTTCAGCAACCCCGTTTTGCTGAGGCGTGTATTCGACAGTCAGTTGACGGGAGATCCCTTCTTCTTTAAGAAAATCGTTAAACTCATTTGATAAATATTCTTTGCCATTGTCCGTTCTCAATATCTTGATTTGTTGACCCGTTTGTTTTTCTACTTTTCGCTTATAGTCTTTAAAAGCTTCGATAACATCCGATCGTTTTCTTAGCATGACAGTTTCCGTATATCTGGTGTGGTCATCAATAAAAGTGACGAAATATTTCGCGCCACCAAGAGACTCGGTTTTCATGGGACCACATATATCCGAGTGCACCAAACCTAAGATTTCTTTTTCACGATTAATTGATTGTTTGAACGGCTGGACATGAATCTTACACTTAGCACAAATTTCACAATCCGTTTCACTTATACTCGAAGCAAAGTCCATACCAGAAACCATCTCTTTATTTTTCATTTTCTTTAAATTATTATAATTAAGATGTCCGTATCTTTGATGCCACTTGAGTATATCTTTGTCATTTTTCTGATTTGTGAATGCTGCACACTCTTCTTTTTCATCAATAACATACAACCGATTACGTTTAGTTGCTGTCAATGCTATTGAACCATCTTTTCGATTAACCGTTGCATGATTTTTATTAAATACTACTGTGTAACCGTTGTCAGTGACACTCGATACCGACAAAAGATTATTTCGAAGTTCCGGGACATACATCGTGTTTATGAGTTTGACTGAGTTCGTTTCGCGTGAATTTACTTTCGTATTTAAATTTACATCACCGACCCCGGGAGAATCTAAAACATGTTTAGAAGCAACACACACTTTCGATTTTTCGGCACTGTCCAGATTCACAAAACTTTGATTATTGTTGCACATATGCTTAGTAGCACCACTATCAAGACACCAAAACTTTGGATGTTCTTTAGGTTCTGTATTACATGCAATCGCGATCATTACATCATTCACATTGTTCGATTCACTATGTTTTGGTTTAAATTTACAAAACCGACTTTTGTGTCCAATTTTATTACAAGTAAAACATTTAAAATTAAACTTACTCGGAAATTTCTGATTATTAAAATTATTTAAGTTTGCACTAGGCTGTTTAGAACGATCAGCAGAATATCTTTTTGTAAAAAACGCGTTATTTTGACTGCCATCACTTGTTTTAGAATTCCGTTCTATTTGTCTCGCATCTTCTTCTATCAATTTTACCTTCAAATTTTCGAGTGTTGGTATATCATCACGTGACTCAATTGCTATACTAAAGTTCTCGTATTCAGCCGGTAAAGAACCAAGCAACATTATCGAGAGCAACTCGTCCGGTATCACTATCCCTGCCTCTTCAAGCTGCTCGGCTTTATGTGAAAATTCAATCACATATTGCGACATACTCTCGTTGGATTTTTTTTCCATTCGTAACAACTGCTTATATAAAGCCGCCTTCCTCACTGGACCTCGAGATTCAAAAATAGACTTGAGACCGTCCCAGGCTTCCTTAGATGTCCTGGCCTTTTTGACATGATTCAATTGACTATGCGTGATGCTTAAATTAATCAAAGCCAAAGCTTTCGAATCCTTTTTTATCCAATCCTCAGCATTCGCCGCAGGTTTCTCCAGAGTTCCATCAACGTATGACCACAAATCATTGAACACTAGTACACTTTTCATCTGCACTTTCCACAATTCGTAGTTTTCCTCAGTCAGTTTTTCAATATTCGCGAAGCCGGTAGAGGTAGCCATTTTTGTAGCGTCGTTTTCTCTACACGATTCAATCACGTAAAACTACTCTAATTTAAATGAAAATTTTCGATCTGGGCCCATAACCTGTCGGGACTTATCAGAATGCAAGACAATTAAGCACAGTTTGTGGAATACTGAAAATGATTAGATTTATTTAAAGTCAAAATATCAATACAATGATGTTACGAATTCGACGGTTCGTCGTCAACTAGCTGAAGGCAGTAACCAGTGCGCCACCTACAGCGCGGAATATGAATTATGTTAGAGATTCAAATTCGATATATTCAACACCAAAAAAGATTAATTGCTGAGATGTTTTTTATTAAGAAGGAGGGAGAAAACAGTTTGAATAAGATAACTGATTTAAATAATTTTGACAATTCATATGAAATGATGGTGGATTTTATTCCTGGAAATATGTAAATAATCAATACTCGTTTAACTTTTCTCCAATTCTTGTATAATAATGTCTGTTTTTGTCCTTGGAAAAATCTTAATTAATATTGTTGAAGAGTGGTTAGTGTTTAGAGTTCAGTTCTAATTGTGAAGTCATTCCTTTCTATGCACACATTTTATAAATTAACAGTATTCTTAATGTTCGATAGTTTTATTTTATTTTACGTGTTATTATTTTTTATGTGTGTTTTTGTGACGATTAAAAAAAGGTTTACTGAAATAATGACAATTATAAATTTTATAGGTATGTTATTTACTATAATTTTAATTTTATTATTTTTTATTTTATATACATATATTTTTTTCTTTTTCGTATTTTATGTATTTATTTATTTTATTTTACTTTATTTTTTTTATTTATTATTTCTTATTTATTTATTTATTCATTTTTTTTCTCTTCTTTTTCAAAACTCTGAACACTGGTTTTCTCTTTTATATAAAATTTATTGACGACTTCGTATTAAGAGATTTTTTATACTATTGTGACGATTGAAATTCTTCATGAATTTCTGTTATTGTTTATGCTTTAATTACTGGTATGATTTTATTTCTTAATTATTTTTATAATTTATTTACTATTGTAATTATTTTCATTTTTATTTTCATTTATTATTTTTAAATTTATTAATGTTAAGTTTTTGTATACATAATACTTTGTACTTCTTTGATTTAAAAAAATTATTTTATTTTATATTACTAGACTCCCTGAACAGGAAATCATTTCGATTTCGAAACGTCGGAAAAAATTTTTAAGCATTAAACTACATTGTCTGAATGACTTCATTTTTGTTTATCTTTTTTCATCCTTCTATCAAAAAATAATATATAGCAAATATGTCCTCATAGGCCATGTAAAATGCAAAGATAACTTATAGTTAGAGGTGCAAAATTATGGAGTAAGCTACCAAACACAATTATTGTTACGGGACTGGTACCCTGTTTTTCATTTGATAAATTTACACAATAGTACAAAGTTGATTATCCTTTATTTTAGCCCTTTGAAATAAACAATTGATACATTTGATAATCGGAGTTTAATAACAGCTATAGCGTTTTAAAGTCTACACTTGATTTTTGGTGATCTGTCATACCTGATTATTATCTCCGAATCTGCTTACCATCCAAGAACCTTCCTGTGAGGATCCCGACTTCACCCTTTGCTCAGGTATACAGACTACCTGCCATGATGGGTATTTATGCGGTCCTCAAATTCGACTTGGACGGAAGCTTAACGCTCTACACGCGAGCCGTTATCCACACATAAGTCACTTGTTAATCGAAATCATTCAGTAATACAGATATTAATATATAACGCGAAATAACAAACTAGTAACAATTCGAAACGAACAAATATTAAATACAAAAATAGTAAACTCGATATCACGACGACTCATTACTCAGGTAATTACAACCACCTCGCCTACTCGCCTTTGAAACCTCTTCGTCCGTGGGTTAAGCGAGAACTGGCTAATTCGTCAATTGAGTTTTGACCTTCAATACACAATCGTTCGGTGTCGTCTATCTTCAACAGTTTGATGATCAACAATTAGGGTTGCATCAAGTAAATAGATATTTATGGGACTGAAGTAAAATTGAGAAGCACTATAAAGTACCTGGGCGTTGAGTTCGATAAGAAGCTTAGCTTCAACCAACACCTAACATCTGTGACGATCAAAGCCATCCAATGTGAAAGAAATATTTCTCGGCTTATGCCGAACATTGGTGGTTCCAGAGAAACAGAAAGGAGATTACTAGCGAGCGTGGTACACTCGAGACTGCTTTATGCAGCTTCAGTGTGGGCATCAGCTCTAGAAAAACATACCATCTCTAAGAGGCTACTTTCAGCTCAAAGAATAGTACTGCTGTGAATAATCTCAGCCTACCGGACTATATCTACTAGCACTGTGGAAGTCCGCACGAGCGTTCCGCCGATAGATCTATTAGCTAAGGAAAGACAATATGTTTATTTCCTCTCTGAAGATCGTGCAAGCTTGCTCCCAGAGGAGGACAGACAGCAACTAAAGGCCCAGATTCGTAGAATCGCGAGGAGTAGATTAGTCGAGGAGTGGCAGGTGAGATGGAATGGGATAAAGGAATCATGCTCCTATTGCGATGCCCCCGTGGATAGGGTAGAGCACACCCTCTTTGTTTACGGATTTTGGGAGGAAGAAAGGTTAGAAATGTTTCGGGCGTTGGGCACAGAAGTTATCCCGAAAACATAATTGACCTTATGTTAAGAAATTCGAACTCGTGGCAGCACGTTGAATCCTTCACTACTTAGGTAATGAAAATAAAAAACATCAATGGACGCAGGGGAAGGAATCCGGGTTAATCTGAGGATACTGGAAGGTAAGAAGGTAGGGAAAAAATCCGTATAGAATCCTTTACCTGTTATCATTTCGAAGCCCGCCGTCGATCAGTGGGGGTTTTCATCCCCTTCGATTTGTCGGATGATCGAGATCTGATGCTGGGCTGAGGGATCTATAGGTATAGGTGGAGCTAACACTCGGCGATGTGAGTTGCATAGTCCAATCGTTCTTTTGAGTGTTAAATACTCCTATAAAGCGAGGAAGGTTTAGTGGGTATTACCTAGAGTCAACTGAGCACCTTATTTGTAAATCCGTTTTCCACGCTTTTCGTAGTTGTAGTTCTCTCCAGGGCCCTTATCACGTAATTTTGAAAACGAAACCGAAAACGCAAGTTCGATTTTCAAATTTTTTTGTGAAATGTCAGTTTGCTTTTGTGATCATTATGATCATTGTTTATATTTTGAAATCGTCGCGAATTTAGAGTTAATAGAATTTTAAAAGTTTATGAAATTTATAAACTAAAAATAAATTAATAAATTAAAATGCAAAAAACTATAAAAGAACAAAGACTAAATAGTGAAGTGAGATGACAGAAGAAAGAAGAAAACTGGAAACGTGAATTGTATGCTGAAACGAAAAAAAGGTTAATTAAAAAATTATTAATTAATTATTAAATTAGTATATAAAAAATATTATTAATTGTTTCTTAATCATTGTAAAACAATTAATAATATTTTTGATTAATATAAATATTGTTAATTTAACTGGATCATTAAAAATAAAAACGTTTATATAACATTTTTCTTTGTGGTTAGATTAAATCAATAAATATTATGTATTTTGAATAAAGACAATAAGGATAAATATAATATAAAGTTTAACTTTATATTACTTTTAATTAGTTAAATAAACTGTAATTTTAAATTTAACTTCCAGATTCTATTTTTTGGAACTAATTCTTATAAATTAAATATTTTATAATTAAGAAAGATTTAATCAAGTTATAATAATAATATATTTAGTACTTATCTTAAGCTATCCTTAAAATTGAACAATTTTAATTTTTACTTAATCATATATATATATATATATATATATATATATATATATATATAATATAAATATATAATTATATTTTAAATTAGTTTTAGTATACATCAATGTAGACTTTTATTAATAAAAATTTTAATCTATTCAATTTTTATAAGGTTACAAATTTAATTAATATTAAAACTTTACTGCTTTTAGTATTGATACTACAATTAGTCTAAAACTTAATTTTCTTAAGTATATTTATTCAATTCCATACTGGAAACGTACTATTGAAATAAGATTTAATAAGTTACCTATTCTAAAAATATTGATATAAATTAATTTAACCTTTCTGAATTATAAAATATTAAATTTATAAAAATTAGTATCAAAAATAGAATTTGAAACTCAAATTGGAAAATGCATTTTTTTCAGCAAATGAAAAGTACCTAATATAAATTTCCTCTTTATATATATATATATATATATATATATTTGTATTTTATTTGTTCGAAATATATCACATTTTTAATAATTTAATTTAACTAATCAAAAAAAAATTGCAAATTTAAAGGATAGCTTAAGATAAGTATCAAATAATATACAGTTTCAATACATAAATTCAGTTGAGACCGAATTCATTTCAAATCAGGCAGGCTAGACTTGTTCGGGACTGTCAGTTTTTTTCAACTTTAAAATGTCGTTTTATAAAGAATTTTAGACGACACGTATTTTTTTATTTTGATGATTTTTTTTTTAAGTTCTAAGGATTTTAAGTTTAAGAGTCGGAAACTTCGTTTCTACAAAATTGAGGGGGAAAAATCTTTAAAGTGTTGGAACTTTATAAGTAATTAAGATAATTTATTTTTTCTTATTCCATATGAAAGGGCTTTTGTTCGTCTTTACAAATCCATTGGAAAATTTTAAAAATATTAAAAAATAACAAAATGGCGGTCTTTTTACTAAAAAACTTGAAATTGAATTTACTCAAAAACCCCACTTTTTTTTTTGCTCAAAATTTTTTTGTGAATTGTGGTCATAGGGAGGAATATTTTTAATAACAATCTATCTTGTGCCCGATTATGGTATGAGAGAAAAATTTTTCTTTATATTTTTTTTAGAAAAACATCATTTTTCTCAAGAAATATACTAGATATGAAAAAATTTTTTTTTATAAAAGTTGTTTGTCTTTAAAAAATCTAAAATAATGTCCCTTGTCATTTTTCTCTATTTTACGTTTTTTCAGAGAATTTTTAAAAAAAATTTATTAAACTCTCTGTTGTTAAACTCTTTTGAACTTTAAACAAAAATAATAATGACATTTCCATGCATAATTAATGTAACCATTACCTTTGGTTTTTTCAAAAATAATATATAACCTCTGTGACAGCAAAGATAATTTATTTTTTACATGTTACTATGGAAGAAAAATTTTTTAAATGAAAAAGATTGTTACCGACATTAAAAACGCAACAAATGTGGGCTTTTTAATCAATTTTTTTCATAATTGACTGAAAAAACGCAAAATAGAGAAAAATGACAAAAGACATTATTTTAGATTTTTTAAAGACAAACAACTTTTATTCAAGAAATTTTTTCATATCTCGCGTATTTCATAAAAAAAATTATGTTTTTCTTAAAAAAGAAAAATTTTCTCTTGTACCATAATCAAGCACAAGTTAAATTCTTATGAAAAATATTCCTCCCTATGACCACAATTCTCAAAAAAATTTTGAGCAAAAAAAGGTGGGGTTTTTGAGTAAATTCAATTTTAAGTTTTTTAGTAGAATGACCGACATTTTTTTATTTTTTAATATTTTTTTTAATTTCCCTAAAGATTTGAGAAGATATATAAAAGCCCTTTCAGTTGCAAGTAGAAAAAAAATAATCTTAATTACTTATAAGTTCCAACACTTTAAAGATTTTTTCCCCTGTAGAAACTAAGTTTCTGACTTTTAAACTTAAAATACTTATAACTTCAAAAAAAAAAATTTCCGCAAAATAAGAAAGACGTGTCGTCTAAAATTCTTTAAAAACTACATTTTAAAGGTGAAATTTACTTTCAGTCCCGAACAAGTCTAGCCTGCCTGATTTGAAATGAATTTGGTCTTAACCTTTCTTCATTATTAAATATTTGATTTATAAGATATGACAAAAAAAAGAATTTGAATGTTAAATTGAAAATTGCAGTTTATTCAAGAAATTTGAAGTACTGAACATAAATTTATACTTTATATATAATTTATTATTTTTTTTATTCAAACCACATAATATTTGTTGATTAAATTTATCTAGGCTAATCAAATGAAAAATGTAAACACTTCTTATTTTAAATAATCTAGTTAAATTAACAATATTTATATTATGTCAAACAAAAATATTATTAATCGTTTTACAGTGTTGAAAAAAAAATTAATAATATTTTTCATTTATTAATTTAATAATTAATTGATAATTTTTTACTTAGCTTTTTTTATATCAGCATACATTTCACTTTTCCAGTTTCATTGTTTCTTCTGTTACTACACTGTACTATTTACTCTCTAAATCTGAATTAGTTAAAAATAACTAATTATTAGTAAAAAAAGGACTAATTGATAGTAAAAAAAATAACTAAAAAATAGATAAAATTGGACTAATTGAATTAGTAAACAAAATTTTATTAAAATATTAGTTATTTTGACATAACCTAAAAATGAATTTAACTAATAATAACTTTTTTTTACTAAATGATTAGTAAAAATATAACTATTTGACTAAGTAACTGAGTTTTTCTTTCAAATTAGTTATTTTTAACTAATTCAGAATTAGGGAGTTCATGGTTATGAGATATTCAGTTCAAAGTTGACATGTATATTACATAAAGTATGTTTTATGCATTGCGTCGTAAATTTTTATAATGCCAAAAGTTTCAACTTTTGATTACTTTTTTTGATATATTTTAAGAAAAAGTAGTATTTTCTAACTAATTTGGATATGCTAAAAACGAATCTGAAATTGTTTTTGTATATTTGTAGTCATATTTTGTGCGGTTGATGTAGAAACCAAAAACATACCGTGGGGCTAAATGTTAAAAACTTGGTGGGAGTTAAGGACGATCGATGGACAAATCCGACAGTGTTTGTCAAAGACTTTCCTCTCCTTTGGTGAAAATTTGCACTTTGACAATTTATTTAAAAAAAAAACCAAACACTTTTTTCACAAAATCGCTCTGATAGACAAAATCGGAGGTAATAAGGAATTTAAAAATTATATCTTTTCCACGATTCGATGTTTCCAAGAGTAGAAAAAACGAAAACGGGAATAAAACTAACAGACTTGCTACAGAACAGACTCTTGGAAACATCGAATCGTGGAAAAGTTATAATTTTTAAATTCCTTATTACCTCCGATTTTGTCTATCAGAGCGATTTTGTGAAAAAATTGTTTGGTTTTTTTAAATAAATTGTCAAAGTGCAAATTTTCACGAAAGGAGAGGAAAGTCTTTGACAAACACTGTCGGATTTGTCTATCGATCGTTCTTAAATGGGGTTTCCCCAATTTTTCCACTTTCTTTTGTGTGTTTCGGTCAGTTTTTGTATTAAAAAAATTACCTTTATTATACACATTTCAAATATTTGTGCATAGAACAAATAAAAAAGGAGTAACAAGAAAAAGCAAATTCTGCAGCGAAAAACCACAAGAAAATAAAACAAACTGATAGCTGTTCATTTTTCTATTTCTATCATGCGTACTTTTCAAGAAAAACAGAAGTTTTCGTTATTGAATTTATCCTTAATATATTCTTTAACTTATCTGTTTCTTAAAAAGGCTAAAAATAGAGCTTTAAATAGGCTTTAAATAGAGTTTCGTACAAATCAATTTCTAACTTGTTTTACACTTAAAAATTACGTTTAGCATATTTTATACATTACTCTCTATGTTTTTGCGTTTAAACTCATAAAATTGCTACTAATAATTTGTAAATTTTTATGAATGTATTACATTAGCTTCCGTGTATACTGAAAGGCGATTATTTGATTTAAAGTAAGATATTTAATTTTTAAAATTATAATGAACGTTTGGTGTGTGGAGCATCAAGCCATGCTGCAGTCGCGCCGTACTTTTCTCACCTCAAGTCGAAAAGCGCAGCTCTGTAGTTTTTTAACCTTTGCTCAAAAAGTTATGTAGTTATGTTATGTTCTGTAGTTATGTATAACATAACATAGTTATGTTATTTGTAGAAAAATAATGCTAAAAACTAATAATATATAGTTATTTATGACACAAGGAGCCTAAATGGCACTTTATAGTACGAGTATGTATCGTAATACGAGCCTAAGTCCAATCGCAGCAGAGGCGAAGTAGAGGTGGTGACGAGGCACCACCGAAAAGTAGCCGAGGCTCTGATGTGGCTTTGGCGAGTTGTACGATACACGAGAACTTAAGTGCCGAAAGGGTCCAAGCATGATCCAATTGGATCATGGGTCCAAGTGTCATATAACATTTTTTATCACACAAAAAACTAGGAATTTGAACCTAGGGAGAGGTGGTTATCGTAAAAAAGGGCCTCCGGTGGCATTTTTAGGTGGGAGTTAGTCGACAGACTTAGAAATGCCCCCGAAGGGCGACGAAACCGTGAACAGCCGTGACGTTTGGGCCAGTTTGGGCAACTGTACCATAAAGTAAAGGTCAGCTGACCAGCATCAGCCAATCAGATTGCGAGGTCATTTACTTCACGGCCTAGGCCGTTAAATGAGCTCTTACAGGTTCCCAAACAAGCCGTAAAATCCAACTTTTGATGTAGGGGAGAGTGGCCATCAATGTACCAGTTTTTTCAATGAACCATTTCAATTTTCTCAAAAACAATTAAATAAAAATTCTCCTAATTTTAAATATAAATGAAGTTTGCGTAAACACACTACGTCCATAAATTTGAGACATGTGGATTTATTCTTTATAGAGAAAACTGAAAAAAACTGTTTTTGATGCTCTGAAGAAAAAATTTACCTAAAATACAAACACGTTTTTTAATTGAAATAAGGCAATTTAAAAATAAATGAACTTACGATTTATTTTGTATCGGGCCTGAACTACAATATTCTAATGAGATAAAGATTTTTAAATATTGCATTAAGTTATAAAAAACCATTTTTGTTGCAAATGTCATGTTGATTCAATGTACCAGGGAACAATGAACCACCTGGAATTTCAGTGTATTTTCGATTTCCAGAGTGGTATGCCTGATTATAAAACTAGGCATGCGTACAGCATGGGACAGCGATTGTTATCAGTACTCTTCTCAACATAGCAAAACTAAAATGCCATTTTAGCTAGTTAACTTAAATTTGAGGTATATTTATGTTATACATTATCAATTAAAAAGTGTTAAGTAATAATTTTGTATAGTATTTAATGGAAAATAAGTTTTTTCACAAAGTGAAAATTGCAATATTATTCTTGTTGAACATTTTTAGTGTTTTTGTAGAGGTGGTTCATTGTGTACCCAGGTTGTTGAAAATGAAAATAGCGTGCTAGTTTAGAAAAATCCTAAATTTTATTATTTAATCAAAATAAATCGGGTATAATATGTGTGCATTACCTAGAGAAGTGTTGTAGTTTTATATTGATGCAAAGAAGTGCTTGAAATTAGTGAAATTGAATAAATACTATGACCTTGAAAAAAACCCGGTACATTGATGGGCACTCTCCCCTAAGTGTGATAAAAAAAATTTTATAATATTTTAACACAATTTAATTAAAAAACATATTATTTTATACAGTGTTTGGGTCACAACTAAAGATCCAAGTTATTTTAAAAATAACAGATGACATAGCTCTTAATCGTCAAGATAAATGCTACTTAGTATCGGCTCGGCGTTTGGTTTATTGTTTAAGGGCGAAATCATTCATTTTCGACCAAAGGTGGTCGCTGACAAATTTTTAAAAATATTAAAACCTATATTAAATTTATTACTAAAGTATTTAAATTCAACTTCGAAAGTTGTTTTAGTTAAATTTTTCAGCAGTAAATTGTAATTAAAGGGGAGCAAGTGTCAAGAAAAAAAGTCTTTTAATGCATTTTTTACACGCTTTTAATTCAGAACAAAAAACATTTAATCCCTGTGCTATAAAAAAATACGTTTAATCAGTATCCAAATATTTATTTTCATTAATATATATTTATTTACTCTCCTTTTTACAGGTTCGAGTCTTACATTCTTTCTTAACTTGCTTACAACTCACTTAATCTATATTACAACTGTTTATCTTATATCTACTATTTACATATTTACTCGTCGCTCTTATACTATTTTACTTAACTAACTGCCAAGTTAGTTTCTCTCCATATATTTTTCATCCGCTCCTGCCAACATCTCCATTCACCCACTAACGCACTTTATTCCTTTTTCTTGCTCTTTTTACCTTCTTCCTTCCTCTTCTTACCTATTTCCAATCCCACTTTGATAACCCCTACTGTATCCTCTTTCACCAGCCATTCCACTCCATCCACCCAAACACTTTCTCTATTCACTTTCACTACCCTTCCGTTTCTTCTTTCCACCCACGCTTTTTGTTCCAGCAGCCATTTTATTCTTCTCTCTCTCCAGGTTCTATCAATATCTATTCTCTCTACACTTCCTTTCAACCTACATTTTAATCTCATTACTTCCATCCTAGCATTCTCATCTTCTAACTCCACAATCCACAATTTCGGTTTATCCACATCCTCACCTCTTACTCCCTTAACGTTCTTAATCCTAACTTTCGCTCCAATTCTTGACAACAGTTTTTCTACCTCCTCTTTGCCTTTCCTCCACTCTACCTTCATCCCTCTAATCACAATATTTCTTTTTCATTTCTCCTTCTCCATAACTTCTACTCTCATCGATAATGCCCCCATTTTGATTCTTATATCATCATCTGCTTTTTCTCTACTCCCCACCCTTTCTTCTACTCCTTCATTTAATGTTACCCTCTCCCTTTCTACGAGTTCTCTCTTCCTCTTCTCTTCACTCTCTATTATATTTTTCTCTAACTCATCCATTCTCTTCCACATATCATCCGCCTCCTTATCCCAACTTGCCTCCCACCGTTCAACCCTTTCTAAAATTGCTTTCACTGCCATTCGTAATCCCTCCATTAGTTTTAACCTCCTTTTCTCCAGTTTCCTAATTTCCTCCATTTCATCCCAGGCTTCATTAAACTGCTCATCATTCTCATTCACTGTTCTTCTGATTAGACTTAGTAAAACTTGACAATCCTTGCATTCAAAACTTTTCTTATCCAATCCCTTTTCAAATTTTCGCGCCTTAGACTCATTCCCGCCTTTACCACTTGCGTCATTGCCTTCCTCTTTATTCGACATTGTCAAGCTCTACCTTATCTACCCAGAAGCGCTATCTTTTCTCTTTGTCACTCTCTCGCTCTCTCACTCTCACTCAACACGCTTTTATCCTAACCTCACAATTTTGCCTCCTTTCTCACGTCTTTTTACCATTCATTTCACACTTACTTCCACATACACTTTTTTCATTCAACTCACATCCATTTACTCTATACTCACCAATCACTCCACTACCCTCCCTTCACTTAATATTATCAGATTTTCCAAAAAACTATTTCCCCTTCACAAAACGCGTCAACTACTCATCGGTACCGGAAACGGAAGCCTTTTTCATTAATATAGTTTTGTGTAAAATGAAAAATAATAGTAATAAAATTAACTTAAAGTTGATAAAAATCTGTCAATTTTTGTCACTTTTAAAAGTCTATTTTTTAGAAATCGACTTAACAAATATTAACGAAAATTACCATAATTATCTATATGTGCATTTTAATCAAATTTTCACTAGAAAGAAGTTATTGACAAATTTCATTTTGAAATTTCAAATTTAACCACAAAACACATTTTTGAACTTACAGAACTGTTTTCTGGAAGGATGTAAAAAATTAACACTTTCCACATATCTAAGTTTTTATAAAATCTACAATATATTAATTTTTCGCGAAGGTAAGTTCTCTAGATTATGAATTATTTCAGTTTAAAATTAATTAAAAAAAGGTTATCTTTTATATTTTAAAATACTCTCTGATGTTTGACAATCGATTATTGACTTTAAATCCAAAATTATTATTTATGTTTTATCAGTTATAACGATTAATATTAATCAAAAAAAAGTCTAAATTTGTAAATTTATATTTTTACAATTTTCTAAATTAGAATCAAAGTGGTGTAAGAAAATATCAATAAAATATATAAAAATTTACTGACTGGTGTACTGGTTTTTGTTAAATCTGAATTTATAATTAAGGACTGCAAATTGTACATATTTTAGTCTCTAATTTTATTACTTACTCGTAGAGAAAGAATTTAATTTTTATTAATTAATAATTATCCATTCTAACTTCTACTTTATTACACTAATTAATTTTTAAAAATCTTTGAATAGCGAAGGCCTTTTTTTTGTTAATTGTATTTTAGTTTCTAATCATTAATAAAATAAATCTCAACAACTAATGATAAGAAACATTTTCAATTTGAAATTAAAATTTGTTAAAATAATTAGGAAAAAATTGTATTTATTTTTATTTTTAATTCTATATTTCTTTTTGTTAATAAATAATTTAAAACCCTTAAACAATTATTAATGAAAATAATTATAAATTTAAATAAAATAATAAATAAAATACAAATACAAATCATTAAATTTTAATCTAAATAATTCATAAACTGGACAACTTACCTTCGCGAAAAATTAATATGTTGTAGATTTTATAAAAACTTAGATATGTGGAAAGTGTTAATTTTTTACATCCTTACAGAAAAAAGTTCTGTAAGTTCAAAAATGTGTTTTGTGGTTAGATTTGAAATTTCAAAATGAAATTTGTCAATAACAAAGTAAATATTCGTCTTCTTTCTAGTGAAAACTTGATTAAAATGCACAAATAGATAATTATGGTTTTTTTCGTTAAAATTTGTTAAGTGGATTTCTAAGAAAATAGACTTTTAAAAGTGACAATAATTGACAGATTTTTTATTAAATTTAAGTTAATTTTATTACTATTATTTTTCATTTTACACAAAACTATATTAATGAAAATAAATATTTGGATACTGATTAAACGTATTTTTTTTATAGCACAGGGATTAAATGTTTTTTGTTCTGAATTAAAAGCGTGTAAAAAATGCATTAAAAAAGCCATATTTTTTTGACACTTGCTCGCCTTCAATTACAATTTACGGCTGAAAAATAAAAAAATTAGCTAAAACAACTTTCGAAGTTGAATTTAAATACTTCAGTAATAAATTTAATATAGTTTTTAATATTTTTAAAAATATGCCAGTGACCACCTTTAGTCGAAAGTCACTGGTTTCACCCATCTATACTTTGGTATTATATTCTTAACGTGGAATACCCAGTGAACTTGAAAAATGTTTACAATTTTAGCGAAACATTTATTTTTCAAGTTAGAAACTTATCTTCAAGTAGTTTTGTTACGTCACTAAATATTAACATATCTAATATCAACTTAATTAACGGCGGAAGTAACGTTAATAGTTGTTAATCCTAAAGATAAATTTGAGTTTGATTTATCAATAAAAAATTCTTTTGTTCTATGTGGAAAGTCCACATTATGTTAAAAAATTGTTACAGTCTCATAATAACGTTTATTTTTCAAGTAAGAAGCTTTTCTTTAAGCATTTTGTTGCAGTATTAAATATAAACATAACGAAATGTTATTTTTAATTTAAACCATTTTTACAATTAATATAATTTTATTTTCAAATTACAAGCCTGCCTTCAAGCAATTTTGTTACATTATTAAATATTAATTTAATAATTTATAAGATATGTTCGTCCATTTTACTTTCAACGTCTAATTAATTATACAGTCGAACCTGCATAAGTGAAAACTGGATAAGTGAAAAACCTCTATAAGTGACCGGCTATCGCCAGGTCCCTTCAATTTCCCATGTAAAAACCTCTATAAGTGAGTAATCTGTAAGTGACCGGTCAATTTTTTTGGCAAGACCTCTATAACTGAATGAGACGTCTCTCGAACCTCTGTAAGTGAATATCCTTTCCTTCATTTTTCTCGGCTAGATCTCTATAAGTGAAAGAAACGTCTCTCAAACCTCTATAAGTGAAAATCTCTTCTGTGTTTAATTTTTCTAAAGGGCAGTAGTAAATAACACACTGAAAGAAATATTTCCGTGGAACTGCGATAATTAAGGGCAGATTGGCAATATTTTATTGCTGTTTTGGAAACTGCCATACGTATTGGTGTTTTAGCCATACGGCTGTGTGAAACCGCGAGTCATATTGTAAGGTTAGGTAAAATGGACAATGGCGCACAGTTGCATTATGGGAAATTCGAACGTATAGTTGTCAAACTTCTACATAACCTATCAACCATACTCAAATGTCTAATCTCATCACAGTATTTTTTTCAGTGCACAAACAACAGTGATGATGATAATGATAATGACGAAGAAGTAGAAGAAAATTTGATTATTAAAGAGGTTTCAATCCCTAAACATTAAGAAGCTTTCGCTGTTTTAAAAACAGTTCATAGATTTGTTGAACTTTCGACGAAAATTGATAAATCCGTTTTTGACAAAATTTATGAACTTGAGAAGCATGTGAATATAGTAGAACCTCGATAACTCAAACCTCGTTAAGTCGAATTCCTCAGTAAGTCGAAAAAAATAGCATTCCCCTCCCGTTGAAGCCTTAAATACTTAATATCTCGAATTATTTTCAATTATATTACGTTGTCTCGTTCTCCTAGAATAACACGTAGTACCATCTTTCTGATAGATCTGATCACAGATTTTTAAAGCTAAATCAAATTCAAAAAGTTACTGGTATTGCACGCCGCCACTTCCGGTGGCGCTGCCTGGTAGAACTCATTCCTTTTTTCTGTGCGATCTGAGAACAGTGTAACTTGTCGTTTTCTTGTCTTTTTTAATATAATTCAGAGTTTTTTACACAAAACTTGTTGCTCATCATGAATAGAGAAGAGGACAATCGCAGGCGACGTAAAAAAGAGAGATCAAAAAGCGATTTTTCGTCCAAAAAGCGAAAAAGCAGATCCGCGTCTAGAGATGAGGTTATGTATAAGCGTCACCGTCGATATCATAGCAGGGATCGATTTAAGAGATCTCCATCAGGCAGCCGTTCTTCTAGTTCTTATAATTGCTCAAGCAGGAGCACCAGTAGTAAATCTTCAAACGAATATCGTCATCGCTCAAGGCTAGATAACCGCGAACGTAGTCCGAGAGGCTCGTCCGGCTATGGTCTTTCTTCCGATCGCCGCCCGAGAGGCCCGACGGACCAAAAAATTCTGAATTCTAATCCAGTTCATTCAGGTAAAATTGCACAAAATAAAGACGATTTCGATGAGAGCGGCTCGTCATCTGACTGTGAGGATTTTAACAATCCAGGCGATGTCCAACTGAACGATGCAGTTCTTACGTTGCTCGGAGACGACTCAAATAAAAATAATGATCCTTGTGGAAAGATCCACAACATTTTAACAAAAAATTGGTCTCAGATTCTAAAAACTGGCATGACGAAAGAGGTGTCTGAAGAGATGGTAAAAAAGTATCCTGTTCCTGATAACTTTACTGCTTTGAAATCGCCTTTATTAAATCCAGAGATGAAACGTACAATGTCGGAAAGAGCTCGTAAGAAAGATGATTATCAGGTTAAAACTCAAACAAAAATTGGTGCTGCGATCTATGCCACTGGTTTAGCCCTGACAACTGTTTTTAATCAAGGAAGAGAAATGGACAGCTCTTTTGTTTCCCTTTTGAGTGATGCTGCCAGACTTTTATCAGACGTTCATTACAATATTTCGATCACAAGGCGTGCTTTCATAACCCCAAATGTCAACAGATTAGTGGAGGACATTACTAATGATCAACCAGTTGAGTCTCTACTTTTTGGTGAAAAGCTTTCAGATCGTTTAAAATCTGCTAAAGAGGTGGAGAATTAAAGTAAAACTATTATAAAAGCACCTCAGAAAAGTTTTTCTTCCAATAAAGGCACTTCAAATAATTATTATTCAAGACCGCAGCAGCCTTACAAATATAATAGACCTACAGGACAATTTAATCCGGCAAAGATGTCGTTAAACTACAGGAGCCCATTCGGAGGAATGAACAGAAACTTCAGGGGTCGTCAGGATGGGCAGAAATTTCAACAACAGCAGAGAGCGAGAACTCGACGTTAAATGTAAGTAAGCTACCCGGTAGATTGAGGTTTTTTATTGATAATTGGAAAGAAATTACAGACGATGAAAATATTCTTGCGTGTATTCGAGGGTATAAAATTCCTTTTTTAAAACCGCCTTTTCAAGAAGAAAAATCTTGTGTTTCACATACGACAGATTCGGAACATAGACTTTTATCGATTGCTATTAAAGAACTAATAGATAAAGGCTCAGTTTCTCAATGTTACCCATGTAAAGATCAATTTGTCTCTCCGTTCTTTTTAGTTGATAAATCTAACGGCCAAAAACGTTTCATTTTAAATCTGAAAAAGTTGAATTTATTTATAGATGCACCACATTTTAAACTAGAGGACCAAAAAACAGTGATTAGATTATTAACAAAAGATTGTTATTTAGCGACAATAGACCTTAAAGATGGTTATTTCCATGTGCCAATTGCAGAAGAACATAGAAAGTTCTTACGCTTTGAATTTGATGGTAAACTTTTTGAGTTCAACTGTTTGCCCTTTGGCCTTTGCACAGCGCCTTTTATATTCACGAAAATATTGAAGCCTGTTCTTTATTATCTACGGAATAAAGGTTTTTTGTCTGTTCTGTATTTAGACGATTTTCTTTTAATATAAAAAAATATAAAACACTGTTTTTTAAATATTTCGGAAACAATTAGAACTTTAGAATCCCTCGGTTTTGTAATTAATCGGAAAAAGTCTTGTTTGGAGCCTTCCTATGAGTGTGAATATCTTGGTTTTCAATGGAACAGTCAAAATTTAACAGTTGAGTTACCTCCAAAAAAGAAAGAAAAAATTTTTAAGTTGACTCAGGATTTTTATTCTAAAACGGAATGTAAAATAAGAAGCTTTGCTCAATGTATAGGTGTATTAGTTTCGGCTTGCCCTGGCGTAAGATATGGGTGGTTGTACACGAAGGAAATGGAAAGGCAAAAATTTTTGACGTTAAAAAGAAACAATGGAAATTTTGATGACCGAATGTTTTTGTCAGCGGATTCTAAACTTGAATTAAAATGGTGGATTGATAATGTTTTGTATTCAGTAAATCATATCAGGAATTCAAAGTTTTGCCTTGAAATATTTTCTGATGCCTCGTTGACCGGATGGGGAGCTTGTTGCGGTAATCAAAAAACTCATGGCTGGTGGGATCAAAAAGACCAGAAGCAAAGTATAAACTTTTTAGAGCTTAAAGCTGCATTTTATGCTCTGAAAAGTTTTGCTTCAGATTACAGCTCGTGTCAGATTTTGCTCCGAATCGACAATACAACGGCCATATCTTACGTCAATCGAATGGGCGGGATACAATACAGCAAGCTTCATGATATCACAAAATCTATTTGGCAATGGTGTGAGCGCAGAAATATCTGGATTTTTGCTTCATATATTAATACAAAAGATAATACGGTCGCGGATAAAGAGTCTCGAGTTTTGCCCCCGGAAACGGAGTGGGAACTAAATAGTCTAGATTTTGATGAAATTAAGTATAAATTCGGAAGATTTCAAATTGATTTGTTTGCAACAAATATTAATAGTAAATGTTCAAAATTCGTATCTTGGTTCAAAGATCCAGAATCATCGGCAATTGACGCGTTCACAATTTCATGGGAGAATCTGTATTTCTACGCTTTTCCACCATTTACCCTAGTATTAAGAGTCATCAGAAAAATCATTGATGATCAGGCGGAGGGTGTCTTAGTTGTTCCATATTGGCCGACTCAATGTTGGTATACGTTATTCTTAGATTTACTAACCGAAGAACCATTATTTTTAGGGCCTCATCTTAATCTACTCACGTGTCCTTTCAGGAGAACACATCCTTTAGCCAAGAGCCTTATCCTGGTTGCAGGCAAATTATCAGGCAAGCTTTTCAAAGAAGAGGCATCCCGGAATTAGGAATACCAGTAATGCTTGCATCTCTTTCGGAATCTACCATCAAGCAATATAACAAGCCGCTAAGACTTTGGTGGATTTTTTGTCAGGAAAATAATATCTGTGTTTTCGAAGCAGATTCTAAAGATGTTCTTTCCTTTTTAACTCAAATTTATGAGCAAGTTGGAAGTTGTGGTACGCTGAATTCGTATAGATCAGCAATTTCACTAATTTTGATGTCAGATATTGGAAATGATCCTATGATTAGAAGGTTTTTTAAGGGTGTTTCCACAATTAAACCACAGAGACCCAGGTACGATTTTACATGGGACCCTCAGGTTGTCATTGAGTTTTTAAAAAATTGGTATCCTCATGAGCATCTTTCATTGAAACAGTTATCTGTTAAATTATTAATGCTCATGGCGTTAGTCACATCTCAACGTATGCAAACCTTATCAAAAATTACTATAGATAATATTATGGCATCAAAAGATCTTATTCAAATTAAAATACCGGAACGTATAAAAACATCTAAAATAAGTAAACCTCAACCTTGTTTGTCGTTACCAATTTTTAAAGAACAACCCGAGATTTGTGTAGCTTCCACCTTGCTGATATATTTAGAGAAAACATCTCAGTTAAGAGGCTCAGTAAAAAATTTATTTCTTACTTTTAAAAAACCAGTTAGGCCAGCAACAACTCAAACGTTATCAAATTGGATAAAATATGTTTTAAATGAGAGCGGAGTAGATACTAATATATTTAAATCTCACAGCACACGGCATGCGTCTACTTCCGCAGCTAAGTCGAAAGGAATTGATATCGAAACTATTCGCAAAACTGCGGGATGGTCGGAAAGGTCAAAAACCTTTGCTAATTTCTATGAAAGGCCTATATTAGATAAATCAGCCTATGCGAGAGCCGTGATGAATGTTCAAAAATAGAATTAGATAAGTTTAAAAATGTTCTACTTGGATACATTGTTTATTTTTTATAGTTAAGAATAAAAAACTGTTCTTTTGTAAAAATCACAAATTACGTTTCTTTGAACATCTACGTGTTATTCTAGGAGAACGAGACAACGTAATATAATTAACCGATTAAACGAACTTACCTTAAGTGAAGTTCAATCGGAATTATATTAGTTGTCTCGTTCTCCTAGAACATTCCCACCCATTCCCTTCTTTTTATTTATAAAAATAAACCCTTCTGTAATTTGTGATTAAGTTGCTTTAAAATAAATGAGTTCTACCAGGCAGCGCCACCGGAAGTGGCGGCGTGCAATACCAGTAACTTTTTGAATTTGATTTAGCTTTAAAAATCTGTGATCAGATCTATCAGAAAGATGGTACTACGTGTTATTCTAGGAGAACGAGACAACTAATATAATTCCGATTGAACTTCACTTAAGGTAAGTTCGTTTAATCGGTTAATTTTTAACTCGAAGAAAATATCATTTCCCTTGAGGTACTAATAGTGCATTTTTATACTCTATAACTCGAAGTTCGAAAAGCTGACTCTGTAAGTCGAATTTTCTTTACAAGAACAGATTTTTTTAAAATTTTTTGTTTTATTATTATATTTTTAATAAGTTTATTTTTCTAACTTAAATTATTATTAATTCGACATTTAAGTCGATTTTATATTTTATATTACTCTACAAGTCGAAAAATGTACATTATAATTATGCCTCTGTAAGTCGAAGTTGTGATCAATAAAACCTTTATATCTCGAAATCCTCGTTAAGTTGAAAACTCATTAACTCGAAGTTTTTAGCGTTCTCCTTGAAGTTCGAGTTATCGAGGTTCTACTGTAATAGTAAAGTCCAAAAACAAACAAAACTGACAAACTTTTTTCAACCAATTAACTAATATTCATGTAAATTGGCGCATTACTTTTTGATAAAATTTTCTTTAAATAAATTATTCAAATAATTAAATTTCGTATTCCTTGTAGATTAACAAAACCTCTAAAAGTGACAGAGGCCGCTCTTCGACCTCCATAAGTGAAAACCTCTATAAGTGAAAAACCTCCATAAGTGACAAAAAATTCTCGGTCTCTTGGAATGTCACTTATCCAGGTTCGACTGTATTAAATGTTTAATTTCCCCTGTTTTTGGTATCACAAATTTGAAATATATTATTAAATATTTTTAACTTACTTAACACTTTCTTATTTTCCAAATTTAACATTAATCCTTGATTAAATTATTAAACCTGAATTTCTTAAAATAAGATATAAACTTCATCTTATTTATGACTAGTCATGAATCAAAACATATAAATTGTTAAATAATTTAATTGACAAATTCAAATAAAAATAAAGTAATAGCCAGTAAAAAAAATTTATTGAAAAAATAATCAGTTTTGGCAAAATAAGTTAGTTATTGAGAATTTACTAAAATTATCTAAACGATTAGCTGAAATGTTACTTTTTGAATCAATGGCTGTCTTTTTACTATTATGTTAGTTATTTTTAACTGATTTAGATTTAAAGACTCTTTAAATCTAAATCAGTTAAATATCTCAAATTTGCGTTAATTCGGTTAATTTTAATTTTAAAAGTATTCTAGTCATTTTTCTAAATTAAAATGGTTCTCTTATTTAAAAGTGTATTTTGCACTTATGTAATAATTGAATTCTTTTAACTCCAGTAATAAGTGAATATTCACTTATTAAACGACTTAAAACGTTTGAAAAGTGAATTTACTTCCAATAAGTAGATTTTCACTTACTCAGATTTAGAGAGTAAATAGTACACTAAAAAAATTTAGTCGAGAAATTCAACTACCTTTAAATATTTGAGTGCAAAAGAGTTAAAATAATTACTTTTTTAGTTAATCTAACTGTGCTAGGGTTTTTAATTTAACTATTTTTTTGTAGTTAAACATTAATTGTTCAATTTACTACTTTAAGTAGTTCAATTTTAAAGACATGACTCCGGGTAGTTAAAAAATAGTCAAATCTACTATATTTCTTTTAGTGTACAGTGTAGTGACAGAAGAAAAAATAAAACTGGAAAAGTGTAATGTATGCTGATATTAAAAAAAGCTAAATAAAAAACTATACATTAATTATTAAATTAATAAATGAAAAATATTATTAATTGTTTTGTCAACACTGTAAAACGATTAATAATATTTTTGATTGATATAATATAAATATTGTTAATTTAACTAGATTATTTAAAATAAGAAGTGTTTATATTTTCCATTTCATTAGCCTAAATAAATTTAATCAACAAATATTATGTAGTTTGAATAAAGAAAATAATAAATTATATGGGGCAAAATTTCTCAAGTGTACCAATGGAAAAAATGAAAAGGGCTAATATTTGCACAAAATGTAGTATTCTATGTCAGTACTCAAAACACCAATTATTATAAAATTCTAATGAAAATTGTAGAAGGGGGAGCGGGCTGAAGATTCTGGTCAAGTGTGAAAAGGGGATTTTTTGAAAAATCATAACTATTATGCAACAGGGTGACACAAATTTGACCCATATGTTTTCCAAAAAAAGGCCACCCTGTTGCATAATAGTTATGATTTTTCAAAAAATACCCTCTTCACACTTGACCAGAATCTTCAACCCCGTCTCCATTCTCCAATTTTCATTAGAATTTTATAATAATTAGTGGTATGAGTACTGACATGGAATACTACATTTTGTGCCAATATTAGCCCTTTTCATTTTTTCGATTGGCACACTTGAGAAATTTTGCCCCATATATATAAAGTATAAATTTATGTTAACTACTTTAAATTTCTTGAATAAACTGCAATTTTCAATTTAATTTTCAAATTATTTTTTTTGTCATACCTTATAAATCAAATATTTTATAATGAAGAAAGGTTAACTGAATTTATATATTAAAAATGTATATTATTTAGTACTTATCTTATGCTATCTTTTTAATTTACTTTTTACATTCTCATCCTAAATGAGAAGGTGTTAAATTTGTGCGATTTTGAACTTTTGCTAAAACCTACATTTCTCGACGTTTTGAGACCTCCTGATTCCAAAAAAATGGGTTTTACGAAAGTGTCTGTCTGTCTGTCTGTCTGTGTAAAAATTTTTGAAATCCATTAACTTGAGTAAAAATTCATCTATCAATTTGAAATTTGGTATGCGTTTTAAGTGACCAAAAATACAGATCGAGTTCGTTAGCCAACTATTTTGGACCAAAAATGTCAAAAATAAAACATTTTCAAACTTCAAAAAAAAAAAAAAATTAAAAAAAAATTGTTCTCTATTTTTTTTCTTAAAGTACAAGAAAAAACAAACAAATTTCATTTATAAAAGTTTTTGATATAATGCAAACCCAAAAAGATATGAATTTTTTAAGTTTTACAATTGTGTAAAAGTCTTGTTTGAGGAGAAGAGGGGGGGGGGGGAAGTGTAAATCGGTTAGCAAACTGTTGACGCATTCTCATCTTTCTAAACTCAAGTAGAAATTAACAAGAAACTAACTATTTAACTGCTAAAAACCTTTAAAGTCCTCAAAATACACGTTATATATGCAAAAAATAGAACATAATATGGGAAAATCATATACAGAAACACTATTATTTTTCAAAAAAATAAAAAAACTCCCGGTTTTTTCTTCCTATTTACTTTCATTGATCACAACTAATAAAACTGCATCAAAAAATATTGACTTTTTTAAAAAATTTTGGAAATTTTGAATAAATTCATTTTTACATTCTCATCCTAAATGAGAAGGTATTAAATTTGTGCGATTTTGAACTTTTGCTAAAACCTACATTTCTCGACGTTTTGAGACCTCCTGATTCCGAAAAGATAGTTTTTTAGTGCTACATTCGTCTTGGTTGAATGGAAAATTTGAAATTCGCCTCTCAGCCTTTAGAAACAGTTTTAATATTTTGAAATTTAAATATTTGAGTAAATTGAAGTTCTTTTAAATTTAAAACATTTGTGAATAAGTAATATTATGTGGTTATTAGTAATATATTAAGAATAAATTTTAAGTAATGAATATTTTAAGATCACATTTTTGGCATAAAAGAAATAATGAGACAGGCACACAATAGAAATACACACTAGTGTATTTCTATCTGATTTTTTGTGCTGAATCCAAATCTGAAGTCAGAAGTTTTAGATTGACAAAATTTTTTGGGTTAAACTTAAAAACTGTTGATAAACACGAATTAGAGCAAATTTCAAAAAAAAAATTCGCTTAGACACTACAATAGTGTATTTCTTTTTGATTTTGGGTGCTGAATTCGAATTTGAAGTCAGAAGTTTTGGATTGGCAAAATTTTTTGAAAATACCTCAAAAATTTGCTCAATAACACGAATTTGATTCCATTAAATGGAAATAAACGAATTGAATTATTCCAATGTATTTTTTCCTTCTGCATCTTAATCTAAAGTGAGAATTGTCTCTATTTGGGTATCAATAGATTCGTTGAAAAGAACTGCATGTGCACTGCAAAAACATGGTATCTTAAATTGGACAAAAATGTCTTAAATTAAGACATTTTTGGTGTCTAAGACACGAAAAATGTCTTATTTTAAGACATTTTTGAACAATTTAAGACACCTATTTTGCAGTGTAATAGTTATAGTTTAAATCATTTTTTAAAATTATTTACAAAAAAAAAATTCTAAGAGTAACGGATTCCTCTCATTTTGATGCAATTTGACCTCTTCTATATGGTCACTAAATTATCCCTTTCTATTTGAGAGGATTTTCCTTTTCTTTCTTCTTTTATCAAATTTACAAATTTCACATATTATTGTAAAATTCATAATTTGTCACAAACTTGATATTTTTTTACATAAAAAATTTACCCGTTTTAAAATTAGAGTATATAATTTCCCGAATATATCTCAAGTATCAGAATTTTTTATTATTTTTTAATTCTTTATACTATTAAATTAGGTTGAAGTTAAACAAAAGAGTGGCTATGTGTCAAAAATCCTTTTGCTCTCGCAAAATTCTCTTACAAATTGAGTAATAATAGAAGAGGAATATTCCTCTGCTAACGAGATAATTTTTTTTGTGTTTGTTGTAAAAAATTATTAGTAAAATCTTAGAAACTCCAGAAAATGAAAGAATACTTGATAAAAACTTAAGCAAAGTGCTTTGCGTAGTCCAAAAATCGTACAAGGCTTCGAGCTCGGGTATAAGATCAGAAGAAAAAACTAAGGCAAAGTTACTCGCGTGTTATTTGTATCAAAAACGTGGTCAAAGCTGAGCGCTGTATACGAAATAAAAACTACGCAAACGCCATGCTTGCATTTAGAAAAAATCGCATTTCCCTTTTTTTCATATAATTTGTTTAAACAATGAACTTTTGATTTCATAATTAAATAGAAAATTATCATTTTATACACAATGTGAATTTAAATTCAACAATTTTTTAATTTTTATCCGGGTACTTAATGCTAACAATTTTTCTTGATTTTCTCAGTTCTACCAAAATGTCATTTCCCTAAGTTTTTCCTTAGTACGGCAGTGTACTATCTCGGCGATTTCATTTTCCTATTTTTGCTTATATTCGTGTTCTTGAGCACTTCACTGCAAAAAGAGGCGTCTTACGGTAAGACACTTTAGGTGTCTTAGACGGCAAAGATGTCTTGTGTGAAGACGTTTTTCACGTCTTAGACACCAAAACCGTCTTACCGTAAGACGTTAACAAGACACCTTTTTTTGCAGTGTTGGATCTAAACTCAACAAATCAAGCCAATCTGACAATTCTAACTCCACATTAGGTACACTGAAAAAAATGTTTAGTCATATGAACAAAAAATAAAAAAAATACATAGTAATAATTTGATGAAAAAAAGCGTGTTTAAAGTATTAATACTTACTGACATATTGTGTTAACGTACAATTTCTGTTTGTTAGACATTGCTCTTAATTGTATTCTAAATTTGAGTTTAATACTATATTGATTTGAAGACTAGTCTTACTCAATCATGGAATTGTATCGAAGCAGAAGTCAACTAATATCAATAAGTTCAAACAGAAATTGTAGTGTTTTTTAATGACATTTAGGTGCAACAACCCTTTGCTTTGAAGATTTAAGTAACTGAGATTTTTCTTTTCTCTCCAGTAAATCGCAAATATTCCGGAAAGTATTAGCATCGAGCGCGAGTGCCGTGATGAGAATGTATTCCTTAAAGGCGTAGAACTTTAAGACAAAAAAAGTTTTACATTTTAAGTGAAAACCCAATTTAGAATAGCGCTAAACAGGCCAGATTAAACTGGCTCATGTCGTAGGGAGAGTATTTAATTTCGATAACGACAAGCATGCATTACATGGTCGAAGCGTGCAGCCTGACGAGAAGATTAATAATGATCGGAGTGCGAAGCACGACGTTCATTCCAAATACGGAGCGCGAAGCGCGACGACGACCCTCGCGCGCCCTTAGGCGCGCTAAAACTAGCGAGCGAAGCGAGCCCTGCGCGAGAAGCGCGCGATGAGAATGTGACGGAGCGCGAAGCGCGATGTCAGATTTTTTTTTGATAAGTTAAATTAAATTATTAAATAAATGATAGATATGTTTGGAATAAACAAAATACACGTATATATATGAAGTGTAAATATATATTACTTTACATTTGTTGAATAAACTGCATTTTTCAATTTAAGTTTCAAATTCTATTTTTTGATACTAATTTTCATAAATTTAATATTTTATAATTCAGAAAGGTTAAATTAATTTATATCAATATTTTTAGAATAGGTAACTTATTAAATCTTATTTCAATAGTACGTTTCCAGTATGGAATTGAATAAATATACTTAAGAAAATTAAGTTTTAGACTAATTTTAGTATCATTACTAAAAGCAGTAAAGTTTTAATATTTATTAAATTTGTAACCTTATAAAAATTAAATAGATTAAAATTTTTATTAATAAAAGTCTACATGGATGTATACTAAAAATAATTTAAAATATAATTATATATTTATATTATATATATATATATATATATATATATATATATATATATATATGATTAAGTAAAAATTAAAATTGTTCAATTTTAAGGATAGCTTAAGATAAGTACTAAATATATTATTATTATAACTTGATTAAATCTTTCTTAATTATAAAATATTTAATTTATAAGAATTAGTTCCAAAAAATAGAATCTGGAAGTTAAATTTAAAATTACAGTTTATTTAACTAATTAAAAGTAATATAAAGTTAAACTTTATATTATATTTATCCTTATTGTCTTCATTCAAAATACATAATATTTATTGAATTAATCTAACCACAAAGAAAAATGTTATATAAACGTTTTTATTTTCAATGATCCAGTTAAATTAACAATATTTATATTAATCAAAAATATTATTAATTGTTTTACAATGATTAAGAAACAATTAATAATATTTTTTATTTACTAATTTAATAAATAATTAATAATTTTTTAATTAACCTTTTTTTCGTTTCAGCATACATTTCACGTTTCCAGTTTTCTTCTTTCTTCTGTCATCTCACTTCACTATTTAGTCTTTGTTCTTTTATAGTTTTTTGCATTTTAGTTTAATTATTTATTTTTAGTTTATAAATTTCATAAACTTTTAAAATTCTATTAACTCTAAATTCGCGACGATTTCAAAATATAAACAATGATCATAATGGTGAGAGAGATGTAAATCCTTCCATTTTTTGTTAAAGTTGAACCAGAAAATTTATATGATTCGGGAAGGTAAATGTTAACACAATTTTAATTATGTCATTCAGCGATGTTTCACCAACAAAGGTTCGTTGGCCTCATCAGGCTGTTTTTATTATAAAAAAATATACAAAAATTAATAATCACTTCAGAAATTTTTAAATAATAAATAAACACATAACACATAAACTGGTTAAATAGCGTATAAAAAAACAAAATTACCTAAATTCGTTAAAATTTAAACATTTTTTAACTTGTCAAACAATTAAAATATATTAAATAAAATTGTGTACGACGTCAAATAAATTAAAAACATTTTGAAACGACCAGCCAGGCAACAGACTTAAATTAAACTAACTACTTATTTAGAAATATAAACTTTTATAAATAACAAGAAGTTATTGAACTCGATGACAGAAGAATTACAAATATAAACAAGCGGTTACAAATAAATAACAAGACAAACAGTAAATATTGAGGAAAATATACTCATGAATTCATTCTGTTGATTAAGGAAAAAAAATTCTTATTTAAAAATACGATATCTTCTTTTTTATTTAAAGTAAATATGTTAGACTTAATGTGTATCATTTCCGAGATGTTACGTTTAAAAAAATGTGGCTCTTGGTCTAAAAGTTGGGCATTTTGCCAGTCGAATTCATGATTAAATTCTTCTCGGTGTTGAAAGAAGACAGAATCAGGATTTTTTTTACTTTGAGTAATGTGTTCACCTCGTCTTTTTTTTAAAGTACGTTTGGTTTGTCCGACATATGTTGCTGGACATTCGAGACAGTCAATTTTGTACACCACATTTGTACGATCACAATTCTGAGTCTTATCTTTCCCTTATTTTATAATGGAACTTAACGACTTATTAACAATTGGGATTGTTGAAATGTTAAATGTTTTTAGAATTTTTGACAACTTAAAAAAATATAAAGAATTAAATGGAATACAAATTTTAGGAATTTGTTTATAAATGTTTGATCTAGCATTATTCAATTCTTTATTTGTTTTTAAAAATTTAATTTTTTGAAGTAGAATTTTAATATGTCTTTCAATGAAATCCAATGGGTAATCATTGTTAATAAGAATCTTTTTTATTATCTTTAAATTGTCAGAATGGAAAGATTTGTCAGAAAGAGAAATGGATCTGTCCACTAAATTGTAAATAATATTTTTCTTCTGTTGGATTGGATGATTTGAGAAAAAATTGATAAGTCTACCGGAAGAAGATGGTTTTTTATACCAATCAGTGATGATACAATTATCTTTTTTAATCAAAGTTAAATCAAGAAAATTAATCCGGTTGTTATTTTCAAGTTCAAAAGTAAAATTTAAATTTGAGTCATAAGAATTAAAAATATCAATAATGATGTTTAACATGTCTTTGCTTATACAAAAAATTGTATCATCAACATATCTAAAATAAAATAGTGGAGTATAATTATATTTATCTTTTAAAATTTTTAAGCAATCTTGTTCCAAATCTTCCATTACAATATCTGCGAACAGAGGTGAGATTGGTGAACCCATCGGAGTACCTCTAATTTGTTGATAAAACTTTCCATTAAAAACAAAAAAGGTATTGTCATATAAAAATTTTGAGCAATCAATAATATCGTTAAAAGGAATTTTACATTTATTGTTAATTTGTGAATAACGACGATCTAAACTTTGTCTAACCAGGTCGTAAGAAACATTAGTAAACAAAGAACTAACATCTAAGGAAAGAAAAACATGATCATCATCAAGAGTCACATTTTTTTAAACGTAACATCTCGGAAATGATACACATTAAGTCTAACATATTTACTTTAAATAAAAAAGAAGATATCGTATTTTTAAATAAGAATTTTTTTTCCTTAATCAACAGAATGAATTCATGAGTATATTTTCCTCAATATTTACTGTTTGTCTTGTTATTTATTTGTAACCGCTTGTTTATATTTGTAATTCTTCTGTCATCGAGTTCAATAACTTCTTGTTATTTATAAAAGTTTATATTTCTAAATAAGTAGTTAGTTTAATTTAAGTTTGTTGCCTGGCTGGTCGTTTCAAAATGTTTTTAATTTATTTGACGTCGTACACAATTTTATTTAATATATTTTAATTGTTTGACAAGTTAAAAAATGTTTAAATTTTAACGAATTTAGGTAATTTTGTTTTTTTATACGCTATTTAACCAGTTTATGTGTTATGTGTTTATTTATTATTTAAAAATTTCTGAAGTGATTATTAATTTTTGTATATTTTTTTATAATAAAAACAGCCTGATGAGGCCAACGAACCTTTGTTGGTGAAACGTCGCTGAATGACATAATTAAAATTGTGTTAACATTTACCTTCCCGAATCATATAAATTTTCTGGTTCAATGATCATAATGATAACAAAGGCAAACTGACATTTCACAAAAAAATTTGAAAATCGAACTTGCGTTTTCGTTTTCGGTTTCGTTTTCAAAATTACGTGATAAGGGCCCAGGTCATTCTTTGCAAACTACACCGAACTGGTAAGTTTGTGTTTTCCTCAATTCCGCCTGGTGCTTCACCATGCTCGTTTCATATTTCTCTTCTCGTTAAATTTTGATTCATTATTCGGAAATCTCGCTCCTCTATTTCGAGCCGAACCCGTGAGCTAGTCACTTTTTCAATAAAAATATTTAACTATTAAAATTAAAAGCCTAGGTAAAGTTCGTCACATGCTGTATAAAATTTCCATGTGAAATTGCATACAACATATATAAAATAAAATGTATCTTGATCCTTAAAGAGCTTTTTAGCCCTTAGAACATTGTATTTTTTCAGGTAAATAAATAAATAAACTTCGTAAGAATGTATTTGAAATAAACATTCAATTTGTTATTCTATATAAGAAATATTTTATGACATAAAATTCAAATTATTTAAACTAAAACAAATGTGGATTGTATTTTTGCTTAAATCAGAAACCAATTTGGAGAAATGGCCATAATCTGAGCGGTTTGGATATTTCAATTTCCATTAGAGATTCCTAATTACTGATCGCAATCGACACGGAATGCTGTGTATACCGTGTTCCTAGAGAAGCGCTAGTGTTGCAAACGCACTTGATTATCCATGTTGGTTTATTATTCGCGTATTTCGTAGGCATCGAACAGCTTCTCGCGATGCATGTGCAACATGGAACAACGCACCATTTCCGGGAGCAGCTCAATGAAAACGTCACTGACATTTGCATTGCAAAATCTATCTCACTGAAACGGACCGTGTCCCTACGGTTCGGATCAACCCTGGAACAGTGTCGATCTGAAATTCGAATTGAGCAAACGACCCTTAACGAAGAGACTGTATGCTATTTCGTGTTCAGAAGGTCTTGGCACTTTTCTTTTTTGCCAATTTCAGCTCGGCAAAAAGTGCTTTTATTTTCGCTCGAAAAGCGTAAAATGTTTATACAAAATTGAATTTCAGGACAAATTGAAATTGAGAGAAGCAGAGACAACCCGAGATTTGAATATTTATTATCACAAAACTAAAATGGATTTTTAAAAAAAAATTAGTTTTTTAATTAAAGTTGTAGAATTTTACGAAAATCCAATAGAAAATAAAGAATAATAGAAGAAACTTTTAGTTGAAGAGAATAAAAAATTTATTGTCACAATGATATCTGCGGAAAAAGAAACTATAAAGAAATGGAAATTTTACACTAACCCGTGTAGAAATTTTGTCTCGGTCCCGACTAGGGCCTGACAAGAATTCCCTATCTAGAGAATTCACGCTTTTCCAACCAGGGCTCCATGAGGTCCCCACGAGGCCCCGGTAGGGTGCACCGTCACCGGTCTAGACTAGTTCTAGATAGGGAAATTTCTTCACGGGAATCGATGTCTGATTGGTGAACTTGGCATAAAGTTATGTATTTCTTTTTTTAAAATAATATTGATGCCACATACTAGTTTAAATATTGCAAGCTTTATTTTTACTATTATAAAAAAAACTATTAATTAATTTTATCCAATTTGAAATTCGACTTAAAAAGATTAAATGTTTAAAAATAAATAAAGAATTAAATAATACCCGTGCTAATATTTATAAACCAACTCCGAAAACTTGCATTTTATTTAATTTTTTATATTTTTTTAATTGTTAAATATTCTTAAACAATTCAACATTTCAACCATCCCAATTGTTGATAAGTCGTTGAATTCCACTGTAAAATTAGGAAAGGATCAAACTAAGAAACCACATTGCCGAATGAAAAAATGCCAAATTTATTTTCTATCAACATAGAGAAAAATTTAAATCAGTATTTGATTGCAAAAATATCCAACTTTTGAAACAAAGGGTCCCATTTTTTCAAAAGCAATATGGGCAAATCCAAAAAACTTTTGATTTTCAAGAATTTTTTTTTTTTTTAAATTCGCAGGCACATTGATGACACTTTGTATATGTGCTCAAGTATGTCTTAGCACTATTAATTTGTATCCGTAATTCATTTTTATCTCACGCCGTCAATGTTTAACTCAATAATGTTAATAAATTACACAAACCTGAAAAATTTGACTTTTTTTCAGTTTGAATATCGGAGTGGTTTCCAATGTATTTTTCTTCTCCAAACACGATTGTGGGTTTATAGTCGTCGACTTGCATTTGTTTTATAAGCTGGGTATTTCATTTTAAGTGAAACGTTTTTAGAATTTTCATAGAAACGGGGTTTAAAACATAAATTTTGGAATAAAGAATAAAGAATTTTTTATTTTTATTAATATTGTTGATAAAAATTAATAAATGTATAAAAAGGATCTTCGGGGTTAGTCGGCTCGGTTCTTCCGGAATTACCTGGCGTACTTAAACTAACAGATATCTACAAGATTAATAAATCTAACACAGTAAATTTAGTGTTTTTGTAATAAATAATTCAATTACTATTCATATTTGTTATTAAATATTAGTTAATTAAAAATTATAGTCAACTAAAATTAATAATTATTGCATTAATAATTTTTTAAATGCAAATTTAAATTTATATTTAAAAAATTATTAATTATTATTAATATAGTCACATTTAATGTTTGTTCTTGCATTTCTTTCTTTAATGCTTACCAAAAAGTAAAATGTTTATTTTATGTAATTTAATGTTTTTAAAGTTTGAAATCCGCTGTTATTCAAACAAAAAATGTTAAATAATAATTTTTTTTAATTGAAATACCAAAAATATTCATCGAATTACATTTATCAACATTTTTATGTTATTTATTAACAAGAATGATTCTTCAAAACAAAAAATAATTTTTAGAACTTTAAAATTTTACGTCTCTTAATATTTAAAGTTTATATGATTATATGATTGTTTACTTGATTGTTGTATAAGATAACTTTCTCTTTTTAATTAAATATGTTTCATTTTAAATGCTTTTATTATAAAATTTCTCTATAAGACATATTATATAATATTATAATATAACATATTGTTTAAACTATACTCTATTAAAAAACCTTACGTAGGATCTGATGTTGGATCTTAGGTAAGATCTTAAGTAAGATCTTAGGTAAGTTCTTATGTGATTTCTTATGTAAGAAATGACGTAAGATCTTACGTGTGCATTTGGCAAAAGACCTTACCCAAGTTCTTATGTAATTTCTTAGGTAAGTTCTTATGTAAGTTCATAGGTTCGGCAAAAAATAAAAAAATTTAATTTTCATATTTTTAATTTTAAAAAACTGTATATTCAAAAAATAAATTAAAGTTAAAAATCTAAATTCATTAAATTTAATTAATTAAAGTTAATTAAAATTAAATTTAAAATTAGAAGATAGAAAAATCTTTTTTTAAATTTAATTTTTAGACATTTTTCAAAATGTCTGAAAAAAAATATTTAAAAAAATTATTAATCATAAGGTCATTCATAACCATTCATAATAGTTTGACGCACTTTTATTTTTTGTTAGAGGAAAGACATCTTGTGTCTTATCCTTTTGAAATGCTTATTTCTTGATCCATATATAATACCTGAGAGTTCGGTCTCATTTGTGAGGCAGAATGATGGCAGCCCTCTGGCGGCGAATCGAAGAAACAATGTCGCGGGATTACTCAGTTTCAAACCGTTTCACCTGTAAAGTGTATAAGTCACGATAGTTTGTTTACATTGTGCAATGCTTCAAGTAAAAGGTTAAAAATTGGTTAAATTAAAATTTTTTAAATAAAGTGTGACGCATTAATAATTATAAGATGTGAGGAGGACGAGAAATTAGTGAATATGTACGTGACAGTTATAATATTGGTAAGTTTTTATAAGATAATTGTCTTTAAACATTTTAATAAAAGTAGGGTTATTGTTCTGAAATGTATTATATTCCATTTAAATAATAGTACTAATTTCTTCAAATTACATATTGTTTATAATTAATTATTAATTTATTAATATAATTTCGAAATATCTATTTTAATATTAATTTAACTAGTTTTCTCAAAGTAAAACTAAAATTTATAACAAGCTTTTTTATTAAATAACAGTTTTGAATATAAATGTTTAAATATATGTGTTTAAATATTTTGTTATAAAATTTTTATTAATATAATTAAATAAAGAATTAAATGATATATTTTTAAAAATGTTTTGTACAATTCAAATGTTTCTTTATTTAAACTATATAATTTTAAAATAAAATTCATAAAATATCATCACCATTACTTTAACCATTAGGCTAAATTTAAATTTAAATATAAAATAATAAAATAAATATACTTAAATATAAAATAAAATATTTAGTGAATTTAATACTATCTTTATTAAATTTTAATTTTTAAATTTAATCAAATCTATCATTATAAAACATAATGTACTTAATAGTTCTTCAATTTATTTTTAAATTATAAATGATCTTATTGTTTATTACAATAAATAACATTATAAAATAACATAATAAATATGATTGCTATTTACCCTACCCTAATATATAACAAATAAATATAAATAATTGATAAATAAAAGGATTTTATTGTTTTTTAATTAATAATAGTATTTTTATTTAACAGTTACAAATATTCAGGTTTTTACATTAAGCTTTATAATACTATAAATTACAAATTGCATTTAACTTAATACTAAACAAGTCAACTGTACATAGTTGAATAATCTACAACTAGTTTTAATTTAACTATAAACTAAACAGTGTTTTATAAAACTATTTTATCACATTATTAGCGTTCCTAAAAATTTTATTGATTAATCCATTAATGCTAAAATATATTAAAATTGGAAAAAATTTTAATAAATAATAATTCTTATTTTTTCCAGAAATATTGGAATACAAAAAATTTCTATTCTAAAGAAATTCCTCAACAGATGCTGTAGACTTATCAATATTTTGAAAATATAGCTCCAAATCATGTTGATATTATCTTCGGATTCCTATGTACACCTTCGTCTATGTTAAAAGTTATAATACTTTGAAGTAATGTTTGAAAAATAAAAAACATATTTTTAAAAAGGAAAAAATGAGCATTAAACATTAATGTACATAATAATAATAATAACAATAATATAAGGCAACTAATATTTTTTGATTTTTTTGCAGGGAATCAACAACCAAAAAATATCCAAAGATGTTCGAATAACCAGCAGCCTTGATTTACAATTGATCCGTTATCAAGAGGCGACACCACCAGAGCAGCAAATCCAATACGAAAAAAAATCCATGGTTTCTAAAATAACAATTTAGTTCGTGAAGATACCACACTAAAAGAAAAATGTGATTGAGTCTTCTAAATTGTAAACTTACACCTTCAAACAGGTATTTTCGGTAATTTCAAAACACTTAACAATTATTCTCTGACCACTTAGACACAAATTGAAATTTTACTTTTAAAAACAACAAATTAATCACTTTTGTCTCTTTAAAACCATAATATTTAATCTTCTAACACAGATATAAATGCCTTATTTTTCTCTAAGTGAAACTCTTCAATATTCCTTTGAAAAGTTATACTGGACAGTAATTAATATTAAAAACACATGCTTCAATTTAATACATTATCATACTTTTTATGTAAAAATTTATTAACAATATTTCAATTTTTAGAATTATTCTTCCCGGTAAAATTTCTCACATACAATACATCTCACCCGCTTCTGAGAAAAATTTTATTTAGAAACCCAATTTGCAAAATTATGCTGCCCAGTAATTAACTTTTTTCGTAATTAAAAACAACAAATTATTATTAACTTTTACTTCTTTAAAAAAAAAATTTTTAAATTTCTAACAGAAATAAGTTTCGTATTCTTCTCTAAGTAAAATTATTCAGAATTCCAATTTTGAAAAATTATACTGGACAGTAATTTATTTATTTATTTTAAACATAACTTTATTAATCATCTCTGGATATTAAAAACTCATTTTTTAATTTAATACATTACCAAATTTTCTTAATCTTTTCGACAGTAAAAGTTTTTGAAAAATTCCAAATTACAAAATTTTTTCATTTTAAAAAATTACTTATTAATCATTTTTGTCTCTTAGAAATACATAACTCATATTTTTACATAATACAATTAAGAAGAAAGATATCTCACATCCCAATTTGAAAAATATAACTGCACAGAAATTAATTCTTCCTTTCTTCAAAAATTCCCGCATGGATCGTAATAATATTCATATTGTTTTTCTATATTGTATATCTACATTCTTCTTTATTGAAACTCTTCAATATTTCAATTTTGAAATATATTTCTCGTCAGTTACTATAATTACTATAATTATATTATATAATTATAATAATATAATATAATAATATATAATTAATTTTTTTAAATCTTATTTGAATTTCTTGAATAAAATCTACCTTATGACCCTATTCTAAGTAAAATTTAATTTGCAAAATTATAATCCCCAGTAATACATTTTTTTCGTCTTTGAAAACAACTCATTAATCATTTTGTTTTTGAAAAAACCTATTTTAGCGTCGAACATACGAAGAAGTTTCTGATTATTTTCTGAATAAGAATTTATTCAAAATTTTAATTTTACAAAATTATCCTGGACAGTAATGAATTTTTTTTATTTTAAAAATAACTTATTTAATCATTGTGGATATTAAAAACACTTGCTTCAATATAATACATTCCCACAATTTTTATCTTTCTGACGGTGGTAATTTTTTAAAAATTCCAATTTTCAAAATTATTTGTCCCGGTATCTAATTTTTGTCGTTTTCAAAAATTCCTAATTAATAAGTTGTTTAAATAGAAACTAATTTCTTATTCTTTTCTGAATAAAAAATATCTCATAATCCAACTTGCAAAATATATCTAGAGAGTAATGAACTTTTTTCGTTTGAATAAAAACGTAAATAATTATTTTTGCGTCTTTACAACAATTTTACACTCACAAAAAAGTTTTAAATTCTAGCATTAGAAAAACTTTATTTAATATTCGAATCAAAAGAATTAAGCTGGCTCATAGTTAATTTTTTAGATTTTCATAACATCTCATTAGTTATGTAAATTGTAAATTTAAATATATTTTTACTTAGGGAAGAATTACAAACTTGTTTGAAGAAGGGTAGGATTAAAAACTTGTTTGTAAGAAGAAATTGAATAACTTGTTTTTAAGTTGCGAAAAAAATTATTTATATATTTTTAAAAACGAAAAAAGTTAACTACGGTCCAGTTAAACTTTGTAAATTGAAATGTGAGATAAATTTTTATTCAGAGAAGAAAAAGAAATTGATTTGTATGTATGAAATTAAATTATGTTTTTTTAAAAGCCAAAAGTGATTAATTTTTAATGTTAAAAGCGACAAATATTAGATACCTGGCTAAATAAATTTGTAAATTGAAATTTTTAAAAAATTTACACTGACGGAAAAATGATGAAAATGTGAGAATACATTAAACTGATACGTGTGCTTTTCATATCCAAAAATAATTAATTTAGAATTTTCTTAAATAGAAAGAATTAATTACTGTCAAGTATAATTTTGTAAATTGGAATTTTAAATAAATTCTTACTAAGAGACGAATAAGTAACTAGTTTGTATGTGAGAAATTTAATTATATGTTTCTAAGAAACAAAAAATATTAATTAGGTATTTTTAAAATCAGCAAAAATAAAATACATGAAAAAATAATTTTGTAAATTTGGAATTTTTAAAAATTTGCACTATCGGAAAAATAAAAAAAATTGCACCAAATTTGTTCGCTGTGGTATCAAATATATTAACTGTTTCAACAAATTTGCACAGCAAACATTAATTTACTGTTACAATATGAATATTATTACGATCCATGCGGGAATTTTCGAAGAAAGGAAGAATTAATTTCTGTGCAGTTATATTTTTCAAATTGGGATGTGAGATATCTTTCTTCTTAATTGTATTATGTAAAAATATGAGTTATGTATTTATAAGAGACAAAAATGATTAATTAGTAATTTTTTAAAATGAAAAAATTTTGTAATTTGGAATTTTTCAAAAACTTTTACTGTCGAAAAGATTAAGAAAATTTGGTAATGTATTAATTAAAAATTGAGTTTTTAATATCCAGAGATGATTAATAAAGTTATGTTTAAAATAAATACATAAATTACTGTCCAGTATAATTTTTCAAAATTTGAATTCTGAATAATTTTACTTAGAGAAGAATACGAAACTTATTTCTGTGTTAGAAATTTAAAATTTTTTTTTTTAAAGAAGTAAAAGTCAATAATAATTTGTTGTTTTCAATTACGAAAAAAGTTAATTACTGGGCAGCATAATTTTGCAAATTGAAATATTGTTAATAAATTTTTACATAAAAAGTATGATAATGTATTAAATTGAAGCATGTGTTTTTAATATTAATTACTGTCCAGTATAACTTTTCAAAGGAATATTGAAGAGTTTCACTTAGAGAAAAATAAGGCATTTATTTCTGTGTTAGAAGATTAAATATTATGGTTTTAAAGAGACAAAAGTGATTAATTTGTTGTTTTTAAAAGTAAAATTTCAATTTGTGTCTAAGTGGTCAGAGAATAATTGTTAAGTGTTTTGAAATTACCGAAAATACCTGTTTGAAGGTGTAAGTTTACAATTTAGAAGACTCAATCACATTTTTCTTTTAGTGTGGTATCTTCACGAACTAAATTGTTATTTTGGAAACCATGGATTTTTTTTCGTATTGGAATTGCTGCTCTGGTGGTGTCACCTCTTGATAACGGATCAATTGTAAATCAAGGCTGCTGGTTATTCGAAAATCTTTGGATATTTTTTGGTTGTTGATTCCTTGCAAAAAAATCAAAAAATATTAGTTGCCTTATATTATTGTTATTATTATTATTATTATTTACAATAATCTTTAATGCTCTTTTTTTCCTTTTTAAAAATATGTTTTTTATTTTTCAAATATTACTTCAAAGTATTATAACTTTTAACACAGACGAAGGTGTACATAGGAATCCGAAGGTAATATCAACATGATTTGGAGCTATATTTTCAAAATATTGATGAGTCTACAGCATCTGTTGAGGAATTTCTTTAGAATAGAAATTTTTTGTATTCCAATATTTCTGGAAAAAATAAGAATTATTATTTATTAAAATTTTTTCCAATTTCAATATATTTTAGCATTAATGGATTAAACAATAAAATTTTTAGGAACGCCAATAATGTGATAAAATAGTTTTATAAAACACTGTTTAGTTTATAGTTAAATTAAAACTAGTTGTAGATTATTCAACTATGTACAGTTGACTTGTTTAGTATTAAGTTAAATACAATTTGTAATTTATAGTATTATAAAGCTTAATGTAAAAACCTGAATATTTGTAACTGTTAAATAAAAATACTATTATTAATTAAAAAACAATAAAATCCTTTTATTTATCAATTATTTATATTTATTTGTTATATATTAGGGTAGGGTAAATAGCAATCATATTTATTATGTTATTTCATAATGTTTTTTATTGTAATAAACAATAAGATCATTTATAATTTAAAAATAAATTGAAGAACTATTAAGTACATTATGTTTTATAATGATAGATTTGATTAAATTTAAAAATTAAAATTTAATAAAGATAGTATTAAATTCACTAAATATTTTATTTTATATTTAAGTATATTTATTTTATTATTTTATATTTAAATTTAAATTTAGCCTAATGGTTAAAGTAATGGTGATGATATTTTATGAATTTTATTTTAAAATTATATAGTTTAAATAAAGAAACATTTGAATTGTACAAAACATTTTTAAAAATATATCATTTAATTCTTTATCTAATTATATTAATAAAAATTTTATAACAAAATATTTAAACACATATATTTAAACATTTATATTCAAAACTGTTATTTAATAAAAAAGCTTGTTATAAATTTTAGTTTTACTTTGAGAAAACTAGTTAAATTAATATTAAAATAGATATTTCGAAATTATATTAATAAATTAATAATTAATTATAAACAATATGTAATTTGAAGAAATTAGTACTATTATTCAAATGGAATATAATACATTTTAGAACAATAACCCTACTTTTATTAAAATGTTTAAAGAGAATTATCTTATAAAAACTTACCAATATTATAACTGTCACGTACATATTCACTAATTTCTTGTCCTCCTCACATCTTATAATTATTAATGCGTCACACTTTATTTAAAAAATTTTAATTTAACCAATTTTTAACCTTTTACTTGAAGCATTGCACAATGTAAACAAACTATCGTGACTTATACACTTTACAGGTGAAACGGTTTGAAACTGAGTAATCCCGCGACATTGTTTCTTCGATTCGCCTCCAGAGGGCTGCCATCATTCTGCCTCACAAATGAGACCGGACTCTTAGGTATTATATATGGATCAAGAAATAAGCATTTTAAAAGGATAAGACACAAGATGTCTTTCCTCTAACAAAAAATAAAAGTGCGTCAAACTATTATGAATGGTTATGAATGACCTTATGATTAAATATTTTTTTTCAGACATTTTGAAAAATGTCTAAAAATTAAATTTAAAAAAAGATTTTTCTATCTTCTAATTTTGAATTTAATTTTAATTAACTTTAATTAATTAAATTTAATGAATTTAGATTTTTAACTTTAATTTATTTTTTGAATACACAGTTTTTTAAAATTAAAAATATGAAAATTAAATTTTTTTATTTTTGGCCGAACCTATGAACTTACATAAGAACTTACCTAAGAAATTACATAAGAACTTGGGTAAGATCTTTTGCCAAATGCACACGTAAGATCTTACGTCATTTCTTACATAAGAAATCACATAAGAACTTACCTAAGATCTTACCTAAGATCTTACCTAAGATCCAACATCAGATCCTAAGTAAGGTTTTTAAATAGGGTAAATCATATCATTATACAGCCGCGCCAAGTCACCCCGGTCCGGAGTTGCTCGGCGTACTTTGCACAACTCCAAATAAACTATTCTAAAAAAAAGTGTACAAAATTTATCCCAAGTTATCTTGTTTTAAATTAAAGCTGAGATATTACAGCAAGTTTTCTGTGCAATTAGGTTTTCAGAAATGCAAAAATGACAAACTGATACAACACAATGAGTAAAAATCGCGCCCAGTAACCACGGTCTCTCTTAAATCACGATTTTTATGAGCTTTTTATGTTTTTTACCATAAGATTATACTAATCTTCCAAATTTTTGGAGGGTTTTCATAATCAATATATGAAATTACTGCAGTAACATTAGTAATAGGTTGTTCTTGTCGTTGCGGTAATGTAAAATTGGTTTTTTCTCGAGCTTTGCACTTTTTTGCGTTTTTCGCGAAAAATATTTACTTTTGGTTAAAACTGCATAAAACATAAAAAACGTATTTCATTGAGATCTACAAATTTTATCTAAATCATTTTTTAATATTTTTTATATCTACCGAGATAAATGCGAAAATCTACGATTTTTAGGGGTTTTTATGGTTTTTACCATGAAAATGAATACTTTGATAATTTTCATTGTTATTTTCGTAAGCAGCAGATAAAATTACATAAGTATACCAAGTTTCGAAAATATTGAACCTTTGATTGCTGATTTAGGCTTTTAAGAATTTATCTTTTGAAATTTTGAGCACATTCTTAACTTAATAAAATTGATTATATTCAAAATCCTTAAGCGGCATACTTGGTTTTTTAATATCTGTAAGAAAATGTTTCGATTACACCATATTTTGACCTATTTGAAGTAAAATTGCAGTTGTGCCCTTGAAAAACGTATAAATTTAAATGAAATTACGATTTTTATTAACATCTTCAAATTGTTCCTACAGAAATACAGTTAATGGCACATTAACGAAAAAGGTCTTAAAAGTTTTGTTTTTTTTATTATCTATGTAGAAATTCATTGAACTTTTATTTTCATTCTACGCCGCACTAGAAATTTTCATAAGAAGATGCTCAATCATTCTTTCTTAAAAAATGGTATCACTCAATCAAACCTTCATATCTTTAGTTATATTAATGGCACACTAATGGGATAGTGAATTTTTTTTCAAAAAACATGTCTATTAGTTATTTTTCTTGTAGCTAAAGTGATGTTTTATACGCCGCAAAAATAAAGTCGTTAAGAACATAAACTTTTGTAAGAGTTTCAAATGAAATTTAAGCGTTTTTTCACTTTTAAACTCGTAAAACTCATTGGCAAATTAATATTTTGTTCTAATAATGTACATAAATGTTACTTTGTACATAATTCATCGAAATATAATGATACATTAAGTTTTAATTCAAAATAATACACACTTTTAGGTGTTGGATTTGAGTATCACAAAAGTTAAAAGTTTCGTGGATTTGCCCATATATCTGAGATGATACATATTAAATCAAATAAATTTAATTTAAATAAAAAAAGAAGACATCTTGTTTTGAAATAAAAATTTTGCCTCTTTAATGAACAGAATAAAGTCATGCGTTGGTTGTTTTTCATTATACAATTTTTCTAAAGCAATTATTAATTTCTGTTTATTTTTTTATAATAAAACGGCCTGATAAGGGTCAACGAATCATTGTTGTCTAATCGTTAAAAAAATTGATTTTAAGGCAAAACGAAAACAAACTTGGGCCAGAAAAATCTTTCTAATGATATTTTAAATAATTATACAAAGTTTTGTATTGAACTAATTACTCTTTTAAGATAAATTTTACGGACAAATTTAACAATTTATATATGTATATTATATATGTACATTATTCATTAAGGACAATTTTTTTTAGAAAATTTTAAATACAAAGATATGACGTAGTTTAAATGTGTAATCAAAGTACATGTCTCGCTAACCAATAGAAATACTTTTCGTGGCTGTTTGTTTTTTTCCTTAGTAATGAAAATGATTTTTCAATAAAAAGGGGAGTTACGAAGTATTATTCGAAAAAAAGCACTTAAGTTTATGACAAATTCACCAACCAAATACTGCAAAGTGTAACATTTTTAATTTCGAGTACATTTATCCATACTTATTTCTACAGAAAAAATATTTAAATTTGATGGTGCATCAGCCAACTGCAAGCTTCTTCGTGTACATTTTCTCAATTTGTTTGAAGTATATAAAGCCAAATAAAAAAATCAACGGATTCTAAAAAGTTTTAGATGCGTGTGTAATAGCGACAGTTGAAGTACTAAAAAACTAAAAGTAAGTTTCATTGTTTTAAATTTTATTTTATACAAGGGGCATTCTTTCTCAAAGTCGCCACCACCTGCGCATTTTAATTTACAAGATAAAAGACTTTATAATAGCTTAAAATTTTCGTCAAAAACTTAGTTTTTTAATACCGTATATCACTTTTCATTTTATTTTGAGAGTGTCAAAATGCGATCGAAATACTGCTTAACCCCTCCCCAAACATGATACTTGAAAAAACTTTTATTATTATAAAACTTTAATTATTACTCAACATTTGTCTACAATCATTTCGGATTTTAGTAAAGTTTTGATTAGATAAAAATATAATTGATAAAAAAGTACAAATTATTACCATTACCCCAGTTACCGGGGCAAAAGTAAGAAGGCTATTTTTTCTGAAAGTGCAAATATTTTGTAGATTTTTTTTTATATTATAATTCCTTGTTATCTAAAGCAATAAAAAAAGTATATAAAACATAATTTGTGGTATATTAACTGTAAATTTCATTAAAAATAGTGAAATGTGTAATTTAGTATTACATTTAAAAAAAACATCTGAAGTCTGCTCGAAGTATAAATGTTTACATAACCATATGAATCGTAGAATTTTTAACTATTCATTAATTTCGCCAAAAACATCAAATTTTCCATCAAAACAAGTGTCTTTAGAATTTTAAGAATATTCAATTTTAATTGGTTTACTTACTTTAACGGAATTAATAATTTAAACTCTTTAAAACCATTCCAAAATAACGTTGACATACGTTGAATGTAAACCTATAATAGATAGGTAGGATTTCAAAATATACCAACAAACTATTATTTTTAGTTATTACTATTAGCTGATTACAAAGCTAAACTTAGTTTTTTAAAATTAAATATGAAGTACCCAAAATATATAAAATTTAATTTAATTTTTAATTTATTTATTTAATATTTAATTAATAAGCTTCTTTTATTTAAATTTAATCAAACTCGTCCTCCATGTCTGTTAATTCGTCGATTTGTCTTTTCTCTTATAAATCCGAGTATATATTTATCCTTATCTGTAACATAATAAAAAATTAATATAAATTTTCGTTTTTTAACATTCCAATATTAAGCAACTAACAGTCCCTAATTTTAAAAATCTTAAAGCTTTTCTTTTCACCTTAAGAGCGTGTGATGGAAGGGCTCTCTCTGACCAAAGTTTGTTTAAATTTTACATTAAAACTAATTGTTTTAATTTTCCGAAAAGCAGAAATTTTTTTTAAAATTAACTTGAAGGCAAAAGTTAAACAAACTTGGGTCAGTGAGACCTTCCTAATGATATTTTCAGTAATTCTAAAAGGTTTGGTGTCAAAATAGGGGAGAGTGGCCATCAATGTACCAGTTTTTTCAATGAACCATTTCAATTTTCTCAGAAACAATTAAATAAAAATTCTCCTAATTTTAAATATAAATGAAGTTTGCGTAAACACACTACGTCCATAAATTTGAGACGTGTGGATTTATTCTTTACACAGAAAACTGGAAAAAACTGTTTTTGATGTACTGAAGAAAAAATTTACCTAAAATACGAACACGTTTTTTAATTGAAATAAGGCCATTTAAAAATAAATGTACTTACGATTTATTTTGTTTTGGGCCTTAACTACAATATTCTAATGAGATAAAGATTTTGAAATATTGGATTAAATTATAAAAAACCATTTTTGTTGCAAATGTCATGTTGATTCAATGTACCGGGGAACAATGAACCACCTGGAATTTCAGTGTATTTTCGATTTCCAGAGTGGTATGCTTGATTATAAAACTAGGCATGCATACAGCATGTTACAGCGATTGTTATCAGTACTTTTCTCAACATAGCAAAACTAAAATGCCATTTTAGCTAGTTAACTTAAATTTGAGGTATATTTATGTTATACATTATCAATTAAAAAGTGTTAAGTAACAATTTTTTATAGTATTTGATAGAAAACAAGTTTTTTTACAAAGTGAAAATTGCAATATTATTATTGTTGAACAGTTTTAGTATTTTTATAGAGGTGGTTCATTGTGTACCCAGTTTGTTGAAAATGAAAATAGCTTGTTACTTTAGAAAAATCCTAAATTTTATTATTTAATCAAAATAAATCGTGTAAAATATGTGTGCATTACCTAGATAAGTGTTGTAGTTTTATATTGATGCAAAGAAGTGCTTGAAATTAGTGAAATTCAATAAGTACTATGACCTTGAAAAAAACCCGGTACATTGATAGCCACTCTCCCCTATTTAGTTTTTTAAGATAAAAATTACGGACAAATTTTGTTTATACCAGTGACGTCATTCTCCATCTCACGCCCTTAACCTAACAATAGTATAATAATTACATGTAATTGTCTACATAATTTCTGAACACCCTGTATATATTTCTATATTAATAAACAAAAGAGAAAGTGGTAACAGGGTATATAAATGGTTTCTAAGCACCTGGGGTGCTCTTATATTGTATTGTATACGTCCCAATGGGAAACTAACGATAGGCGCATTAATGGACCAGTATTGGAAGCCTATGGTACCAATATTGGCGTAGTAATGGAAACCAATATTGGACCACAGTTTGTCAACCCTTGGGATGATAACGGGTTTGCCAGTCATTGGCAGCCATCATTGGTTCAATATTGGTTGCCAATGATAATGCCAATAAATAAAAAATTTTAAATTGACAATATTAAAATTTATATTTTTATAAAAAATAAAATTTATTTATTGTTTAAAAATTTATTTTTTTAACAATTATTTTAATTTATTTATTAATGCATGACAAGTATTGGTACAATAATTGGCTTTCAATATTGGTCCATTCTTGGGAGCCACTGAATAACCAACAACCTTATTTTACAACTCTAAATATATGGAAATAGAGTTGTTAATTTAATCTTCAGCCAATATTTGGCAATGAAGACTTGAGTGTTAGACACATTAGAAATGCATTTTCAGAGGTACGGGATCCAGAGATGCCAGAGACCGCCCGTATGCACATATGCGCATGCCCTCGACAACATTTTTGATTGGTGGAAGGTCTTTGGACAAGTAGTTTAAACAAATCCACCAATCAAAAATGTTGTTAGAGGCATGCGCAGTTGCGATTGCGGACAGTCTCTGGCATCTCTGAAGGGATCAGGCCTTATATAAAAGATCTGAAGAAACTTGATCGTGAGAGAGGCTGACCGATGCGCGCCCTATGCCAGTTTCCGAAACCACAAACGCGTGAGAATCCTCGGTGCGCAGACGCGGCATAGATGCGGCGGGAATCTTCCACTATTTGAATTTGAATTTTTGATGCATTTAATCAAAAACAAGAAAAGAAATATAATAATACAAAAATTATACAAATTCCTAAATTTGTATAGTTTTCTGATTGTTATTAAAAAGTAATATGCTTAATTATGAAGAAATACTTATAATAAATATCCTCCATAAATAAGTGTTCAATTCTTGAAGATTTGAAAAACTCTTAAAGGTGTGTCCTAAGGTTAAAAATTATTGTTCTAAATCTACTTTAATCGATGTTCACGTTATAGAAATTATAAATAAATTAATTAGTTTTAAATAAATTAGAAAGAAATTAAATTGATAAAAAATAAACATTTCATATTAAAAATAATATTAATAAAAATAATCACATTAAAACTTTGCTTGTAAAATAAATTGAACGAAAAATTTTAAATTAAAAAATAAATGAACAATTACAAAATATTAAAGAAGACTTTAATTTTATTAAAATGTAAACTTAAGTCACATAAATACAAATATTCATATAAGTATTTAAATTTGAAACTCACAATTTTTTCTGTTTAAATTCAAAGTAAAATTTAACAAATTGTAAAGAATGATAGTTAATAAAGATTTAACTTTATTTGTTAGTCTTTCCGTTTTTCACATGCAAAAAATAATAATTTTTTTGGATAAAACTGAGACACGAATTCTCTAAATTTGAATACATTATTAAAACTGAAAAAAATTTAATATGTGTAAAAAAATTTTAAATTTGAATCATTTAATTAAATTATTTATTTATTTATTTTAATTAAGCTATTACAAAACGGCATTGAGTTTTAAAACTAAAATTTTTAAATTTGTGTAGAAAGCTTTAAATTAGTTCACATCTTATTTTCAGTTTAACTTAAAAGTTTAAAAAAATTTAAACAAAGCTTTTACTTTCTGAGCACATTTTTAATAATATTTAAAATGTTTACTTTTAAATTTTTGATATCATTAATTTTTTTAAACTTATATTTTTATTAATTGTATTCCAAAATTTTAATTAACAATTTTTAATGCTCTATTATTTCTTAAATTTGAAAGAAACCTTTAATACTTTCTGTTCAAGTTTTAGTATTTGTAAAGATTCGTTTTAAAATTAGTTTTTGGAAACTAACTTCAAGTAATTATATTTGAAATTATTATTTAAGATTAATATTAATTTTAATATAACGAATTTTAAAAAAATTTCAGTTTATCTTTAAACTTTAAAAAGTTTATATTTTATTTTTAAAAACAAATTTTAATTTAATTTTAATAAAAGATATGGACATGAAGAAAAATAAGATGTAAACTAATTTAAAGCATAATACATAGGCACATATTTTTAAATTTTAAATTTAAAAATCAACACCGTTTTTTTTTTTTAAATTAAGATCGAAAAATAATAATTTTGATGTCATTAATTTTATTAAACTTAAATTTTTTTTAATAGTATTCAAAATATTAAATTAACCATGTTTAATGCTCTATTATTTCTCTAATTTAGGAAAAAGCTTTAATTCTTTTCTGTTTAAGTTTTATTATTTGGAAAGATTCATTTTAATGATAATTGAATTTTTTGAAAACTAACTTTAAGTAATTGTATTGGAAATTATTATTCTGGTTTAATATTAATTTTAGTATAACAAAATTTAAAAAAATTTTAATTTATTTTAAACTTTAAAAAGTTTAATTTTTATTTTTAAAAACAAATTTTGATTTTTGTTCTCATATTTTTTATATATTTGGGATAGTTATATTTAGAAAGTCATTTTGTTAAAATAAACAATTTAATTAAATGATTCAAATTTAAAATTTTTTTACATATATTAAACTTTTTTCAGTTTTAATTTGTATTCAAATTTAGAGAAATTGTGTCTTAGTTTTATCCAAAAAAATTATTATTTTTTGCATGTGAAAAACGGAAAGAATAACAAATAAAGTTAAATCTTTATTAAATATCATTCTTTACAATTTGTTAAATTTTACTTTAAATTTAAACAGAAAAAATTGTTAGTTTCAAATTTAAATACTTACATGAATATTTGTATTTATGTGACTTAAGTTTACATTTTAATAAAATTAAAGTCTTCTTTAATATTTTGTAATTGTTCATTTATTTTTTAATTTTAAATTTTTCGTTCTGTTTATTTTACAAGCAAAGTTTTAATGTGATTATTTTTATATATATTATTTTTAATATAAAATGTTTTTTTTTATCAATTTAATTTCTTTCTAATTTATTTAAAACTAATTAATTTATTTATATTTTCTACAACATGAACATCGATTAAAGTAGATTTAGAACAATAATTTTTAACCTTAGGACACACCTTTAAGAATTTTTCAAATCTTCAAGAATTGAATACTTATTTATGGAGGATATTTATTATAAGTATTTCTTCATAATTAAGCATATTACTTTTTAATAACAATCAGAAAACTATACAAATTTAGGAATTTGTATAATTTTTGTATTATTATATTTCTTTTCTTGTTTTTGATTAAATGCATCAAAAATTCAAATTCAAATAGTGGAAGATTCCCGCCGCATCTATGCCGCGTCTGCGCGCCGAGGATTCTCACGCGTTTGTGGTTTACTGGCATAGGGCGCGCATCGGTCAGCCTCTCTCACGATCGAGTCTCTTCAGAACTTTTATATAAGGCCTGATCCCGTACCTCTGAAAATGCATTTCTAATGTGTCTAACACTCAAGTCTTCATTGCCAAATATTGGCTGAAGATTAAATTAACAACTCTATTTTCATATAGAGTTGTAAAATAAGGTTGTTGGTTATTCAGTGGCTTCCAAGGATGGACCAATATTGAAAGCCAATTATTGTATCAATACTTGTCATGCATTAATAAATAAATTAAAATATTTGTTAAAAAAATAAATTTTTAAACAATAAATAAATTTTATTTTTTATAAACATATAAATTTTAATATTGTTAATTTAAAAATTTTTATTTATTGGCATTATCATTGGCAACCAATATTGAACCAATGATGGCTGCCAATGACTGGCAAACCCGTTATCATCCCAAGGGTTGACCAACTGTGGTCCAATATTGGTTGCCAATAGTTTGCCAAGAAAAAACTGTTGGCCGCCAATCATGGGACCATTATTTAGCCAATGGTGAACATTGTCAATTTCCTATTGGGGTAGAGCCATTTTCGTGTTACATGACATTTTGCACTTTTTTTAGGTTATATCTCCTACATCTGGAAAGAGTTGGTTAATTTTTTAGTGTATTTCTTTTTCTAGTATATTAATCTCAATTTTTCAATTAACAGTTCCATGGGATCTTCTGGTTTGTCTACTTTTTTAATACTTTTTTCTAATTTCCAAGAAAAGTAATTTAAGGAAAGATAACCTTAAAATATGTAAAATTTCCGAAATACAATAGTAATTATATTTAATAGGATTACAGGATACTAAAATACATACCTTTGGAAATATTCTCCATTTTGTCCCATGAAGATTGACGCACACAATTAAAATATATTCCTTAGGGTGGTCCATAAAGACAAAAGTCTGAAATGTTTTGCTGCTACCCCCCAAAAAGTTTCCAAATCGAAAAAAAAATTACCCCTATTTTTTATTTTGAAATCAGACAATATTTAGGGGTGGCGCAAACCCCTTGAAATTTCCCATTGATTTTACATGGGAAAAACGCACTTTTTGGTAAATCCGCTACCAAATCCTCAAAAATCACTCAAAATAGCAATACAGCGAATCACATCTTGAAAAGTCCTCAAACAACAAGATTCCATAATTTATTTAATAATTTATTAATATTAACTATTTTTTATAGGGTTATAAACAACCCCCATAAATGCAAAAAAATGACAATTTTTTTTTAAATTACAAATTAATAGTTTCTTAAGGACTTTTCAACAAAATTGTTATATATTGTCAATTTACGAATGTTTATAAATATTTTTATGTATTTTTCATTTGTTTAAACAATTTATTATTGTTAATTTACAGTTTTTATTCAAATAAACTTAGCGAGTTTTATTGTTTTTTTACTTTAGTATTTTTTACATTTACAATTAAAAAAAGTATTTAGTAAAGTTAACCACAACAACAATTTGCAATTGTTTAAACAAATTATTGTTAATAATAATTAACTTTTGACAAATGCAGCTAGAAAGACGCAACTTTTTCCTAATTTTACAAATTAATGGGCTTTGGTTAGAATAAGAAAAATTATTGACTCTAAATTATTATTTTTAATTTGTTTAAACAATTTACTATTGTTAATTTACAGCTAATATTCAAATAAACCTGGCAAGATGTTGGTTTTTTGGACTTAAATATTTTTTATATTTAAAATTAAAAAAATTATTCAGCAAAATTAACGACAACAACAATTTGCAATTGTTTAAACAAAATATTGTTAATAATAATTAATTCTTTACATTAAACATTGCAAATTTTGGTGTTATTTTTTAGGTCATGTCAAAAGTATAATGTGATGGGATTAAATAGACTTCTGATTTGGTGTTAGCGATCTCAAAAACATAAAGTAGTCATAGTCAGACTTATAAATATAATTTTTTCTGGTTTTCAAAATTTTTGAGTCAAATTTTGACGTTTTTTGTGTTTATGTTAAAATCTTGACGTGATAGGGTTAAATAGACTGCAGATTCGGTTTCAGCGATCTCAAAATCATAAAGTAGTCATAGTCAGCCTTATAAATATAATTTTTTCTGGTTTTCAAAATTTTGAAGTCAAATTTTGAGGATTTTTGAGGTTATGTTAAAATCCTGACGTGATAGGGTTAAATAGATATCAGATTCGGTTTCAGCGACCCCAAAAATATAAAGTAGACATGGTCTGATCTCGATCTCAGAGCATCAATTTTTTTTGTGTGCCGGTGTTATTTTTCGTGAAATCAACAAAAAACATTCCAGTCACCTTTACAGGCTCTAGAATTCTTTCTGAAAGTCAACTGTTCAAAGTAAAATCAGAGGCATTACATTTCCTGACTTGCTTTGATCAAATGATATCAGTATAAAATTCTATAGTCTGAAAAAGTTCCAGATATTTTTGAAATGTGGAAATAATTTTTAAGGGATGATTTTTAAAGGATGTTGCATGATTATAGTGGTTTTTAATTTGATTGATAGACGTGATTAAAGAATGTTACAGATTGTATAGGTGACTGAACATTTATAAATTGATTTTACAGTCTACAATTGCTAATTTGTGAATGTAATGCCTAGGGGGTGATTTTTAAGGGATGTTTTTGATTATCTTCGATTTTACTTTAAACAGTTGACTTTCTAAAATAACTTTAGAACCTGTAAAGTTAACAAAAATGTTTTTTGTTGATTTCACAAAAAATCATTCCTAATTTGCAAAAATAATTCTTAAAGGATGATTTTTAAAGGATGTTTTTTGATTATCGTGGTTTTTAATTTGATTGATAAACATTATTAAAGAATTTTCCGAATTGTAGAGGTCACAGAAATTTTTTGAATTTATTTCACGGTTCACAATTGCTAATTTGTGAATGTAATGCTTAGGGGATGTTTCTTAAGGATATTTTTAATAATCTTTGACTTTGCCTAGATCGGTTGTCTTTCTGAAAATATTCTTAAGGCTGTAGAAATGACAGAAAATTTTTTATTTGATTTCACGAAAAATAATTCCTAACCTGCAAAAAGGGAATTTAGGAATGATTTTTAGGGGTTGTTTTTTATTAACTTTGATTTACTATGATCAAATGATATCTGTACACAATTCTATAGTCTGTAGAAGTTCCAGAAATTTTTACAATTTATTTTACAAAGAATATTACTTAACTTGTGAAAATAGTTCTTAAGGAATAATTTTCAAAGGATGTTTTTTGATTACCTTTTATTTTTCTTTGATCAAGTGATACCTTAATATATTTGTGCAGCCTGTAGTAGAGTCGTCAAAATTTTTTCGAGTTGATCTCACAAAGAATAATTCTTAACTTGGGAAAATATTGATTAAGGGATGATTTTTAAGAATTGATTTTTATTATAAAAGGTGTGAAGTGTGAGGATTATTTATTTAGAATGTCAAAATTATTTTTCTAAGAAAATGGCAGCTAATTTGATTTTTCTTTTTGTTTCCTCACCTTTATTGGCACCTTTATTTCGATACCATTTTGACTCTTTTAAAATAAAATGTAAAGTGACATACGGTATTAAAAAACTGAGTTTTTGACGAAAATTTGAAGCCATTATAAAGCCTTTTATCTTGAAAATTAAAATGCGCAGGGGGTGGCGACTTTGAGAAAGAATGCCTCATATATAAAAAAAGTTATTGCGAAACATGTTTTGTAATAAATCTTTCGATAAACGACATCCAGCACCCATTTATTTCTATTTTTTTTTTATAAAAGATAGGTTTTTCAGGAAGATAAATCATTTTTTAGGTTTTAATCATTATATACTGTAACGCTTTTCACTATTTTGTTTGATTGTATTAAATAGTTTATTTATGAAAGTGTCAAGTTATTTTTCTAACACATTACAAATGGGAATTTACTATAAACTACACACTATAATTGCATTTATTGTTTAATCTATTTGAGGCAATAAAAACAATTGGTTTTTTATGTCTAATTGTTGTTGGTTAAATAATAATTTACACTCAAACTGAGAAATGTTCCTTGATTTGATTGACTAACTTTTTAAAATTCATAAAACAATTCGTTAAAATATAATAAGTAAACGCCAAAAATGTTTATTGTAAAACTAGACATAAGTTAAATTAATGCTTCTTACAGGTACTCAAGTGTGGAATTTGAATATATAAAATACACGTACATACATTGCAAATACGATGGCAAATAGTCGATTTTTTTTTATCTGTCTTATGACTGCATTTGTTTTTACAATATGCGAAGTTACACAAGTCAATTCAATTCGGGACAAGGTAAGTTCTTAAATAAATTTCCAATGTTTATTTCTATACATAACTTTTATTATAGGTTGTAACCAATATTTTTCTAGTGACTTTCAAATTTATAAATACTTTTCAAATTAATGGAAATAGTAACCGAAAGTTTGTTTATGGAAAATTAAAAATATTAAATTATCGTTTACGTCAGTCGTCAAATTCTAAACACGACTTTTTCAACAAGAAAGTACAAATATAAGATTTCTATAAAAGAAATAATATATTCTGACAAATAAACGGTTATACAATATTCAAATACACCAGCATAATTATATTAACAAAAATAATCAGTCGTTCAAAATGATCGCGTTTTCAACCGGACTGCAGTCTACGCGACGAACAGAGCAATTCTCTCTCAACACTTAAGAATTCTTTTATATAATTCAGTCAGTTAACAATTAAAAATACAATAAACGGTTTACACAAAAAAATCAGTTTAAAACATAAATTGGCAAATTAAAATAAATAAATTGAATTGATCACCTAATCAATTATCACATCTGAACAATTGTACTTATCGTGCAGCTATTTGCGGAAATTGCCCCTCACTCTGTCCCTTTTTCTCGATCGAACGTCGTCTCTTCAGAAACTTCAATAAACTCCTTGCGTCTCGAAAGATTTAGTCAATCTACCTTGATGAGTTATCCTTCTTATAATTTTCATTTGGTTTTAAAGAGCACGGGTCGTCATGGGAAGCACAGTGGTCCGGAGTTTCCTTTATTTTAACCGCTTGAGTAACAAGTTTAAAATGAGCGTCATTCAATTGTACACTCAACTATTTCGCCACACTATAAAAAAAAGTCACAAAGACCGGAAATAAAACAACTATTTGATCAAACTTCAACTTCGTTAAATTAAATCTTAAAACAAAATAAAACTTTTACCCTTCAGCGTCCTCGGCCGGCGCTTGAGAGATATGGCGCGGAACCCTGCGTCCGATTCAGATTACGGTGATCAATTAATTAATCATTTCCCAAAATCCGTGAATCGAAGCCGGTCTCCCGCCAACTCTCCCCTCAATTTCCCCTCTCAAAGGGCTCATTGCCACGCTAAGAACGCTGATAGGGCGAATATCTTCTACGCAATCAATCACCATGACGACCAGCCCGAAATGATCATGACAAATCCCGCCAACGATCAAAGCGAACTCTATATTTCATCAAATTAATAAAATTATTTTTACTAGACAACCCGATATAAGCAGATGAACAGAGTGAAGAACATCGACCACTTCAAGGTACTTACTTAAGCTTTGATTTTACACATTATTACGACATACATATATATTGAAATAAACAGCATATAGATAAAAAAAAAAAAATTAAAATATTATATAATAAATTTTAGGATTAAATTTACCTATCAATGGTTTTTTGAATCTTAACTACAATTAACAAATTGACAGTAAAAATCCAGCTCATAGATCGTAATAATTATACTACGTTAAATTATTTTAATCATCTATGCATTACCATTTTCGAGAAATTTCGAAAAACTGCATATTTTTTAAAAATTAATTTTGAGCCAAAATTTAAACAAACTCGGGCCAGAGAGACCTTTCTAATGATATTTTAAGCAATTCTATCAAGTTTTGTAACAAAATATTCAGTATTTTAAGAAAAAAGTTACGGACAAAATTCGTCTATACAAGTGACGTCATAACCCATCACATGCCCTTAAACAAATATATATATATATATTCCGGATTATGAATAAATAACTTCTTTGTAGTTCTTTAATAAAAAGTGAAAAAAACACGTGATTCTAGCTCAATTTAATGAAAAATTAATTTAAAACAATTTAAATTATTTAAACAATTAATTGGATTAAATCAATTAAATTAAATTGTTTTCCCCTTCGCTATTTAAAAAGTTGTAAGCTTTTAAAGTATTTAATTAAAACATTAAATTTGGAATAAATTGATTTAAAAATGTAGCGATTCTTGTATTTTGTCGAGTAAAAAAATTTATAAAGAAGCAATGCAAATAAATAATATTATTATAAAGAATAATCACTGTTTCAACTTTCGTATTAAAGGCAAATAAGTATTACTAAGAAATTGTATATCTTCTTTTCTATTGATAGTAAAATCATTGCATTTTATATAGATCATTTCCGAAATACGTCTTTTTTTGTAATTAGTCTCAAAATCTACTACTATTGCATTTTTAAAGTCGAAAGAATGATTATTTTCAAATCGATGTTCGTAAACAACAGTTTTTATCTATTTCCTTTTTTCGTGTTCACCAACTCTTTGTCTTTAAAGAACGTTTGGTTTCTCCAATATAAGTAGCAGGACAATCGTTGCAGTTAAATTTGTAAACAATACCTTTAATATCGCATTTTTCAGTAGAATCTTTTCCAAGTTTTATAATCGAGTTAAGACTTTTTTTAACTAAAGGAATAGAAATTAAATTATAGTCCTTCAAAATGGTAAATAATTGAAAATAAGTATTATTGAAAGGAATGCAAACTTTTTGTCGACGTCCATAAACAGATAACATATTAGATTTACACTATCTATTGTTTTTTTGTTTAAAATATGATTACGTATTTTCAAATTTTTTTTGTATAAAATCTAAAGGATAATCATTATCTCGAAGAATTTTTATAATTTTTTTGATATTATCCTTATGGAAAGAATCATGTGAAAGTAAAATTGCCATGTCATATAAATTGCACACAATATTCTTTTTTTGTTGTAATGGATGACAGGAATAGTAGTTAATTAGTCTGTTTCAAGATATAGGTTTTTGAAACCAATCGCTGATTCTCTCAAATCAAAAGTTTATCTCTATCCGTGACAAATGTGATCAAGGACTTATAAAGAAATTTACTTCGTTATTCAATAAGAAACATAATTGTTACGATATTAATTTAAAAAAGAATAACAATTGGTTAATCAATCTTAGTGACATTAACATCCCCGAAGAAGTTGCTGAAATTGCATCTCTTGGTCAAAACGTTTACCTCAACAAAATTTTAAACAAGATGTAATTAATATTATTAAAAATTTAGAAATTTCCATTTCGAACTTAGAATTAGATACTGACATCAAGAATGAGATTAGGAAGAGAGTTAGCAATAATGTTGCGTGTAATTTGAACAAAAAAACTCCATAGTACATTTGAAGAAAAAATGTTCTTATCAAAATTAAAATCGACAAAAATGTTTTTGAAAAATAATCCTGATATCTTTTTTACTAATTCTGATAAGAGCAATGTTTCTGTTTGCTTAAAAAAATCTGACTACTTATCAAAAGCCAATAATCTACTTTCAGATCAATTTGTGTATAAAGAAATTTCAACAAAAAACCTCTTAACTAAATCGCAATCGACCACTCAAAAATTTTTTAATAATTTAAATGATAACGATTAACTTAAATATAAATTTCATCATAACCAGTTAACCATGACAGACACTTCATTAGCAAAATTTTATGAATTGCCCAAAATTCACAAAGACAATGTTCCCCTTCATCCAATTGTTTCTCTCATTAACAGTCCAACATATTTTTTTAGCAAAAACAATATACGAAGAATTACAAACTGTTATTCCTTTTCCAAAATCTCACATAAATAATAGTTTTAAATTAAAAGAAAAATTGAATAATATTGTTATACCAAATAATTTTGTACTGCTTTCACTTGATGTCAGTTCTCTTTTTACCAACATTCCTTGTAATCTAGTTAGTGAAAATTTGGATAAAAGATTTGAAAAAATTCACAATTTTTGTAAAATTTCTTTCGGTGAGATTATTGACTGTACTAAATTTCTTTTTAATAATACCTTTTTTGTGTTTTACAACAAAATTTACCAACAAATTCATGGCACCCCTATGGGTTCACCTATCTCACCATTGTTTGCTAATATTGTAATGGAAGACTTAGAAACTGAATGTCTTAATTAACTCAAAGAATATCATGATTGTATACCGTTGATTTATGTTAGATATGTTGATGACACACTTTTTTGTGTGGATAAAGAACACGTTGACTTAACCTCTTGAGTGCCATGGAAAAGATTTGATTTTCAAAATCTTTGCCAACGACAGTTAAGGGGTTAATTTAGAATATTGTCGATATTTAAAAATATTTGGAAAATACACAAGCATACTAGAAAATCGAAGCCTACATATAATAACTAACCCCCTTGTCATCTTGTCGTGGTGGGGGGGGGGCTTAGGACCGGCCAGACGCTTGTCCTTCGGTCGGCATCCCTAGACGAGCTGTTCGGCTCTTCCCACAGCTCATCGACTCCCGATGTCTGACGAGTTTGGGCACTAGGAAAAATTTGGGCGCGCTATAAACGCGTTTGTCTCATGAAATGAAGAACGAATGAATGGGGAATAATAGCCTATAAACGGTCTATTCCTTGTATGGATAGTCTTACTCACCAGAAGTTGCTGCATGTTCACCGGGGAAGGTGGGCCGCAAGCTCAATTCCGAGAGTTGAACCAACACCGGGGAGGGCGAGCCTTAAACTCGATTCCGCGAGTGTGTAGATCCTCTGCAATGGGTAGACAAAGGAATAAATGCGGAAGGTTAGACTATAGACGTCTCCTTCCTTGAATGAATAGCACTCCCCGTAGGGGGAAATGCTAAGTATGTGGTAATCGGTGCACTAGCTCCTTAGTAAGGATGAAGTTAATTCGGATTCCAGAACGGGGGCTAACCATCTTCGTCAGCTGTGCATGACATGAGTTCTGGGAAGAATGGAACACTCCTTGCCTTCTTGGTTCTCTAAGTTGGCGTGGAGTAGTCTCGATCTAGGGTTGGCGCCTGGTGGACTGGTTGCCTGTCCGATCTGACCAACGACACTATTCAGATCGACACTTTACAGGCAGTACACTGGGAGTGATAAATCCTGTCACGGCGTTTCTTACTGTGGCAGGTACGAGCCTGATGTGAGCGTAGCTCTGCCGAGGTGGATCTGCGGTAGGGTGTCAGGAGCCAGCCCCTTCGGGATTGATCGGCAAGTGCGTACTGGATGTAAGCGGTCGGAACCTTCATTGCTACTGGCGAGTCCGTTCCGTCCGTGTATTCCGAGAACGGCTAAGCAGTTGATTGGGCCTTATGGATCTGGGGTAGCATTGCAGTATCCGAGGGTGATACTAAGTGAGGCTATCGGTGCAGCTGCTCGGGATTCACAACAGACTCCTGAACAGGCATCTAAAGCCAAAAAAAATCAGGAGGTGGGAAAACCTGCTACTGCCGCAGGTTTCAAAGAAAAAGTTCCCCTTCTCTTGATGGCCTGCAGACGCATGCGTCTTCAAATGGAAAAGCAAGTAAAGGCCACGGAGGAAATTGCTGCCTCCTTGAAGTATGTAAGAGACAACCAGCTGAAGAATAATCCTCAACTGGTTAAAGATGAAGTCCAAGCCTCGTGCGACAAGACGGAACAACTGGTCGGAGTCGTAAAGCAAATAAAGGGGGAAGCAGATGTCTTCTCTAGGGCACTAGAAAATGGGCTGAAGGGTGGAAGAGCCCTTTCTAAAGTAAAAAAGATGGTGCAGGTTCCCTCAACTTCTCCTTCTCAGAGTAACAAAACGCCTAAGAGAAGGCTATCTAAAACGCCCAAAGAGAAGACACTATTGAAAAAGAAAGCGGTTCTTCCTTTGCAAACTAATGATCCTTCAACGTCCTCGTAAGGTGAAGCCCTCAAAGGACTCACCTTGGAATCTAATGAAGGTCCACCACAAAAAGAAGATGGCCTCCAGGTCAAAGTTGACAGAAAGAAGGAAGCTAGAAAGATAAAATGAAGAAGATAAAAAGAAAGCCGCCAAAATGAAAAAAAGACGGAGCAGGCATACGGGGGAAGAAATCTCCGAAGTCTCGAAGTACCGAGGCGGTGATGATTTCGGCTGCGGATAATCAATCCTATGATAAGATTATCAAGAAGCTGAAGGCAGCCGTTAAGCCGCAGGACTCGAACGTCGAAGTCTTGAAGATGAGAAGGACTCTTAAACAAGAAGTCCTTCTTGTCGTTAAAAAAAGTGGGGAAACATCCAAATTTGCGGGAGTCCTCGCAACTGCCCTGCAAAACAGGGCCCAGGTGACGGCTCTCGTAAATAGGAAGGGTCTCGAAATTCGAGACTTGGACGAAGCGGTGACCAAGCCGAGGTTATATCGGTAGTGCGGCAAGAGATGAAGGATGAGAACCTAAAGTTCACATGCTGTCTTGTTCCACGCTTTGGTGGAATGCAGACGGCATTGATCCTGCCTGAGACAGAAGGCAACACCCTGCTTAACGCAGGCAAACTCAAGGTAGGTTGGATCAAGGCCCAGATAAGAGAGCAACTGGAGGTTCCTAGATGCCAAACGTGCCTCGGGTTCAGTCACCCGACCCGCATGTGCGAGGTCCCCGACAGGGCTAAGAACTGTTGGAGATGCGGCACAGCGGGCCACCTGGCTAAAGACTGCAACTCAGACTACTTACAGTGTCTGACTTGCTTAGACCAAAGTAAGGAGGACCGTGCTCACCTAACTTGGAGCAGTGCTTGTCCTATCTACAAGGCAGAACTGCAGAAACTTAAAAAGGCAAAACCCTAAAGTTTCTGCAGATAAATCTGCATACAAGTAAGAAGGCCCAGGACCTAATGTTTGTGACAGATAGTAAGGAGAAGATCGACGTTCTGTTCTTAAGTGAGCTGAACAAGATGAACTGTCTCGCTTACTGATACCAGGATACATCAGGAAGGGCAGCCATTCAGGTCTTTAACCCAGATTTAAGGGCAGACAAGTTCTTGGAGACGAGCACTGGGTTCGTGTGGGTAGAAATTTCAGGTACAGCCTTCGAAGCGGAAATAGATGAACTCGAATCGAGCCTGCGAGAATCCAGGCTGGATGTTCTTGTCACAGGTGACTTCAATACAAAGTCGACAGATTGGGGCGAGACAAGGCTTGACAATAGAGGAATCCTAATCGCAGAAAAGGTCTCCAGGAACAATCTGATGGTGGTCAACAAGGGCCAAAAGTGGACGTTTAGGAGAGACCATAACATCGGATCAATTATTGATCTTACGATAACAACGTCTCTCCTAAACAAGCGAATAAAGGACTGTCGAGTTTCTGAGGAACATACCAAAAGTGACCACCAGTATATCAAGTTTTCAGTCTCAGGGAAATACACACCTAGAGCAATAACACAGGTAGCTCCCTTTAAGAAAGGCCCTAGGGGTAACATTAAGAAACTAGATGTCGAGAAGTTCGGCCGGTCCCTCAAAGAATCCCGCCTTATTGAGGAACTGGGATAGGTGAAGAGGCCGAACAATCTGGATGGAGAGGTGCGGACGGTGAAACATATGATTATCACCGCATCCGACGCGTCAATGCCGCGCCGCAGAAGCACCACTCCCAGAAGACGTAATGTAAACTGGTAGTCAGAAGAGTTGGCCTCTTTGCGAAAATCATGCGTCAAAGCAAGAAGAAGATACGACCGTTCTAACTGAGATCTTCTGCTAAAGGACGCATATAAAGAGGCCAAAAGGATCCTCAGAAAGGAGATCCGAAAGTCACAGAGGAGGTGTTGGAAGCGCCTAATCGATGACGTCGAGAAGGACCCATGGGGTCTGGGCTATCAAAAAAGGGGCAAAAGACCCCCGGCCTGGATAATCCCGATTGGGTACGTGAAATAATAAAGGGCTTGTTTCCACCAACAGATCCATGACCTAGGATGGACTGGAATGCCTGTCAAGTCGGTGAGGAGGAACTCTTCACTCTTGCAGAGCTTCACAAAGCCGGCAGAAGATTGAAGCCAGGCAAGGCGCCTGGAATTGATGGGATAAGGAACGAGATCCTTAAACAAGTGATCATTGCTTCACCCCAGAATCTTCTAGATTGCTTCAACAACTGCCTAAAAAGAGAAGAGTTCTTCCGTGACTGAAATAGACAGAGACTGGTCCTCCTAAGGAAAGGTAACAAACCTCTATATAGGGTCTCATCCTACAAGCCAATATGCCTGTTAGATACGATGGGCAACCTTCTAGAGGACATGATTCTACAGAGAATGCAGCTCCACCTGACCGGAGAGATGAGTCTATCCGAGCACCAGTTTGGTTTCCGTAAAGGCCTGTCCACTGTAGATGCTATCCAGAAGGCAGTGGACCTAGCCAGGGAAGGAGAGGACAAATTGGGTCCGAAGAAGAAAAAGAGCTTCAGCGCGTTCTAGCTATAGACATACGCAACGCATTTAATACCGTGCGATGGGAAGATCTCATCAAGTCGATAAGAAACAAAGGAATACCGCCTACCTGTTGCGGATAATGGATAATTATCTTAGCGACAGGTGGGTAATATACGAGGGAGACACGTGCACTCTGAAGGAAGAGATGCAAAGAGGTGCCCCTCAAGTTTTGCGGATAGGACCATTCGTATGGAACGTCTCCTATGATGATTTCTTGCGAATAGGTCTACCTAAAGGTGCGGTGATCATCGGCTTCGCGGACGACGCGTTGGTCGTATGCACTGCCGAGACTGCAGAAGCTCTTGGATTATTGGTGAACGAATGTCTGCGGCTGGCAACGAGATGGCTGGATGCCAGAGGTCTTTAAATGGCCCTGGAGAAAACTGAAGCGCTCATGGTCACGGACAGACGTAAATATGAACTTCCCTGGATCAAAGTAGACGGATTCGAGGTCAAATGGAGCATGTACATTAAGTACTTAGGAGTGGAAGTGGACAAGTTCTTAAATTTTGAACGCCACATTTCTGCGGCATCTAATAAAGCCGCTCAATGTGCCCCAAGCTTAGCCCGATTAATGCAGAATATCGGTAGGCCGTCCGAAAAGAAAAGGAGATTAGTGGCGAGTGTTTTCCACTCAAAGCTGCTTTATGCAACACCAGTGTGAGCTCCCTCCCTGCGAACAGACAGAAGCAAGACCATCTTGAACAAGATACTGTCCGTGCAAAGGATTATAACCAGGCGTATAATTTCTGCCTATAGGGCACTATCTGCGAGTGCTGCTCAGGTCCTTGCCAGCGTCCCGCCGGCAGACCTTTTGGCGCAAAAAAGGGAGTAAATTTTCCTCTATTTCAAAGGTAGAATGTCCACCCATTATACGGATGACAATAGACCCAGCAAGGACCATATCCGCCGAGATGCGAGAAGCAGACTCGTCGAAAGATGGCAAGCAAGATGGAGCGGGTAGGAAAAAGGTCGTTGGACACATCGGCTCATACCAACACTCGCCACTTGGATTAACCGAAAGTATAGGGTAGTCTTATACTACCTAACGCAAGCGCTCTCAGGTCACGGGTGCTTTAACTCGTACCTAGAGCGCTTTAAAAGAAAAGAAAGTGCAAAGTGTGCGTACTGTCAGTCCCTGGAGGACGACGCAGAGCACACGCTCTTTATCTGCAGACGATGGAGCCTCCAAAGGCAGGTCATGTTCGCCGGTGTAAACTCTAAAGTTACACCAGAGAACATGATCCTGTTAATGGCTAGCTCTAAGGAGAATTGGCGGCTCATCGAAACCTTCATACAACATTTTATGAAGGTTAAAGATCTCGATGGCCGCCAAGAAAGGTAGTGCGCGTAAGTCGAGACAAGACATCGCCTAAGCGATAGTGAAGGGGTATAAGATCGCTCAACGAAGGCGATACGCCAGCTAACAAGTACTAGCCGGGAGTGGTCTTAAGGCCACAAATAAGGGTGTGCTTTTAGCGGGTCGGCAGAACATCGCCACCTCCGCATAACCCTGTAGTAGGGGCTACAGGGTACCTGAAAGCAGGTTTTCACACCCTACGCAAAAAAAAAATTGCCAATGGCAAAGATTTTGGAAATCAAATCTTTGCCATGGCAGTCAAGGGGTTAGTTATTAATACCTTTAATTCTTTTAATGTCAACTTAAAGTTTACTTATGAACTTGAATCTGACATTTAAATTAATTTTATTGACTTAACATTGATAAAAAGAAATAATCAACATATCAGCGATTGCTTTCAAAAACCTATATCTTCAAACAGATTGATTAACTATTATTCCTGTCATCCATTACAAAAAAAAAAGAATATTGTTTGCAATTTATATGACAGGGCAATTTTACTTTCACATGATTCTTTCCATAAGGATAATATAAAAAAAGTTATAAAAATTCTTCGAGAAAATGATTATCCTTTAGATTTTATACAAAAAAATTTGAAAATACGTAATCACATTTTAAACAAAAAAACAATAGATAATGTACGATCTAATATGTTATCTGTTTATGGACGTCTACAAAAAGTTTGCATTCCTTTCAATAATACTTATTTTCAATTATCCAACATTTTGAAGGACTATAATTTAATTTCTATTCCTTTGTTTAAAAAAAGTCTTAATTCGATTATAAAACTTGAAAAAGATTCTACTAAAAAATGCAATATTAAAGGTATTGTTTACAAATTCAACTGCAACGATTGTCATGCTACTTGTATTGGAGAAACCAAACGTTCTTTAAAGACAAGAGTTGGTGAACACGAAAAAAGGAAAAAGATAAAAACTCTTGTTAACGAACATCGATTTAAAAATAATCATTTTTTCGACTTGAAAAATGCATTAGTTGTAGATTTTGCGACTAATTACAAAAAAAGTCGTATTTCGGAAATGATCTATATAAAATGCAATGATTTTACTAACAATAGAAAAGAGGATATACAATTTCTTAGTAATACTTATTTGCCTTTAATACGAAAGTTGAAACAGTGACTATTCTTCATAATACTTGCATTAATTTCGTTGTCCTTGTCTTTTGTATATATAATCTGTAATTGTCAATATCGCACCTCAGTTTTGACTAATCACTGGCTAAACTATGAATGTGGTTTTCTATTTTAATTTAATGACAATATTTTATCATTTTAAAATGTTATTTTACCTTTTTTGACAATTTTTCGATGTGATTTACAATTTTTTATCTAGGTATTGTCTTATTATTTTTGTGAATTTAATGTATGTGATTCCGCTTATAATTTTAATGTATATAATTTATTTATTTTTCATTAAATTGACCTGATGATGGTGGCAAACCAAGCCACCGAAACGTCGTCGATTCGTAAAAAATAGTGTTTTCTCCTTTTTTTTCCTTATCTTCCAATAATCAGAAAAAGTGTTTTTCTTGTAAATATAATGGAAGAAAACAATATTACTAATAATAATTGACAGTTTCTTTAACTTTGAACATTTATCGAGGCCCCATAAACTTTTGAGCCTTTTTCAATAAAATTAAGTCAGGGGGTTATAGTAGCTTTGTTGTATTAGTACATAGATAAAAATGAGTCATTATTATTTATAACCATATTAATATAATTTGTCATATACTTGCAGAGAGCAGTCGAAGATTCTGATGACCAGGATGATGGTAATGTAATTTTGTAATACACATTTTGACATATGCTACTTGCGTTATAATTAAGAAATTTAGTATTAACAACTTGCTCAACTATTATAAGCTGTTTCCTGAATTTCATTATTAATATAAATGATTCTAAAATGCCTAATTTGCTGTAAAACATTTAAACGACATAAAAAGTAAAACAAAACTATTAAGAGAGTTTCAGTTAAATTTTGTCTGATTTTCATTGACCGAATGTTCACTGCTATTCGTGCAAAATTTAATTCTTCCAAGTTAACGATGAATCCTTCAGATTAAACTTAAATGATCCAAAAATTGTATAAGAACATAAAAACAACTTGCTTTTTTACGAATTCAGTTAATTTGAAATAAGTCCGAAATTTTGTGTTTAATAAAACCAGTCTAAGCAATTATTCTGCTCAAAAATGTTAATCCAAATTGAGTTCAGATTTTCTTTGTAATTGCCCAAAAATTATGACGAGCAACAATGGTTTACTAGTTTACCGATTTAAATAGTCTTCACTGAACTTGTTTTGATTTGATTAATTAATGAATTCCGACTAAATTTTAAACGTATCCAGATCAAATTAGGATGCCAAACGCTGACTACAGTTTGGACTATTTTAAACTAATTTTAGATTCATCAGATGCGTCTGATCGGATAAACTTTTTTTTTTAATGACAACTGACAGATTTTGAGTTGCTCTTTTATTTCCGAAAATAAAAAATTGTTTTTTAAAGAATTTTTGGTGTTATTAAATGAGAAGTGTAGGTATGTTACATTGATTTCAATGCATTGTTGCAACCTTAAACGCTCATCCTGTAAAACAGACTTTTCGGAGCTAAGGTACCTTTTCTCGAGGACAGTCACATATGTTAATAATTATGAACCTGATTATTTTAAACCTCTTTTGGATTAGTCTGGAATTATTGGTAAAAATTACAGGCCCATATTAGCATAAACTATGTTCTAAGTGATTTAAATATTTTTTTTAAAATTTTTGAAAATTATTAAAGATTATAATAAATTGTTATGTTGCAGAGAGTTGCGAAGCAGATCTGAGTACTGACAAAAGTATGTAAAAAGTTTATGTACCTTTGCCTTTTAGTAAATTAGTTTTGAAAAAGTAATAAATTATTTTTCGAGAAAAAGGTACGATTACTGATTCATTTGTCGTTTTTCAATTTCTAAAAGAGCAAACTTTTACAACATTAATTGTATTTAATGACTAAAATACAAGAAGATGAAAATTACTGTGAGGTGTAAATTTTTCAAATATCTTGAAACTAAAAACATACATTTTATTTTCATTTGACAGTTTATTGAAAATGTTTATTAATATTTTAATCTATCTTTATTGTGTTTTCTTCAGATGATGAGGATGAGAAAGATATGTAAAGTAATTTCCCATTTTTGATTTTTAGTAAACGACTAAATTATGACAACTTTTTGCATTGATTCTAAGAATTGAAAAGTTAAAAAAATTCTTTATACTATAAGAACTGTATAACAAGTATCTTCTTCGAAGAAAAAATTCTCACTTATCAAACGTAAATTAAATGTCTCTTGAAAAGCAATATTATTTAGCAATATTTTTTTAAAAATAACAGAACTGTTTTAACAGAGCAAAAACTAATGTTGGAAATTTCACCTTTTTTTAAATTTAGGTAAACATTATTACAAAAACTAAGCTAATTATTGTAGAACTCTGAATACTTCTAAATATTTGTTAAAAAGAAAAATAATTGTCTTTACTTTTCTAAATTTGTCGTCTGTTTCTATACACTCAGAAAAAAATTTCTTTTCGACAACCAAATTTTGTTTGAATCAACCAAAAAAATGCATTGATATACAGTTAAACAAATGTTTGGTTTATATAACCAAATAATTTGATTATACACATTTGTTTGAATTAACCAAATGGTTTATTACAGTTGACTAAATGTTTTGTTTAATACAACTAAAAAGTTTGTTTAATACAACCAAAAAGTTTGTTTCATACAAACAAATTAATTGTATTGAATTTATTTGGTTCATTCAAATAAATATTTTGATATACACAATCAAATGTTATTTATTTTTCTTTAATGTTTGAATTTCCTAATTAAATATTTTATTTGTATATTATTAATTAATTTTCAATTTTATATTTATATGATTTCAAAGTAATAATAATAATCATCATAATAAACTGAAAATTAACTGATAAATATGGAAATAAAATATTAAGAAATTCAGATGTTACAGAAAAATGCATAACAGTTAAGCATTTTTAGAAACAACATTTTTTTCTCTTCAAGGTTGTTTTCTTACGGAGCGTTTCTCCGTAGAAGAATCTTTTACTTCCAAAATTAAAGAATTGAAAAGTCACAATAAGTCACTCAAACGTTATAAGCACAGTTAAACACACGATGTTGTCGATGTGTTAAACATAACCTGCAGGAAATCAAAATCTCTTTTATACACTATAATAACCTAAAACACACTATAGATCACTTTGTAGGAAGTTTCCACGTAATCCAGTTTCTCAAATAAGGAAACAACACACACTAAATTTTTAAAACACAAGTTATAATAATAGAAAAGCACTTTATACGCAACGACGCGATTGACATGACGCTTGTTTAAATGCATCTCGAGTTTGACTATATATTATATCTATTTGAATCAACCAAACTTTAATTGAACAGATCAAAACATTTGGTTAAATAAACCAAACTTTTTTGTTGACTGAAATAAATGGTGCTTTATTAAACACTTATTTTAGTCCAAAGAAAGAGTTTGGTCGAACAAAACAAATACATTTAAATAATAATTTTTTTTCTGGAAACCAAGGCATTTGTTGCAAGAAACCAAATGCTTATTTAATCTGATAAAACTTTTTTGTTGTATCAAATAAAATAAGTTAACTAAACGGTTTGTTTAATTGAACTGAACTTTTTTTCTGAGTGTATGAAAAATAATTATCCAATAAAAAGATAATTCTATAACTTTTTTATTGATTTCATTCTAAAAAATCCAGAAATAATCTTGAATTTGTCCTGAATTTTAATCAAGAAAAACGTTTCTTTTACACTTTAATAGTACTTTTTGTCTGTTTTGCATATGTTTTAAAAATGTTAAAAAATTCTTAACAATTTAAATTCTTCTTTATTTTAGATGAAGAGAAATCTGATGTTGAAAATGGTACGTACAATTTTACTTTCTTTGAAATTTAGATATAATTACTTTTACAAAAATTAAACTGCAAGAATTGTAATGTTCTAAATGGTGTTTTTTTAAATAACGACTAGTAAATCATTGCAGAAAACGATAAATAATTATCATGTTTTTCTATAATATAATATCAATACAAAAACAATTCAAACAGCAAACAATTTTACTTTAGTGATATTAGAATCATAATTAAAAAATTATCGACAAATATCGAAAAAAATGGAATATTTTAAACGGCAAGTTGAAGTACCGTAAGACGGGCTAATTTCGCTCACCTACTTATTTGCAGTAAATTATTTTTTAAAAAATGTTTGATCCTTTTATGATCAAGTGAGAATATTAAATTTGCCAATACAAGTATGGAATTTTAATTTTAAGGTAATTTGAAGCGAAAACATAGCTAAGCGAAGTTAGCCTGTCTTATGGTATTTGTACAAAAATTACTCTTAATTCTTAAAATTCTGATTTTTGGAAATTAAGGGTCAAACAAAATAATATATTCAAATTCAAATTTTCCCAGAATTATGACGTCGAACATTTTTCAGTCGCAAGCAAGTTGTCCACTTGGTTTGTGTGACGAAACCTACTATATACTATATATAACTAAGTGTGAATTCTGTCCATTTCATGGACACTTCGCTTCCAAGAAAGCAAAATAATTTGCTTCCTCATAGAGGAAGCAATAAATTTATTTATAACAAAAAAAATAATAATTCAATTTTAAATTAATTATTATTTATTTTTATGCAAATAAGTAATAATAATAAAATAATAATAAATCAATATATATATTTTTTTTCTATATTCCAAAACTTTATTTATTTATTTATTATAAATAAATAAAGTCAATTATTAGTCAATTATTTTTAGTCAATTCGTTTTGAGACAAGGAATATGATTCTTTTAATTCATTTGTTTGAATTTTTAGCAAGAAATTTTTTTTTGGCAAAACACGAGATTTTTCAATAAAAAAAAATTAAAAATTATGAATTAATACGTGAGTTTTTAGTCAAATATAAAATTTATATAGGTCACTCGATTTGTTTTGAGACAACACGTAAAAAAATGCTGTAATTGCATCTACTCCAGGAAACTAGTAGTCAAAATACTCCAGGCTGTGGTGACAGCAGCCTCAACTGTAGTGAATGTAGCTACAGTTATGAGATACATGAGTTGCGTGAGCATGCGCGGTAATGCTTTACTCAGCTGACAATCGAAATTAATCGAAATTGTGTTAACCTTTACTCCAGGCTGTAGCTATCCTATATATTACTATTTTTTGTGATTCCCATTACTCCAGTTGAAGTAAGCTGAACTCCAGTTTTTTTTACGTGAAGGAATATGATTTTGTAATTCGTTTGGTTGGTTTTTTAGCATGAAAATTTTTTTTGGCAAATCGCGAGATTTTTCGATGAAAAAAAATGAAAAATCATGAATTATTACGTGGGTTTTTAGCAGGGATGCGTACGAAAACGGAACGAAACGGTAAATGAATTTAGTTTTGTTGCGGGCGCTAGGATCATAACAAAAGTCGGTAGCAATGATGTTTACGTGTCGTAGTCCGGAACAATAGTCGATGAGCAAGCGTTATGTGTACCAACATGAAACGAAGGACGACGGTCAAGTATATTTGTGGCGAGGCACAAAACGAAAGCCCACAGGACTTATGTTCCGGGCTGCAGCTCGGAACAGAAGTCGACTTTCGTTTCGTGCCTCGCCACAAATATACTTTCGTGTTTGTATGAAGAACGCTTCTCAACGACTATCGCCACGGGCTGCGACACTCATACATTATCCCTCAATTGAATAAATAAGCATATCAAAAAGTGTGAATTTTTGTGTTTTCATTCACACTTTGCTTTATCATAGAAAACTATTTTTTTAGCACATAAGTTTAAAAAGATTTAACTCTTTGCGCCAAGCTGGGTCTCCCATGAGACTCGCTTAGATTTCTTTTTAATTTCTTAATTTATTAACTTAATTGTGTTGTAATTCCATAAAAATTAGTTACAAACAATTGTTGCATCTATTTTTTAATTTGTTTAAACAAATTAATATTGTTTATTTAAAACTTTTCATCTAATAGAGCTAGAGAGTTGTAACTTTTTTCTAAAATTGCAACTATTTAAGTTTAGTAAATCCTAATATTAGAAAAAAAAACTAATATATAAAATTATGAAAATTGTTTAATCAAATTAATATTGTTTACTGCAACTTTTCATCTAATAGAGCTAGAGAGTTGTAACTTTTTCTTAAATTTGCCACTATTTAAGCTTAGTAAATCCCAATATTAATTGTAAAGTAAAACCAAAAATTACAAAAATTGTTTAAACAAATTAATATTGTTAATATTAATATTGTAATACAGTTTCCAAACTGTATTAAAGTTGCGAATAAATAATATTGTTTGTTTTAACAATTTTTATAATTGTGGATTTTTGTTTATTATTAATATTCAGCTTTTATATTCTTGAAAAGTTGTAAAATTAAATGAAAGTTTTAACTCTAAAGCTCAATAAGATAAAAAGTTGGAAATAAACAATAATAATTTGTTAAAACAATATTTGTGATTGTGGATTTTTGTTTATTATTAATATTAAGCTTTCATAGGTTTGAAAAGTTGCAAAATTAAGAGAAAATGTCAACTTTTTAACTCAATTAGATGAAAAATTACAAATAAACAATATTAATTTGTTTAAACAATTTTTATAATTGTGGATTTTCGTTTATTATTAATATTAAGCTTTCATTGGCTTGAAAACTTGCAAAATTAGGAGAACATTTTAACTCTTTAGCTCAATAAGATGAAAAATTGCAATTAAACAATATTAATTTGTTTAAACAATTTTTATAATTGTGGATTATCGTTTATTATTAATAGTAAGCTTTTATTGGCTTGAAAACTTGCAAAATTTGGAGAACATTTTAACTCTTTAGCTCAATAAGATGAAAAATTGCAATTAAACAATATTAATTTGTTTAAACAATTTTTATAATTGTGGATTATCGTTTATTATTAATATTCAGTTTTTATATTCTTGAAGAGTTGCAAAATTAAATGAAAGTTTTAAATCTAAAGCTCAATAAGATAAAAAGTTGCAAATAAACAATATTAATTTGTTAAAACAATATATGTGATTGTGGATTTTCGTTTATTATTAATATTAAGCTTTCATAGGTTTGAAAAGTCGCAAAATTAAGAGAAAGTTCCAACTCTCTAGCTTAATTAGATGAAAAATATGCAAATAAACAATATTAATTTGTGTTAACAATTTTTATAATGGTCGATTTTCGTTTTTTATTAATGTTAAGCTTTCATTAGCTTGAAAAGTTGCAAAATTAAGAGAAAGTTTCAGCTCTCTAGCTCTATTATCCATTAGATCCATTATTATATAGATCCATCCATTAGATGAAAAATTGCAAATAAACAATATTAATTTGTTTCAAACATTTTTATAATTCTGGATTTTTGTTTATTATTAATATTAAGCTTCTATAGACTTGAAAAGTTGCAAAATTTATCATATGGCTCATGATTGACGGTCAACAATATTCATCATTCTTGGATTTTAATTTATATATTTTTTGTTTCTATTAAGATTATAAAACTGTTATTATTTGGTTTGTACTTGTGACTGTATTCTCGTATTTTATGAATAGACAATTTCAGGCCTGAATCGTGCGATTATTATTTGATAATTTTATGTCTAGAATGCGTATATGTTTTCAATGTGATTAAATTATGTTATTATTGAATCTACATCTTGATAATTAAATTACATGGACGGCAATTTAATATTTTTAGTCTTAAATTCTTTTCTATTATTTATTGTAGCCTTTTAAATTTCGAAAAATAAATTTATGTACAAATTTAAATAAGAAATTTGTTACAATTGAAAATAAAAAGTAACCTCAAAATTTATTAATAACAATTGTTTAAACAAATTATTGTTGTTAATTATCGCTTTTAGGTACAATAAAATTCGAGACTTGCAAGTTTTTCTCCAAATTACACCATTTTATGATTGGAACGCATTTGCAACTCTTACAAATTAATTAATTTATTAAAAACATGAAAGATAAAGTGATAAATCTCACCGTTAAAATATTTCTTAAAATATTTATTTAAGTTTATTAATAATGTTTTAAATTGTGAGTTCAAGATCAAAGGAGCTTACGCGTGATTTTCGTTGGCCTCTCGTACAGCGAGTCTACGGCTGCGCCAGGGGACCTGCGCACTCGTTTATAAGCCCTTTTGATGGCGGACGGTTTAAATTTATTTTGTTAAAAAATGTTGATATTATTAATTTCTTAAATTAGATTGTTTAAACAATAAAAACGAAATTGTTGACTCCTTATGACAACCTAGTTCATTCATTTTAAAATTTAATAAAATAACAAATTTTTTTTTTTCTTTAAATATCCATGCTATGAATTTGATAATTTCCATTGTTAAAACAACGAAATCAAAATTGTTGAATTCAAGTGACAATCTAAGTCACTCATCTTGACATTTAAAAAAAGAACAAATTTATTTTGTTCAAAACTGTAAATTTTTTGAATTTGTTATTTTAATTTTTTTTATTTCAATTGACAATCTAGTTCATTCACATTGAAACTTAATAAAAGAAGAAATTAATTTTCTTGAGAAATGTCGAAGTTATGAATTTGTTTATTCAGATTGTTTAAAAACAGGGCCGGATTTATATGTAGGCAAACTAGGCAACTGCCTAGGGGCCCCCACCAAAAAGGGCCCCCACCAGCTATAAGATTTTCCACAAAAATAACTTCGAAAAATATTTTTAGGCATTTAAAAATCTGAAAAAACCCAGTAAGAAAAAGAGAAAATTAAAAAATATTGAAATTTTATGATTTTCGAAGAAAAAGAAAAACTGTTCAATCTTTTTTAATACCTTTTTTGTTCAATCTATTCGAATCCGGTGATATCACCAACTTTTATCGAAAAGTCAATTTTTACTAATACGTTTCTTAACATTTTACAATCCAAATGAATCCCTTTATAACGAAAAAAATAAAATGTATATATTTTAATACCCACAGTTCAGATTATTGAATCCAAATGAATCTCTTTATAATGAAAATAAAATTCAAATAAAATGAATATTTTCGAATACCCACTTTATATAGTATATACAGTTCTTTAAATTTGTATAACAATATTTCTTCATGTTTGATTTTAATAAAATTAATCTAAAAAAATTGAGAAAGCTTAGTTACATATTTAAGAAATTGTTTTTTAACTTATATTTGATTTAGAGAAAACAAATATTTGAATATTGTTTAGTATAACATTTACTATTCTGATTATTTATATAGGTTACATGAATCTGAACTGTAGGTATTCCAGAATATATACTCTTACGGAGCGTTTCTCCGTAGAAGAATCTTTTACTTCCAAAATTAAAGAATTGAAAAGTCACAATAAGTCACTCAAACGTTATAAGCACAGTTAAACACACGATGTTGTCGATGTGTTAAACATAACCTGCAGGAAATCAAAATCTCTTTTATACACTATAATAACCTAAAACACACTATAGATCACTTTGTAGGAAGTTTCCACGTAATCCAGTTTCTCAAATAAGGAAACAACACACACTAAATTTTTAAAACACAAGTTATAATAATAGAAAAGCACTTTATACGCAACGACGCGATTGACATGACGCTTGTTTAAATGCATCTCGAGTTTGATTATATATTATATCTATTTGAATCAACCAAACTTTAATTGAACGGATCAAAACATTTGGTTAAATAAACCAAACTTTTTTGTTGACTGAAATAAATCTGATAAAACTTTTTTGTTGTATCAAATAAAATAAGTTAACTAAACGGTTTTTTTAATTGAACTGAACTTTTTTTCTGAGTGTATGAAAAATAATTATCCAATAAAAAGATAATTCTATAACTTTTTTATTGATTTCATTCTAAAAAATCCAGAAATAATCTTGAATTTGTCCTGAATTTTAATCAAGAAAAACGTTTCTTTTACACTTTAATAGTACTTTTTGTCTGTTTTGCATATGTTTTAAAAATGTTAAAAAATTCTTAACAATTTAAATTCTTCTTTATTTTAGATGAAGAGAAATCTGATGTTGAAAATGGTACGTACAATTTTACTTTCTTTGAAATTTAGATATAATTACTTTTACAAAAATTAAACTGCAAGAATTGTAATGTTCTAAATGGTGTTTTTTTAAATAACGACTAGTAAATCATTGCAGAAAACGATAAATAATTATCATGTTTTTCTATAATATAATATCAATACAAAAACAATTCAAACAGCAAACAATTTTACTTTAGTGATATTAGAATCATAATTAAAAAATTATCGACAAATATCGAAAAAAATGGAATATTTTAAACGGCAAGTTGAAGTACCGTAAGACGGGCTAATTTCGCTCACCTACTTATTTGCAGTAAATTATTTTTTAAAAAATGTTTGATCCTTTTATGATCAAGTGAGAATATTAAATTTGCCAATACAAGTATGGAATTTTAATTTTAAGGTAATTTGAAGCGAAAACATAGCTAAGCGAAGTTAGCCTGTCTTATGGTATTTGTACAAAAATTACTCTTAATTCTTAAAATTCTGATTTTTGGAAATTAAGGGTCAAACAAAATAATATATTCAAATTCAAATTTTCCCAGAATTATGACGTCGAACATTTTTCAGTCGCAAGCAAGTTGTCCACTTGGTTTGTGTGACGAAACCTACTATATACTATATATAACTAAGTGTGAATTCTGTCCATTTCATGGACACTTCGCTTCCAAGAAAGCAAAATAATTTGCTTCCTCATAGAGGAAGCAATAAATTTATTTATAACAAAAAAAATAATAATTCAATTTTAAATTAATTATTATTTATTTTTATGCAAATAAGTAATAATAATAAAATAATAATAAATCAATATATATATTTTTTTTCTATATTCCAAAACTTTATTTATTTATTTATTATAAATAAATAAAGTCAATTATTAGTCAATTATTTTTAGTCAATTCGTTTTGAGACAAGGAATATGATTCTTTTAATTCATTTGTTTGAATTTTTAGCAAGAAATTTTTTTTTGGCAAAACACGAGATTTTTCAATAAAAAAAAAATAAAAATTATGAATTAATACGTGAGTTTTTAGTCAAATATAAAATTTATATAGGTCACTCGATTTGTTTTGAGACAAGGAATATGATTTTGTAGTTCGTTTGGTTGGTTTTTTAGCATGAAAATTTTTTTTGGCAAATCGCGATATTTTTCGATAAAAAAAATGAAAAATCATGAATTATTACGTGGGTTTTTAGTCAATTATATATTTTATATAGGTCAATCAATTCGTTTTGAGACAAGGAATATGATTTTGTTTGGTTGAATTTTTAGCATGAAAAATTTTTTTTTTTTAAAAAATTTCTAAAAACGAGATTTTTTGATGAAAAAAACTGAAAAATCATGAATTATTACGTGAGTTTTTGGTCAATTATATACTTTATATAGGTCAATCGATTCGTTTTGAAACAAGGAACATGATTTTTTCATTCATTTGTCTGAATTTTTAGCATGAAAAAATTTTTTGCCAAAAAACGATATTTTTGATGAAAAAAGGTGCTCAAAAAAATTTGATTGGGTATTTTCAAAAATCCCTGTGTCCAAATTTAGATATTTGTGAGCTTCATATGTCATCCAAATTTTATTAAAATCCGTTGAAGCGTTCTCGAGATATCCTGGCGACAAAAAATTTACCACATACACACACACATACACACACACACACACACACACACACACACACACATACACACACACACATACACACACACATCTGGACATTTTCTCAGGAATGAAAATTTGAACTTTTCAGATGAAACTGAGTCGATTTACACTATTTTTGGAAAATCGAAAATCTTAACGATCACAACGCTTCCTCTATGAGGAAGCAATAATAATATATTATATACATAATGTAGTATAATATCATACAATATAATGTATAATAATAATATATGAATAAATGCATTGCTTCAGGTGACAGTCATACTAGGAAACGCCGTAAACCACTGAAAGGATGTATGTAAAATAATTTAATTTTATGATCTTACGATAACTATCACTCAATATAAGTGTAAAAGTTACAGTTATTTTCCCACTGACAGTGCCCATGTGAAAGTTGCCTTTTTTTGCTATTCTTAAGGAACTGTACCAGTATAACCCATGAAAAATTAGGCTATTTTCGACAATTTTTTTAAAAGAAAGTACGTGATAGAATGTTTTTAAGTTTTTTGGACATAATAAGATATATTTTCAGCTATATTTTAAGATGTTTTTTTACAAAAACTTTTTTACTTTGTCTCTCTCAATCTTTATGCAATCTAAGGGATTTGACTCTTTCGCGTTACCGGGGTATACAGAAATAGCTAATTAATTTCTTATATAAGATTTTTTAAAAAATATTTTTCGGTTCGAATTTGAAAATGATTTTACTTAACCAGACAGTGTATAATATACTTTCTGCAGAGTAAAATTATTTAATTAATTAATTTATTAATTGTTTATTATGGTCCTAAAGTATTATTAAAATAAAACTAGAATTTAACATTTTGCTAAAATATTAGAGTGCTATTATCCTTTAATTATTTTAAGCAATTTACAAAAAGCTTTTGAGACATGAATATAATTTTCTGCTTCAGGGGGCAGAAATATGGCTAGTAAGTAAATCACTATTACTTCAACGATAAATTCCTAAATAATTAATAACAAAAGATTAGGAAAAAAGCACATTAAGAATAGCAAGTTGTAGATTTAATAGTGTAGATTGTTACCATTCTTACATAATTTTTGAAATTAGAAACAAGCCTAGCGTCATTCAGAAAAAAGAAAAGAAAAGATATACTCGTCTCAGAGCCAAATATATTTTTTTTTGTATCATATAAATTTTTGTTTGAAAAAAGTAAAAAATTTAATAGGCTCTGAGACAAGGATATGATTATTTGTCATAAATAAATTTTATTCGTGCCAATTACATTATTTTTCTGGGTGTAGGGTGAAGGAACCAATTACCGAGTCGGTACCAATTGTCGAGTCTCACTGACTACTTTTGCTTATAAAAAGTAAATCACACTATAAATATAAAATATAATTGTATTACATTATCAATGAATAATTTGTGTAAATATACAAAAATATTTCTTTACATGATTAAAGACCATTTTTCTAGAATTAAATGTTTTAATATGCAGTATCAACATTATCAGCTGACAGTCGCCATTTGCCGTTTTTATTCACAATACGACTATCATAATTTAAATTCCAAAAGTCGTATATTTTATATTTTAAAAGTAGTGTAAAAGTATATCATTATACACAGAAAAGAACAAAGTTTTTGAAAATTAAAACGTTGGTTTGATAAAAGTATTTAATAGTTTAAATAAAATGATTACTCGGCAAATGGTTATTTATTTTGACCAAACTCCAATTGTCGAGTTACGTTTCCTTAACAACACTTTCTATTGTTTTTATGGGGTTAAACATCACTTGTGTTTACAAACGTCAGAAAAGAAACCGGTAAGATACTTTAATTTCAATAGAATATAAAGTGTTTTTCATAAAACATGTGTTTATTTATGTTTTTAATCAAAAGCTTAAATATAAATAATCATATTTAATTCCTAAATTTTAAGTAATAGCAATTTTTTAAATTAAAAACGACAGTTGGGTCCAGAAATCGAGCGATTGGTATCTCAGCCTCGACAAATGGTATTTATATGCAATAAATTTTCATATTATTTTTTTCTTTATGTAATTATTTGCTAACGTAATTGTAAACGTTATTTGTAAACGTTGCTATGCATGTAAGTAGTTTTATTTATGAGTTATTAAATAAATTCTAAAGCAGTGTCACTATTTCATCGACAATTGGTTCCATCACCCTATAATGTATCTTTTTGAAATAATGATAAAGGCCGTAGCAGGATAAGCATGTAAAAAGTGCCCCCGCTGGGATTGGGTCGCCAATTGGGGAATAATTTAGTCCCATTATAAAACAAATTCACACCAAGTACCAACCCAAAAAAAAATTTTTTTTTTTAGTTATGAGCTTTTTTTGAAAAAATCGAAAATGTTAATTTTCTTCTGATTGGCTAAACCGATTTTCATAAAAAAATATATGTTGTACAACTAATGAAAGCTATTTAAAAAAAAAATTGGCGACCAAATCCCTTCACTAAAAGAAGTCAAAAAAAATTATTTTTACTTTAAAAGATTTTTTTTTGGTAGAAATCGTTACCGCACCACCGCCATTTTTTTTCTACAAAATAGTCTTCTTTTATGCAACAACATAATTTATTGATAAGATAATCGAAAGGGGACAACACATGTTTAAAAATAAAAAACTATTTTTTGGCCCCTAATTAGTATGCTCCTCTGTATAAATGAGGGGCCAAGATTTTTTTCAATTGAAAATAAAAGAAAAAGTTAGAAAATTATACATATCCAATGTTTGAGAACATTTTTCAACCAACTGTTTAAATAGTACATTCGTAACAAGTGTGAACTGAAGGCCCCACACAGCACCAGAAATTCCCTGAATTTCCCCTGAATATTGGTCCACATTTCCCAAATATTCGAACCTAATATTCAGGGAAGTTTCGTGAAAGCATAAAAATGTCCGCCATGTGGAATATTGGTGGCGAAATTTCCCTGAAAATGTATTTCTAATTTTCAGGGAATTTCCACATCTAATATTCCTAGAATATTCATAGTATTCATAAATTAAATGTACATGATGCGCACTGGTCAAACTTGGTTTCTGTGACATTTACTGCTGCGCAGTAGTTTCTAATATTCTAGAATCCTACGAGTGTCAAATATAACATAATTTTCATTAATTACTAGATCAAAAAAAAATTTGGAAATTTTTTTCAACTTCCTTTGAATATTCTAGGAATATTAAATGTGGAAATACCCTGAAAATTAGAAATACATTTTCAGGGAAATTTCGCCGCCAATATTCCCCATGGCGGACATTTTGATGCTTCCACGAAACTTCCCTGAATATTAGGTTCGAATATTCGGGAAATGTGGACTAATATTCAGGGGAAATTCAGGGAATTTTTGGTGCTGTGTGGGCGCTTTTGAAACGAGCGCAACTTTTTTGCAACGAGTTGTAGGCGACGGCGCCGAAAGCGCCGTTCGCCGGACACGAGTTGCAAAAACTTGAGTGAGTTTCAAAATGCCGTTCACACGAGTTACGAACGATACTTTTTATAACAAAGTTCTAAAAAAAGGCGTGTAAAAACCAAAGAATTATAAATATTTAGATAATAGTAAAAACTTACATAGCACTATTAACAATGAGTATGTATTCCAGAATGAAATAACTGAGAAACTAATAGATTTGTTCCTAGAAAAATAACGGGGAAATAGAAAAAGGCAAAAACGGGGGTCCAGGGGTGAAACCCGAAACAAAAAAACCAACTCAAAAGATATTAAATGTCAAAAAAATATTTGAGGTTAGTTTTTCACTCTCAACGATTGCAGAAAATTAAGACACAAAAAAAATTAAAACAAGATGCCACACCAAACGAGGCAACTAATAACATTAATTCATATTAATTTTATTTATCGCGGCATTCACTTTTATCTCTGCTTCACTCAATCGAAAATATGTAACGATGTAAACTAACCAAACAAACAGACGTATGTGACCGGTATGACTCGCGACGAGGCGCATGAATATTCCCTAAATCCCAATGTGCATAATTCCCAAAGTGCATAATTTCCAATGTGTATAATTCCTAATGTGCATAATTCCCAAAGTGCATAATTCCCAATGTGTATAATTCCCAATGTGCATAATTCCAATGTGCATAATTCCCAATGTGCATAATTCCAATGTGCATAATTCCCAATGTGCATAATTCACAAAGTGCATAATTCCAATGTGCATAATTCCCAATGTGCATAATTCTCAATATGCATAATTCCCAAAGTGCATAATTCCCAATATGCATAATTCTCAATGTGCCTAATTCCCAATGTATATAATTTCCAATATGCATAATTCCCAATTTGCATAATTCCCAATGTGCAAAATTCTCAATGTGCATAATTCCCAATGTGCATAATTCTAAATGTGCATAATTCTCAATGAGCATAATTCCCAATGTGCATAATTCCCAATGTGCATAGTTCCCAATGTACATAATTCCCGATATTTTTTGTGTCTAAATTTTCTGCAATCCTTGAGAGTGAAAAACTAACCTCAAATATTTTTTGGACATTTAATATCTTTTGAGTTGGTTTTTTTGTTTCGGGTTTCACCCCTGGACCCCTGTTTATGCCTTTTACTATTTTCCCGTTATTTTTCTAGGAACAAATCTATTAGTTTCTCAGTTATTTCATTGTGGAATACATACTCATTGTTAATAGTGCTATGTAAGTTTTTACTATTATCTAAATATTTATAATTCTTTTGTTTTTTACACGCCTTTTTTTAGAACTTTGTTATAAAAAGTATCGTTCGTAACTCGTGTGAACGGCATTTTGAAACTCACTCAAGTTTTTGCAACTCGTGTCTGGCGAACGGCGCTTTCGGCGCCGTCGCCTACAACTCGTTGCAAAAAAGTTGCGCTCGTTTCAAAAGCGCCTTCAGTTCACACTTGTTACGAAATGTACTATTTAAACAGTTGGTTGAAAAATGTTCTCAAACATTGGATATGTATAATTTTCTAACTTTTTCTTTTATTTTCAATTGAAAAAAATCTTGGCCCCTCATTTATACAGAGGAGCATACTAATTAGGGGCCAAAAAATAGTTTTTTATTTTTAAACATGTGTTGTCCCCTTTCGATTATCTTATCAATAAATTATGTTGTTGCATAAAAGAAGACTATTTTGTAGAAAAAAAATGGCGGTGGTGCGGTAACGATTTCTACCAAAAAAAAATCTTTTAAAGTAAAAATAATTTTTTTTGACTTCTTTTAGTGAAGGGATTTGGTCGCCAATTTTTTTTTAAATAGCTTTCATTAGTTGTACAACATATATTTTTTTTATGAAAATCGGTTTAGCCAATCAGAAGAAAATTAACATTTTCGATTTTTTCAAAAAAAGCTCATAACTAAAAAAAAAATTTTTTTTTGGGTTGGCACTTGGTGTAAATTTGTTTCATAATGGGACTAAATTATTCCCCAATTGGCGACCCAATCCCAGCGGGGGCACTTTTTACATGCTTATCCTGCTACGGCCTTTCTCTATTGTAGAGTCTGTTAAAAAGAAAGGTTCACATGCAGCTCGTAAGTGCAAGTTCATAAATTAATTATAAACTTAAACTCATTAGTCTATAAGATAAATTATTGTTTATTATTATTTTCAAAGGGAAAAAATAGATTCTTTTCAAATCCTGAAGTAATACATTAAATTTTTTTTATGTAACGGAGGCATACTACGATCATTTTAAGCTACCTGTTTAGCGCATAGTTAGTTCTCTTTCCCGACTAATACATGCAGGTCATGATGAGGAATTTTGCCTTGTTTTTGATCGAGTTATAAAAGTCATTGTAAAACTAAAAAATATATAAATATTTTTATTTTAATAAATACTTACTTTTAAATGAATCAATATATCAGCTCAAGCCTGATTCCGCAATCGGTTAATAGATTCCGTAGTTTTATTTCTATTCTTCCTTAATATTAAAACCACCCAGATAGCCAAGCGTACTAATCCAAAATACCCGGTATACCGGCTCTGTACTTGCCACGTACCTTCGCATTGTAATAGTATTATACGAGTATAGCGTAATTATCTTGAGATACTTGCATTAAAATGGTACAGTACCAGTATGTGCATACTCTTTTTTATTCAACAGTATGATGTACTGGCACTGTACTTGTATTATACTCTTACTAAGTACTCAAACTGACAAATTATTTTTCAAGATGGCGGAGTAGTACGATTCTGGTACGACACCATATTTATTTAGTACGCCGTACTAAGTGAAAATGTTAAAGTTTCTATTTATTACATACAAGTGTAATACTAGTACGATACTAGTACGTCGTTCAAATGTAATAAAAATGTACATACATACTGGCACTGTACTAATTTAGTATCAGTACTTCGAAAATCAGTACCTTTATACACGTATGGTACTAGTATAGTGCAAAGGTACATGGTGTGTACAGTAATTGTACGCTGGTTATCTGGGCAATGTAAAAAAAAGAAATTTACAGGTTTGAATACAACCACGAATTTGAAATGTCATACAAAAAAAATCAGCAAGCAGTAACGTTCAGTTTCTTCCTCTTCCTCTCTTAAAATATTTGTGATTTAATACGGAAAATCTTAACAGAAGAAGAAAATACTAAAGTAATCCTTTTGCCTTAATCCCATCAAAATAAGAAATAAAAATATTCTATAGTCAAATGGAATATATTTGTTCTCAAAAAATATAGTGACAGAATATAAGAGCAGGAAATTTACGCTTTTCATAAAATTACTATATTTTTTGGTACTTTTGAGAGTCATAAACAATTAACGTAAGTAATCGTACTATGCCTCTGGTGCTTAATACTCTATTAAGAAAGTAAAAGAATTCTTTGATGTAATAATTACTTTTTCGTTTAAGGACATTTCTCAAAGAATAAAATAAGATATATGGGTGAGTTCAAGTTTTTATCTTACAAGTTTAACTATAACTTACAACTTTATAACTATTAAGTGTAAATCCATAAGTTTATTAGTTTATTTATTGTTTATTTTTATTGTTAAATAAACAAGCCGAAAAACATTTTACTTTTACGCTAATAAAAAGATTTGCTTTCTCATAAAAGAAGCAATAATTTAATTTAATTTAAAAAATTTTGTTGAAAAATTAATATTTTTAAATAATGCAAAAAATTAATATTTCATTCTGAAAGTGTCTCTATTTATCTTTTAAAATCCGTGGGATTTTTTGAAATTGTCCATATTGCTGAGAAACTGCAATAATTACAAAAAGAGGATAAATTCGACAATTTTTTTTTCTGCTCACTTTTGTTTTTACAACATTTTCATAATTTCTTTCTACTTTACTAAAAAATGAATAATGCTATTGACTTTCGCATAAAAAAACGAAAAAAATGCAATTTATGAAAGTTGTTTTTAACAAAATCGACACCTTACACAAGTTTCAAATTTGGGGTGATAAAGCACCCCACGACTGACACAGAAATTTGCGGAGATTGGGGGATGAGGAGCAGCAACGAAACTACGATTTTTAAATTAGACTACAAACTAACATACTTATTCAAAATATTCAATTTAAAAAGTTTCACAGAAGGTTAAATAACTGATTCGCATGCCACGGACATTTTGCGAAGGTTACGCGCACTGAACACTGACTCGAAAATTAACAAAATAGTCCGAGAACCGACTCCATCAAACTAATAAACAAAAATTAATATTGGAGCTCACCTAGAAGGGCACAATGGACACGAATGGATCCCCATCAGTCTTATTTAGTTACATTTTTATAAAGTTTTAACACTTTAAGAAAAGAACAAGACCAACACGTGGAACACACCAGTTTAGAATGATGAGAGCGAAAGCGTCTCGTCGTGAGATTCCTGTGATAATATCTTACTAAAACAACCTCTCCCATTCTTGCTCTACTTACTCCAATCCGCTATTGCTCCATCTGTCCTGGAGAGTAAGCAAAAGCGTGATTCATTTATTAGAGACTTTATTTGTTTGGCTTCATTGTCTTTAGCGTTAATTGAGTTATTTATAGCCTTATTGACTTTTGTCAAAATTTATATTAAATAGAATATTGAATTTCATATTGAATTTCAATTGTTTTGTTCCGTAATTGTCATTGTCATAGTAAGTAGAGTCGAAAATAATATTTTTATAAGTGTAATCTATATTATACCCAGAGGGGGACACACCCTATTTTTTAAATAATTTTGATTTAAAACAGACTTATTGTTACATACCGGGATCAAACAGAGTTAAATTATATTAAAACTACATTTTGATAAAGGGTCATTTCTTTAATAAAGACAATTTTGTACATGTTAGGTACAAAATTTCGAGTTAATATTTATTGATGATACTAATTTTTAATAATTATACTGACAAACTACGAATACTATTAGAAAATCAGAAACAATGACACATGGATATAACAATATAAAAAAAAATGAACGTCTAAAAAAATTATATAAATTTGAAAATTAATTAACAAAACAAGGAGACTTATTTAATCCTCTAAATACTCACGTCTTTCAAAATACGCGAAATTTCACTAACGCATGGGAGAGAGAGAGAGAGAAAAGGAAGACGATTATTATAGCATACCTCAAAGTTTTCTCAATCACGCCAACCTGATCTTGTCTTTTCACTGTAAAAACAAGTGTCTTATTTTAAGACATTTTTGTCCTCACTTTTAAGACGTTTTAAAGTGTCTTAATTTTAAACCAATGAGAAAGCATCTTTCAAAATTATTAACCAATGAAATAGCTTGAAATAACCGTAAGACGCTTTCTTAATGTCTTGTGTCTTAAAATAAGACACTTAGAAGACAGCAGTTTTTGCAGTGTTGGCGTCACTCTTTCTCGTCTGGTTTTCCCGTGAGTTACCTATCCTGGTCAGGTATTCCCCAAAGGTACCTTTTCTTGTTAGGTATCCACACAAATTAACTCTTCTTCACAGGTAATCGGACCCAGGTCCGATTTCTTTTCGGTATTTTTCTATCCGTCAGGTATTCTCACGCACACTTTTAATAGGTCCTCACTCTTGAATATCTCTAACAATACTGACCATCTTCCCCTCTTCCTTGCTATTTCCTTTCCCACCTCAGGTTTACTGTACTATCCTCTCTCTCTCTCTCTCTCTCTTTCTTCTCCTTTCGGCATTTCTTCGATTCTCAACAACTCTCCTCTTCGGTACGAGAGAGTAATTTTCCGTACCCATTGACACTGGATCTAAAACTATGATTCTGTGGGAAGCTCGTTTTAAGATTTTTCCTCTAGTCAAAACGTTGACGACTCTGACACGTCGGTCTTTTCTGGAAAATTTTGTTAGAATCTTACCTTTCGACCATACATTTTGCGACATATTTGGATCTACAATTAACACTACATCCCCTGGTATCAGGTTTCTCACCTCCTGATTCCAACGTTTTCCAACCACTAGGTGTCTATCTCCATTCCTCAGCATTACTCAAATTGTCTATCTCGCCAAGTCGATGTGCAACAAACGTCTGATATTTTCTAGGGTCTGAATAAATCCAACCCAGAACTGTACGTGAGTCAGTCCAATAAAATCTTTGTTTTACGTATATCTCCAGTACTTTGCTGATAGAATCTCCAAGTCGACTAGCCAATAGCGCTTCTTGTAATTCCATGCGAGGGATTGAGACTGGTTTTAAAGGTACAACCTTTGCTTTTCCAGACGCAAATGGGGTTTGTATTTTGACTTTTTGGAGGAAACGTGGTTAAAAATGCGTTGCCGCTCTCTGATATCTTTCTAGAATATTCTACACTATCTAAGGGCAGACGTATCGTGTTCTCATTACTCATTCCATACTCAATACTTGAAACTCTAGACCCACCTGACCCAATGTCTCGGCCTCTTGGACGACTCCGCCCTCCTCTTGTCCCGCGCCTCTCGAGTTGTCGGGTCTTGCAGAGTTTCTTTTTGCTGATTTACACCTAATCTACCCCTTGCTCTTCCCCTTACTTGCGGCATTCTGATCAAAAAATTTCCCATTTATTATAAGTGACAACCGTATCTTTCTCTCTCTCTCTCTCTCCCATGCGCCAAGGCCGAGATGATTTCAACGTTTGATTTCCGGTATTAAATATTATTTAAATATGTTCAGGTTCAAAGGATAATTTCAACCAAATTCAAAGATGAAAATGTGAGAATTAATTTGTTGGGCAGAACGATTACATCAGTAGAATTGCCCGGCGTCTTCACCATTTATTACTTACCGGGATGAAATAGAATTGAATTGTATTAAAACTCCATTTTGATAAAGGGTTATTTCTTAAATAAAGGCAACTACATGTTAGGTACAAAATTCCAAGTTAATATTTATTGATAATACTAATTTTTAATGATTACAACGACGAACTACGAATATTATTAGAAAATCAGGAACAATAATACATGGATATAACAATATAAAGAAAAATGAACGTCTAGGGAAATAATATAAATTTGAAAATTAATTAACAAAACAAGGAGACATTTATAATACTTTAAAGAATCACGTCTTTCAAAATACGCGAAATTTCACTAACTCATGGGAGAGAGAGAGAAAGATAAAACGCTTATTATAGCACACCTCAAAGTTTTCTCAATCACACTAACCTGATCTTGTCTTTTGGCGTCACCCTTTCTTGTCGGGTTTTCCCGTGAGTCACCTATCCTGGTCAGGTATTCGCCAAAGTCCTCCTTTCTTGTCAGGTATCCACACAAATTAACTCTTCTTCGCAGGTAATTGGCCCTAGGTCACTTTTTCTATCCGTCAGGTATTCTCACGCACACTGTTAATAGGTCCTCACTCTTGAATATCTCTAAGAATACTGACCATCTTCCCCTCTTCCTGGCTTTTTCATTTTCCCACCTTAGGTTCCTTTCCAATCCTTTGTCTATTTCTCTCTCTCTCTCTAATCTTTTATTCCTTTCTGTTAAACTTCCTTCCTTCTCCTTTCGGCCTTTTTTCGATTTTTAACACTTTTAGTAATCGGTATGAAATTTCCAACTATAAAACCAGTGATCTCACAGATTGTATTATAAATTAGATTATATTATAATCCGAAAGTGCTACATCAAATTGTTTTTTGCAATACGTTACGGTTATTTTAGGATATGGTAGGACTACGTTATGTTTCCGAGCGAGTTATATATTACATAGTAGATCTAAAAAACAGGGAAATGAAGGTCGTGTACATGTTATGAACATGGTTCCGAAGCTTTGTACTTCTAGACACGAAAGGCAATATGTCGGGTTAAACAAGTAGTGTACAGTGACGGTATTGCACCTTCGTTGCATAATATATTATTAAGAATTTATAATAACCTTTTAAAATAGTAATAACCTTTTCTGTTTTAGAGAACATTGGTAAAGCTATTAACTACGTGGCTAAAAAGTGTAAGTTAATGTTACTTAAATGATGAATTCATAAAGAATAAGTTAATTATTTACAAACTGAAATTTTTATAAAAAATGACTAAAAAGAAGAATTGTGTTTAAACTTTGTTTGAGATATGTGTATCAGTCTTTTAAACATATATTAATAATCTGTTCAGATTACGAAAATGAAATTGCTTCTGTCAAAAAAAGATTAGACCAAAAAGATAGCGCAGACCATGAAGAAGAAGAAGAAGAAGAAGAAGAAAAAGAAGACGAAGAAAAAAAAGAAGAAAAAGAAAAAGAAGAAGAAGAAGAAGAAGAAGATAAAGAACCAAAAATAAAACACAAATCTTCCAGTCGCAGAAGAGGCTCATAAAAAATCATTATGCTTCTTTAATTAATATTCAATTATTCAACTTAAATAATGTTTTTCAACTAAAAATAAACATCTAATAATATTATGCTGTAATGGGGTCACCTCTGTTAATTAGTTGTTCAGCTTTGTTCGGCATGTTTTTAAATGAACAATAAAAATATAGATGCTTGAACTTTTTCTTGTTTATTTATTGACTTTTGAACAGTCAGTCAAAATATTTCCAAAATGAAATTTTGTGTTGCACCACATCAAAGACATCCAGGTCGAAAAAAGTTTATCAACGATCTCCATCATTCCTGTATCATAGCTTATTTAAAATCAAAACACCAAACTGCTTATTAATTTGTAAAGCCGTGGTTATCGAATGAACCAGAATCATTAAAAAATATTAAAAATTAAATAATTGAAAATTGATTTCTAAATTTTATAACCATTGTAATGACTTAAATAGTAAACATTTGGTAGAGCGTGATTCTCAACTTAGAAACTCGTTCTGTAATTCATTGTTTTTCTTAACAGTTGAGCAAGTTCTTAAAGCGGCAAAATCTATGAAGGCTAAAGATACTCCTGGCCCCGGTGGAATTTTCAGCCATATTGTAAAGGATTGTGCTTCGATTTTTGCCTATTCTTTGACCTTTATCTTTAATTTAACTCTCAAAACTGGGATATTTTCGAATATTTGAAAGAAGCGAAAATTTATCCAGTCTATAAAAATGGTGATAGAAGCCTTATTCAGAATTATAGACCCATTGCACTTATTTAAAATTTTGCGAAGGTGTTTGAGATGGCAATTTTGGACACACTTAAAAAATGTGTTTTGAGTATTCTATCAGATCACCAGCATGGATGTATTAAGGGGAAAATTTATTTAGATTCCTCTAAAGCATTCAACTCTATTAATCATCAAATTCCTGCAGAAAAGATTGGTGTTATTGGTTTGCCTACAAATCTCCAAAGCTTATAGTTAAATTATTTAAAAAATAGATTGCATAAAGTTTTAGTGGGTCGCTATTGTTTAAGGACTTTTATCCCTAATAACAAATTGCTATATTGATAACTTGAGAGACATTGAGTTGTTATAAGTCTAAATTCTAAAATTTAAATTCTAATTTCAAATGTGCCATCTTAGGTACAGTGACGATTGTCACTGTTAAATAAATTTGGACTGTTAATAAAGTTAACCATAAGTTATTATTGTTTAAATTTGATGATTTTGGTATACTTGTTAACTCAATTGAAAGTCCCTGCTTTAAACAGTTCCAAAAAAATTTTAAATTTGTATATAATGAGAAGTACTAATTAATTTAAGAAGGTAACTTTGTAATTATTTTTAATTCAGCTCAATTAAGATTGTACTTTTCACGTAAACATTAATATAGCAGGGTTTGCTAAATTTAAGACGAGTCATAAATTAAGATTTTCTTTTTACAGTATAGAAAGAATTGATTTTAAAATATCATTAGTCGATCTAAGATATCAGGACTTATTTTTAAATAAATTTCCTAATTAATTACCTCTAATGGTAACTTAAATAAATAGTAACAACAGACAAATTAGCATTTAATTTTTAATTTTATTCTGGTAAATTATTAATACAGATTTACAGAAAACAATTAACGAAATATTTTAATTATACAGATAGATGTCGAGTTATAATCGATTTGCGAAATAATATTTTTTTATTAATTGAAGATCAGGAATGCTTCTCTACATTAATCTTTTCCGTCGATGGAATCTTCTTATTATTCATGTTGACTATTTATAACCCCTATAAAGATTATTAATATGTTAATAGGACTAAACATTCACATTTAAAACATGCTTTAAAACAAGGGATGTGTTCAAAAATGTGTTTTTGTTTAGCACGACACAAAAATAATAAATGACTGAAGAAAATGATTCTTTTATTAGTTCCGTGCTGATACAGAATTATGGATCCTGACAAAGCACAGATAAAAAAACTATATTCGTTCCATTCCAAGATTGAGAACAAAAATAATTAATGTTTTAGATCACTCTCCGAAAGAAGGTAGAAATTATTTGTATAATATATATCAAAGTGCGAAATAATAGGAGATCGGAAGTTTGTTGTTTCCCAAAAACTGATATATGTTTTTTATTGAACAAATATATGCGCAATTGGGTGGCCCATCAAAACAAAAGTCTGAAATGTTTTGCTCTTACCTTCCAACAAGTTTTAAAATTGAAAAAAATAACCCTATTTTTTTTAAATCTGACAAATTGACAATTGCAAATGTTAAATCGTTGTTTTATTTTTTTTTGTATTTATGGGGTTTGTTTAAAACCCTATAAAAAATAGTTAATATTAACAGATTATTAAATAAAATATATAATACTGTTGTTTAAGGACTTTTCAAAATGTGACTCGCTGTATTGACGTTTTGGTTGGTTTTTGAGAATTTTGTAGTGAATTTACGAAAAAGTGCGTTTTTCCCATGTAAAATTAATGGGAAATTTCAAGGTTTTTGAGCCACCCCCAAATATTGTCCGATTTAAAAAAATAGGGGTATTTGTTTTTCGATTCTGAAACTTTTTTAGGGGGGGGGAGGAGGGGTAGGATCAAAACATTCAAAAAAATTTTTTTTACTGTACATTTTTGGACCACCATAATGCGCAAGTAAACAATTTTTCTGGAACAGAACGAAATTCATTTATCGGTCTTTACTGTTTCTACATCCATCCCTGGTTCGATTAAACATAATTCTTTTATCAAGTCATCTTTAACAAAATTTTCAGTTCTTAAGGGCATGTGATACAGTATGACATCAAATGGTAAAAGCAATTTTTGTCTGTAACGTTTCTCTTAAAATATTGAAAATTTTGTCATGAAACTTGGTAGATTTACTTAAAATATGATTACGAATGTCTTTCTGTCAAAAAATTGTTTAAATTTCTGTTTAAAATTAATTTTTAAAAAATTTGCTCCATAACATGCCCTTAACTAAAAAAAATTATTACTTAAAAGTTATTAATGAAGGCACTAGTAACTTACAGCGATCAACAATATTTTGAGCTTTCTTTAAGCTTGATTCTAGAACAGAAAAGTTTATCATTATCTTAATGAGCTTTAATAAATTCTGAAAACAATTTATGATGTAACATCACTTTAGGGTTATGAAAAGTCTAATGATTTTTTGATTTAACAATAATAATTGATAATGGTAATTCTAAATGATTTTTTTCTGTATTAAGAAAATTATACAGGAAAATAAAAAAAAATAGACAAAAAACCGACAGCTACACAGGTTGAACCTCTTAAAAAAACATAATTTAATCAACAGAAACTTACCAGCGTCTTTCATGAAATTCCTGTCTAAAGTAGAAAATTGGATTTAATATCTCAAAGGTTCCTTATATATTTCTTAAAATAATTTCAGAGATAAAATTATTTTAAAAATTTGGAAAATTGTTATTTCTTATTTATTTTTTTTTTGTTGAATTGAGAATATTTTAGTATTATAACAAACTATTGAGCTTAATAATTGTCGAAAAATGGGAAAATCGTTTGAAAATAAAATGTTAATAATAAATAGGTGTAACGGCACAGCGGTTTCTAGCTTAACCAAATGTGAATTGTATATTTATAATTTTAAGTTAAAAATTATTAAAATAAGAAACAAAATCAACTGTGAGATAATTTAAATAGTCTTAAATAATGTAAATAATGTATGCTCGATAACCTATTTCAAAGGAACAACAACTGTACCGTTGGTCCCTATTTTCTATATCGAGTGGTAGTTAACGAAATATAAACTTAAATTATTTTACATACATTTAACAAATTCAGCCTCACTTGGCTCATAATCTGAAGCAAACAATTTATTTATGTATTAACAGATTAGTAATTATATTTAAATGACAAATGATGTCATTTTTTAAATTCTATACTAATAAAAATTGTTTCTAAAGAAGATTAGAAGGTAAATCAAAGCAATTTAAGAAATTTTCAACCTTATGTCAAGAATAAGGGTCACTTTATTTGAAACCTATATCTGATTTTGTGAGAGCTATAATAATATAAGTTTTTTCCTTTAAAGAAAAGTGTTTTAACAATTTGACATTGTTGTATTAGCATAACCACTGTAGATGTTTGCTATTACAACAATCCAACTTTTTAAGAGTTATCTCAATTTTGAACTCATTTTAGATATTATATTGTTATGAACTGATTTTACCCTAATTCTACAAAAAATTCCAGATTTATTTTAAAATTCAAATTCACTTGTTCGTCCGAATTGAATTTGGATGCTAATTTTCTTTGTAACTGAAGCGAATATTTTTGTGAGATTTTAGAAGATATTAAAATAAAATTCAATAACTATTTACTGAAAGTTAAACAAATCATTTTTTACTTGTACTACAAGTAACAAATGAGAAAACATAAATAACAACTAAACATTACCATGTTGCTTGCTCACATGTCCTGCGGCTTTTCCCTGCAAATCAATTAAAAATTATAATAAATTGTAAACAAATTTTAAAACATTTTTGTTTGTGCATTAAAAGGTAATTTTTATCAATTCAAAAAAGAAGCTTCTTAACTAATTTAGCAAATGCAAAGGCGGAAAAACAGTTCAGTTTAGAAAGTCTAACCTCCAAAATATTTTTTATGAAAAATAATATACTGAGAAAAAGTCATAATTGCGTGATTAAGTTCTCCGTAAAAACATTATGTTAGTATTAAACTACATTTGAAAAATCTAAATGGCGTCATACTATTACGTTCAGCGGCTTACTTTCGTTTGTCAATTGTAACGAACCTCACAATTGTACTAGACTTTTAATTTTCAATTAAACAATTTATTTTAAAGTTAAATTAAATAAACTTAACTTTGAGGTTATATTACACTTTCGTCTCATTTTCGAACTGTCAAAACGTGGTTAGCAGACGAATTTGGTAAACAGACCGCGCATCCTGTCGTACGCAACGTCAAAAGATGGCACAGACTGCCAGAGACAGCGCAGTGGGCCTCAAGTAGTACGACCGCGCAGCTCCACAGCGAGCCGCATCGTTATATAGATTTGCTTGCTTGCAGATCCTTCAGTCAGCTCGGATGAGCGAGTCGAGAAACATCTCGGGTTCTACCCCTACGACTCAGGAATATTTAAAGTTCTGGTTCTTCAGAAATTAACTATTAGTGGGTGCTGGATTTCTCGGACTGGTCCTTCATTCGAGAAAATACAGGCCCATAAGTCGGAGCGATGTAAAGAACACCCGTACTCCGACTCTTCTAGTTGACATCGTCTTGGTCCTCTAAGAATGGTACCTGGAGAACATTCTGGAGATTTTAACATTGGTCCTCCAAGGAAAAATCAAAGAAATAACCTTAAGCTTTCCTTTGGCCAGAATCGTCCTGAGATTTGTCACGGTGCACCATATAGTCTCACCCAGGTAGAAAAATTACGAATAATTTTTGCATAGTCATTATGCATAAGTTATGCATAGTCAATATGCATAGTTTATGCATAATTTATGCATAATTTTTTTTTTTGCATAAACAGACTCCACATACATCGCCAAAAATGAATCCGATGTCCACTTTCGTACCATAACCTAAAATTCCAAAAATCGGGTACCACAAAGGTCCCAAGTGCCCAACTGGTGTCCATGTCATATCCGGTCAAATTTATCGGTACCATAACCTCAAATTTAAAAAATCGGGTACTATAAAGGTCCCAAATGCTAAACTGAAGTACACGTCACTTTCGGTCAACTTTTTTGGTACCATAACCTTAAATTTAAAAAAAAAGTACCACAAAGGCCCTAAGTGCCCATCCGATGTTCATGTCACTGCCGGTCAACATTTTTGGTACCATAACCTCAAATTTCAAAAATCGAATACCATAAAGGTCACAAGTGTTTAACTGATGTCCACTTTACTTCCAGTCAACATTTCTGGTACCATAACTTTAAATTTCAAAAGCCGAATTCCATAAATGTCACAAGTGCCCAACTAATGTCCACTTTACTTCCGGTCAACATTTTTGGTACCATAACCTCAAATTTCAAAAATTGGGTACCTAAAAGGTCCCAAATGCGAAACTGATGTCAACTTTACTTTCGGTCAACATTTTTGGTACCATAACCTCAAATTCTAAAAATCGTGTACAACAAAGGTCCCAAGTGCCCATCTGATGTTTATGTCACTTCTGGTCAACATTTTTGGTACCATAACCTCAAATCTCAAAAACCGAGTACCATAAAGGTCACAAGTGCCCAACTGGTGTCCATGTCATATCCGGTCAAATTTATCGGTACCATAACCTCAAATTTAAAAAATCGGGTACTATAAAGGTCCCAAATGCCAAACTGAGGTACACGTCACTTTCGGACAACTTTTTTGGTACCATAACCTTAAATTTTTAAAATCGGGTACCACAAAGGCCTTAAGTGCCCATCTGATGTTCATGTCACTGCCGGTCAACATTTTTGGTACCATAATCTCAAATTTCAAAAATCGAGTACCATAAAGGTAACAAGTGCCCAACTGGTGTCCATGTCATATCCGGTCAACATTATCGGTACCATAACCTCAAATTTCAAAAATCGGGTACCATAAAGTTCCCAAATGCCAAACTGAGGTACACAACACATCCGGACAACATTTTTGGTACCATAACCTCAAATTCCAAAAATCGGGTACCACAAAGGTCCCAAATGCCAAACTAAGGTACACAACACATCCGGACAACATTTTTTATACCATAACCTCAAATTCCAAAAATCGGGTACCACAAAGGTCCCAAGTGCCCATCTGGTGTTCATGTCACTTCTGGTCAACATTTTTAGTACCATAACCTCAAATTTCAAAAATCGAATACCATAAAGGTCACAAGTGTTCAACTGATGTCCACTTTACTTCCGGTCAACATTTTTGGTCCCATAACCTCAAAATTCGTAAATTCGAGTACCATAAGGGTCCCAAGTGCCCAAGTGATTTTCACGTCCCTTTCGGTCAACATTTTTGGTATTATAACCTCAAATTTCAAAAATTGGGTACCGGAAAGGTCCTAAATGCCAAACTGAGGTACACGGCACTTTCGATCAACATTTTTGGTACCATAACCTCAAATTCTAAAAATCGGGTACCACAAACGTTCCAAGTGCCCTTCTGATGTTCATGTCACTGCTGGTCAACATTTTTGGTACCATAACTTCAAAATTCGAAAATCGAGTACCATAAAGGTCACAATTGCTCAAATGATGTCCATGTCATATCTGGTCAACTTTTTTGGTAACATAATCTCAAATATTAAAAATTGGGTACCATAATGGTCTGAAGCGCCTAACTGATGTCCACGTCACTTCTATCAACATTTTTGGAACCATAACTTCAAATTCTAAAAATCGGGTACCACAAACGTTCCAAGTGCCCATCTAATGTTCATGTCACTGCTGGTCAACATTTTTGGTACCATAACTTCAAAATTCGAAAATCGAGTACCATAAAGGTCACAATTGCTCAAATGATGTCCACATCATATCTGGTCAACTTTTTTGATACCATAACCTCAAATTTCAAAAATTGGGTACCGGAAAGGTCCTAAATGCCAAACTGTGGAACACGTCACTTTCGATCAACATTTTTGGTATTATAACCTCAAATTCTAAGAATCGGGTACTACAAAGGTCCCAAGTGCCCATCTGATGTTCATGTCACTTCTGGTCAACATTTTTGGTACTATAACTCCAAAATTCGAAAATCGAGTACCATAAAGGTCACAATTGCTCAAATGATGTCCATGTCATATCTGGTCAACTTTTTTGGTAACATAATCTTAAATATTAAAAATTGGGTACCATAATGATCTGAAGCGCCTAACTGATGTCCACGTCACTTCTATCAACATTTTTGGTACCTTAACATCAAATTTTAAAAATCGAGTACCACAAATGTCTTAAGGGTCCAACTTATGTCCATGTCATTTCCGGTGAACATACTTGGCATTATAACCTCAAATTACAAAAATCGGTTACAATGAAGCTCCCAGGGGACCAGGGGATTTATAACCCATTTCACCTGAAATGCTTTCAGCCTAAAATCGATTTAACCTAAAATGTATTCATCCTACGTGCTATTTAACCTATAATGAATTTGATGCCTAAATTCCATTAAACTAAAATGCATTCAGCTTAAATGTCATTATACCTCTAAGGCCAATTCTCATTTAACCTGTCGTGCATGCAGTGTAAAACTTATTTACCCGAAAATGTATTCAGCCTAAAATCCATTTAACCTCAAATGCACTCAGTCTAAATCCTACTTAAACTGAAATGCTTTTTGCCTAAACCCCATTTAACCTCAAACGCAATCAACCTAAATTCCTTTTAACCTAAAATACATTTTGCCTAAGACCCATTTAAAAATCCTTGTTACAATCAATTGGTGGTCGTTTGGTAATGTTTATTATTCAACTTTTAGTGTTTGGTAGTAAAAATTATAAAAGTTAATTAATTTTTAAAACATTATATACAACGGCGCACATGTGTATGCGCACACTTTTATTGGCGCGTAAATTTGAATTACACTTTTATACTTAGGCAATTTAAAATAAAATATGCACTGTTAATAATTAAAATAACCTCATTTTGTTTCGTTTTGGTAAGTATTTAAATGTTTTATAAATTTATAGGTGTCTTTTTAAAAAATAAAAATTATTTTAAACTGAACATTTTGCTTGCTTTATTATTCACAAATACCCCGTGAAGAAACTACCTTAAATAGCTTTGTTATTAATATGGCTCTTAAAAGGTCCCTATAAGGTTCCCCTATTATTATAATTTTCCTCTAGCTTTATATGGACCCTATAATTTCCCAATTAGGTTGCCTTAATTACACAGGCACACAAAAAAAAAAAAGGTCAAATACCAGAGGGCAGACCAACATATTCCTAGGTTTTTGGGGTCGCTGAAACCGAATATGACCATGAAAATATTATCTGCTTGCCCATTTTCCCCCTAGCCCCCCCCCCCCTTACACCTCTCGGGGGGTAACATTTCAGTTTTTCCAAAAACGTCGAAAAGGCAGTCTATTCCTATGTTTTTTGGGGCGCTGAATCCGAAAAAGACCACCAAAAGCCAATCCCCCCCCTCCTGCACCCCCTAACACCCCCTGGGAGGGGGTTGGAATTTCGAATTTCACGAAAAGTCGAGTTCGGTGGCTATTTCTATGTTTTTTGGGGCGCTGAATCCGAAAAAGACCACGAAAAGAAAATTCCCCCTCTCCTTCACCCCCTATCACCCCCTGGGAGGGGGTTGGAATTTCGAATTTCACGAAAAGTCGAGTTCGGTGTCTATTTCTATGTTTTTTGGGGCGCTGAATCCGAAAAAGACCACCAAAAGCCAATTCCCCCTCTCCTTCACCCCCTATCACCCCCTAGGAGGGGGGTTGGAATTTCGAATTTCACAAAAAATCGAGTTCGGTGTCTATTTCTACGTTTTTTGGGGCGCTGAATCCGAAAAAGACCACCAAAAGCTAATTCCCGCCCGCTTAAGCCCCTAATATCCCCTTGAGTGGGACACTAAAAAGGGATTCACCAGAAACAAAAAGGGCTCAGAAAAGAAAACCTCTCAGAAGGTCATTCGAATCCAAGCGAGTACGGTACCATAGGCAGAAATGAATGCCAAAAAACTAGTGATGCATTTCGAGAATCTGTCCTTTCATAAAAGATAAAAGAGACGAAAACAGTACATTCATTTGTTTCCAATGTAATTTTCACGAGATTCTCATTTTTTCGAGACTTTTTGAGAAGAGATCTCGCTCAAATGCATCACTATAAAAAAACTAAATGAGCGAAATTCGTTCTAAGGAAAAACACATTAAAGCAGCGCCACCAATCGTGAGAGGCAAGGGGACTCACGTTAAAAAAGCACCCCAAAGGGAACAAAAACTACCACGTCCACGCCGTTGTTCCTAGGTCGCGCTAAGTGTAGTAAAATCAAGATCCATCAAATTGTGCTGGTACATACTTGTGTACTCATCGGTGCCTACCTAGTTATTATTTATTCAAATGCGTAAAAAAAACATTGCTTATTCTTCTTAATTACACATAAAAGAGTACATATCAACCCCCCTCCCAGTGTTAGTAACTAGATGCTAAGAGGTGAATAACGGAACGAATTTACCTTTGGTGTCCTTTTCCAATTTCACCGCCCCCAAAAACATAGAAATGGACACCGAACTCGACTTTTCGTGAAATTCGAAATTCCAACCCCCTACCAGGGGGTGATAGGGGGTGAAGGGGAGGGCCAATTGGCTTTTGGTGGACTTTTTCGGATTCAGCGCCCCAAAAAACGTAGAAATAGATACCGAACTCGACTTTTCGTGAAATTCGAAATTCCAACCCCCTCCCAGGGGGTGATAGGGGGTGAAGGAGAGGGGGAATTTTCTTTTCGTGGTCTTTTTCGGATTCAGCGCCCCAAAAAACATAGAAATAGCCACCGAACTCGACTTTTCGTGAAATTCGAAATTCCAACCCCCTCCCAGGGGGTGTTAGGGGGTGCAGGAGGGGGGGATTGGCTTTTGGTGGTCTTTTTCGGATTCAGCGCCCCAAAAAACATAGGAATAGACTGCCTTTTTGACGTTTTTGGAAAAACTGAAATGTCACCCCCCGAGGGGTGTAAGGGGGGGGCTAGGGGGAAAATGGGCAAGCAGATAATATTTTCATGGCCATATTCGGTTTCAGCGACCCCAAAAACCTAGGAATATGTTGGTCTGCCCTCTGGTATTTGACCTTTTTTTTTTTTTGTGTGCCTGTGTTATTAATCAGGGCAAAATCTGGTATGAAAATACGGTCCTTTTTTACGTTTCTGATCGGGTCCGTATGTGATCGCCAGATATGCTTTGACATATTTCTATAAATGTTTCGAGAATTTTTTTTTCTTGTACAAAATAATTTTATTTATTTGCCTTGAATAATTTTTTACTTAATACAACACGGTTGTTCTTAATCCAAGAATATCTTGCTACCTACAGCTTAAATAAGTGTTTTTGCGTTTTGGTTATCAAGCCTGTCGTGTTAGAGTGGATAGCGTGTTCCACTTGAGGTCGTGCGGTCGCGGGTTCAATCCCACTGGACTCCAAAATTTTTATTTCATAACACAGTCACACAAAAAAAATAAAGTTCCCTGACCTGGGTAAGAGACACACATTTTTCTATGTATTTTGATGCGCTGAATCCGAATCCGTCCTCAGAATTGGTCCATCAGATCAAGTTTTGACCCTAACCTCAAAATTAATAAAATGACACTTTTTGAACATTAGAATTTGAACTCGACTTAACTTTAATACATGCCTAGGACCAATAGAAAGCTTGAATTATTACCTTTAAAATGCCTTTTTAGAAATTATTCTACGATGATTTTTCACGAAGTTATGATGTTTTACTTAAAATATGACTTTTTTCCATATGTTAAAAACACATCAATTATTGATGTGTTATTATGCAAAGGAATAAAAATGATTCTAAGTAAAACATCATAACTTCGTTAAAAATCATCGTAGAACAATTTCTAAAAAAGCGTTTTAAAGGTAATAATTCAAGCTTTCTATTGGTCCTAGGCATGTACTAAAGTTAAGTCGAGTTCAAATTCGAATGTTCAAAAAGTGTCATTTTATTAATTTTGAGGTTAGGGTCAAAACTTGATCTGATGAACCAATTCTGAGGACGGATTCGGATTTAGCGCATCAAAATACATAGAAAAATGTGTGTCTCCTACCCAGGTCAGGGAACTTTATTTTTTTTGTGTGGCTGTGTAATTTATTTACTCAGCTATAATAGTTGTTAATTAAATGTAAGTATGTATGTGCCATTCTATTTCAAACCGTTGCACCTACAAAAGACGATCTCAAAATAGCTTATTTTTAAATAATATCAATCTAATGAAAACTAATGCATTGATAATAATTATGTTATGCACTATTTTAAAATATTATTTTAAGCAACAAGGGGTTAAAGGCAGCCATTTGTTTACGCTGATGTTTGTGTACGAGTGACAGTCGTATACTTTTTATTACGATACTTTTTATTCCAAAGGCACAAACTTGGTGCTTTTAAATGTTTGTAGGTTAGGGTCTAAATGCATTCACTTGTTTGACCGTATAAAAATGGCGGCCATTTTTGCCCTGTGGTGGAAAAAATGCATGGATCAGCTGTTCATTTTTTCCCTAGGGAAAAAATGGAAGCCATTTTTACCCGGTCGAACAAATGAATGCGTTTAGACCCTGCTTACAGGCATCTAAAAGCGCCATGTTTGTGCCTGTGGGGTAAAATAGTTATTTATGACACAAGGACCTGAAATGGCACTTTATAGTACGAGTAAGTATCGTAATACGAGCCTAAGTCCAATCGCAGCCGAGGCGAAGTAGAGGTGGTGACGAGGCTTCATTGAACGTAGCCGAGGCGAAGCCGAGGTGAAGTGAAGATATGAAGCCGAGGCTCCACCGAAAAGTAGCCGAGGCTCTGATGTAGCTGTGGCGAGTTGTACGATACACGAGAACTTAAGTGCCGAAAGGGTCCAAGTGTCATATAACATTTTTTATCACACAAAAAACTGAGAATTCGAACCTAGGGAGAGGTGATTATCGTAAAAAACGGCCTCAGCGGGCATTTCTAGGTGGGAGTAGGTCGACAGACTTAAAAATGCCCCCGGAGGGCGGCGAAACCCATGAACAGCCGTGAAGTTTGGGCCAGTTTGGGCAGCTGTACCATAAAGTAAAGGTCAGCTGACCAGCATCAGCCAATCAGATTGCGAGTTCATTTACTTTACGGCCTAGGCCGTGAAATGAGCTCTTAAAGGTTTCCAAACAAGCCGTAAAATCTAACTTTTGATGTAAGTGTGATAAAAAAGAATTTAATGCTCTTTCGATTGATCTTTAAGTTTTTAAAAAGTTTTCTCAATTTCATAAAGAAATTCTTGTTTGAAATCTAAAATTCTTGATATCTCAAAACACCCCTACTTAAATTTTCTTAAAACCTATGTGAAAAGAAAGCTAAGGTTTTATAGTTTCTAATCCCTTTGAATTTATTATGGACATTTTAGAGGATTTATGGATAAAAATAATATAAAATGTGTGTTTTTGAAAAATCTGACATAAAGTAAAGTTGAATTTACATAAGCCAGATTCGTTGTATTTTGTTTTTAATTTTGAAAAAATGTACAAAATGTATTTTTCTTGTAATTTATTTTCTTTTTTGAAAAATAACTTGGAAATTCATTTGTTAGAATCACTTTAAAGTATATTCTATACTACTAATATAACGAATAATTATTCTTTTCTGAAAACTCTTTTTAATAATTGTATTTTCTTTCAAAATTTAAAAACAAAAGACAACCAAATTCAACTCTGGCTTAGGTAAATTCAACTGTACTTTATGTCAGATTTTTCAAAAACACACATTTTTCTATTACTTTAATCCATAAATCCTCTAAAATGTCCATAATAAATTCAAAGGGATTAGAAACTATAAAACTTTAGCTTTCTTTTCACATAGGTATCAAGAAAATTTGAGTAGGGGTGTTTTGAGATATCAAGAATTTTAAATTTTAAATAAGAATTTCTTTATGAAATTGAGAAAACTTTTTAAAAACTTGAAGACCAATCGAAAGAGCATTAAATTCTTTTTCAAAATAGTGCATAACATATTCTCAATGTATTAATTTTCATTAAATTAATATTATTTAAAAATAAGCTTTTTTGCGATCGTCTTTTGTAGGTGCAACGGTTTGAAATAGAATGGCCTGTATATAAAATAAGAATTATTTAAATAAATAAATAAAATAAAGGGGTTATAAAAATGACAAAATACAAATATAATGATAAAGAGAATAAAAGAAGTATCTTCTTGTACGTGAATTGAGGAAACAAATTCTGTTTAAAGTTTAATATTTATTTTGTTTTATTTTTAAACTTACACTGAGAGAAATAGATGGTAAGAACTTTACTATCTTTGATGGTAGAGAGGTTATGTTACACTCTACCATCAGAGATACTACACCGTACCATCTAGATGCTATATCGTACCATCCAGATGCTATCAGATGCTAACCCGTACCATACAGATGCTATCTCGTACCATCTAGATTCTTGTCCGTATATTTAAGATCAGATATGGTATCTGGTACCATCTAGATGGTATCCCGTAGTATCTATTTCTTTCAGTGTAGATTTTAATTTATAATGATATTTTATTCAAAAAATTAAAAGGGCCCTAATGCGGACCTATTATGGGCCTAAATAATATTTAGGGTATAAATAGGTTTACCAGATCCGGGGCCTTAATAGGGAACGGATAGTCTGCTGCGGGACAAATAGTATATGGTCCGCATAGGTTTTCCTTAAAGGGTCCCTTACAATAATAAGGCAACCTTATTCGAACCTTATGATGCCCGAACTAGAATTTCTGCACGGGACTGATATGCTTTAACTTACAAAATGTTTTATTAATCAGACTTTAAGTCTTAAATTAAATATAATTTTTTTTTAATTGCAATTAAATTTTGAAATGAAAATTAATAAATTTAAATTTAATTAAAGTAATTAAATTGTTTATATCAACTAATATTATTTTTTTTTTAGATTTAAAAAATAAATTGAAATTAAAGTGGGTTATTATAATCCAACGATAATAATCCAATTAAATAATAGGAATTACTTATCAATTTAATAAAAAAAAAATGTTTTTAAATTAAGTTTTGAATCGTAAATTGAATAGAATTTTTTTAAAACTTATCTTGATAATTAGAAATTAAATTCAATATTCAAAAATTCAATTTAACTGATTAAATTATAATAGTTATATGTTCTATATTACCAAAACCTAATTTTAAAATTAATTTTAAATTCCAATAAATAGAAAGGTATTTAATCAACCTATTAGGTTGTATCAATTTTATTAATTTCCTCTTAATTTCTAAAATTAATGGAAATTAAAAACAAGATTTTTTTGATGGAATGGGATTCGGCTATAAGTTGACTTAACTAATACTAGTGTAAGTGTGGGTATTACTGGGATTTTTTCAGTGCAGCTTAACTTTGGAACCTCTTTCAGGCGTTCAAATTAACAAAATTTGGTATCCTACTTTTTAGATAAAAGTTAAATAGTATAAAATTCATAAAATATATTAAACAACTAATATTTTAGGGTTGAATACATTAAAAAATAACAATATAAAAATAATTTCTAATGTATGAGTTACTGGGAACATGCACTAATTACTGAAAATGTATTACTAGGATGATAATGACGTGTAAATAGAGGTTATGTTCTCCCTAGAATAGAAGCGGATGTATATGAGTATATGTTTCAATTACTGGGATCGGCAATAATTTAAACTTAAATAAAAAAATTAATAAAAGTCTGGATACGAATCTATATTGACAGTTGCATTCGAATAAGTATAAAATAATTATATGTATATATATACATTTGTGAAAAGGTTTATCCTCATAAATAATTAATATTAAAGGTTTCTTTAAAAATTCCCGTAATCGGGGCACTCCCAGAAATACCCTCACTCACCCTATTGTAGTAAGGATAATTGATACCAAGTACTTTTTCAAAATTTTTAAAAATGGAGGAGATACAGGACTTTGAATTTTAATTTTTTTTTTGAAAAACTATAACTTTTGTTTAAATCACTCGATTTTCGATTTAAATTGTCAACCCTATCGGAAAAAAGAAAGTTGATTTCCATGTAAAAACGAATGTTGGTTTCCACATTGGAATTCACATTGGATCTCATGTGAAAACCACGGTGGATTTTCGGACAAGATTTGGTGTAAGAATCCATATGGATTCCATTATGGGTTTCCTTGTAGAAACCGGCATGAAATCCATTGATGAAATCCTGAAAGAATCCCAAATAAGATTTTCAGTAAGAAAAAAAAAATTTTTTAATCTTTAAATTTTGCAAAATCTGAAATTTTGAATTATAATTTTAATTTTAACCTTGTAATATTTTTGTTCACTAAATATTTTTCATTTATATTTTGACCCCAAAATTTTGTCAGATTTTGTGTATCTCTTAGAGTTTTTGAAACATAAAAAATATTTATTTTTCAAAATTTTTCAAATTTTCATTCCATCAAAGACCTTATCAAGGATTTCATAACGCTTTGTACATAGAAACCAATAATGGAATGCATTAATTTTGGATTCTCACATCAAATCTTGTCCAAAAATCCATCGTGGTTTTCACATGAGATTCAATGTGAATTCCAACGTGGAAACCGACATTGCCCGAACAGCACCGGATGTTTTACCAACCTTGCCAATGTTGATGAAACATCCTGTGCTGTTCGGGTCTAGGTTCGGGTGGTTTTTACATGGAAACCAATGTTGGTTTTTCCGATAGCGAAATGATTTGTCTTAAGGTATACTACCTAACGGTAAAAAAAGTTTAAAAAATAATAAAAAAACAATTTTATTTCATTGTTATTTTTTCTATATATTTCATAATATATAATTATATTTTTAAATATTTTACTTATATTATTATTCCAAGGAGGTCCTTAACATATTTTAAATAAAAAGTGCTGTCACTATAAAATTTTATCAATATTTTGAATTCGGATACTTTTCTGCGTATTTTATAACAAAATCAAAAATCTTTTATCTAACCGTTTTAGAGAAAATCGATTTTTTAGATTAAAACATAGAATTTTTCATTTTTTTATGATTTGAGAAACATCGTGTAACACAAATGAACAAATTTTCAGAAAGCCTATATTTATAAAGAATGAGTATTTTATTAAAGCCGCTTAAATATTTTTTACATGAGAAATCTTGGGTTATAAGAGCCAAAGACCACATTATTCATTTGTTAAATTTAATATTTTAAAGTAAATTTTTAAATTATAAAATTAATCAAAATCATGGTTAATAATAAACAAATTAATAATAATTTATATAAGATTAATAAAAAATAAATAATAATTATATTTTTAACCCTTTAGTGTCTGAAGTATGATTTAGTACCCATGCATTTGCCGCGGCGTGGCGAGGTGTCGCGCAGTTAGAGCGCGCGTGGTGGTGCACTTAAAACTAATAAAAAAAATTTAACTAATTTAATTCCTTTGAAAATGTACGAGATATTAAGTGAAAAAAGAAATTATTTAATATTGATTGATAATTTTAAAATTTGCTTTAAAAAGATGTTAGACAATAATATTCAACGGTGGATTTGTAATAATAATTATGTTACACTTTATTATTTTACTGTTTAAGTTGTGAATAAAATGGATTTCTGTGTATATTACTGACAGGTGTTTCGGGCTTTTCCAAACTTTTTTAAACACGCCAGTAAAAATATATCTTTTTTAATAAACGAAAAATGCTGCCAGTCCTAAGCCTAGGGAAAGTGTGAAAGGAAAGTCATGCTTGAAAAAATTTACTGAGAGTTGGACGAGCCCAGCAAAAATGAAGGTACACAGTGTCAAAAGTAGGAAGGTAGAAGGAGACAGGGAGCGGCTAAGTGGGCAAGGAGAGGGGGAATGAGTACCCCTTCAGCCGCATTCTCGGACCGAACAACCGCGGACCCAACTCGAGTATAGCCGTGAAGTTAACCCCCTAATTTTGAATTCTTCATAACTTTGTATTTTTGACTTCCAAACACGAAAACCTGACTACCAAACGCTACCAATCGACCACCGATGAACGATTACCACCAAAAATTAAAAGATTTTGAGTAACGGGTACCAACTTCACAAGCATCATTTAAGTTAAAATTAATTCACCCTAAAACCCATTTAACCTAAAATGTATTAAGCCTAAATACCATTTACCTACATTGCATTCAGTCTAATACACATTAACCTGAAATGCATTTAGCTTAAAACCGATTTTACCTCAATTGCAATCAACCTAATTTCCATTTAACCTAAAATGCATTCAGCTTAAACCCCATTTAAAATAAAATGCATTTAGCTTTAAATCCACTTAACCTAAAATTTATTAAGCCCAATTCACATTTAACCTAAAATGCATTTAGCCTAAATCTCATTTGAATTGAAATGCATAAAGCCAAAGACCATTTAACCAAGAATGCATTCAGCCAAAAACTAATTGGATCTAAAAATGCAATCAGCTAGAACCCATTTTACCTAAAACGATTTAGCCCGAAACCCATTTAACCTACCCACACAGCACCAGAAATTTCCTAAATTTCCCCTGAATATTGGTCCACATTTCCCGTATATTCGAACCTAATGTTCAAGGAAGTTTCGTAGAAGCATTAAAATGTCCGCCCAGAAAAATATTGGACTCGAAATTTACCTGAAAATGCATTTCTAATTTTCAGGGAAATTACGCATCTAATGTTCCTAGAATATTAAAGGAAAGTTAAAAAAAAATACCAAATTTTTTTGATCTGGTAATTGATCAAAATTATTTGTCAAAATTGAAACGCGTAAGATTCTAAAAAATTAAAAACTACTGTGCAGCCGTAAGTGTCACACAAACCAAGTTCGACAAGTGCGCATCATGAACAGTGAATTTACGAACATTATGAATATTGAAGGAATATTAGATGCGGATATTCCCTGAAAATTAGAAATACATTTTCAGGGAAATTTCGAGCTGAATATATTTTTCATAGCGGACATTTTAATGCTTTCACGAAACTTTTTTGAATATTAGGTTCGAATATTCGGGAAATATGGACCAATATTCAGGGAAAATTCAGGGGATTTCCGGTGCTGTGTAAGTAAATGCATTCATCCTAAACACTCAAGGTAATGACCTTTTTTTTTTTTGAAAACTTCCACAGCTGTCAAAAGAATTTGGGGGGGGGGGGGTTCAAATATTCCTATCACCCCCTGGCTACGGCCTTGGCATTCAGCCTTAAAAACCCATTTAACGTCAAATGCACTCAGCCTGAATCTTTTTTAACCTATATAATGCGCTTAGCAAAAATACCATTTAACCCGGAATGCATTTAGCTTAAAACCCATTTAACCTAAAATACATTCAGCCTAAAAGTCATTTATCTTCAAATACATTAAGCCTAAATCTCATTTAATCTAAATTGCAATCAGCTTAAAAACCATTTGACCTAAAATGTATTCAGACTAAATCACGTTTCACCTAAAATGCATTCAGCCTTAATCCTATTAGCCTGAAATGCATTTAGCCTAAAATCCATATGACATAATTTTAAGTTTAGCATGTGTATTAGTTTACATGAGCTTTAGGATGAATGCATTTAACCTTAAATGGGTTGCAGCAGGAATGCATTTTAGGTTAAATAAGATTTAGGATGAATGAATTTAAGGAAAACTGCATTTTATTCAGAATGCATTGAAGGCCGCATAGTTTTTGGCTAAATGGGATTTAGATTAAATGAGTTTTAGGAAATACTCATCATCCTTTATAACACCTGATGATTTTAGTAATTGGAGGTTACAGTATCAAAAAAGTTGACCGGAAATGACGTAGATATCAGTTGGGCAGTTGTGACTTTTATCTTACCTTATTTTGGAAATTTAAGGTTATAGTACCAAAAATGTTGACTGGACCTGGGAGTGGTCTTAAGGTCCCAAATAAAAGTGTGTTTTTAGCGGGTCGGCAGAACATCGCCACCCCCGCATAACCCTGTAGTACGGGCTACAGGGTACCTGGTAACAGGTTTTCACATCCTACGCAAAAAAAAAGACCTTTATCATAACCTATTTTTAAATTTAAGGTTATGGTACCAAAAATGTTGACCGAAAGTGACGTGTACCTCAGTTTGTCATTTGGGACCTTTCCGGTACCCAATTTTTAAAATTTAAGGTTGTGGTACCAAAAATGATGATCAGATATGACATAGACATCATTTGGGCACTTGTGACCTTTATGGTACTCGATTTTACGAATTTTGAGGTTATGGTACCAAAAATGTTGAACGGAAGTAAAGTGGACATCAGTTGGGCACTTGTGACCTTTATAGTATTCAACATTCAAAATTTAAGGTTATGGAACCAAAAATGTTGACCAGAAGTGACATAAAGATCAGATGGGCACTTGGGACCTATATGGTAAACGATTTTGAAAATTTAAGGTTATGAAACCAAAAATGTTGACCGGAAGAGACGTGGTCATCAGTTGGGCACTTAAGACCTTTATCGTAACCTTTTTTTAAAATTAAAGGTTTTGGCACCAAAAATGTTGAGCGGATATGACATGGACACCAGTTGGGCACTTGTTACCTTTATGGTACTCGTTTTTTGAGATTTGAGGTTATGGTACCAAAAATGTTGAGCGGAAGTAAGGTGTACCTCAGTTTGGCATTTGAAACCTTTATAGTACCCGATTTTTTAATATTGAGGTTATGGTACCGATAATGTTGACTAGATATGACATGGACATCATTAGGGCCCGTAAAATATTAATGTTACTGGATTTTGGAAATTTAAGGTTATGAAACCAAAAATGTTGACCGGAAGAGACGTGGTCATCAGTTGGTCACTTAAGACCTTTGCGTTAACCAATTTTTGAAATTTAAGGTTATAGTACAAAAAATGTTAACCAAAAGTGACATGAACATCAGATGGGCACTTGGCACCTTTTTCGTACCCGATTTTTGGAATTTGAGGTTATGGTACCAAAACTGTTGACCAGATATGACATGGACATCACTTGGGCACTTTGAACCTTTATGATACTCGATTGTTGAAATTTAAGTTAATGGTACCAGAAATGTTGACCGCAAGTCAAGTGGACTTCAGTTTAGCACATGTGACCTTTATGGTATTCGATTTTTGCAATTTGAGGCATTTGGGACCTTTATAGTACCCGATTTTTTAAATTTGAGGTTATGGTACCAAAAATGTTGACCAGAAGTGACATGAACATTAGATGTGGACTTAGGATCTTTGTGGTACCCGATTTTTGGAATTTGAGATTATGGTACCAAAATTGTTGACCAGATATGACATAGACATCACTTGGGCACTTTGAACCTTTATGGTACCCGATTTTTGAAATTTGAGGTTATAGTACCAAAAATGTTGACCGGAAATGACGTGTATTTCAGTTAGGCATTTGAAACCTTTATAGTACCCGATTTTTTAATTTTGAGGTTATGGTACCAAAAATGTTGACCAGATATGACATGGACATCATTAGGGCCCGTAAAATATTAATGTTACTGGATTTTTGTAATTTAAGTTTATGATACTAAAAATGTTGACTGGAAGTGATGTGGACACCAGTTGGTCACTTAAGACCTTTGCGTTAACCAATTTTTAAAATTTAAGGTTATAGTACAAAAAATGTTAACCAAAAGTGACATGAACATCAGATGGGCACTTGGCACCTTTTTCGTACCCGATTTTTGGAATTTGAGGTTATGGTACCAAAACTGTTGACCAGATATGACATGGACATCACTTGGGCACTTTGAACCTTTATGATACTCGATTGTTGAAATTTAAGGTTATGGTACCAGAAATGTTGACCGGAAGTGACGTGTACCTCAGTTTGGCATTTGGGACCTTTATAGTACCCGATTTTCAAATTTGAGGTTATGGTACCGATAAATTTGACCGGATATGACATGGACACCAGTTGGGCACTTGTGACCTTTATGGTATTCAACTTTTGAAATTTGAGGTTATGGTACCAAAAATGTTGACCGAAAGTGACGTGTACCTCAGTTTGGCATTTGGAACCTTTATAGTACCCGATTTTTTAATTTTGAGGTTATGGTACCGATAATGTTGACTAGATATGACATGGACATCATTAGGGCCCCTAAAACCTTTATGGTACCTGAATTTTGAAATTTGAGGTTATAGTACCAAAAATGTTGACCGGAAATGACGTGTACTTCAGTTAGGCATTTAAAACCTTTATAGTACCCGATTTTTTAATTTTGAGGTTATGGTACCAGAAATGTTGAACGCAAGTAAAGGGGACATCAGTTGGGCACTTGTGACCTTTATGGTATTCGATTTTTGCAATTTGAGGTTATGGTACCAAAAATGTTGACCGGAAATGACGTGTACTTCAGTTAGGCATTTAAAACCTATATAGTACCCGATTTTTTAATTTTGAGGTTATGGTACCAGAAATGTTGACCGCAAGTAAAGGGGACATCAGTTGGGCACTTGTGACCTTTATGGTATTCGACTTTTGAAATTTGAGGTTATGGTACCAAAAATGTTGACCGAAAGTGCAGTGTACCTCAGTTTGGCATTTGGGACCTTTATGGTACCCGATTTGTTAAATTTGAGGTTATGGTACCGATAATATTGACCGGATATGACATGGACACCAGTTGGGCACTTGTGACCTTTATGGTATTCAACTTTTGAAATTTGAGGTTATGGTACCAAAAATGTTGACCGAAAGTGACGTGTACCTCAGTTTGGCATTTGGAACCTTCCCGGTACCCAATTTTTAAATTTTGAGGTTATGGTACTAAAAATGTTGACCAGAAGTGACATGAACATCAGATGTGGACTTGGGATCTTTGTGGTACCCGATTTTTGGAATTTAAGGTTATGGTACCAAAAATGTTGACCGGAAGTAAAGTGGACCTCAGTTTGGCATTTGGGACCTTTATAGTACCCGATTTTTTAAATTTGAGGTTATGGTACCAAAAATGTTGACCAGAAGTGACATGAACATTAGATGTGGACTTAGGATCTTTGTGGTACCCGATTTTTGGAATTTGAGATTATGGTACCAAAACTGTTGACCAGATATGACATAGACATCACTTGGGCACTTTGAACCTTTATGGTACTCGATTTTTGAAATTTAAGGTTATAATACCAAAAATGTTGACCAGAAGTGACATAAACATCAGATGGGCACTTGGGACCTTTGTGGTACCCGATTTTTGGATTTTGAGGTTATGGTACCAAAAATGTTTACCAGATATGACATGGATATCTGTTGGGCACTTGTGACCTTTATCGTACTCGATTTTTGTAATTAAAGGTTATGATACCAAAAATGTTGACCAGAAGTGACATAAACATCAGATGGGCACTTGGGACCTTTGTGGTATTCGATTTTTGGATTTTGAGGTTATGGTACCAAAAATGTTTACCAGATATGACATAGACATCACTTGGGCACTTTGAACCTCTATGGTACTCGATTTTTGAAATTTAAGGTTATAGTACCAAAAATGTTGACCAGAAGTGACATGAACATCAGATGGGCACTTGGGACCTTTGTGGTACCCGATTTTTTAATTTTGAGTTTATGGTACCAGAAATGTTGACCGCAAGTCAAGTGGACATCAGTTTGGCACTTGTGACCTTTATGGTATTCGATTTTTGAAATTTAAGGTTATGGTACCGATAATATTGACCGGATATGACATGGACACCAGTTGGGCACTTGTGACCTTTATGGTATTCAACTTTTGAAATTTCAGGTTATGGTACCAAAAATGTTGACTGAAAGTCACGTGTACCTCAGTTTGGCATTTGGGACCTTCCCGGTACCCAATTTTTGAATTTTAAGGTTATGGTACTAAAAATGTTGACCAGAAGTGACATGAACATCAGATGTGGACTTGGGACCTTTGTGATACCCGATTTTTGGAATTTTAGGTTATGGTACTAAAAATGTTGATCGAAAGTGACGTGTACCTCAGTTTGGCATTTAGGACCTTTCCGGGGCCCAATTTTTGATCTTTGAGGTTATGGTACCAAAAATGTTGACCGGAAGAGACGTGAATATCACTTGGGCACTTGGGACCTTTGTGGTACCCGATTTTTGGAATTTGAGGTTATGGTACCAAAAAAGTTGACCGAAAGTGACGTGTACCTCAGTTTGGCATTTGGGACCTTTATAGTACCCGATTTTCAAATTTGAGGTTATGGTACCGATAAATTTGACCGGATATGACATGGACACCAGTTGGGCACTTGTGACCTTTATGGTACTCGGTTTTTGAGATTTGAGGTTATGGTACCAAAAATGTTGACCAGAAGTGACGTGTACCTCAGTTTGGCATTTGGAACCTTCCCGGTACCCAATTTTTAAATTTTGAGGTTATGGTACTAAAAATGTTGACCAGAAGTGACATGAACATCAGATGTGGACTTGGGATCTTTGTGGTACCCGATTTTTGGAATTTAAGGTTATGGTACCAAAAATGTTGACCGGAAGTAAAGTGGACCTCAGTTTGGCATTTGGGACCTTTATAGTACCCGATTTTTTAAATTTGAGGTTATGGTACCAAAAATGTTGACCAGAAGTGACGTGTACCTCAGTTTGGCATTTGGAACCTTCCCGGTACCCAATTTTTAAATTTTGAGGTTATGATACTAAAAATGTTGACCAGAAGTGACATGAACATCAGATGTGGACTTGGGATCTTTGTGGTACCCGATTTTTGGAATTTAAGGTTATGGTACCAAAAATGTTGACCGGAAGTAAAGTGGACCTCAGTTTGGCATTTGGGACCTTTATAGTACCCGATTTTTTAAATTTGAGGTTATGGTACCAAAAATGTTGACCAGAAGTGACATGAACATTAGATGTGGACTTAGGATCTTTGTGGTACCCGATTTTTGGAATTAGAGATTATGGTACCAAAACTGTTGACCAGATATGACATAGACATCACTTGGGCACTTTGAACCTTTATGGTACTCGATTTTTGAAATTTAAGGTTATAGTACCAAAAATGTTGACCAGAAGTGGCATAAACATCAGATGTGCACTTTGGATCTTTGTGGTACCCGATTTTTGGAATTTGAGGTTATGGTACGAAAGTTGACATCGGATTCATTTTTGGCGATGTATGTGGAGTCTGTTTATGCAAAAAAAAAAAAAATTATGCATAAATTATGCATAAACTATGCATAATGACTATGCAAAAATTATGCGTAATTTTTCCACCTGGGCAGATACCATCCGTGACGAATTCTTGATCATCGTCGTCGACCACCACGAATGATCAAAAAATTCGAGTAAATTGCGTAAGAACACTAATGACGTAGAAAAGTGTTCGGAGCAATTTTAAATCTCCAGCACCGCTTAATAAACGCAGATTGTCGCATTGGCTTCCTTGTGTGCCGCGTCACTGGAGAACCAGACTCTCACGCTGCACAGTGGTCCAAAATTGTAATTTACTGTTCATAATTGCCTACAGCCTACAATTTTTTATGGCTTTGGCGTTTTTTTTTTAATCTTTAGCGATAAATTCCCCAGACCACCATTGAGCCGGATTTTTTATTTTCATTTTGCAACATTTTTTATTTAAATTTTACAATCATATAAATGCTCAGGACCAGAAATCCACAATAAAAAATTTTATTCCAATTGTTAATAACATTATACATAATTTTTCATTATTGTTTAAATAAAAAATGTGGCAAAATTTTGGACCACTGTGCGCTGGTGAATTCCCGCGTTTGTTTAACTGTTCTCCAACTAGCTTCACCGCGCTCAGATTTAATTATTTTTACCGGACTGAAATGCGTAATTAACGTAAAATGAATGAATTAATTTCTTTTTTATTTGATAATTGATTTCAGATTACGTATTCGCGAATCGACGAAACGCATCTAGATGGCCGATTTTATTTTAACATCACGGTGAATAACGACAACAATACTTTTTAGCGGCTTGTCCTTAACTAGTATTGTAATGGAGACGGAGTTTTTCCCATTAAATCCGCGACCGTATACCAGGGTTATATTCAATTGTATTATTTGAATTTTTATGTGAATCTACATTATTTTTTATAATCTGTTCATAGATTCCCGGTAAACATACTCGAAGAGAGTTTTGGCAGGATGAGAAATTGGAGTAAAGGAGAAACAAAATATGTTTCATAATTTTTTGTAACGACGATTCTTCCAGCATCCATTATATATTTTGATATTATATTATTTTTGTATTATATTCCTTGTGTTCAATTTTTTTTATTTTAATTATATTATTTTGTGTTATATTTTTTCTAATTTATTTTTTTTTTTTAATTAAATTATATTATGTATTTTTAAATTAGAATCACAATATATGAATTTGATATTTCTTAATAATAGAAATCCTGTTAGTTTTACTGACTAGATCTATCCCAAAGCGGCAGTAGAAATTAAGTTAAGTAAATTTTAAATCTAAATCTAGTTTACCGGAAAAAGTGAATATATCTTGAGAAACTTGGCTTCGGCGAGTAAATTTGGAGGATTACAAAATTTCACTTTGTTACACCTTTTTGCACTTGGCAACCTAATAGTTTAAAACTGAAAAAAGTAGGCAACCCAATGGCAGCCAATTCTTTAGACTTCATATTTTCTATTAGCATGTCATTTTTTGGCAATGAAGTGAGCGAAATTATTTAAAAAATAACGATCATTAATCTCGTTTTTAGTCATAGCCTTGAACATAATTATTATTTTAGGCAACCTATCTTTTTTGGTATATTATTTTTCATAAAAAGTATTTTTTTCCTGTAAACATAAAAGTGAAGGTCGCTTCTATTTGGGATCTTAGGCGGATCGTAAACCTTACAACTTTGTGCACGTGGCTGAAGCGGAGTCAAAGAAAATATTTTGAGTTACGCTGATAATGATAAATAAGGATATAGATTTAGTTATTGACCGATATTAATAATGATTAAAAAATGCTCGGCGGTTTAGAAGAGGAAATAAAAACAAGTTTTGATGAAACGTAAAATTAAAGATAAAAATAATTGAAAAGAGCGAGCGTCACGATTCATACTACTTCATAATATTCGTTTTGTTTAAACTTAATTTGCAACGTTTTTTAGTAGCCTATAATTTTCTGCAAATAAAAGTTTTAATAATTACCTACGATAAAAATCATGATAATTTATAAAAACTTACTTCTCTTCGATGACTTTTACGCGCCTTGGCTTGTGTAATATCGCATATTGCGAAAACAAAGAGAATCAAAAGAAATATCGAAAGTAATCGAATATTTTTCATCGTATTTGCAATGAATCTTAAGTTTTCGATGAACAATATTTTTGAGTATATTACACACTAATTCCACGCCTGAGTACCTATAAAAAGCATTAATTTGATTTGTGCCTAATTTTATAATAAACATTTTTATCGGTTACTTATTTTTAAAAACTGTTTTATAAATTTTCAACATTTAGTTAGCCAAATGAAGCAGCATTTTTTAGTTTAAAAGTAAATTATTTTTATATAATATTTTTATACAAAGACAAAAATATCCGCATCTGAGGAAACATTGACGCAAAACTTTAGGGAGGATTTCTTTGAAATATTTAGGCAACTTTTAACGTTAAATGATGCGCACTGGTCGATTTTTGTTTCTATTGACCGTAGTGCTACGCAGTAGTTTTCAATTTTCTAGAATTCTGCGGATGTCAAATATACCATAAAATTCTAATTGGCTGCAAATAAAAAAGAGTTTGAATTTTTTGTGAAATATTGCCTAAATGTTGCTCGAGTCTTTCTTCGTAATATTTCATGAATATTGCAATGCAATTTTCAGGTAATATTCGTGCTGAATATTTCTTCACTTGTGGATATTTTCTTTCTTGCACCAATGTTATCTGAACATTCATTTGAATAACTTTTTATTGAGATCTATATTGTAAATCTATTTTTAGAAATAATTAGATAAATTTTGTGGCCTTCGGTCTTTTTACAAATTTTTTTTTTTTTAATTTGAGTTATAAAATTAGGTTTTATTAAATCTTCTCTAAATTTCTATGCATTTCTCCATGAACATGGATCATCAGAAGTATAACAAAATAATAATAATAATAATAATAATTTTAAAATTTTTAATTATAAAATACAATTTAATTCAGAAAATATATAAAAGTATAAACAAAATTAATTTTAACTTTGTGAAACACATGGTTGTGTTACCACATTTTTTTTCCTTAACCTCTAAATTACTACGTAATGACAGGTTCATTCTCAGAATAGAAACTATTTTCTTATAATTCTTTCATTTGAATAAGAAACTTACTATACTGACAGGGGCAAAGAATTATTTTATTTATTTATTAAACTTCATGAGATCATGATAAAAGATGGAAAGGTTTTCTGTGTCAGATCTATAAAAGTATACTAAATTGTTGCTTCTTACAATATAAGACATTTCAAGAATATTCCTTTTTCTCCAATCACTTTCTAAATTAAGAATATGGAAATTTTTACTATTGTAATTTACTTAATGGTTAATTTCTGTCGTGTGTTTGCTTATAGATGTCTTAGATTTATTATAAAGTTCTGAATATTTAGGTTGGTAAATTCTATCTTTTAATTGTTTGGGTTGTCCTATATAAACTCTATTGCAATCTGTACAATGTAATTCATAAATCAAATCCTTCTTTTCAAATTTGGGAATCCTATTTTTAAGGGAAGGTAGGAGTTCTTTTATCTATATTTTGTTTTATAAATTACCAAGTAACTATTTTTTGTTAAAATTTCGAAAATTAAATTGATATTCTCGTTATGAAATTGTGGTTCTGAGAAGTTTATAGCTTTGTCGACCATTGAAAAAACTATACCTTTTATATGAGTTAAACTAAAGTTTGAAAGAAAGTTTAAAATTTGTCCCGAGGCATAAGGTTTTTGAAACCAATCAGTTTTAATAAAACCTTTGTCAAAAAGTAATTTTAAGTCCAAGAAGGTTATTTTTTTATTAATTGACTATTTCAAAATGAATTTTAAACTATAACCACTTTTGTTGAACTCATTCAACAATTGTTTAATTTTGATCTTATAACGCGGTTTCTCTTTAGGAGAGTTTAAAGAATAAGATCCAATAATTTATTTAAAAAATTTTGAATATTGACTATTTCTTAAAAGACCCTCCAGAACCCACATAAAATAAAAAGAAAAGAGAAAGATCGTTAAAAAATATTTATCAACATTTTTTACAATATTCGCACCAAAATTTCGTTTAATTACACAGCCACACAAAAAAAAAAACTTTATTGTCCGAGACACTACACTAGTGTATTCTTACGTATTTTTTTCCGATGAATCCAAATCCGAAGTCAGAATTGTTAGATTGCCTAAATTTTTTGATATAATCTCAAAAAACTCGATTTTTTCGTGTTTTTGAGTAGTTTTTTGAAAATATCTCAAAAATTTTAGCCAAATTGGTTATTCTGACTTCGGATTCGGATTCAGCGGAAAAAAATACGTAGGAAAACACTATCATAGTGTCTCGGACAAAAAAAATTATTTTTGGGTTTTAATTGGTGATGTTTTTTTTTATCTTTTTTGAGATAATTTTCAAACTTTTAGCTACTCTGCAAATTCTAACCTCTGATTTATATTCGTCAGAGAAAAATACATAAAAAATACATTAGTGTAGCGTCCCGGCTGAAAAAATTTTTTTTTTTGGTTTTTTGGGTGTTTTTGAAATTGTTTAAGATTTGGTTTTTTGAGATTATCTCAAAAAATTTAGCCAATCTAGCAATTCTGACTTCGGATTCGGATTCAGCGGAAAAAAATACGTAAGAATACACTAGTGTAGTGTCTCGGACAAAGAAGTTTATTTTTTTTGTGTGGCTGTGTTACATGCAAAATAAATTAACTAACAATTGTTGCATGTGTTTTTTAAAATTTTTTTATATAAATTAATATTGTTTATTTGCAACTTTTCATCTAATAAAATTAGAAGGTTGTAACTTTTTGTTAATCTTACAATTTTTCAAGCTTAGTAAAGCTCAGTAATAATTACAAAGTAAAATCAACAATTACAACAATTTTAAACAAATTAATATTGTTTATTTGCAACTTTTCATCTAATAAAGCTAGAGAGTTGAAACTCTTTCTTAATTATGCAATCTTTTTTTTTGAAAAGTTAAGAAGAAATGTAGCGAAAATTGTTAGTGGCTTTAGGGTCAATGTACACGTACAGTGCCGCTCAAAAGGATTTTCTCACCCTACGGCATGCAAGGGCACTACAAAAAGTTTTGTATCTTCATTGATAATAAAGATAAAACTTTCATCAAATATTTATTTCAAAGCTTAAATATTTAACTTAAAATGACACCTAAGAGAAATTTTAAAAAAAAAAAAATTTATTGTGAAATTGCTTAAAATAAAAAATAAAAATTTTCACTTTTTTTGAAAAATTTCAAATTGATCCAATTTTTGAAGAAATCATCACATTTCAATTCTATAAATGGCATTTGAAAGCATTTTTGTCACTTTTAAAACGATTTGTTAAAAAATGTTCTACGATAATTTTTAACGAAAATATGGTCATTTGTTTATAAATTGTTTTTTCAATTGTTGGTAACTTGAGAACAACTGACTTTTGGAAAAAATTGTTAAGAAAAAAAATGTGCCTTTTTGTGCGTAGAATTAGGAAAAAAATATTTAAACATTAATAAAAAACTTTTTTTATCGTTATGTAATATGTAAAGGTTATTCTTCTTAGAGTAGGAATACAGAAGGAAAAAATTTATAAAAAATGTCTTTTTTTTAATGTTTAAAATTTTTTTTCCTAATTCTACGTACAAAAAGGCACATTTTTTCCGTAACAATTTTTTCCAAAAGTCAGTTGTTCTCAAGTTACCAACAATTGAAAAAAGGGCTATTTTAATAAACAAATGATCATATCTTCTTTAAAAATTATCGTAGAGCTTTTTCTAACAAATCGTTTTAAAGGTGACAAAAAATGCTTTCAAATGCCATTTATAGAATTGAAATGTGATGATTTCTTCAAAAATTGGATCAATTCGAAACTTTTCAGAAAAAGTAAAAATTTTTATTTTTTATTTTAAGCAATTTCACAATAAAAATTTTTTTTTTTTAAATTTCTCTTAGGTGTTATTTTAAGTTAAATACTTAAGCTTTGAAATAAATATTTGATAAAGGTTTTATCTTTATTATTAATGAAGATACAAAACTTTTTGTAATGCCCTTGCATGCCGTAGGGTGAGCAAATCCTTTTGAATTAGCGAGAAATCGGTTACTATTAAATAGTGAAAAATTTCACTATTTTTTAGTAGAAAACTATTAATTAATAGTAAAAAACTACTAGTTTTAAAGTAAAATATCTATTAATTGTAATAGTGAAAGTTTACTTTTTAAAATAGTAAATATTTCACTTTCAAATTAATAGTTTCTACTAACAATTAGATAGCTTTCTACTAAAAAATTGTGAAATTTTTCACTATTTAGTAGTAGTTGATTTCTCTCTAATTCATTAGTAGAAAATTACTTCAGTAAAATTGAATAATTTACTCGATAATTTATTTCCATTAGTGTAATTTCCTGTACTATACACGGAGAAAAAAAATCTTAAAATTATTTTAATACTCGTATTAAAATATTGGACGAAAGTGACAATTTGTAATAATTATTTGATTTCCTGAAGTTTTTTTTTAAGATTATAAAAGTTTATAAAAAAACTATTTATACATACATATATCAGTATTATCAACTATTATGAAATTCTAATGAAAATTGTAGAAGAGGGAGGGGGCTGAAGATTCTGGTCAAGTGTGAAAAGGGTATTTTTTGAAAAATCATAACTATTATGCCACAGGGTGAACAAAAAATTGACCTATATGTTTTCGAATGGATTTTTCCTCCTCTTTTCAATAGTGCAAAAAAAATTTTTTAAATTTTTAAAAATTAACCTATTTTTTTCAAAAAAAAATTTTTTTTTTACTTTTTTAGAAAAAAGAAATTTTTTTGTTCTTTTAAAATGAAGCTTACTATGTGCACTTTCAATACACGCTATAGAGAAAATGTCTTGTTTCTTTGTTTTTGAATTATTAATTAATTAATTAATAAAAATTCGTTAAAAATAAAATATTTCCCAAACCATTCAACTTTTGGTAATTTTGGGACTATCAACATAAGGCTTATGAAATTCCGGATCCAACAAGCATAATTTGAAGTCTTTTTGGTAAATGAATACTAAATAAATACACATTTTTTATTTAATTAATTGTTATTAATTATTTTGTTAGCATTCATTTATCAAAAATACTTCAAGTTATGCTTGTTAGATTCGGAATTTGATAAGCTTTACGTAAGTATGCCCAAAATTACCAAAAGTTTATTTGTTTGTTTAATATTTCATTTTTTACTAATTTTTTACTAATTTTTGTTAATTTCTTAATTAATAATTCAAAAACAAAGAAAAAAGACATTTTCTCTATAGCGTGTATTGAAAGTGCACATAGTAAGCTTTATTTTAAAACAAAAAAATAGGTTAAATTTTGTAAATTTTCAAAAATTTTTTGCACCATTGAAAAAAGGAGAAAAAACCTTTCGAAAACATATAGGTCAATTTTTTGTTCACCCTGTTGCATAATAGTTATGATTTTTCTATTATTTATTAGTAGTTTTCTACTAAAAAATAGTGGAATTTTTCACTATTTAACAGTAACTGGTTTCTCGCTAATTTCGTTTAGTAGAAAATCACTAATTCAGATTTATGGAGTGATAACATGATTTATGAAAAGTAGCGAAATGCAAATAGAAATCGCAAATTTTGTAACAAAAATCTTCATAAGTTATGTTATTTATTCAAAATCTAGTAAATAACTCCAAAAATATACAATAAGAAACATTCTTTTAACGATTTTTTGATAATTTTGCAATTTATGGGGTATTTTTGAGGCCCTGTAAAAATAGTTAATAATAAAAAAAAAATATTAATAATTTATTGGTTTTTGTTCTTTGAACATTTTTGAAGAGAAACAGCAATATTCGATCAATATTATAAAGAAAAAAAGATCACCCAAGTTATAACCATTTTTTCTCAATAAAATGAGAAACAGTCATTCCGTTAATTTAAAATAAATCATTATGTACACCGAAAAAAAATTTTACGTTATTTGACTATAGTTTTGGTCACGAAAGGAACCCATCAAGAGGGTTCCTCTTGTGATTAGAAACACCTAGTAAGTTTTATTTTAGTATAATCATCACTATAAGATCTATGAGATTTATAAAGTAAAATTTTTTCTCGATTTAAATAAAATTAAAAATACTCAAACTTACTTTTTGTATATGGCTCTTGAAAAGTTGCTCTTAAAATCGTCGAATACTTCATACAATGACACGATTATTTTTAGTGGGTTTTATATACCTGAAAGCAAATGAAAAAATGGACACGAAAAAGCTGGCTATTGGATAATAATGCATAAAATTTTAATAGTTTACTTTCAGTAACGTCTTTTAAAAAAAATACTCTGGAATAGAAATGTGCCACTCATCAGTATTTTATTGGTGGATTTGACATAAAGTAATTTTCTTTTTTCCTGGTAATATTAAAGTGAACAGTTTTTTATTGAAAAATCATGCACCAAATGCACGACACTGTAAAAAAAATTATAACTTTTCTGTGACCTACACGTGTATATATCTAAAATACGTATTTGAAAAAATAGGAAAAAAGAGCCACGAAAAGACTTTCTATTCGTTAATAAGACTAATGATAATACTTTTTAACAATTCGAAATGAAAAATACGTTTTTTCAATATGAGCAATTTTTATATTTTATGTTCTTATAGTTTCACTGTTTTACGTTAAATATATTTAATTTTCAATTTCTTTTATTATAAAATAACCCTAAAAACTAAATTCTTTAAATAAAGTAAAATTTTAACATTTAAACAATAACATTTTAATCATGACCCAACTTGCCCCGGACCGGAGCGGGTTTGGTCATTTTGGATTACTCTAAGAACAATGTTCCCCAAAAAAACTAAAAGTGATAACGGGACATTTCCTTTTTTAAATGAAAGCTGAAATATTAGTAACAGAATATTCCACTTTTTCATTGTTTAAATAATTATTTATTTAATAATAAAAACCCTAATTTATTGAAAAATTGCATTTTTTATTTAAATTTTGACAGTTTATCTTAAGTACGATTCTTCACTAGTCTCTTTTCCAAAATTTATCAAAATCGGTACAGCCAAACGCAAGAAAATGGTTATTTCTCGAAAGGATGCAAAAATCTTTGATCGTTTATTGTAATTTTGAAAAATATTCAAATTTTCAAAAATTCTTTATAGATTTTTCTATTATTGTTACAGAAAAAGATCTGCAATGGGCAGTCAGAAAAAAAAGCTCCTTTGCATAATCAGGTTCATCGGTCGGTCATTTTGTCGCGTCGGTCAGTTCCAGTTTTCGCTTTTTTGAATTTTCAGCTTGGATTATAAGTTTAAAATATCAGTTTGGATTATGAGTCTCACTGGATCTGCAACAAAGAGAAAGTCACCAAAAAGAGAATTGTCTGCAAAACTAAAAGAAAGTTCTTGTTGCAGATCACAATTCTAATTTTTCAAACCCATTCAACACTATTTGGAAAACAATCTTAAAAATCACAGTTAACCATAAAATTTTTCCTTTTTACAATAAATATTGTTCAAACGTATTTTTGTGTATTTATTTAATGGGCATAGGTAACAAATAAATTGTTAGATGAGTAAATAAAGAATATTATTAATTGTTTTTCAAAAATTGTAAAAGAATTAATAATATTTTTGATTAATATTAATATTGTTAATTTAACTAAAGTATTAAAAATAATAAGTGTTTACATTTTTCGTTTAATTAGCTTAGTTAAATTTAATCAATATAAATATGGTGTATTTATTTGAATTAAGAGAATAAAAAATAAATATAAAGTGAAAATTTTAGTTACTTTAAATTTGCGCAATAAATTGTATTTTTGAATTAAATTTTTAGGAAATAATAAATAAAATAATAAATAAAATTCAACGAAAACTTTGTGGCCTTTGGTCTTTAAATAAAAAATCTTTCAATTTAGTTTACAATTTTATTGCTTCTAAATTCATCTATGCATTTCGCCATGAACATGGCTCTTCAGGACTATAACAAAGTTACAATTTTTTAATTACAATTAAACAATGAGTCTTCAGGCGTTAAAAAATGGTCTGTAATATGTTTAATACAAATAATATTTCTAAAGTTATTTTTAATAATTTTTATCTAAATTACTTTACATAAATATAAAATTGGATTAATTTTAAGATTATGCAGTAAAGCAATCTTTTAATCTTCATTGTTTATTCAAAATAAACATTCAATTTTATAAATAACATTTTTTAGAATTTCTATTATTTCATACTATAACAATCTTTATATGCGCTATATGAGAAAGAACAGTAGATAAGATTTTATAATTGAAAACGCTTGAAAAGGGAAAGATCATGTTTACATAAGATATTAGACAAAATGCAAGTCTAGACACGCTTCTTCAGCAGCAACGATAGGCCATCTCTATAGCAGAGGGAAGTACAAGTCTGGACATATGCAAGGGGAACGGGAAGAGAATAGATATAGGGATCTATGCAAGACTGAGGAGAGAAGAGATAAGCAAGGGCGGCCGTCTTATTTTCTGAAATTTTAAGAACTACGATACACTTTCTCTTTTTCGTAGACAAGCATGGACCCATGCAAGGAGAACGGGAGGAGAATAGGTATAGCTACCTGTGTAAGACTGCGGGGAGAAGAGATAGGCAGAAACGGTCATTATGCTTCCTAATTCTTCGATATAAATTAGACCAACAGAAAGATCAGTCAGTTCAGAAGGTTCAAGCGTATAATTAATATTCCTAATTAAGTAGTCACTCGTGTAAAAAAAACGATATTCTCACTCTTCAAATCATCAAGTTAAACTCTTTATATCATCAATATCGGATTGATATTAAACAGAACATATCTTTTTATCAAACTTGCCTTTACCAATCTCCGGTCTGATTTTGTCATTTAATATTGTGTTGAAACTGTGATGGGACTTAACACAACCAGTTCCTGACCTCCACAACAATCCACCTGCATCAGGATCCAGCAATTAAGTTTGTTTGTCCAGCGGCTTCTACAAACTGTTCCTGCGATATCATCAAGAACCAACAAACGATTCTACAGAGTAACAAGATCTTTCCACAATTTTCGAAGTAAGGCTCAGTTATAAAATTCAACTTCTCCAACTTGTTAAGTTATTTCAATAAATAAATATTATTCAAAATTAGTTTACTCATTGACTTAATCCTCATTCCAAAATAGATACATTAATTTGAAACTAATTTAAAAGGAGGAACTAGGGTATATTGTAAGGGTTTTTGTACGTCAGACGTAACAATATTATATGAAAGTTCTATAAAATAGTCCTAAAAATTTTAGTAAATAGAAAATAATTGAAATAACAAATAGTTAATGTCGTTTTCTAGTAATATTAAATTTAATTATGTATTCCCTTGACAATTATTAAAATACATAATTTTTATTTAACCAATTTTATTCATTAAATAACTTTTTTGTCAGCTAAACTTTACTTTTCTTAAATTTTCATTACAAAGTAATAATGCTCTAAATTCTATTAATCATAAATTTTATAGAGTTCAATATTGGTTTTTTTAAAATAATTTTTTTTAAATTTAAATTGTAACTAATACAAAATTTTTTATAAATAATATAGATTTCACTTTGGTTAAAAAATTGTTTTGTTTATTATGCCATTTAATGAAATTCAACAAAATTAGAAATTATTATTATTATTATTTAAAAAGAACTAACTATTTTCTAAACATGTTATTTATGAAAATACAAAAATTATAATAATTTTGACTTAATTATAGACAAATTTAAAATTGGAGCAAATAATTGAAATTTAAGAAAAATAGTTTAAAAAATTGTGATAAATATTTTAAAATTAAAGAAATTAATAGTCAAATAATTATAACTAAAAATTTAGGATAATAGTTAAACAATGATGAAAACATTGAACAATTAAAGAAAATAATAAAATTTGAAAAATTAATCTTAAAATTTTAGTAATATATTTATCAAGTGATAAAAAATAAATAAAAAATGATAAATTGCAAAACATAAATGAATTTTGTGATAAGAAATTGAAAATTTAAAAAACTAATTGAAACATACTGCAAGTTATTTAAAATCCGTAAAACTAGAAATTTTTTATGTTGTTTGCCAGCAATTATAAATTAAATTATTTATGTCTTTTAATAGGGGAGTGGGCCCCAAGATGGACAGGGCCCCAAGATGGACATTTCGTATAAAATTTTTGTTTAAGGTGACAGCGCCTTATGCTTTCTGTGATTTTTGTTGTTTGTATAGACGAACATTTTGATGCACATTTGAAGAAAAAAAACCAGTTGGTTTTTCTTCTACACACACCACGTAATTTTGTGTCTAAAAAAGTTTTGTAACAGTTTTTTCTCAAGTTGGTAAAGTTATTTAAATTTATGATTTAGAATGAGTACTTCACGTTATAATATTCTTTATTTATCGTATAATAATATTCTAAAATGATTTTACTAATGCAGTATTCATATCTATATTTTTACTGGGGATCAAAAAATGGTGTCATGTACCCTAAGATGGACAGGCCTAAAATCTCAATGTATTTTTTTGCATATTTTCGATTTTACACTTTTTTTAATAATTTTTTGAGCCAATTAATTAAAAACTTTTATTTTCCACCATAAAATGTGATTTTATCGTTAGAGAATTTATTATATTGATATTTTTCGATATTTTATTACTTTTTACTGTTAAGCTATTAAATTGAAGTTTTTAGAAATTTTATTTCTTGATAAATTCCGTAAAATGATTGAAACTTAGTTTAAGAATTGTTACTAGATGTTCATTTTTTATTTACTACCATTTTCAGAGACTTTTAAGAAGGTGTCCATCTTGGGGCCACTTTTTTTTAGACCGAAAATTTTAGCAATTAGAAAAAATGCTTTAAAAAATCTTTATGTTCAAAATAAAATTTTATCTCTGTGGTCATAAGTTACCTTATAAATTGTACTTTCATCCGGTATAAAACATTTTAATAGATTTTATTCGGTTTGGATTCTACAGCAATAAATCGATAGGGTGTCCAACTTGGGGCCCTCTCCCCTAAATTAAAAAAATTATCCATTTTCATTTTTATTCAAACTTTTATTTATCCAATTTTATTTATTAATTCATTTTTATGCAGCTTAAGTTTTTTTTCTTAATTTTTAATTAAAAAATAATACAAATCGAATTTTAGGGTCAAAATTATAATAACTTTTTTATTTTCATGAATAACATGTTTAGAAAATAGTTAGTTCTTTTCAAAAATCAATAAAAATAATTTCTAATTATGTTGACTTTTATTTAATGTTATAATAAACGAAACAATTTTTTAACCAAAGTATAATCTATATTATTTATAAAAAATTTTGTATTAGTGACAATTTTTAATTTAAAAAAATTATTTTAAAAAATCAATATTAAACCCTACAAAATTTATGAATTATAACATTTAGAGCATTATTACTTCGTAATGAAAAATGAAGAAAAGTAAAGTTTAGCTGGCAAAAAAGTAATTTAATTAATGAAATTGGTTAAAAGAGAATTTAAATAAATAAAAATTATGTATTTTAATAATTGTGAAGGGTATACATAATTAAATTTAATATTACTAGAAAACGACATTAACTATTTTTTAATAATATTATTTTCTATTTACTAAAATTTGTAGGAATATTTTATAAAACGTTCATATAATATTATAATTCCTATATATAGGTAAAAATCCATGTATTTATAATTATTGTTCAATAATTCTCCACTTAAACTCTAAAAAATATTATTTTTAAAATTAAATGTTTATTTTAAATAAGCAGTGAAGATTAAAAGATCACTTTACTCTAAATTAATCCAATTTTATATTTATGTAAAGTAACTTAGTTAAAAATTAATAAAAATAACTTTAGAAATATTAAATATTATTACTCATTAACAGTAATTGAAGAAAAGGAATAGTTTTTAAATAAAAATAAATTATTTTGACCTTTTCTCTGTATATTTAACTAGGCTAATACCACGTGTCTACAAATCCTTTAAGGGCTGTTTTTAGTGCAATTTGCATTGCAATATAGCTCTTACTGATTTTGTAGATACGCGGTATTAACCAAGTGTAAATTCGCGGTATTGAAGTAGTGCTGACGATATTACGAAAAAATTTGAGAATCGAACTTGCGTTTTCGTTTTTGTTTTCGGTTTCGTTTTCAAAATTACGTGATAGGTACCCTGTCTTGGTTGTTTAGTTGACCTAGCAAAATCGAGGAATATTATGGTAATAAATTCTTTTTTAAATTAAGAATAATATTAATAACAATTATAATAAAAATGGAATAGTAAAGACGTAACATAACTATTAAAAAAAATTTTATTAAATTTTGATTTTTTAAAAAATTTGTTTTTTTTTGAAAGAAAAAAATGTCAACCTATAAAAACAACTTAATATAAAAAAAATCATATTGCTTTCTTCAAATCAAATTGATTGTTCTATATAAAGTTTATATTTTGTCGAAATTTAAAAAAATAAATCGCAATTTTTAAATTCTGAAAAAATTATCTTATTGACTCCACCATGAGCAAGTAAATATTTTTGCTGCCGTAGCAGCAAAATTTTAATGCAATAAACATAAAAATGGTTTGTATTATTTATAATTTATTTTGTTTCCTTGACAACGTTATGATCAACATCTCTAATCATGTTTTTGTTTCGTGTACAGAATCTTAGGTTTTAGTACGAGTGTAAATCTAATCTATTTTAGTTCAATTTCATTAGAAATTCCTAATTGCTGATCGTAATCGACACTCGCTGAAACTCATTGAAACAGACCATGTCTGAAAAGTTTGGATCAACCTTGAAATAATATTGATCTGAAATTTGAATTGATCAAACGACCCTTATCGAAGGGACTGTTTGTGGGAAACAAAAATCACCCGAGATTTAAATATTTATCATCCCAAACAAAAAATGGATTTTTAAATATAAGTATTTTTTTAAAATCAAAGTTATGCTTTTTACGAAAATGCATGAAGAATGATAAAAAAAAGTTAGCTAAAGGTATTAAAAAAATGATTGTCAAAATTATGTCAATAGATTAAGAAGTTAGGAAATAGAAATTTTACACTAGTCGGTGTTCGATTGGTAGAGTTGCCATAAAGTTTACTGCTTCTTTTTTCTGTTTAAATTTTTAAATCAGTAACCTTGCTATGAATCACCCATCAAACACGTGACATTGCACAATAAAATTATTACTTTTGCAAGAAAAAAAAATTGTTCATTTTATTAACAATTAAATATTATTAACATTTATTTTCCAAAAATTAATATCTCAAAAACTTATTAACCGAGTTTAATGATCCAAATGGCATAATTTTTGCCTTGAATCACAGTTTATTTACAAAATTTAGTTATTTAAAATTTTTGCTTTTTACTGGTTTAAAAAATTGTTTATTTATAAAATGTTAATAAAAAATCATATTCCCAATCGAGTTTCTAAATGAAAAAAATACTATATTATTCTTTGAACATTTCTGAATAATATTCAATTCAGAAAAAAATGGAACGCATTTGATAATTTGTTTATTTAAATGTTCTAATAAAATGTCTTACAGAGCATTAATTATATTGGAGAAAATTAAATTTATAATAATAGCTAATGAGATTGAGCGTCTTATTGATGAAAATTAGCGAACGAATTATCATTTGATCTTCGCACTTGGTCGTCGACGTCAATCTCTGGCTACGCTCTCACGTACCGGCCAAGGACACGGAAAGGTACATATTATTTAAAGTTTTTTAATTCATATTTAATTTTCTGAGGAGAATAGTTTTTTATACATATATTTTTTCGGTGTCTTTTATTGTTAAATTAAAGTGTGGCCGTTGAATCAGACGCCAGTGGACTTGGATTTTTTTTTTTTTGTTCTCAATCTAAACTTAGAAAAATTTGGTTGAGTGCTACACTATATATCTTATATATAAATATCCATATATATTCTTTTTAACGATATAAGATCCTAATTAGAGAAAAGAGCTTGATTTGTAACTGACGTTGAAGGATAATGATAAAGCGAGATCGAATCTCTTTTTATTTCTTAATTAACTATTATTTTGTAATGTTATTCTTGTGACTTTTTATACACATGTTTACATATATATGTCTACTGACTTTTATGCCATGACCAAGACGAAAATTATAATTCTTGTGTGCGTATTATTTTATGAATTTAGTTAATTGTTTGTCATTTGGTTGTATTTAATGGTCCTCTGTGCAGAGAAATTTCAAATGTTTAATCGTTATAACAATTGGTTATATCATTGCGGAGAATAATTCTAAAATTTATTTTATAAAAATGTATGTTTCCATTGCGCTAAATTAAGTTTTAATTGTTTCAATAACTGAAAACGATCCTATTTAATTTATTTATATAACTTAACTCTATATTTCTGTTTTTATTTATTTTGTAATTTCACTTTTGGTAAATTTTTTATGTTTATTATTTTATTTTTTAATGTCTCGTTTTATTCTCTAAATAAGATTATAAAATTTCCCTAATTTCCTTGAATGTATCCCGCAATCCTAATTGCCGGTTACAATGGAACCTGAAGATGATAAGGAACCTTTGATATCGAAACATCGCTTAGAATACGACAAAAAATATATATTGTCATAATGCATGCTATTTCTTTTTCTCAACATAATATTATTCAGAAATGTTTAAAGAATAATGTGGTATTTTTTTCATTTAGAAATTCGATGGGGAGCATGATCTTCTATTAACTTTTTATAAATAAACAATTTCTTAAACAAGTAAAAAGCAAAATTTTTTAAATATACTGTGAGTCAAGACAAAAATAATGCCATTTAGATCATCAAAATTGTTTAATAAATTTTTAAAACATTAATTTTTAAAAAAAAAGTTTTAATAATATTTAATTGTTAATAACATGAACAATTTTTTTGTTTGCAAAATCCTTTTACGCAGTAAGTTTTAGCATAATATATTATAAGAGAAACAATATTTTACGAAGAAAGAAAATTATTGAATTTTAGGTGACACGTTTCAGAAATTCCGACTCACAAGGTTAAATTTCTAGTTTTAAGTAAAGAGTCGATTTTTAAACCCATTTCAAATGCATTATTTGCGATTGAAAATTTTTCAAACAGTATTTTTTAAATAAAAAATATAGTATCGATACGTAATAGAAGTATATGTTTTGTTAACCAATAAAAGAATTTTTCGTGGCTGTTTGCAGAACACATGACTCAATTATATAGTTCACTGTTAAGTGTTACTGTCCTATGCAATGTCGTGTTTTCCTGTACTTAAAAAAAAAAAAAGTTTAGAAGTATGATCAAGAAAAGAGACACTAGAGTTTATGACAAATCCATCAATCAAATACTGATATGTGTAACATTTCCATTTCCAAGTTTCTTTAACCATAGATTTTCCGACAAGGTGCTCAAATTTTGTGCCTTATTATCCAATAGCAAGCTTTTTCGTGTCCATGTTTCTATTTGTTTCAAGTTATATAAAGTCCACTAAAAATAATGCACCCATTTTACATGGTGTAAGGCGTATAATAGCAACTGCTGAAGTACCTCATACGAAAAGTAAGTTTCATTATTTAAAATTTTAATAAATAAGAGAATCAATTTTTGAAAATTTGTTTTTGTACCTACACGAAAAGGGATATTTGGGTAAATTATATTAAGAAGGTCTGCTTGACCCAATTTTGTTTAAGTTACTCCTCAAAATAAGTTTTTTTAAATTTTCAAAAGTTAACGAATGTTTCTAAAAATCAATTTGAAAGCGAGATCCAAACAAATATAAGGGACTGATCAAAGTTAGGTTTTTAAATTCAAAAAGTTTAAAAATTTTTATTAAAACGGAAGATATGACAATTTTTTTTAAAATATTGTATAAATATAGGGGTCTATTTTGTAGATCGGTAACACATATTTTGTCAGACATAAAAGTTGAAACTCATAAGGCCAAATTTAAAAAATGTAGTTTAGTACACTTTAGTTCAGAAAAGATTTTAAAACATAAGTAAGTTTGTAAATAATAATATAGCTGTTCACTTTTGGACCCAAAACAAAAATTGGGCATTATAGGATCGAAACTAAAAATTAGGCATTATAGGGCCCAAAGTAAAAAATTCATTTTTAGACAATTATATATTTATATATATAGGCGGGTTCCATTTCAAATCAGGCAGGATGTCCACTTGTGATCACAGAATGTGATGAGGATGAAATATGTTAAATTTGAATGGAAATTAGGTGACACGTATTTTTGCGAATTGCAAAAAAAAATTTTTCCTTGAAGTTATGAGCATTTGAATTTTGAAGACTTTTCAGTAGAAAAACTCAATTTTTTTCTTTAAATGTTCATATTTCTTGATCTAATTAAGATATTTAGGTTTTCTTTCTAGATTCTGATAGGGTTTTCAATCTTTTTCAATATCCATAAGAAAATTTTAAAAACATCAAAAATTGACAAACTGACAATGGTTTTTTAAAAATATTAAAAAGTTGATTATCTCGGAAAACCCACACTTATATTTTTTGCTGATTTTTTTTAACTTTGTCTTATAATAAGTAATATATACTGTGAAAATTACATTGGCTAAACAATTTTTATAATAACTAAAAATTAAAAAAATTTTTTTTTTTAAACGATTGTAAAATCTGTTTGAAGTCTATAGAAATCTAGTCGTGTTTAATAGTTCTGGCCATATAACAAATAGTTTTTGTTGGGGATCTTGTACCTTCATTGGCACTAGAAAAAAGCGAGCTCTAAAGCGCTCGCCAAATTTTATTATTTCTTAAAATAATGTTTCATATATGAGGAGCACTTTTTCAAAAGTTGAGAAATCCATTTTCCAAAAAAGTTGAGATAATCACAAATTTAACATATTAAAAACCTTACAAATCGATCTGTCACTGTTAAATTTAAAAAAAAAAAATTATTATCAAAGAATTTATAGTTTAAAAAAAACTTTGACTTAACCAAGATGATTTAAAAATTTAATTTTTTCCCTAGAATAAATTACAAAAACCTTTGAATTCCTTAATTACTATAAACTTTAATTAAAAATAAATCTCCTTAAGTGCAAAAAACATTCGTACATAAATAATTTCGTATATTTTTTCTACTTTATAAATAACTCTAGGGGTTAGATGCGAAACTGCATTTGTTTAATTTTCTCGAAATAACAAAATGTGGATTTATCAAGTTTTGAAAAAGTACTCCTCATATGTATAACTAGATTTTTTGACCAAAAGTATTTTCTGACAGGAAGTATTTTTTAAAAGCATGCAGTTTCCGACAGAAAGTATTTTTTGACAAAAAATATTTTCATGCAGGTGTTTGAAACAAACTTGGGTGTACTTCCGAAAGCTTGAACCTCAAATCTTTTTGATACTTAGTATGCTTACGTAATTTGATGCGCTGTTTACAAATATCATAGTGAAAATTGGCGCAAATTTGAATTTCATGGTAAAAAAGATGTATAAAGAATCATAATAATTTTGGTTGTTTGCATTTATCTCTTTAAATATTGCAAATATAAAAAAAAAAATTATACAAAAGATGTAGATCTCATTAAAATACACATTTTATGTTTGATGCATTTTTGACTGAAACCAATTAGTTTACGAAATAATTGCAAAAAACATAAATCACCATAAATGTGACCAAATAGGGGAGACTGGGGCAAAGGTGCTAACCGGGGTAAAGGCAATAATCATAATATCTTTAGTAATAATAATTGTCAAAACTTTCTTCTATACACGAATATTCATTTTTATTGCGATAAAAAATAAAGATTCGTGTATAGAAGAAAGTTTTGATAATTATTAATACTAAAGATATTATGATTATTACCTTTACCCCGGTTAGCGCCTTTGCCCCTTAAACAACAAACCAACTCAAGCGATTACACAAAAAAACGTCAATTACGTTATAAATAACGTGTTTATGATGATTTCTAGTTTTTTGCATTTTTCTTTAAAACTATACACATTTAGAAAAAAAATGTAAAAATATAAAATGTGTAGGTATTTTAATGAGACCTACAACTTTTAGCTAAAACATTTTTATACATTTTTTTAATTTACTGAAGAAAATGCAAAAAAAAACAATTATTTTTATGGTTTGTTATGGTTTTTACCTTAAAGATGAGCTATTCGCCAATTTTTACTACGATTTTCGTAATCAGGGCATTAAATTTTATAAGTTTACAAAGTATCAAAAAGATTTAAAGTTCGAGCTTTTCGGAAGTTTATCCACAAACTTTTCTAATCAATATAATTCTCTTCCAAAAGAAAATTATTAAATTACAAAATTATTAAATTCTAATATCATTTATTGGATATACTTCCGATTAGCACATATTTTCAATTTATTTAAAAATTCGATACTTACTTATTTTGATGTGCTGATTACAGATATCATAATGAAAATTAGCGCCAATTTTATTAAAATGTAAACAAACAAAAATCTACTGTAATTCACAGTTTTTTGCTGTTATTTTTAAAGTGATTCCCGGACAAAAAATCCTGGACAGACGGACAGAATTTTTTTTGTTTGCATTTTCGCGATCCTTATCACTCAAAACGAAAAACTATGTAAAAATTTTTGAGTTTGGTGCAATGTACAGACAAAATGTTGATTTTATTTATATAGATTATGTGAAATAAAAAAAATACATAATATATAATAAAAAAAGAAAATTAATGATAAGAAGACATTGCAATAAATTTAAATTGATTTTATGTGGATGTGCTCGTTGATTCATCGTGTATATCAATTTGCAAATTTTGATTAATTAAAAATTAATTAAATAAAATAAAGATAAAGAATAAAATGAAGAATATGAGGAATAATTATGAAAAATTATGATATACCTAATATCATTTAAGAACTTCACTTTAAAAAGTTTACCGATCAACACTCTCTGCTCTTAATATTTTAGAACCTTTTTCCAATATAACCAATAAATGAATGTGTGGTGAACCGCGCTTTTGAAATTCAATAACATAAACATAAGACTTTACTTGTCCAAATAGTTTATCATCTACTATAGTTTCGATTGATTTTTTTACTTTTAAATGAAAGACTCTTGCAACCGTGTCAGGTTTATTAGAAGCTGACTGATTAAGTAATAAATTTTCTTAAATTTCTTTCCATTTTTAACTACATGTCATTAAAATAAATAAACCTAGTCTACCATGAAAAGCTACATAATGGTCATTGCATATTAATATTGTTTTAACATGTTACGAGGTGATCCTATAAATGTTGAAGGCAGTATCAACATCTTGCCAACATGTACATTATTTTCAACTTTTTATTATCTAAATGAATAATTAATCCTTTGTAAGTTTCACTTCTTATTTTTGTTTGATTATTTTTACAAAAATGTAACCTAGCTTTTTCAACTTTGACATAATTATCAACTAACCATTGCTGAAACATTCTTCTACCATATAAAAATTGATTGAAGGTATAATCTCTTACTCCTATTTTATATTTTATATAAGCAGAGCTGGACACAGTTTGATTTCTGGTTGGTTTGTCACTATGAGTACGAATCATATCGAGACTATATCCATTGCTTCCTTGAGGATAAAGTATAGGATATTTTCAAGGTTCAACATTTGGATCTAAATGACTAACTAATTGCAATTGTTGAATCGATGTATTATAAATCGTTACAAAAGACTCTGGTATTAAACCTTCAGCATTCATATTAAAAATAGCAGCACCTTTAAAAATTGTAAATTAAATTATTTTTTTTTGCTAACGCAGTTTCTATTTGAATGATCTCAGACATCATTTTAAGATGCAAAAGCAAATGAATTATTGTAAAGTCTTATATTATTCCTAAAATGGCCAGATATCTTATGAGATCCATCTAACAATTTTTTTAATTCATGAGGGTATTTTTCTAAAGGCAACGATACACCACCATCCCACACAGCACCGGAACTTCTCTGAACATTCCCAACCTTCAGGGAAGTTCTGGAACTTCCAGCAAACTTACTGGAAGTTTTGAAACTTCCCTGAATGTTGGGAATGTTCAGGAATGTTCCGGTGCTGTGTGAGATGACTGCAACAGTAATTATAAGTTAATTTTTTTCAACTTTTTCTTTCTCAAAATGTTTAGCCTTGCATCTTTTGCAAAAAAACGACATTTTACCAAGATAATGGTCGTTATAACTTAGAAAACATGTATGCTATTAATATTTTTTTCCGTATAAGCAAAATCATGAATATCAACGTTGTTTTCATTCGCATAAATGACTCCATTTTTTACCTGTATGTTCCAAAACATCTATTTTTCATCATCGATTACGATTTTTTGTAATTTTAATCTTTTACGTTATTGTTTGTTATTTTGCGTGACTTTTTTTCATTTTCTCATCACAAATTCTTACATCTTTCTCCTGCATATCTTTTGAATGTAGTATTTCATTATTTTCATCCTTACATGGCACATCTTCTGTTTCAATTTCAATCTTTGACGATAGCTTATTTTTATATTCTGCTCTACTTTTTTGTAATTTTCTGATTAGAGGTGTTAACAATTTTTGTCTGGCTCACTATTCTTTGTAATTTCTCATTCTTATCAAATCCTTCTACTTCTTTAAGATACTTTAACTGACTTTCAACATTTTTTGATATTCTGCAATTCCAAGTTTATACAATTTTGTAAAATTATCCGAAAATGAGATGACACATTTTTTTCAAACATTATTTACAAAAGAGTTCTCATTAAAGCATTGTTATATACAACATTTGTAGGTTTAATATTAAAATATAAAGAAACACAGAGCGCAATGGCGTATATGTTACGGTAAAAGTACAAAATTGGCAAATGTGTACATTTACCGGTAAATGTACACATTCACCAATCTAGTTGGTGAATGTGAGAAATTTTTAAAATAATAAAAACATTGCGTACATTTACCATGTAAAAGTGGTAAATGTGCGCAGTGACAATCGTTGGTTGGTAAATGTTGATATTTTATTTTGTAAACATTTCAATGAGATACAAATCAAATTTTTTTATATTTATTAAAGCAACAACTGCATCTTTTTCAATTTATCCTCAAAAAACCAAAATCACTATTATTTATCCTTATCACCGTCTGCTGTTTTTGCAGATCAATTAAATCCACTTGACATCTTGAATTAAACTCTGAGCTGTTTCACAACATTTCCTCTTTTCTTGCTCTTCGATTTTTTTGGCATGATTCACAAAGGGTTAAATATAATATTATTATCTCTATCGTAATATTTGCAAATTTTTCTTTTAGGTCCATCATGACTTTGTTTCGTCCACCATGTCCAACATTTAAATAAGCATCATGAATAACATCAAAAGTATTATCATTAGTCACAAAATATTTCAGTTTACTGTTTTTAGAAAGTGAAGAAATTAATTTTTTTTCTTTTTAATTTCATTTTAGCATCACACACTTCTTGCACGATTTCAATATATTCTTTCTTGGATAAATAAAAAAAATTATTATTTTTTGCATTTATAATATTTTCTACAAATTCATTAAATTGTTTTTCCATTTCAACACATTCACTCATTTTTATTTCGCGTAATTAAAGTGAACTCACAATTTAGCAATCAAAAGCAAACTGATAGAATAATAACTGAGATTGCTAATATAAACATTCTACTTTTACAAATCTGTCCTCTTTGTATAAGTTTGATTTTTATCTCACTGAAATGTTTAGAAAATAAAATATCAACATTTACCAACCAATGATGGTCACTGCGCACATTTACCAATTTACTCGGTAAATGTACATAATTTTTTCCTTAATATAAAAATTTCTCACATTCACCAAATATCGCGGTGAATGTGCACATTTACCGATAAATGTGCGCATTTACCGGTGTTCGTACATTTACCGTAACATATACACCACAATCAACAAAATTTGGTTGTTGTTGTACTGATATAAAAACTACATTAGGTTTAAATGGATATGACCTGCATAAATATTTTCTTTGATCTTCATTTAAACAACTTTCATTAAGACTATTATAAACAAAAAGTTCATTTCCATCATAGTAAGTGCAAATCCAGTGATCCAAAAGTCGATTTACACTAAACGATATTTGAATATGTGATTTACTCTTATTAATTGTTTTTATTTTATCTAACATTTCTAAATATCCTGTAATTTGTTTTTGGAAACTACCACCTGATGCAAGTTCCAATAATTCCTGAAACTTATACATGTGCTTGTCATGTAGAATTTCCCAATTACGAATAATATCCTAATCTTTATAATTTAAATTGAAAATTCTATAACTGATAACTCATTTTTCAAAAACATCTTTCAAAAAAAAAAAATTAACAAAAAATCAATTTTTTATAACTTACGATCTAACTCCATAATGACCTCTTTTATCCTACATGTCATCAAAGTATCTTTATATTTCAAGCCTTAATGTTTTTTTTGTTTCTGTATCTCATATGTTTATCTCGTATCTATTTATCTCATCTCATTATCTCATCTTTTTACCTGATCTCTCTTATTGTTTCACATGTTTATCTCATCACATTGTCTCATGTTATTATCTCATATTTTAACCTCATTTCTCTTATTGTCTTATCTGTTAATTTCATATCATTGTCTCATGTTATTGTCTCATATCTTTATATCACCTTTTTTATATAATTATATTATTAAGACTTCTGTTACACTGTAACGACTCTTTAGAAACATTATAATCACTTTATCATTTATTAAACATTCACAATTAATTTATTTATTAAACAGTTATCAATAACTTGTTTAATGAATCCACAATCGCATTTTATGGACACTTTTAGCATTTTATAAAACTAACTTTATTGAAAATAAGAAGGAAATAAAAAATTTAAACACTTTCTAAATATTGTTACTTTAGTCAACACATTTTGCACACTTACATATTAATCACAGTCACTTTTTACATTTAATTTTTCCTCTATATTTACTATTAGAGCCACTTTATTATTTATTATTTACCACTTACAGTTCATTTATTTAATAAACACTTTTTGTTTACCGTATTAGGAACTATTCAACAAAAACTCTTAATAAACAATAAGCATATTAATACTATACACTTTCACATTAAACACATTTCTATTATAAACACTTAATAAAATATACAATACTACCATGTACTTTTATACCACGCACTAATGGATTTATCTCTCTTTTCGTTGAAGCTAAAAAATTTGTTCTCTTTTCCAAAACCAATTATACCACTCATTACACTAGTTTACAAATTTTTCCTTCATGTTGGGTACCTTTTTGGAAATGTGTTTTTTAGGCTAATTTGGGGTCTCTGAAAACGAAAATGGCCACCAAAAATTTTTCCAAAGAAGCGTTTGTAAGATATTGACAAAAAACCCGTTTTTCGGTTCCTTTTTCAGTTATTGCGAGAAATAATGAAAAAGGTGAATGTAACGAATGGAACTTTGATAGAGTTTGAATAAAAGGTAATTTTTCTTGATGATTATGTATTACTTGTATGAATATTATTGGTAATTTTACGTTTATCGACGTTGAAAGTCGAAAAAAGTGATTTTTTAAAAGTTTTTCTGAAATTTAAACGCATTTATTTCTTTTAATAAGTTATATAAACATTTCTCTACATACTTAATCTTTTGAATGAAAATATATTTTTTGATTCAAACTCCTCCGTTTATGGTTGGTTACATCTTCCCTAAGTTGCATCCAGCAATAGTCAGCCATCATGCCTTGATCCCAAAACCCTTCATACCGCTTTTCGATTGCTGCGATGTCCTGATGAAATCTTTCTCCCTGTTCATCGCTTTCAGCTCCTAAGTTTGGAGGAAAAAAATCTAAATGATTTTGAAGGAAGTGCATTTAGATTTTTTTCCTCCAAACTTAGGAGCTGAAAGCGATGAACAGGGAGAAAGATTTCATCAGGACATCGCAGTAATCGAAAAGCGGTATGAAGGGTTTTGGGATCAAGGCATGATGGCTGACTATTGCTGGATGCAACTTAGGGAAGATGTAACCAACCATAAACGGAGGAGTTTGAATCAAAAAATATATTTTCATCCAAAAGATTAAGTATGTAGAGAAATGTTTATATAACTTATTAAAAGAAATAAATGCGTTTAAATTTCAGAAAAACTTTTAAAAAATCACTTTTTTCGACTTTCAACGTCGATAAACGAAAAATTACCAATAATATTCATACAAGTAATACATAATCATCAAGAAAAATTACCTTTTATTCAAACTCTATCAAAGTTCCATTCGTTACATTCACCTTTTTCATTATTTCTCGCAATAACTGAAAAAGGAACCGAAAAACGGGTTTTTTGTCAATATCTTACAAACGCTTCTTTGGAAAAATTTTTGGTGGCCATTTTCGTTTTCAGAGACCCCAAATTAGCCTAAAAAACACATTTCCAAAAAGGTACCCAACATGAAGGAAAAATTTGTAAACTAGTGTTATGCAAGGATACTAACCAAGGATACAGGTGTAAAAGTATCCTTTTTTGTTAACTGTTAACGCTTTTCCGTTAACTTTGTAACCATTCTCTCTCTAACACACGCAACTCATAGCGACAATGCGTGCGAGAGAGAAAGGTTAAGTGAAACAAACTGACTTACCACAATGGCTGATGTCCGATCTCAAGTCGCAAGCCTTACGCTTTCAGCTTGCAAGACTCCCGCGAAGCCCGTTTCAATTTGTAACCGCGCCAGGTGCAACTATGCACCCGAGCTTCCCTCGGAGTTGAGATCTCCCGGTGTGGTGTTGGCCGGCTAGCCCTCGAGCACCACGAACATCGGAACATCTCCCAAAGTGAGTTACCTCGTATACGAGAAAGAGATCGAAACCACGTTTTCACCTCGCGACTCTACGTTATTTTATAATTACGGGACACAAAGTAAAATGAACACTATTTATTAAAAAGAGTTTTTAATAAGAAGAACTAGTGAAAAACAACTTACAAAATAGAGGAAAATTAATTTATAACTCAGCACAGCCACGACCGGCGACTGCGTATCTCCCGAACCTTCCACTACCAGAAAAGAGAAACACTAACCTTGGAGCCGGCGAATTGTCTCGTTCGGATCCATTTAAATTTCCTCGCTTCCAGTAGGAAAAACTCGGTCTGGAGTTCGTATTTCCGGTTCCACAAAAACACTACGTAACGACTGCGTTCGAGTCTCAGCACACACTGAGCTCTCCAGGGCCCGGCGCACGCAACGTTGGTTCATGCGCTTGCCGGTTGGTGGCCCTGGTTTGCTGTTTAGTCCCGTCCGCTGCTGACCCCAAGCGGTCACTTTCGGGACTAACGGTTATTTCACGCTGTCTGCTTGGCCAGATGTCAACAAGGTTCAATCAGCTGGCCAACGATCGCGACATCGACCGTCCGGATCCTCTGCATCGTCCTCTTCGTCGTGGTTCGGGTATCGGGTAGTGTAGTGTTTGTCGCGGGGTACGTGGACTGTGCTGTGTTTTTATTATTATACAAAATAATAAAATAAAATACAAGAATCGTGTTGTTTTCGTGTCGACAGAATGACAATTTACCAAGTTTACAAAATAGTGTTTAACAAAGCAATAATGTGAGTAAATTACAAAATCAAGAAAAAAAATGTGTTGAGTGCGTGCTGAGAGCATATCCCGGAAATTATTTCTCGGCTTTTCCGCGTTCCCGACAACCAGGTAAGGTTAGCTTCGTCGAAATCCTGGAGCTTTGTTCACTAACGTGTGTTTTCGTAAAAAACAACTCCCCTGTACCTAGACAAAGCTTACCCGCTTTTCTTCATCCGCGTGACTCTAATCCCGGTTTCCTCTCGCACTCGGACCGAAGGCTCGTCTCCGCACTCGTCTCTCTCTGATAAACAGACGAGTATTATCACACAGTCATCTAGTCGCTTATCAACAAGGCTTTTGGGCTTTCCAGCTTGGCTCTGGCTTGCTCCCTTCTTAAACCTTTGACCCAGACCGTTCTGTCCACTCACCTGTTTTGTCTCATGTTTGCAAACTTCCTCGAATTTTGACATTCTACTCGAGTTCTACACCCACCTAGGAAGATTCTTGGAAAATGACTTTAAATTCAAACTATCCCAGGTAACATCTTGAGTTATACAACCCCCCGGATACTTAATGTCTACTGATGGGTGGGTTCAATGACTCTGACACGAAATTTACATCAAAAAATATAAAATTTTTGGTTTATTGTACACCCCCCCGCACGCTCACGTGTCGTGGTCTCTGCTCTCGAGGTAGTTCTTAATACTCCTCGAGAGAGAAGACAAGTAGCGGTCTTCGGACCAAATAGGAGAGGCGACAAAATCGCCATCTTGGTCACAGACCGGGAGGAAGCGGAACGCTTAGAAAAACTCGGCAGAATAAAATTGGGCTTCTTAAGTTGCCCAATTGGAAGAAGGTTTATGGTCACAAGGTGCCACAGGTGCCTTGGTGACGGCCATAAGAAAGCAGACTGCAAGGGAATGGACAGATCCTCCGCTTGCTTTAAGTGTGGGGCTGCTGGACACTCTCTTGCAGCATGTAGTAAGGAAGCGTTCTGCTTCCTCTGTGCGGCTGAGACTGGAAATGAGGCGGAAACGGCTCATGTTGCAGGCTCAGGAAAGTGCGCCTGTTTTAGAAGAATCCTGGAGCAGGCGAAAAGAGAAGAGGCCCTTAAGCGAAGTCGCCAAAGGGCCACATAGGTTGCAGAAAAACGCAGATAGAGGAAGTTCTCTTCCTCTTGAAGCGTTTTTTGAGCGGACTGACGGTCCATCGGGTCCCTTGGCTCAACTTGCGTGCATCAAGGACCCCAATGACCGTCAATAATAGTAGGTCCCGTTTGGAGGGATAAAGTTGCTTTGGCGACAGAGAAGGGGATATAAGACCACTCCTGATGGCGATACGCGCGGAAAGTGCTAGCCGGGAGTGGTCTTAAGGTCCTCAAATAAGGGTGTGTTTTTAGCGGGTTAGCAGAACATCGCCACCTCTGCATAACCCTGTAGTACGGGCTACAGGGTACCTGGTAGCAGGTTTTTACATCCTACGCAAAAAAAAAAAAATTCTTTTTCATTAAATAATATTATTTTGAACTCGACAACGAAATATCAGAAAACCCTTTTAAAATTCAAAGAAATTTATTTGCTCAGAGATGCAAATAAACTCTTTACCAAGACTCGAATTTTATTTCAATTTTGAAATCAAATTTCCTCGTGGCGAATTTAATTTTAATTTCCAAAGCATCGTTATCCGGCTGTGCTGAGTCAATCTCTTTTGTTCGGACTCTTTCTCTCTCAGCCCCGCGTTGGGCGCCAGTTGTAACCGTTCTCTCTCTAACACATGCAACTTATAGCGACAATGCGTGCGAGAGAGAAAGGTTATGTGAAACAAACTGACTTACCACAATGGCCGATGTCCGATCTCGACTCGCAAGCCTTACGCTTTCAGCTTGCGAGACTCCCGCGAAGCCCGTTTTAAGGGGTAAAACCACTGTAAACGCGAAAAAAAACACGTTTTTTCAAGAATTTTTTTTTAATGGAAGGAAAGGGAATACAATTATATTGATTTGGGAAGTTTTTATATACATATTGAAGTAAAAAATGACAAATTTTCAATAAAAAATATTTCTAAATGGCGGCACTGGAGCCATTTTTGTAATACATGTTTTCTTGGAGGAGCTCCGCGGTAAGCAGCACACAGGGTGCAAAATTTATTCCAGAACAAAATACATTTTTTTTTAATCTACATGAGATTAGCTAGAGAATGACGTACGGATTTTAAAAAATATTGATTTTTTGTGAAATTTGGAAGCATTTGAAAAAAAAACCCATTTTTGGACCAAAAAAAAACCGCACTTAATTGCTTATAACAATTGCTTAAATTAAGTTATCGAAAATCCCGTACGTCATTCTCTTTGAAATGTTATTATAAAGATGTAGGAAAAAACCCGATTAAAAATATTGAAAATTGTTTGAGTTGTGCTGCTTGCCAATTTCAAAAGCCGTGTTTTGAGAAAAACGCGTTGGTGTTACACCACTAAAGACGGATAAAATTGTTAGCACATTTTTCGATTTTTTTTTGTGGAAAGAAAATTAAGAGAATAATAATATTATAGAATATTATTAGGTATATCTTAAAGTGAACAAAATCAATAATTTGTATTGAAAAATATTTCAAAATGGCGGCGATGGAGACATTCTCTTAAAGCATGTTTTGCACGAGGCGCTTCGTGTACCCAAAATAGTTGTTGAAAAGTTTAATCTGAAACAAAAACAGGTTCCAAACTTTTTCCCCTGTGTTCTAGAAGGTTCAAAGAATTTTTTTAGCTAATAAAAAAAAATTAATTTTTTGAAGCATCGACAGTGGCCTTACCCCTTAATTCGTAACCGCGCCAGGTGCAACTATGCATTCGAGCTTCCCTCGGAGTTGAGATCTCCCGGTGTGGTGTTGGCCGGCTAGCCTTCGAGCACCACGAACATCTCCCGGCGTGAGTTACCTCGTATACGAGAAAGAGATCGAAACCATGTTTTCACCTCGCGACTCTACGTTCTTTTACAATTACGGGACACAAAGTAAAATGAACACTATTTATTAAAAAGAGTTTTTAATAAGAAGAACTAGTGAAAAACAACTTACAAAATAGAGGAAAATTAATTTATAACTCAGCACAGCCACGACCGGCGACTGCGTATCTCCCGAACCTTCCACTACCAGAAAAGAGAAACACTAACCTTGGAGCCGGCGAATTGTCTCGTTCGGATCCATTTAAATTTCCTCGCTTCCAGTAGGAAAAACTCGGTCTGGAGTTCGTATTTCCGGTTCCACAAAAACACTACGTACATGTGAGAAGATTTTTTTCGGTGTGGAGTTTAAAAAAAAATTTCTAGATTCTGACTTAACGGTAACAGTGTACAAAACTTTACTTCCAGTTGAATGTGTACGCTACTTACCTATTATTTTAAAAATCCAACCCCACGCTAATTTTTTACAGTTTGTAGTTGTGTTGACGAAGTAATTGAAATTTAAGAAATAATTATAATTAAAATAACTAAACGATAAAATTGTTTATTATAAAATTAAACGAGGTAAATTAATGCTTTTTATAGGAACTCTGAAGTGGATTAGAGTATATAAAGTAAACGGAAATATTTTTTATCGAAAATAGAAGATCCATTGCCGCCACGATGACAAATACTCGATGTTTCTCGATCTTTCTTATGACTCTGTTTATTTTTACAATATGCGAAGTTACACAAGGATCGCTGAGTAAACTTCATCAGAAAAAAGTGAGTTCTAATAGATTTTATTTACTTGCAATATATTGTTTAAATCCTTTTGTCGAATCTTCTTTATTATTATGTTAACATGTAATTAAAATAATAAAAAATGAAACTTATGCGTCGCGATGAAAGAAAAGGTAGCTCACGGTCCCACCCCCTAAAATGCTACGACGCATTTTTACTATTATGAGAATAAATTTAACATTAATTAATTTTTAAATTAAATAAAATACTTAAAATAAATTAATTAAATCGGGCCAAGTTAGTTTATCGCTAAATAACTAAAGAAAATGAAGAAATAATAGACAATAGTAAATGGTTAAGTAAAGTAATCATAACCAAATTTTTATTTGAAAAGTAGTCGGAGAGCCGACTCCATCAAAACAAATTAAACATTAATTAATGGAGCTCACCTGGTAGTGTTTGTGCAAATTAGGAAAAATAAAAATAATTATAGAAGGTAATATTTGATCGCTTTTCATTGTTAATAATAAGAAAAAAATTTATTGAACCATAGGAGCCAAATTGTGTAGGTAAAAAAATAATAACACATTAAATAAAAAAGCAACGTTTATTGACAACGTTTTGTTAACATTTCGTTGACCTCTTCAGGCTAAAACCATAATATATAACACACTTAATTATGCTTTTGTAATACGAACTAACACATAAGTACGAAAACATCAACAAATCTTTGAAAACTAGAACTTTTCATTGTAAGTTTTGAAAAAATTGTTTGACACATCTTTAAATAATTATACGGACAGACTTTTGAATCTTGAAATTAAAGATATAAATATTCATATTTCTTATTTAAATGACACTTTGGAAGTGTCTTTGAATAACTCTTCTGTTGATGGGGATATTTTAGATAATTCTTTGACGAGAAATGGAAAATATTTTTATATTATAAAGGAAAAGTGCAATAACTCACGTAACAATAAATTTCAAAACCTAACTAATGTAAAAGAAGTTTCTAATAATTTGATTAACAGAGAAGATTGGTTTTGTAATTTGAGTGATGTCACGATCCCTGACGAAGTTGGTGACTCATTTTTGACTCATTTTTGACTGATATCAAAAGCCAACATCTTCAGGTAGACTATTAAATTTTTTATCCAATCACCCTGTTAATCAAAACCAAAATATTGTTTTTAATCTTATTGATAGAGCGGTTTCTCTGTCACAAGAGTTTTCATAAAAAAAATATTGATTTTACTTAAATTTTACTCTTTAATAATAACTATCCAACAAGTTTTATCAACAGTTGTATTTTTGAGAGACTTTATCGCGTTAGACAGAGCAAGAAAAATAACAATAGACAAAGAGAATCCTCAAAAAACGAGTTTCTGAACATGCAAATAATAAAAATCCGAATTTTGTCGCTAACGTTAATTGTATTAACAACATTCACGAATTTGATTTTAATAGTACTGTAATTGTTGACTACGAACGTGATTGGAGAAGCCAAGTGTTGTCAAAAATTTAATTATTCAGTTTGTCCCTGGCCTAGGACAAGAAATCTTAGTCGACATTTTCACAGTTTGTGATGTTTTTAAGTGTGTTATACACTAGAATCTCCCAAGAGCTGTTGTTGAATTGTTTGTAAGGAAGAAAAACGAGATAGAATTTCTATAATTAACACCAAAACAACTTCAATATATTTTTTTATTAGTGATTATTTAGTAACACTTCTATAATTACAAAGCGGATTTTTTAAAAAAATAGCGAGTTTTGTTTCACAAGGCGGTTGAATTTCGAACCAATTGACGTAACGGCGTAGCGCGCAAAACACCCATACACACACTCACTGGTGATGACAAAGTACAATATGAAACCATCAGATGGCGCACCGCAACAGCGTTAAGATTTAAAATAATAAAAAGAATTTAAGTTATATTATAAATTAAAAGAGAGTTCTTAAACTTATCTAACTTAATAATTTCTAAACATACCGGCTACCTTGCAAACTTACTGCGTAAAGATCGCAATAATGTCATTAAGTTTATAAAACTAACAGAAATAATAATTTAAAGAAACTTATTCGAAAACGAAGAGAGCACTGTTATAATACCGTATCATCGAAGGTAGTAGGTAATAATACAATTTTAGAAATAGGACGAACAAATTCAGAGTGTAGGTGCAATTTTTAAGGCAGAACCAACTAAGTCAATAATTTACGTAAATATGCTTTGATACTTTTGATGCCCGCCTCCCATAATCCACCAAAGTTTGGAGCATAGGGTGGCATAAACTGCCAAGTTATACCATCAGAAGCAAAGTGATTTGCTAAAAAAGGATCTTTTAATAGAGCCCGGAAAGTCTGCGAAAGCTCTGGATCAGCCCCACGAAAATTTGAGCTATTGTCGCTATACATATTTGTGGGTATTCCACGGCGTGAGGTGAAACGTCTAAAGACCACAATGAAACTTGGCGTTGAATAATCATAAACGAGTTCTAAGTGAATCGCTTTTACGGAAAAACAGATAAAACCGGGATCCAGGATTTGTGTCTTATAACCCTGACCTGACCAAGATCAAACTTGGAATGGTCCCGCATAATAAAGTCCAGTGTGGGAAAACGGTTGGGAAGGAGATACTCTCGGAGATGGAAGATTTACCATGATTTGAGTTTCTGTTCGAGCATTATGCCGAACACAAGTAACGCAACGATTTACAACTGTATTGGTTAGACTGCGATCACCTATTATCCAATATTGAGTCCGTGACATGAACAGAGTCAATTGAACTCCGGAATGTAATAAATTTCAATGAAACTGCTCTAAAATCAGGTGAGACAAAACGTGCTTTGGGAGAATAGCAGGAGACTGTCGATATATTGACAATTAAGATTGGCGCAACCGGCCACCAAGCCGAATAATTCCATTATCATCAATAAATGGGTTAAGCTTTCATAATAGAAAGTCCCTTGGAAGAGTTGTTTCAGAGTTGATTGACTTGATTTCTTGAGAAAAGGCACAAGACTGGACGTAACAAATCCAAAATTCAGATGCTGCTCGAATCTCAGTTGCTGACAAAGAAATTTCAATTTTCACGTGAGTCTTAAATATTTTAACCGCTCTGAGGATGTAAGCGGTGACTCGTATCAAACGAGCCCAGGAGGATAATCGGGTTAACATTTGTGATTGCCAATCATCCTCCTTTTGATTGACATTATGAACGGTAAAACGTTTTTCTTGTTCGGTGTTGAGGATAGTTATATCACGTTGTAGCCAGCTATTTGAGGAGTTAAAGAGCCACGATGGCCCATTCTACCATAATATAAACGAGGATAATTTTTCGAAGACAAGCCACGTGAGGCACAGTCAGCCAGATTTTCTTTTGATGCTACGTGATTCCGAACAGCGGAAGGCAAAGTTGTTTGGATTGTTGATACCCGATTGGCGAAAAAAACTGTCCAAGTAGTAGGTGGTTTTAGCAACCAACTCAAAACAATAGAAGAATCTGTCTAGCAATAAATTGGTATATCTTTTAATTTTAGCGAGTTGATAACATAAACAAGTAAAGTTGTTAACAATTTTGCCGCACTCAATTCCAACCTGGAGATGCTTATTGTTTTTAAGGGATCAACTTTTGTTTTGGCGGTCAGAAGATACACAGATATCGTTCCAAAATCAGTGACGATTCTGATATATACGACAGCCGCGTAGGCAACACTAGATGCGTCTGTAAATCCATGTAATTCTAAAGATGGTTTATTGTTGTCTAGAAATATATACCTTGTAATAGATATTTGCGATAACATAGGGAGTTTAGACCGGAATTCATCCGACTCATAAGAAATATCAGATGAAAGTGAGTCATCCCAATCAAGTTTTTGTAACCAGAGCTTTTGCAGTAAGATTTTTGCAGAAATGGTCACTGGAGGTATCCAGCCTAGTGGATCGAAGAGCTTTGCTACAGTCGAAAGTAAAACTCGTTTAGAAGGTTTTTCTGAAGAGAGTACAGAACATCTGTATATAAAAGCATCTGCCGCAGAATCCCAAAATATGCCTAAAACTTTAAAACCTGACGAATCGTTAAGAGGGATTTCCAATGCAAGATCATGCTTCACGTCAGGTAATCCAACAAGCAATTCTGCTTTATGGATAAACCACTTGCGCAATGGAAATCCACCTGAGCTGGTTAATTCAATCATTTGATCTCATACTGCTAAAGTGGAAGGAATATTTTTACCTCCTAAAAAATATCGTCAACATATGTGTCATTTAACAGAATTGGCGCTGCTAGAGGAAAATTAGATTCCTCATTCTTTCCAAGCTGGTGCAATACTCTAATAGCTAAATATGGGGAACAAGCCACGCCATAGGTAATGGTGTAAATCATTGGCATCTTCATATTCACTCCCTTGACAGGAATTTCCAAAATTAATAGGTGAATTTAATATTAACATTGTATGGTTTTTTCTGCATCTTTCCCAGAAGTCTTGCAGGTTTGACAGACGTCCAGCTAAAAATTGACGAGTTGGATTTTTCTGCCTTGTAACTCGTCTAGTAATTTTGATAATCGATTCGAACAACACAAAAGAGTGCAAAAAAAGCGTTTTAGACAAAACTTTGTTCCTAAAGTTTAAAATTTGACAAGACGTCGTTACGTGTCACTGAATGACATAATACTTTGTATTACAAAAAAAAAACCGTTATTATTCTTCTCCTTTTTCAAATCCGGCTCCTGAGTGTTTATAGTTCAATGTTTATAGTCAAATGTAAATTTCCGTAGAGCGGTCGAAGACTTTAGCCGTCTGCTCTTCGGAGATTCTAGTGCATATTATGTTTTTAGCCTGAAGAGGTCAACAAAATGTTGATGAAACCTTGTCAATAAAGACTATTATATATTTTTATTTAATGTGTCAGTGTTTTTTTTTACACAATTTGGCTACTATGGATCAATAAATTTTTTTTCTAATATTTGAAATAATTATTGTTTTTTAAAATATTAATTTGTCCAGTCAAACAAGTTGTAAGGTAAAATACAAATTTTTACACGGAGACATGTTTCAGGTAAAGCATGATACATCTCGGGTCAAAGTGTTTTTTAGAAATCTTTACCTTTCAATTTAAACTAGAAATTATTTAAGAATTAGAAATATTTTATTCAATAAAAAAAATATTATTTCCAATGAAAAAAGCTCGAATTCTTTCTTCCTTAATTAATTTTTGATGAGACTCATGTTTCAAAATTTTGGAAATTTCTATTAAAAACTCCTTTTTTGTCTTGCACAAAGCTGTGAATCTAATTAGATTCAATTAGATTCAAAATAATAATTTAGACCTTATTTTGTATTCCTAATTCTAAAATGAAAGACCAAAATATTATATTCATGCAAAATAGATTTTAATTTGAAAGAAATAATTATATTTTTTATTTAATCTATATACTAAAGAGTATAAACACACTTTACATTAAAAAAATAAAATTTAAACGTCTTGTTATAAAAATAACTGGTAAATATTTTAAAAATTATTATATATTTATGTTATGTATAAATTTAACAATTATCTTAATTTCAAAAATATAGTTAACAAAATCTTTCACTTTATCTTTTATCCACTTTAGAAAAATTTAACTTATGTTAATTTCAATTCCCGAGACTGCTGTAATATACAATTTTCAAATAAAATAATTTAATAGCTAGACAGAAAATTATAATTTATCAAAATTTTCATTCTTACAATATTTAAAGAACCTAATATTCATTTATTAAAAATGTATTATATGTATTATATATAAAAATACTATTATAAATGTCATTTAATACAAAAATTTTTATAGACACAAATTTGTATTTTTCTGCATTAAAATTTTAAAAATTTAGAAAATCTTATCGTTCTTTTAATCTGAATTAGTTAAAAATAATTAATTATTAGTAAAATCGTGTCTGACTTTTTATATCAGCAATTAGTGAAAAATAGCTACAAATTATTAAAAAAGAACTATAATTGTTAGTAAAAAATAAACTAATAATTAGTAATTTTTTACTAAATGATTAGTAGAAATATAGCTATTTGAATTAATAGCTTACTTTTTGCTTCCAAATTAGTTATTTTTAACTAATTTAGATTTAGAAAATTTGTTAAATGATATTTATGAAAAGAAATATTACTCTGAATTAGTTTATATTCTAATTAATTCAAATTCTAAACTAATTATTAGTTACATTTATTTTTAGGTTATATCAAAATAGATAATATTTTAGTAAAATTCTGATTATAAGTTCAATTAGTTAAATTTGTATAAATTTGTTTCTATAAATAAAACTTATTATAACTTTAATAAGTTATAATAAGTTATATTTTTAGAAACAAATTTATTATTATTATTTTGACAAAAAAAGAAAAAAAAGTAATGAATTAAATAAATCCTATAAAAGTATAATAAATAAATAAAAATTAAGGTCAATAATAATTTTAAAAAAAGACATTTAGTTTCTCAAAAATAGTAAAGAGTAAAAACTGCCATAATGAGAATTTTCTGAACAAGGAAGAAATTTTAAAGTTTAAATTATAAAAAATCTGCCTTTAAATTACTAAAATTACAAAAAAAATTTATTAAAAATCTTCTACAAACATAGAAGTTTAGAAGTTGTTAAAAATATATGTTTGATATTTTAGTTTTACAATGATAAAAAAATCGAGAGGATCATATATGAAATATATTTAATTTATTTTTTAATTAACGTCAAATACAAATATTGTTTAATTTATTATAAAATTTATCATTTTAGTATTAAGTGTAATAATAAATATTAAGAATTAAACTATTTATACAAATAGACAATTAAAGAATCTAATTATAAGAATTTGAGAAATAAACTAATTGAAAGAGTAAAATATGAAATATCTGTCAACTTTGCGTTTAAAATTTTTTTGGCATAGTTTCATAAGTATTAAAATTAATAATTTAAAAATCATTCTTTTTCCTTTTAACCCATTAACGCCCATGCTTGGGGAAAAATTGATATAAAAAAGTGAATACGAGAAAGAGAAGTCCCTAACGTCACAAATCATCACAAATCTCTAATTATATTTCGTCGTCTCGTTCTTCTAGATCAAATTGTAGTAGTACTCTTTCTGCTAGATCTGGTCACAGTTTTTAAAGCTTTTTTGAAAAAATACTTTTTCGCGCCTATGTTCCACGGATATCCGTAGATGGCGCTGCACATTTCCGACTTGTCATTGTCTTTTTCTGTGCGATCTGAAACAGTTTAAGTTTCATAGTTTATTGCTTTTCTCAACGTAAAAAGCGAGTTTTTTTTGTAAAATTTTTTATTTCTAAAAGTGCTAAGTTAAGTGCAAAAAAGTAACAAGTGGAAAAATCAGGTTAAACGTGAATCGCGACACTGCAAATGAAAATTTCGTGTCACGCCACATGCTAACAAGGTTAAGACGCCTTCATCGCAGAATTCACTTCAAGTGAAGATATCATCAATTTCGAACATTATCATCAACGTTTTTTCGACTTCAACCATTAATTCAGGCAAAAACAATCTCATGACACATATTGTCAACAGGAGGCCGCAAAGATCGGCTTCCTTTCTCAGTCAAAGATACTCGAGAAGAGATTAAAAAGTAGACGGTGCAACGTTGCCTATAGCCAGTCAAAACTTTTAACAGTGAGTGCGCAAAGGTCGCTCCTAAATTTGGTTTATTTTGGGTAATTGTTGGGATCGCAAAGATCGATCACTGGCAAAAATGAAGGGCACAAAGATTGCTCAATCTCATCTGGCTAAAGTTACCTTCATAAAGATCGCAAAGATCGATCGAAATAAATACCATCTAGCAGAGATAGAGGGCGCAAAGATCGCTTAATCTCGTCTAGTTTAAATTATATTATCACAATAATGGTCGCAAAGATCGATCTGATTTAATAACATCTAACCAAAATGGTGGTTTTAAATTATATTCATATAATAATATTCATATAATAATGATCGCAAAGATCGATCAAATCGGACAGTATTTGTCAAAAAGAGAAAGCGCAACGATCGCTAAATTTCGTCAGGTTAGAAATAAAAGGCGCAAAGATCGCTTAATCTTATCAAATTATATGCATTTAGTAATAATCGCAAAGATCGATTAAATCAGACAGAATTTATGTCAAAAAGGGAAAGCACAACATTCGCCTAATCTCATCAGGTTCGAATTATAAGTATTATAATTTTTAACATTTATTCTTAAATAAATAAAAAATAAATAATTAAAATGGCAAATGTCGACAAAATCAGCTGGTTTCTATCGTAAATAGAGGGCGCAACATTTGCTTATCTTGTCTGGTTTACGGTAACTATCGCAAAGACCGATTGAATCGGTTAAATTTAACCCCAATCTTAGAAGATAGAAAAATTATTTGTTATTATAAAAGTTAAAATTGATCAATCAAATGAATATAGTTATAAAAATTATACTTAAAATTCCTCTTCTATTAAATTGAATAGAAAAATTGATAATTCTATTATAAAACATTATCTCATACTGAGCACCAGTGTTAAAAGCACCTAGTGATTACCTAGTGATTTGATGCAAATAAATGCCTAATTTTCACCTGGGCAATTTTCACTATCTCTCCACAAATAAAAACAACACCTGAATGTGGAATCAATGTATTTGCATAATTACATTTCAAGTAAAAAATAATTCGTTTCAATGAATTTTATTTTCTTACAATTTTATTGGAATTTTTATATTCCATTCGTAATTGGTAATTGAGTTAATTATAATCTATAGTTTATTTTTTATTATTTTCACTAAGATTACCGAAATTAGAATATATTTTTTACCTTAAAGAAATAAATTTCACAAATTCCAAAAAGTTTGTATGTCAATACCATTGAACAAAATGATATTTAATATTCAAAAATATTAAAAAACTCATGATTACAGAGTCATAGTAGAAAATACAAAAAACATTAACAGCACATCGGGAGGAAAAATCTCTTTTTTGCTAAGGATAAAAATATGTTTGCATTGATTGCCTTGAAAGAAATTAAACTTATACTTGTTCCAAGAATATTCCAAGTTCGTGAGAAAGAAAAGATATTTGGCGTACACTCTAGTCTGATTATGTCATAAGCAAAACAGTTTAACATAACCTCAAACTCTTGAGTCTATAATATTTTATAATAAGACCGATTATCAGCATAATTCATACTTAATCAATGCATTTTTGCAAAAAGAGTCCTTTCTTAGTGTGAGAATAAGAATGATAATAAAGGTGATGACCTTCAATTGAATAGTGATTTCAAAATCCTTGTCGAATATTAATCGAAAAAATAGACCTATATCTTTAATGAGGTTTATTATATTTTAATTAAGAATGGAATAGAAACTAAAAATAGAACTAAACAAAAATGTTTACCAGGACTTGTTAAATAATATCCTCTTACAAATGAATGACTAAGCAACGAAATCTTGAATAATTAATCCTAATATAAAACATTCATTTGGTGAATCTGGAACCAAAAAAGATGGTTCTTAGCACAAGGTTGCAAAACAAATTAGAATTAGCCTTCTTTACTGTAATTCTGGTTCAATCTTCAATGTTTAACCGTTTTTATTACATCAAACTATAAAAATCTTATGGACCTCTTAAGTGAGATAGGAAGAATAAATAAAATAAATAAATAAAATTTTAATCATATAGTGAATGCTAATGAAAAAAAAAAAAAAATTCTACGGAAATACATAATAAAATGTATCATCAAACTCCCAAGGAATCGTTTAAGAAATATGTAAGACCCAGAATAGAGGTTAGAAGTTTATGGTTTATCATAATGTTCCAGGGAAAGACCCATTTTTATACAACGTTAAACCTTAAATTAATTCTTAAATTCTTGGAAAAATGTTAATAATAATGCTGTTATATTAAAATATATATAACGGAATACAAAATATACTTTTTAAATTAAATTTTTTCAAAGGTAAAAGCTTGATGACATTTTTATAAGTAACTTGAATTTTAAGGTTGATGGATAATCTTAAAGGGGATTAAACCGATAGTACAAAGAAGATAAACATTGCAAAGATCAACTCCTGTCGACACTATTAGTATATAAATTAAGCAACTCAAAATAAGTTGTAAACTATTGAAGAAATAAAATAAATATATTTCTTCTTCCATAATTTAAATTAAATTAAAGTACGTTGACGTTCACATAGAGGCTTATTTCACACTGCTTACTAGTGCAAGAGCGAAAAACGAGTCACAAAAAAGAATTAGAACAAGCCGGCCCCAAATTTTTTCATTAAAAAAAAAAAATAAATAAATAAATAAATAAATAAAATAAAATAAAATAAAAATAAATAAATAAATATAAATAAATAAATAACTAATAATAATAATAATAATAATAATTTAAAAAAAAAAAAATAAATAAATAAATAAATAAAATAAATAAATAAATAATAATAAATAAAATAAAAATCAATTTTGAATATTTACCAAAAATTTAACTTTTCACCGCGTCCTTTGTTTTTACAAAATTATTAAAAATTGCTACATATTTGAACATATCTATTAGAACAATCTGAATTTCTAGATATTATTTATAATATATAATATTTAGTCAAAATTTGTCACGAAAAATAAAATCTAAAAATAAGTATAAAATTAGAGCATTGCACAATTTATGGGATGAATACATGCATTTTCCAATAAGGAAAGATTGTGCAAGCCTTAATGCAGACTATTTTGCAATTAATATTAAAAAAGAGTATCTTGGACAAAATTTTATTCTATTGACGTCTTCCCAATTTTTGGTCTCATATTACGATCTATAAGAAAAATTATTGAAGGTAAAACAAAAAGAACTTTTCTATAGTCTTTTCTATAGCTAAAACAAGTTTGCTTCCCTCAAAATTACGAATTTATTTTGATTCTCCAAGGAATTCACTTTCATCTTTTATAAAAAAGATCATTTGTTTTTTAAATAAGCCTTACCCTAATGTCATGAAAATAATGTGAGGTCGTTCCACAAGATAGAAGTTTCAGAAACGTTAATAATTTTCTGCCCAAATTACATTTGGCTAAAATTTGGCTAAAATTACATAAAATTTGAACCCATAATTAATCATAAAACGGCAGTTCTTATTTTTATATCACAGACGAAGAATTAGATCAGTATCATATAATATCCTCAAAAGTATTCCAATGTTTGATACTTGATCAATATTTATTAAAGTTGATTAATCACTAAAACTTATAATATTCATAACATTAGTCAGTCCCTAGACAACCTCTATGTGAAATAATGACAAAGAATTTTTCCCCAAAGCATTTACAGTTTATAATTCATAATCAATTAAAAACAAAGAAATAATTGCTAAATTGTCATTGCAACGTTTTATTAAATATTTGATTTTATATATATATATATATATATTAATTTTAGATATATATTATATATCTCTGACGTACCAGTTAGATAAATAAAAAATGATTAACAAATATAGTAAAATCAAAACTAATACAAATCGCAAGACAACTTTAAACATCTACAATTTGATCTAGAAGAACGAGACGACGAAATATAATTAACCGATTAAACGAACTTACCTTAAGTGAAGTTCAATCGGAATTATATGAGTCGTCTCGTTCGAATAGATCACTCCCACCCTTTATAATAAATAAATAATATATTTTTACTTATATAGAACCCGTCTTTTTCAAAGAATACCCCAAATATATGTTGCGATTTGTCAAAACAGCTTTAAAATAAATGACAAGTCGGAAATGTGCAGCGCCATCTACGGATATCCGTGGAACATAGGCGCGAAAAAGTATTTTTTCAAAAAAGCTTTAAAAACTGTGACCAGATCTAGCAGAAAGAGTACTACTACAATTTGATCTATTCGAACGAGACGACTCATATAATTCCGATTGAACTTCACTTAAGGTAAGTTCGTTTAATCGGTTAATTCTACCCCTCTCTCGTTTGTGTGACGTAGCTTATGAATATTATTAATTTTTACATTTTTCACTATACTCACTGCTTACAAAAAGTATTTTTTAATTTTTGTGATTAATAAAAGGGGTGCATCTATAAACAAATTTTGTACACTGGACTCAAACTTAATAATATAATCATTCAAAATAAATAATATAAAATGGTTTATTATGCTTTATATACAAAATTAATTACTACAAACAAGTCTTTAGAATATATATATATATTAACATTATTTTTTAATGAAAAGTTTTATTTAAGCATATATTTATTATTAAAAAAAATTACCCATGTGACAGTTCAGCATAAATGCGTACTGAATAAAAAATATCAACTAAAAAAGGAACCTTATTTAAAGATATTTTCGAAAGTGATGATAATATAATTATTCAAAGTTAACTAAAAAATAAAGTTATAAGGTTTAAGTTGCGAATATTATGTTACTTGTAAGTATGTAAATTATTTGAACAGAAAATATATATTTATTTCAAAATGTGCACTAAAATTTGGCGAATTCGATCATAATTAAGACAATCAACATGTTTTTTAAAAAAATAAATTCGAAACTACCAAAGCAAACAACTGACGAACGATTTAAAAAGCGATCAGATCGTCTGCTCGACATGCATCACTAGCAACAATCTGAGAAAATTGATTCTAGACTAGCGTATTTTAATATTTTAAAATAGTTTAAAAATATTGTGCAAATTTAATTTTTACCTCATCACAGTACCTTTCCTTGCGTCATGTCGCATTTGAATAATTTTATTAATTAATTGGTATTATTAATATTTATAAACTTTAATTTAACTTATAATCTATAAATATAATAATTATTACATAAAAGTATGTTACGTCATTTACTTACAATTTAGTACAAATTGTCATATATTTGCAGGAATCAGACTCAAAATTAAGTCATCAAGATGATGGTAATGTATAGTTGAATGTTTATTATTATATTGGTCGTAGTTATTTGTACAGAAAGTTTGTACGCGATGCAATGAAGTGAAATTCTCTACTGTTCCGAATTACGCTCGTCAGAGCCAATGTCCTCAAATTATATTCACTTATGCTAGATTTTATTAAAATAACTAATTTAGCTAATAAATTGCTTTACTTGTTTATTCGTACAAATAGTTTTTGCGAATAACCAGACCTAAATAAGTATCTTCCTACAGTTTTGTCGGATCATCACGAGAACGCTGGCTTCAGCTGGTTTTATTATATGATTCAAGCTTGACATAATGAAGGCGAACCAATCAGATTTTTATTCCCAACTCAACGTACGTCTTCATTACATGAAGCTAGCATTAGCCTTTAACAATTTTGTTTAATTTACATAATATATTATTTAATTAATAATCGAAATTAAAATCAAGATTAAATAAGAAAATCAATTTTTATTAGTATTAAAAAGGTCTCAATCGAATGACAGAGAACTATCAAAAATAGAAATACATTTAAATCAAATAAATTTAGTCAAAAAGATGATATTCCGTCCATACTGATTTAATAACATAGTATAAATATTTAATTATATAAATTAGTCACATAAAAGCTAATCATAATTTTAAAAAACAAAATAATTCTAGTAAAGGAATAGACGCACGTTTTCAGGGCTAAAAATTTTTGTTCACAAATGATAAAGTGCATTTAAAAAGAAAAATTTCAAGAAATTAGTCAAATAAAGAGAATAAATTAAATAAATAAAACGATGATCAAAACAGTCAATAATAAAATCCATATTGTTAATTAATCATGAGCATTATAATATAGAACATGAGTTTATAATTTTTAAAAGAACTTCTAATAAATAAATTTACTATTATATAAATTCAAGAGCTCACAATTAACTAATTAATGAAAATTTTGCTTCGCTGCGAGAGTCGTCTATACCCCCGAATCTCAAATAGTCCCCTCTTACTCAATTATTGATTCATCAATCTTTTAATCGTCAGAAGGATTCTATTTATAATTACTAACAAGTATATAGCTTTCAAATATCATCGACATGAAATTACATATTTAGAAAGATAATATTTTACATGACTATGTACCTTTTCAAATCAATGAGATTAACAGAAGCCAGCGCACCCTCGTGATGATCGCAGCGAACTGCAGAAGAATAGTGTCGTCGAAAAATGAACAGGGTGCCAATAGTCTGGATTGATTTCAAACTTTCCCGAACTTATTCCGGATTAATTGACTTATTGATTAATTTCGACTAAACTAATTTTCAATTTATCCGGATTATTTCTGGATGACAAAACTTGGCACAAACTGCACTGTTTCAAACTAGTTTCAGGTTCGTTTTAGTGTGTTCTGAAGATGTTTACTAATCCTCTTAACTAACTAATATTCTGCTTTATTTTAGATGACAATGATTCTGTACCTGAAGAAGGTATGAAAAACAAATTTAATTTCTCTAACTTTAAAAAAAAATACTTTTGCTGAAATTGAATTGCAACAATTTTAGAATTCGGAATAATAAACAAAACAAAATTAATAATTGTCTTAAAGTAGCAAATTTGTAGTAATTTTGATTTAGGAAATCACTGTCTAATGAGAAGACATGTTTCTCTTTTATTAATGCTGATTTGGATCGACAAAAAACATGCCTTCAAGTTATAACACCGACATAATTAGCACTTGATTTCAATCTTGTCGTTTCTTAATCCTTAAAGATAAAATAAAATATCAAAAGATTTTGTAACAAAAATATAAGAGTGCAAAAATCAATGTAATCAAGCAATAGAAAATATACTATATTTATTTTGTTGTTGTTGACAATTTAGTAAATAAGTTTACTAACATTTTAATCTATCAATATTCTGTTTTATTTCAGATGGAGATGAAAATGGTATGTAAAATATTCTGCCTATTTTTGCTAAAGCTACACTGATATTATAATAAAGTTAAAAAAGCAAAAATAATCAAAATTATTATAACTATAATTAAATTAGTAATTTATAACTTAATCCCATTAAAATAAATAAATTTAAATTCCAATTTTAATATAAATTATTATAATTTTAATTATAAATCTTGAATTCATTGCCATATTAAAATAATTTATAAGATACTTATTATTCATTTAACTTTGAAAATTAATAGTCTTATTAACTTAAAATTATACCTATTAATGTAATAAAAATTATTATTTAAGGAGAAGTTAATAATAAACTCTTAGATTCATAATCTAATAATAGTATGTTGCATATATTTATAAGAAGAAAAATAATTCCCTTAAAAGTGACACATTTTTGGATAATTAAATAGTTTTTTTAAGCTTGTATCATCTTTTGTATTAAAAATGTTTTTAAAAAATTTTGCTAAAAATACGAAAATCGAGTATTTACCTTCCTATATTAAAATATTCCTATTTTAAAAACAAAGATTCAACACTTTTTTTAATATAGGGGGCAAAGTAACCACCCCTGAATGTTTTTATTTTAAATCTGATAAGAGCCCCCTATCGAATCCAAAAAAAATTGCCCATATTAGAAAGCTCATTGCGTTTACTTATATTTTAAATAAACCTAATAATATTTTAATATATCACTCAATTCTTTGTTGCAGATGGTAGTAGTGTGAAATTGCAACCTAAAAAACTTCAAGGAAGTGCGTAAAAAAATTTTATTATGTTTATGATATTCCTATAACCACCCAGTGAGCACACTGGTCTAAAAAAAAGACCCAAAAATGTCTTTTTTGGAAATTCTTGGGGACTTTGGGAAAAAACGTCTTTAAGTCGTCCTAAAGACGTCTTAAAAATGTTTTGTGTCTGGACTAATAACGTTTTTGAGACATTAAAAGGCGTTTTTGAAACTTATTTTAAAATTTAAACCTATACATTAGTTTGTATGTTAATATTTCTTTATTAAAGTTCCTATAATTAAATCTAATTTAATTATTTAAATATTGATTTTGAAAAATCTTGAAACAAATTCTTGTCCTTTTTTCTACATTGGACTTGAAAGTTCTTATTTCTACATTACGTCAAAGTAATTTTATCTAAGTTAAATATTTTTGATTGTCAAATAAGTATGTACTCAATTAATGTACACCACCTGACACAATTGAGTGGACACCTCGCGAGGCTCGATTAAAAAGACGACTGTCTTTAATCCGTGATAAAGCCGCAAAAAATATGCTAGAAAGATTGTAAAAACAAAATTAGAAAGTTTATAAAATTTCTAAAAAAAATTATTGTTATCCAAATTCAATAGCTTTAACAGATTTTTAGTTATCATCAATCAGATTGAATTTAATCTGGGTACGTTTTAGAGCCATCCTAAGGACTTTTTTGGGACGTTTTTGAGATGAATTTAAGACTAATCATCATTGTCCCAGAAATGTCCGCAGACAAAAAAAAGACGTCCTAAAGACGTCTTTTAGACGTTTCGGTGCCCACTGGGAATCACTTGAGAAACACGAAAAAAAAATTAAATTATTTTTAAAAATGTAAAAAATTTTTCTGTTTCAGTCCTAAATACTGTATTATTTGCAAGTAAGTTACTATTTCTGCAATGATAAAATTGTAAATAATAATAAAGGATAAAAAAATGGACGTAAAATTCATCTCACTCACAATAAAAAATATTAAGCACGTAGCCAGGAGGAAGGCTTAAGGGTCCCAGGCCCCCAAAATTTTTCTTACATAGTGAAGAAAAATCCCTCCTCCTCCCTGAAAATTTTTTTAAGAACATGAAAAATTTGATCTCCCCCTTCCCCCCGGAAAAAATTTCTGGGTACGGACCTGCATAATAGTATTTAGTTTTATCGTTTTTATATATTTTTTAGGATTAGAAGTAAAACTTAGGATGGGTTAAAATGAGGAGCACGTTTTCAAAAGTTGATAAATCCATTTTTCAAAAAAGTTGAGATAATTACAAATTTAACATATTAGGAACCATACAAATCGATCTGTCACTGTTGGATTCAAGAAAAAAATTTATTACCAAAGAATTTTCAATTTAAAAAAAACTTGAACTTAACCAAGACGATTTAAGATTTTAATTTTTTTCCTATAATAAATTACAAAAACCTTTAAATTCTTTTCTTACTATAAACTTTAATTAAAAATAAATCTCCTTAAGTGCAAAAAACATTCGTATATAAATAAAATTGTATATTTTTTTTTACTTTATAATTAACTCTAGGGGTTAGGTGCGAAACTGCATTTGTTTAATTTTCTCGAAATAACAAAATGTGGATTTATCAACTTTTGAAAAAGTACTCCTCAAATAATTTACGGTTCAAATTTTACAAATCACAAAAACATGTAATTCACTCTGGTGAAAAAAATTTTTCGTCGCTTTTTTGTGATCCTGTTTAACTTGCTTTATATCTACAGAGAAACCTTTTTTAAATTAATTCTTGTTTATTATTATATTATTATTATTAAACATAAAATAAATTGGATTTTTCATAATTTTTAGTGATGTTAAATATGTAAAATATCTTCAAGATAATGATAAATCTTTCTGTTTTAGTTGAGGAAATATTGAACTTGTAATTGGAAAAAACGTGTTTGAAACGTGTAAGTTACTATTGCTTCAATGTTAAATTCTTAAATAATAATTTTCTTTGTTTAAAAACTAAATTTTTCAAAAGATAAACTGAGACAAGAATTGTGTTTATTTTAACTGTATTTTAAAAAAGTATGCTGCTTCTTTTACCGCTTTTAAAAATCTGTTTTATTGCAGACCTAGAAGATGGTGAATAACAAAAAAAAATTATACATTACAATATGCTAACCTAGAAAGGCATTTCTGTTCTTTAAGTAATATAAAAAATGTTTATGCAACTCAGGCGTATTTTGTTCTCGTTGTAAATATCTGCGTTCGACATTGACGAAAATTTTCCAATCGATTATAACTTGATATTTATCACTATAATAAAAATGTTTTGTTAATTGCTTTTTCTCAATAATTGTATTTATTCTCAATGTAGTAGTTAATGACCAGAAATTAATTAAAAGCCAAATATTAAAATTTATCTGTTGTTTATAATTATTTCAATTTAGGCGGACTAGCAATTTTTAATTTGTAGATTTATGCAATAAATTATTAAAATTAAAGAGCCTTTCCTGTTATTTGTATTTTTCAAAATATTTACTATTTTAAACAAATATTTTAAATATAATATTTCAATATAAATAAAACAAATTTTATTTATGTAAGACAAAATTTATAAAATTGCAAAAAAAAAAAAAATTGAAGATAATCATTGAAATGTATAAAAAATATTTGCAAAATTTGTAAATTAAGTGAAAAATAATAAAAATAACTAAAAATTGGGAAAAATAAATGAAAAATTTTAGAAATTAATTGAAAAATGATCAGAGTAAAAAAAGTTAGGCAAAATAATTAAAAAAAGGTATTAAAATTTAAGATCAATAATAATTGAAAAAGTAAGAAAGTAATTAAAAAAGATTAAAATAATTAAAAATTAGATAAATTAAAAGAAAAATAAAAACTGGAATATTATGTATATTTTTCTGCTTATGGGCTACATAGTTTTTTTTCGTTCCAAAGTTCCATTTATTCAAACTTTTCACTTCTAAATTATTTTAATTTTTAATAATAATAAAATTTATTATTATGAATATTCATTCAATTTTGAAAAATTTTGTCACTAACCTTAAGTAGAAATTTTTCGTTTATTTAAAAAGTTTTAAGTTTTTTTTCTTCTACTTAAGGAGGTTCTATCGTAAATAGAATTAACATTGCCATTTTAATCTAATTTTGTACACTGGTAGATAATGATTCTATAATGATGCAGTTAAATTTTTGAGACCTCAAGGTATTTGTTAAAAAAATTAAATTAAAACGATAATATTCTATTCTTGTTCCTAACTAAATTTTAGGGTTAGTTTTAAACCATTATTTTTACAAATTATCATGATAATAATATTTGATAAAAATTTACAACTATATAAGTTATTAGTTTTTTTTAAACATACTCGTTTTCTAAAATTCATTTCATATATGAGAATTGCAATTTTTAATACTATTTCTATAAACAACGAACATCGCATTTTTTAAACTTAAATTGCAATAGTCAATATTACTTAAGTTATATATTATTTTAAGATTTTAGTTATTATTATAAATATTTTAACTTTTAAATTAAACTCTATAATTATGTACTCCTTAAAATGAAATTATAAATTTAACTACTTTTCATTCCTTTATCACAAGATGGCGCTATATTAAATGTTCTGCAGATGCTACCAACATAAACCTAAACATAAACATAATAATAAATTTTGAAATTTGGTATATATGAATTAAAAATTATCTACAGGTAAAACTAAAAAATATAAATCAAAAACTCTTTTTTATTTTGGTAGTAGAAATGATAAGCTTTCGAATGATATAAATTAACTTGGATTTAGAGAATAATATTCTAGATTTTTACCTATCTGACCCTTTACCCTGATCTCCTCTATTATTTATTTTAAATCTTTAAATGATTATATTAATAAATAATTAACATTTAATGAAAAAAAGGATATGAAAGCAACGAAATTGGAATAGATTATCTGACTGACGTCTTGGAAGATTTCGTTTACGTTACGGACTTCTTAGCCCATTTTGGCATTACCATTAGAACGGTGAAAACTTCTCATAGTTTGTCGTTGAAATAATAGCCGCCCACTATTGGCGACTTTATGAATTTCAACTATCAAGCCTTACTTAAATCTTTGCTGAGAGCGGTCTACTAAAAGTCAGACAAGCTCGATGAGAAAGCATATAGGGGAGAGTGGCTATCAATGTACCGGGTTTTTTTCAAGGTCATAGTACTTATTGAATTTCACCAATTTCAAGCACTTCTTTGCATTAATATAAAACTACAACACTTATCTAGGTAATGCACACATATTTTACACGATTTATTTTGATTAAATAATAAAATTTAGGATTTTTCTAAAGTAACAAGCTATTTTCATTTTCAACAAACTGGGTACACAATGAACCACCTCTATAAAAATACTAAAAATGTTCAACAATAATAATATTGCACTTTTCACTTTGTAAAAAAACTTGTTTTCTATCAAATACTATAAAAAATTGTTACTTATCACTTTTTAATTGATAATGTATAACATAAATATACCTCAAATTTAAGTTAACTAGCTAAAATGGCATTTTAGTTTTGCTATGTTGAGAAAAGTACTGATAACAATCGCTGTAACATGCTGTATGCATGCCTAGTTTTATAATCAAGCATACCACTCTAGAAATCGAAAATACACTGAAATTCCAGGTGGTTCATTGTTCCCCGGTACATTGAATCAACATGACATTTGCAACAAAAATGGTTTTTTATAACTTAATCCAATATTTCAAAATCTTTATCTCATTAGAATATTGTAGTTAAGGCCCAAAACAAAATAAATCGTAAGTACATTTATTTTTAAATGGCCTTATTTCAATTAAAAAACGTGTTCGTATTTTAGGTAAATTTTTTCTTCAGTACATCAAAAACAGTTTTTTCCAGTTTTCTGTGTGAAGAATAAATCCACACGTCTCAAATTTATGGACGTAGTGTGTTTACGCAAACTTCATTTATATTTAAAATTAGGAGAATTTTTATTTAATTGTTTCTGAGAAAATTGAAATGGTTCATTGAAAAAACTGGTACATTGATGGCCACTCTCCCCTATAGGGATTAAATGGAGAGGCTTTTCTCTCGAAACTCATACGCTGCATCTGGAACCATTTAGCTGAAGGATCGCCTCGGTGTTTACCAAACTAATAGAGGAGCTCTTCTTTAGATTTGTAAACTAAAATGAAACTATGCGATGTCCATGGGGACACCCGAGATGTTGCAAAGTGTGATCTGATAGATATTCTCAGGCAGTCGATTAGGAAATTAATAATCATTATTATAACTATGATTAGAAAAAAATTTTATTCAATCTTCTGTAACAGTTGTTTTACTTAAAATGACGATCTTCTATGTTGGCTTTATTTATTTATTTATTTATTTCATAAGAAGTTCCTAGGGCTTGTAAGCCCTCTATGGAGCATATTGATACAAAAATATAATACTAAGTACATGACCGAAGAAATGGTAACAATAGCGATGATTAATTCGAATTGTATATTCACAAAAAATAAACTAAAAAGAGTACCGGAACAAACCATAGAAAATATAATATAATATAATATAATGAATATATAAAAAATATATATGTAGATTATTGTAAAAAAAAGAAAAAACGCAACTGTAGATCAACTTTACCAATACGTGATTTCAAAAACCGGGCTTGATAAACCACTTAAAAATCTAAAGAAATGAAATTTAAACATATGTTTACTGGATGATTCCCTGATAAACATTGGAGTTTTGTTCCAAATACGAGTTCTTCTAATTACGAATGAACGTTGAAATTTATTACTTCGATGCGCAGGAACTATAAGAACGGTTTTCACGTAACTACACTGCGACACATAAAAGCTATTCTTGTAGACGCTTGTATTATACATATGTGTAAGACAAGCACTGACTTGGATAGCATTTATTTATTGCAGTGTAGTTTTTTTACTTCATAATATTATTTTTAATTCTAATATGCAACTTAACACTGGTTACGTAAGTGACTTCCTACCTCCTTTATCTTGCACAAGGATTGTGCATGGAATACTTACCATAATACACGTTTATATGTATACACTTTGCACACCTATGACTGCAAAGCTACCACCTGAAGTGAAGGTATGCTTTGAGTCTCAAAAATACACTAAACAACGAGGAAAAAATTCTTCTTTCACAAATGTCGTACACTCTTCGGTTAATAAAAAAATGTCTTGTCAGATTTGGCGGTACACTGAAAAAAAATATATCCGAAGAATTTAGAAGTTATCAAACTTCTCGATAACCTGTCAACCATAGTCAAATGCCTAACCTGAACGCAGTATTTAGTAACGTAGTGTTTGTTTAAATTCTCCTTTACGTTGCTTATCGAACAAATCTCAACGTGGGTTTTATTTACTCCGGTTGGTTTAATCGATTGCCGATTGAATTGTTTGCATTTACTAGGATTTGGCAAATCCTCGTTACAATACATAAAGAGTGTGCAAAAGAGCAGGAAGACTAATACAGTAGTTTTTTAGTTATGATGTCAACCGACTTTAAATTAACAATTTAAGAAAAATGCGTTAAAAGTTGTTACTCTTTTGACTTGCGAGATCTCCGAGAAGCCTCGCGCCAGGTGGAATCATCCACCCGAGCTTCCTCTGGAGTCGAGATCCTCTGGCGTGGTGTTGGCCGGTTAGCCCTCGAGCACTACTTAAATCTCCCGGCGTGAATTGACTCGCGTACGAGAAAGAGAAAAAAAGAACAAGTCAACGTTTACACTTTGCGACTCTACTTTACTTTTAATCAATGGAACACAAAGTAAAAGACAATAATTATCAGAATAAACTTTAATGAAATAATCGAGCGTAAAATCAACTTACAACCCGCGTAGAGAAATAACAATGGGTCAAATCAAGCAAACTATGTGCTAAATCGTTTGCCAATGAATAGCATGATTTCACCCACGGTCCGACTATGGGAAATATCAAGCCAACCATTGCTTATTTTCCATACACTCTGTCAAAGACTCCAAAAGCTATAAAACGACCAAAAATAATGCCAAGGTAATTTTTCAGAACATTAAACACTAATTCCACTTAATAATCTTAATATTTCCAATTTTCAAAATTAACAACATCAAATAACCGAGGCCATGGCGGAAATCGTGACAACAATGGGCACAGAAAAAAGTTAAAACTCAAATCTCTCTTCATTTTTTAAGAGTTTAAAAAACTTTCTAAACACCACCAAAACTGAATTCAAACATAAAAATTACATTTTTCAAATTATTAAAATCTACAAGTCTAAGTCCAAAGGACCATGGCACAAATCGTACCAAACATGGGTCGAGAAAAAAGTCAAATTTCAATCTCCTATTCCATTTTTTTAACAGCAAAGATGATACAGAACAATTCAAAAAAAGATTATGCCCAAAAATAATTATTTTTCACAAGTTTCAAAATATACAAAAACCAAATTCAAAGAACCATGGCAAAAATCGTACCAAACGTGGGTCATAAAATAAATGAATTTTCAGTCACCTATTTAATTTTTTAAATAGTAAAAATTATATAGAACATAGCAAAAAAATGATTTATCCCACAAAAATTATTTTCTGCAAGTTAAGAATATATAAGAAGCATATTCCAAGGACCATGGCACAAATCGTACTAAACATGAGTAAGAGAAAAATTAAATTTTCATCACCTACATAATTTTTTAATTAGTTAAAATGATACAGAACAACTATTTAAAAATTAGATAGGTGATACTAGTTTTACTTCTTTATTACGCAATGTTTCGTACGATTTGTGCCATAGTCCTTGGAATTTGCATCTTGTATATTTTAAAACTTGAGAAAAATAATTTATTGGGATAAATATTTTTTTGTTATGTTCTGCATCATTATTACTATTAAAAAAATTAAATAGGAAATCTAAATATGACTTTTTTCTCTACCCATGTTTCAGGGTAGAGTGCCATGGTGCCATTGTGCTTGGAATTTTGTGCTTGTATATTTTGAAAATTATAGAAAATAATTTATTTGTGCTAAATCATTTTTTTTTGCTATGTTCTATATAATTTTTACTATTTAAAAAATTAAATAGGGGACGGAAATTTGATTTTTTTACGTCCTATGTTTGGTACGATTTATGCCATGGTTCTTTGAATTTGGTTTTTGTATATTTTCAAACTTGTGGAAAATAATTATTTTTGGGCAGAATCTTTCTTTAATTGTTCTGTATCATCTTTGCTGTTGAAAAAATTGAATAGGAGATTAAAATTTGACTTTTTTGTCGATCCATGTTAGTTACGATTTGTGCCATGGTCCTTTGAATTTGGTTTTTGAATATTTTGTAACTTGTAAAAAATAATATTTTTTTGGCAAAATAGTTTTTGGCTATGTTCTGTATCATGTTAACTATTTAAAAAAATTAGGTAGGTTATGAAAATTTAACTTTTTTCTTACCCATGTTTCGTACGATTTGTGCCGTGGTCCTTGGAATTTGCCTCTTTTATATTTTGAAACTTGTGAAAAATAATTGTTTTTGGACATAATCTTTTTTTGCTGTTCTGTATCATTACTACTATTTAAAAAATTAAAAGGGTGATGGAAATTTAACTTTTTTCTTACCCATGTTTTATACGATTTGTGCCATGGTCCTTTGAATTTTGTTCTTGTGTATTTTGAAACTTATTAAAAATAATTTTTTTGGGCTAAATAATTTTGTTGCTATGTTCTATATAATTTTTACTATTTAAAAAATTAAATAGGTGACTGAAAATTCATTTATTTTATGACCCACGTTTGGTACGATTTTTGCCATGGTTCTTTGAATTTGGTTTTTGTATATTTTGAAACTTGTGGAAAATAATTATTTTTGGGCATAATCTTTTTTTAATTGTTCTGTATCATCTTTGCTGTTGAAAAAATTGAATAGGAGATTGAAATTTGACTTTTTTCTCGACCCATGTTTGGTACCATTTGTGCCATGGTCCTTTGGACTTAGACTTGTATATTTTAATAATTTAAAAAATGTAATTTTTATGTTTGAATTCAGTTTTGGTGGTGTTTAGAAAGTTTTTTAAACTCTTAAAAAATGAAGAGAGATTTGAGTTTTAACTTTTTTCTGTGCCCATTGTTGTCACGATTTCCGCCATGGCCTCGTTTATTTGATGTTGTTAATTTTAAAAATTGGAAATATTAAGATTATTAAGTGGAATTAGTGTTATATGTTCTGAAAAATTACCTTGGCATTATTTTTGGTCGTTTTATAGCTTTTGGAGTCTTTGACAGAGTGTATGGAAAATAAGCAATGGTTGGCTTGATATTTCCCATAGTCGGACCGTGGGTGAAATCATGCTATTCATTGGCAAACGATTTAGCCCATAGTTTGCTTGATTTGACCCATTGTTATTTCCCTATGCGTATTCAACGAGACTATGGCTCAGCACAGCCACGACTGACGACAGCGTAGCTTCCCGAATCTTCAATTTCGAAACAAAAGGAGCACTAACCTCTAAGCCTGCGAGGCGTTTCGTTCGTGTTCATAGCTTCCTTTGACTTGAAATCCGGCCGAGAAAATGGCTCTCGTGACTCGTGAATTTCGGCACTAGCTAGGTCCTTGCACACTCAAAACGATTACTTGCCTAGTCTCAGCATACACTGAGCTCTTCAGGGCCCGGCGCAGGCAACGTTGGTTCATGCGTTTGCCGGTAGATGGCCCTGACTTGCTATTGCCTGCCTGTCCGCTGCTGGCCACTAACGGCGGCTCGCCAAACCATCTTGCTCCGAAACAACCCTCAATCCGCGTCGTTCGTATTGTTTATCTTCAAATCAACGATCGCGGTATCGATCGTCTGGATCCTCTGGTTCGAGTGTGTCGTGTGGTAAGCGGACTGTGCTGTGCTCTCGTTATTATACAAAATAATAAAAGAAAATACAAAATCACATTGTTTCCGTGTAAAAAAAATAACAATTTAGTAAATTTGCAAAAGTCGTGATGAACAAAAACAATAATGCAAAGATTTACAAAATCAATAAATATTGTGTGTTGAGTGCGTGCTGAGAGCATATCCCGGAAATTATTTCTCCGATTTTCCGCGTTCCCGGCAACCAGGTAAGGCTAGCTTCGGCAAAATCCCGGATCTTTGTTTACTAACGTGTGTTTTCGTAAAATCCACGTTACAATATTATATATATTGCATTTTGGGCTAAACCATATATTTGTAATTAAAATAATCTAACTTTTCGAGAACCAGAGTATTTTTTTGTATTTCCACAAGAAACACGAACATTTAACTGCTACCTTTGATAAATGATATGATGTCAATAATTTTTAACTTCTCTCTTGGTATTTGAAAAGTTATTTAGCTATTTATTACATTTAGTCGTGATGAAAGCAGAAAAAGGCTAGCATCTACTTACCTTATCCATCAGCTGACGAACGATTCCATTCCATTCCCCAGTCTCATAATCGTAAACTCCGTACTTGCCATCCGGGACGAGTTCGATCCTGTAAGTGAAGCCAACCAGCTCTGCTATGTTTCTGAGTAGGTCGATGCAGAAGCCCTCGTAACGCTCGTTACCACTGAAATTTCCTCCGCTCTTCAGCATTACGTATGGTTGTTCCTACGGGTATCATAAACAGAAGTTTTTTAGTCTATAACATCGAAAGAGCGATAAGTACGCAATCGTTTTCCAACGAATCAGGTGCATCGTTGCAAGGAGTGCGAAAGAGTCATAAAGCATAAAGAAGGAGTAAATTTCATTACAAAACTCTTTAAAGAATGGATAATAGAAGAAGTAAGACTGAGGTTGTATCATTTGGGAGTAATTGCAGTGTCAAAAGGATTTTTAAGTAAAAGCGTTTATATTATGAGACGCTTGAAAGTCAAGTAAGATAAAATGTCCAGTGAGATGCAGCATTGTAAAAAACAATTTATCAAATCTTTTTGTTAGAATATGTGCTCTTTTGGATTTAATTCAGGGTTTTTTTTTGCGATTTAGAAATAATTGTACGTAAAATAGCAATTTAACCGGAAATTATCTTCACTTCAGAGAATAATTAACATACAATATTTATTTTTAAAAAGCGATTTATGGGCAAATCCACGAAACTTTTAACTTTTGTGATACTCAAATCCAACACTTAAAAGTGTGTATTATTTTGAATTAAAACTTAATGTATCATTATATTTCGATGAATTATGTACAAAGTAACATTTATGTACATTATTAGAACAAAATATTAATTTGCCAATGAGTTTTACGAGTTTAAAAGTAAAAAAACGCTTAAATTTCATTTGAAACTCTTACAAAAGTTTATGTTCTTAACGACTTTATTTTTGCGGCGTATAAAACATAACTTTAGCTACAAGAAAAATAACTAATAGACATGTTTTTTGAAAAAAAATTCACTATCCCATTAGTGTGCCATTAATTTAACTAAAGATATGAAGGTTTGATTGAGTGATACCATTTTTTAAGAAAGAATGATTGAGCATCTTCTTATGAAAATTTCTAGTGCGGCGTAGAATGAAAATAAAAGTTCAATGAATTTCTACATAGATAATAAAAAAAACAAAACTTTTAAGACCTTTTTCGTTAATGTGCCATTAATTGTATTTCTGTAGGAACAATTTGAAGATGTTAATAAAAATCGTAATTTCATTTAAATTTATACGTTTTTCAAGGGCACAACTGCAATTTTACTTCAAATAGGTCAAAATATGGTGTAATCGAAACATTTTCTTACAGATATTAAAAAACCAAGTATGCCGCTTAAGGATTTTGAATATAATCAATTTTATTAAGTTAAGAATGTGCTCAAAATTTCAAAAGATAAATTCTTAAAAGCCTAAATCAGCAATTAAAGGTTCAATATTTTCGAAACTTGGTATACTTATGTAATTTTATCTGCTGCTTACGAAAATAACAATGAAAATTATCAAAGTATTCATTTTCATGGTAAAAATCATAAAAACCCCTAAAAATCGTAGATTTTCGCATTTATCTCGGTAGATATAAAAAATATTAAAAAATGCTTTAGATAAAATTTGTAGATCTCAATGAAATACGTTTTTTATGTTTTATGCAGTTTTAACCAAAAGTAAATATTTTTCGCGAAAAACGCAAAAAAGTGCAAAGCTTGAGAAAAAAACCAATTTTACATTACCACAACGACAAGAACAACCTATTACTAATGTTACTACAGTAATTTCATATATTGATTATGAAAACCCTCCAAAAATTTGGAAGATTAGTATAATCTTATGGTAAAAAACATAAAAATCTCATAAAAATCGTGATTTAAGAGAGACCGTGGTTACTGGGCGCGCTTTTTACTCTTTGTGTTGTATCAGTTTGTCATTTTTGCATTTCTGAAAACCTAATTGCACAGAAAACTTGCTGTAATATCTCAGCTTTAATTTAAAACAAGATAACTTGGGATAAATTTTGTACACTTTTTTTTAGAATAGTTTATTTGGAGTTGTGCAAAGTACGCCGAGCAACTCCGGACCGGGGTGACTTGCCGCGGCTGTATAATGATATGATTTATAGTTTAAACAATATGTTATATTATAATATTATATAATATGTCTTATAGAGAAATTTTATAATAAAAGCATTTAAAATGAAACATATTTAATTAAAAAGAGAAAGTTATCTTATACAACAATCAAGTAAACAATCATATAATCATATAAACTTTAAATATTAAGAGACGTAAAATTTTAAAGTTCTAAAAATTATTTTTTGTTTTGAAGAATCATTCTTGTTAATAAATAACATAAAAATGTTGATAAATGTAATTCGATGAATATTTTTGGTATTTCAATTAAAAAAAAATATTATTTAACATTTTTTGTTTGAATAACAGCGGATTTCAAACTTTAAAAACATTAAATTACATAAAATAAACAGTTTACTTTTTGGTAAACATTAAAGAAAGAAATGCAAGAACAAACATTAAATGTAACTATATTAATAATAATTAATAATTTTTTAAATATAAATTTAAATTTGCATTTAAAAAATTATTAATGCAATAATTATTAATTTTAGTTGACTATAATTTTTAATTAACTAATATTTAATAACAAATATGAATAGTAATTGAATTATTTATTACAAAAACACTAAATTTACTGTTTTAGATTTATTAATCTTGTAGATATCTGTTAGTTTAAGTACGCCAGGTAATTCCGGAAGAACCGAGCCGACTAACCCCGAAGATCCTTTTTATACATTTATTAATTTTTATCAACAATATTAATAAAAATAAAAAATTCTTTATTCTTTATTCCAAAATTTATGTTTTAAACCCAGTTTCTATGAAAATTCTAAAAACGTTTCACTTAAAATGAAATACCCAGCTTATAAAACAAATGCAAGTCGACGACTATAAACCCACAATCGTGTTTGGAGAAGAAAAATACATTGGAAACCACTCCGATATTCAAACTGAAAAAAGTCAAATTTTTCAGGTTTGTGTAATTTATTAACATTATTGAGTTAAACATTGACGGCGTGAGATAAAAATGAATTACGGATACAAATTAATAGTGCTAAGATATACTTGAACACATATACAAAGTGTCATCAATGTGCCTGCGAATTAAAAAAAAAAAAAAAAAATTCTTGAAAGTCAAAAGTTTTGTGGATTTGCCCTTATATATAAACAAATATATAATGTGAATTATATCAATAAATATTTTAATGAGAATTATTAACAAATACGTCGATAAAATTTAATTTTAGGTTCAGCTATAAGTTTTCATTTTGTCCGCCTAATGAATACTTAAATATTATTTTGTAGAGTAGCGTGTTTCATAATCACTCCTTAGGTGTTAAATAAACATCAAAAATTGAATTTTACTATACTTCATAAAATATTAATGTAAGAGAATAAAATGCTCAAACTGGGAATACCTCGTATAAAACAAAAAGTTGTAATTTTTACTTTCCATAAATATTAAACTTTTATTGAAAGTATAAAGTAAAGATGGGGCGTAATAGACGCAGGTAATGTTTACAGTTTGTATTCTGGATAAAGAAATATTTATTTTTTTAAATAACTTATAAAATTCATGAGTTTTGCCATGAAATACATGCAATAACTAAAAATTAGCTAAGAAAATGAATTTAAAAATCGAATTGAAAAATTCATTGTTTTGTACTATATCATATCAAAATGATAATTACATATTTAACAAACAAAGATTTTAAAACAATTTATATAACAAGCCGAGGTTTATTTTTATTTCGTTAACACTTTTGCTTAAACGACAGAAAAAGTATTTGCTTCCACATGGAGGAAGCCATAAATTAATTTTTAAAAAATTGCAAATTACACAACTCAACAAAAAAAAAAATTTTTTTTGCCTAAGGTTCGTTTTACAATTTTTCTGTTCTTTGTGCTCCAAAGTGAAGGAAAAATAACCTTATATTGTTTAAAGTTTGCTTTTGTAGTAATAATTCAAATAATATATATTTTCTAGTTTTTATAGCAAAATTAAAAAGTTTTTGTTGGTCCACAAATTAAAAAACTTTTTGTCAGTGAAAAATTTTCAGAATTGCTTACAGTGTACAGTGGCGTACCAAGCATTTTTGGCGCCCGGGGCAAAAGGCAATTTTTGCCGCCCCTTATTGAAAATTATTTCATCGATTTGCCGCCTCCAAATGCATTGGGCTCGAGGTTGGCGCCCGGGGCGACTGCACCCTCTGCCCCCCTCTAGATACGCTACTGGCTTACAGATGTTCAAAAAAACGCCTGGAATAGTTTCAAAGAAGTAGGGAATAACAAAGTCGAAAATTATAAAGAAATAGTCGAGGATTTGCTAAAGAACTTTAAAGCCATGGGTTGCCGGATGTCCTTGAAAGTGCATATGCTACATTCTCATCTAGATAAATTTGAGAACAATATGGGAGCGTATTCAGAAGAGCAAGGAGAACGTTTTCATCAAGACCTTATGAACTTTGAATGCCGTTATCAAGGCCAATACAATGAAAACATGATGAGTGACTATATTTGGGGATTAATACGAGAAAGTACGTACGAACATCTAAGAAAGAGCAACAATATCCATTTTTAATCTTTTTTCCACAATTTTAAAGACAAATGTAATATTTGAAGTAAATAAAACTAATAGGCAAAAGTATTGTTTTATGTTTTTTAAAAAAAATCAATTTCATAGCATAAATTTTCAAAAAATCGTAAAAACGTTCTCTTTACTACAAAAGCAAACTTTAGTATGCAATATAATTTTTTTTCGGATATCTGTCCATGGTACTAACATAATCGGTACTTAAAAAAAAAGGCAAAATTCGTGTTGACTTGTGTTATTCATTAAAACTTTGACAGAATATAAAGTCTATATAGGTCAATTGATTTGTTTTAAAGAAAGGAATACACATTTTTATAATATTAAGTTTAATTTATAGGTTAAAAAAATTTTTTTTTTTTTTGAAGAAAAATATTTTTGAAAAAATCAGAATTCAATAAAAAAATTGTAATGGTTTGTTTTTAAAAAGAACCCTTGTGTCTGATTTCAGATTTTAGTAGCAAAAATAACCATACCAAATTTTACTTAAATCTGTTTATCTGTTCTAGATAAAGAAAGTTAATTAAAAGGATTTGAAAAAATTTTCGTAAATTTGAAGGAATACAAAGCTTTAACCATGAGGAAGCAAAAGTATTTGAAACTTTATTTTTTCCGACAAAAGATCAAACACATTTATCCTTCATAAATTTTTTTATTTTTACGAATTCAAGACGTAAAAAAAATATTCGTATATTTTCCTTTCGAGTTTCAAGTTATTTTTATGTCCGTTAGAGTAGAAGTAAAAATATCGTCATAATAAATGGAATGAAAAAAACTAAAAATAAAATTACTGAATTCAGATGTTTATATATATATATGTTTATATATATATATATATATATATATGTTTATATATATATATATAATAGGTATTCTCAAAATTCAAGTATTAAAATTTATTTTAACGTGGGTTGAATATTTTTCTAAAATAAGTAAATCTTTCATCCAATATTGCATGATCGAATTTAAAACTTAAATCACCGTTCTGGTGTGTTTTGTCAGTGAGAATTTACATGAAAATGTATTTTCACAGTTATTCCAATGCAAATGTGAAATTTTGAGTCACTTTACTAAACCTTTTTACAAATTGACTAAATCGAATTCAGGTCAACTTCATGTGTTAATATTTTAGGTTTGAAGTTAAAAATATTTTTTAGCGCTTTCTAACTTTCTGCATTTTATTGTTTGTGTGTTTATAATTATAGGCTTTACTAAAAATTAATTTGTTAAACTACATTATTTTTCTTATTTTAAAGTTTTGAGATTCGTTTTAAAGTTACTAACAATTGTTAAAAGCTTTAAGTTTCTTATCATTAAAGTGAAAATTTTTCGAGTCAGAAGTACTAAGCAATTATTCCAAGTTTCATTAGAATTACAAACTTGATGTGAAATTTCCATGATCACATAGCATGGAATTGCTTAATAATAGGATTTAAGTGTCTTCTAGTTTACAGAATAGTGGATAATTACGGTTCTGCATGTACATCATATCATGTCTCGGGAATACGAGATTATTCGTATAAGTCCATATGAAAAGGGTCTATTTTGTCGATTTTATTTCCGAAATATTAGCATTTTTTTAAAAGTGGTTCACAGTAATTATTTTCTTTATTGATAAAAAACAAATTATAAGGTGCTCCATATCGAATCGGGAATTTATCATACCTTTTTCGGTATCAAAAATATGAAATTATGTTACTTTAAGTAGCATGGAAGCTAATGGTATAGACTCCGAACATCAAACTCGTATTTCTTAAAACCAGATTTTTGACACTTCTATTATCTTTGGATATTCTTGTAACTTTGCGAATTTTTTACCTAAAAGAGTTCAAGAGTTCTCAAAATGTTAAAAATTTAATCAAGAATATGCTCATTTAGTCCAATAGTGCCAAAGTGGGCCTTTTTCATGTGGACATAAACATGTAGAGAAATACAGTAAATATATCAATAACTGAATAGTTTTGTATGAGCGCATGTTTGAAAAAGAAAAAAAAGAAGAAAAAAGAAAACGAGAGATAAATGCAGAAAATTTTGAAATGATAAAATATCTTACCAGTATTGTAATTACCACTAAAGTTACGTTTGTGAGTCCTGGTTCAAAAAAGGCAGCAGTGTCCGTAACATTAATTCCAGTGCTAGGTTGCCATTCACCAACCTAAAAACAAACTTGTTGTTAATTTTTTACCTATAGCCGTTGGCTGTAAAATAGTACTTGAATTGTTAAGGTCGCAGTCTTGAAAAATCAAAAACAAAATTATTTTTTGAGAAGCTTTATTTTTAAGCAAAATAAAAATTTTATTTATTCCTTCGATTAATTATAAGATTATGTATTTCATTAACCAAGGACGTTTGATTTTTTCATTTTAAATGATCTACTTTAGAAATAGTCCAGTCAACACGTCGAAAAAAAACGTATTATACGGTAACAACTCGGAAGGTCGATGTTCTTGGCTTAACCCTTTTATTTTGGCATACAATTAAAGACCCTAAGTTTTCGGCAGACGTGGCGACCGAAATTTTCTGTGCATTTTACGTGAAAAATATGTTACATAAAAAAAAGTTTCAGAAACCGTTCGGGTGTTTCCGCCTGCGTTCGGTTGCTTCCGGATATATTCGGTTATTTCCGGAACCTTTTGAGTGTTTCTGGAATGGTTCGGGTGTTTCCGCCGGTGTTCGGGTACTTCCGGACCTATTCGGGTGTTTTTGCCTGTGTTCGGATGCTTCTAGACGCAATCGGGTGTTTCCGTCTGTGTTCGGGTACTTTCGGATCTATTCGTGTACTTTCGGACCCATTCGGGTGTTTTCCGTCTTTGCCTCTCACTATCTCCCTCTCTCTCTCACACAACATCAAATTGACAGTTATTAGCTGTGAACAATAGACGGACGGACCACAAAGTTTCACTATAAGAGTTTTGGTTCCGAACCACGAAACCCTAAAAATATAAAATGAAATCATACTAACTTTAACAAGTGAATGTTCCTTGAGCTTCAAAAGGTCTAATTTAAATTGTATCCTTTGGCCTTCTTTGAACTCTATTGGGCCTGAAATTCCTTTGATCTCCACCTGTAACATTAATATCACTATTTAAGAAAATTTGACTTCAATCATACTTTCTCTTCATAAAAGTAGAAATGCCAAAAGAAAAATGATAACATTATTGCAAAGAAAACATTTTGTCTATCGTTTGTATTTTTTGAACAGAACAAATCAATTATTACAAATCAATAACAACTTTGCCCAGAGTAATTGTGAGTTTTTAAACAGCAGATGATCACAAAAATGAAATAATGCCTGGTTCCTTGCTGCGTACAAATACACTGTCATCTTTTCCCAAGAGGTTCCTCGCACGCGTTCAGAATGTGAGCGACTGGCTGGCTTAACAGACGGTGACTTCACTGTTTTACGGATTTATCTTGGGACTGTTTTTACGTGACTGAATTCTCACAGCAAGTTAAGTGTCGTAAAGGGCTCTATGCGCTTCTTCAGTCCACTCCTATATTCCATTATTTGTTTCTCTCTTTTTTGTTTCTGGTTTTTTTTTCAAAACAGATAACTTCCGTGACTTTATTATTTTTCTCGCGTTATACCATAGTGTACTTTCATTTGTAATGGGTACAAAGTAATTTGGCTTAATGCTGTTTCCGTAATGTTTTATAAATCCGTTATTTCATAGAATTTAAAATAAAAGCGACCATTCTTCCACTTAAAAAGAATGAAAAAATAAAACATGTTTTGTAGCGTTAAAATATTTCACTTTTATAATAGGTGGCTTGTTCTGTTACAATAATGGAATTAGAGAATAATTGCTATAATGTTTTTCCAAGATTATATAATTTTTTTAGTAAGGAAACAACCTACTAATCTTACTAATCTTACAAATGGTTTACCACCATTAATATATGGTTTACCAAAAATACACAAACAAGGATATCCTTTACGTCCTGTAAATTCAATTATCAATTGACTTTCATACAATTTTTTCAAAGTTCTATCAAAACATATTAAAAAAAGAAAAAAATAAATCTAAAAATATACTAAACAATAGTTGGGAATTTCATGATCAAGTTAAAAAAAATTTAAATTCCAAGTGACTACACTATAGTATCTTTAGATGTAGTCTCCATGTTTACAAACATTAACTGTGAGTTGGTGCATAAGATTATTAAAGATAATTGGTTAAGATTTAAAGAATATACAAATTTAACGTGTTCTGATTTTATTAATGGTTTAAGATTATGTCTAAGCAATGCTTATTGTAAGTTTCAAGATGCTATTTATAAACAAAAGTATGGGGTACCTATGGGTAGTCCTATATCCCCCGTAATAGCAAAAATAATTATGCAATATATCGAAAATCAGGTTCTCAGTGAAATCAATTACATTGTAATTTTTTATAAAAGATACATTGATGATCTAATAGTCAGTTTACCAATTTACAAATTTGCTGATTTTTTAAAAAGATTTAACGACAAAGGAAATAAAAGTTAAACTTTCTGATCTACTAATTCTAAAATGTTGATTAGAATAATGTTAAAAGTTTTGTTGTTATAATGTGAATCGTTAAAAAGCAGATTAAAGTGTGAATTGAACATAATCGTTTCTCGTTTACATTGAAGTAAACGACGCGATCGAACCTAAGTGGGTTCTCCATAGAACGACCAATGCCCTGCGACATCAAGGGACGCGAGAACTAGGATTGCCAACGTATAACCAAGTTAGTTACCGGTCTCTAATGGGCATTTCGACGTACTGCTAAATCCTTGTGTGAAATTACGGCTCCGCCAAAATAGCTTAATTGAACCGAACGAGAAGTAATTGCTATGGAAAACGTACGACAGATCTCAGAGGGGAAAGTAGTTATAGTCAGCGCCTCGTCGGACGCTCACTGTAAAACGAGAAATTCCACCGAGACTTTCCGTCTTCTCTGAGAACGAAAGTTAGCGAAAGTCCCCAATTGGCTGCTTTCACTTATGTAGTTGAACTTAGGAATTTCAAACATATGATCCTTCATATATTTCTAAAGAATCTTGGAATTGTTCTCCTGATAGAACCTAATAAATTTCCATAAGAATAATTACTAGAGTTAATCAAATAAGAGATTTGTTATTTTATATTATTATATCGCAAACGGGATATACCATTTCGTACATAGTACTCTTAATAAATAATAAGGTGCACCTTTCCAATGATTGCTGGAAATTTGCTCGACGGATTGTCCAGTGTCCATTACAACTACAGATCTGAAAATAAATGAACTTTGTCCATCTGGCCGGCAATATTATTTCTAGAGATAAAGCCAATTGAATCTTAGCCTGCTGGCTGACATTTATTTTAAGAATACTAATTACTAGGAGGTAAGGTTAAGTCAATGATAACACTGAGAATTAAAAAATAAAAATAATATATTCTAATAATTAAGAATTGAAATTTTACAAAAGAAACTAATAAAATCTTAATTGATGCAGAGTAGACTATTCTAAAACTTTTCTTTGATTTCGAGATTTACAGTATTTCTTTTCTCTACAAGCTAGCTGGTCAAAAAGAGTGGACCAACGAATGGTCTGACATAGACTGATACGTTAATAATGTTTTACTGACGTCACTCCCCACGCCTTTGCAATAATTTTCTTCAAGGGAAAAATCTTTGCGTCTAATCTTTGGGAGAAAAGAAATCAAACAGAAGCACCTATATTAATTTCCCCATTCAAGAAACTGAGAGTACCTATTAGAGGGGTACCTCTATTAATTTGGGAAACGCCTAGGCAATCCTTCACCTTATAGATTCCGGATACATCGCATGACTTTTGAAGGAGAAGAACTTCCACTCAATTCCCACGCACTCTCATTTTGTCAATGTGGCCTCTAGACAGTTTACCCTGGGATAGTGATGATGTGGCGGGAGCACTTACACACAAAACTTCCACTGTATAGTAGCCTACTGAGTTACCTAGCACAGGACTGAGGAGCGCCTCGAGTCATGTCTGCCAGACGACTGACTGAATTGGCAACCGAAACTGAATATATGTACGCCGTCAGTAGCCGTTGCAAGGAAGGGGAAGAGAAGGACGCGCGAGAAGTGGGAAACCCCACTCTCTTTGAGAGCCCTGCTGGCTTATATAGTAATGGTATGAGTACGCTGCGCTAAACATTGATAACTCATATCATTACAATATAATATTTTAAGAGTCAACATATTATGAAAAACAGATGCGTTTCTCATCACAAACCCCAGGGTTTTTAAATCTTTATGAATTATTAACGAACTGTGTTCATTGTCAGAGAGATCATTACATAATAATATTCCTAAATCACGAATTCGATTTATCCTGATCAACTCAACCGAATCAACAGTATAACAGTATAAATATGTCTTTTGTTTTGCTAAGGATATTACTAAACTTTTATCTAAGTCAATACACACATGGTTACTAATTTGGTTATTCATTTTTAAAATCTTGATAATGCAGAAAATGTTGGAATTTTTAAAATGACATAACAATTACTGTTGAATACCTTTCAATGTCTGCAGTCACAGTTGTTAACATACTTGTCGAACTAATTGAGCCAATAATATTTTTGTGTCAGTATGCAATTTTCACTGTGACATAAAGATAAAATATTTAACGATTTAGAAGTAGGGAATCGTTTGATTCAAAAATGCAGATATTCAAATTTCTTATGAAAATGGATCTTTTATTTTTGAGTATAAAATCTGTAGCAATTATTATTTTTCATATTTCGATTGCGAAAGGTGTGGCTTTGTTTTCTTTTCCATTCGATCCCGAAAGGGAGAACCTTTACCTTTTACCTTAAAATAAAAAACTTGGGTCGGGTCTAGAGTAAATATGAAAGATACACAAGATTCCACAAGAAAAGCCATAATTTATTTTAAATGAATGAAAAGTTATTAAAAAGCCCTAAAGCTGGAGAATAAATTTCTTTGAGAGGTAAGATGAGCGTTGCTCAACTTTCTACGGCGCTAATTAGGCATGCTGGGGAGATTTTACAAACTTCTTGAGCCTTTGTCTTGGCTAAGTAAGCAGTTCTTATAATCCAGCATTTACACCAGTTTGAAGTTAGCACCCAGTCGTGCACGAGTAGTGAGGAAGTCGTCCTCGGCTTCCCGAGTATTTCGTAAAGCAAGTTTCTCCCTAACTAGGACAGCCAACGTCTCAAAATTTATGGCCCCAATTGTAATCTGAGTTTCAATTTGGAACACTCCCTCGTGTTCTTCCTCTTTTGCACAACCTTATTTACTGTATTCTCTTTCCTTTCTACAATCCATGATGTGGATGCGTAACATACACACGCTTTTCACGATTCCACTCAATAATTTATTGTTGTGCACATCACTTTATACGTTTCGAAAAACAGTTAATAAATGAGCATGCAAAAATTAAATAAAATTGCATTAAAAACTAATAAACTTGTTTTAGTCGAAAACTAAGATGTAAATTGACTGCTTGATTACGATATTCCGTACAAAGTTTATAAAACAGCTAAAGGAATTGCCTCAACTTTTTTTTTTAAAGTACGATCTTGGCGTGTATTTATTTTTATTTAATTTACGTAAATTAGTTAGTATTTACCAATTATGTGAGATAGTTTGGATGTAAGAAGATGATATGTTCAAAATATAATAATGATTTATTAATTGTTCAACTAAACTTTTACACACCAGTCTGAAATCAATTCCAGGCTGAATCATAATGAATTATGATAATGAATTATGATTAAGGCTGAACAATAGTTCAGCCTTAATGTAAACTTGTCGATTTGTGGCTGTTATTATTTTGAGTTTAGTTCATTTAATTCTATTAAATATTTAAGATTCAAAAGTTTATTTTGATTCTTGTCGAATTTAAGATTTTTTTATATTATGATTCACTTCTATTTTGATTTTGTATTTAATTAATTAAATTGATTAGATAATATTATTATTAAAACTTCTGGTTTTTACCTGCCAACTTGTCAGATCGGACAATTATTTGTTTTGTGCGATAAAGATTAAATGTTTGCCCTTTTATTTTACACGCACGATCACTGCTTGCTCCAATGTGGAGTTTTTCACATCATAATGAATCGTGGAGGTGGTCCCTGTGGTCGTCATCGTCGTGGTTGGCATCCCTGGTCGTTGTGGGATTGTCCTGGCTCATGGATTCGGATTTGAGTCCCGTTCTCTCAAGAGTGCCAGGACCATAAGATGATCCACTACACCTGATTTACGTTTCTCGTTCGATTGCCGCTCGATTTTGAAATGTGATTCGTAAGAGCGGCACTGCGGCGCATGTATCGCCGCATATTGTCTTGACGCCGACGCGTTCTTGCTGTCGTCGTATTCTTAAATGGTGTGTTCAACCTACTGGTCGTGTTGTTTAGAAAAAGTGTTAGAACATTATTAAACATGTAATCAACATTATTGACGGGCCTTCATTAGTGGGCGTAAGCCATCCTAGGTGAGCTCCAATAATTAATTTTGTTTTATTTTTGATGGAGTCGATCTCCAAATAAACATTGAATTTAGAGTCAGTGTTCAGTGCGTGTCTCTTGTAAATGTCCGTGCCATGCGGCCGACCATTTTTATATTCATGTAATCTGTTGATAAAGTAAAATCAATAAATTAATTGTATGTGGTTTAAAAACTTATTTTTGTTTGTGCTGCTCCTTAGTGATTTAGTCCTTTATTTTATTATTGCTTTTGTTTAGTTATTTATCATTAAAATAACTTGGCGATGTATATTTATTTTTATATTGTTTATTCGTTTTTATTAAATAGTAACAATTTAATTAATTAAAAAGTAAACATTAAACATAATTTGAAAGAATGCGCAACACTGGTTAAAGAAGAATATTTATTTTCACAAGTTTAAAAACTTTGTATTAAGTACTGATGTGAGGAGGTAGAAATTTACATTGTAAAAAATGCAGTAAAACAAACTAATATAGAGTTTTCTTTATTTTATATGAAAGAAGAGATTCTTTAAATGTTTCAACAGCCAATGCCAGACTTATAAAAGAAACTTTAGTGGCAATCCCTAAGCCTAATTAAAAAAATACTATAAAAAGGTTTCCTTGATATTAGAATTTGACATTTGTGAGTTAGCAAATACTACAGTAGTTCTTAGATTGCTAGTTTACTTAACAAAAATTGTTGCTTAAGATTTAGTAAAACGATAGAAATATTTTGATCAATTTCGCGGTATAATCACATTAAAATGTATTAAATACCAAAAACAAAGTTGCATCGTGTCTATTATATTAGTTTTTAAAATTCATTCAACAGCTATTTTATCACTCGAGCAGTTTTCACAATTACAATTGAAAATATCACTTAGCTTTATGGTTTAATCGGATCACAATGTTGATTTATTAAACTTTTTAGTGAAATGAATGAAATTGTCCATAACAGCCTTTTCAATTTGAAAAACATTGCGATAATTATGCTTTATTAATTTTTCACGTAAATAACTAAGTACGTGCGTTTAAATTTTAGTCTCTACCTATGAGGATTAAAAATAATTAATTACACATGTTAATTTATTTTTTGTGCTACTATTATTACAAAAAATACTCTGAAGCAAATCCGGCAAATGTTAACCTGACTATTTTAAAGATAATGTACATTTTACGACAGAGTTTAAGTCGATAAATTATAATAGAATTGTTAAAGAGCGATAAGAGGATAAAAGGAGTTTATTGGGAATTCTTGGCTTTGGATAGTGTCATTGGATAGCAGTAACTATGATATTAACTGTAGTTGAAACATTTATCTTGGCTCGATGCCCAGCGGTAGAAAATGCGCTTCTCTGACCAGAGAATTCGCTTGATTTTTTGACAGTGCTATGCACGGAAGCGCGACTTCCCCTAACCATAGTGCTCGCTCTGTTGTATTATTTATGTGACGCAACTATTTATGATTTCACTTTGCAATGCTAATGACAGCTGCTTGCATTTAGGCGCCATTTGGAGTTCTGCCAGAAATCGTATCTCATTTCAGTAACCTATTAGCAATCCCATCACGTAGAGCCGATATTCCGTTTTGGGTACTTCCAGCTTCACAAGATATATCTCAGAACCAAAGGTCAAGATATGACCAACCTTTCAGTTTTATATGCACCTGCATTTATTTATATTTATTACCAATACTCATCGCCATAATACAGTCTTACTAATGAATTGGGTATTCTTATTTGATTTTAAAACTTTATTTTACATTATTCTAAAACGTTTTGGGAATTTTTTATCAGTATAAACATAACCCTTATTTTGTTGGCTAAATTGAATATTTTCAAAATACTCGAAATCTCATTTAATCAAAACTGAATTAAAAGTCTATTAGACATTAAAATATTGGTGCAATTTAATTGCGCTTTTTGAGCGTGGTGAGGCAGAACAGAATATCAACAGTCAGTAAACTCGTTGTGTTATTTGTATTTATCAAGCCATTGATGCAGTTTGGTCAAATGTTGCAGACGAAATACCGGAAATGATTCTTCTCTCTGTGAAATATATCGGTGCAGTTTGCATTATCGTGCCAAGTCACAAGGCATCATTTACAATCCCACGAGTAGCATTGATGAATTAACTCTATCATTAAAACAGAAAAAACTTGAACAAAAGGAATTAGAGTAAATACGATTTTCTAATAAAGAGAAGAGAATGTTTTATAAAATGAAATACCAATTATAAAAAGTCAAATTTTTATAAAGAGAAAAAAATTAAGTTATATTTGTAATCGTGTTGAGTGTTCGTGAAATGTAATTCATGTCACTGTAATGTTAGAGTGATCAAATGGTTAGAAAGTTGAATACAGATTTGGAACACAATAAAAGGCGGAAAACGACTAAATTTTAGCGTCCACCACACTCGATTGACTATTTGCGTGCAACCCGTGGATTTTTGATGGCTAGCCCTGCTTGAATGCAAAAGCCACTCGCGGTGCATATTTCGTAAATTTCAATGCCGGAGATGTAACGTGACATGCACGAGCACACTATACATTTGACTGACTATCTACATCGCGTTTGCACATTTTTTAAATAAACGATCAATAACATTTTATTTACTTGCTTGAAACTTTGTGTGTTTTATTTTTTGTGTCAGACACTGACTCACTACTGTATATTGAATCCCGGAAATTGATAATATCGGTGATGATTTAAAGGGTGATATTTTCTTTAAAAGTCCTTAAAACTGCCGTCAATGGTTTTTCCTTTCAGTGATTCCTCCATGTCTAAAAGCTAACATTTTTACAACTATCTAATACTCTGATTAACAATAAAAAATAAATATTTTTATTTTCCAATAATATTAAATAACTATTTTTTAAGCATACTAAATACCATGAAGCTCTTGTAGGGAATTAATTTAAGTGATCAAAACAATAATTGGAAATGAGTAAAACAAGAGTTTATTAATAACAATAATTTTCGTCTTTAAAGTCGTCGTAGTACGAATTTCTGAAGGATACGATTGATCTGGAGGACGATCCTCCTGAATCTTAATTACCTAAAAAAATTATGGCCAGGGATAGTTAGTTTTCATGGCGTCCTTGTTACATCAGAGCAAAGGCGAGGATATTTCTTTAAAACAAAATTTAAATATGTTACGTTACGAAGTAACTATTTGATCAGTTAGCAGGAAGCTAGCTTTTACATTTTTATTAAGGGGCCGATTTTAATTCAACACATCTATGGGATCTGTGTTAATAACACAGGCACACAAAAAAAAAAAAGGTCAAATACCAGAGGGCAGACCAACATATTCCTAGGTTTTTGGGGTCGCTGAAACCGAATATGGCCATGAAAATATTATCTGCTTGCCCATTTTCCCCCTAGCCCCCCCCTTACACCCCTCGGGGGGTGACATTTCAGTTTTTCCAAAAACGTCAAAAAGGCAGTCTATTCCTATGTTTTTTGGGGCGCTGAATCCGAAAAAGACCACCAAAAGCCAATCCCCCCCCTCCTGCACCCCCTAACACCCCCTGGGAGGGGGTTGGAATTTCGAATTTCACGAAAAGTCGAGTTCGGTGGCTATTTCTATGTTTTTTGGGGCGCTGAATCCGAAAAAGACCACGAAAAGAAAATTCCCCCTCTCCTTCACCCCCTATCACCCCCTGGGAGGGGGTTGGAATTTCGAATTTCACGAAAAGTCGAGTTCGGTATCTATTTCTACGTTTTTTGGGGCGCTGAATCCGAAAAAGTCCACCAAAAGCCAATTGGCCCTCCCCTTCACCCCCTATCACCCCCTGGTAGGGGGTTGGAATTTCGAATTTCACGAAAAGTCGAGTTCGGTGTCCATTTCTATGTTTTTGGGGGCGGTGAAATTGGAAAAGGACACCAAAGGTAAATTCGTTCCGTTATTCACCTCTTAGCATCTAGTTACTAACACTGGGAGGGGGGTTGATATGTTCTCTTTTATGTGTAATTAAGAAGAATAAGCAATGTTTTTTTTACGCATTTGAATAAATAATAACTAGGTAGGCACCGATGATTACACAAGTATGTACCAGCACAATTTGATGGATCTTGATTTTACTACACTTAGCGCGACCCAGGAACAACGGCGTGGACGTGGTAGTTTTTGTTCCCTTTGGGGTGCTTTTTTAACGTGAGTCCCCTTGCCTCTCACGATTGGTGGCGCTGCTTTAATGTGTTTTTCCTTAGAACGAATTTCGCTCATTTAGTTTTTTTATAGTGATGCATTTGAGCGAGATCTCTTCTCAAAAAGTCTCGAAAAAATGAGAATCTCGTGAAAATTACATTGGAAACAAATGAATGTACTGTTTTCGTCTCTTTTATCTTTTATGAAAGGACAGATTCTCGAAATGCATCACTAGTTTTTTGGCATTCATTTCTGCCTATGGTACCGTACTCGCTTGGATTCGAATGACCTTCTGAGAGGTTTTCTTTTCTGAGCCCTTTTTGTTTCTGGTGAATCCCTTTTTAGTGTCCAACAGTAATCGGCCAGCATATTCACATCCCACTTCCCTTGGTAACGACGTTCCATTTCTTTTAGATCCTGGTGAAACCTTTCACCTTGCTCTTCGCTATAGTCCCCTAAATTCGACGGAAAATAGTCTACATGGGACTCCAGGAAATGCAGTTTCAGATTCATCAAGCATCCAAGTTTTTTGTAGTTCTGCAGCAGCTTTTTTATTTCCTTTTTGTAATTTGGACTTTTCTTATTGCCAAAAAAATTTTCTGCTACATTTACAAAGCTAACCCAAGCATTTCTTTCCACAACTGTCATTGATTTTTTAAACTCAGCGTCGCGCAACAACTTCCGAATCTCTGGCCCATCAAAAATCCCTTCTTTGAGTTTCTGTTCCGACTTTTTCGGAAATTTCTCCTGGAGGTATAAAAAAGCTTTTCCCTCTTTGTTTAAGGCTTTTACAAATTGCTTCATCAACCCAAGCTTTATATGCAATGGAGGAAGAAGAACCTTTTCCGGTGATACAAGAGGATTTTTGAGGACATTTGCCAAGCCAGGAACAAAAGAGGTTTTAGCAGGCCATTGGAAGTTATTATAATGGTTCTTTCGATCTCGACTATTCCAAAGGCATAAGAAGCACGGATGACTTGTGAACCCTTTTTGTTGACCCAAAAGAATTGTTATTATTTTCAGATCCCCGCAAATTTGCCAGTTATGTTCCGTGTACTTTATTTTTTCGAGTACCAGCTTCAAAGAATTATAGTCTTCTGACATATTAACGGAATGCGCTATTGGGATCGAGGCTAATTCATTGGTGTTGTGCAAGAGTACTGCTTTTAGACTGCGGGTGGAAGAGTCGATGAAAAGCCTCCATTCTTCACTCTTGTAAATGTTTGGTTTCAAAGAATTTATAAGCTCCCGAATATTTGTGCAGTAGACAAGACTTTCTTCTTTTTTGAAAAAGGGAAGAAATTCTTTTTCCCGATTTCGGAAAGAAGAAACCTTAGTACCTTTAGCCAAATGACCGTCCTCCTTGAGACTCGACGCAAGGTACTCAGCTGCATCTTTGGCTAAACCCAAAGTTCTTACCACATCATTGAGCTTTTTTTGATCCCATAGTTTTATAGGTCGATCTCGTTTGAAGCAAACATCTCCTTCATCACTGTCAGAATTCGAGTCAACTTCACTTCCGGAATAAGTACTGTTGGAATCCACAGTTGGCTCATTAAGGTCCATTTGACTTTCAACTTCCACTGTATCAGCAGTGACATCCATCTTGACATCATCATCTGAAACATCATCATCGTCATTATAAATTGGAGGGGTGAAAGATGGAATACTTGGATATATAGCGTGATTAGGAGACATCATACCTTTAAATTTGATGGAGCAAATGTAACATTCCACTTGAGTTTTGGGCTCTTTCCACATAGCAGGAAACTTCAAAAAATTCTTGCCGCTTGAATTGGATGACCCGCGCTGTAATGTACCCCTGCATTTGTTACAGATACTGCTCGGTACCCATGAATTTCCCCGACCATTTTCAATCTGCAATGAAAAAAGAGAATTGTATTTATCCTCATATTTAGAAAAGTCTCTCCGATATTTTTCTATTTCAAACTTACCACATACGTAACAAAACATGGATCTGTCTTTGTTACAGGTGTGAATGGTATTATCTTGAATATCCATACCATTGTCCGTAGGACCATCAGAAGCGCCTTGAAGATTTTCACGATTTGAACGCAAAGCTCTATTTCCATTAATTTTTCTTCTTGAAGCATTTAACTCAAAAGTAGCCAAGTTGCCCACCACCCTAGAGCTGCGGTTGCATGATGACGACGCCTGCGGGCCCGCTTGCTCACCCTGACCAGCCGCCGATACTGGGGTCTCCTTCCCCTGCATCGTAATCTTCTTCCCTACTTTTGCCATGAAGGCATCTTTTTTACCTAGGAACTTAGCCGGTTAACCGTTATCCGCCTTCACCGCGTGGAGGTGTCCTAGTTGCAAAAGTAGATGTGGAAGTAATTCATGAAAATTGAAATTGTAAACCCATCCCATGGGAGGGGGTAAGAGGGTGCTAGGGGGTGAATGAGGGGACGAATTTATTTTTGATCCCTTTTTTCAGTTTCATGGCCCTAAAAAATATTGGAATAGACTCTAAACTCGATTTTTCATAAAATTCGAAATTCCAACCCACTCAAGGGGATATTAGGGGCTTAAGCGGGCGGGAATTAGCTTTTGGTGGTCTTTTTCGGATTCAGCGCCCCAAAAAACGTAGAAATAGACACCGAACTCGATTTTTTGTGAAATTCGAAATTCCAACCCCCCTCCTAGGGGGTGATAGGGGGTGAAGGAGAGGGGGAATTGGCTTTTGGTGGTCTTTTTCGGATTCAGCGCCCCAAAAAACGTAGAAATAGATACCGAACTCGACTTTTCGTGAAATTCGAAATTCCAACCCCCTCCCAGGGGGTGATAGGGGGTGAAGGAGAGGGGGAATTTTCTTTTCGTGGTCTTTTTCGGATTCAGCGCCCCAAAAAACATAGAAATAGCCACCGAACTCGACTTTTCGTGAAATTCGAAATTCCAACCCCCTCCCAGGGGGTGTTAGGGGGTGCAGGAGGGGGGGGATTGGCTTTTGGTGGTCTTTTTCGGATTCAGCGCCCCAAAAAACATAGGAATAGACTGCCTTTTCGACGTTTTTGGAAAAACTGAAATGTTACCCCCCGAGAGGTGTAAGGGGGGGGGGGGCTAGGGGGAAAATGGGCAAGCAGATAATATTTTCATGGTCATATTCGGTTTCAGCGACCCCAAAAACCTAGGAATATGTTGGTCTGCCCTCTGGTATTTGACCTTTTTTTTTTTTTGTGTGCCTGTGTAAATAATCCAAATATTCCTTTTATGATGTTTATTAAAATTATTTATTAAACATGACAAAGTCCCAAAAAAACAATTATGTTATTTAAATATAATAATATAGTTTTAACATTTAAGCAAATCAATTATAACAACTTTCAATGTTCATAATTTTACATAAGACAATTAATAATTACTTTCTCGGTTCGCCAGTACTGAATCAGTATTGAAAGAGATAATTTAAATGGGCAATAAATGTTCATATGATATATTATTATTGACAAATAATATTAAACTGATTAAATTGCAATAAAAGTCAGAACGTCACCCTACGGATTGATTTATCGTTGATGTAGACTATTAAGATGTGCACTCGACCAAACACTTTTAACAGTTCATTTATCGACAGATCAGAAATCAATTGGTGCGATGCAAGATAAAATACAAGACACTGTATTGATTACGATTCTGACGGGTTACTCACAATATCATGCTTGTAAAGCTATTGGAATATCAGACCTATGACTACTTCGAAAAGAAGGCAAAATATTTAATTGAATAAATAATGTTGAACAATACTGACACCACGATCGGTTTGATTGCTTACAAGTTGCTGATGGAGGTGATAGATGAAATAAACACAGATAGTTTGAACTTCATTATGACTTTTATAGTTCTTAACTAAACACGTTTTGTCGTTTATTTATTAGGACTGATACGACGGAGCATTAGAACCTTCCAACCCGGCTCACGATTCCGGCAATGATAGATATACACACACTGGAGTTTGCAAGACTTGACTGGAGAAAACAGTTCTTTCTACCGGTCTACAATTCAAGCTAGTGTTGCATTCGAGCGAGCTATCGCTCGAAAAAAACGAGAATCTCGTGAAAAATACATTGAAAACAAATGAAGATACTATTTGTATCTTTTTTTTTAAATGAAAGGACCGATTCTCGAATGCATCACTAATTCAAGCGAATGTACAAAAATATTCTGCTAAGCACCTCAAGTTTTAAGGGAAGAGAAAATTACTAATGTCCGAACCCAATGGGAAATTTCTGTACTGCGCCAGTATTGACAAATGTCGTAGTACGGGGTCTGTACTGGCATGCCCGCACTGGTCACCCGTACAGGACCAATACTGGGCCCGCACTGTTAATAAAATATGATAGATTTGTTGATAATTCAGGTCATTTTATGAGGATTAAAATATATTTCAAGATTTCTTTGAGAAAATAAGAATATTACACCCCTAATGCTCAAACACATGCGCACTAGTGTTCTAGCGCACGAATCGCTGCGCAGTAGTGTTCTTATGCTCAAATACATGCGCACTAGTGTTCTAGCACACGAATACATGCGTAGTAGTGTTCTAATGCTGAAGTACATGCGCACTAATGTTTTAATGCTTAAATAAATGCGCACTAGTGTTCTAGTGGACAAATACATGCGCAGTAGTGTTTTAATGATTAAATGTATGCGCACTAGTGTTCTAGTTCACAAATAGAAGCGCAGTAGTGTCCTAATGCTTAAAAACATGCTCACTAGTGTTCTAGTGCACAAATACATGCGCAGTAGTGTTGTAGCGCACAAAAACATGCGCACTATTGTTCAGCTCACACATATATGCGCAGTAGTGATCTGAGCATTAAATTCATTCGCACTAGTGTTCCAGCGTACAAATATATGCACAGTAAAGTTGTAATGGACAAACTATGCGCAGTAGTATTTTGCGCATTACATAAATGCGCAGTGCTGTTCTAAGCATCAAATAAATGCGCAGTAGTGTTCTAGGCCACAAATACTTGCGCAATAGTGTTCTAGTGCACAAATACATGCGCACTAGTGTTCTTGCTCACAAATACATGCGCAGTAGTGTTCTAGCGCACAAATATATGCGCAGTAGTGATGTGAGCATCAAATACATGCGCATTAGTCTTGAAATCATCTATAATAAACGCAACAGGGTTTTAAACACTAAATACATGCGCAGTAGTGTTCGAGATAACAAATAATGCACAGTAGATTTCTAATCAACAGAAATATTTACAGTAGTATTCTAAGCACTAAATGCATGCTCAGTAGTGTCTTAATCAACATAAATATGTGCAGTGATATAAGAAGCAGTAATTTCAGACGCACTATTATTCTATTGAAGAAAATGCACATTATTTTACTATTTAACAAATAACTTTTCGAATATATATGTGTCTCTGTCTAAAAAAAAAAATCTAGATTAAACTAATAATAATATAAAATTTGGGATATACTTCCGAATAGAGCGTACCTCCGATTTTGATAAAACTGAGTATACTTACGTATGTCGATACGCTGATTCCGAAAATAATAGTGAAAATTGGCGCAAATTCGATTATCATGGTGAAAACCATAAGAAACCTTGAAAATATGAGTTTTTTACATATAATTCTTTAAATATTAGAAATATCGAAAAATGTTTTGTACAAAAGTTGTAGGTCTCGTTAAAATATATATTTTATGTACATAACTGTTTTTTCTAAAACTGATTAATTTACGAGAAAAACGCAAAAAACCGGAATTCCCCATAGAAGTGACCAAATTTTTTCGAAATGTGCATAGTTTTCAAGAAAAATGCAAAAAACTAGAAATCACCATAAATACGTTATTTATAACGTAATTTATCTATTTTTATGTAATCTTTTAAGTTGGCTTGTTATTATATATATTATGCTACTCCCTAACCCCCCATGTCTTGGACAGTCTAGGGGGGGGGGGGGTTGGGGTGCCATACTGAAAGTGGAATGTAGACAGCGGTGGGAAAACCTATAGTTGTGTTGGTTTTTAAAGTATTCATTATAAAAATGATCAAGTTTACAAATTTTTAAATATGATTTTCGTAATTACTGCATGGACATTAAGTAAATTACGTAATTTTACGTTATTACATAAGTGTACGTAATGTTACGTAATAAACGTAATGTTACGCAATGTAATAACGTAATTACGACTGTAGATAATTTAATATTGATATAGTGTGGGAATTTGGTCACATTTATGGTGATTTATGTTTTTTGCAATTATTTCCTAAACTAATTTGTTTCAGTAAAAAATGCATTAAACATAAAATGTGTATTTTAATGAGATCTACATCTTTTATATAAATTTGTTTTTTATATTTGCAATATTTAAAGAGATAAATGCAAAAAACCAAAATTTTCATGATTCTTTATACATCTTTTTTACCATGAAAATCAATTTGCGCCAATTTTCACTATGATTTTCGTAATCAGCGCATCGAAATACGTAAGTATACCAAGTTTCATCAAAATCGGAGGTACGCTCTATTCGGAAGTACACCCAAAATTTGTCCACTGAATTTGAATCACTACCTTGGAATACTGAATAACACATATTTAACGCTAAGAACACTACTGTGGATGTATTTGTGCTCTAGAACATTAGGACACTACTACGCATGTATTTGTGCACTAGAACACTAGTGCGCATGTATTTGAGTATTATAACACTACTGCGTATGTTTTTAAGCATTAGGATACTACTGCGCATGTATTTGTGGACTAGAATACTAGTGCGCATACATTTAATCATTAAGACACTACTGCGCATGCATTTGTTCACTAGAACACTAGTACGCATGTATTTGAGTATTAGAACACTACTACGCATGTATTTGAGTATTATAACACTACTGCGTATGTTTTTAAGCATTAGGATACTACTGCGCATGTATTTGTGGACTAGAATGCTAGTGCGCATACATTTAATCATTAAGACACTACTGCGCATGCATTTGTTCACTAGAACACTAGTACGCATGTATTTGAGTATTAGAACACTACTACCCATGTATTTGTGGTCTAGAACACTATTGCGCATACATTTGATTATTAAGACACTACTGCGCATGTTTTTGAATATTAGAACTCTACGGCACATGTATTTGAGTATTAGAAAGCTACTGCGCATGTATTTGAGCGCTTGAACACTAGTGCTCATGTACTTCATCATTGGGACACTACTGCGCATGTATTTATGTATAAAATACTACTTGCGCTTGATATAATGACGATTGAATGACGATATTATCTGTGTTCGAACTAATGTACTTGCTTGTCAGTGCAGAAGAGCAGTATATGCCAGATATATCCCAGTACGGGCACCGTACTGACTGCCAGTACCGGGCCCGTACTGCCCGTACTGGGCCCGTACTACGCCGTATGTAAATTTCCCATTGGGATACTATAAACAATTAGACACATTCTTAGAAACTCGTCTAGACTTTGTTTTGCTTATCTAAGAAAGGATGCACATGTGATCATTTGAAAAAGTCACGTACATTCCTCGCGGTCGATGGAATGCATATTATAAAATTACTAATAGTTTTCAGACGATATTATGAAAATATGATCTTTTACAGAAAACGGTAAAATCAATTTGTTGTCAATAACTTGCATTTTTTAGACTAGAAATTCCTAAAAACTAAACAATGGATTTGTTTCATTCGCATTTGCAAATATTGTATCTTTGCAGCTGTTTAAACATATTAAAAGAATTTGCTAAATTTGTATTAAGCCTAAAACTATGTACTGCTGAGTATTTTAACTTGCAGCTGCAAAGATGTTTTCAGAAATATTAGATTTATGTAGATACATAAGAAATTTCAGAAATTTGGTTACTGGGATATAACAGTCCTAACGACTAAAATCTTTATTAAATTTTATAGTCCCTAAATGAGCAATTCTGAATTTTAAAACCATTTGCTACTAATCCTTGAAATAGAATTATTTTCTGCCCTAAAGAGAAGTAGTAGATATATTTTTCTTTAAATATTTCTCTTCCAGCAAAATTCAAGTTTTAAAACAATAGTCCAAAGAAGCCAAGCCATATACAATTTTTAAGCTAAATTCTTTTTACTTAATTTTTCCGGGAAATAATAACACGTGCCGGAAGTTCGTAATGAAATACTACATTTTTTGCATCACCTTTAAAGCTCTCGTCTGGTATACCATATGCGGTTTCATGTCATAACTTGGCTTCTGGTGCGAGGGAGCGTAGAGGGTAGAGGTTAAGTCGACATTCCGGAGGTTCGAGGGTAAAAGAGACGTGGGTTCAAATATTCCAAGTCGATTAGAGGTCCCGATATTGGAATCGCGCTCTGCTTCTATTAAATTAATGGTTGCCCATAAGTACGCCACGAGCTCGACTATAATATTAAGGGTCTCTGTATTCAAATGATGTTTTAATATTAGAAAAAAATTACTTGTACTTTCATGAATTCTTTTAAAAAATGTTAAATAATTTCCCTGTCATTTAAAGTTATTTTAACTGAAGTCAAAATATAATTCTTGTGAAAAAAGATTATTCTTTATGTTAATGTCGCAACACAAAACTATTTTTTATTTATTTATTTAATGATCTAAAAATGAAATAGGAGTTTTATTGAGTATTATAATTTTTTGTAAATTATAATATTGCAAGAAATTTAAAATGGCTTACAAATCAACTACCACCAAATTCACTTAGAAAAGTTTATTATATTGCTAAATAATACTGAATTCTACGGATTGAAAACTGAAACACTGTAACGTCGTGAACTACTCCGTTTCTTTTTATTTTTATCATTTCACTCTACTCATATCGAATAAATAAATTAAAATATTTTTTCAAACATTTGTTGTTAAAAATAAAAAGTTCTAAATATCATTGCATCATCTTGTGATCCTGCACTTAAATGAAAACTGAATCTTTCTTAGATTTTTAAATACTTATCTTTAGAGACTAGCGTCATCCTCAATAAAAGTTATAAAAAGTTTTCTATAACATTTGGTAGCAATAAAGGACTATGGAAGATACCAAAATCATTTCCTTCGAAACTCTTATTTCCTTTTCTTCAATTAAAAGGCCCAAAGTGCAAAAATATTTACAGTTACTGTAAAGAGTTACGTAACTTGTGCTGAAAGTTAAAAATATTTTACAAAAAAATTAAAGTACTCTTCATTTCTCAATACTCTGGTGATTTACTGCTTCGAATATTGGGACGAAATAAAGGCTAACTACTGGTCTTTAATTAAAAATGTATTTTATTTTACCACCAATTAGTTTTTTCAATATACTTTTCGACGTAAGAGGCACCGGCTGCGATTAATAATGCTTATTGTATGCTGTGGTCATTCCGATCTTAATACATACACGCATATGCATGAAGGCATTAGCGAGTCGAGCATTTCCATAATTATGATTTTCCTCTCGAGTAGAGATAACTGCGAGAATGAGAGTAATTTATATTATCCCCGTAGTCTTCAACACGCACGTGTTCAAATATTATGTATGGCACGAATTTATGTTCACAGTCGCATACAAACGAAGATGTACAAATATCTTTCTAGACGTTTAGACTGCAAAAATTTTCAAATTTTTATATTTAGGAATTATGTTTGAGAAATTGAAACTATTTTCTTGTTTATATCGAAACACGTCCCTGAGGTTTAAAACTGTCGATAAATTGCATTTTTATTGACACAATTCACAAAAACGACCACATTTTTCTGCCGCTATAATACTATAGGAATTCAAAAGTTTGAATCTAAATGTACAAATGTCTTATCGCTTTCATCCTCTGGGTTCAATGATATCACTTTTTCCAGATAACACAGCCTCGGTTTCCACATAAATAGCTCCTGATTCCTGATACTACATCTTGGATTTGACATCCCTGTTTCGATATTACCGATTCCTAGTGATGCACGACGATACGAGAAAAATTTTTTTTCGCTCGATATCGTTCGGATTTACTGATTATGTTCAGGGCGATCATCTCGGACTCTCAATTGTCTTTTCCCGGATCGTTTCGTCTCAATTTTCGAACGATTTCGAGCGATCAGACGATAATTTCAAAGTCATCAGCTGTCAAATGAAAATATAAAAACACGATGGGTGATTCCACTGACTTTCGTCTAAGGGGTCTTGCTGGCATATTTTTATTTTTTAAGAGCACATTTTTTGTAAATCTTTTTAATAAATGACTCGTATACTTACTTGAATTGAACTGCAGTGCATTTTATTTGCTTTTCCAAAAATAATTACTTAAAAATATTAATGTAATTATTATAAAATACAATCTCAAAATTTAAAATTCATTAAAACTGCCATATTTCAACACTACTTCTTTTTTCTGAAGTCTTTTAAGAAGCTCAAACTCGGCACATATTAAGGTTTGTACAAAATAGACCGGAGATTGAAATTTCAGGAGGCTAATTTGTTTAATTTCTGAAATATTGAAGTTTGAAATTTATCACAAAAGAGGTTATTTTTTTACAATTTAGATTTATTTTGAAGTTGGTTAGTTTAGCAATAATAATCGATTAAAAACGATTTCATGTAAATTAAAAATCTTAATTATGATGAATTTCTAAGTAATTATAAAAGTAATACATTATTTATTTAAGTAATATTTTTATTTTTTTATAATTTCTTAGAAAGTAATATTAATTAAGATTTTAAATTTAAATGAAATTGTTTTTAGTCGATAATTGCTAAACTAACGAACTTCTGAATATATCTAAATTTAAAAAAATAACCCCTTTTGTAATAAATTTCAAACTTCAATATTTTAGAATAATAAAATTACCCTCTTGAAATTTCAATATAATGTCTATTTTGAACAAACTTAAATATATGCCAAGTTTGAGCTTCTTAAAAGCTTTAAAAAAATATATGTATGTTGAAATATGGCAGAGTTAATGAATTTCAAGTTTTGGAATTGTATTTTATAATAATTAAATTAATATTTTCAATTGATTCCTTTTGGATAAACAAAGTAAATGTACTGGTGTTCAATCTAAGTGAGTATCCAAATTATTAAAAAAAAAAAATTACAAAAACAGTGATCCTAAAAATGATGAAAATTGACAGTTTTTGGATCAATTTCAAATCCAATTTTCTTCTTCTTTTTCTTGTTCTTGTTCTTCTTCTTCTTATTATTATTATTATTATTTTTAATCAGAGAGAATTAATCTAAATGAATCAATCATACACATATTAATACTTTGTTTAGAAAAATTTTATTCAAGCCTATATTTATTAATTTAAATTAAAAGTTTGAAATATGGTGTGAAGAAGCCAATATAACCTAATTATCACACCCTTATTTACGTTTGTAAAATAAACAATTTACTATTTTAGTATAACTATTAATTCACATAAAATTTTAATTTCTTGAACTTAAATTAATTGCGTGTTACTTCAAAGTAAAAAATCAAAAATATATATTTTTTTCATTAAATAGAAGAATAATTTTTAAAATTAAAGAAATGATGTGCACAATTTTTAAAAGTCATTTACACACACTTAAATTTTTACTGAATTTAAATAGACATTACAGAGAAAGAAATTAAATCATTATATAATAATAAATAAATCATTTAGTTTAATAAAAAAAAGGATGTCATGGTTGTTTCCATTTCAATTCAGACAGGCTATGTATGTTGAAGTCAGGGAATCATTTCCCATTGAAATATCTTATTTTTCAGAAACATTTATGTTACGTATAAAAAATTATAAAATAAGTGTTACACGGGGAAAACGTTTGAGGTAATCTTTCCCATATTATATGCAGGACCTCGGATCAAAGTTACAATTGAGATATTGTGTTCAAAATTCTGATAGTTATTTTCAAAAAATAAGAAAACTTTTCCCATATACGTGGTACTTGAGAGTCAAAAGTAGACTGAAAAAGACTACTCGCTTAAAGCTGTAAAATGTGCATTAAAGTTGAAAAGAGTTTGCCGAGAAATGTGCAGAAGTTTACCATGCTACGGGTAATCGGAGTTCGGGCTCAGCGTCAAGTCCAATGACTCTCCAGCATGGTAAACTCTCCTCAAAACTCGGAATTTATTCCTATCGCATGATAAATCAAACTTTCTCCCTCTTTTTCCATTTTTAATTTGCAGATGCGATCACATATTATTTGTCTGTTAATTCCACAAGAACTCTTTCTATTAAAAGGAAAAAGAATGATCTTTAAATTATTAATTTTAATACTTATATTAGAGGCTAGCCTAGCTTACGTTGAATTTTATAACATGCAACTATGACAAACAAATTTTAAACGAAAACTTGTTAGATATTTCATATTTTACTGACTACACTGAAAAAAATATTAATGTGAAAAACAACAATTTGGCTATAGTTGAGTCCATTTTGGTTAAAATGACAAGGATTCCTTGTTCGGTTAGCAACCGAAGATAAGTTAATTCTAATAAATCAAACTTGTTCGACTTCTAATTTTTAAAAACAGAAAAAAATGTATAAATCAGCTGAAATATTACAATTTCCCAGTGCAAACAAGTTACTTTGTGTCAATTAATCTTTAAAATAATACCAAAGTTTACTAAAGTTTCAATAGTTTTTTCTGAAAATGTCAAATCGACATAACCTTAAAATATATGGCGAACAAAACTGGTATCATTTACCTTAACCACTAATGTTTGAAAGAGAGAAAGTATTGACAAATGTATTTTAGATAATAAAGAACTTATTGCAGTAATAAAAGCAGTCGATCGCACAATTTTTGGTGTTAATATAATATAATTCCTAATTACTTAGAGTACAAATTATCCTTGTCATTTTAACTAATCTCAACTAGCTGGCTCCTTAACTAACAAGGAAAAATGGTTGATTCCTAGTAGACGGGTGCAAGGGATTTTTTTCAGTGTACTCTTTCAATTAGTTTATTTTTTAAATTCTTATAATATTTTGATTCTTTAATTGTGTATTTCTGTAAATAGTTTAATTCTTAATATTTATTTACATTTAATACTAAAATAATAAATTCTATAATAAATTAAACAATATTTGTATTTTACATTAATTAAAAAGAAAATTACCTAAAATATTTCAGATATGATGCTTTTCTTGGTTTTTTTATCATTGTAAAATTAAACTATCAAACATATATTTTACAACTTCTAAACTTCTATGTTTGTAAATTTTTTTAAATAAAAATTTCTTGTAATTTAAAGGCAGATTTTTTATATTTTAAAGTTTCTTTCTTGCTTTGAAAATTTTCAATTATGGTAATTTTTACTCTTTACTATTTTTAAATAGCTAAATGTCATTTTTTAAAATTATTATTTTTCTTACTTTTTATTTATTATACCTTTATAAGATCTACTTAATTCATTACTTTCAATTTTTAGTTGTAATAACTTTTATTTATTCAAATTCTTATTCAAAATAATATTTATTTTCGTAAATAACGTTTAACAAATTCTCTAAATCTGAGTTAGTTAAAAATAACTAGCTTGAAATCAAAAAGTTAGCTATTAATTCAAATAGCTATATTTCTACTAATCATTTAGTAAAAAATAAATAATTATTAGTTTAGTTTATTTTTAAGTTATATCAAAATAGATAATATTTTAGTAAAATTCTGATTATTATTAATAATTAATTATTTTTAACTAATTCAGATTAAAAGAACAGATAGGATTTTCTAGGTTATTAAACTTTTAATGCAGAAAATACAAATTTGTTTCTATAAAAATTATTATATTAAATAACATTTATATTAATATTTTTATATATAATACATATAATATATTTTTAATAAATGAATATTTGGTTTTTTAAACATTGTAAGAATTAAAATTTTAATAAATAAGAATTTTCTGTCTAATTATTAAATTACTTTATTTAAAAATTATATAATACAGGAGTCTCGGAAATCGAAATTAACACAAGTGAAATTGATATAAAGTGAATAAAAGATAAAGTCAAAGATTTTGTTAATTACACCTATTTTTAATATTTAGATAATTGTTAAATTTGTACACATTATAAAAAATATTTTTTAAAATATCTACAAGTTATTTTTATAACAAGACCTTTAAGTTTTATTTAATTAATGAACTGCATAATTATAACTTTATACATTAAATAAAACTTTTTTTTAAATTAAAAAACTATTTGACATTAATATAATATTTTGGTCGTACTTTTTAGAATTTAAAATACAAAATAAGTTCTAAATTAACATTTTGAATTTGATTCACAGATTATTGCAAGACAAAAAAGAAAGATTTAATAGAAATTACCAAAATTTTGAAACTTGATTTATATAAAAAATTGATCAAGGAAGGAAGCAATAATTAACACATAATTGTTTTAAATTAAAATTATTCAGTCTAAAGATATAAGAATTAAAACCGTTTCTCATAAAGGGATACAATTCTACTCAGTTAGTATATAAGGAAAGTTTGAATCTCTAATTCCAAATGTATTCGAGCGTGTTCGGTGTGCGTGAATGTGTATTTAGATATTTGTATATTGCGGCGTAAGTTTAGTTTAGGTAAATCGCGTCTTGTATATAGTTGAAAAGAATATTAAATTAATCTTAAGGTTAAAACTATGATCGTGATTGTATCGTTAAATGTAATTATAATTAGCGAAATAAGTAATCTCTATAGGAAATAAATCTGTAATTAATATGAAGGAAATCTTTTTATTTTTTGGTTGAATAGAAAAGATCATCTAGTTGGCAAAACTTTACCATGCTGGTGAGCAGGAGCCTTGACAAGAACATTGTCAAGAATTCGAGCTCAGCGCCTTGTCATCCAGCATGGTAAAGTTTTCCCACGTGCTGTGTATAATACTACTCAACTTTCTGGCAATCGAGGAATCGCCCTCCGACCATCAAATTACCATGCTGGAGAGTGATGTGTATCCATATTTTTGTATAAAACATTTCTAATTCTTGAATAATTTCTATTATAAATTGAATGGTAAAGTTTTCTAAAAATCACTTTGATCCGAGGTGTATCATGCTAACATGGTAAACTTTATCTGAAACATTTTCTCCGTGTACTCAAAACTTATTTTACAATTTGTTTTGTAGAAAAATAAAACAACGATTAATAAATATGCAAATTAATTGCAATTAAAATTAAAAAATCTAAAGAAACATTGTCTAATTTCAAATTTTAAAGAAATCATTATTTATTAAATTAATTTTATATAGAATTTGTCAGTTTTTACACATTTAACATTTCTTGCATTTCAGTGATTTATTGAAACTTTATTCTACTTGCAAAAATGCAAAATTTATGTATTTATTTCGTGTTATAATTAATAATTCGAAAGATTCGCAAGTTAGAGATAAAAGCTATGAGACTTTTTTGCTCCACTTCTTAAGAGGAACATTTTTTCTATTTGGATTTTTGTTGTATCTAATACAGGGTATAAAAAAACTTTGAATTTTCTTTTCTTAAAAAGAAAATTTTTTTTATTCTTCTCCAAGAAGTGGGACTTTAATAAATTCTTATAGAAAATAATCGTTTTACCTCCAGAAAGTAGCAAAAAAATCGAGAGAAAAAAAACAGTGAGGATTTTCAGAAAATTTGATTTTGATTTTTTTTTTAAATGCCGCCGTTTTGTTAACTTTGAAAATATTTTAAATTTCCTTATGGAATTTAAAAGAACATAAAAGCCCTAATTAGACACAGAAAGGATCATTTTAATATATACAATAGTAAAAAAGATATAAAAACTTTTAAAAATTTTAACGTTATTTTCTTGTAATCTCACTTTTCAACTTAAAAAATTCAAATCAGCATAACTTCGTTAAAAATTTGTTTTCACCAAAACAGAAAAATAAGTGGCGTCTAAAATTGTCTGAAAAATAACATATATTTCAATGGGCAATAATTCTTTGACTTCAACATACATAGCCTGTCTGAATTGAACCTCTTTCATTTTCGCATTTCGGAAAGTTTTAAAAGTTTCATATAAATCTTGAATTTTTTATTTGAATGTCATTATTTTTTAATTAACTACAACTTCACGCCAAATTTTTTGGTAAAAACGAGATGCTCGGAATGATCGTTCGACTATCCGAGATGTTCGCTTTACCGAGACTAAACAAATTGATCGCTCGTCTGTCAATCTTATGAAAAACAAAATATGTCGCTCGTTTCTCGGATCGTGTCGCTCAAATGCATCACTACCGATTCCACATTGTGAATTTTTTATCTCTGATTCTAACATCTGGATTCGACATTCCGGATTCTTTATATTCTAAATCCACAACCCAGATAACCCAGCATCTTGAAACTTATCCCAGATTACAAATCTTGGATTCCATATCCCGAATTTCAAACTCCGGATTCGATAATCCGGATTTAACATTCTGGATTTCTTACATATCTTTTCACAACTGGATTTAAAATGACTGATTCATCATTGCTAGTTTTTTTATGTATCAGTTTGCATTTGAACCAGTTGGTGCAGAAACAGCATAAGTTCATAAATTGACATTGTTCAGGAATCAATAAAAACTGTTTTTCTTGCAAATGTGCGATTTTTTTTCAATTCTGATATTTGCATCATATTCTAATAACCCCCAAGTTTAAAAGGTTATTGTGTTTGGTTTATTTTTGAATTAATATAAGGTATAAAAAAATTAAATTAACTTTTGGACTTATGTTGTTTCTGCACCAACTGACTAATTTTGATCATTATGTTCAAAATGTTTATATTTACGAATCGCAATAGTCTTGCGGTATAGAGTGTATTTCTTTAATATAATACTAGAAAAAAAAGCGCGAGCTAAAGCGTACGCAAAATTTTATTATTCCTCAAAATAATGTTTCATTTATGTATAATTATGTGAAATGAAAGAAATACATAATAAAGTAAAAAAAGAAAATTAATGATAAGAAGACATTGGAATAAATTTAAATTGATGTGATCTCTGATTCATTGTATATATCAATTTGCAAATTTTGATTAATTGAAGAATAATAAAATAAAGATAAAGAATAAAATGAAGAATATGAAGAATAATTATAAAAAATTATGATATACCTAATATATACCTAATAAACCAAATAGTTTATCATCTACTATATTTTCGATTATTTTTTTTATTTTTAAATGAAATACTCTTGCTGCGATGTCAGATCTATCAGAAGCTGACTAATAAGGTAATAAATTGTCTTTAACTTTCTTCCATTTGGGACTACATGTCATTGTAATAATAAATTTGGTCTACCATGAAAAGCTACAATGGTCATTGCATTTTAATATTGTTCTAACATGCTACGAGGTGATCCTATAAATCTTGAAGGAAATATCAACAACTTGCTAACATGTAAATTCTTTTCAATTTCTTGATTATGTAAATGATCAATTAATCCTTTGTAAGTTTCATTTCTTAATTTTCTTCGATTATTTTTATAAAACTGAACCCTAACTTTTTCAACATTGACATAATTATCAACTAACCATTGCTGAAACAATCTTCCACCATATAAAAACTGATTGAAGGTATGATCTCTTACTTTTATTTTATATTTTATATAAGCAGATCTGGACACAGTTTGATTCCTAGTTCCTTTGTCACCATCAGTACGAATCATATCTATACTATAACCCTTGCTTCCTAGAGTATAAAATATAGGATATATCCAAGGTTCAACATTTGGTTTTAGATGACTAACCAATTGAAATAGTTTAATCGATTTATTATAAATCGTTACATAAGACTGTGGTATTACACCTTCAGCATTTGTATTAAAAATAGCAGCAACTTCGTTACAACTTTAAAAATTGTACCTTCCTTTATCTAAACCTTTTTTTAAAGTAAACATTAGTTATTCTGGAATTTCTTCATTTTTTTTGCTACCCCAGTTTCTATTTCAATAATCTCAGACATAATAAAAAAGACTTTGTATATGATTTTCAATCTCTCAATAATTTGTCAATACTAAATAACACAGGTTTACAAGGTTTTTTTTAATTAGATATTGGAGTGGTTTCCGATGTATTTTTGTGCGCTGAACACGATGCCGGGTTCCAAAATTGCGCATCACGTCATGATTTTGAGAAAAGTGGGGGTAAAGACCCCCAAAAACGTGTTTTTGGGGTTTTTCAACATTTTTTTCCTCTTTAACCTGACGTGCTAGAAACTTCAATAAGGTCTTAAATTAAAGCTTGAAATGTGCACTTTAGAATCCATATTTTAAAAACTAAAAAAAATAGAGGATTTTGAGAAAAGTGGGGGTAAAGACCTCAAAAAACTCGTTTTTGGGGTTTTTCAATATTTTTTTTTCTCTTTAACCTGACGTGCTAGAGACTTTAATAAGGTCTTAAATGAAAGCTTAAAAGGTGCACTTTAGGACTCTAACACCTAAGATTAAGGAAAAAAAATATTGGAAAATCCCAAACAGACGTTTTTTGAGATATTTACCCCCACTTTTCTCTAAAGCCTCTATTTTTTTTTGGTCTTTCAAATATGGAGCTTAAAGTGCACATTTTAAGTTTTCATTTAAGACCGTATTAAAGTCTTTAGCACGTCAGGTTAAAGAGAAAAAAAATGATGAAAAACCCCAAAAACGAGTTTTTTGAGGTCTTTACCCCCACTTTTCTCAAAATCCTCTATTTTTTTTAGTTTTTAAAATATGGATTCTAAAGTGCACATTTCAAGCTTTAATTTGAGACCTTATTGAAGTTTCTAGCACGTCAGGTTAAAGAGGAAAAAAATGTTGAAAAACCCCAAAAACACGTTTTTGGGGGTCTTTACCCCCACTTTTCTCAACATCATGACGTGATGCGCTATTTTGGAACCCGGCATCGTGTTCAGCGCACAAAAATACATCGGAAACCACTCCGATATCTAATAAAAAAAAAAAAGTTTGATTTTGTAGACCTGTGTAATCTATCCACATCTGAGTTGTCATGTTTGTTTAATCTATAGAACATTGCTTCTTCCGGATGGAACAGAAATAATTGACCAAAAGATGGATTATTATCAATTTCAGGAAAGAAGGAATTGTTGATTTGATAATAAAGTCGACCTTGAATTTTATAACAAAATGGTTCCTGCTTTCTATTATTGAAATTAACTACATTGACATTTAAAAGTGCAGAAGCAAATAATTATTGTAAAGTTTTATATTATTCCTAAAATGGCCAGATTTCTTATGAGATCCATCTAACAATTTTCTTTATTCATAAGGGTATTTTTCTAAAAGCAACGATACACCACCATGACTGCAACAATCATTATAAATAATTTCCTTGAACTTTCTCCTTCTCAAAATATTTAGCCTTGCATCTTTTGCAAAAAAACGCCGTTTTACCAAGATAATGTTCGTTAAAACTTAGAACATGTATATTATTAATATTTTTCTGCATAAGCAAAATCACGAATATCAATGTTATTTTTAATCTCATAAATGACTATTTTTTTAACTGTATGTTCCGAAACATCTATTTTTTTCTCATCGATTATATTTCTTTCTAATTTTAATCTTTGAAAATATTGTTTTTGATATTCTGCGTGACTTTTTTTCATTTTCTCATCACAAATTCTTACATTTTTCTTCTGCATATCTTTAGATTATAGTATTTCATTATTTTCAACCTTATTATGGCATATCCTATGTTTCAATTTCAATCTTTGACCATAATTTTTTTGATATTCTGCTCTACTTTTTTTAATTTTCTGATTAGAGGTGTTAACAATTTTTGTCTGGCTCACTATTCTTTGTAATTTCTCATTTTTATCATCTCATCCTACTTCTTAAAGATACTTTAACTGACTTGCAACATTTTCCTTACTTCAAAACTTAGAAATCTGTTTCCCTACTTACATCTTTCATTAGTAATATTTTTTCTGATATTCTGCTCTAGTTTTTATACTTTTCTCATTAGAATTGCTAAAAAATATCTTCTTACTACTATTGTTTCTAATATTTTATTATTATTACCTTCTTTTACTACTTTAATAGAATTTGACGCATTTTACACATTTTTTTTTTACAAAGATTTAAATTTCTGTCACTATTTACAATTTCATCTTTGTTCTTTGTCTCTCTTTTCCATCTATTACCACTCTTTTTAATTTAGGTCTTTTACAATACATTTGTTCATATTTAGTACTGCTTTTTTTAGTTTCTTGGTCAGGAATATTGACAACTTTTGTCTGTCCTATTTTTGTATGCAATGAAGGACTACTACTATCACCTTTCATTTCTGTGAAGCATTCATTAGTTTGATAATCGAATTTTTTCTTCCGTGTCACATCTTTTACATTCCGCACATGTCAATTATTGTTTTCTATTTCTTAGATATTGCCAATTCCTAGTTTTTTTACAATTTTGTAAAATTATCAGAAAATGCGATAACACATTTTTTTCAAACATCATATACAAATGAGTTCTCATTAATGCATGATTATATCCAACATTTTTAAGTTTAATATTAAAATATAAAGAAACAGCAAACGCAATGACGTATACACCACAATCAACAAAATATGGTTGTTGTACTCTTTAAAAAAACTACATTTGGTTTAAATGGATATAACCTGCATTAATATTCTCTTTGATCTTCATTTAAACAATCATTAAGACTATTATAAACAAAAAGATCATTTCCATCATAGTAGATATAAGTCCAGTGACCCAAAAATCGATTCCCACGAAATAATATTTGAATATGTGAGTTATTCTTATTAATTGCTTTTATTTCATCTAACATTTCTAAATATCCTGTAATTTGCATTTGGAAACTACCACCTGATGCAAGTTCCAATAATTCCTCAAAATTATACATGTGATTGTCATTCAGCATATCCCCATTATGAATAATATCCCAATCTTTATTACTTAACCTAAAATATCTTCTCTTTAACTGAGGATTCATATTTTTTAAAAACAGTTTAAAAAAACAATATTAACAAAAAATGAATCTCTTTCTCTACGTCTCACGCTCTAACTTCCCATACATATATGTGTCAATAATACTTTAAATTAATTCACCTCTTTGTCTTATGTCATCAAAGTATCTCTTTATTTTATCTCTTAATATGTTTTGTTTCTGTATCTCATCTGTTTATCTCATCTCATTGTCTCATCTTGATGTCTCATCTCTTTACCTCACCTCGCTTATTGTCTCATCTGTTTATCTCATCTCATTGTCTCATGTTATTGCCATATATATTTATTTCATGTCTCTTATTGTTTCATTTGTCTCATGTTTATCTCATTTCATCATCTCATCTCTTTACCTCAGACACTTTGAACACTATTATTATTTATGATTATTATTATTATGTATTATTTATTATTAAACACTTACTTATTGAATACTTATTTATTTGCTAAACATATTCGCATTATATTATATGTACACTTTGAGCACTTCAAAACAATATTATTATTTATTATTATTATTTATTATTGAACACTTATTTATTTACTAAACACTTTTTGTTCACTTATTCGTATGTAACAATATAAACACGTATTTAAAACTATACAATACAAACTCTTAATAAACAAAACACATTAATAGACATTATACACTTTCACATTAAACACATTTCTGTTAAACAGTTAATAAACAATACACAGTAATAGGCACTATTTATTTTCACGTTATACATATTTTCGTTCTATTTATTAATAACTTTTTAATAACTTTTAATACAACGCACTGAATGTATTTATCTCTCGTTTCGTTATAGCTAGAAAATTTTGTATCTTTTCTTAAAACCATTAACCCTCATTGTGCAATGGTTCGCTCGAACAATGATGGGCTTAGCAAGTAGTTTATTGTTTGTATTTAGAAATAAAATTTAAATTTAAAGAATATTTGTAGTATGAGGTAAAACTTCAGAGAGAGAGAAATTAAAATTTAAAGAGTAGTAATGATGTGAGTTTAGAAAGAGATCGTACGTTCCCACCATTACTATAGTAGCCACCTTGGCTCGTGGAAAGTGGGGGTTACCACTACTCCTCACCACGCTCTCGATCCCTTCCACATCTCGGTGACTAGACTGGGTATATAACTTAGTACTCGCACGTGAAATGCTCAGCCTCCTGGTCGACAAGACTCGAGGTTCATCTCGGTCTTGCTCTAGGCTGCTCAATCCAAGGCAGTCGCCTCTCAGGTTCACCTGTGAGGAGATGTTGGTCCATGTGAGAGTGTGTGGGTTTCCCCACCACATCTCACATGCGACACTGAGTAATCTAGTGAAAAAGACTATGCAAGACTGTGAGGGCACCTGAGGGCTAAGTGGAGGTTCCCCTCCCTCAGAACGCAGGTGTAACATCCGGAACCTTTGTGGTGAAGGGTGGTCCAGACGTTCTCGCTCTAGTAAAGGTTCACCTTTCTGGGGTGGAGAACGGAAGTGGAAATCTTTCGCCGTCTACGGGTTCCCCCGTGGCGGCTAAAAGATGTCTGGAGTTCCTCAAAAAGGCATGGTGGGAGTTAATACAGGCTCCCCTGTTTAAAAATCACCATGACTAAGACGCAATTCTTCCCTTGGAGGGAATTATTGTACGGGGGGTTGAGAGTGACGTCAGAATAGTAAATATATTACTTAGCCTTTGTAGGACCATGAGATGGTCAACTTAATTTACTAAGCATCGTAGGTTAGACAGGAAACTAGAAATATGAATTCTCGAAGAAATGTGAATTAGCCTAGAATCGTTTTATTATTTAATGTAACTCAGTCTATGTTGGAAACCGTATTTAAGTTTAGTTTGAAATTGCAGTTTATAGAATTACATTCAATCTGTTTATTGATTATCATCGAAACTTTTCATTTAATTCTTGTAAATTATTTTATTTTTTTATTTTAGAATATTTTATTACTTATTATCAAATATGGTGTCATCAATGACTTTACCTTTTCACGCTAGGATAATTTATTATGCAATTTCAATATCAGCCAGCAGGCTAAGATTCATATTGCTCTAGTATGTTACTTAATCAACGATTTTAAAAATCTCGAAAATTTTGTCTCTTTTCCTAGAACTATTAACCCTCATTATGCAAGGGTATGTTCGAACAATGATGGGCTTAGCAATTAGTTTATTTTTTGTACTTAGAAATAAAATTTAAATTTGAAGAATATTTGTATAATAAGGTAAAATTTCAGAGATAGAGAAATTAAAATTAAAATTGAAAGAGTTTTTAACTCTTAAGTTTCCTTTTCAGTTAAATTCAAACGCTTACCTTCTCTCTCTTACCAAGGAAGCCGGTATAAGAGTTTCCTTTTCCGTTAACTTTTAACGCATACCTTCAGTACTCGTTTCTTACATAGGAAAATTAAAAGTTTCTCAATTTGAAAATGTAAACATTAAACGCAATTATCATTAAAACAACCTGTCACAGGTCTTTCTTACCTTGCCTTGTTTCAATCGTGACGCTCTTTTTAATTAGAAAATTTATTTCCTTTTATCTTCTGTGTTTCAGATTCGTAATATCGCATTCCAGATTCAGTACCTCGAATCCAAACCTCGACCCCATACCCCGATTCCACATTGTGAATTTTAAATCTCAGATGCCCCTCAACAGACTCCTTATACTGAAGTCTATATTTCAGATTCTATATTTTAGCTCCGAAAGTTCCGAAAGTTCCGAAAATTTTAAACTGGTTTTTATTTTAGTGCACAGATAAAACAAGTCGGTGAAAATTGAGTGATACTGAACTTTTTTTTTTGTCAGTGAAATACAAAGAGATCTTGTATCAGAATTGAAAAAACGTTCTCTAGGGTCATTGTTACTACAGCAACAGAAAGTACAGTTTTCTAGTCGGTGCACACTGCAGAGGTTTTTAATGAATGGGTACAGAATAACGTGGAAAACTCTCTGATGGGTACAATATTTGAAGCATCGCATCGTTCAAAAACGGGAAATGCAGAGTGGTTGTAGGCGTGACAATGGAAAAGGGAAGTGCCACATCACACAAAGATTTGTGGTTTCTGCGTAGGACAGCTTTGGACGTCGTTTATTAGGAAATTACACAATTTATTCACACGAATAATTTGGACTTATTAAATTCTTCATTGCCTGCGATATTAAACACGCAATTTTATAGTAAGAGTCTTCAACTTGCAGTCATAGAAAAATGATGATTAAGATGTTGATAATGTAAACTGAAACTATGAATTTTTTTAATAGTTGGCTTTTTGAAAATAAATTTACAAAACTTTGATTAGTTTTCAGGAAATCATTATTATTAGACTCTATTTAAAATCAGTTTAAGTTGAGACTCTGCAGAAATGAATAATGATTCTTCTAAGTATGTCACTAAATTAAGCACTCTCAATGTACAGAGTTAAAGTTAAACATGCAGTTTCACGAACAGGTTTGGAATTGATCAGATCAATGTGGTGAATGTTCTGGAAGTGATTTACGGAATTGATGTATGACACTCATTGAAACTGATATGTGAGCGTTTTGTTTTTGTTCTTTCGATGAATCGTTTTACAAGAAATTTATTCAAATTGGTGAATTATGTTATTCTTTTCATGGTAAATTTTTCAAAATGGAACATTTAAACTGAAACAAATAAATGTAACGTAAACATAAATTTTGTTGTGTCAAATGATATTATTCGGTAGCGCATATAATTTGAATAAACAACTATCCTCACAGTGTAGGGGTTTATTCTAAATGAAATGTAAATGAAAATTTAACAAAAGTAAAGTGCAGAATTAAATTACATGAAAATTAGCCAAATTGCATTTTTATTTAACTTTGTTTGAGATAATGATTCAATTGTAGCACAATTTAGGAATAAGTTATCTATTCTCAAACAGAAGACGAAATCAGAATGAGACAAAGAAGAAAAAACTTGTTCAGTAGTTCTGAAGAAATTCATAACTAAAGAAAATTCAAATCACTCGACTCAGATAGAACTTTTATGTGATAAGAAATGTTCTATTTATCTTCTTAAAGATACCAAGATTAAACTGACTCTTCAAAAATCAGTTGATTTAAAACTATGGTAATCTTTTATTTAGAGATAAAATAAAAGTAAGTATTATTAAAGTAATTTATTGTTTTAAAACTTATTTCTTTTTTATCGAAACCCAACATAAAAACTTAAAAAAATAATAGAGCGATTTAAAATGAAAAGTAAACGTTTTTTCGAGTATTTCCATTTCGCAGGTTTTATTCTCTTCAAGTAAATTGAATCGTTAAAAAAAGTGCATGCTATTCACAATTGTAAGCACAGCGTGGAAGCATCCTAAACCAGTAGTGTACAATATTTTTGGCCAACGGCTCGTAAACTAGTCCAGCGGACTGAACTTGGCTTTTTTCGTCACTAAATATTTTTCTATGGAATGGAAGAGGTTTGAAAGTACGGATATCGTTCGTTTTGGCGTCTGGCCAGATCTTTCTCCTGGTAATTTACGTTATTCTAGTGAGTCGAGTTTTCGCTGCTGAGAGTCAAGTTTCGGTAATTTTCACAGAAAAGCTGTTCTCGTTGTTATTACTGACCGCTGATAAAGTATCACGATTTGCAGCGCCAAGATTTACCGAATAATCAATTTCAGAGCACACGAACACTCTGTTTTTAAAATTATAATGATTTATAAATAATTGTCTTACGTCTTACACTACCGTCGGAAACTGTCGGTCTGACCGATCAAAGAGAAAAAAAAAACAACTCAATTAAAATCACGGGTCAAAAAATAAGATAGAGAGTTAAAAACCAAAAATTTGGAAAAAAATTCTTGAATTTTCTAATTATCATCCAGTATCTTTAACTTGCCGCCTGATCAACAAAAGTGACATGAAAAAATTGAAACGAACTTCACTTTATTTGTTGAAATGTCAGATTTACTTTGAGCTAATGGAACTTAATAAAAATTAAGTCATTCTCGAAATATGACCAAAAATGTTCGAGCATTTAAATCAGGCAATGAGTTGTAAATATTGTACGATTATTAAGAAATTTAAGAATTTTTTTTCTAATTTATACAGTAAAATAATTACTTTAAATTTTTTTAAAAATTTATTAATAGGTTTTCTAAAGCAGAATTTAAAAACCTTTCCAAATTTTTGAGTTTCATCTCTCTATCTTATGATTAGACCAAGTTATTTTGATTTGAATTCAGTTGTCTGTTTCCAATCCACTTCAGTCTGTCGAACCGACAATTTTTGAGTACTATTTGCACAGTACTTTCAGCAAACCTGCCTACGTCCAATTTTTTTATATTATTCTCAAGTTATTTTACAATGGTAATATGAATACGTCACAATTGTTCATCTGTTGTTATCAAACTAATGAAAGCTTTATAAAGACTATTAGTAACTTTGATTGGAAGGGATCACAATTTCAGAATTCTAAAAACTACGATCAAAGAAGTGATCTTTGATTGGATTTCAAAGTCACATTCTTATTCCATTTCGACAAAGGATCAACTCGTACGAAGTAGACTGTTCGAAAGTTAAAGGGAACTGATCTGAATGACCTCATCAGGCCCTTGGTATTGAGATTCGGGTCCCGCATTATACAGGGTGAACCCAGGTACGATCATAAAAGAAGAAGGAAACTCCTCGTAAAAAAAACATAAAGTTTTCTGACAAATGTTTTGATAAAATTAGAAATCACAAGACAACAACTACAAATTATACGAAAATTCTGTAGGCTCCTTTGCTAAAATATATCAAGATTTAATTCAGTTAAATGGGTGGTTTATGGCTTTCTGTCACAATGCTTAATCTGTCATAAAATCTTTAATAGAGTTTAAAGTTTCTATTAAGGTGTGTTTTACCCAATTCTGGGACCATTCCTGCTCTCAATGTGTCTCCACAGGATAGAGCTCGAGTCTCTGGCGGAAGCTCTCCCTCCGTTTTGTGAGTGAGCTCGGACCTGATGTGATTATGCGGTTTAGTTCTGTTTTGACCTTCTTATAGTCCACATTGGGAGGGTGTTTAAGTGTATTTTCAGACGGTTTCTTTACTGTTTCTCCAATTTGTGTTTATAACGGGTGAACAAATGTGACGTATTCTCAATTTGTAATAAGAATAAACTATTCTTCGTAAAATATAAAAATGCTTTGAATTTTTGTGAAATATCATAAAGCATTTCTAACAGGTGCCAATATTTACGCAATTTTTTGCCAGGTTTATGTCTGATTTCCAAATAATAACTACTGAAGCTGTACTTAGTTCGCTGTAATTATTAAAATCATCCCTCAAATTTCAATAAATTTTTGTTCATAACTTTTGTGTTATTACACATATAAAAAAATGTTCTCTTTAAAAATTGTAGGTTAGATAGTCTTCTAAAAAAAATTGAATAGTTTTTTTTATTAGTTTAGCCAAGTAGGAACTTGTATTAGCAATCCTTTGTCTAATTGATAACCATGCGTTACGAATTTTAAAGACTTTGAAAATTTTAGAAATTAGAAATCTGTTTTTATAAAAATAGAAACTACTATTTTCGTTTTTCAACAAATGGAATCTATTGTTTAGTTTGAATCTCACGTTATGTTTTGTTTTAGAAGAAAGAAAATTATGATTGCTGGCGCAGTTTGTGGAAAGATTACTTTTCTTTGTCAACATGTGAGCTTATAAACGGAAAATCACGTTAAAGTTAGTCGTAAGGAGAATGTAATAGCGTTAAAACAAAGAAGCTCACCGAGTTGATGTAGTTTATGAGGGAGAGTCCTCCGTCCCAGGGATGCTCGAGCTCACACGAGAGATTTGCTGGTCTGAGAGCATGAGACTGCTCAAGGGTTCTCAAACCAACGGCAAACACTTGTACGCTGTCATACATCAATGCTGGCTCGGCCTGTAATAACAAAAAAAATGTCTAATTAAGTATTTTAATTTCATTTGCCAAGAAAAAACTAGATTTTTGTTAACTTATAAATAATTGACAGTAATTTAGTATTGTGTTGTTGTTTTTACTTTTAGCTTAAAATATTTTCATTTCAGTTTTATTTTTAATTTAATAATTGATTTGTTATTTGTAACATCAGCAGGAAAAGGATCAATAACTAAACTGGAATTTTTTACTGCCGTTCCAAAAATCGATTAGGTTTTATCTTTTAACACTAGATGAGTTTGCAACACTTCCTAAATTGAGAATCCTGAATATGATGCGTTGCTATTTCGCCAGGAGATAAAAAAAACTGGTAAAGTGTTAGTGGAAACTTGCAGAAGGTTGTAAGAAAGATGTATACACGTACTGCACCAACTTTCGACAAGCTAGTTTCTGTCTAATGTTACGAAAATTGCGATTCCAGTAGATGGCGTTAAAACACATTTAGTAATTGAGTAACTTTCATCAAGAAATTTAATCAGCAAATTTGCATCATTTTTTCAAAGACTTTATTTTCATCTCTGGGAGAAAATTTATTAATGAATAAGATGATTGCTTTTTTCTTGTTGAACTCACAGAGTATAATTCTCTTGTTGCACTTGCCTGGGTTAAAACTTTTAAAACAGATAATGGCATTTTTAATGCTGTGAATCCTCAAAGTCGTTTTCCACTGAATCTTTTAACGTAGAAATAAATTCGTACAAGCATTCAGGGGAAAATTGACTAACTCATTTCAGAATTTGGCGACAAGTGATAAAGAGGCTCTCGGAAGGTATTTGCTTCCATGCATAAGGTTGAGCAGAAGCATGTTCCCTTCATTTCCGTTAAGTTTTCCTTTCTTTGACATCAGAGAAATGTTAATATACCTAGGTGGTATTCCAGAAAATATTTATATTAAATGATTTAATTTAAAATAATTTGTTTTTAAATTAATTATTATATAAATATTATAATTTCAAATTTGTAATCAGCACCAAACGGAGAATCCATCAGCCGGTATACTTAATAAGGTTCATTAGCAGTTTTTAAAAAATTATAAATTAAAAAGGTTCATGTGAGCCTCGTCTTTTAACTCATTCGAGTTTCTGTTGCGACAACTTAAATATATGTCAGAGAAAGTAATGATTTCATTAATTTGGAACTTCTCAAATTAGGTTTTAACAGTCCTAATCGATAATCAATTAAGGGTATAGGAGGGATGGTATGGATATTGGATATGTATGTATATGACGAGGTTACTGATAGGTCTTTGAGCTGGATTTTGGGAATGATGGAGCTATAAAATGTTTTGTAGATATAGTTTTGATTTTTGATTACTTCCCTTATATTCCTTGGGCGTTTATAATTTTAAATAAATTATTTTTGTCAAATGGTGTTTTTTTACTGAAGCCTAAATATTAAACTTTCATTCTTCTGCATCAATTGACTTAAATATTTACGACATAATATTACGAACATATTGAGTTATCCGATTTTTTATATTTGTTCATAAGCCAAGTATGAGATATCAATTAATCAGTTGATAACAAGTACTGATAGAATTAGATTACAATATCAAAAATTGTAATACTATTTTAACTTTTTTACATAAATCTTTCATGTTAAAAAATTAACATGTGCCAGAATGTACATTTGGATTAAACAGAAATTTATAACTTTGCACAACTGTAGAAAAGAAAGTTACTTTCACTGTCAGTCATCTGGTTGTACAATTTTTCAAAAATCCCGACGAACGCAAACAGATGTGCACATAAATATGAAAATAGATAAAATAGAACTGCATTAAATTCATTTTTTCTATTCATGTTCGTACCTCGTTGCATCCGCATCCGAAAGAATATTTAAGATATAAGATAACTGTAATTAAATTCATGCATTTAGACTATAAATATTCAAAATTCGTATAAAAAATACATATTATCTTTTCTTATTCAAAATAAGTAGCTCACAAGAAATGATACATCTGCAGAAATGTTTATTAAAACGCCCAACAAGCCAACATCTCGTATTCTCTTTTTCGACCTCAACTGTTGCTATCTGTCTTTCACCCGTCAACTTATTTAAATTGAGCAGATGCTCTTTTTACAAATATTTTTCTGCAGGCAGCTAGACTCTATGTTTTCATCACATCTCAGTTTACAGAGAAATATAAGGGATTGTTGTTTGACTTCTTAAAAGGTTTGAGATTTAAGCTCATTTTACTGTTCTGATTTTTTAAAATTCTGTTTGCTATATTTAATTGTTTGCAAAAAAATTTAATTAACATGCTAATGATAACTCTTTGTAGAGTAAGTTAAATTTTGGTGTTTCAGTCAACGCATGTTTACTCATTCAAATGTTAACTCGTCGAGTAGAGGTGTGCATACATTAGAACTGATTTTATGTGCTGCTATGGTTGAATATTAGAGTTCAGATACGAGTTTACCCAGAAACGACAGAATTTCTAGGTGCGTGTACATATTTACTTAGACAAACATGGCGAAGGATTGGAAACTTTGCTTGGTCGGTGAAACACTCTACATCTCCTCTAAGCGAAATTTGCGGCTGTGCTTTGCTCTCAAAGCAATCAGATCATAAGTAAGTTGTTAATTTACAAAGTGATACATTTATAACAACATTAAAGTTTCCCAAAAAGAAACATATACAGTTCTCGAAAATTAAAAGTTCTCAATTATTGGATTAATTCCGAATTAAAAAATTAACTAAACCTGCAACCACAAATTCCTTAGGAACCAAGACAAGTCAAGTTTGATTCGAAACAGAAACTCCCTAGGCGTCCAAGAAAGGTCAAGTACGTCCATCAATTCACGTTAAGGTAACGTCTAAATAACACTATCTTGAGAATATAATTTTTTTTGTTTATGATTTAAAAAGTTTTACGATCTCTTCTCCGTTTTTGTTTTTCCGGAATTCACTCATCAGCCCATGTGGAAAGATTCATGGGAAATTCTGATTAGAAATTTCTCCGGAATTCAGATTAAATTTTAAATGTATGTTTTCAAATAACATCAGACTCTCCGATGCAGATAAAAATCGACAACTAGGAAATATCTAAAACTGATCTCAAGGTCATTTGTGGTTAACTTCTTCGGAGAAGTTTAGGTTAAATTATAAAACCCACAACTAAGAAGCCACTAAACACCGAACCGTCTGTTGGTCAACTTAAATTGTGAAACTGCTAAGTTGAAAACACCTAACTGATGTTCTGGTCATTTTCGTTTAATTTTTTCGAGGAGGTTCACCTGTAATTGCAAAAATCATCAACTAGAATTTTGGGTTTCCGGAAGAAAAGGTTTTGCAGAATCTTATTAAACTGATTCTATAAAATTTCTATAGAATAGTTCTGTAGAGTTTCTATAAAGATTCGGTGAACATTCTGTTCCTTGGTGTTTTCCTAGTCGTCGATTATCCACATTTAAGAGCAAATTCTTTAAAGCAGTTGACTGAAAATAACCTAGACAACTATTCAGTACTTTGTGTTTTCCTACTCGTCTGTTTTCACAGATTGAGATGAGGGTATTGTTCTCGAAGAAGTTGACCAAATGTCACCTTAACATCAGTTCAGTACTTTGTTTTTCTAGTTGTTGATTTTCAAAATTTGAAGTCAACCTTTCCGAAGAAGTTAACCGAAAATGACTTGGACAAACGGTTAGATACTTGAGCTATTTCTAATTGTCACATGCTCTTCTAGCGATTTTGAAAATGGAAATTGAAGGAGTAGGACAGTTAGATTTTTTTTCTATAAGCTTTGGCAAATGCATTTACGCACCATATGGAACACCTTACAATGAATGATGCAAGCATCATTTAAAAAGGGTGCTTCCCGTGTGTGGGACTCGGGATCAGAGACGTAAGTTGACTCTGGGTAATACCCACTAAACCTTCCTCGTTTTATAGGAGTATTTAACACTCAGTCGAACGTTTGACTAGGCGACCCACATTGCCAAGAGTTAACTTCACCCATACCCATAGATCCCTCAGCCTAGCATCAGATCTCGATCAGCTGACAAATCGATAGGGGTAAGAATCCCTACCAGTTTTATATTTGAAAACTGTCAATTACACTTTTCATCTTCAATTTACATCTGGCAATAAAATCGTTCCGACTTTTATTTATCATCTTCTTTAGGCAGAAATATGGGAGTATAAACCGGTCAAGTCGAGCACGTTGTCCAATTCCGGCGAAACTATCACTTTTGCTATGTTCCTCAGTGCACGTTGTTCAACCGCAGTGCGATCTCTTTATTTTCTTCGGGTCAGTGCACGCTGTCTATAGCTGATATTCTAGTTTTTCCTTGATATTCTTGAAATATTTGTAAAAAGCTGGTGCTTGATTTTTCTATTGTTATCAAATATATATTGATTTTTACCTGTGTTTGAAATCGTTAAAATTGTAAAGGAAATTCCTTGCATTCTAAACGGGCGGTTTATGGATTTTTGTAATTGTGATAGAATACTTAATCTGTCATAGAATCTTGATAAGAGTTTAAAATTCTTATTAAGATTGGTTTTCCCCTGTTCTGTGGCCATGTCTGCTCTCCTTCTCTCTCTACAGGATTGAGCTTGAATCGTTGGTGGGAGTTCTCCCTCCCTTTAGTCAGTTAGCTCGGGCCTGATGCGATCATAAAGTTCAGTTCCGTTTTGGCCTTCTTACAGTCCACATCAGGAGGGAGTTTAAGTGTATTTCCCGAGGGCTTCTTTACTGGTTCTCCAATTTGTGTTTATAACGGGTGAACAAATGTGACGTATTCTCTATTTATAAGAATAAACTGTCTTACGTGAAATATAAAAGTGCTGTGAATTTTTTTGAAATATCATCAAACACTTGTAACAGCCTGCGACAGAAGAAAGCAATAATTTAAAATCGTTGCAATAGTTAACAAATTACAACGGGTTGCAAAATACGTTTATTTCAATTAGAATGCTCAACATAATTTTTTTGGAAAATGTAAACAGTATAACGTATCAAAGGGCTTCATCTAAAGAATTAAAGTGTACTTCCTCAACAGGTGCTTGCTTGGCTTTCGGTGTTGCGAAACTCAAGTTGGCGTTTATCAAGCAAAACGAGAGGAATAAGGTAACCAGAAATCCCTCTGAGAAGCAAAATACTTCTTGTAGTGGTTAATTCTTGGCCGTTATCTAGAGTTAATTCAAGCATGCTCTTAATTAGTCAAATTCCAAAGCTCCAAAGTTCACCAGACAGGTGGTTGGTTGCTTCCAGCATGGGAAATACGACCAGTAGTTTAGCTTTTATGGGACCTGACTTCATTTCAGTTAATTATTGTTGTGAGGTCCTTTCCGAAGTTGGGAGACTATTCGAATAGTTCAGTGAGCAGTACAGCACTTATCAAGTTGTCGATAAATATTTTAGTCACTCATATTCATAGCATCTTTGATTGTTGTTAAATTATATGTAAAATATTAAAACAAACTTAAAATACTCCTATAAATTATATATGTATAAAATATATATTATAAACAATGTAAAGTCGTTCATTGTGCAAAAACATTCAATAAAAAAAATTAGAAATTGAGAGACATGAAGATCAAAACTGCCAAAGGAGATTTACTCAAGAGTCCTTGCTCTGAAACGTGAATACCTATAGAGAGCTTGATGTAATTTTGTTACACGATGTTAACCATTTAGAAATTTCAACTATACACAACGATTGTTTTCAAGGAGACAAGAAGGTTCCAGTTACACAATACAACTTCGAAAACAATAATCTTTTGTCTATGTTGTAATTTCAAAAGCTCATATATTTAGAAAGGATCATCATAAAGAAGTAAATTTACTTTTAAGTTTAAAACAATTAGAAATAATTTTCAACATTAATCAAGAAAGACTAATTTAAATATATTCAAATGCAAAATGTGATTTTTTTAAAAATGATTACAATCTTTAAAATTAAATTGTAATTTTATTCATTAAATTAATATACTAGTGAGAATGGAGAGCAGAGTAAATTATAAATAAAGTTGGTTGGAAAGATTTTATTAAATTTTCTCACGTTCAGGATAGATTGACACGTCTGGAAACAGACAACTTCATTTTCCTTTTCGTGTACGCACCTCCATTTTTCCTTCACTCTTATGGCATGCGGATCAAACTATATTAGCATTTAAAGCGAAATGCAACTACTCGAAGAGCGCGAAACGCGTCTCGGAAAAAGTTTTTTACCAAGTCTTGACTAACAATAAGCCTTAGCGACTTAACTTACATTCAATTCGCAGAATTTAAAAAAATATTACCGCTTCAAGTGCCGATGGCAATCGAAAGTCAAGAGTGAACTTTTTAATGAAGTTTCAATTACTTTAACTTTTCCGCCATCTAGATTCAAGTTTAGAATGTATTCATTTGTATGGAATAAGATGTCCGAATAAGAGATTCTCCTTTAATTAAAAACTCAAACATTTCTCATTGTTTGTACAGCAGACATTTTCAACTGTTATATGGATTTGTTGCTCATTTAATACAATCAAAATGTTGGATATACAAAAGAAAAATGGGAAGCGCTTTGTTGTTTTTGTTACATAATAAAAACTTTGACACGTCTTTTCTTCAAATAAACATTAAATTTAGAGTCAGTGTTCAGTACGCGTCTTTGTAATATGGAATCTCCACTCTTGTAATCTTTTGATCATGTTAATTTTTAATAAATATGTTCTTTTATAGTGAAAATTTTTAATTTGTGCTGCTCCTTATCTCCCACTCTTCGAAAAGTTAGTTAGTCGTGGCTTATTGTTTACAATATTGTGTCATTTGATTAATTTCATTACTATATTGTTCTATTATTTTGTTGCTTAGTTAATTGTCAATAAAATAACTTGGCCCGAGATATTTATTTTTATATTGTTTATTTGTTTTTATTAAATATTAAAATTTAAATATTTAAAAATAAAATACAATGTAAAAGAATGCGTCACAACACATATTTTATGTTTTATGCATTTTTTCATATCTCTAATAGTTTCCGAGAAAATCGATAGTGAAGTTGCTCGTGCAGCGCGAAAAGAAGCCAGGAGCGACCGTGTGGGGAAATCACTGTTGCCTAGGTATCTTTTGATTGAAAAACGACTATAAATATAAAAAAAAACCTGTTGAAAAGAAGGTTGGAAGAAAAAAGAAAAACATTATTAAAATCTTTTTTGAATAATAATACAAGTAGTATTTACGGCTAATAAATTATTGTCTAAAACACCGTACGTTTTAAAAATAAAAGCAGGTTTTATAATTCTGCTGCAGAATACTGTTAAGCGGACGATTATTTCTTAGAAAATTGTTTATTTAATTTAAAATGCAAATTATAAATTTCTTTTTCTTTTATTGGCAGGCTTCTTCAAAAGCAGAATTTAATTTAAGAGATTTCTGAGTTATCAAATGCGACTCTAAATTCGAAATTGATTATTTCTTGAATAAATAAATAAAAATAACCACATCACGTTTTAGGACATAACAGAAACTTGAAATTTTTTTTAAAGAAAGTATAAGGTCTTTCAATAGGTATATATAATGCATATTATACGCATCAAGCTGAGTGACCTTCCATGACATGAACCTTATCTTGGTAAGAAGGACTTTTTTATCGAAGATTTCTTCTCTTGGGTAAAATCTCATGCATAAGCATACATGAGGATTTCCTTGGAAAATTATGGTTATACAACATATGTAAGAAAAGCTTCTTAAAATATTGCTTTGCAAGTAAATTAAGATAGTCAAAGTAAAGTCAATTTACAGCCATTAATTAATTTTATCCGTACCTTTGAATTCTTCTTTAATTTTTAATTTAAAAACTAAATCAATTTTAAAATAAAATTTTGTAAATAATAAATAAAGTTGTATATATTGTAACAAATAGTTTCAATTTTGCAAGCCATTCGTTAAAATGTAAAGAGTAAGAATTTGTAATTTTTTGAAACAAATTCTCTTGTTTGTTATAACTTTTCCACAAAGTTGAAATTATCATTTAGAGAGTGATAAGATTTCTAAAAACTCTTAGTACTCAAGGGTTAATATTTACATTTTAAACGAGTATTAACATAGTAATTTGAAATTAATTCGATTTCTGCAATATAAATGTTAATGCAACGTAATTCTATTAAATTTTCAAGTTTTCAGACCATGAGGTAGCTTCTAAGTACCTCAAAAATTGCAAAAAAGTTGTTCATTATTTTTAAATTTAAATTTTCACAAAGGATCGTAAATCAGATATTAAAGTAAAATTTCTCAAAAAGAGAAACTGGTCAAGAAAAATGAATTATCCTATAGGAATGTAACAACAGTAATTGTGTAATAACGATAATAAAAATAATTTTACGTCCTGTTGTATTTTTCCTCTTGATCATATTGTCAGGAAGTATTAAAAACTTCGTTTTATGTCACTATAACTTTTTATAACACTACTAAAGGTTGATTTTCCCATATTTATCTTTCGACTATCAACTTCCCTAAATACCAATCTCTTTCAGATGACCGAACTTTTATGACATCAGAGCATCTGGATGACAAGGAAGAAAATATTCCTCAGACGACTCATACGTGTCCGCTTATCCTGTTTACTATCCGATAAACTGAATCCAAATCTCGGACCTGTATGGAAAGTTTTCAGCAGAGAGAAATGAGAATTTCTTTCGAGCGATTTAAAATGATCTTGACGAATGACTATTACTGTATAGAGAAAAATGTAATTTTTCAGCATTTGTTTTTTGTTGAAATAGAAGTTATAAACTATTAAAAAAGCATTTTTTAATTGTTAACAACTTCGGACAAAGGAGATGGTTCCATGTTGATTAAATTAAACTGTTTTGAAATAAAACAGGAAATTAAAATTGATACCTATATTTATATCAATAAAGTTTTAGATTACAACTTTTTAAATAACAAATTAACTCTATTTCAGGGTTTACAAGTTATTAAAATGAGAAACACCAATAGCCAGAAGTTTAACAGAATTACCATGAAAAATATGGATTTTGTTTGTAAAACAGTTTAAAGCTTGGTTCGTGCAAGTTTTCTTTCCCAATGTTAAAGATAACAGTGGATAGTTGATTGTTAATTGACTCGTAGAGCGCCCATTGTTAACAACCTGTGACAAACGCTGCATTTTTTGAAAAATTCATTTCAAATGATTTTTGGTATCAAATTATTTCATACGTAAAATTAAAGGGGTTATTTAGGTTTATATTCTTATGTATAGTTTATGCTTTTACACACATGTTTAAGAGTATGAGAAAGAAGTTAAAATAATTGTCTTTCGTCAGAAAAAAAAAACAGACGTCTCCCTATGCGAAGTTGATGGATGCTCAGAAGTTATAACCTGCTCGTGGAACAAGAGGTCTTCATGCTTCAGGCATTTTTTTATTAATACTATTTTTGCTCACAATATGTTGAATAAATATACATAAAGTAGGAAATTGAAAAAAGATTTAGTAATTATAAAGCATGAGTACACCCTTCCATGGTCAATATGATCTGCAAATTTATTGACAAAACAAAAACTTTCAATTTCCTTCTAAAGATAGTTTACATCTCCTGTTTATATAGTAATTATGTTGCAATTATTATTACTTGGAGAAAATTTATTTTTAAAATTATTTCTGGTTATTTAACATTCTTCTCATCACCAAGAAGCTTTTTTAACATGGTTTTTGTTATTTTTATGAGTACTGAAGGTACCGTCCCATGTCGGCGTAAAAGAGTCGGCGGATTTTTCAATATACTTGTCATTCAAAAAAAAGTATATTTAAAAGAATTCTTTTAAAAAAAAATCCAGTAGCTTATCGTTAAATTCAGATCACTGTTAACAATAAACTTGCTCACAGCTGGCTGTGATGATATTAAAAATTAAATTAAGTTTGGACGTCAGAATTATGATTTTCCCTAATGAGTCGGTTTTTGCGTATTAACTGACAGTGAGCAGCAAAACGGGTTTGGAAAAAAATCTTTTTAAACCTCTTATCAATAGGGCAAATTCTCCAGTTAAAGTAGCTCTTTGCCTGTCGAGAATCGTCGAGTCGTGACGATTCTCTTACTACTTTTATTGCCAAGAAAGGGAAAAAATAAGACCCATATTAGAGTGAGAGATATAGCCTGATTTATGGTGCAAACAGCAGAGGTTATCCACCGTGCTTGGGTAAATTCAGTGATTCATTGGCCAGTCTACCAGTGGCTTGCAAAATCCTTGCACATTCAGGATTTTCATCCAGAATGTGCATCCGTCTCTGCTTTATCTCTTTGAAAAACTCCTCTAATTATCTGCCTTAACTGCGCGCCTAAGAGCCCAAAAGGGAAAACTAACAGGATCTTTAATAAATCGGGTCGCCAAATCAAAAGAAATGCTGTCTTTTTACCGAAATTACCATGATTGGTAATTTCACGACACTTATCATTGTACCTTCAAATCTTGTTTAAAAAAAAAAGAAAAAACAAATTTATGTCAACTACGTTTTGGAATCATACATTTCTTTTTAAATGGTAAATAAAAAGAAAATCTCTCTGATAAAATACAGTGATAATAAATCAAATGATGATTTTCAAATGAATGAATTCACTTAATATGAAGAATTTAAATATAGAGATTGAAAAGAAAGAATGCAAATTCAAAGGGAAGGCACCTACCAGCATTTAAAGAAGGAAGAAGCAGAATAAAAACAGGAAGTCAGGGGAGAAAAAAAGAGAAAAAGATGGAATAATCAGTATGCAACTGGGGTTTCCATGCTGGTGTAACAAGGTCTGTCATATATTTCTTTTTTCTTTTCAACCTTCTTTCGCGTTACCTACTCTCATTTTTCCTTCTTTGTCTATTTGGTTCTATCTTCTCTGTTTTCTAGTATTACCCTGTTTTTTTAAATTGTTTTCGTGATTCGTTTACGTTTTCAACTTTTTCTAATCATAATCCACGTTATCATTACTTTTATCATTTTTTTAAAATTTAATTTAAAAGGTTTTAAAACAGCGGAAGCTTTGCAAGTAACTCCAAAAGTAGGTGAAATTGATTTAATTATTTATTGTAAGGTTGTACTTTTGAACTAACACCTTCATAGGGTTTAATAAATACAGAAAATATTGAAATAAATATGATTCCAATAATACTCATTACGGTACGATGATCGACTGATTAATTTTTCATTTGAATTTTTTCGACCCGAAAATCAAACCGACTACCGAGGAAACCCGAAAAGTTGATATTAAATTTTACAAAAACTCATATGTCTAAAAGATAGCATTACTCAGTGGTTCTGTTCTCTTTTATTTAAAATTGCCACAAGAAATATCGCTTCAACTTCCGATTGTATATTCTTTGAAATTTCAACAGAAAAGGCATTCAGCACAGCCTACTATATGGTTAATCATGAAATCCTGATTAAAAAACTCTACCAATTAGATTTACCCTCTAGTCTAATCTAAACTCTCGAATCTTACTTTACTAACAGAAAGAACATTACCGGTCACTCTTTTGCTCTTTTTATTCCTATTTTTAAGATACCTCAAAGTTCTGTTTTAGGTTCTACCATTTTTCGTCTTTATATATTAATGATACGACAAAGATAATCGACGTTAACAATCTTCTCTTTGTTGGTAATTTTAAGCTTTATATCAAGATTACAACTATAACTGACTGTATCAAACTTCAAGCTAACATTGACTCTCTATTTGAATGGACTAATTTAAACTGTTTGCTGCTAAACCCTAATAAATGCAGTGTCGTATCATTTCTCAGAACTAGGGTTACAATATACTACCAGTACTTAATTCAAAATTTCATAATACCTAGACAGCAAATTGTTAAGGATTTGGGCATAATTTTTTCACACAACCAAGATTTTAATGAACATTTTAACAATTACCCGAAGTGCGTATAGAGTCTTAGGTCTTTTAATAAAAAAAACCAGGGAGTTCCAAAATATCAAAGTCATCCTTAATCTCTTTAATATGTATGTTCGTTCGACACTTGAGTACTGTTCTATCATTTGGGACCCTACTTTGAAGAAGCTAATTAAATTTACTTTTGCAACAGATTAAGCATTTCAACCCTTCAGGAGAGAAGGCCCATAACTTTATGCAAATTCGTTTTCAATATTTCAAATTATAAAATTGACTTCCCTTTCTTATTAAATTATTTCAACTTTAGAGTTCCAACAACTGAAGCTATGTTTTATAGACCCTTTGTTATTCCAATGCCAAAATCTCCTATTGGATTCCAAGCATTAGTTCTTTGTTTTATTTATGCTTTAAACAGTTTATTTGCTAATGAAATTCTCAATTTCGATGTGTTCTTCGATTGCAAAAACTCATTCTGTAAAAATTTAGTTGAATACCTTGTAACTTTGCGTACAATCTAAACTATGAAATATTTACTCACCATTAATTTGCGATACCTGCTCCTGGAAGAATTCCTTCTTCCTTTTGGATTATGAATATATAAGTGTAAGTAAGTAAGTAAGTAAATAAGTATTTATTTGTTCTAACTCGTAAAAATGAATACACAAATGGAGTATCAACTTATGCCGGTCAAGCACTTACATTTTAGTAATTATAAAAGAAATAAAATCCAAACAATTACCTATATATATATATACTGTGTGTGTGTGTTTTTTTTACAATAAATTATCTTTCACAGGGACCGGTGTACATTTTTTTTTATTTTTTTATTTATAAACTAATAAACCTCAGTTCCTTCGTTCTTAATTCTAACATTTCTATTATTACGTGCACATAAATTTTAATTAAGGAAGGATCATTCGTACTTAATTTTATTAGCCATGTATTGAATGTGTCTGTTAAATTTGAGTAAAAAATATCTGTGTACTTGTGAGCTACAGAATTATAAAGTGGACAAATCATTAACAAATGAAATAAATTTTCTGACTCCAATTTACAGAATGGATAGAGATCATCAAACGGTACAATAAATTTAGACCCCTTAGCAATAATTCTTGAATTGTGTTTATTTAATAGTCTCAATTGAGACCAAACTCGTTTATAATATAATGGCATTCGCTTAAAGACATAAAAATCAACAACTGAATGATTCGACAGATGAGGCCAGATTTGAAGACAACTTGAGGAAAACAAATAATCCCCATCCCGTTCTCTCAAACCACTTTTCACCTTATTGAGCATTGATTTTGAGTTTTTTATTATATTTTCCAATGAATACGAGTTCCAAATTTGCTCCAGATCAAAAAAACCTAGAGATTTCATTATTGATGAATATCAATTATTTGCCGATTTTTCTGGGTATAATTTCGCAAAGTTCATTAGTTCTATTATACAAATTTTTGGGTATTTCGACTGTTCCATTTCATCCAATTTTTTGAACCATGATAAAACAGACTTTAAGACATTGTATACTATTGGTAGAGTGTTAGTTTCTAGTCTAACTGCCTTGTTTGGGCTATTAAATGGGAGACCCAATAGTCTCTTTAAAAAACAAGTCTGTATTTGTTCTAAATTATTTATGAAGTCTAGGCCCCATATGTGTATAGCATAAGACAAGACATTTAAAACAAAGCTTTGAAAAAGTCTATTATATGTCTCCCAGTTATCTGCTTTTAAATTATGAATGATTTTTAAACAAGACGAGATAGCCAAACTTGCTGATTCACTTACTTTAGTCATTGTAGCAGGAAATGAGATTGAGTCCGAGAAAACAAGCCCAAGATAATTGAACTCCCTGACCACATCTATCAAACCTTCTTCATATTTAAAGGATCCAATATTTCTGGAACCTTTTTGATTTGAAAATATCATTATTTTGGTTTTAGATATATTAACACATAATTTATTTAACTTGCAATATTTAGAGAGGGCATCCAATTTATGAGAGTATTCTATTGGCGTGTCCGCCAGAATGATAAGGTCATCCGCGTAGGCTAGCAGGAATATTTCAATCATCCTATTAATCATTATTCCTCTACATCCTTTCTTAATTAAAAATTCCTCTAGATCCTAAATAAACAATATAAATAATAACGGACTGAGGATTTCGCCTTAGAGGACCCCCCCTGATACATTCACCGACTCTGTAGATCCGAAATTAGACTTAATAAAAACATTTGCTTTTTTATTGAAATCTTTTAAAATATTTAAAATTTTTGTACTCATACCCAATACACTCAACTTTTTCCATAATAAATTATGGTCAACGGAGGGAAATGCATTTTTGAAGTCGACAAAAATCCCGTACAATTTCGAGTTACCTCTTAGCATGTGTATTTGTAACAAGGACATAAGAGTAAACAAATTATCCTCACAGCCCCTGCCCCGACGAAAACCAGATTGAAACTCTAGCAATAGTTTATTTTGAGTTGCCCATGAAGTCAATCTGTTACTTAAAATTTGTGTGAATATTTTTGCCAACACATTGACAAGAGTGATTGGTCTGTAATTAAAGGGGTCCGAAGGATCCCCCTTTTTATAGAGCATAAACATTTGCAAGCGACTCCATTCTTTAGGAAATTTTTCTAAATTCATAATTCTATTAAAAAGTATACCAAGATACGCTATCCAGTCCTGAGGTAAATTTTGAATATATAAGTGTACATGTGTATTGAAAAATCTCAGGTAATAAACCGAAATATAAAAATGCTCCACCCCGTTTTAACCTCTGAACATCAGGTTTCCTGACAAATAATATTCCAACCGTTCCAAATATTAGAAAATAGCTTTACCTGCAAATTTTTTCTTCTAATTTACACCGTATGTGAGTGTTTAAGGTCGTGATTCTAGAATTCTGGTGAAGTTATCTAGATCTGGTTAACTATGAATTTTTATCGTTAAAATTTTTCTTTTACTACTTTCCTTTCATTTTGTTTTATTGTCTTCAAATTTCCCTTAAAATCGTTTCCACTTCTTTATTTTCGTGCTTTTACTTTCTTATTTTCCCTCAAACCGTCTCTTTTCCTCAAAAATTTTTCTCAACCCGCCATTTCCATCCTTACGACTACCTACACTCATCATGCAAAACTGGCCTTGTTTCACAGAAATGAACTAGACGAAAGAAGGAAGTGTAGGTGACATAGAGAGTGAGGTAGAAAAAGAGATAGAGAGAGAGTGAACTTTTTTCAACCCGACTCCCTTCTACTTCCGTTTCCGCTTGTCGCTGCCGCTGATTGTGACTGAGCTTTTTCTATGGTCTTCCGGGACTAACTCGGCCGTTTAATACAACAGGGCAATTGGGAGGAGAAGAGGTTCAGAGTGAGAATTTTAAAAGAAACCAGAAAATAAAATAGCAAAAAAGAGAGAAAAAAAAAATTACACACTTAAAAATAAAAATTACTTGATGAAACATTTATCCCAAAATTCATGGTTTTAACAACACACAAAACGTCTCTCGTAAATTAATTCGCTATTTATGCTCGAATACCAATTTCTGGGGACATAACTTTTTTAAATATTAAGTAACTTTAATTGTGCTTTATATTCTAAATGTGAATGTAATCGATAATTCGTAATTAATCGATTGACAAGAAAACAGGAATATTTAATTGAAAAGACTTTTTCCAAAAAAAGAGACGTTTTGATGGAAATTCTGGATTACATGTTCAGACGTGCAGAAAATATTGTTCCCTTCCTCGTAATTATTTTCTCGTGGGAGAATGACCTCGTTGACACTGTTTTCCCGTATCGGAGCTCCATTTATCACCGAAAATGAACGAAAGCGAGCAACGACTGCTAAATGAGATCGGAGTTTATGTGAAACCCTCATCTCTCAGTCGATAAAAAATTATTAACAATCGCCGAATGCTTCTTCTTCAATATTTTCTCAACTGCAGCCTGCACGAGTCGACGCTTTTTTTATTTTGTTCCTCTTAATGGTTGTCAGTTTCATGAATTCATTTTAAATTGATAATTTTAGAGCCGATATCGTTCATGCCAATTAACTTTCAATGTTTCTTCTCTAAAAATGATGAGTACTTCTCTCTCGTTCATTCTTTTTGCACCTATTATTTACTTGTCTTGCAACATGCCTTATAGTTGAAGAATTAATTTCGCAAACAAAGTACCATAAATTAATTTATTTGAGTTTCACGTGTTACTTCAATTCATCTCATTTGAAATTGTTTTTCGTCTACGAAGTTTAAGCTGCACTCCAGATCATGTTCGCAATTAGTAACCTGAATTTTCAGGAAATTACCATTATATATATATATAAATATATTACTTTAGAACGTGCAGAGTAGTAAAATATTATTAAAAAAGACATTTAATTAAAGCAGACGAGAATCTCATATTTGGATAAATTTGAGTATAGCACGTCTTTAAAATTTGATTACAAATTCTGAAGTGCTGAAAATTGTTAGTAAATTCTAGTTGATCATGCATCGGTGAAGTTTTTCCGACGCGTGAGATGAAAAAGTAAGCTCATCAAGGTAGTCGTTCTACAACAGTTTTATTTTTTATGATCCTCGACGGACAAAAAAAATTGTCCTTTTTATTAGAAAAATCTAAAACTTGATTTTATTTTTTACTTTTTATTATACATTATTTACTTTTTAGATTTAAAATTGTAATTAAAGTCAACCAAAAGATCAAAAAATTGTTTTTTATAAGGAACTTTCTCTTAGTCAAAATTTGTCTATGTATAATATTTTTCAAAATTTCTATATTATGATCTAAATACTACTTTCTTTAAAAATGTTTGCACATTCAAAGAAGCGCTGTTACTAAGCGTATTTTTGTAAGGTTACGCCCCAAATAAAATAAAAATCAAATCAAAATATTCAATTAAACAAACTAGGTAAAAAGACTTCATTCGTTTTGAGAAAGGGTATTGGTTTTTGTACTTATTAAGTTGTCTTTTTATCATGGAAATAAATTATTTCAAAATCTTAAAGATCACAAAGCTTCCTTCATTAAAAAGTAAAATTAAACAGTCAAGATCCTTTAATTTAAAATCAAACTAATGTTTCAAAAGAATTTAATTCAAAACAAGTGACAAAAATAATTAAACAATTTCAAAAAGTTCTTACCTCAATAATGCGAGATTTATTTAGTATCGTATTTCCAGCTGGCTGAAAACGTTCCATATCTTTCAAAATTTCTCGTACAACAGCGTCGTCTGCATCGACCAGTCGAAAGGCAGTGATGTTCACAAAGTTGTATTTGAAATCTTTAAGGTCAAAAGTCTCGATATCCTGTAAAATAAAATTGTCTTTTGAAGCCAACCTAATTTTACGTAATTTTTTAACAACGTGCGTAAATTATAAACATAATTTATAATTTAATTTTATTAAAAACAAAATACTTACAAAGGTTGTAAAGAGGTAGTGATATTTAAAATCATTCATATGCAATTCTAGGACCTAGAAAATACATTATATCAAATCTTCCAAGAAGCATACACTAAACGTAAATTTATTTTATGACTCACCATTTTCAAAAAAAGGTTCATATTTTTAGACTTTGTATCTACAATAAGATTTCTAATTTCCTTGCTCTTCACTTCCGACAAAATTTGTTTATAAGTCCCTGGATCTCCTTGCCTCATATAAATTTCAATATCTCTTAACTTTGGAGATCGTGCGAGTTCTCGAAGTTTAATTAAACCTGAAAATCAAATAAATACATTTACTTTCAACCTCTATCCACTGATAAATTTCTAACTTCTGTAGATCTTTCAAAAGTAGTTTTAAATCAAAACTTTCTTCTAGTTTTGTAGATATATTTTAAATGAAGCAACATTCAAAAGTATTAATACTTATATTCAATTTGACCATTAATTAATTTAACAATTTGTACTTAAATTTCGATTAAAATTGATTCCAATTTTACCAAAAAAAATATTTTCTTTCTCTAAATAAATGTAAAGTAATCTGCTCTTATAACTTTTATTCATAGTTATGACGGGTTTCTTAAAATATGACATTGGATTTGTAAATTCGACTTTTCCTTATGTGCGGGACGGTCCCTTGAGAGCAACTTTGAGAAGAAAAAGAATATAAGACTGAAATTCCTGTTTTATGATCGTATTGGAGGATGTTATAGGATGATCCTTGGTCATTTTTCCTTCGTCGAACATCTTATCGTGTGACCGGACGCTTAAATGGGCGGAAACCCGTGAATCGCGTCGACCCTATGAAATCAATACTTCTAGCGCCTAAGTAATCAAGGTATCATCTCAACTTGTGGGTCTTCATGAGGTTCGTTTGGGCTCGTTACCTCTTTACTTCAAAGATTTATCTGATCTTAAATTCAAAAGGATAAAATGTTAGCAAACAATGTGTTTGATACTCAAGTTTCATCATTAAACCGTATTTACGTAATTAAAAACTTTTCAAAATTCAGAAGTAAATGATAGTTCGAGATTACGAGTAGCTGGTAGATTTTGGGATAAATTTTCCTATTTCTAAACGATCCACCTCTTGGAGCTTCTAAATTGGAAAATCTGAGTTAGTGTGGTGTAACATAATATTTTCTAATTCTGGTTTAATTATTGATCCTTTAAAGTGTTAAATTTGAATACAACTTGGTACTTTATGTAACAATTGTAAGCTTAATTCTCTCTTTTATTGTATTAACTTTCTTTATTGTTGTACATAAAGTACATCGACCAGAAATAAAGCATGATACTTTGTTATAAAGTATTGTTGGTAACCGCAGTGCGCAACAATACGTGGTTAGAATTCGTTCATTTTCTCTGAGAATTTAACAACCAACTCAGGATATTGAATATTTTGTCTGGTCGATAATTTCCCGAACTCGTTTGTCTGAACACAATACTTGAAGTAATTGCATAATTTCATAAATGGTAGAGGAATGTTGAAGAATTTTAATGTAATGGAATTTAAAATTACAAAATGTTTGCTTTTGTCAAATATTAAAATAATTATCATTTATTGTTTAACATACATAAAATCCGAAATAACAAATTTAATTAAAGAATTTATTAAAGAACAATGAAAGCTTTCAATTAATTATTTTGACTTTTCTTATCTTCTGGTAATTGCTCCGAAACCGAGATTAAGAACAAAGTTACGATTTAATTTGCATGTTAATTAATACCATATTAGAAGAAATTTATGTCCCTAATTGAAAAGGGGGACTGAAAGAAAGACTGGGAAATTGAAAACGAACTTCTTATCGAACAAAATGCCTGGATGATTTCGCGAATTCTTATTCAAATCTATATTGTCAAGCGGAAAGGGCAATCAAATGTGTTCAATTTTGTAATATCAGACAGAAGAGACATTCTTGAAAGTTAAAAACTTCTATAAAAATTCTTTAACATATTGCCAGCACACAATTTAAACTTATTCTCAAATGCACGAAAAATTTGTGACTAGAATGAAATTTTTGAAGAAAGAAATTTGTAGAGAAGGAATTTCATAAATAAATGTATTATCCTCATAAATCCGCTTATGTCGTGAAATCCGTAAAAAGGTTGTAGAGATAATTGGCTGAATCACTGGTGAGTTTCGAAGGAAGAGGAAAAAGTGGCTTTAAAAGAGGAGGGTAATTTCTCTAGGGATTTGAAAGAGTTGGTGCCATTGCTCACAAAGTCGGGAATCGCATGTTCGCGCCTTAAACTAAGCCTCAAACGAGTCACAGACTCGTTTGACCTAACGACATTGCGTTGCGATCAATGGTAATTTTTATAAAGCTTTCAAAGAACGACCAAGAATTGAAAGAATATTTTCATGAAAAACATCTATTGATTTATAATAATATAGGTTTCTTTAAAATTTAACTGCTTTAAAAATTGTGCAAGGTGGCGTATAGTCAACACCTGCTCTTTCGGATCTTGGTTTTTGTTTACTTAATTTTAATTATAGGTCTTGATTTTTTTAACTTTTACAAGTTCAGTTCGGGATTCATGCAGTACTCTTTGTATTGACATTGCATTTTTCCATACCACCCTGATGGTATGATTTACCTGGTGCTGATTTATTAACTACTTTGAGCAATAGAGCATTTTCAAAATGTTGCAGATCGGAAAGATCTTTGTCACCTTCTTCTGCCTCCTCTGTCAGCTTGGAATATTTAATTTACTCCAAGAATTAAAAAATTCTATGACGACTGGATTTTCTAATGTTGATAAAAAACTGGAAGATGCCTTGAGCAGAATAAATAATGCTCAAGGTATAATTGAAGGTTTAGCAGAACATCTTCCTGAAGTAGAAAATAAACTAATTACAATAAACACTTTTTGGATTTCCTGAACAGGAATCTCTTGATAGTGTTGGTGCAAATTCTGTTAGTGAGCAAGATAATCTGTGTTTATTTGTTACTGACAAACTAAAAAAACATCTTTCGCCTGATGTCTTTGAGAATGTGCATGCAAATAAAATTGGTCCTATTACACAGATACGGCATCAGCAGTCAAGGCCACGTCCTGTGAAAGTGTATTATAAAACAGAGGATAAGGCACAAGCAATTCCCAAAAGTTTTGTTGCTGCCAAGAGGAACGGAGCTTCAAATCGAGATTTGAAGGGTCTTTGGTTGGTCAACAACAAAACTAAAAAACAACAGGAAGAAATCAAGTTAGTAAGGAAACAAATAGAGGATTGTCGACGAGAAGGAGAATTGGATCTTGCCCTGGAGTTTCATCAAGGAATTCCAAATATCTGCAATAAACGTGTCTGAAGATAAATGCTCTGAACCCATTCAGGTTAAGTTTATTCTTAGTTAAATCAAAGTTTTAAATAAGAAGAACCTAGTTATTATGATTGTGTTACTTATCGTTTTGTTAAATGTAATAAAGCATGTGATAGACTGAGAGGTTGTGGAGTTTTATTGGCTCTCAAGCAATGTTAAAATAATTCAGTTATCGTTATTATTATTTATTATCAGATGAGCATATTTTTGTTAAATTTAAGGTTGAGAATATTTTAGATATTGGTGGATACATTTATATCCCGACTGATTCATAGTATACTTTTTTTATCTGAAGTCTGATTTCATTGATCTCAAATTTAATAATGTAACCCTATCATCTAATGTATAATGCATTAAGTTCAGTTGCTATTTGTAACTTTTAGGATTTATGAAAAGGCTTGTTCCGTATACAAATAAATAAATGCTTAAAAATATGCACATGAGAAAACAATGAAATCATTTAAGAAACTTTTATCGTTATTGTTTCGTTCATGTATTTTATAATATTGCAAAAAGAATAAAAATTGAAGAACATGAATGCCATTATATTGAAATACAATCAAGCGTAAAATTGAAGATAAGAAAATGTCAAAATATCGTTATTTAAATTGCATACATTTGCGCATTGAGTGGAAGAACAATATTATGACTAGAAGAAAAGAGTGTTGGCAATTCTTTCAGAAAGAAGGACAATGGTGAATAAATGTGCACTTAGATCTCACGGAGCGAAGGATGACTTCGATGAACTCGTAAAGGCTATAAGATCCGAGAACTCTTTCGTTCGTAATCGGATACACAAATGTGCAATTCTTTCTTCTTGACTTTTTATGAAACGACTCCAGCGAACTGCTTGCCATTTATGATCGCTTTGCTGCCCTCCAGTTTCATTGCGACTTGAGTTTTATTCAAGCGGGAAAGCTGAAGAGAAAGGGTATGATTGTGAATTTTCTCTTTTCTTTTCATTATTCCACCCCATTGGTGTGACAAGTGGAAGTGGCGAGAAAACCATTCACGTCCGTTGAAAGTTTACGACATTCTCCGCAATGGACCTTTTTTATCAAACGTGCTCAATCTGGCATTGCTGTAACGTTTTCCTTTTCACACATGTCGACATGTATATTGCCAAAGTCTTGGAAATTTTTTGGAATAAGTTGTTTAATTAAATTTTTGTTCTTTAAGAATTTGCAAAGAGATAAAGAGTTCTGATAAACCTACTGAACTAAGAAAGTCGAATACATATTATTAAAATTTATAAGAAATTGATTAATGTATTAATTACACCCAGGGGACCAACAGATGAGTGAGCGAATAACATTGTCACTTGACTTCATGATTCGTTGGACATCCTCATTCTGAGTTTGGAGCTCGAACTATAAGGTCGCCGTCATATAAGATCGTTGCTTCTAAGTGAGCTTTTTTTAAGTTGTTTTTAATATTTGAAGCCAAGCTGGTCGAACCGCCTGAATTAATAAATTGAAATGATCAAACTTCGTTTCAATTATAATTCAATTTATAAATCAAAAAGAGCGTCACACTGCATACATGCTGAACGTATAGGGGAGACTGGGGCAAAGGTGCTAACCGGGGTAAAGGTAATAATCATAATATCTTTAGTAATACTAATTGTCAAAACTTTCTTTTATACACGAATATTCATTTTTATTGCGATAAAAAATAAAGATTCGTGCAAAGAAGAAAGTTTTGATAATTATTAATACTAAAGATATTATGATTATTACCTTTACCCCGGTTAGCACTTTTGCCCCAGTCTCCCCTAATTACATAATATAGAAATGTATGCTGCTACAAGGATGCAGTTTTGACTCGGGTGGTATTTCTCGTTTGTCCTTTTCATTGGCAAGGGATAAATTGAATTTACAATGCCTTCGCCTGGGTTATCCTGCGACGCTGTTTGTTCGTATATCCACACAGATGCGTTGATATTACCGCTCCTTCAACAAAGTCCTCTTGGATGTGAAAGCGTCTCGCGAAATTGCTCGTCCTGCTCTCCTGATTCCGTGTCCTTTACGCCTTGCGAATCCACAATGAACGAAGTCATGTCCATCATCGACTATTGTGGAGTTCTCCACTATCTTATTGATCTTCTTTCTACTAAATGCAGAACAATAGAAAAATTGGTATGCGATTTGCCACACCTAACAATTCATTTATGAAATAAAATAAAACCTCTTTTTAAATTTTAATGCATATTGACATCGAGAAATATAAAATAGTTTAATGCATTTTTCTCTCAATTGGTTTTTTATTTGAAATTGTATCACTTGATAGTTTTTCAAAATCCAATACTTCTGTCCATTTAAAATTAGTAAATTGTGTATGAAAGAAAAAAGAAAAGAGTTTAGTTTAGCGGACAGAGAGATAAAAGGAAAGATTTGAGAGATTCTACAAAAGTAAGAAAAAGTACGAATCATGTGTAAAGAGATTGGATGAAAGCAGAGAGTCTTCGAGATCAAATAAATAAATCGAATTTCTCCAGAGAGTAATGTTTTGTATGCACTTCTGTGGAAACTAAAAAAATAGCTGGAGTTAAAATTACATTTAGAATAAAGTTACAAGAATTTTAAAAAATATCTAGAGGAAACATTGATGAGAAATAAAGTAAGACTAATTTTGTTTCTTATTTTCTAGGGATTTTCTGAAAATTGTCCTTCTACTTTCGCACAGCTGTTTAGTCAAATGTGCAGTTATGTATGGAATGCTTAAACTTGAAACAGAAAACTGACCAGAATAAACTTTACTCCTCATTTCACTGAATTGAATTGAATCGAAGAAAAATTTTCTTCTTGCAGTATTTAAAATCAATTTTCCGAAATAAGAGACGCTTAGCAGGGAAACGATATCTGCAGTTCGTCTAGAGTTGCTAGTATTCGTCGACCTTAAAAAGAGGTGGAGGAAAACTAGTGGCTTACTTCGCCACGGGACATCCCGCAGGATATTTCAATCGGACCTAGATTGGCAAACCTTGTTTTCTTGTATTACTATTTTCACTATATTCTTCTTTCAAGTAGAATACGTAATAGGTCCAGTGGGTACAAAAAAAATGTCAGTCAAAAAAAATTTGAAAGTGTTTCATAACGATGTACAATTTAACAGGTTTTTGATCAAAATAAAATTGCTTCCAATCTGTTTAATTTCTTCATTTCATTAATAAAACATTTGTAATGATACTCATCCTTTTGTCTCATAGTATTTACAAACGAGAAAATTACTATTGGTCTTGTCTAATTAAGCCGTTAGGTTTCCGAAGTAATATTCGAAAGAACGCTTACACTAACGAAGTCATTTTCTAAGGATTATGTATTAGAACTTAATCCACAGTGGAGAAGAGCAGAAATGACGTTGGATGTAAGTAACAGAACGTAAAAGTCGTTTGCATAATGAATTTTCGCCCTAGTAGCTATGGCACCTGAATATTGATTGAATAATAAGCGAAATCTGCTACCTCGTCATCTCATCTTACTGCCAAGGTTTTTACTCATGTAACCAAGAACACGTTAATATTAAATTTCTAACTTCAAAATTTCTGCTATATAGTGCCCTAATGTTCAAAATTACAATGAGGAAAATAGATATTGAAATTTTTATAATAATATTATTAGAAAATGAAATTTCGATCATGCTAATGTTTAAATGGACTATTTTAGAAAATGTTTTAGCCGTTTATTATTTTTTTTCATTAAGAAAGTTTTTACTCCACACGTACTTTCACTGTTGGTAAAAAAATTTAAATACTTAGAATTCTAATAAACTGCTATTAAAATAACATTATATTAATATTTAAACGACTCTCTTACTCATTCAGGCATTCATGCATTTTTAATTATCTTCCATCCATTGAGACCGAAGAAGTGATTAATTACGATCAAGTCCAGTATTGAGACTTTGAAAACTATAAATGAAAGGGAAATGAGAAATTAAACGTGAAATATAATCGGAAAATTGAAAGAATTTCTGAAGGAGACTCGACTATGAATATGCATCTCTCTTAACACTGGAGATGAAGAAGTAAGTGCAGAAAGTTCAAGAAACTTCTCTGTACTCAGTAATCATCTCTATTCTATCTTCAAGATGCTTCTAGTTAATTTAGTTCCAGTTATAAACGTGAATTTCTATTATACAAGAAATTCCTAGTTTGAATGAAGAAATGTTTTCAACGAAATTTTTGTTATTTATTATAAAAATTTTATTCATCATTATAAAAGTATGCATGTTTTTTTAATTATTAGCTAACTTCAAAACTTTGTTTTATTCAATAGACTACATTTAAACTAATAAAAAATAAAAATAATAACTAAACAAAACAAAATTTAGGTGAGCACTAGGCTTTGCAGTTCATTTATTAAAGAAGAATACTAATATATGTGAAATTATAATCAAAATAATTTGTTTCTAACCGATAAACAATTGTGACGTATTCATTTTATAAAAAAATTAAATTTTTTTCTGGTGACTGTAAAAGGTGAATTTTTTTTTCTAAAGTGCATATTTTTTGTCTTTTCTGCATGAAAGGTACGTCATTTCGGATACTTTATGCAGGAGCAAAGAAAGTCATTCCTGACAGTAGGATACAAATGTATCCACCAATATAAAATATTTTGAATCTTTAATTTAACACTCCACAACCTGTCAGTCTGTTACATGCTTCGTAACATTTAACAAAACAATAAAGTAACTTAATCATAATAACTAATTCTTCTAATTTAAAACTTGGATTTAACTAAGAATAAGTTTAACTTGAATGGGTTCAGAGTATCGAGAGAAGGTGATACTACATACTAGACCTACACAGTGAAGCAAGTCTTCGTTTGTGTCATCAGCACTAACACATATAAAAAATAAATATAATCACTGTTTATCGTCTGACACGATTTTTTCAGATATTTGGAATTCTTTGATGAAACACCAGGGCAAGATCCTATTTTACTTTTCGTCGACTGTCCTTTATTTGTTTCCTTACTAACTTGATTTCTTCCTGCTGTTTTTTAGTTTTGTCGCTGACCAAACAAAGACCCTTCAAATTTGGATTTAAAACTCCGTTCCTCTTGGAAGCATCAAAACTTTTGAGAATTGCTTGTGCCTTATCCTCCGTTGCCCAGTACAGTTTCCTCTTACGATCATTTACTTCAGTGATACATGCAGCAGTAATTTCATTAACATCAGTAGCGTCAAGATTTTTCACTTCAGTTGTAATTAGTTTATTTTCTACTTTAGTAAGACGTATTGTTAAACTTTCAATTTTACCTTGAGCATTATTTATTCTGCTCAAGGCATCTTCCAGTTTTTTTTATCAACATTAGAAAATCCAGGCGTCATAGAATTTGTCAATTCTTGGAGTAAATTAAATATTGATTCCAAGCTGACAGAGGAAGCAGGAGAAGGTGACAAAGATTTTTCTGATCTGCAACATTTTGAACATGCTCCATTGCTCAAAGTAGTTAATAAATCAGCACTTCCATTGGGTAGGTTGGAGAGTTGCAACCAGTGCACATCCTAGGTATAACTCTAATGATCTCCTTACCACCCTTTGTACACTTGGTACTTGATGACTCATCCACGTTTGACTTCGTTGTAGAATAAGAAAAACAAAACTATTTCTAGATGAAAACAAAGTATAACTCCACGTGATTTAAAGATTGAGGTTCTTTTTGGGGTTGGACGTGTTTATAGTTGAATTTTTTTTTCAGTTATTATACACTTGTTTAAAAGACCTTACAGGCTCAATGAGTGTCCCCCGTAGGGAGTTCCTAGAATTTATTACTTTTGTATATATTCCCTAAGTGTTTTTGCGTCTACAGAACGGCTTGAAATTAGGAGTACTCGCATTTGCCTGGACCACCCGGTATATTGGGTTTGCTCGACAGTGGAGAGGGAAAACTGTAGAAAAACCTCTCCTGAGTACAACCGGTTTATCGACAGTCGAGTTCTAGTGATCTGCACAGGTCGATTACCGACAGTGCATATCATTATACATCGACGTCTTTACCTTCCACTGAAGTTATCTCACAGCCAGAAAAAATCCCAGGCTCCCCAGGGTGCGAACCAAGCAAGCTTGACGCTTGACTTGGCGCAACCGTAGAGTCCAGGACCTTAACCAACTGAGCTAACTCCGTGGTTTATAGTTGAATTTCAAAGTGAAGGAAAATAATAATATAAAAATAATCAATGTCAATACAAAGAATACTGCATAAATCTCGAACTGAATTCATAAAAATTAAAAAAATCAAGACTCATAATTTAAATTAAGTAAATAAAAACCAAGCTCCAAAAGAGCACGTGTCATCTAGACGCCACCTAGAGGTTTTAAACTTCTAGGTGGTGGTCATTATTAATTTTAATATTATAAAGAGAATATTGTTTTACGATTATAAGAGATTTGTAGATTACGTCCTTAATGACAAACTTTTCATGCAAGTAGGAATTCATTAAAATCTTACCATAATCCTCTTCATAGATAATAGCTACTTTTGTCCAATTCAAAAATGCCATAACGTCTTGATAGGCATTGTTGAGCAAAGTTTGTGCGGGATGTAGATTAATGCTGAATTCTTTCGCCTCTGTGTCCAAATCAACCCTGGCTTCCAGATGTGGAATATCCAAAGCGTCGCAAATGCTGTGAATGTGCTGACCCAGGATTGGATTGGACGGACCAAAGATCGCTTGTACTCCGAATTTGACCTGTTTACAGGCTGCAACCATAAAAGAAATGCACAATTTTCCTTTTAATATTATGTAAACATTTTCACATAAAATTGAAAAATATTTTTTAGATTAAAAAATTATGTAAATGGAACTGTTGACCCCAAATAATAAAAATATATTGGAAAGCATCGATCTTGACTTCCTTTTTTATAGATTTGTATAGAAATTTCGTTTTATGGTCATAGTCTTTTATTTTCCGACAAGTTTTTTAAGAGCCGACATACTGTTCCATTTTTCATAGCGAAATTCTCCAGTGAGTGAAGTTTATGTGTTGTACCGAAATATAAGAGCGTAGGATATTGAAATCGGAATTGAGATATGAAAAATATTGGATAGAACTTGTAGAAAGTGGGATCTACTCCAAACTTTGCCTAACAATACGAACAGCATTTTATTGTATAAGGGATCAAAATGCACAATAACTAGAGATCTGGTTTTTAAAAATGATAAAGGAAATAAAGTTTGAAGATTATCGATGAAAGGGTCATTTTTAACTTTTCCAACTATTATCAGTCACGTGATTTTAAATATAAGATAAACTTCATTGGTAGATATTAATGCTATTATTGTAAGGATTGGCATTAAGAATCAAAAATGCTTGAAATTATTTCTTCTAAGAGAGTGTAATTGGTAAAAATCAGTACCTGAACCCTTAGGGTACGGACTGGGTTAGCGAAACCCAGGCGAATGTTGAATGTTGCGCCATTTCTAAACGAGTCGACGAAGGGGACTCGGACTGGAAGGAAAAAAAACTTTGAGATACCAACCGAAGGTAGCTACTTTGTCAGAGGCAGTCTACGCTTGCTCTTCAAGATGGTATTGTTGAAAATGTATGTTCGGGTAAATATCACTCATTTAGTACGGAACGTTGCAATATCAAACTTTTTTGAAATATTGAAAGTTTCCAAAAATAAAGAAACATTATTTATAAATTTTATTACAATTTATTAAAGTGTGAAGCAAACAAAGCCATCACATTTCTAAGTCGATTTTTAAGAATTAATCTTTGATTATTTCAACAACAAAAAAACTTTTGAAATCGGTTAAGATTTGTTACCTGTAGTCGATTTTGAATAGTAAATTCTAGTTTTAGACCACTGTGCAGCGTGTTGAAAAATGAAACTGCTGACAGTAAAATCCTACGAGTGTTATTCAAATGTCATAAAAGATAAAATTAATTCCAATTTATGTAAGGAATTAGGAAAAACGATCACTTGTTATGATGACAATTCACGTTTACAGTTCAAAGGTAAAACCTTTCACACAACAGGTGTTTAAGTTAATTACTTGGTAAAGTGGAGGCTTTACTAGATCCCGTCGTTGTTAACGTTATATTAAAACGTCTTCTAATATAACTTCTTCCAAGTTATTATGAAGGCTTTCATGTAGGATACACAAGAGTTGCTCCAAGAGTTAACTCCTTCTAGTAGGAAATATTGTTAGAAAATGTTAAATTGGTGCTCATAAATCTTCAAAAGTGTTTTCCGCAACACGAAAACGATAGTTATTAACAAATATAATTCCTGCCATTCATAAGTGTTTTTTTCAGTCAATTTATTTAATAATAATAGGGTTCATTTAAGCTAATTATTTTAGAAAAACAGTATGGAGAAAAAAAGGACTGAACAAAATTCACTCTGAAAATAACAAAGAAAAGATTTTCATAAATAATTAATACTTCATTGAATATACATACACTCAGTACGTTCTAAATTCTTTAAGAGAAAATACGCTTTATTTTCGGAGACAGAGCTTTTAAGTCGAGAAAAATTTCCTGCTCAATGCGAAACAGATTGATTTAAATCCATTCAAGGATCTTTTCTATTTCCTTTTAACGTGCACGTGTGTCTTGGGTATTTCATTTATTTTTTAATATCCGCTCTTTACGAGCTGTGTTCTTGTGGAAATTTTCAATTGAATGAGGATCACGTTTATTCAGAAGAATATAAAATTTTTTAATTGTCATAAAAAATATAAGCTTCTTTAAAATTGCACCCCGACTTTGACATTTAGAGCGTAATTGTCTTGGTTTTGAATTTCACTTAAATAAAACGTATTGTTTATTTTACTTATTCACAGTTACATTTTTTAAAATTTAAATAAAATTTGTACCTGAATTAAATGTAAATTCACCTTCGAAAACTAGAGTTCAAATGATTGATTTAATTTTGTGGTATTTTCGAAACAAAGGTAAATTTTTATTTCTCTGGCTTTCAACAATTGTAAATTATCAATTTGTATGGGAATATTGAGTTTTGAAATTTCTGAGCTGCAATTTAGAATTTTTTAACTTCTCCAGGTGAACGAAAAAATAGTGATATTGAACCATTGGACCCTTTAGTGGTTTAAGAAATTCAGCTGACGACAGATTACGTGACTCGTAAGGATTAACTCCAACTGATTGTAAAGATTTTTGATTTTATTAAGCATATCACGCAACAAGTTGGCAAAGTTTCCGAAAATGTTCTAGAAATGTTCGATCGTCATTTACAATAAAAAAATATGATTTTCTAGTTTGTATAGAATTACACTTTTATATTAAAAGAAAGAGGCTAGCAAAATTTGTACCATCGAAATTTAAGATGCTTAAGGCTGTCAATTTTTTTTTTTTAAATAATAATTTAAGAACTAAAATGTGCAAGAGGTTCAGTTTTAAAATTTTATTTTTTCGAAATCAAATACTTTAAACTAGATATAATTTTTTTCAATTTTAACACAATTACCAACTATTTGATTCAAAATTATAATAAAAAAATTGGCACTTCTGAGTGATAATAAGGCGAGATGATATTAAGGTAGACTGCAAAATGTAAAAGTCGCGTTGTTGAATCCGTATTGTTGACGCCGGAATGTGGAATACGAAATTCAGAGTACTTAAAAGGGAATACGAAATTTAAAACTCGGGATATGAAAAGTGGGTTCTGCATGCGGGATGTGGAATTCGATTTATGTAACCTGGGGTCTATAATCCGGGATATATTATTCGTGACGTGATATCCAAAATAGTTAACCCGGAAATTTAAATTCGGGATTTTAATCTGTTACATTTATTATCTATGTATATAAAAATTGAATAAATAAATTAATTTTAAATTAATTTCCCAACTAATTTAAATTATTTGTATTGAACAGATAATGGGAAGCTCCTAACGATTGGATTAAGAAGTCTATTGAATATCGGAGAAATTTCATAAACAAAAGGAAGGTAAGATTGACTTTACGAGCTTACCTTCCTGATAGCAGACCCTTTTAGAAAAAGGCATAAGATGGTAAGAAAATAACCTTTCGAGATCAGTTTAAATTGGCAATAATTAAAATTACATTACGGGAAAATCAGAGTAAACTCAAAAGAAGTTTAATCAGTTAACTACTAAACAAATTAATCATTCGTGTATTTTTTTCTTCTTCGCATCCTTTCATGAACAATCTAACCAAGTACCTGAAAAAAGGGTAATTCTGCTGCTGTTTTTTGAAGGGTATCAATTTCATGTTTTATTTTAGCTAAAACTTTATTCCACATTTTTGGGAATTGTTCGTTTAAAACTCATGCGATTCAATATTTTTCTAACAAATAGCAATTTCAGACTGTGTTCAAAAGTTGCAATTATATGCTTATTCACAAAAAAGTTTCGTAAGTTAATTACCTTCGATGCACTGGATGCTGAAAATTCTCTTCTTCTGGCAGGAATTATTGAAGAGATGGAACATGATTTAAAAATGAGCTTGAATTGAAAGATGATGTGACAGACAGCCTAGTCGGTTCTCTAACTTATGAACGAAAAGAAAAACTAGTTAAGAAGTCCTCCTTGCCTTGCCTGCAACACTTTAGAAAATATTTCCACGCAGCAGTATCCTTTCGACTGCGAATGACGCATCGTCTGCTTATGAATATCTGCCTACTTTTCGCTTTTAATATACGAACCAGGATTTAACAGAAGACGAGAAGATACTTTAAGGATTTCTGTCTGTGACAGAAATTTATTTAGATAAATCTAAACTAAAAAATTTTTTTAAGGGAAATTTTGTAAAATGAGTCGCGGTGTACGTAGTGGTACATCTCATATCGATGATTGTTATCATTTGTTATCATTTTTGTTTTTACAGTAATAATGTTACGTCCGTAACCTATATATACATTATATCATATTATGTTATACCATAATGTCATTATGTCATATTGTATTACATTTCATATGAATCTTTTGCTATATGTAATCTCAACAAGTCATTCTTATATTCGACTTCCGTATATTGAGCTTACTTAAATGAGAACGATTATACGTATCAACACCCAGCTTGGACATAGAAATTTCACGTTCTATGAGCTCCCTGTAACCACCTGCGAAAAGCTAGAGCAAATACAGCCGCATTTTGGAACCCACCTGTTATGCATGAGAAGTGAAGCGGCACACAGAAAATGCTACGATGACTAAAAATCACGACACGCTAATCTGAAGATTCACGTGTGAATTCAGTATATAAATGGGACACCAAGAGGTCCCAAGGTACACAGTAAATTACAATAAAGAGCTACCAGTTTATTACGAGATTCAACAACCAACAGACCTATCATCAAGTATTCGGTTAACAGTCAAGTCTTCAGTAATCAGTTTCTTGTCAAGTGACAGCTTTACAAGTGTTAATTGTTGATTCACTTGTCCAACAAATAAAATCATTTCATCGTGAAGTTATTGAGAAGTAAAAGTTGTCCATCTAAATTTGTGGATAATTCAACTTGTGCATCGTATTTCTACTTAAAGAAATCTCGAAATTAAAACGAGATCATCCACCTGTCAAATCTTCCTGGGGAACAACCAGCTATTGTGCGGCTTGTGTAAACATCCTACCTGTGGCACCTCTACCGAATCCAACGGCGCCAGCGGGTCTGCAACCTAATTCGTTACTCAAGGTTTTAAGTCCATATCTCTACTTACAATCTTCAAGGAGGATCTGCTACCACGAATTCCATACTGGATAATTCTCAAATCGTTTCTCATTCAAAGTAAGGTTCAATTTTTACGTCAAATCTTTGTTCTCGTTGAATTCTCATATTTATAACTATAAATAAATATTCTTACTAAAACTTAGTGACTCATTGACTTATCCTCATCCCAAATCAAATTCTTAATTGAATTTAATTTAAAAGGAGGAATTTAGGGTATATTTTAGAAGGGTTTTTGTCTCGAACGTAACAATAATAATAACAAAATAATGTACAAAAATCATTTTACAGTCGACTGGTATAGTGGTGCTTCAGGAATAACTTATTTTCAAGGAGTAGGAATTTTAGAAAATGTTATAAATGATTAAAGAAATGTTATCAGTATTTTCTAAATTTCGTAAAGTGGTTATAAGAAAAATAGTGGAAGTGGGGATACTTGTAAATAGGATTCTGTAATGTGTAGAACGGCAGCTCTTAAGGGAGCATTTCAATTTTGTATTAAATTGTAATAAAATTTATAAGTAATGTTTCTTTATTTTTAGAAACTTTCGATATTTCAAAAAAATTGTATATTGTAACTTTCCGTTCGGACTGGGTAAAAATTACCCGAATGTAAATTTTCAACAATACCAGCACGAAGAGCAAGCGTCGACTGGCTCTGTCAAAAGAGCTACCTTCGGTTGATATCCCCTCCATCGAATCGTTTAGAAATGGCACATTTCAAATTCGCCTGGTTATGCCGACCCACTCCATACTCTAAGGGTTAAATAAAATAATTTATTTTAATATAACTGTATAGTTTTAATTTGTAATTTTTAATTTCTTATTAACAAGATTAATTAATTATTGCAAAATATTATTATCAATTTATTTTGACCTTGCTATGAACTAGATCACGTATTTCCTGAACAAAGTCAGATATTTTAGTACGTCTGTAATCTCATTCAAATTGATTGGACAGTTGTTGAAAGTTCATGTTTCCTTTAATTCATTGAATGTGTCCGCGAAAGTTTTCCCAAAGAATTTCTTGGTTCTACAAGACAAGAACACAGTAAACTAGATCTCTAACTGTGCAAATACTCTAGTATAACGTACATCGTGCATAGATTGAAAACAACGTATTTATTCTTCCGGACAAAAGGAGATTCTGATTTCGTCAGCAAAAATCCATTCGACCGTTTCAACGAACTTACAATTTTTATTCAAAATTTAAAGTTTTTGACTTACTTGGATTAGAACAGTTTTTAATTTGTTACAAAATTATTTTTAATAACTCAGTAGCGTAAACAAGATTTACAAGGCAATAAAAAAACAACTTTATCAGGATGGAGAAAATTATTTCAAGAAATACCTAATTCTAACAATAGTAGGGAATTTGGAAGCAATTAATCAACATATTGAACAGTCGTTTCCAAAGTTTAAAGGTTGCGTCTGAAACGTATTAAATTAAGCTAAAAGGAATGGAACTTAGAAGTCGTAGGTTGAAACTCCAAGAGGTCAGCATTTCAATGGAACACAATCAGTGTAAGGAACAAGAAAATCCCATTTTTCTCAATTTCCGGTGATATAGAGTTAATAAATTTTGGAATTTCCAGCAGTTAGTTAACTTCTTTCGCGCGTTTCTGAGCCGCATGTATAGAGGTGGTGTGATCGAAAAATTTTTTCATCCTATTTCTATTGATTCCGCTCGAGATTGAAAATCGACCAGACGCATAGTTTACGGCCAGATAGAAGTGAATATCCAGCGTATACCTTAATCTCGAGAAAGATTTTCGATAGGTTATGTGGTCAGAGACTCGCCATATCTTTTACGCCAAGATAAAGAATCTCCTATTCTTATTTTCCCTCAAAACAATAAAAGTAGTTTACAAAACGCCAAGGACGGATTTCTCGAATAAATGGCAAAAGAAAAATAATGACCAAAATAAAATAAAGAGAAAATAAGTCGAATGGAGAGAAAAGAGTATAACACGTGCGACTGGATTTCAAAGGCAATCGTATATTATTTTCGTAAGTAATAAAATTTAAAAGATTTTAAAAGGAATTCTAGCTAAATTCCGAAAAAGTTACAATATGAATTTCGACAACTGTGAAATTTCAAGAGAAATCTTATTAGAAGACGATTTAAAAATTACCATTATACCTAAACTACCGGCTAAAATTGTGGGATCACTTACAAATTAGGAATAGATCTTGAATAAAATTTTTTAATAAACTTCCAAGTCAATGATTTTTAATTGTGTTTATATATACAATTATACGTTTCGACCTTCGACGAAGGTCATCTTCAGTAAAACAGTCTGAACATTGACACCAAAAGAAAAAATAGAATATTTATTAAAAAAATTTAATGAATTCAATCAACACATTCAGTTTACAATAGAAGTGGGAGAATCCACTATTAATTTTCTAGATATGAGTGTCATCAAATATCAGAATGGAATTGTTACTAATTAGTATCGAAAAACCCACGTGGTCTGGCAGATACCTTAATTTTAATTCCCTAACACATTCTAATTATAAAATAAGTGTTATTAACAGCTTGGTTGATAGAGGAATAAAATTGTCTGACACAAAATTTCATAAAGAGAACCTTAAACTTATTCGGAATATTTTAAAAAATAATAACTATCCGGTTGAATTTATGGAAAAATACATCACACGCAGACTACGTACCATATCAAACTCTCTGAATTCGGATTTGTCTAACACAAAAGATAACCAATTTTTAACAGACAACATTCTGGTTTTTCCTTATACACATGACACTCATAGAAAACTTAGTAATATCTGCAAAAAACATTAATTTAAAGCCATTTTCAAGCCAATAAAAAATAATTATAGTATTTTTCGAACTATCAAAGACCCTACACCTATTCTTGAAAAGTCTCATATCATTTATAATATACCGTGTAAGGATTGTGAATCAGTTTATATTGGCCAAACCACAAGAAAACTTAAGAGAAGAATTTATAAACATAAAAAAGATTGTGAGAAAGATGAAAATATCTCGTCCTTAGTACATCACTCGCATGACAATGACCATGTTTTTGATTATAAAAATGTTAAGATTTTAACTTCTGAAAAGAATTGGTTTAAATTGAATTTTCTGGAAATGTATCACATTATAAAAAACAAGAATAGTGTTAATTTTAGAACAGATACTTTGAACCTGAATCAGAATTATAAAAACTTTGTCAGCAAAATTAATAAATACTAAATTTTATATATTTGATCCCTGTGGTATCTGCTTATATTCATTGTTTGGTTTAGAGTTTCCACTTCTTTCTCTGCCGATTAATTGTATGGTCAGTTTTAATTTACACAACTAATAGACGAGACATAATAGCCGTGATAATGTCTATATAATCTGTAATAAGTCAAAAGAAATAATTGTTCAGTGATGGACTTTCTGTTTTTTGTACATTTGTGTGATGTAAGTAGTTAAAAATTCAGACAATTGTATTATGTTATAAGTAATTATATTAGACTGATCGCTTGTGTCCAAAAAACGAAAATTATTATGTATGTAATTATTATAGAAAATGTTTTGTGACATTAGTATAAAGGAAATGATGGTTTTCAGACTGTTTTACTGAAGATGATCTTCGTCGAAGGTCGAAACGTATAATTGTATATATAAACATAATTAAAAATCATTGACTTGGAAGTTTATTAAAAAATTTTATCCAAGATCTATTCCTAATTGATTATTACAAGTCGAAACAATACATGTACATCTTCTCTACTTAAACCACTTAAAAAAATGTGATTAAAAACATGAACGTCTTAAAATGTTGATAACTCTGTCAGATATTAGCGAATGAAAATTTTCCATTGACCATTGGAAAGCTTATAAATTTTGCCGATAAATGATCCTACTTGAAAGCTTTTTCGATTAATAGAAACGGAGCTTCAATGTGGCAAAGACAGATGAATTATTCGGTTTTTGTGAATTTTCATTGTTCAAATTTGGTAAGCTGCATTTTCTCGAAAATTAATTCGAAAAATTTGAAAGTACCCTAAATTAAACCTTGAACTATTAGCTTTAAAATAAGCCAAAGAAAACTAAAATATCTTTACTGGTTCAAAAGTTATAAGTAAATGTGTATAAACAAGAAAACGCAACAATTCCTTTGTTTCCTCCCCTCTGTGCCTATTTGCCAAAAATGGAGCGAGCACTAGAATCGTTGCGTTTTTCCATATCATACATTTACTTATAACTTTTGAACCCATCAAGATAATTTAGTTTTCTTTGGCTTATTTTAAAGCTAATAGTTTAAGGTTTAATTAAGGGTACTTTCAAATTTTTCCAATTACTTATCTAGAAAATGCAGCCGACCAAACTTGAACAATGAAAATTGACAAAAAAAATGAAAAATACACCTGCCTATATCACATCGAATCTCCGTTTCTGTTAATCGAAAAAGCTTTAGAATAAGACCATTTAACGGCAAATTTTATAAGCTTTCCAATGGTTTATGAGCAATTTTCATTTGCTAATATCTGACAGAGTTATCAACATTTTAGGACGGTCAAGATTCTCATCCCATTTTTGTAAGTGGACCCACAATTTTTACCGGTAGTGTAAGCAGTAAATTATTTATCACATCGAATCTCCATTTATATTAATCGAAAAAGCTTTAGAATAAGACCATTTAATAGCAAATTTTATAAACTTTCCAATGGTCTGGGAACAATTTCAATTTGCTAATATCTGACAGAGTTAACAACATTTTAAGACGTTCATGTTTTTAATCCCAATTCGGTATGAATTGGGACTGAATTGCATCAGAATTCTAAATGATTTTGAACATAATTATGACTTATTTCGACAATTATACAAATTTTCGTAATAACCAAAGTCTCATCGGAAATTCGATCCGTGGCAAAAATGGTGCTACAATATTTGTGATCGAATTTGAATACACTTTGGGAACTTTGCAATAATAATTGAAATGATGAAGAATTGCTACATTTATCTGTTAAATTGTAATCCCTGAGTAAATTCCAATCTATCAATAAAGTGTGTTCCAAATGTTACCATATTCCATCACAATATTTTGTAACACCATTTCCGTCTGGGATTAAATTTCGCCTAATTTCACCTAAATTCAAACTATGTACTACAACAGAATACTACAGAAGCAATATGTGAAAAGGATTATCATTTATTTTCAAAATGATCTTTCCTCTAAGTGATTTATTTTCAAAAAATAATAACAAAAACATTACCTTAATTTTGTTTACAAATCAATATCTGAATTAGTAATTTGGATATTAATATAATTAATTGAATAAATTACCTTTAATTAACAATTAAAAAAAAATTATATAACTATTTATTACATTAAAATTAATTTTTATAGTAGATCCAATTGGATCCACTTTAGTTATATTTTAGAACCAATATATAGTCAGCATTGATTCAAGTTGATTTTCTCCAAAAGCGATATTCCATTTTGATTGCGTTTACATTATCAGTCCAAGCTTATTAATGATCTGACGACACATTTATTAATGTTTATAATGTGTGTATTAATACAAACACCCAAGTTGAAATTATGGCAACATTAATGTCACACTTCAGTGAGTTACAATGATCGTATGTCTTCTCTATTTGTGTGTATATATGTAAGCACACAATATTATTGTATATTATGAAAACAGATGGTAATTTACCAATGATAGTTGTAACAATTTATTTGCAGTTCCTTTCATTTATTATTCCTTACGGCATTATTAATTGAGATTTATTATCACTTTTAATCAACCTATAATATATTTGTCAACATTATGAATCAACGTTAGTCAAATTTTTCATGAAATTCTAAAAGAATTTTGAGAAATTTATCACTAGAAAGCAGTTAAAATTTTCATATTTTTGTACTAATATCAAAAATAAAAAAATTAAAAAAAATAATTGCAAATTTTGCAAATGAATTGAAAAAAAATGAAATCAATTAAAAATTGGAGACAGTAATTTAAAAAAATCATAGAAATGTTTTAAAAATAAGGAAAATACCTAATTAAAATTTGAGAAAAATACTTGAAAATCTGAAAAATGAATTGAAAGAAATTGAATAATGAAGGAAAATAATTGAAAATTTTAAAACAAATTTTTAAATTGAGATAAATTATTCAAAATTGAGATAATTAATTAAAAATTGAAAAAAAATTTAAATTAAAGAAAATAATTGAAAAAATTACAAAAAGTGTTTTAAATAAAGGAAAGTTAAAGAAAATTTCAGAAAATTACTTTAAACTTTTTAAAGTTCATTGAAAGAAAAAGAAAATAGTAATGTATAATTAGAGAAAATAAATAAAAAAGATGAACATAATTTAAAGTTAAAGAGAATAATTTTTAATTAAAGAGAAATAATTGAAAACTTTTTGGTTATTATGAAAAAGAACGAAAGTAATTGAAAATTAAAGAAAATAATATATAATTGAAAATTGACTGAAATAATTGGAATGTCAGATAAATAGTTTAACACTTTGGAAATTATAAAACAAACGAAAAAAATTGAAAATTGAAGAAAATAAATGTTGGAAAATAATTGAAAAATGATTTTAAATTTGGAAATTTGCAGAGAATAATTGAAATATGATACGAACAATGATAAGACGTAAAAATAAATATCATTTCAGTGAAATAATATAAAAAATTACAGAATTTTTTTTAAATAAGAAAAAAATAATTGAAATTTGAGAAAAATACATGAAGACCTAAGAAATCAATTGAAAAAATTAGAATAACTAAAAATTGGTTAAAAGAATTCAAGAAAGATAAAAATAATTAAAATTTACGATAATTAATAAAAAAAAATTGGAAATTAGGAAAAAGAAAGAAAGTAATTGAAAATTAAAGGAAATAATATAAAAAATAATATAAATATTTCAAAATTGAATGAAATAATTGAAATTTAATAAAAAATTAAAACAAATAAAAAATATTGAAAATTAAAGGAAATTAATTTTGGAAAATAATTGAGAAGTGGTTTTACACAATTTGAAACTTGAAGAAAATAATTGAAATATGATATAAACAATGATAAGTTGTAAAAAAGAAATGACATTTAAATAAACTAATTGAAAAAATTACAGACTTTTTTTTCAATAAAAGAAAAATTGGCAATTCAGAAAAATATATGATGATCTTAGAAGGCAATTGAAAAAAATGTGAATAACTAAAAATTGAATAAAGGAATTGAAGAAAGATAAAATAATTGAAATTGACGATAATTCATAAAAAATTGTTGAATTTATGGAAATGAATGAAAATAATTCAAAATTTGAAGAAAATAATTGAAATTTTAGAAAATAATATTGGAAAAGAAAAATAATAATTAACAATCGAGGAAAATAATTGAGAAATGATAAAATTAATTGAAAATTGAATAAAAATAATTGAATTATGCTGAAAATAATTTAAGATTGAAAAAAAAATTGAAATATGATTAAAGTGATTTAAATATGAATAATTGAAAACTGTAAATAAAACTTGAGAGAAATAATTGAAAAAATCATAGAACATATGTTTTAAAAAAGGAAGTAATTACAAAATTACTTAAAATTTTTTAAAAATTACAGAAAATAGTTAAAAAATTTCAGAAATAATCGACAATTGATAAAAATAATTAAACTTTCAGATAAATAATTGAAATTTTTGAAAATTATTCTAAAATAGAGAAAATAATTCGAAAATAAAGAAAATAATTGAAAAAATATAGAATTTATTTTTAAGCAGAAGAAAATAATTGAAAAATCGTTTAAAACATGGAAAATTGATTACCGTAAACTAAATTTGAGATAATAACTGAAAATTTATGAAATTAATTGAAAAATAATAAAATTATTAAAAGATGGGGAAAGTAATTGCAAAATAATACAAAGACATGAAGATTAAACAAAATAATTAAAAATTAAGGTATATATTTGAAAGTTCAGGTAATTTATTCAGTTATTATGAAAATGATTAAAAATTGAAAATAATGATTGCAAAATGACAAAAATAATGGTAATTTAAAAAAATTAACTTAAATTTGCGATGATTAATATAAAATTTAGGAATATATAATTAATAGATTTAATTTCAAGGGAAAAATAATTAAAATTGAGAAAGTGATTAAAAAAACTAAACAAAATAATTGGAATTTGAAGAAGGCAAAATTTAAGATTTAGAGAAACAATTTAAAAATAATTAAAAATTGCAGAAAATAATTCAAACCTGAGAAAAATAGTACAAATTTGTAGTTTAATTATTTGAAATCATAATAGTTGCATGTTCATATTAACTGAAATTTGAAGAAATTAAAATTGTTATATTTTATTTTTTTATTTATTCTGTCCACACCTGAAATTTGTCACTAGATGCTTTTTTCTTTTAAAATTTTAAATCATATTTCACCTTTTAAAAATGTTCTCATTTTAAATTTATGGCAATTTTAATTTCTCCAAATTTCAGTTAATGTGAACTTGCATTGGATTCAAATTTCAATTAATTCACGTTAAAAATATACTAAATTTGAAGTGATTAAAAAATTTCTTCAATTTTGAATCATTCTTTTACATTATTATTTCAACTACTTAAACTATAATTTTGTACTATTTTCATAATTTTTCAATTATTTTCTGCAATTTTTAATTACATTTAAATTGTTTCCCTAAATCGTAAATTCTCCCTCGGAAAATTCCAATTATTGTCTTTGATTCGTCCAATCACTTTTTCAATTTTAATTATATTCTCTTCCACAATAAAACAATTTCATTATTAATTTCTAAATTTTATATTATTTATTACAAATTTAAATAAATTTGTTTAATTTACCATTATTTTTGTCATTTTACGATTATTACTTCCAATTTTTAATCATTTTCATAATTTCTAAATTAATTTCCTAAACTTTCAAATAAATATATCAGTTTTAAATTTTTTTGTTCAATTTCCATCTCTTTTTATTATTTTGCAATTATTTTCTCCATCTTTTAATATTTTCATTATTTTTCAATTAATTTCTTAAATTTTCAGTCATGGTCTCAAATTTAGATTATTGTCATCAATTTTTTATGTTTTAAATGATTTTTCAATTATTTTCATTTGCTTAAAAATAAATTCTGCAATTTTTCTATTATTACCTTCAATTTCTAATTATTTTCATAATTTTTGCATAATTTCCAAAATGTTCAATTATTTATCTAAAATTGAAATTATTTTCATAAATTTTCAATTATTTCTGCGATTTTTTAATTATTCTCTTTAATTAAAATTTTTTAATTAATTTGAAATTATTTCTTTTTTTTTAAACGTATATTCTATGATTTTATCAATAATTTCTCTCAAAATTTATGTACTGTTTTTAATTTTCCATATTTAAATTATTTTTATCATATTTCAATTTTTTTTCTCAACGATAAATGATTTTCAGCAAATTTTAATTATTTTTTTCAATTTTGAATTAATTTAATCATTTTCTAATTATTTTCCTTAATTGTTAATTATTATTCTAATCTTCTAAAATTATTTTCTAAGATTTTAAAGCATTTTTCTAAAATTTCAATTATTTTCTGCAATTATTAATTATTTTTAAATTGTTTCCCTAAATCTTAAATTTACCTTCCGCAAAATTTTAATATTTTCATTATTTCTCAATTAATTTTCTAAATTTTTAGTCATTATATCAAACTTAGATTATTGTCATCAATTTTCTATGTTTTTAATTATTTTTTAATTATTTTCTTTTGCTTAAAAATAAATTCTGTAATTTTTCTATTATTTTCTTAAATTTCGAATTATTTTCATTATTTTTCCATATTTTTTAAAATTTTTTAATGATATTATCAATTTCCGATAACTTCTGCGATTTTTTTTAATTATTCTGTTTAATTAAATTTTTTTAAGTAATTTTGTAATTATTTCCTTTTTTTTAATATATATTCTATGCTTTTATTAATTTTTTTTTCAATCCTTAATTATTTTCAACATATTATAATTTTTTTTTAATCTTCAGTTAATTTGATCATTTCCAAATTATTTTTCTCGATTGTTAATTATTATTCTAATTGTCTAAAATTATTTTCTAGGATTTTAAAGTATTTTTCTAAAATTTCAAATATTTTCTTTAATTTTTAAGTATTTTCATTTTTTTCATAATTTCTAAACAAAATTGATTAATTATCGCAAATTTCAATTATTTTTTAGCTTTCTTCAATTAATATTTTCTTCATATTTCAATTATTTTCTTTAAGTCTAAAAATTTAAAATCATTTTTCAATTATTTTTCAAAATTTACTTTCTCTAATTTTCAATTTTATTTTTATAATTTTTAAAATTTTAAACTAATTATCTGAAATTTTAATTATTTCATTCAATTTTAACTTATTTATATTACTTTCTTTTATTTTCGATTAATTCCGTTCTTTTTTATAATTTATTTCCAAAAAGTTTTTAATTATTTCTCTTGAATTAAATATTATTTTCTTAATTTTTAAATTATGTTTCTCTTTTTTTATTTATTTTCTCTAATTTTTAATTAATTTTTTTTCCAGTGAACTTCTGAAAGTTTTAAGTATTTTTTTTAAAAATTTTCTTAACTTTCCTTTATTTAAAATATGTTATGTAATTTTTGAAATTTTTTACTAATTTTAATTATTAATCTCAAGTTGAAATCATTTTTTTTTTAATTTTCAATTATTTTCTCTAATTTTTCATTATTCAATTTTTTTCAAATTATTTGTAAGATTTTCAAGTATTTTTCTCAAATTAAAATTATTTTCTTTATTTTTAAAATATTTCTATGATTTTTTAAATTACTTTCCTCAATTTTTAATTAATTTCATTATTTTTTTTCAATTAACTTGCAAAATTTGCAATCATTTTGTTTAATATCAATTATTTTTTGCAATTTTTTTTAATTTAAAAATTTTATAAATTATGTTCTAAATAAATATTTATTTTAGTTATTGATACTGCAAAATTTGCAATCATTTTGTTTAATATCAATTATTTTTTGCAATTTTTTTTAATTTAAAAATTTTATAAATTATGTCCTAAATAAATATTTATTGTAGTTATTGATTTAGAAAAATTAATTTTTAAATATTATTTATTTAATTATTTATTTATTGATCATAGGCCCCCTGAGCTCAAGGGCCCCGGGGCACTGCCCTACTTTGCCCCTTAACAGTTACGCCAATGTTTTTCATTAAACAAAAGATATTTTTTAAAATAATAAAACTGATGTAAGAATTTTATGCAAGTTTATTATTTTAAAAAATAGCTTCTGATAAATGAAAAATAATTTGTTATTGAACATAGGTTCAAAAATTTGTTTTTAAAAAGTTATTTGAAAAAAAGCTGATTTTGTCTTATATGACTACAATATATAAAACCTGTCATCCAGCTAGTTTCCATTTTGGATTTTTCCCATATCGAACTCGGTCTTGTCCTCCTGTGCAACAGCGCAAGCGCAATTCGTACCTGGCGCGCGTCTAACGACTTTGTCAGACTCTGGTCTGTTTCAGGTCTGAACCACGACAAAGCCGCTTGGGAAAGGAATGCCTCACCAATAGTGAAAGTGACGTGGCACTGTGATTCTGTTTCTGTTTCTGAACAGCTGTGTGGAAGAGTATTGAAACCGAAACGTTAACCGTTCTGAAAATTGTGTTCAATACAAGACTGATAGTTCGAATATATAATGTCTAAAACGAACACTTCTCGAAATAAAGCTAAAAAACTTCGTGCATTAACTGCTATGCAGCACTTGTTGAATTTATTCGAAAGTAAGTCAAATTTTGTCGATTTATTTTAGTAATTTAATTTAAAATAGTTATGGCCACGTTTAATTCAATATTATTATTTAAAATTAACAATATAATTAGTTAATATTAATAGCAACATGGCGTTTTGTTGTTTTATTTTGCTATTGTTTGAATTTGTCACAAATTGTTTCATAACATAACCTTAAATTTATTAAATGTAAAACACAGTATAGTTAATCATATAATTACTTTAGTGTTTTTATAAATTTTGTATCGCAAATTAATTTTCTTAGAGTTTAAAGTGCTAATAAAGAAACTTTTTACTGCATATATAGCATCTCCATTTCTTATATTATATTTTCCATCATACATTTAATATTCATAACAGAAATAAAAGAAACAACAGTGTCATGGTTTGTTCAGGGGCGGCGACTTGTAAATTTTTGCCATCGGCAAACTTAAAATTGACCGAGGGGGGTGGGGGAGAAATAAAACAATAATAAATTAAAGAGTTTCTTAATTAGCGTAATTACTGTAACTTAAAAGTTGACAATTTTATTTGATTTCGAGTACATTTTCGGAAATAATAACCAAATAATTAAGATAATATTATAAAATTTGTGATTAAATCATTACAAGTTAAAAAAATCAAAAATTGACGAACTTAATTAAAATTTGAGAAAAATGATTAAAACATTGAAAATTTGAAGAACAAAAATCATATTTTTTAAAAAAATTGAAAATTGTCGAAAAAAATTGAACTTTGAAAAATAATTACAAACATTATAGAAATAATCGTAAATTCAAGAAACTAATGGAAATTTGAGAGAAATAATTAAAATTTTCCGAATTAATCAACAAATATTCACAATAATATAAAATTTGTGAAAATCATTGCAAATGAAAAAAATAACTAAAAATTGACAAAAGTAATTATTAAAATTTGAGAAAAATAATTGAAGATTGATTGAAACATTGAAAAGTGGGGAGTATAACTTAGATTTAAGATAATAAATGAAAATTAAGGAAATAAATTGAAAAATAATTAATTTATCTACTTAAAAGTTCAAGAAAATAATTGCAAAAGGATAAAAAAAATAATTGAAAAATAAGATAAATAATTGAAAATTTAGAAATTTAACTGAGGAATGAACAGTGAGAATAATTGGAAATTGAAGAAATTGATTGCAAAATGATAAAAATTGTAATTAAAAATTGAAGGAAAACGATACAAATAATCGTTAATTGAAGAGAATAATAGAAATTAGAGAGAAACAATGGACATTTTTAGAATTAATCAACAAATAATCAAAATAATATAAAATTTGTGAAAATCATTGCCAATTAACAAAAAATTATTCAAAAATTGTCTAAAGTATTTGGAATATAAGAAAAAAAATTATAGATAATAATCTCCGTAAACTCCTGAAGTTAGTTAGTATTAATATTTATTCATCTTTTCTGTCCACGTTTTAAAAACTGAAGTGAAGTTAGTCCCTGTTATTTTATTTTGTGCATGTTTTTAATTGTCATTTGAATAAAAAAAAAGTTTCGAAAAATAATTTAAAAATTTAGTATGGTTTTTGAAGAAGTTAAAAATATGTACACATGCAATTAATTTTCTAAATTTTCAGTTATTATCTCAAATTTAAATTATTGTCTTCAATTTTTCATTATATAACGATTTTTTAATTATTTTCTTTTGCTTCACAATAAATTCTGCAATTTTTCTTAATTTTCATCAATTTATAATTAAATTCATTATTTTGTCATTACTTTTAAAACTTTCAATTATTTATCCGATATTGCAATTATTTTCATAAATTTTCGTTATTTCTGCGATTTTTTAATTATTCTCTTTAATTAAAATTTTTTAAGTAATTTTGTAATTATTTTTTTTTTTAAACATATACTCTGTGATTTTTTCAGTTATTTCACTCAACTTTTATTGAATGTCTTCAATTTTTATTAATTTAAATTATTTTCATCATAATTTAATTTTCTTTCCCAATGTTAAATTATTTTCAGCATATTTTAATTATTTTTTTCAATTTTGAATTAATTTGATCATTTTACAAATATTTTTCTCGATTGTTAATCATTATTCTCATTTTCTAAAATTATTTTCTAAGATTTTTAAGTATTTTTCTGAAAATTCAAATATTGTCTTCCATTTTTAATTATTTTCATTTGTTATCAGAATTTCAGATTTTTTTTAATTAATTATCGTAAATTTCAATTATTTTTAGCTTTCTTCCAGACTTTTCTCCAATTTTTAGTTTTTCTCATATTATAAAGTTAATTTCTAAAATTTTTCAAGTAATTTTCTCAGATTTCTATTATTTTCTCCAATTTTTATTTATTTTTATTTGTTTTCATAATTTCCAAAAAATTTTATTAATAAATTATCGTAAATTTCAATTATTTTTAGTATTCTTCCAGTCTTTTCTCTAATTTTTAGTTATTCACATTTTCTAAAATTATTTTCTAAGATTTTTAAGAATTTTTCAAAAATTTCAATTGTTTTCTTCAATTTTTATTTCTTTTCTTTTTTTTTTTAATTGATTTCTAAGATCTTCATGTATTTTTTTCAAATTTCAATTATTTTTTCTTTATTTAAAAAAAATTCTGTAGTTTTTTCACACTTAAATATCATTTATTTGTTACAACTTATCATTGTTTGTATCATATTTTAATTATTTTCGTCAAGTTTTAAAATTTAAAAACATTTTTCAATTATTTTCCAAAATCTATTTCCTTCAATTTTCAATTCTTTAAATTTGTTTCATAATTTCAAAAATTAATTATTATTTATCTGACTTTTCAATTATTTCATTATTTATATTATTTTTTATATTTTTTTTTCTCGTTCTTTTTTATAATTGCCGAAAATTTTTACTTATTTCTCTTTAATTAAAACTTGTTCTGTTCAGTTTTAAATTATTTTTATCTTTTTTCATTTATTTTCTTTAATTTTTAATTATTTTTTATTTTTCAATAAACTTCTGAAAGTTTAAGTATTTTAGTCAAATTTTGTTTAACTTTCCTTTATTTGAAATATTTTATGTAATTTGTTTAATTATTTTCTCAAATTTTAATTATTTTTTTTAATTTTAACTTATTTATCTCAACTTTTAACCATGTTTTTTCAATTTTCAATTATTTTCTCTAATTTTTCATTATTCAATTTGTAATTTACTTTTAAGATTCTCAAGTATTTTTCGCAAATTTTAATTATTTTCTTTGTGTTTAAAACATTTTTATGATTGTTTAAATTACTTTCCCCAATTTTTAATTGATTTAATTTTTTTTTTCAATTAATTTTCAAAATTTGCAATTATTTGTTTAATTTCAATTATTTTTTGCAATTCTTTTTAGCAATTCTTTTTAATTCTAAAATATTATAAATTTTGTCCTAAATAAATATTTATTTTATTTATATTAACTGATTTTTAAATATTATATTTAAAATATTTATTTTTCTTATTAGATAAATAGTATTTACCGATTTTTTATATTTATTATTGGATTTTATAATTTGAAAATGTATGAGAAACTAATCGCGCGCTTGCGCGCGTTTTATTTTGCTGGTTATAGAATAATTAAAGAATTGAAACGTGGATACAGTAACTTAGGTTTGAGATACTTAATAAAAATTTAGGAAATTAATTAAAAAATAATTAATATATACCTATAGATAAAAGAGAAAATAATTGCAAAAAGATAAAAGAAAATGAATTTGAAAAAAATATTTGATAAATGAGAGAAATAATTAAAAATTTAGGTATTTAATTGAGGAATGAATAGTGAGATTAATACAAAATTGAAAAAACTGATTGCAAAATGATAACAAAATAATTGGAAATTAAAGAAAGTTATTAAAATGTGAGAAAAATATTTTAATGTCTAGAAAATTAATTGAAGAGTACTAAAACTAATACAAAATTCGAGACAATATTTGCAAAGTAATAAAACAAATTAAAAATTGAAGAAAATTATTGAAATTTGAGAAATATGTTTGATGTTTCGAAATCTAGGAAATATAATTGAAAAGTAATGAAAATAATCAAAAATTCGAGACAATATTTGCAAAGTAATAAAAATAATTAAAAATTGAAGAAATTAATTACAAAATAATAATATTAACAATTGAAAATTGAAGAAAATTATAAAACTTTGAGAAATATACTTTAAAATCTAGGAAATTAATAATAGAGTAATGAAAATAATAAAAAATTCGAGACAATATTTGCAAAGTAATAAAAATAATTAGAAATTGAAGAAAATAATTATATTTTTTGAGAAATAATTTTAAAAATTGCAACATATATTTGTAATGAAAGAAAATAATTTCAGAATGGTAAAAATAATTGTATATTAAAAAAATAAGTGCAAGTTGTGATAAATTATAAAAAAAGTCAAAATTAATTAAAAAATAATTAAATATGATAAAAAGTAATGGGAAAATATAAAAGAAAATGAAAATTGAAAAAAAAATGTTTGAAAAATGAGATAAATAATTGAAAATTGAAAAAATTGATTCCAAAATGATAATAATAATATTTGAAATTAAAGAAAATTATTAAAATTTGAGAAAAATATTTTAAAATCTAGAAAATTAATTGAAGAATAATGAAAATAATGAAAATTGGAGAAAATATTTGTAAAGTAATAAAAATAATTTAAAATTAAATAAAATAATTTTAGTTTGTGAAAAATAATTGAAAAAATTTTAACATATATTTGTAATATAAAAAAATAATTGCAGAATGATAATAATAATTGTATATTGAAAAAATAACTAAAATTTGAGATAAATAATAGAAAAATTAGAAAATTAATAAAATTATAATTGAAAATGAGAAAAAGTAATTGAAAATTAATTGAAATATAAATTTAATAATAAAGTAATTGATGCAAGTAATTGTACATTGAAGAAAATAATAAACATTTGTAAAAAATAATTTTAAAAATTACAGACTATATGTGAGATAAACAAGACTACAATTACAATTATTATATATATTATAATTCTTCAAACCTCAATTAATTTGAAATTTCATTGATTAGAATTTTAATTAATACACTCTTTAAGAATAGTAAATTTAAAATTATTTAAAAATTTCTTCAATTTTTAAGAATTTTTTTTTATGATTTTAATTATATTTGCTACAATTCTTAACTATTTTTATCATTTTTCAACATTTTTCTTTAATTTTATTTTCATATTATTTTTTATTTTTTCCCCTCATTTTTAAATTTAATTTCGCAAGTTTCAATTTTTTTCTTTAATTTTTTCAAATAAAACTTTTCAGTTTTAATTATTTTCTTCAATATCAAATTAGTTAAATTATTTATTAATTAATTTTTAACTTCTTTCGTCATTTTTCAATTATTGTTCGCCATAGGGCGAATTTTTTGCTCTATGGAATTTGCAGACGTACCATACACAAGTTGCCGCCCCTGGTTTTGTTTAACAATGAAAAATTATTAAAATTTAATAATAGAAAAAAAATTCATTAAAATAAAAAGATAACATTGAAATATATATTTCAATACTGGTTGGAATGTTAGTAATTACAAATGAGTAAATAAATAAAATTGACATTAATTCTTAAAAATTTATTTTAAACAATTAAAAGTATTTGACGTAAGTCAAAGTTTTCTTGGAAATTAAAAATAATTTTTTCAGAAAATAATTATCATAACATTATGTATTTATTATTTTTATTTTTGAATAAAGTATAAAAAAGTAATTTAACACAAAAAATAATTAAAATTCAAAATTATTCAAAAATATTATTATGCTTACTAAGAAACAGCAGTTTCACGAAATGAACATAACTGTCATATGAAACTGTGAAAAAATTATTTAAATTTGTCAAATTTTATTTTCAAGATAACTACGACTTTTACAAATATTTTTCCAAAGCGTAAAATTTCTTCTATTAAAATTTCGCTTTTCAGTACTTACTCCTTAAATTGTAACATATTTCAGTAAAATTTGTTAATTATTTTTTATTTTACATTGTATAATTTATTTATTTTTTAATTAAAATTATGAAAATTAATAATTGAAATCTATTTCAAATTTTATAGACTTAAAAAGTAATTAAAATTTTTAATGACATTTCATTAATTTAATTCGTATATTGAAATACTGAAATTAAAAAAGCAAAACTAAAAATATTTTTACATTTTAAAGTTTAATAAAAAATTCTATTATCTAAGGATTAAATAAGAGTTAAACAGAGTTTTGTCTACTTGAAAGATGTAAATTAAATATCTCAATTTCAATATTTCCACATCTTGAGATTATGATATATAGCTTTTAGAGCTGACCGAACTTATAAACGAAAATGCTCTCACGATTTCAGTGTTGACGTTTTTCGGGTTAATAATAACCTCAATTTATAGAAAAGATCCACATTCTTTAAATATAAATATTTTCAGGCGAAATTACAGATACCGAAGATGATGAGGATATTGAAACCGTAGCTGGAAATTCAAATAACTCGAATAAAATTGTCCAAAAAGAAGAAATAATAACGGACGAAGTAGAAGCAGGTAGCCTTAGTTATTTTAATCTTTTTCTGTTTTACAAACTGTTTTTTTAAAAAGGTTAAGAACATTAGGTGTTTTCTTAATTTTGCAAATATTTCATCCTCCATATTGGATCTGCCATTTTGAAGTATGATTCGCAATATTTCAATAAAAAATATTTCCAGGTAAATTTCTCGAAAAGGAAGCAACAATAATGATTGAAAAAGCAGCTGAAGACTTGAATACTTCCAATAAAGTTTTCATAAAGGATGAAATTGTAATTGAAAACATGGAACCAGGTATTAATAAGTATTCATAATTTTCGTCCTCGAAAATTACCAATATTAGCGTGCATTTATTTTAACATTTGAATAGTTCTCAAACATTTTTAATTCAATAATAAATTCAAAAATTTTCATTTATTTGCAGACTTGGAAGAATCGATTTCATCCAATGCAGATGAAGATTTAGTAGATAATGCGCGATCTGAACAGGAACTTGGCGAGGATCATGAGAATGTAAATAGAGTAGAAGATGAAGATGAAGTTGACCCCTCTGACGTCTCGTGTAAGTAAAAAAGTAAGTCTCAAAATTTTTAAGTATTGTCCTATTTCGATTAACATTAATTATTTTATTCAGCAATGTGCCTAACTATATTGAAAGAAATAAAAACAATAAAAACTGATATTCTTGAAATCAAGCTTGATATGAGAAATATACTTTCAATGCTTGAAGTTAACGACATTGTTAAATGTCTTAGCCAAAAGCCTTTTGAGGAAGAATTCGATGTGAAATTCCCTTTGGAAACTGTGCAAGACATGCTTGAGTTTGACAAAAAATTAAAAACCAATGAGAGGTGTTATAAACGATTTGTAAGTTTTTAAAAAATGTTTCTAATTTATTTGTTTTTAGAAAAGGAATCTGTGGTTTATTTAAAAATTGTTAACACTTACAGAAGGAAACTTTAAGCAGACACATTCATCATAGAATCGGAATTCGAAAAACGCTGAGCAATGTAATTCGGAAATTTTTGGGCAAACATTTGATATTAAAATTAACCGTGAGCAAAAAAGTCCCAGACAAAGAATTGTTCAAAGACTTCTATTTCTGCACATGTTTGATAGGTAAAAAAAATTATTTCCCTTTATTATTAAACTCTTATTTTATTAAAACTTAATTATTCACTTTTTGTTTCAGATGTCGCATGCAATTCATTGAACATATCGGAGAAAGAGTTACTTTCTCATATTGGAACGGCTTTTTCTAACGCTAAAGACTTTCGAAAACGAACTTCGAAAACGTACACTGTAGTGCAGTAACATAAACTAATTATAATAATATGTGATCAATAGCGTACCTACATAACAGTATTATTGTAATATAACTTTTTTAATTTTAAAATATGAAGTTTATAAATAAAATTTTGAACCAAATCCATTTTCTTCGATTATTTTTGATTTTATTTTTTAAACCTAGTTTTTGAACTTTTCGTATTATTTTCGTTTTTTTTTCTTTTAAATAGTAAAAACCTCATTATATAAGATTAAATTTTTTAAATATTAAATTTTTAAATTAATTTTTTTATTCTAAATAGTAAATACTAACGTTATTGTTTAACTACATTACTTTGATATACATATTTCATAACCTACACTATATACCTTTCTAATTAAAAATTGGCCTTCTCTTTAATAAAAGATTTTAAAAAATAAGTCTTATAAGAGCATAACCTTCCTGGAACTTTTAGCGATAAGAAAAATATTTTTTTTATTTTCGGATTTCTATTATTAAATTTTTTTTTAATGTTTAATGTTATTAATTTACTATTATTTTCAGGGGCGGCGACTTGTGTATGGTACGTCTGCGAATTCCATAGAGCAAAAAAGTCGCCCTGTGAAATTCCATATGGCAAAATTGCAGACAAAAAATTTATTTTTTAATATAAGAATGTGGCTAAAAGAATTTACAATTCGAAAAGAATTATTAAAATTTAAAAAAGAAAAACCATATTTTGTAAAAATAATTGAACAATGACGAAAGAAGTTGAAAATTAATTAATAAATAATTTAACTAATTTGATATTGAAGGAAATAATTAAAACTGAAAAAGTTTTATTTAAAAAAATTAAAGAAAAGAATTGCAACTTGAGGAAATTTAATTTAAAAATTAGGGAAAAAAATTTTAAATAATGGAAATAATTAAAAATTGCAGAAAATTGTTAAAAAATGATAAAAATAGTTGACAATTGAAGCAAATAATTAAAATCATAAAAGAAAAGAATTGTTAAAAATTTAAGAAAATTTTAAATAATTATAAATTTACTATTCTCAAAGATTTAAGAAAAAAAATTGAAATTTGGGAAATAGAATTTAAAAATGACGGGAAAAATGAAAAATAATACAAATAAAATTGCAGAAAATTTTTGAAAAATGATAAAAATAGTTGAGAATTGTAGCAAATAATTAAAATCATAAAAGAAAAGAATTGTTAAAAATTTAAGAAAATTTTAAATAATTATAAATTTACTATTCTCAAAGATTAAAGAAAAGAATTGAAACTTGGGAAATAGAACTTAAAAATGAGGGGAAAAATGAAAAATAATAAAAATAAATTTGCAGAAAATTTTTGAAAAATGATAAAAATAGTTGAGAATTGTAGCAAATAATTAAATCATAAAAGAAACGAATTCTTGAAAATTGAAGAAATTTTTAAATATAATTTTAAATTTACTATTCTCAAAGATTAAAGAAAATAATTGAAACTTGGGAAATAGAATTCAAAAATGAGGGGAAAAATGAAAAATAATAAAAATAAATTTGCAGAAAATTTTTGAAAAATGATAAAAATAGTTGAGAATTGTAGCAAATAATTAAATCATAAAAGAAACGAATTCTTGAAAATTGAAGAAATTTTTAAATATAATTTTAAATTTACTATTCTCAAAGATTAAAGAAAATAATTGAAACTTGGGAAATAGAATTCAAAAATGAGGGGAAAAATGAAAAATAATACAAATAAAAATGCAGAAAATTTTTGAAAAATGATAAAAATAGTTGAGAATTGTAGCAAATAATTAAAATCATAAAAGAAAAGAATTGTTAAAAATTTAAGAAAATTTTAAATAATTATAAATTTACTATTCTCAAAGATTAAAGAAAAGAATTGAAACTTGGGAAATAGAACTTAAAAATGAGGGGAAAAATTAAAAATAATGAAAATAAAATTGAAGGAAATTTTTGAAAAATGATAAAAATAGTTGAGAATTGTAGAAAATAATTAAATTCGTAAAAGAAACGAATTCTTGAAAATTGAAGAAATTTTTAAATATAATTTTAAATTTACTCAAAGAGTAGAGTAATTAAATGTATATCATAGAAATTTTTAATTAATTGAAGTTCGAAGAATTATAATATATAAATGTAATTGTAGTATTGTTTATCTTGAATATATTTTATAAGTTTTTGAATTATTTTTTACAAATTTTTATTATTTTCTTCAATTTACAATTATTTTTATCAATTTTTAAATTAATTTTTAACTACTTTTTGTCATTTTTAATTATTTTTTTAATTAATTTTCTAATTTTTTTATTATTTATATCAAAATTTAGTAACTTTTTCAATTTACAATTTTTTTTTACCGTTCTGCCATTATTTTTTTATATTAAAAATATATGTTGAAATTTTTTCAATCACAAAATTTATAATTGTTAGTACCCAGTGTTCGAAAGGGCTCTTCTTCGTTTTTTTTGCCCGTTTATGTAAATAAATAAATAAATAAATAAATAAATTATTTTTCATAAACTAAAATTATTTTCTTCAATATTTAATTAGTTTTATTACTTTCATTATTTTTCAATTAATTTCCTTGATTTTAAAATATTTTTCTCAAATTTTAATAATTTTCTTCAATTTTCAAATGTTATTGTTATCAACTTTGCAAATCAATTTTTTCAATTGTCAATTATTTATCTCATTTTTCAAACATTTTTTTCATTTTGCATTTTCTTTTATATTTCTGAAATTATTTTCTTCACCTTTTAATTAGATATACTAATTACTTTTTAATTAAGTTCCTAAATTTTTATTTATTATCTTAAATCTAAGTTACTATATCCACGTTTCAAGGTAATGCCCAAAATTTCAATTATTTATTTCAAATTTACATTATTTTCTTCAATTTACGATTATTTCTATCATTTTTCCATTACTTTTTGTCATATTCAATTATTTTTTAATTAATTTTTAAATTTTATATAATTTATCCTAACCTCCACTTATTTTTTTAATGTACAATTATTTTTATCATTCTGCAATTATTTTCTTTCATTACAAATCTATATTGCAATTTTTTCAATTATTCTTTAAAAAATAAAATTATTTTCTTCAATTTCTAATTATTTTTATTAGTTTGCAAATATTGTCTCGAATTTTTTATTAGTTTTATTACTCTTTAATTAATTTCCTAGATTTTAAAATATATTTCTTAAACTCTAATAATTTTCTTGAATTTTCAATTATTAATATTATCATTTTGTAATTAATTTCTTCAATGTTTAATTATTTTTATTATTTTGCAAATATAGTGTCGAATTTTTTATTATTTTTATTACTTTTCAATTAATTTCCTAGTTTTTGAAACATATTTCTCAAATTTTCTTTAATTTTCAACTATTTTTGTTATCATTTTGCAATCATTTTCTTCAATTTTTTATTATTCTCACTATTCATTCCTCAATTAAATACCTAAATTTTCAATTATTTATCTCATTTATCAATTATTTTTTTTCAAATCCATTTTCTTTTATCTTTTTGCCATTATTTTCTCCATCTTTTAACTAGATGTATTAATTATTTTTCTAATAATTTCCTAAATTTTTATTTATTATCTCAAATCTAAGTTACTGTATCCACTTTTTGAAGTTTTAATCATTCTTCAATTATTCTTCTCATATTTTAAATACTTTGGACAATTTTTGATTATTTTTTTGTTAAATTCTAATGATTTTCACAAATTTTATAATTTTATATTATTTTTATTATTTGTTGATTAATTCAAAAAATTTCAATTATTTCTCTCAAATTTCCATTATTTTCTTCAATTTTCGATTATTTCGACAATGTTTTAATTATTTTCCTAAGTTCAAAATTCTTGAAATCATGTTGTAATAAGGTACTTTCTTTTACTTCACAAATATTCTGGATTTTTAAAAATTATTTTTCTAAAGTTGGAATAAATATCTACAAATTTAAACTATTTTTATCACTTTCCAAAAATTTTCTTCAAGGATTTTCATTATTTTTTAATTTTTCCCTTAAGGGCATGTAATGGATTATGACGTCACTGGTATACGCAAAATTTGTCCGTAACATTTCTATTAAAATATTGAATATTTTTTTATGAAACTTGGTAGAATTACTTAAAATGTCATTAGGGAGGTCTCTCAGACCCGAGTTTGTTTAAATTTTGTTTCAAAAGTGATTTTTAAAAAATATTGCATTTTTTCGAAAAGTTCCCAAAATTAATTTTGGGCCAAAATTCAAACAAACTTGGGTCTGAGAGACCTTCCTTATGTCATTTTAAGTAATTCTACCAAGTTTCATGACAAAATAATTAATATTTTAAGAGAAAAGTTACGGACAAATTTTGCATATACCAGTGACGTCATGATCCATCACATGCCCTTAAATTTTAAATTTAATTTCCGGAAGTTTCAGTTATTTTATTTTTTTTTTAAATAAAACGTTCTCAGTTTTAATTATTTCCTTCCATATCAAATTAGTTTCATTATTTATTAATTAACTCAATTTTTTTCGACATTTTTTAATTATTTTAAAAAATATGGTTTTTATTCTTCAAATTTTCAATGATTTAATCATTTTTCAGTTATTTTTCTCAAATTTCAATTACGTTCGTCAATTTTTGATTTTTTTAACTTGTAATGATTTGATCACAAATTTTATATTATCTTAATTATTTGGTTATTATTTACGAAAATGTACTCGAAATCAAATAAAATTGTCAACTTCTGAGTTACAGTAATTACGCTAATTAAGAAACTCTTTAATTTATTATTGTTTATTCACTTTATAAAGTTTATCTTTTTTTTTATATATAAAAGAAATTATTATTTATTTTGATTTTAGATATCTATCTATATATTTTTTTTTTTCTTTAATTTAATCAACTTTAATTTATGAATTTATTTGACTTAAAAGATGAAATAGAAATTGTTTAATATAAATTAAATTTATAAACGTTATATAAAACAATCACACTAATATTTTAAACATACCAAATTCATAACGAGATACTGGATTTATACATTAAAATTATAGCAACGATTGAAAATGCTTTCCATTAGATATCAATAAGTATGGAAATGTAATTATTTGTGAATCGTCGGAAATAAATATACACACAACAATAAGGTTTCATGGTTGACATGATGCTATATTAATAACACAGCCCCACAAAAAAAAAAAGTGTCATGTACTTTTGACCGGAATACCTTAGCCCTATGTATTTTGACGCGCTGAACACGAATCCGAAGTCCATTTTGCTCCATCACGTCAGGATTTTTTTCTAACCTCAAAAAACATGTCGGATTTTGAGAGGTAGGCGATTTTTTAAAAAAATTTATGGATTTACTTCAAACTTGGTATCTGGGAGTTTTTTGGGTCGCTGATTACGAATCTGAAGTTAGATTTTCAAAATTCAAAATGGCGGATCCAATATGGCGGACGAATTTTGAAAAAATTTGAAGATTTACTTCAAACTTGGTATCTGGGGGTTTTTTGGGTCGCTGATTACGAATCTGAAGTTAGATTTTCAAAATTCAAAATGGAGGATCAAATATGGCGGACGAATTTTTAAAAAATTTGAAGATTTATCAGGAATAAGATGCAGAATGGAACAATGTACTTTCTTATTTGGCGTCTGCACCAAACATATCCAATCTGTTACCAAGGAATATTTTATGATAAAATTGTAATAGAAGTCATATTTGAAAATGTGAGAAACTCGCTTCGAAATCACACTCAGCAACTTAAAAACCTGAAGATACCAAATTTCATAAAAATTTCAAAAATATGACGTCAGATTCGCAATCAGCGACCCAAAAAACCCCCAGATACCAAGTTTGAAGTAAATCTTCAAATTTTTTCAAAATTCGTCCGCCATATTGGATCCGCCATTTTGAATTTTGAAAATCTAACTTCAGATTCGTAATCAGCGACCCAAAAAACCCCCAGATACCAAGTTTGAAGTAAATCTTCAAATTTTTTCAAAATTCGTCCGCCATATTGGATCCGCCATTTTGAATTTTGAAAATCTAACTTCAGATTCGTAATCAGCGACCCAAAAAACCCCCAGATACCAAGTTTGAAGTAAATCCATAAATTTTTTTAAAAAATCGCCTACCTCTCAAAATTCGACATGTTTTTTGAGGTTAGAAAAAAATCCTGACGTGATGGAGCAAAATGGACTTCGGATTCGTGTTCAGCGCGTCAAAATAGATAGGGCTAGGGTATTCCGGTCAAAAGTACATGACACTTTTTTTTTTGTGGGGCTGTGTAATTAAGAATATAATATAAAACTCGTATAGGCATCAGAATTTAACATGAAATTTTATCCGTCAATTCAATTTTTAAACAATTATCTTCTTAAATAATTATAAATTGTTCAATTAATAATCTTTTTCAATATAGTCACTCCACAATATTTATGACATAAATAACAATTGAACAATATTAAAAAAAATAGTACTTCACCAAGCTCCAATAATTTGAGGATGGTTGCGTTCGATAATCAAATTTTTAATGACTTGATGTCATAGGTCGAAGCTAACAGTCAATATGAGCACAGTGCAATTACATGGATCAAATTCCTCAAACGGATTAGCATTCGTCCTGACTCGCAGAAGAGATTTTCCTTATAAATAATCGTTAGACCACTAAATCCAATATTGATAATCCATTAAACAGTGGTAGAATCCAGACCATATAAAAATGCCACGCTGAACAGATGAGTTATTTAATTTATTTTACTTTTCTTTATCTCACGTTTTGTTCCCACATGGCACTTATTATTTTACTTTATATTAATCAATTCAGTATAATAGCTTATTACTATATTAGTTTGATTCAGTCAGTGTATTTCAATCGAAAGAAAGATCTCTCCTATCGAATTCTCTCTCAACCCTCAGAAATTCAAATCGTTGATACTCGTATCTTCCGAATCAGCCCGAAATTCTCAGGCGACAAATAGCACTGTTCGATCTATTGCTCATTATGAAACATTTACACACATATAAACTCACACATATTCAATCCAATCAGGGTCAGTTTTATTATCAAATAAATAATAGACAATAAATAAACAATAACTTTATACCCAAAAGAAGAAGAGAGTCCATTATTTGGGCAGATATTTATTTCTACTGATGCTAACTAAGCAGTTGATTATTGATCACATCAAAATAATAAACTCTATATTGAAGTCGTAACTCTCATTAAAACAACTATGGGAAATTTTAATATTCTCGCAAAATCTTATAAGATTATGTCAAGAAAATTGATTGTTTAGAAATTTGACAAAATGGTGAAAATTAGTTTAAGTTACTATAATAATTACAAATTTACAAGATTGTAAAAAGGTAGTAAAATAAATCCATGGATGGTTCAAAAGCAGCACGTTTTAGACAAAAATCTTGAATTTTAAACTAAAATATAAAAAATAATAAATCGAGCTGAGGGACTCAACATTGGAAAAACTGTTATTCATTTTGTATTCACACGACTGAGATCTAAGAATGAAGGTACAGCGAAAAGAAATAATTTTCTTTGGCATTTATTCAAAGCGGAAAGTTTGACTTACAAAGGAAATCTCTTAATTTTTTCTTACTAAAGTAACTTCAAGCCTGTCTCTTGAACGATTGCGATCTTATTCCGCCGCTTGCTTGTAAAACTCAGCTTACAAATTGGCTTCCAACTTCTGGGAAATCTAATGGCAATTTCTAAAGCAAGGTAATGGCGAAAACTAAAAGTAGAGGGTTCGAGGGTTGATGATGACGGGGGGGGGGGGGGATGAAGTTAGTAAGAAGATGAGTCACACTTCTTTACAAAGCCCGTGGGCTCTCATTAAAATTTCAAAGCCTCATGGATCTTTCGCGGTCTCGATTTCTGTCAGTTTTTCCTTTCTCAAATGAAAAAGACTTTTTCAATTAATTAATTCAGCTTAATCATCCATTAGGAAGAACTCGATCAGCTGTTAATCAAATCTCGCTTCAATTGAATGAATTGTACAATTTAAAGAAGATTGTGCGAATTATTGTTAGTTTGCCAATGCGGAAGAAATTAATTATCCTCCAGTCCTTCTACACGAAAGGTCACACAAATTTTCGTTTAAAGTTGAATGTTCAAAGATGATGAAGGAACTGGGTACTCTACAGCAAAAACTAACTTGTCTGCTTCGAAGCGTTTATTTTTTGAGAAGTTTTACAAGTTCTTAGACTTTATGAAAAAATTGGTCTCTGGGATGAGACATTTCTCGAAAAGATTGTAAGGAATCATAAGGCCGGTGGTCCGTAAAATTGTAAATACTGATATGAGGGAAAAATCGCGTGAGTTCGTCTAAATTCCGAATTAACCCGATTAGGACAGAGTATCCCGCTCATTACTCAAGATTTGTTAGAATCGCAAGAGTCGCGGTGCGACGTGTAGGTTTTTGACCCGTTCGCGGGTGTCAATATTATTTGGAAAAAACCTGTTCCATTAAATCAATGTGAGCTGGGAATTCATTGAGCAACCAATTAAATAAGTCAGGTCGATTAAATGAGGGATTTGATGTCGTGGCGCTAGAATTTCTCAATTTATCATCATTTCTTCTTTCCATCTTTTATTGCTTTGTGGTGGAAGGAATATAGGCCTGTTATGGAAAATCTGCGCCTCCAATGTGGTTATAAAATAAGGAGATATCATAATATATCCTGGCCCTGACTCAATCTGCGAAAAATGTACCAGAAAAAATTGATCTCCACTATTCGAAAGAGAAATAACGAGATAAGTACCGCACCTTGTGATTCCATGTGTTTTATATATTTTTGTCTTATTTATGATCAAACAAATTTTATGTTATAAAATTTTATATATATCTATTCTCGACATGTTGACTCTATGATTCTTTATTGTATGCGATTGGTATGTTGACGTATGACTGTGAAAAGGAGTGAATAATTGAATTATTACATTACTGTTCGGGATTTGTCAACCAGAAAAGTTGAAATAAAAACCCAAGATTAATATATATTTGCAGTGTTGAATTATTAAAAAATGAAATTATCCTTATAAATAATTTCAAAGTTAAAATTTAAATAAACAATTGTTACAAGATGTTTGTGACAAGGAGAAATTCATTCACCTGACTTGTGTAAGATTTCTAAGATTTTCTAGTCTGTATCGAATTTATTCTGATCAAGGTTCTTTTATTTTTATTCTCTCTCACAATTCCGGAAGTTTGATTAATTATTGGCAATATTAAAAACTTTGTCTCAAGACTTGCAATACTGATGGAATTTATTGGTGGAACTTTGAGGAGAAATTTAAAGAAACACTTAATGCACTCCACTTAATGCGAATGTAATTTTTCGTAAATTAAAAGTCACAGAATAATTCTTTCAATAGATTGTGCAAAGGAACAAAGAAATTCACTTATACCTATTTCAGTTCTCGTCAGTTCTCAAGAGTTACGTGTCTCCTTAACAAGGACTTGAAGATCAGTGGGCTCTTTGATGTTTTCAATTCGCAAAGGCACGAGACTGTCGATCGTGTCGTTGGTTCAATCAGTGCAATTGTCCGTTAAATCTGTTCTATAAAGTTCGACTCAATTTTTATCGCGAATTGTTCTTGTAGACACAACGCATGACTGCTCTTGTTTAAACTTCGGCTTGTCTTACGATCCTTGATTATTACTTCAATTTTAATTCAAAATATAGCTGATGACAAAAAATAGACAATTTTTATTAACAAATATTAGAAAAATGTTTTCTTGCAGTAAACCAAATATGATGTGTATTTATATAACTTCATCAAATTATGAATCTGAGAACACCGAGTAAGAGAAATAGTTCAAAGGAAATGGAGTCTGCCAAACGGAAATTAGGAACTTGAGAGGAAGTAATTAGAAGAGATCCGCTGCTCTTGACGCCAATAAGAAAGGCTCTGAAAATTAGAAGCAGGTTGAAAGAGCGCTTGCATAGAACACGTGACGTCAACCCCTTTTCTACAATATATATGTCGACAATTATTGTCAATCGATCAGTGGCCAATTGACCTTGTTACCTTTTTCTAAAAGAACAAATAATAATTATTGAGCGCTTGCACATGAAATTCTGCTATTCTCGAAACTGTTAAAATATTCGATTGTACAAATTTAACCCAACCGTTTGGGTGAATCCACAATTAGCCTAGGGATGGCTAATTCTGTTTGAAACTGGTATAAATCTTACGTAAAAATATTTATTGTCGGATTGTTTAAAGGAAAATTGAAGTCTAGATTGAATACTACGAGTCTTCATTTGCCTTCATTAATGCGTCCCGACATTTTAAAAAACTTTTTTGGCAGCGACGAAGTAACACTCACGACGAATGACACAAGAATAAACGGTTGCCGAGAAGGGTAGCTGTTGTCCCTTCGAAGAAGGGTTAGTAATTGCTGATTGGTCGGTGCGCGCTTGATGCACCGAAGTCGAACCAATTAGATTTTTTTGCTCACTGTGAAATATTCTGAGTGGTTCGACTTCGGTGTGTTGAGCGCGCACCGGCCAATCAGCAATTACCAACCCTTTCTCGAACGGACAAAAGCTACATTTCCCGGCAATAGACCATTTCATTAAATTTTTCTACCTTCTTCTAATGCATGTGCCATTTTATGAGCTGGAAAAAGACGGAAAAACTAAAATGAAAAGGTCTATTGTTCAGACTTGTGCCATCCGTCGTGAGTGTTACATCGTTGCTGCCAAAAAAGTTTTTTAAAATTTTGGGACGCGTTAATAAAGGCAAGTGAAGACTCGTAGTATTCAATCTGGACTTCAAATCTCGTCTTATTTAAAGTCGAAAAAAGTCGAACAACATTAGCCTTGTGTTAATGACGGTAGGCTTGAAATACAATATAACGCCATGAAGGGTTGAAATACTATTAACCTAAAAATACTCTTTCCTAAAAAAGTAGACATTTACATGATAATGTTTGATGTCATAACAGCACAAAGCAGTAATAAATAAATGGTTTAAATGAATGAAATTCCAATCGAGTTCTCAATTGCAGGATGTCTTTTTCTTCTGAAAACAGAGCTCATTTGCATTCAAGGCCACGTTACGACCGACTAACGAGACGTCTTATAAACGTTGAAGGAATTGCCAGATGTTGAGTCTCATAATCGTTGGGTAGAATATTACAACGAGCAAGGTAATAACGTTTCTCCTTTTCGGTTCCGCGAATGTTTCCGTTTGTACCTTTTTTTGCCAGATTCTCTTCTCTCCTATTCTCTGTCTCGCGGCAGCCCATCAGAATTGTAACAGCAGCATATCGGCGCGAAAAGCCGGAAGTCAGATAACCGCGTTTTGCACGTACGTGTATACGTATAACCATAAAATCTAAAAAGCGTGGCTGCTCTCTGATAACGCTTTTATGCGAAAAAGACGGGCTGCTCGCCAGAGGCACTACATTGCGTTGGTGTGAATTTTTTGCCATTTTACAAACTCAAGTCCTGAGAAGTGTATATACGTATATACATATTTGTGTATCATCAAATGTACTAAGCTTCTCGAGTTTACATAATCATTACAGTTCGTGCCAAAAGGAGATTTTGATTGGATTGTAACGCTCAAGAGAACAGTAACAATGCACTTTTATGGAAAATTGTAAATTATGGGACAAAATTTAAAGTTTGTGTGGTTCTCTTGTAAAAAGATTGCAATGCAGGAAAAAAGTTTATTTTTTTAACTGGTTTAAATAATTACTATTAACGTCTGTTTAAAATGTTTTTAAATTTATAAGAAGAATTCATGGCAATATTTGGACAAGTCGTTTGTGGCCTTTTCTAGTCGGTCATAAAATCTTGAATAGTGTTTCAAAGTGCTATTAAGGTGGGTTTTTCCCTATGCTGTGTCTATGCCTGTCCTTCTTCCCTCTCCCTCTCACCCTCTCTCTATGGGGTACAGGGTCGTCGATGGTACCCTCTTGGCTTCCCAACTTTCGGCATCATCGGGGGTAGCCTGGTGAGAGTCGTACAGTCTGCAGCATGGTACCCTTCTCGCTCCCACTAACCGGCATTGTGGGCAGGTAGCCTGGTGGCCCTCAGGCAGCCTACGAAAGCCCCTGGTCTTCCTGCGGCCTGGACGTGCATCCCTGGTCTTCTTGCCGTCTACCTGGTGCCATGCAGTGCACCCCTGGTTTTCCTACGGTCTATCTGGTGCCTTGACGTGCACCTCTGGCCTTCCTGCGGACTACCTGGTGCCTTGATGTGCACCTCTGGTTTTCCTACGGTCTATCTGGTGATATGACGTGCACCCCTGGTCTTCCTGCAGTCTACCTGGTACCTTGACGTGCACCCTTAATCTTCCTGCGGTCTAGCTGGTGCCTTGAGGTGCACCCCTGGTCTTCTTGCAGTCTGCCTGTGCGGTTTAATACTCCTTTGGTCGTCCTACAGCCCATGTCGTGCCAGCCAGCTGCCTTCTTACATCAATTGTGACGTATTCTTCTCTAATTGCAATAAAAATAAACTTTCTTTTGTAAACTATAAAGTGTTGTGAGTTTCAGTGAAATACCAGCAGACCTTTTTCAACAACGTTACTAGATTATGTGAACCTTTAATTCGAAACAAAGTAGAAAATCTCAGTTACCCAAAAATTCTTCTTTGCTGATTAGGAACCCAGATCAACATTTGATACAGGATTAAATGAGCATATAAGTTTTTCTTTTAATTTATAAATGAAATTTAAATACTAGATTTCAAATTCCTCAAATTTTCTTTAAAATCCCGAAATATCACATAGAAGCTATTACCATAAAGTTTAAAAAAAACATTTGGTTGTTTTATTTTAGAAAAATATTCAGAGCGCTAGAATTTACACACCAAAAATATATTTTAATAGTAAAAATGTTTTTTTTTCATAATAATATTTTTGTAAACTGTCAAGATATGTATTAAATTACCTTTTAAATTACCAAACGTTCAAAGTTATTTTACCCGAGAAAAAAACCGTATCAAAACCCGAGAGAAAAAAACGTCTTTACAAATTTTAAAAAATAATTAATATATATAAAACTATAATATAATACAACTTTCACAACAATATTGAATTAATTTACCGTACGGTTCTGAAGAAAATGTTATTCAAGGTTAGTAATTCTTCCCTTTTTTTAAATAACCAGGAAGGAGAAATTTTAATAGCTTGAAGTTCTCAACGGAAAATTTTTTTTTCAACATAATTAGTTTGTGTAATGATTTTAACTGCAAAATACTATTAAGAAACCAAATTAAAAGAAAAAAATGAAATTAAAAAGATATTAAATATTATGGTCCGATAGAATGAGAACCGCTTGAGCGGATAAACGTCCTTAAATCACTCTAACAAATTCAGGACCCATAATAGTGATTAAATCAAACTAATTAGGAATTAACTACCTAATTGTAGTTTGGGGATGGCGACCCTAAGTGTTATAATTTTAATACCATATTCTTTTTCCAAAGTTTAATTAGTACTCTACTGTGCCAATAAGAACGTAATTTTCCATAAAAGTTAAAGTGATAAAAAATAAGCGCCTGTGCTAAAAATATCATAAAATGTAAATTTACAACGAAAGTATATTTAGTTTCCAGAGTTTTTTTTGAATCGAGAGAAGCGTATCGCAGTGAAAGATTCGGATTATTGGGTATTGAATTTCATTGGAGATTTACGAAACGCAGCATCTACGTTTGAAAAAATCAATGCTCGCTACAGCTCACCATTTGAATCTATATGGATTCCAGAAAACTCATGATTGAATATGTAGTCGACAGAAATATCTATAGTCTCCCATATAGATTCTCTTTTTTCGATAATATTCACTTTTAACTTAGTTAAAAAAAAGTGGAATTTGTGGATAAAATCATATCAAAGTCCTCTCTCTGAAATTGACGCCGTTTATAAGCGAAAACACTAAAACGAAAAAAGGACAGGAATTCTCACTTAAAAAAAAGTAGCCTCTTTTAATATATTTTGTAAAAATCCACAAATAAAAAAAATTGGTTTCTATGATTGTTGTTATCTGTGACATGGTATTTTTAAAATACTAAAAGTCACCAGTAAATAATTAACTAATCTTGAAACTATTTTTGTACACCAAATTTCATAAAAATTAAAAAACCCAAGACTAACTTTGATTTTGTCAGAATTTTCATCAATTGAAATAAAACTTGGTAAACATTTTATTGTGAAAAAAATTGTTCACTATTATTTTCTATATTTTAAGTATATCTAACCAAAGAAAAAAATATATGAAAAAAATATGAGCAATAACTAAAGAAAGTACACATTTTTCCATTTAAATACCAAACAAAACTCTGTTTTAGATTTTTGTCAGTTAAATTTATGAACATACATCTGTAGTCGTAACTTGTAACGGATTTTAATAAAATTCCCATGACAGTTGATCCACGAGACAGAAATAATTTCTTTTTCGAGATTCATTTTTTTCGTTTTTCAATATCAAAAGCTAACGGTAAGCCGTAATTGAATACAAAGTCGATTAGATGTGTGAATTATTGCTCTGACTTATTTTCCGGAGAAGAATCGAGGAGAAAAATGGTTTTGGCAATGTGAATGGGCACTTGAGCTATATCGATACTCTCACAAATGGATAAAGCGTTTCTGACGAGGTTATAAAAGTAAGCCATACAATATAGTATATCTCATATTAAGAGACATAATAATGTGTTTGCTATTTTCGTAACGATTGCTACGAAATGCAGTCCATTATTTTACTTGGATATAGAGAAGCAAGACAATAAATTTTCTATTCTTATTGCTTTTTTCAAGTGTCTCTGAAAAATACTCATTATACTTAGATAATCATCCAAACATCGATTTATTACTCGTTGAGCTACTTGTCATTTAGACTCATAATTAAAAATTCTTTATGAATGAAATAACAACCTTTCAAATTTAATTGAGACCTAATTAGTCGCTACCCACTTGTTACGTTATAATCATATAAAACAGCATTCAACATTATTTCCATCCAAGTAAATCTAAAAATAAATTTTCCTATGAAGGGGTTATTGTAGAAGGTAAAAATTTACTTTTCACAATTCCCAATATTTTTACATTCTTTTAAAAATATTGATACCCACCAATCAATTGCGTAAATAGTTTTTAATTTTGTCATATTGTCTTTGGCTTTCATCTTCATTGATTATGACATCTGAAGAATGCCTGATGAAAATTGTAAGCGAAAACGACAAAGCCTAAATTATAATGTTGATTTTAATAATTTTGTTGCTTAAAAATTTTTTTTATTATTTTTACCTTTTTTTGATGCGTGAAAAGAGTCATCTTTGGGAACGTACTGGATATCGTAGACTAGAGTTGTTTTGGGTAATATAATTCTTTCTTTGTTGATTTTGTAAACAGCGTATTTGAAGGCCAGCTCGGTGCTGCTGTTTCTTTGGTCATGAGTGAATAGCGCTCCTGAAAATTGAATAATAAGTTAATTATAAATTCAAATGTAAAAATAGCATCAATCATTATGATCGAGAGCAAGACTAATATCCATTAAAAATGCAAAATTATTTTAAAAATTCCATTTGCATTATTATAAATTTACTTGTATGTATAAAAACAACTAATCAATAAGCTTTAATATGATTGATTGTATATTCAATAAATTATATATTGGAAGAAATTATAACTTCGAAAGAAGGAGGTATTTCGAGAACTTCTTTGAAATATTATATATGTGAATTTCCACATAGAATATCAGAATCAAATCACTAATGGTTCAACGAGTTGTTGGAATCTTTTACGTGGAGAATTGGAGCAAGTATTTCGGTGCCTCTTTAAAGCGTGATCCAGAATTCATAGATGTCTCATATAGAATACATATTTCCATTTCCGAAGTAATTCGCTCAAAACGCCGGAAGCTATTTGTCGAGAAGGAAAGACCGGTACGATGCAGCAAAAGCGTTTTAAACAGGTGTGCTCCTTAACCTATATCCCGCGGGATTTTAGAATGCTGATATATGCAATCGCGATATTTTTAAAAGTCATATAAAAGATCGAGACTAATGAAAAATTCACAAAAGAAAGATTTCTTTAAAGAGTTTGATAAAGTGACAAAATAGAGATGCATTTACTTTGCACGCGACAGAACTTGCAGCAGTGTGCCTTGATAAAAGCCACACAATTTTTATCATCTTTGTATAGTAAAGTTGGCATAATACAAAGCTTTCGTCATTTTAAAATTTAAGAAGCCATTTGTATTAGTTTGTAAAATTCATTTTTTATTCCCTTATAATCTGTGAGCTTTTAAAAGATTTTCTTTCCAGATTTATATTTTGACAATCGCGCACAAATATTATTAATAAAAATAATTTCAAGTTCGTCTTGTTATGTTAATTAACGATTTGAGTATAACGGAGAACGCGAAATGTAGAGTCAACTAGGTTTAGTAGAAAAAAGATTTTCTAATTAATTTAAATAGGTAAATCTCACCTAAGTTGAAAAAATTCGAATTTGGGTGTGAAGGAGTGGTTAAAGTAATTTAAGTCACGCCTTCTAATATTTAGATCACGCCCACTTATTTTTAGACCCATTTACTTAGTCACTTTTATATATTTAAAGCCTCGTCTACTTTTTTTTAGATTACACATATTTATAAACGCCACACACTTTTATTTTAAGTCTCAGTCACGTGTCTTAAATCACTATTTTTTTAGCCACGCCTATATTTATTACACCACGCCTATTTATTTTAAGTCACATATATTTATTTCAATCCACGTCGATACATTTTAAGTCACATTTATTAAAATACGTTACGCTACCTGTTTTAGGCCACACCCACTTATTTAAAGCCGCTACTACTAATTTTAAACAACGCCTACTTGTTTAAATCCCACATCTACTAGTTTTAAACCACGCCTACTTATTTTAAGCGACGCTTCAATATATTCTACATCACACCCATTCATCTTTGGTCATAGTTACTAACTTACAGCTGCCCCACACCTACTTATTTACACCTACCCACTTGTTTTAAACCACACACACACTTATTTCAAGCCACACCTACTAGTTTTAAGCCACGCCTACTTATTTAAAGCCACACGAGCTGATTTTATACTACGCCCACTTATTTAAAGCCAAACCTACTAATTTTAAACCACGTCTACTTTTTTTAAACGGTGCTGAAATATTTTCTATACCACACCCATTTATTTTTGCTCATGTTTACTCACTTAAAGCCTCATTGTTTCAAGTCCCACCTACTTATTTGAACCCGCCCATTTGTTTTCAACCACACCTACTTGTTTTAAGCCACTTCTACTAGTTTTAAGCCACGCCCACTTATTTAAAGCCAAGCCTACTAAGTTTAAACAGCTCCTACTTATTTTAAGCGACACTAAAATAAATTTTATACCACACCTATTTAATTTTGGTCATATTTACTCGCTTAAAGCCTCATTGTTTGAGGTCCCACCTACTTCTTTTCACCCACCCATTTGTTGTAAACTACCCTCACTTACGTGAAGCCACACCCACTATTTTTAAGCCACGCCCACTTTTTTAAAGTCACACCTACTCGTTTTTAACCACGCCTGCTTATTTTTAGCCACTCCTAATAATTTTAAACCTACTTTTTGTAAGCGACTCTGAAATATATTCCATACCACTGTAAGGGTAGAGGGTGGTTTTTGGCCAAGGTAAATTATAATTCAAAAACTAGCAATAAAATCTAACGTTCACTGAATATAATCTGTTATCAAGATTTTAAATACCCTGTAATACAAAAATTAACTGTAGAAATTATTAAATAAATTAAGCAATCAAAAGAAAAGGTAAGAGATCGTATTCGAAATACACTTTTGTTCAGTGTATCGGCAGAGGACCGTATTTCAATTTAATTTGGATGATGAATAATTGTTAAACATAAATGAATAATATTTATATTATTAGAAAAATTAATTTATTGAACAATTTTTTATATTAACTTTACACAGATGTATACAAAATGTTTATTATCAATTGACAAGTGGTCTTTTGAAACAATAACTTCTTACAAGGTAGCTAAATGAAATTTAGCTATTTCAAATTCTAATTATAAATATGTGTGTTGTATCTAAACCGCGCCCACTTATTTTAAGCCACACCTACTAATTTTAAACCGCGCCTACTTGTTTTAAGCGACGCTGAAATATATTCCATACCACACCCTTTTATTTTTGGTCATATTTACTCACTTAAAGCCACGCCTCTTTTTTAAGTCCCTCGTACTTATTATAAACGACACTTATTTATTTAAGGCACACCCACTTATTCTAAACCACGCCTAATTATTTTAGCTACACCCATTTTTTCTAACTTATAAATACTTTGCAAATTATAAATTTCGTTTAAAATATTACTGCAACATTAACACTATTTAAAATATTTTTATTGTGTTTCGTCCAAAAATGGTGCTCTTTACAGAAGAATAAAATGAATAAACAAGCATAAACACATCCTTTTTATAACTTTAACGTGTGTTAAATAAATTTTGAGTACAGTTTGAGATCGTCTCAAGAAATCTATCGCTTCAGACTGGATGAGACATTCCTTTATCTACTGCAAGAAAATAATCGTCCAGCTAAGCCAGGTCTGGCACGTTTCGCTGATCCGCCTTTTTCCTTTATTTTTTTTCGCCTCCGAGTCTTCGGTGTTCTTTTTGGTTTTTTATTTTTCTTTTAGCGACGCGAGTAACTAATCCATTTACCCGTAAAGAAGTGGATACACGTTGGCGCTCTCGTTTTGTCCCTCTCTACACTTTTCTGCCGTTTTTCTCACCCCCACCACTTATTTTTCGACCAGTGGCCCGCTATATCCTCGTAACGTATCTCAACGTAACCAAACACTCGGAGCTTTGTTTTACAGGATTTTGTCGTCTTCAATTAGAAAACACAAATGCTGATGTTCTATTGTTAGAATTGTGTTTAAATAAATAAAGATCTATTTCGTGTTTTACATAATCGGCTTGCATGAAGACCGGGCTTAGCATTCTCCTGGCTGAACTCTATCTTTTTAGTCGAAACATACACTTTAAGTTCATTTAATAGCCTCAATAAAACGAAGTATATCCTTCCAAGTGTTCAATTTATTGCTCTCTGTTCTATTTTCTTGTGTCTACTTCTTCCTCTGTTGTAAACTATGTAATAGGGCAAGTAAACCACGTGCGGTTTCAAATAGATCAATCCAAGCAGTATAACTGTTTTTTAACAATACAATTTATTTTCAATAAAAATAATACGAATATATGGATATTTTCTATTTTGTCACTAGATTCCTTTTTAGAAATTACCGAATTAGTACTTGCATTAATATATTTGTTATTTATTAATAAGTTACATTACAAAAAAAAAAAAAAAAAATTATTTGGACAGAAAAATGTTAATAAAAAATGTTCTTTTTGATATTTTTAAAAATCCCTGTGTTCAATCTCAGAAGCTAGTGAGTTTAATAAGCCCACCAAATTTTATTTAAATCCGTTAAACCTTTCTCGAGGTATCTTGTCGACAAGAAAACGTGACACACACACACACACACACGTAAATGTTCTTTTCTGATTTAATGAAAATTAAATAGTCATCTGAATTTTACACAAATTTTAATTAACTGATTATTTACTTAAAATTTAACACAAAGATTATGTTAATTTAACATGAAGATTATTTTAATTTAACATAAAGATTGTGTTAGTATAACACAAATGTAACACAAATTTTAAGTGATTACTTAAACAATTAAAATAATATTAATTTGTACAGGACAAAATTTACACAAATTCAAAATTAAAAAAAATAAATAAAAAAATAATAAATTTTAAAAATGATTGCCAATTTTTCAAATTAATTGAAAAATAATTGAAATAATAAAAATTTGGGTAATATAATAAAAAACTTCTAGAAATGATTTAAGATTAAAAAAAATAATAATTGGAATTTAAGAAAAATATTTGAAAATTTTAGAAATTAATTGAAACAAATATAATTAAAATTAAGGGAAGTAATTGGAAAGTAATAAAAAAAAAATTGAAGAATATAATTGAATATTTAGAAAAATAATTGAAAAAATTACAGTTTGTCAAATAAAAAAACAAAAACATTTCAAAATTTTCAATTAAAGAAAATAATCAAAACTTCAGATAAGTAATTACAATTTTTTAAAATTGATTAAAAAACAATCAAAATAATATTAAATTAGATAAAATAATTGCACAATGATAGCTATAACTACAAATTAAAGAATGTAATTAAAATTTTGAGAAAAAATTCTACATTTTTTAAAATTAATTGAAGAATCATTAAAATAATTGAAAATTGAAAAAGTAATTGAAAAATGGTAAGAATAATTAAAAATTGAAGAAAATAATTAAAAAATCATGAACATCTTTTTCAAATTAAAGAGAATAATTAAAATGTGAGAAAAATAATTGAAAAAATTATGAAACATATCTGAAATAAATTAAAATAATTAAAATTTCAGAAAAATAATGGAAAATCTAGGATATTAATTTAAGAATGATGAAAATTAGAAAAAATTAGAAAAAATGTTGGCAAAATAATAAAAATAATTGAAAATTGAAGAAAATGATTTTAATTTTTAAATAATAATTGAAAAAATTACCACAAAAATTTTAAATAAATGAAAATAATAACAATATGATAAAAAAAATAATTGAAAATTGAGATAAAAAATTTTTAATTTAGAAAATTAATTTAAAAATAATTGAAATAATTAAAAAATGACAATAATAAATAAAAATTTAAGTAAATAAATAAATTTTCAGATAATTAATATAAATTTGTAAAAAGTAATTGAAATTTGAGAAAAAGTAATTAAAAATGTAGGAAATTAATTGAAGAATAATGAATATGATAAAACATTGGAGCAATATTTGCAAAATGATACAAATAATTGAGAGTTAAATCAAATAATATTAATTTCTGAAAAATAAATTTAAAAATTACAACATATATTTAAAATACAATAAAATAATTGCAAAATTGTAATAAATATTAGGAAATTAAAAAAAGGACATCTTAGATAAATAATTAAAAATTTATAAAATTAATTAAGACTTGATTAATATAATTATAAATGGCAAAAATTAATTGAGAATTAATGAAAATAAATTAAAATTGATGAAATCCCAAAAAAAAAAAAAAATTGTGCAAAGAATTTGAAAAAATGACAATATATTTGAAAAGAACGAAATTACTTGAAAAAAGATAAAGTAATTGACAATTAAAGATAATTATGAAAATTTCAGAAAAATAATGCAGAAAAGTTCAGCTTTTATTTTGGTAAAGGAAAATTATTGAAAATCGAAGAACATCATTTTAATTATTCAAAAGTACAACTAACATGTAAAAAACAAAAATTGAATAAAAAATGAAGCAATGAAACAAGTTTTTTAATTTTAATATAAAACGATGAAAATAGTAAAACGGGTAATTTTTATATTAATAATTCAATATTGAAAAAATTATTTGCAATTTGTAGAAAATAATCATAATTTGAAAAATAATTTAAATATGACGAAATAAATTGAAAATAAATGCAGTAATTTATAAATACTGAATTTAATTTAATCTTGAAGAAAATAATTGAAATTTGAGGAAAATGAATTTAAAATTTGTGAAGAAAATTGAATAGTAATGAAAATGATTAAAATTAATAAAATTTCTGAGAAATGATAAAAATAGTTGGAAAAAAGTTTCCGTTTATAAAAACTAATATTTAACAAAAAACTCGATTGTCCAAATCTTCAAGCAAAATTTTTCCTTGTCATAAAATTAGTTTAATAAAATTCTCTTCTATCCAATATTTCATTAATACAAAAGTTTTGTCTGTCAGAAATTTTATTTATAAGAAATCTCAGTTTTTAGAATTTCGAAGTTGACGAAAGTAGACATTGATTTCTGCCGAACGGAATTTCTGTCTGATAAAATTTGTAATAAAGAAGTTACCTGCATAATGAAAGTCCGTACAAATGAAACTTTTGTTAATTGAAAATTTGGATAAATGCGTTTTCTGCCCAATGAAAATTCAGTCAAATGAATCAACGTGGCAGAAAATTAATTAAATCTAAAATAAAAGTTCTCTTAACTTTGCGAATATTGACAATTTTCCCAAAAAATTGCCCACCTCAGAGGTCAAAGTTTATGTAGTCTGTGAATTACACTGCAAAACGAACAGAAATTTCTAACGAGTTTTTTAGGATGAAACCTTTGATTTACTTTGCGGAAAAATGCCCGTGCTTTACACATAGTAGATGTTGATTCAATAAAGTGCAAATGAAGCTGAAACTTAAGTGTTCTATTTCACGTGAACGTAGTTTAAAAAAAATCAAAAACGACTGATTTTTCAGCAAAGATTTACTTGTACAAAAAAAAAGTAATAATTTTGTTTCAATGATTAAATATCTAACGGATTAATTATTCCTTAAGGTTTTTTGTTTCCTGTTCTCGGTAACGCTACTCGTCTTTTTCTTCTTGAGAAGTGCGAAGACAGTCGAGGCGATAAAATTCTTTTAAAAGTACTATAAATCCGTTTTATAACCCCAGCGCTAGAATGAGAGTTTTCCAGGATAATTTAATTCGGCATTCTTATTACAGGCAAACCCTTTTAAAATTTCAGGATTTTTTTTTATTTAAAGCCTTCTATACCGTGCATTGAAAAAAATTGAAAATATATTTTTAATTAAAGTAATGAAATTTTGGTTCAAAAATCTATAAAAAAGAATAATATTGTCAGAAATTATAACGAGCCTCAAACTCCCTTTATACCATGTTTTATAAAAATTGTCATAAGTGGGAAAATTCACGTCCGCCATATTGGATCCGCCATTTTGAATTTTGAGGTCAGATTTGAATTCCGCGATCACAAAAACCTCTATATACAAAGTTTCATTAAATTTGGTAAAAATTTTAAAACTCATGTCCGCCATGTTGGATCGGCCGTTTTGAATTTTGTAAAAATGACACAAGATTTGTTTTCAGTGACCCCAAAAACCTTCGAATACGGAGGGTTGAGTTTTTACTGGTTTACAATTAATGACAATCCAATTAATTCCAATTTTTTGCAATATTTTATAATTAATATATTGTTAAAAATAAATTGTTATTGAAATTGCAAAAAAGGATTAATTGAATTTAAAAAAAAATATTGTATGAATACATTAATTTAATATTTATGTCGACAATCACACATAAAGCTTATTACAAATGTATGAATCTTCAATTACATTTAATTTGCAGTGGCAATCTGGTGCTGGAAATTGGTGAAATTCACTTTAGGAAAACAGTGTTTCATCCCCTAGTGAGAGTAGAACTCCCTTTTAATGTCCCCTTTATCTTTTACCCTGCCTATCTCTCCATCTTAAATGTTCTGTCCTACTCTTGTCTTTACGAGGCTCGAAATTACTTTCAATTTCTCAAAGTGCATTTAAAGTAGTATTGAGATCTGAGTTTCTGGATGAATCATTATATTTCTGACCCTGAACGAAGTACAGGAAGTCAGTTCTGCCTAATTTAAGCAAAGAGTCTAGAAAGGTCTTCTTAATACAAGAAACGGTATCCCTAAGGACATTAAAGTGTCGACACTCAAATTCTAGTCAATTATATTACGTCATTTTACAGACAAATTGGAACAAATTTATTCACGTCATTGTGCAATATAACCAGGGATAATTAACAACGATAATAAAATTGATAGTCAAAGAGAGCGTTACAATTGAAATAAGACAAAGTGAGAAAAACCTAGGGGTGTACTTCCGAAAAATTGGTATCGCCGATTTTTCTAAAATTAGGTATACCTACGTATTTTGATGCGCTAATTACGAAAATCGTTGTCGAAATTGTCGACTAGATTATTTTCATCGTAAACGGAACTCTCTCACACACATAAGCGAAAAAACTAAAAAAAAAAACTAGTCACCTCTCTCTCCCACACACACACAACCGGAAATTCTAAAAAAACTGGTCTAAACATGGCATCTCCATTTTGTAATATAAAATTTTTGCTTCCTCCCCCTTCCCTTCCCCCTTTATATATCACTCCCTATTATATAAAAACAATTAGTTGCAACCGCTAAGTCAAAAAATTTGACTCCACGTAACGCTCTCTTACTTTAAGAACCACGTAACACCCTCCTACCTCAAAATTAACGTAACTTTCCTCTACCTCTAGACACATGTAATTCCTTCATACATCAAGAACCACATAACTCCCCTGTACCTCTAGAACCACATAATTCTGTTCTACCTCTAGAACCAGATAACTCCCCCTAACTGAAAAACCACGTAACTTTCTTCTACCACAAGACCCACGTATCTCCTTCACACATCAGAAATCACCCTTCTACCTCTAGAACCACGTAACTCCCTCTAACCTCATAAACCACGTTACTTTATTCTACCTCTAGACACACGTAACTCCTTTAGAGATAAAAAATCACATAACTCTCTCCTACCTCAAAAAGCACGTAACTTTGTTCTACCTCTAGATCTAGATCCACGAAACTCCTTTATACATAAAAAATCACGTAACTCCCTTCTACCTCTAGAACAATATAATTTCTTTCTACCTCTAAAACCACGTAACTTTTTTCTACCTCTAAACTCACGTAACTTCTTCATAGATCAAGAATCACGTAACTCCCTACTACCTCTAAAATCACGCAACTCCCTCCTACCTCTTGAACAACATAACTCCCTTCTACCTGTAGAACTACATAATTTCCTTCTACCTCTAGAACCGTATAAATCCCTCTGTTGTAAAAGGTTTGCTGGTATTTCACTGAAACTCACAACACACTATAGTCTACAAAAGAAAGTTTATTTTTATTGCAATTAAAGAAAAATACGCCACAATTGATGTAAGAAGACAGTTGACTGGCACGACATGGGCTGTAGGACGACCAAAGGAGTACTAAACCGCACAGGCAGACCTCAAGAAGACCAGCGGTGCACCTTAAGGTACGAGTTAGTTTGCAGGAAGGCCAGAGATGCACTGCATGACACCAGGTAGACGGCAAGAAGACCAGGGGGGAACTGCAAAGCAGCAGGTAGATCACAAGAAGACCAAGGGTGCACGTCAAGCCACCAGGTAGTCTGCAGGAAGACAAGGGGTGCACTGCAAAACACTAGGTTGTCCGCAATAAGGTCAGGGGTGCACGTCAAGGCACCTGGTAAAGAATCGCGTAACTCCCTTCTACCTCTAGAATGGTATAAATCCCTCCTACCTCAAAAACCACGTAACTTTTTCCTACCGCTTAGCACACGTAACTCCTTCATACATCAAGAATCGCGTAACTCCCTTCTACCTCTAGAACCTCATAATTCTGTTCTACCTCTAGAATAACGTAACTCCTTCCTACCTCATAAACCACATAACTTTCTTCTATCTTTAGACCTACGTACTTCTTTATACATCAAAAATCACTGAACTCCCATCTACCTCTCTAACCACATAATTCCCTTCTACCTCTAGAACCACGTAACTCCCTCTAGCCTCATAAACCACGTAACTTTATTCTTTCTTTAGACTCACGTAACTCCTTCATACATTAAGAATCACGTAACTTCCTCCTACCTAAAAAACCACGTAACTTTCTTCTATCTTTAGAACCACGTAACTTCTTCTTACCTCAAAACCAATGTAACTTTTTTCTACTTCTGAACCTCTTACTGTTCATAATTGCCTACAGCCTACAATTTTTTATGGATTTTGACATTTTTTTTTTAAAAATTATCATCGATAAATTCTCCATACCACCATTGGGCCAGATTTTTTATTTTCATTATGCAACATTTTTTATTTAAACAAATAAGTTGAAAAATGAACCTAGGGTAACAGTAGTTGTTGTATATTTTTAAAAAAAGTGTTTCGATGAACTATGAAAGTATTTTTACAACCATATAAATGCTCAAGGACCAAAAATCTATATTGAAAAATGTTATTCCAATTGTTATTAACAATTGTTATAAACAAGTACCAATACCACAAAAACCGAATTTTTGGGGTTTTTCAATATTTTTTTTCTTTTTAACTAGACGTGCTAGAGCTAACACGTGTAGGTTGTTCAGAATGTCAGGTTAAAGTGAAAAAAATATTGAAAAACCCCAAAAACTCGTTTTTTGGGGTAGTGGTACTTGTTTATAACAATTGATAATAACAATTGGAATAGAAATTTTCAATATGGATTTTTGGTCCTTGAGCATTTATATGATTGTAAAAATACTCTCATAGTTAATTGAAGATCTTTTTTAAAAATATACAACAACTACTGTTACCCTAGGTTCATTTTTCAACTTATTTGTTTCAATAAAAAATGTTGCATAATGAAAATAAAAAATCCGGCCCATTGGTGTTCTAGAGAAATTAACGCTGACGATTTAAAAAAAAATAACGTCAAAATCCATCAAAAATGTAGGCTGTAGGCAATTATGAACAGTAAATTCTAATTTCGGACCACTGTGCTACGTAACTCCTTCATACATCAAGAATCACGTAACTTCCTCCTACCTCAAAAACCACGTAACTTTTTTCTATCTCTGAACCCAGGTAACTCCTTCATTCATCAAGAATCACGTAACTCCCTTATACCACTAGAACCAGATACCTCCCTTCTATCTCAAAAACCACGTAACTTTCTTTTATCTCTAGACCCACTTGACTCCGGCATACATTATCAAAAAGAAAAAAATGAAAACATGTATCAATTTAATTACATAAAGTATACACTTTATCCTAAAATTGAAGAAATAATAGAGATTCCTAATTTTCATGAAATTTTAATTTTTTTAATATAACTTTTCCAACTCTAATTTTTAAGTAAAAACTTCTTTGTAAAAAATTGTTTACAATGAAAAATGAATTTAACTTCCTTTATAAAGAAGCAAATAACAAAAATAATAAAATCAATTATCAAAGAGAGCGTCACAATTCGTATAACACAAAGTTATATAGACCTCGGGTAAGTTTTTAGTAGTTCCGTAAAATTGGTTATTCCTATACAAAATTGCAGTAGGGGAAATCAAAAATGTTTAGATGTTTAGATTTTTACATTTAACGCAAATAATATACATAAAACCTTTTGCTTCTCGTGCTGTTAATCAACAAATTGATTTTATTGTTAACAAGGTATTAAGAGATCAGGGTTTTATTGTGCCTGATTCCAATTATTTCAACAACGTGTAAAGCTACAAATCCATTTCATTAAATTCTGCGCAAGTCATATAGCTTTTCGAATTTGCCTCAGTTATTTAGTCTCCGTATTACGAAATGAGCATTATTAAATTAGAGAGAGAGAGAGAGAGAGAGAGAGCATGAAATAAAATTCTACGTTTTACAGTTGGACAAATTGGTGTAGGTTCTATTTGATGACAAAACTATTTTTGTTTAAAATTATAAATTAACTTATTCACTAATCTGAAACTATCTCGAATAAAGTAGTACATTATTAAAAACTTGAAGTCACAAAATTAACTCTTAAAATCTAAGATGCCAGAAACTATTTTATATTACCCAACTTGGTGTAAAAACTAAAAACAAATATAATTATATGACACAAATAAAATTATATTTCTTCGTTAAATCTATTAAATCGTGTGTAATTTAAAATTTTTTAAAATTTTGCTCTGAAAAATTGAATAAACTAACACCTAATAAAATGAAAAATATATTAAAAGACTTGATTCTTTAACTTTTTCACAAAAGAAGTTTTGTCCTCATAAAAAGTTGTCTACTTTTTTGTAGTATAAATTTTCCGGTTAATAAATTGAATTATATTTTGTTGGAGCAAATTTGAAAATTAGTAGTACACACGAGTAAAAGGGTTTAGTAAGAAAATGAAGTTAAGAAAAATTGAATTATTCAATTGCCATCTGTCGGCTTAGCAAAAACTCTATTTTCATTCAAGGGATGTCTGTCCATATGATAGAACGAGCTTTACTATTTGCTTACAAAAGTACAAAAAGAAAGTTGTATTATTTTCCGGACACGAAATTTCAGTGATGATCTGAACCTTTGATCTGTTGATTACAAAAGAAATACAAATATCGAGTTAATTTTTCGTATCATTTAATTAGATATCGCACTATTTAATTTAATCTATACCTCTTCCAAATATGAGCAATTAATATTGCATGAAAAAAAGACTTATTTCATTTAAATATAGTCACAAACTTTTTCTATACAGTAATTCTAGAAAATTGATTAATAGCAGAAATCTACGTTTGTCCGAACGTAGATTTGAGTTACAAAAACGGGAGTCTCAAATGAACATCGAGATTAAAAAAAGTGTGGCAATGTCATTCACTTGGTCAATTAACAGAATGATTCGCGCTCTCTGAATGCATTTGCATTTTGTTAAAAGGAATAATACTTAATTAAAAGAAGGACCTCTTTTGAAAAAAGAAATTCGTTTCTGGTGTAATTTTAATCAAAACCAGTTTTACGAAACACAGACGACTTTTATCTGCGCGAACAAACGTAAAAGAAAGAGTGTATAGATAAGCGTGGGTGGGATGTGAATCGGGAAAAGAGACTAGGAGGAAACGGAATTAATTTCAATTGTGGGTGACGGAAATGGCAAAAAAAGGAACAGCAGAACACTAAATGCCACGAGCGGACTTCGACGATAACTATAATCGAATGAGGAAAGTTAATCGAACCATCGTCATACTTTATATACGAATTCAACTTGAGCTCGATAGAGAAAACGCGTCGGGCTTAAAATTTCATGAGGAATCAGCGCAGTAAGCACTTCCTTTCAAACCATTTATATTATACAGCGATATAAAAGCCCTCCTGTCTTTTTCTTTCTATAAACAACAAAACGATAAATCGACTTCAATTGAACTCCTTTTAAAAATGCTTACATCTTAGAGTTTCTTTATCTGTTTTCTGTTACGAGATAAAGATGAATTTTATATTTAATGAAAAATTTTTATAAAGTAATCAACAATTTGGGAAACGTATATCGAAAATGAAAATTTACCAGGAATGGAAGAACTGCAATTTAGAATCACTCATGAAATTCTTCAGAGTTATCAGAAATATTTGGTATACAGCAGATCCTTCATTGGTATGACAATAGCGTTCCGGCACTCTCTCTGGTCTCTTTTATTAGAAAGACGTCGATATGTGGTATAAAGAGCGTTATTAGGTGCCCTTTTTCGCAGGTTACAAAAATTGAGACCTTCGCTGTTGTAAATTAAGAGCACATTCCTCGAGACTGCATTTTGATACATTTTAAATCAAGTTAATTTATTAATATTCTGTTATTCTTATTAAGCATGAATTTTTTGCTCATTTATTCTTCCAAATTCCTCGAGAATTTCATGCAATTATATACCGGAATCTACATTTTGGATTAACCCTCAGGGTACGAACTGTAAAAGTCTAACGGTCCGTACGGACATGGGTTAGCGTAACCCAGCAACTTTGATCGCCTGTATCGTGGGCTGTAATTAATGAATTAAAACATTCTTTTTAATATCTGTTTCAAATTTTCATAGAAATGTGCTCACTTTGTCATAATTGTGATATTTTTTTATTTACGAAAGTTATTATTAAAAATACTAACACAGTTCCAACAATTTTTATGAAAAAAGTTTCTTTTTTCAAAAGCTGCTATTTCTGTAAAAAACAAGATAAAAACATTTCTTATAAGGGTTATGGAAATGTGAAACATTTATCTTGAAGATAGCGTTAACCGTTTTTAAATTCATTCCAAAAACTATATTTATTTTAGATTTCAAAATGCTCTATTTTTGAAATATCGAAAAAAAATCAATTATGAAATTCATTAAAAATATCGTGAATTTTTGTTTCTATAATGTAGAAAACATTTATTGCGGACAAAGTTAATGATTATAACATAAAGAAACGACAGAAATTAACCCTTCGAGCCCGGACCTGGGTCGAAAACGACCCAGGCGAAATTTAAAAGTGCTGTAATTTCCAAAATCGGCTGCCAGTGGCGCCACTACCCGTTCGTAAAAAAAGTTATGGTGCGTGCGAACCCTTCTACCGAATGGCAGAGCAGTAGTACTCCTTGAGCCTTTAGGAAAGGTGTGTCAACTTGAGTGTTGACGAAAACGACCCAGGTCCGGGCTCCGAAGGTGCGAAAAGTGTAAGTATTTTTTTTGTCTTTCTTTTAAAACTTAGATTTTTTAATGTAAAAATGTGTCTTTTAATTTAAAAAAAGTTTGAAAAAATAATTAAAAAGTATACAAAAATTGTTTTTAATCGAAAAATTTTTTTTTGACATTTTTTAGTAGTTCTTAGATAAAAATGCTCGTATTTTACAATTAAAAAGTATTTTAAAAATAATGGAATAAATAAAAGAAGTAAAAAGTATTTTAAAAAAATGATGTTTGCAGTTTTTTGAAAAAAATTTCTGAGGGTCCACGAACGAGCGAGGAGGTCCTCAGAATATTGCGTCCTCGTCAAATACTCAATTATTTCGGATAGTACGATTCAGACGAAGAAGTAGATGCTGTTGAGGACCACGACAGCGATTTATCCGCGTATGTTAGTCAAAACATCCGTTATCTTTTAAACATTGAAGAGAAAGAAAATTTAAATCTAATCTCTCAAAAAATGTCAAAAAGAAAGCGATGCCACTTTTGTCCGACCAAAAAAAGACCGAAAAACAAATTATTGTTGCGCGAAATGCGCCAAACCAACTTGCGACGATCATAGAATTGTATTTTGTCTTGATAAATAAAATTTATCTTGAAAATAAAACTGTTCTTTTCTACTGAAATTTTGAGTTTTTACTCATTTATACCCATTTTACAATTATTTTTTGGCCTTAAAAGAAGTCGATATAGCTTTTTATTGAAAATTTTGAAGTAATTTTTTACCATTTTTGAGGTCAAAAAATTAATCATTTTTTTGTAAGAAAATAAATTTTACTATTTTTTTTGTGAAAGGCACACTCTTCAGCCTTAATTACCTTTTTTAAACTTTTCGATATCTCAATTTGGCTCAAAGTTATGATTTTTTAAGTAAAGTAGCAATTTTTCAAGAGGTAAGTCTATTTAAGTAAATGTGTATAAAGAACAAAACCCAACATTTCCTTTATTTCCTCCCCTCTCCGTCTATATGCCATGTATTAAGCAGCCAAAAGTTGCGTTTTTTCGTATCATGCATTTACTTATAACTTTTGAACCAGTCCAGATATTTTAATTTTCTTTGGTTTATTTTAAAGCTAATATTTCAAGGTTTGAGTGTGCTTAATTTCAAATTTTTGCAATCACTTTTCTAGGAAATGCAGCCCACCAAACTTGAACAATGAAAATTTACAAAAACCGAAAAATTCATCTGTCTTTATCACATTGAATCTCCGTTCATATTAATCGAAAAAGCTTTAAAATAGGGCCATTTTACTGAAAATTTTATAAGCTTTTCAATGATCTATGAAAATTTTCATTACACTCTTATCTGACAGAGTTATCAACATTTTAAGACGGTCATGTTTTTAATCCCATTTTTCTAAGTGGTTCCACAATTTTGACCGGTAGTGTAAATAATATTTCTTTATTTTTGGAAACTTTAGATATTTAAAAAAATTTTGGTATTGTAACGTTCCGTATGGACTGGATAAAATTTACCCGAACGTAAATCTGGAATTCGACAACCCCACAGTGGGCCAGATTGCTAAAAACCTGGCCAAAATCCCCCAAATTTTTTTTTTTAATTTAAAGGTTTGAACTATTGAATAAAGTAACTGACATATTTCTGCATACTGTAGTGAAATATTAGGAAGCACAGGATCCATTAAGAGTAAGATACGTCAATTCAATGTTGACCTACGCGTTCAATTGGTTTGCTACCTAACAGTGCTGAAAAACGTGTAGTTACTTTCAGGAGGAATATATTTTAATTGTGTGCGTCAATCTTCATGGGAAAAAATGGAAAATATTTCCAAAAGTATGTATTTTAATATCCTGTAATCCAATTAAATATAATTACCATTGTATTTCGGAAATTTTACATATTTTAAGGTTATCTTTTCTTAAATTACTTTTCTAGGAAATTAGAAAAAAGTATTAAAAAGGTAGACAACCCAGAAGATCCCATGAAAATGTCAATTGAAATTATTATATTTATAGAAAAAGAAATACACAAAAAAATTAAATAACTCTTTCCAGATATAGAAGATATAACCTACAAAAAGTGCAAAATGTCATGTAACACGAAAATGGCTCTATGTATACAATATAATAGTAGAGCACCCCAGATGCTTAGAAGCCATTAATATACCCTGTAACCACTTTCTCTTTTGTATATTAATATAGAAATATGTACAGGGTGTTCAGAAATTATGTAGACAATTACATGTAATCATTATACTTTTGTTAGGTTAAGGGCATGTGATGGAGAATGACGTCACTGGTATAAGCAAAATTTGTCCGTAATGTTTATCTTAAAAAATTAAATGTTTTGACATCAAACCTTATAGAATTACTGAAAATATCATTAAGAAGGTCTCTCTGACCCAAGTTTGTTTAACTTTTGCCTTAAATTTTTAAAAAAATTTCTGCTTTTCGGAAAATTAAAACAATTAATTTTAATGTAAAATTTAAACAAACTTTGGTCAGAGAGACGCCCTTCCATCACACGCCCTTAAGCTAACAAGAAAAGCTTTAAGATTTTTAAAATTAGGGACTGTCAGTTGCTTAATATTGGAATGTTAAACAACAAAAATTTATATTAATTTTTTATTATGTTACAGACATGAAGTAGGATAAGGAGATGAAACGACGTATTTTTACTGGCCCCCATACAGGGGGGTCACAGTAGACAGCTTTGCTTTTTCCCTGCCGACTATGCGCCCCTTCAGGGGAAAAGTAGAATTAATTTTCGTTGTGTGCGTGGCTGTGTCTTATGTACATGTGATATGGTCACGTGATAAATTATAGTTACAAAAATCACCACAGCAAGTGCTGTTGTCAACAGGGAAAAAAAGACCTGTACTACTGGGACCCCCCTGATTGGTGTCAAGTTTTCCAGCGACAAACTACAGGCGTTTCATCTCCTTATCCTACTTCATGGTTACAGATAAGGATAAATATACTCGGATTTATAAGAGAAAAGACAAATCGACGAATTAAAAGACATGGAGGACGAGTTTGATTAAATTTAAATAAAAGAAGCTTGAATTCGAATTCCTCAATTTCTAGTATTAAGTTTTATATATTTTAAAATTTGAACTGTTATAATGAATTTACTATTTGGAAAATCTGACTTTCATTTCTTAATCAGTGACTGTAAAAAACCTCTAAACTCTAATTTATGTTAAAGTTTGCGAATTTTTAAAAAATTTGTCCGCTATTTTGGGTACGTCATATTTAATTTAAAAAAGCTAAGTTTAGATTTCTAACCAGCGACCTAGGGGTTTTGGCCAGGTTTTTTGCAATCTGACCCACTGTGAACCCGTATTTTTATGTCTTGAACTAGTTACAAATAAAAATTCGAAACGAGCCAAGCTAGGGCTAAAATCAGCTAGTCTATTCGCATTTTTTCGAAACTCGAAATGCCTTCTAACTGCCGAAATTCTTTTTTACGATATACGGTATTTTCTATTCTACAATAAAATACGTAATACGAAGTAATATTTGTTCCGCTATGTTTGACATTTTATTATACGTTTTGCACCGAAATTTTATATGTAAAAATGAATAATTTAATGTGCAGGAAAAGTTAAAGAGTTGTTAATTAATGAAAAGCCATTAAAGCACTTGTAATTCCAGAAGTAGCTAATTAGAAAAAATAATTTCTCTCTATTTGAGAAGCTTAACTTCATTAGCGCATTTTACAGACAAAATTTGTTGCTTTGTATTGACAATATTTACTCTTTTGTTCACGTTTAAACTTTAAATTCTTTTTAGAAATGTCACGAGTCTGTTAGGAAAAAATATGAAATAGGATTTGTTTGTCAAATACCTGAAATATATGTTTTCAAGTTACAAATGAAAGAATTGAGGCTCATAAAGAACAGTTCAAAAGAACTCTCGCACTTTTTGATCTCGGAACGGCATAACTTCTATTTTACGCTAAATGAGAAATTTCCAATCTAAAGAGTCCTTTCGATTAACAAACGAGCAGATGAAAGTACACTCTTACTAACTTCATGTTACAGTAAAAAATATATGAGAAAATAATTGCAGAATAATTTGATTGTGATTGCAAGAGGGAAAAAAATTTAAACCAAAACTTTAAAAAATTTATTTTTATTATAAAAAAAATAAAGTAAAATTTTGGTCTAATAGAAATGAATAATCATTTTATAACATCTGAATAAGAAGCTTTTCAAAATTAATACTTTTATCTAGTTTTATTAAAAAACCGTTTTTTACAAGTAAGAAAAAATAACACAAAATTTTAATTATCAGCAGTCAATAATAAACCAAATTTTTTTTTCTAATTATTCGCAACTTTGTTATTATTTCAAGGTTATGTCATGCATGGTCCAATAGGTGTTCAATAAAAAACGTTTCGCATACCAATATTGGTCCATTAGTGAGCGGACGTTGTACAATTGTCACTTTCCCACTAATTGGGTAGTATACAATTGAATATAAAAGTCTCTTTTTTTAAAAGCAACACTAATTATTATCTTTAATTAAAATTATAACAAAGTATCGATTGCTAAAAATTATTCTATAACTACAATCATTCCTATTGCAATTGGAGTTTGACCTCTTTTCAGAAAATTTGTGTAAAGTATGAGTCTTGATTAGTCGAGTTGGCAAAATCAAGTGCCTGGAAAATTGAGTTACGTCTCGTTAATAGCAGAAAAGGAGGTGAGGGTGAGAGGGATTATCGCCACTTTATGAGAGGGTAGCGACTTAACGCGAGATAATTCCTTGGGTGATTATAGGGCTCGTTTTGAGCCGACTACCTAACTCGGACTGCGGTCAACTTCCTATCGTTGAATGTATGAACTAGTTTTCATCCAACCATGAAATATACTCACTGCTTCCAACCCTTTTTGCCACAAAGAGTGAACGACTCTCTGTACTACAATTTTGATGTTTTGCTACGACCTCTTGTAGAATGTCATGCCCTCGATTATTCATTGTATTCGTTTCTAAAAAATTCTCAGTCAAAAGTATCATATAATTTCCACGACCATTTTGGTCACCCTTCCCAAAAATATGTCTAAAATTCTTGTCCATTTAACACCAACTGTGAAAATTAAGGACCTGTGAGAAGAGTAATTTTGGTTTTTAAAATTTAAATTCTCCTGGTTTTTTGTTGTTTGAAAAATTATGCATTTGCTTCAGACACTTTGTTTTTTCTACCCTTAACGATGTTCTACAGCGGAATTATAAAAAAGAATTAGCGTTCAGTCCCACACGTTTCTTTTAATAGTTATGATGTTGACCTAAATTTCGTTTAATTTATTTTATATGAGCTAACAAAGAGAACTTGCCAAATATACTGTTTAAGCTTTAAAAGAATGAAGACGATATTTGGTTAAAGAAGATCTTTTCCTCTTAATAATATTGATATTAAAGAAAAAAAAATTAAGTAAATTAACTTGCGTTTCCACGCCTTTTTTAAATAGTTACGATACTGACCCCTATTTCGTTCAATTTATTTTATATGAGCTAAGAGAGAACTTGCCGAAAATACTGTATAAATTTTAGAAGTGTGAAGACGATATTTGGTTAAAGAAGGTCTGTTTTCACAGAAACATAAAAAACTTTAGAGTATGTAAATTATTTTACCAATTAGGTAAAATTGCCAAACATAACGCAGTAAATACTACAAAAATTTTAGTAATAATTCATGCACAACGTAAGTATTTATTTGAGCTCATGATATTGTAGGTTATCTTTCCAACCGGTTGTCTTAGAAATATGAATGGAACGAGAAAGTGGCTGTCAAGCTAATGCTCTTAAAGTGCCACTAGCGACAGATTTTTTAATTAACATACTTGTACCCACGGTCGGTAACAAATTTGCTAAAAGTAAATAGGAAAGTAAAACTTTAGTATTCTCTCGGCAGATTTACACTTTAAAATACAAAAAAAGATACTAAATTATTTTTTACAGCAAGAAGAAAATATAAAAAATCATTTTTCCTAAATCTATTGAAACTATAAATAGTCAGAAAAAGTTAAGCTTTCGTGTTTAATAAAACAGAAATGATTTATGTTCCCATAGAGTTTTACAGTATCATGAAATTATTTATCCAATCTCCAGGGTATCTGTGAGAAAAATTTAGTTTTATATCACGTAGTTTCAGGCTTCAATTTTCGCGATGAGGATAAAGATCTATTTGCCTCGAAATTCTGAAATCGATGTACAATTTTTTTATACTGAGCTATATTGACGTAGTGGTAAAGCTGTTTTTTTCTGTGGTAGAGGGCTTGATTTCTTTGGGAAAATTCTTACGTCGATGCTTTCGCCTACATGACTGGTGTCTCAATTCTCACGCCGTCGATACCAGGATTGAAAGTTCGATGGAGTAAGTTTCCTATTTCTCGTTTTGTCCGACTACCGTTTTTCACACTAACCTCGAAAATGGAGTTTACTAAATTTTTTTTTAGCTTTTCCGTGACGTATTGCAGACTGAAACCGACTTTGCTAGAAGCATCTTACTTAATCGTTTTCTGACACTTTTTTTTTTTTTTAATTTTTTTAAATCGATGAAGAATATTATTCTATTTGCTAGCAAATTTAAAAGTATCTAAGGAATGTCAGGATTTTATTATTGTTTAGAAATATTAGATATATTTTTAATTGCGCAATCGCACTCCCCAAACATGGTCCGGAAGGTATTTTGTTGATTAAAGATCGCAGTAGGAATCGGTCGATGAGATACTTTACTTTGATAGAGAAAGTAGTGACTGTTAGTGCAAGAGAGAAAGTAGTGATAGCTGGCAGTGTGAGAGAGACAGAGTGAATTAGGTAGTTTAAAATTAAGAGAGACAAGCAGAGCGGCTATGGATATTCTCCTCTTTTTTCTGACATCACTTTTACCTTTTTTGAATTTAATTGGTTATTTGTTTTTTAACCCTTAGAGCCCGGACCTGGGTCGTTTTCGTCCTGTCGTGTTTACAGGTAGAAAAAATGTTTAAAAAATTGAAAAACTTTATAAATCATCATCAATCCTTCTAGTTGAAGTAACAATTACGTTTTTTAAATTTTTTTTTTTATTATTATTATTAAAAAATAGACTTACCTCCTGAAAAGTTGCTACTTCACTTAAAAAATCATAAATTTAAGCCAAATTAAGATATCGAAAAGTTTAAAAAAGGTAATTAAGGCTGAAGAGTGTGCCTTTCTCAAAAAAATAGTAAATTTTATTTTCTTAAAAAAAATGGTTAACTTTTTGACCTCAAAAATGGTAAAAAATTACTTCAAAATTTTCAATACAAAGCTGTACTAAATTCTTTTAATGACAGAAAATAATTGTAAAATGGGTATAAATCAGTAAAAACTCAACATTTTAGTAGAAAAGAACAGTTTTATTTTCAAGATAAATTTTATTTATCAAGACAAAATACAATTCTATGATCATCGCAAGTTGGTTTTGCGCATTTCGCGCAACAATAATTTGTTTTTCGGTCTTTTTTGGTCGGACAAAAGTGGAATCGCTTTCTTTTTGACATTTTTTGAGAGATTAGATTTAAATTTTCTTTTTCTTCAATGTTTAAAAGATAACGGATGTTTTGACTAACATACGTGGATAAATCGCTGTCGTGGTCCTCAACAGCATCTACTTCTTCGTCTGAATCGTCCTCTCCGAAATAATTGAATATTTGCCGAGGACGCAATATTCTAAAGACCTGCTCGCTCGTTTGTGGACCCTCAGACATTTTTTTCAAAAAACTGCAAAAATCTTTTTTTTTAAATACTTTTTACTTCTTTTATTTATTCCATTATTTTTAAAATACTTTTTAATTGTGAAATACGAGCATTTTTATCTAAAAACTACTAAAAAATGTCAAAAAAAAATTTTTTGATTAAAAACAATTTTTTCATACTTTTTAATTATTTTTAAAACTTTTTTAAAATTACAAGACACATTTTAACATTAAAAAATCTAAGTTTTAAAAGAAAGAAAAAAAAATTACTTACACTTTTCGCACCTTCGGAGCCCGGATCTGGGTTGTTTTCGTCGATACTTAAGTTGACATACATTTCCTGAAGGCTCAAGGAGTACTACTGCTCAGCCATTCGGTAGAAGGGTTCGCACGGACCCTAACTTTTTTTACGAACGGGTAGTGGCGCCAATGGCAGCCGATTTTGGAAATTACAGCACTTTTAAATTTCGCCTAGGTCGTTTTCGACCCAGGTCCGGGCTCGAAGGGTTAATATTTTTTAAGGACAGATACGATTAAATGAAATGTGAAAAATGATTTATAAATTAATATAAATGGTTATAAAAATGATGAAATTATATGAAATAATGTTAAAAATGATAACGAAGTCAAAAAAATGACATCAAATTATTAAAGATTGAAGATAGAGGGTTTTTAAATAAATATATTTTTTTTAAATATTTGAAAATGAATAAATAGAAAACAATCATTAAATTTGAAAAACTGATAATAAATGAATGAATAATAAAATAATTATGATCGTATAAAAGAAAGAAACTAAACAATTTAATAATGTCTAAATATCTAAAAAAAATTACCGTTTTTTGCAACTTTTTTAAATTGAATAAATATTGGTTAAATTGATCGAATAAATATCTGAGAAAATAGCCGAAATAAAAGTGAAAAGAAAAAAAATAATTGTAGGAAGACACTAAATTGCACAACGTTGATAGAGAGTTTATTCTGTCAGAACCATTTTCTACTTGAAGACCCGAGCAACCCTAATTCAATCCGATCGAAACCGTAGCGGTGTCAACTGGAGCCAAGTGGTTACTAGGTCGGATTTTCTGCCTCTCAATTCCCTTACCAAAATCCATTGCTTATTTTTAAAAAGTCCAAATGATGTATTTATTTTTTATCAAAGTTTTGTAGTTTTTTCTACACAGTTTTTGAATGTATAATTTAAAACAAATTAAATAACTTAAGTTCTTTTTTATGACGAGATATTAAAGTTTTTTTATTGTAAATACACATAAGGATATTTTTTAATACAATTATTTGCGGTTTACAAGGTCGAGGATTATCAAAAAATTGAAGTCGAAAATTTGCATGAAAATATTTCCACTTTAGGCAAGTATTCTAATTAGTTACTCAAGCATTCAAATGCATTTTTTATAAAAAGTTTTAGGAACTCATTAATTAAAACCGTAATATCGTTTCGTTGATTTAGAATCTGGAGATTTATTTGTAGCCGCAGCAGGCGTGCAACGTTGAGCGTGAACCCTCGATATGCTGTGATAGCGATAATTAATAACCTGGGTAGTAGAGTTGCTAACCTATTCATCTATGGTCGAGATTTGAATCACACATTGTTTGAACAAACTTTATTAGCCTACTATTTCTCATCATTTAAATGGGATAAATGTCAAATTTACTACTAATCTTTCACACTGGCATCATTTTCTACTTATCTGCACATTCATAATTATTATCTTTGATGAGTTCCAAATGAAAAAGGGGGTCGAATTTTGCGATTTTATTTAAAATTGGTAGAATTGTTCTGTTAGACATCTTGCCTAATGTCCCAAAAGGGTTTTTTGAAATATTCGAAAATTTCAATTTAATTAAGCATTAGAAATTTTTGACATTTTTTTTTTATTTAGTCTGTGTGATTGCAACCTGCGAATTTTCCTAAACTGGTACGATTCTTCAATTCTATCTTTTTGAGTGCTACATTGTCAAATTTCAGGTTATTAAGAATGCGACGTTGCGAAATGCAATCTTTGAAAACTACCTAATTTTTACGTTTTAGCCAGTCTAACTTGAGTAGCCGAACCAGCAACATTGACTTCTTAATCGAAGGTAGATCCTTTAACAGAATCAGTCTACGCTTACTCTTCAAGCTGGTATTGTTGAAAATTTATGTTCGGGCAAATTTCACTTAGGCCGTACGGAACGTTACAATATCAAATTTTTTGAAATATCGAAAGTTTTCAAAACAAAGAAACATTATTTATAAATTTTATTACAATTTATTAAAGTGTGAAGCAGAAGTGTTTATGTAAAATTGGAACTTCTTTGTAATGTTTCCAAAGAATTTTAGACACTATTCTTGACTGGTATGTATAGTTACACTTTTTGCAATGTATTAACAAATATTACGTTGAATATATTTATTCCAATATTTCTTTTTTATATTCATTGTTAAATTTTTTCCTGAAGATGCCACGTCTGAAAACTAAAAGCGTATCTGCTTTAAAACAGCTTTATCGTGAGGTTGAAGAAGATGAGAAAGAAGCAACTGATTCAAATCTAAAAAAAATTTAGGTACTTTTTGGAAACATTACAAAGATTAAAAAATCGGCTAACGGTACTGTAAAGATAAAGTTTTCACCTTTCCAAAACCCTTATATAAAATTTTTTTAACTTTTTTGTGGACAGAAATAGCAGCTTTTAAAAAAAAAGTTTTTTCATGAAAATTTTTGGAACTCTTGTTAGTATTTTTAATAATAACTCTCGTAAATAAAAAAATATCACCTAAGAAAATTTTAAATAGATTTGAAAAATTATGCTTACCTATGTCTGTACGGACCGTTACACTTTTATAGTCAGTATCCTGAGGATTAATTGACAATTGTAATCGCTCTCTGAGAGACAGGTTAACGTAATTTAAATAAATTATTATTTGATAAATAATGTTCAGAAGCAATTTGGACCCACATTTATTTAACATAATTTCCCAGTTTTTATGCTAGAAATAGATCGAAGAAATTTTGATTTTATTTATTTAAATTACGAAATATTAAGAAGATCTCTGAATTCACGAGAAACAACTTAGCTCACAATAAAACGTTTAAATATCTGAAAAAATCGTCGAAGAATTTCATTAAGTGCAAGTAATTTTTGCTAACAGTTTGTAGAAGCTTGCAAGAATTCGATTAAATTGTGGATGAAATCGATTTAAGGTTAAGAGAAATGAGGTAAAAATCATTTGGTTATAAGTTTCGAAACTTTGGAAAGATAAGCAGAGCGCTGGTATTAGGGAGTAATGAATGCTTGGGTTGCCAAAGGCGACAATTCAACTTCTTCAGAGAATAGTTCGATAATGCTTCAATAACTGGAGCTCAATTCATCTCAAACTCACTATCGCTATTTATTCCTTTTTTTCACATTAACGTAAATAGAACGGATTAAATGTTAAAAAACTTTGCAAGATAGAATCTTAATTACAGTTTATTGATTATACTCTAGTAGAAACTAATTATTGGACGCATCCAACATTAAAAAAAGAACAGAAACAAAAGAAACTTTTTTTTTAATCGGGACATGGATACATTTGCATTCTTTAATATAAAAGTAAATTGGGTAATGATAATTTTAAATTCTAATAATAGTTTAATTCTTTCTAGAAAAAAGAAATATTCTGATTTATAGTTATACGTTCTCTTCAGAAAGTCATTTGCCTTATGTGATGCACCTTCAAGTTTCTCGTACGTTGCACCTTCAAACGAGCGAGACGAATACAATGTTGAATAATACATCAAGTTTCGACATTGTATTAATGTTCGTTTTCAGCAAAAATTCAAGTTGCATTATTAAGTAGAATTGAAACGTGACGGAATTAAATTCTTAAGCTCTGAATCGTAAGTCTATGAATTATATAAACTTAATGACGTTTATACACTCAGAGAGAACTCACTTATAACTTGACAGTTGACACATGTCAACTCAACTCAATTTTGTTAAGTCTTTATTTTCTCTCCTTCAGAACTAAACTTGATATCTTTATTTTCATATTAAATTGATAAAAGTCTAATAGTAACCATAAATTATAAATTCTTTTAATATAAATTAACTTCTCATTCTCATTAATCTTCTTGATAACAACTAAATTATTTTTTTGTCAAATAATCTCTTTTTTTCGTAAAAATTATTTTTAGCGCAGGACTTTGCTGTCTCGATGGAAATACAAATGAAGCATTTCAACGTCGAATGTCAATTATCGTATAATCTTCCCTTAAGCAGTCGACATCCATTTACATGTCTAACGACTCCGTTAATGAGGAATGTTTCGAAAATACACTTAAGCATTTCCTCATTAGACAAATAAACTTATTTCAATAAAAGTTCGAGATTTCGCAAACTGCAGTTAATTATGGTTATCTGTATAATTGTTTCCATAACTCAATGAACTGTTATTAATATTAATTAATGCAAATTTTGAGTAGTTACAGTCTTCTGGTTACACTTTCGATCACACATAAATTTACGTTTTAATAAAGAGTGAAATGGTGTGTCAAATTTTCAATAATTATGGTCGTGACTGGATAGCAGAGACAAATGCGGTTTGCACATGTCAGAGGCTAATTGAACCTAATCCATCTGCTATGACAATATGCAGAGAGCATCTTCGGTTCTAATAATTAGTGCAATTCTCTCAACTGATTTAGTAATTAATTCCACTGTTTTATTTATAAACTGACTGTAAATTAAATTTTTCGCGTTTCCCTTTTCGTTTAGCCTTTAGAGAAAATTTAATTTATGTGGAATAAAAAAAAATACAGAGAGGAAAGCGTGAGAAATCTCTTAAACTCATTTGACGTAGTTATAATTGGTGATTAAGTAGACCGGGAGCAAAGGCCTAATCAAAGAAGAGCCAAATTTTTCCGGAAGATGGCGAAGGAAGCGACTAGCCAGTGAGGAACGAGAAGAACCACTTGATAACTAACTGAAAGGTACCTGAGGCAAATAAGATATCATAAGGTTTTTCTCAGCGCGGAGAGTCACATAATATATTATGATAACTAATGTGATCATTAAGAGCAGTTTTATTTTGACTTCCAAACAGTCTGCTTCGTGGGAGTGTTGAATATTTATCAGAAGGAAAATAATAATATACTTTGAATTTGAATCAAAATTAACTTGTATCTAACGGATGAACAATTTTGACGTATTCATATTAAAAATAAATGGACTTCATCCCGATAACTCTAAATGATGCTTTGTGCTTTTAATGAAATTTATTTCTAACGGATGAACAATTGTGACGTATTCATATTACAAATAAACTGACATAATTCTGATAATTCTAGAAGGCGCTTTGTGTTTCTAAACAAATATGTTCCTAACGGATGAACAATTGTGACGTATTCATATTACAAATAAAATTACTTCTTTCTAATAACTCTAAAGGGTGATTTTTGTCTTAGGTAAAGATTAATGTATATTTTTAGCAATAAAAAAGTGAAGCTGCAGCAAATTAGAAGAATATTTAAAACCGATTTAGAACGTTTTATATAAATGCGAATCAGTTTTCCAGAACATTAGGAGCCAAAACGTTAACAATAACGAGAAGAAAGTTGTGGAGGGACATAAGGGTCAACGTTCGTAGTTTGTCTTTGGCAGAGATCCAGTTCAACGATGTGTGTCTGGAAAAGTACACATTGGCAACTTCGGTTATGTTAGCCAGGACATGACATTTATAATCAAGAAAAATTATTTACTATCAGAAAATTATTCTTTTTTGCTGCACATTCACAAGGTCCATTTGTTAAATGTAACGAATGATTCAATTTCAGAAGTAATGCACTGATCCAATTTCGAGGCTTGTGAAATTTATTATTTATTCAGCAAATCTGAATTGAAATATTGATTGTCTTCTAATTCTCTAAGCGATTTTTGATAACTTAGGAGAGCATTCTGCTGTGAGACAAACTCACAAGCATTTTAAAAAATTTATTAGATCGAGAGCTTGCCACTATTTTCACAGTACTTAAGAATCCGGTTGGCAAAAAAACAGAACTTATAGGTATCAAGAAGAGGATGAAGGGAAAAAACTATTAAGTAAAGAATATGAAACAGCTCTGTCAAATGCAATATAAAATACAAAAGATTGGAATGGAGAAAGAGCAGAGAGACTTAAACTTAAACATTAAGAAATAAATATGTTTTAATTAAATTAATTATTAATTAATTATGTAAGTATCGTTAATAGTTTCTAGAACGAATTTTTATTTGGGTTGATAAATTTGGGTTAAAAGATATTGTGACCTATTGATAATATTTTTTCAATTATGATTTATAAAGTGACACGGTGTTAGAAGAAGATACAACAAGGAGTATTATCACGGGTCCAATTCGCATTGCACGAGTAAACAGGATGTTCTCTGTCTTACTGTTTGTTTCAATCTCTTGTTCTTGGTTTTCTGTAGCGCGATTGCGCGAAATATTTAGCCGTATAAGGGGTAATAGTTTGAAATCCTTCGGGTTCAGACCCTTGAGGGTAATAGCATTACTGCCCTCGTGTATAGCTCTCATTACACCCTTGGCAATACTCCATCATCAGGGAGGTGCTTTTGTCATTAAATCAAGGATTCTGAATTATATACTCTACTAGAAAGCTGCAGAATCTTTTTGAATTACTGCTATTTACTTTGTTTTAGGGCTCATTTTTCTACAAACAACTTCCGCATTGAGCTGGAAAGTGATAAAACCGGATAATATCTGTTCTTTTATTCGCAATGTATTTTTTGCTTGAACTAAAAGATCTATGTTAACAGTAAGGAAATTGCCTCTAATACTTACGAACTTTATTTTGTGAAATTAAACTATGTACTGATACAATCATTTATGCGTTCATCGCAATGAATTAAAAATTTAATTATTTATAATCGTTTTAGAAGTGATGAATGTATTGGTTGGAAACAAATAATTATTTTGGAAGTTTTTCTTGGTTTGGCATAAACTTACACCTTAAAATGACGTTGATGAATTCAATAATTAAAATTGATAAAAATTAATCTAGCATAAGAGTTTGAACTTTTCTGCAAGAAACTTTAGAAAAACTAATGAAACACTAAAAGAAAACTAATCGGGTTTATTGCGCGGTTTTATTACAAGATCCTCGACATAAAGCTTAAATAGTTTATTCGATAACTTGGGAAAGTAAAACAATAAAGTTGTTAGTCAGAAGTCAAAATAAAATTTATTTAATAAAAATGAAGATTTAGAACAAAAATGTGTTTCATAAAAATTGTACAAAATTAATTGTACATTCATTGTACTTTATTTTTAATTTTCCCTTCCTGTAGTAGTTTTGTAAAAGAGTCACATGTGAAAAGTCTTTCTTAGAAGTCTATTACTTTTTCTAAGAAATATTTCTTGAAAGTATTACAACTCGAGGAATATTGGAAACGAAACTGAAATTTACAGTCTAAGTGCAATAAATAGATTTCTGATCATTTGTAGAAAAATCCCTTGGTAGTTTTTGCCTTTCGTAAGTTTTTACCTTCCAATGTAATAGTACTTTATTGTTCGCATTTCCTTTCCTCCAAAGACTTTCCTCTTTCTTTAAAACCTCGAAATAAAAGCTTTTACAAACTTTAAAGAAATTGAGAAATCCCTCAAACAGAAACCCTCTTGCATAACTATTTTGAATAATGAATTGGCAATGATTTTTTTTTCTCTTTTAAAATTTAACTTAATTTCTTTTTTTTTAGGAAAGTATTGGAAGATTTAAATATAGATATACACAGCTTTAACTGTGTCTTCAGATCGACTTAAAGTTTATGGTTGAATGAAATTGAAATAAGATACAGGATTCGAACGGAAGAAAATTACACTTTATTTCACTATTTACAGTTGAAAGAAATTGAGTGGGAAACTTTCCTTGATGATCAAACCTTCAGCGAGTTCAGAACAAATAATTATTCCCGTTGGTAAAACACAATTTAAAATTACAAAATTCTCGAATTGGAATTCCATTAAGGTGCATTTTATCAGTATATTTTCTGAACAGATTTTCAGATGGTTCACAGTTACGTGACTACGAGAATTGAAAGGACAATAGTTTCTCAACTCCTGTTCAATATTCCACACGTTCAACAATAAAGTGACCGCACTATGCGCCTTGTATTCCTTTCCACTGGAGAGAAACTCAAAGTAATGGTAACTAAAGTGCAGAACGATAACGACTTGTATAAAGTAAAACAATTTATTTCCATCAAAAGTTGAATTTTTCGTTTTAACCCATTAATGTCTAGAGGGTGCGTTTTCTAAAAGATAAAAACATTTTTTTCTTGTTGAATTTGTTTTATATTTTGATTTTTAAATTTAATTGTGTAACGATGTAAATCATTACTTAAATAATTTTAATTAAATTTATAGGGAGAATATTTAATATTTCTGCAAGGAGTTTCTGATTTAATTCGTTGTCGTAGGTCTTTGGGTTCCAAGGGAATGACGGAGAAGAAAATAGTACCGAGGGCTAAGGATAGAGAAGGACAGAGCTAGAAAGGAGATCGTAGGAAAAGGATCGAGCGGCTAATCTATATATTCGGAGGTGACGACCATTTTTGCAGTTATTCTATCGGAATCAACGAGTCTGCGAACAAGTATTTCGGGGTCTATGAGATATAGTGAAAATTATTATTTGAACTTTTGAGCTTAAAAGCGTATGTGTATAGATTTGGTGTTATTTCAGTTTAAAGTTTTCTCAATTTTATTTTCTGCATTCTTGGATCGACGGCAACGTTCATTTTCATTTATTGAGAATTTTAATTGGTAAGTTTGTATTTTCCAATACAGCTCAAATTTGCATCGTTCGTGGATTCAGAGGATCTCCCTTTTGGTTCACAGCGTTGGATTTGGTTTTTTATCTGGAGGTAAATCAATCAACGACAAGCACGGCTACTAGTGTTATTAAGAGACTGATTATATTTAAAAGAATGCATTTTCAGGTGCAAACAAAGAAAAACTTCTAGTTTAAATATTGATCCTTTTGTTAATCTAAACATATCATAGTGCTTTTCGTTAATGATGAAGCAAATCTCACTTTGAGGTAACACAAATGTATTCATAACAGAAATTGTTATTTACAACAAAAGATTTTTTTCGTGGTGAAAAAAGATGTTTTTATTTGTAAACTAGTCACCCAGAAAATTACATTAACATTAAAACTGATTAACGAGAAGCAGAGTCTCTGATGATATTTTGCTGGAACTTTGCTTCAACATTTTCTGGAAAGTTTTTTCTTTTGATAAAATGATAAAAATGCATTTTGTGGACGGTTTAAACAACACTGGACGAGTTTTCCACAGGTGTACATAAAAAGGGTTTATGGTTACATTTGCTGGGTTTACGACTAGAAGATATAGTCTATAGTTGTAGTGCGTGGTAAATTTGCGGAAAACATTATCGCATCATCGGTACATACTACACTCTGCACTTACAACAGCCATTTCCCAAGCACAGGATAAATTTTCTTTTACGGAGACTTAACAAAAGGAAAGTCGAAGCAGAAAGTTATTCACCGAGATGCAGACAATTTTCCTCTATTGCCAGGTCAGTACATGCAACTATGCAATTTCGAATTAAAACAATTTTTAACAATACCTATAAATCGGGTAATTTTAGTGTTTTTACGAAATTTTTTTTATAATTTGTAAATAACAGCTTAAAGCTTTTCCACCGTCGTTGTAGTTCTTCTCAGATCACTCTCTGCGAATTTCACCGAATCGGTAAGTTTGTGTTTTCCTTAATTCCGCCTTGCGCTTCGTCATGCTCGTTTCTTTTTCTTTTGACGAATTTTGACGCATTATTTTGAAATATCGCTCGTCTATTAGTGTGCTGGCCTTCTCAAGCCGAACCCTTGAGCTAGTCACTTTTTTAATTAAAATATTTAATTATTAAAATTAAAAGTCTCGTTTAGGTTCGCCACAATATATTTGTGAAACTTATATTAAAAGATATTGAGATAATGTTTCCTAATGGTCAAAACTGTTTTCAACTGTATGATATTGAAGTTAGTATTATTAAAAGATAAAGAATCCTGCGCATAATAAATAATCATTTTATACTCCTTAGTATTAAGGTGGATTAACTTCAAAAGTAGGAGGTGTGGGTCAATCTATAGCTATCGATAGCTGTTATTTGCAAGATAATATAGGTAATAAAAGACGCGGTCTAGATTAAGTGCTTCCCAAAGATGAGATTCTAACTTTATTGATAGCAAAATAGAACATTTTCACGTAATAGCTATAACAAAGTTGAAAATTGGAAAGGTTTTAGTGGGCATCAATCATCAGTTGAAGTAATCTGTATGTAAAAGGTTATTATTTTTTATTACACTAACAAAAATTGATTTCTAATAAATAATTAGATTACTTGTTTCTAAGAATTCTAAAAGTATCTCGTTTCTTAATTTGAGTGAAATTTTATATTTTCAACAGTAGTCAGTTTATTAGTGCTATAAATACGTCACAATTGTTTATCCGTTAAAAAAATTAATAAAATGCTTCCAAATCTTATTAATTTCTCGTACAATACTGATTAGGTTTAAAGATACACATAAGTTGCGATACATATACTGGAAGTCGACTGTTCGGAAGCTAAAAAGCACAGTTCTTAATGTCTTTATTATGCCCTTGACGACCCAGAAGATCAAGGATAAGGTTCTTCATTCGGGACCTCAGATCCGCCCATGTAGAATTTAAAGCAAATATGATGATAAAACAGAAGAAATCTCGTCTTAAAAGAGGTATTAATCTTTCTTATAACTCTTTCTTCTCAAATCTTGCAGAACTCTTAAATTTAAAAATGTAGGATTTTGTTGTACAGTGTATTGATTGAAACAGGGACATTTGCAATTTTCTGTTAAACCTAAATAAAAACTTTACAGAAATAAGAAAAAGTAACTGTTGTGGCGTGAAGCAGAAACCCTTTTCTTGCAGTAGTTCAGGTAACTACAGGTAAAGATGCCTCGTCAACCATCCATCCGCGCTGCAATCGATATAAGCCCGTCTAACCGTTATTCAGTAAGAAGTAGACGGTAAAATAGCAAAGCTATTAATAATATCTTTGACAATTTTATAGAGAAATAAGAGATCATCAAACAGCAATCTTGAAGCGATAGCTGTTATATTTATTTCAGGACAAACATAACTTATATAAAATAAAAATCTATCAACAATTAATCGCTGAGTTTTTTTAATAATCTCAAAAAATGACTTTGAACTCTTTTAATGATTGTCCTATGTTTATAATATTAAGATATTTTATATAATTGATGATATAATCTCTAGGAATGGATTCTGAGCTAACATCTGCGCTAAGTAGTGCTGCTAATCAGCGCTTTGAAATATATTTAGGCTAAAGATTTTATCGCTAATGTGTTTAGGTTGGTAGAATTGTTTTGCGGAAAAACCTAATTTCTGCCGAAAAATATTTATTATTTTATAAATTTAAATTTTTTGACTAATAACTAATAACATCTAATCTTATATGTATGTAAATTGACATTAAATTTTAATTCTTTAGATTTATTCAAAACTTACCAAATTTGCATTAAATTGAATTTGTAACCGATTTTACGTTTATTAATATTTAGAAAAAAAAAACAATTACTCAAAAGAAACTTTATTAATAAATAAATATATTTTAATCATAATAGTCTTTTTTGTTACAGTTTTAGATTTCAAACTTTTGCTTTTTGACATCTAAAACATTATTTTATTTTAGTTTAAATAATTGAAATTACAAATAATAATAACCTTGATTTACATTAACGTCTCCAATTCACACAAACACTTTTAAAAGAAATGAATACAATGCAAAGAAAGAATTTAATTTGTCAACTAAGTTATATTCTTCTTGACATTGATTTTTAAAAAATTGTTTTTGTTATTGCTTTTTCAGTTTATGTTGATAACGTGCAAACTTTCAATTTTTATCATGAAATCGGATTCATGTATGCTGAATGAAGCTTTCTGTCAATCGCTTGTAACGATTGGTAAGAAACGCATTGTCACATCGCTATCACTTCAGGTTAAATTCAATTTAATCTTTTTTGTACAAAATATTACATTACATGTTTAAGAATCATTAAACAGAATACTCTTATAGACTTCATTTGCAATAAATTTCAGTAAAAATATTTAAGTTTTCTGCACTAAATAAGAGTAAACGCTCCTTTGCACAGATGCTACTTCAGAATCCATACCCTGTTTTCCCTGACATACGACCATTCGACCGTAATTTAATTAATTTAATTTAGTTTTAATTTTTTTATGTGAGGACAGAAGAAATTATAACTAATGTGCTTTTGCGAGTTTTCAAATTAAAATTATTATCCTACGTGCTTCTGTAAAAAAAACTAATAAGTTATCTAACCGGACAACTTCATTTTACAAGATTTTTTATACGTTTTACAGATCTATCAATATTTCAAGGAGAAATGATGCAGAACGTGAAGCAACTTTTTTTTCATAGTGCTTCTGGAAAAGTGTTTTTTTTTTTGTTTTAATTTTCCAAAAAACGAGGATAATTTTTTTCACATAGTTTAAACAGTAATAAACAATGTCTAAAAGTCATTTTTATTAATTTCTATTGCTGTCCTTTCTAAAGACAGTTTTTCTTTTCCTCTGTTTTTGGCGCTGCTGGACAAATGTGTCCCCTTAAGTGAAGTGGTGTACTTATTTCTTTTGAAGTAAACAATCCGAGAATTTCCCTGAGGATTTCAAGTGTCTCTCCAACAGACGAAATCAATTTGAAATTTGGTAAGTTCGCTTTCATAAAATCCGAATTCTCTCTGTCACAATGTCAAAGCATCACGGCAATGAATCGACCCTAGAGTTTTGTTAAGTCTAATAACCTTTTTTATGCTAAGTGACCCTAACACTATAATGCATTAAAGCTAAAGGTCTAGAACATTTGTTCGAAAGATTTTATATTGACATTGTAACAGTCCGTTTTTCTAGGGGTCTTCTTTTTTATATTAATAAGACCTAGGAAAGAACCTGAGGGAAGGTAAGTAAGCGTAAAGTCAGTTTAAATTAATTGACATTTATTTTAAGTAATTTTCTGCCGTTCATACAATTCAGTTGAACATATTCGCGTGGCATGGTATTCCAATTGGAACACTCTCATAGAAGGAAGGTAAGTAACAAACTAAGCTTCTTCTATGTTTTATAACAATTAAAAAATAATAATACTTTTTCCTGTTGGTTGCAGTTCGTCGGTGGAAACACGTTCGTAAGTATCAAACTAAACTTCTTTTACTTTTTACAACAATCAAAAATAATAATATTTTTCCTTTAGGTTGCGGTTCATCGGTGGAAACACGCTCGTAAGTATCTAACCAATCACAATATTAAATCCAAATTAAATTAAAGACTTTTTTCTGTTCACAGATTTAACCCATACCAGGGTATAAACGGTGCCAAGGGCGACCGGGGCCCGCGGGAGGGGGTTAGCATGGCTCTCCATCCTCCCGTCCCGGTCACTGGGTTGGACTCTTGGTGGCAGTGGTTACAGCCCACATCGCTTGGGGCTAGCGGTTGGTAGGAGCGACGGACCCTTTGCATGCTATCTGACATGATCGGGGTCACAGAACTCCTACCAATCACGACGTGTGAGTTGCGGTCTCAACTCGGGTAGCAGCCTGCTTAGCTGCTAGGGATTAGAAAGGTCCCGGCCCCCCACTCAGTAGTAGGTGCTTCGCCGTTGTCGATGTGAAGTGACTACTGCTGTGTGGGAACCGAGGGTCCGCAGGGTCTTACCGCCCTGTGGGAATCGGTAGATTTGGGAAATTCCCAAATCGCGTTGACCGAGCGTATCTCGGTCCCGGATTCATGCGTAGGCGCATGGGTGTAGGAATGTCCTTATGGGTGGGTCCTGCACCTCAAATCAGAGACAGTATGTTCACAGATTTAATAAACGTAGTTTCCGGTGGAAACACATTCATCCGAGGAAGGTATTCCCATATCATCTGTTGTTGAATTGGATACCTAAAAACTAGGTTAGCCAGAGACGCATGGTTCTTCTGACGAGTTCGGTAGAGGCAAGTCTTGGTTCCAGTGACCTTTTAACAACGGACTGGAATGAGAAAAACAAAATGGTTCCGGTAGCCTTACGACGTACACTGAGACTTAATAATTTCGAACGGATAATCAAAGCCTTCCGGCGTGCTTGATTAGTCCGGGTTTACTTACCACGATGACACTCATCAATGGCACTGGATGACTGGACGAACGGAAGAGCGACGACTCTGCGACAGTCGAGTGAGCTCTCCAGGCTGATCGGCCTCGAGTTGGAGCAGGCTAGGACAATTATAGCCTAAATTTTCCAACTCGATAACGGGCGATCTTCACTCGGCGCGAGTACAGAGTTCTCTTGTGGCGAATTCGCCAACCCTTTCTGTGGCCACCGGGCTCTTCGTTGCCTCAGCGGCAAGTGCTCAAGCACGAAGTTAAATTTTTTCGCTCCGCGCTTAAGAACGCGACTCGTATGAAACGTACCGTTATAACATGTAGTTCACTATATCATTTTTTTAAAACAACTTCTGATTCCTACACAACATTATTATTATTATTATCAATTTATCCTTACGAAAGAGTCGGAAATCAATGTTTTGATCGGGTGTGAGACGATTCTAATTTTCATCAGTTTAGAACGATTGTTTCCTTAATTCCATAAATTTATAAATTTTCCAATCTGAAAATATGATCATTGATTGCAATGACCAGAAAAGCAAACTGATATTTCAAAGAATCTGAGTTTTCTGAGTTTCGTTTTCGTTTTTAAACCAACGCGATAACCTCAAAGGTGCATTTGTTCAAAAGACGAAGTGTAAAAATGTTAACAGACTGTCCGCATGTTACAAGTACGGTGAGAGTGACCAAAGCTTTAAGAAATGCACAAAAGACCCTTGTTGCTTTTTGTGAAAGGGAAAGTCGAAATTGGACAAGCAGTAAGCAAAAAAGTCAATAAGGGTCTTGCTGCCTAGGCAATAAGAAGACGCCCTCAATCTCAGAAGTGCAAACCCAAAAGCTATTTCCCAGAGCATCAGGAAATGAAAACAACTCTTTAGGCTATTTAGATACTGTAGCACATGACAATTACAATAGAACTCTGCTAAAGTATAAAGTGATTCTTTCAATTTCACGAATTTTTTGAATCGTTCTTAGTTTTCGTAGAAGATTTGTGTTGAAATTTTAAATGTTTCTGGGGACTTATGTTTCAGATAAGAATTAAGATCTCCATCTTAACTACAGTTGTTACGTTGTAACAATTTAATTTAGCTTAATCTTGTTTAATTCAAAAAGTATATTAATTTTTATGCTAGTTATTATTAATCAAAGTCTTTACGTCTAGGTACATTAGGGTACCGTTTAAAAGGTACTTAGGTATAGACCAATATATGTATCGGTCAACATCATCGAGTCTCAGGTAATTCTCACCTCACTTAGTTTTTCCGTTTTGCTCGATTGCCAAATTTCGATGAGCATAAAACCAGTCTTGAATCTCAAGATTTTAAAATCACTTACAATCGAACTCTTGAACGGATCGGTTCTCTTAACTATTCTTAATCTTTAATCCATAACATCATTGTAAATTCGTAAGAGTTCTTGAATAAATTATGTTTAAATTATATCCATTCTTAAATTAATTATGTTCGTAAATTTTATTTTATACCCGAACAGCAGTTTTGAAACTGAAATTGAGAGACGCTTTTGAAAAGTTTTTATAACTGGAGTATACTTTTCGTTAAAGTTCAGTGGTAGTATCTTTTGTTTTCTAATATCAATTTTTAATAACACAATAAAAGAAGCAGTCTTTTTTTAAAGTTGATTAAAAATGTGGTTTGGACACTTGAATCAATTTAAACAATTTTTTCCTTAAAAAGGGTCGAATTTCAGAAAACTGTTAAAAGAAGAAGAACACTTGTATATTTCTCTACAATTCCCTTTTCTAGAGAAATTGCAAGCAAAATAGAAGATGTAAAAGGAGTTGTGCAATCTACAGATAGTTGAAGAGATCTACGTAAGGGCTTTTCAAATTTTGTCACATTTTCAATGCACGTACATTGTGCTGTGTTCCCAATTCACTAGGTACACAAGAAGTGGAAATAATGGCCTTTGCCGAAAGCCTTGAAGGAGTAGGAAAATAATAGACGTCGAAAGCAGTGTTCTATTTGCCCTATCAATACAAAAGCTGGTTGTAAAAAAGGTTTAAAATTCATTTTAATATTGATTAAATTTTAATATCTAATTAATTTGTTCTATAGGATACGGATAAAGTCTCTTGACACATATTGAACATATCACATTTCTTGCTGACTAAGAAATCTTTTAATATGGTATGCAGTGTTGTTTATATCCAAAAAGAAGAATTTAATTTTAAAAATACGTTATCTTAATTTCACCACTGTCAAACATTTTCAATCATTTCTAGTAGAAAGTTTCAATGACATCAACCATATCATATAAAACGTTGAAAAGTATGTCAGATGATATTCGCTTTGACATTTTTTAGAAGTAGCAAGTGATGGAAATATGAAGGGTAAGTCTTCATCGATCTTCATTCAGAATAAGTGTCGACTTAATTGTGTCACGGTTATTAAAGAGGCGACAATTTTCTGAAGCGTCTTATTAGCAGAAAATCTTCTTCTTAAAGTGCAAGTGATTTTAAAAGAACATGAGAAAACCACATATACATTTTTATTAATATAAAAAGAACTGCAAATTTTTCGTGAATAATTCACAGTGTTTGAAAAGACATTAAAATTTTTCAATTAGTTTAAAATTCTTTTGAGTTACGTATTTAGTGTGTGACAGTTGTTAAAGGCTCAATCTTTCAGGCAAACACGGTGTATATACATGTTGTGTGCATGACTATTTTGAAATATAGTTGGGATAGGAGACGAGAAAACTTTCCGAAGAATATAAACGGAACCAGATGAAACTTTTATTTGCCGAACTATCTAAAATTATTAAAAGCATTTCTCTGTTTACTACTCAAAGAACCTCACGTTGTCATTTCATCCTGAGATGTTTTTCTGCAAAATACTTAAAGTCTTAAAGATCTTTTAAGGGTGTTGGCCAAATTGGACTTAGAAATTTCTTAGGTTTTCGTAATAATAAACACTGAAGTCTAAAAGCTATTTATTTAATTGTTTAGTTGATTTAATTCAAAATGAGTTTAATTACACTTTAAGCCTAAAATAATAAAAATCCGTCACATGTCGACCTGTCAAAATACTGATTGTGACCACAGTAACAGTAAGTTAATATTAAGAAACTTATACTCGGTATTTAGGGTTAATGTGTGATTTTCAGATGAAGATCAGATTTCAAGAATCAAATATTTATGGACGAGTAGCTACCCTTTTAGTGACCTATAATGTCAAACTAGTACATAGTAACTAATCCAGATAAAATAAGGAAACAAATATGGAGTCAAAAAGATTAGGGGTATGGGATTTTTGGAAGTATCTCCACTTTGATTAAACATATTACACTCCTTACAATAAGATTACTCTAAAGTTACAACCACAGTTAAGTGAATTAAAATTATTATTAATTTATGAAAGTAAGAATAATTTTTCACTTGTCAGGAGTCTTGTAACAATTTCAATTTCTACTTTAACATCTACTATTTGAGCAACTCGTCTTAATTTCCATCAGGGGAAATGAGTAACTTCCGGCAAATCCTTGAAAAAGTTAAGGGAAAATTAAGTGTCCCTTGTATTATCCGAAAGTTTGAAAGCCACTGCTGGACTTTATGTCTGTCGAGATGATCTGCGAGGCGCCACAGAGTCGAGCGGGCTTTTACTATCTCTCTTACTCCCGCTTCAATGCCCAGTTTCTTGTTCATCTATTCTTCTTTGTTTCCATCTTCCATGTCGTCGTTACCTCAGCCCTGTAGTCCTATCCACAGAGTCAACGTGAAAACCACCACTCTCGTTTCTCACAATGAGGTTGCTGGGTAACGACATGAGCTACATGCCATGTTAAGAAACTTAAGCAAAGCAACGTATAATGTATTCGAGAAATCGTACATTATTGTCAATTATCTTCTTACTCAAAGGAAGTCAATTAATTAAAAAACTTTCAACTGTAAATCGTTTATCGTCTAAGTTAAAAAATCCGAAAACGATTAAGAATTAGAATCGAATCTCATAGATTGACAGAGTTTGTAAAAATCATAAGAGAAATTGAAGATCTTTTGTTCTCATAAAGTCAGTCTGTTCAACACAACATCATCGAGAGCCAACAAATAAAATAAAAATTAAAATAAAATAATCTCTGAACTACGAGTAGATTTAAGAATGTTAGTAGAAGCCAGCTTCAATATCTGGCCTCGTGTGTTCATAGGAAGTCACGGTCACATATAATATGATACTTTGATAACCAAACTCCTGGAATCTTCTCGGTTCCTAGAATCACCTAGGAGCCAAGCTTAGAAAATATGTAAACACTAATCTAATTTTCTCCTCCTAGGGTAGATTTGTGACTATAAAAGCAAACGCGTTTTCATTGTTATTCGTAATTTGTTTCGGTAATCTATTGAAGGGATTCGATTTGTCGACGAAAAATATTTTAATTTGAATTTTAGAAATATGACAAGTCTCTTCATTACCTGGGCGCCATAAGGTATTAAGGGCGTGGGGACTGACGAGGGGAAGAGATAAATTTCCCAATTAATAGAATTTCTTCCGCGCCCATTGACCTCGCTATCGTTTACCGGCTATCAAATCGAAATCGTCACGGCTTTCTGTGTCGCCGACAACACGGAGGTGTTAATTTTATTTTTAATAATTTATTTATTTTGTGCTTTGTTTAATTTTTTGGAAATTGTTATTTATTTATTTTCTATAATTTTATTAGTGTGGCGATTTTTAAATAATGTGAGGATTTCGAAGCAAAAGAGGACGATGGGGTGGAATACGTGCAAGGAGAGCGGCTAAAAATAATCAAAATTGACATGATTCTCAGCAACAATAAAGAGAAACTGGACCATAACAAAATAATTTGACAAAAGTGATGCTCGTCAGTTACCACGCTCTCCAGTGTTCGCCCCAGTCTTCAAATACGTGAAAAATGATGCCGGAGCAATAAGTTTTTTATTTCTTTCATGTTTGATTATTTGTCGAACTGTTTTTGTTAATTTTATTTATTTATTCTTTATTCATTTCGCCTGTTTATAATTATTTATTCATTATTTATATATTATTTTTCAAACGATCGTTGTGTGGAAAAGAATGTGTAAGCCGGTTATTTTATATTTATTTTACTTTTTGTCTTGCTGTTTAATTTATTATTTTATTTTTGACCAAATATAATATTATATAATTGACGATAAATTATGGCTTTTATTTTATTTTAATGATATTTTGTGTTTTAAATTTATATATTTATTAAAATTTATAATTTCCATTTACATTCTTTTCAATTTTAATTTAATTTAAATGTACAAATTATAAGACTTAAAAGAAATAGTTTTTAATCGTTACACTATCATAGTTCACGTCGCTGCGTGTTTGAAGCGACAACTTATGCAATTTCGAACAAAATAAGTCTATTCGTTGTTCAAGTGTGAACGGGTATTTCGAATGCTAAATTTTTGAGCCGATCACAAAATTAAAATCAGTCTAATCGTCGTTTAAAACTTAGAATATTGTTTTTGTAATTAAATATAAATAACTTATTCTTGTATTTTACGTCCGAGATTATTAAATATTAATAGAATTCAAATAACAGGTAATTACGTCTTCTCTCGGGATGTGTCCAAAGATTATAAATAAATTATTTAATTAGTAAATAAAAAATTGAATAATAATAATCTCCGTAAACTCCTGAAGTTAGTTGTTCTATATATATAAATAGCTGTCGTACCCGTTTTCGACGGGTTTTAGTTCCTACTGATACATTTGGACTTTTGTCTTTACATTGCTCAAAACCTTCTTTACAATTAATGAAATTCATAAATGTTTTATTTTATTTTGTTTTTGTTTATTTTCTACGATATTGCTTCTGAGATGTGTCACGTGAAAGTAACTAATCATTCATCTTCAAAAATAATAAAAAATTTCTGAAGAATAGTCACATATTAAAGGATAATTTATATTCATAAGTATAATTTACTCAAAAAGGACGAAAGAAGCAAAAATTTTACGAAAATAAATAGTTTTATATTGTTTCGTTTACATTATATTATATTTGTTATAAGAGTATTGATAATATATATTATGCATATCTGTTTTAATTCTAACTTTAAAATTAAATGAAATTAATTTTATTTAATAAAATTTTTATTTCACATTAGTTACAAATATTAGAAGTCATGTACATTAGATAAATTGGATCCGTCAGAACATAATAAATATCATAATTTTTTATTTTTTGATTTTTTTTGAAAAAGTAACATAATTTCCGTTTAAAAAATATTTTTTAATGGGGTTTGACTAGAAATTATTCTTCAATTATTAATCCCTTATCAATTATTGCCTAAATAAAAAGCTATAAGTACAGAGAGTTTAAGAGTGTCACGTAAAAAAATGAAAAATATTAAATTTCTTGGTTTTCTGATTTTTTTTTTTAAATGTTATAACTTCCGTTAAAATTAATATTTTTTAATAAGGTTTGGCTATAAATTTAAGTTATGCAAATACCCAACAGACTGCTAGATTTAACTTCATTCCGTGGAGCTGTTTTTGAGTGATGCTCGGACAAAATATCGCGGACATACACTCATACATACATACATATAAACATACATCATTTTTTTAAACAGCATTTTTGGAATTGTTACTACTTGAAACGAAAAAATAAATACAAATTTTCAAGTTCTATGCAATGTACAGACAAAACTCTGATTTTATTAATATAGATAATATTATGAATAAATATGATGAATATTTAATCATTTTTTTCTGTCCACGTTTTAAAACTTAAAGTAAAGTTGGTTAGTTTTTATATTTATTCACCTTGTCTGTACACGTTTTAAAATCCAAAGTGAAGTTAGTCCCTGTTTTTTTTCATTAAATTTTAATCTCTTTATCAGAAAAATTTAAAATTGTTTTAGTTTACAGACGAAACATGCAGATGAGGTAGTCTTAATGACAAAATACTGATTATGACTAACAATAACTTATATATTACACACTTATATAAATTTTAATAATAATTTAGATTAATTTAAAGTGTCGAATAGTTAAATTTATTAAAAATTCAAATGACGTTATTTTACTTTATTGGAAAAAACTAAAAAATTAAATACAGTTTAAATTATTCTGCAACCTTTTTAACCATTTTTGAAGTTCCGAAAATTTCATCAAGTTTGCTGCAAGTTTAAAAACTTCGAGGAAGGTTGCGATTCTAAATTTAATTTTTTCATATATAAATTATTCTCTTCAGTTTTTGAATTATTGTCATGAATGTTTAAATTTATTACACAAGTTTTCATATACTTCTGTCATTTTTCAATTATTTTCTCAACATTTCAATTATTTTTTTCTATCTTTAAATTATTGCCAGGAATATTCAAATTTTCAACACCAGTTTCTATTCTACTTTTGTTAATTTTCAATAATTTTTTTCGAATTTTAATTACTTTTGTCATTATTCAAGTATTTTTGTCATTTTACATTTTTTTTTCATATTTCTATAATCTTTGCAATTTTAGAATTATTTTCTATAAATTTAAATTATTATTTTATTCAAATTATTGAATGCAACCTATTACACTAGTTTACAAAAAAAAAAAAATTTTATGTACATTCAATGTCACTATTTTTTTCTTATGTACTAAGCTTCTCGTTACTTAAAAATGACATTAAGAAATTTTTCTATGGATAGGTTTCCGAAATATGAATTTTTAAAATTTTTTTACGTTTTTTTCGGAGGTGACTTCACGTTTTAGGCCGTATCTCGAGTTACTGAAGTCCGATTGCTTTTTTCTAAGTGTCAAATTAAAGGTAATCAAATTCCAAACAATCGCTTTTAACATTATTTTTCAATCGGTTAAATATTTTAAGTGATATAGTAAAAAAAAAAATAGAAAATTTGAGTTTTTGGCCCAAAATCTGAAAAACAAATTCATTCTACAGCCATGCAAAAATAGAAAACGTCAAATTATGTCCAGTTTTAAAGTTTTTACATATATGGCTCACTTTTAGAAAAGAAAAATGTATGGATGAAAAAAATCTATGGGTAATTATTGAAGTTATAAGCCAGGGTACTGAAATTCTCGTTTTACGACATTTCGGTATTTTACCTCCTTTTATAGTGATTATGTTGATTAATTTAATGAATACAATATCTAATTAGAAAATGGACTTTTATCACAGATTTTAATTAATTTTCAGTGCTTTACTAATTCAAATTTGACTGAAAAATTTTTTGGAGGTTTTGACAAAAATTTCTGAAGAGGCATAAATTGATTAAAATCTGCTTTTTTGACAAGTTGAATCAGATGCGCAGAGGTTTAATTTTTGTTGAATTTTGTTCGTTAATAGATGAAAAAGTTTGAAATTAGATATCGAAATATGAAAAATAAATTATATTTGATTAAAAATTTTTTTGGAGTTTTTGACAAAAATTTCTGGAGTGGCATAAATTGATTATAAATTAAAAAAGAATCAATTTTCTTTGATTTCCCATTAAAGAAAAATATTCTTAACTACTTTGTGTAATATAATACAATTTATGCTTTTCAAAACTTTGCGCATCTGATTCAACTTGTCCAAAAAGCAAATTTTAATCAATTTATGCCTCTTCAGAAATTTTTGTCAGAAACTCCAAAAAGTTTTTCAGTCAAACATCATTTATTTTTTATATTTCTATATATAATTCCAAACTTTTTCATCTAATAACGAACAAAATTAGAAAAAATTGAACCTCTGCGCATCTGATTCAACTTGTCAAAAAAGCAGATTTTAATCAATTTATGCCTCTTCAGAAATTTTTGTTAAAAACTCCAAAAAAATTTTTAATCAAATATCATTTATTTTTCATATTTCGATATCTAATTTCAAACTTTTTCATCTATTAACGAACAAAATTTAACAAAAATTAAACCTCTGCGCATCTGATTCAACTTGTCAAAAAAGCAGATTTTAATTAATTTATGCCTCTTCAGAAATTTCTGTCAAAAACTCCAAAAAATTTTTCAGTCAAATTTGAATTAGTAAAGCACTGAAAATTATTTGAAATCTGTGAAAAAAGTCCAATTTCTAATTAGATATTGTATTCATTAAATTAGTCAACATAATCACTATAAAAGGAGGCAAAATGCCAAAATGGCGTAAAACGAGAATTTCAGTACCCTGGCTTATAACTTTAATAATTACCCATAGATTTTTTTCATCCATACATTTTTTTCTTCCTAAAAATGAGCCATATATGTAAAAAATTTTAAACTGGACATAATTTGACGTTTTCTATTTTTGCATGGCTGTAGAATGAATTTGTTTTTCAGATTTTGGGCCAAAAACTCAAATTTAAAATTTTTTTTTGGACTATATCACTTAAAATATTTAACCGATTGAAAAATAATGTTAAAAGCGATTGTTTGGAATTTGATTACCTTTAATTTGACACTTAGAAAAAATCAATCGGACTTCTGTAACTCGAGATACGGCCTAAAACGTGAAGTCGCCTTCGAAAAAAACGAAAAAAACGTAAAAAAATTTTAAAAACTCATATTTCGGAAACCTATCCATAGAAAAATTTCTTAATGTCATTTTTAAGTAACGAGAAGCTTAGTACATAAAAAAATTGTGGCATTAAATGTACATTTTGGCTGTAAACTAGTGTTATTATTTAATATATGTAGTAGTTATTATTGTTAAATCAAATTTTAATTTTACTGTTACTTGAAATAAATATTTAAATTTTATATTGTAATGGGCTCTTTCCAGTAAATAAATAAATAAATAAATAAATTTAATGTTTCTTATTGCCATGAATTTTTAAATTTATTATATTAGTTTTCAATTATTCTCTACAAATCCCAATCATCTTCTTTATTATTTTTATTATTGTCATGAGTTTATTAAATTTGTACATTGTTTTTCAAATAATTTCAATAAATTTCAATTATTTTCTTCAAACTTCAATTATTCTCGATAAAATTTTTATTTATACACCAGCTTTCAATAATAATTTATATCATTATTCAATCAGTTTCTTAAGATTTTAATTGTTTGGTCAATTTTTCAAGTATTGTCTTTAAATTTTCAATTTTCTTCACCAGTTATCAATTATTTTTTTCAAATTACAATTATTTTTGTTATTTTCCAATTATTATTTTCATATTTTTGTTATTTTTGTTATTTTTGCCATTTTAGAAATATTTTTAAAAATTGCAATTATTATATTTAATATTTTTATTGTCATGAACTTTAAAATTTCTTTTATCTGTTTTCAATTATTTTCATCATTATTTTTATTATTGTTACAAATTTATTAATTTTTTTACACTTTTCAATTATTTTCTTCAAAATTTAATTATTTTTTTCATATTTGAATGTTTTTGCCATTTTTTAATTATTCTCTTCAATTGCAATTTTTGTCTTTAAACTTCAATTAATTTCTTTAACTTTCAATTATTTTCCTCAAACTTATAATTTTTTTTTTAACTTTACAATTATTGTCTATAATTTTTTAATTTTTACACGAGTTTTGAATTATTTATTTTAATTGTTTTGTCAAGTTTTCAAGTATTTTCTTTAAACTTTAAAATTTTTTAAGATTATCAATTATTTTTGTCATTTCTCAATTATTTTTTAAAGTCATAACTATTTTTGTCAATATTCAAATATTTTTGACATTTTAGAGTTATTTTCTTAAAATTTCATTTTCTTCAATCTTTTTATTATTGTCATGAAAATATTAATTTTTGAAGATCAGTTTTCAATTATTTATGTCATTATTCAATTAGTTTCTATACATTTTACTTATTTCGTTAATTTTTCAATTATTTTATACAATTTTTCAAATAATGTACTAAATTTTTTATTTTTTTACTTCATTTTTGAGTATATTTTTTATTATTTTTTTCTTAAATCCGTACATATTAAAAGGACCAAAGGTCACAAACCTCACCATATGACTTGAAAATCATAATACAATCATAATCATTTAATACAAAAAGGTCAACAACTTAATCAACAATTTTTTTTAATTTCAGTTATTTTTGACATTATTCAACTATTTTTTACAGATATACATTTTTTTCATGTTTTTAAATTATTTTTTTCAAATTTTAATTATTTTCTTGAAAATTCTATAATTTTTTAAAATTTTTCAACTAATGTCTAAAAAGTGTAATTTTTACACCAGCTTTTATAATTATTTATGTCATTATTCAATTAGTTTCTATACATTTTACTTATTTCTTCAATATCTCAATTATTGTGCAAAAATTTTTTACACCAGTCTCAAACTTTTGTTTTAAATTTTAATTATTTTTGTCATTCTTTAATAATTTTTTTGTTACTTCAATTATTTATGAAAGTTCTCAATTATTTACTTCAAATTATAATTATTTCGTTTTAATATTTTTATAATTGGGATGACATCACTAAGAATAACTGATTTATTGAATGTCTCGAAATAATATAGCCTTGGTGACTAATTTTTTTTTATGTGACTATGGATTGCTTATGATACAATAAATTTGTCGATTATTTAGAATATTGTGTATTCCTCTGCGGCCTTTCATAAAATTTAATGTGACAAAAACAAAGCAACATTTCATAAAATATTTGAAAATCCAACTTGCGTTTTCGTTTTCGATTTTAATTTGAGACATAACTTTGTATGTCAGGTTTGTTGAATTGACCCTTAAAATTTATCAAAACGCAAATTATATTGGCTTTGGGGTCTTTAATCTGAAAGAAAATGAATTATATTTTAGATAGCAAACGTTTCGGCCACAAATGCGGGCCCTCTTCAGTGCAAATAAGTAAAAAGTTAAAAAATAAGAATGTTGGAAATAATATGTATAGAAGCGTATTTACAACTTAAAGTAAATTATCATGCATATAAACTATAAATTGTATAAAAAATTTTATGTATTAGTTACGTGATCTCGATAACCAGAACACAAACTGACTGTTGTAACCTAACAATTTATTAGATTAACATTTATAAAAATCAGTTACATTTAAATTATTCGGTAAACCAAATAATTAACTTTCGTCAAACTTTATACATTTTAAATTAATCATTGAAACATGAAAGTCAACAAAGATCACGAAAAGAAATAATGACAAATAGAAATTACGAGCGATATTATTTATTAACCCAAAATGAATATGAATTAATGTCGTACAGTTAATGATTAAATATCAGCATCATACAAATTTCACAACAAATTCAAATTAAACGGTCGCGGGTGACGTCACCGATTCAATATATCCGGAAATTATAACAAAAATTATGGCATTTGCTCAAATAATGTATAAGAAATTAAATTACTCGATCATGAGAACAATCATTAAAATCATTAGAACAAGAAAATATACATTCATACATAAAATAAAAGATAGTCAATATTAAAAATACTTATCGCCGATTTAACTGGTATTGGGCTTCCGATCTCAATTCTCTATTTCTCTCAAGAAACGACGCCAATGTTTAAACCCTGGATTCCTCAGAAGTCCCAAAAATTATTTTCTAATCATGGACTGCAGTCACGATAATATTTTATTTCTTTTTAGTGATGCTTTAGATGGGTAGAATTAGCCACGTGGTTTCAGAGAGAAAACGGAAGTCCAATTTAGTGAAAAGTCTCGTACACGCTTATAAATTTTATGCCACACTGAATAGAATAAAAAAATACACTTAATAAATTACAATTGACCAACGATAACAAAACTTGAAGACAATTTGTTAATTAATAAGTTACCTGACAATTTCTCGGCAAGATACGTAGCGTGGCAAGAGAACTTAATTCACACTCTAATCGTCGACAAGTGATTAATCGAGCAAGAACATTTGTTTTTATATTCCATCGAAATTTCCCTCTCTATGATTGAGTATTAAAATTCTAAAAAAATTTTAATGTTTGACTAACTTGATTTTGTAACATTAAAGTATCTACTCGGTGAGTCTTGTTTCAGCAAAAATTCTCTTGGATAAAATATAAAGGTGCTACGTTATATAGCGTAAAATGTTGTCATAATATTAAGTATACTTTTCACTCTTGGATTATTCTTGTATAAATTCCTTAAGTGGAGACTTTTAGATAACAATGCTAACAAGTTATCTCTGGAAAAAAGCACAGTCGCATTTTACAAAGGTCGTTTTTAAATCTTATTATGTAGAACGTGCCTTGGGTTAAAAAACAGAGCCTAATCAGGCTGTGTTACTAGAAACTCAACTGTAACTAGTGTTTTGTCGCGTGTCATGCTTAGTATAGTGAGTTTATCCTGAGGCGGAAAACTTTGAGAATGTCAATGTGTGCGTGAAGGGATCAGGCAGAGTCAAAGTGAGAGAGAGGGTAGATAGCAAAACTTTTCTTAGTACCGGAAAGACGAAACTTCCTGGTTACCAGACTTTTGTGCTCCCAACTATCTCCCTGCTCATCATTCTGTAGAACGATCAAGAAAAAAAAAAAAAGGAAAAACACAAAAGAAAATTTGAACGGGTGCAGGAAAGCATCAGCAAGTAATGCTTATAATGAATTATTCAGATTTACCTTCCGAATGATTTAGAAAGTTTTTCAAGTTTCTTTGGATTTGGGAGCCATAAAAAACTAACAAAATTCAAAAGGGCTTGCGATTAATTGAAGGGTTTGTAAACTTATATTCCATGTGAGAATATTAAATGGGGGTAATTTAAAGTTCATGTAGAGATTATTTGAAAAATTCTCTCTTTAAATTGTCTTCATATCACCCAGAACCAAATCGTATAGATTTAATTGCACAAAGAATAATGTGTTGCAGAAGATGTCAAGGTCCAAGTACAAAATATTTTAAGGGTTTTTCTCATTCAGCTCCAAGGACAATCGATAGCTGTTCAACTGTCGTCAGGAAGTTGAGGAGAGAAATGAAAGGGTGCTTGAGTGCATTATACGTAAGAGGCAAATACACTCATTGTCAGCAAATTTTATTAATTTCTCTTTAAAATTCCCAGACAACATTTTTTAAAACTATATAACTCGAAGCATTAAAAAACGGTTTTTCAACTTTGACATTGTTGTAAACCTCTTAAAAACCTCATTTGAATTGTTATTTAAAAGCTTTATTAAATTAGTTTCGGTAGGAGGCTTTCAGTATTATTCTCACATTTTTTTGTATTGTTACTTACGACATTTTTTCCAGGGATTACACAGAAACACGTTTTTCTCATGCTTAAAGAATTTTATTGCAGGAGTAAAATTGTGGGAAATTTCCCATGAAATGGATACGGACGATTAATCTTGATAGTGAGTTTCCGGTATTTCCGTACTTGAGTTTTTGCTGCTTCCATTTTGCTCTCCAGCATCACGCTTACTTTCTCGCATTTCTTCTTTTTCTGTCTCTGAGAATTCATGTGCCACTGGTGTTATGAGCCGCACACTTATCACCAATTCAGCGCAATTCAAGGTTGCCATTGTTTTTGCTTCTCAAGAAAGTGTTAAGGATTCAATAGTTACTTTCACTGTCGTTCAGTCGACTTTCCGTAACTTTAAAGCTCAATTTCTAAAAACTAATCTTGAATCGCGTCGTATTAAGTGAAATAATTACTAACTTCCTTATTAAATAACCTCAAACTTATTATTTTGTAGAAGGCACGGTTAGGAAGAACTAAATTTGCAACTTAAATTTTCCACGATTTTATGATAATTTATTTGACAATCAAATTTAGATTAAAAATGTTGTCAGGCTGCATAGCTGGCTTGGTATATGTACTGAGAATTTTTTCAGGCTATTTTAACCCAAGCGAATTTTGAATGTGGCGCCATTTCTAATCGAGTCGATGGAGGGGACTCGGACCGGAGGGGGAAAAAACTTTGAGGTAGCAACCGAATTTAGATCCTTTGGCAGAGCCATTCGACGCTTGCTCTACAAGCTGGTATTGTTGAAAATTTAAATTCTGGTAAATTTCATCCAATCCATACGGAACGTTACAATATCAAATTTTTTTGAAATATCGAAAGTTTCCAAAAATAAAGAAACATTATTTATAAATTTTATTACAATTTATTAAAGTATGAAGCAGAAGTGTTTATGTAAAATTGGACATTCTCGAAAATAATAATTTTTTATAAAACTACGTGATAAGCCCCCTGATGTAATCTGTCCATGATCGTACGGTATAAATTTAAATTTAACACTATTTATACAATTAATTTAAAAATAAATAACTCAAATAACCCAAATTAAATCACATTATGAGCGTGGTAATTACTTGCCACGTCGCGGTACACAATTGAAATAGTAGATATAATACAAAAAAAATATATTTCCAAGGGAAGTGCTAAAATGGACGGGTTTCATATATCAGGTACTACTGACCGATAGACAAATGGCACATGGGTCATTAAATCTGATCCGTATTCCGGGATAACTGAGTAGTCCAAAATCAGCCTGAAGTATATAGCTACATAATTATAAACAGACTTATGAAAAGTTATTTGCTTGTATGCAATAATAGACATATATTATAAAAAAATTAGCATTGAGTAGTTGTTGTTTTCCAAAACAGTTGCCTAGACTTCAGGGCATTTGTCTCAAGGAAATCTACTGAGGGAAATTCAATTTGAATAAAAAGAAGATGAAAGAATGAGATTTGTAGGGAGACGGAAAGCATGTCTATAGGAACAAGGAAATGGAAAACGAGAGGGCTTACGGGGTATGAAATATAGACTTAAAGACATCCAATATCGCATGAATCTCCAATTGTTTCGTGCAAGACACTCCGAACGGCTGCAGGTGGGCAAGTAAGTTGTCGGGAATTGCTTATCAGTTGATTTAGTCCAATAGCTACCAGATAAAGCGAAATCCATATATTTGAAGATAACAACAAAGTATTGCAGATAAGAAAAATTACAAGAAAACCAATTTTTTAAAATCCTACTGAAATCTATGAAGGTTACATATGTTTCGTTACTACCTATTTCTTCCTGACAGGCAAGTTGAAGTTGTGTAACAGGAATTTGTGACACTATTTTCTTTTTATTTTAACTTTATAATTCTTATTTGTTTCAAAGATATGTTTTCTGTTAAAGTAAAAAATTAAAATACAATTTATTTGATCATTTTTATTTTATTTTTATTGCTTATTTGTATATCTAAAGAAATATTAACAGACGTATATTAATAGCTCAAAAATATCATGTCTGAATTTCCAGGATATTCGCGGTTCAGAATAAATGGTGCGAAATCTCCAGCTAACCGGACATTCTGTGTTGAACATTTGGCAAGGTGGGTACGAGGTACATGCTAGATTCCCGGATAGTATTCATATAATGGTAATTTGGTATGTCGCGCAGAGTAGTGGAGGTTTCTCGACTTTATAGCTTCTAACGTAAATTACGTAGTTTGCAGACGCTCACGAAAACATGCGAATGGTTTGCGATTCAACTCTTTTTGACAGGGAAAACGCACAGTTAAGTTGCAGCGACAGAAAATTAATTTATGCCGCATTCTAAATAACGGTCGTATAGGTATATTTATTCACATATAGATGTGTGCATCCACATTTTCGAATCTACCATTTAATATATCATTTCAAAAATAACTGAATTAATTTGGGACATGAAAATTGGGTATAAATTATTATATTAAACATAATTTTATTTAACAGTTTACAAATTTAAGTCATACTATTGCAAACTATAATAGTTAATTTATAAAAACATTAAAACAATTTTCCGGAAAAGTTAAATAATTTCAACATTAACAGTCGGATAGATTATTGCTATTTCGCTAATTTTTTCGAATGCTAATTCTCTAAACGTCAAATTCGCAAACTATATTTTTCTCAAATACCGACTTCCCGAATGCAATTTTCACGCAGGGTTGTCTCGAAGTAAAAACTTGGTACAATTTTACAAAATAATATCCTTTCTGTTTAGTTTTTTGGATTATTGTAGATCAGTCGCCAACCATCGATTCAAGCATATTCATAGACGGAATCTTGAACAAAATTCGAGTCCTAAATTAGGACCATCTTCCTTAGTACTCTAGGTCATCGGTGGCCTAATGAGATCATTAATTTCAATTACCTTTTGACTGTAGACGAGATGACTTCAAACCTCAAACTGCGAATAATCGATTCAAAATTAATTTGTTCCTAACGGATGCACAATTGTGACGTATTCATATTTGAAATAAATTATTTTCCTTTCTCAATAGCGGAAATCGGACAAAGTTTTTCGACAGTAAATATTTAATGGAATTATTATATATTACCTTATTAGTTGTACTCGAGAAAAACTACTATCCGGAAAAAGTCGTTTGGGAGTCTATTTTAAAATTTTGTATCCAGGAAAACAGTCGAATAATTCTTTTCAAACTTGTTAAGCACAATCAAGAATATGCACAGTGTTTTTAGGTATACTAGAATTAAAGAATGATACTGGTTAGGCCAATGTAATAGTTACAATGTTACAGAAATAGGAATTATTGATAAAATAGTTAGAATACGTTTTAATATCACTGGAACTAATTTCATATCGAAAAAGGTACATTTGAACCTTACTAGGCAGGAAGCTAAAACGAAAATCACTACATTTAGTATTCAGACACATTTCTGAAGTTCTACTTAGAGTGACTTTTGAGACGTGATTTGAAACTACTTCCGGAAACGAAAGAGGCATGTTTAAGCAGTTTCAAACATACTTGTTCAACCTGAATCCCATAAAACACCGAAAGAAGTGTGACAGATTTTTATATTTTACTTACTTTATTATGAATGTCTCTTTATTAATTGTAAGGACTAGAATTTCTCTTTGGTTTAAATAACAAAAACATTTTAAATATCAGACAATATCGATTTAACTAAATCTGAAAAGATATTCCTGGTTTATCTGTTTCCTCAGCCACTTGAGGTCTTAACAAATTTAGCTTAACAAATATTAAATTCCCAAAAAAGGTTGTTTAGGATGCTCTAGACAAAATAGAATTTATTTATTAACTTAACTTAATGATTTAACTATAACGAACTTAAAATCGCGACTAATAAGCAACCTCTTTTTTACTTGAAAATAACTGGAACTTTATTAAACAATGACTAAATTAGAATTCTTCTCAAGTGCAATCGCTTAAAAGAACTTGAAATTTAGCAGTTTATAAATTAATGAATTCGTTGACGTGGTTATTACTTTCACACTCGGCTATCTGATTAAGCAATGATCTCACAAAATTTCTCATGTTGGCGTCTCGGTGATTCATGCGGTCGATGATGTTCTCATTGGACCTCACAGGACTGAAGGGATACTCCTTATTGGTTGCATTCTCATCTATCAAGCTCGGCGCGATAATCCTTTAAATTCAAACTGATGATCCTCATCACTCTAACATCATCAAAGTGACTCTCTCGAATTTAATTGATGTCATAAGCAACTGTCCAACTGTATAAACCAAACAACTAAGAAGATTTGAGATTAAATATGAACTTACCCTTACTAGTCGGGGTCCTGTTCTTTAACCTCTTATAACCTAACAATCATCTTAACAAAAGTCGTAAAAGTTTGGCCCCTAAAACGGCAAACCAAACCAACTGGTTCCAAATTCAGTAAATCTTAAAAAAAGATCATAATACTTATTCGAGAGATAAACCTCATCAGCATCAAAACATCTTAAAATCGCTTTGACAGTCTGATTGGAGAAACTGAAACTTAAATCTGTAAATGTCCCATCAAGTAGCCTGGATCCAATTCTTGGCATGGCCTTAAAACTCTCTCGATGCTCTAGAGAAATTGAAAGGGAATATCTATCCAGAAAGTTTGAAAGAATCGATTTTCCTAGTTTTTATTTTTTTAAATCTTTAAATCTTATGAATGTCTGATAAAAACTTAAAGCAGAAGCTGAGAAAAATAACAATGTTGTAGTTGATCAAGTAGCATCCATTTATTGTGTCACAAGATTCAAAACGAGTTATGGAAGAAACTTAGTTGTTAATAGGTTTAGTATTGAGGGCAATAAATACTTTTTTAATTTAAATTTTTTTAATGAAAGTCTAAATTCTTTCAGTATCAAAGAGTTGTTTCCTTCGATTATAGTCTTATTTGAGAGGGAAATAAGTGATCTTAGGAAGGTCAATTGGAATAAAATTCCAAATTTTTTTTCGTCACAAAGCAACGTTTCGTCGACCTGGGTTTGTCGACCTCATCAGGCTGTAATATTTATTGAACACTTCAAACAAACAGTTACACAAAAATAAAAAAGATTAAGAAACAAAGGTTATAATATCTATTTTGTTAAAACATTGAACACATTGTTTTAACATGTCAAAAGATTAAAATTTAAAAACTTGTCAAAAATTAAGAGCGTTTTAAAATTAGTATGCTCTCTTCGTTTCATGTCAAGCAACGGTCGAACGATAACTAAAGTTCGATGTGGAGAATGTGAAAAAATATATATTAAATCAAAATACAGTCGACGACATTTGTAAGTCAATGAACTCAAAGCCAAATAAATACGTAAGGGCCTAGGAATGTAATCTACTGATCAACGGAAAGTAAATCTTGTTCAATGAAAAGGCATCTTCTTTTTTATTAATCGCACCAAAATTCTTTCATTCTAGCTTTGGAAAACTTATTGTATGAATGAAATATGTAAAATGAGACTTTTATTTGTTATTCTGATGCGGCATATATTATATTTGTAATTATTATATATTGTATTACTTTTGATATAAGGGTGTTTTCACCCGTTTATTTCTTAAATAAATATATAAATCGCTTTCGCTTTTCCTTCATCTAACGATTACAGATGAAATAGGACTTCTCTTCTGTACAGAAGATTTTATTTACAAATATTCTAACCCAACAAAAGAAAGTTTTATCTTTGATCATTTGACCTAATCTGTGTACTCCCTAAGGGAATGTAACTAAAAATGTTTTATAACTGATACTTTCACTTACCAATTTTGACGATAGGGGGTAGAGCTTCGACGGTGAGGGTTAATTGAATTAGATGAAGGATAGAAACAGTGGCTAGAAGGCAGCCCAGATTTCCCTTCATAGCTCATCTCGAAAAACTACCTTTCAATTGATTGCTCTGGAGGATGTGACAATCTAAATGAAACAAAATAATTTTTTATAATTATTTCTTTCTCATGAGAGTTTAGCGAAGTTGCTAATTATTTTGTGAGCGTCATATTACAATCAAATCAATTGATGTTTGAAAAGTACATACGGTTAATTTATCTAACCCTTACGAGTGCATGTTTGGGTTAACGTAAAGATTAGGGAACGCTTTTATAATTCTGAATAGCATTTTAAGCTTTCAACAGTCACCTTCGTGCGAGGTCGGAATTTTTATAACATTTAGACTAAGAATAAACTTTAGATTCTAATAAATCTAATCTAATCTTATCCAAATTAAATATCTATGGGCAATTAAAATTGTACGAGGATTTAATAATCTTAAGGAATATTTCATTAGTGCTTTTAACGGGTAAACAATTGTGAAGTATTCATCATAATAACAAATTGTTTTGCTCAAAATAAACAAAAAAGAACTGTGTCGCATTAATAAATAGTCGCACATTATATCAGATTGAAAAAAAAAATTAAAGTAAAATTCTGTTGTTTAATAAAAATAAACTCATCAAACATCAGTCAAGTGATATTCTCTACGGATTGTGCCACTTTTAGCAGTGACTTTTAACAATAGAAAAGCGAGGAGTATACCCTTCCATTGTCAATATAAGCAGGAAAAGTAAACAATCTTAGGAAGGAAAATAAAACTTCAAATTTTATTTTTGTCCAAAAAAGCGATGTTTTCTCTGCCAAGATTTGCCGACCACGTCTGGCAATAATTGATTGACACACAATACGTAGTTAACAAGTCAACGGTATAAAAATTACATTTTTTGTCATTTTAAATAAAAAATTTTAAAAAACAATTACGAGACAAATAGAACACGAACAGACTCGACATCGTAATCGAAACTTTTAACAGTAATTTTAAATTATAAAAACTTAGCTGTAAAATCCTTATGCCAAAAAACAAGTTCAGATTCATTGCGACCAACATTAAGAGTAAAATTTTGTAAAATAAAAATCCATAACTCACTTTCATGCACTAGGACACGTCGCCAGAGTGCCAGAACACGGATATTATTCTGACAGGGTTTGTTTTCTAACTGTCATAACACCGGCAGTGGCCATCGTCGACGAGTAACTAACAGTAAGGCGTGTCTGCCCCGCCAAACGATGAAGCGTCAGTGACACACGGTGCAAGTTACGTCAACTATCGATCGATACGTCGATCAGTGGTCGATATGTCGCTTATCATTAATACCTCGGCGGCGCTGCTGTCTCCGCAAATTCAATTTTGACGAGGTGACGCCATTCCAAGTTTGATAAGGTCACGATTCGTGCCCTTAAAAGTTAAAGTTGTCAATTTGACTGTTAATTGATTTTTTCGGCTGTAAGTTATTACATTATTTGTAACTTTTAGGTTTTGTTTAATAAATCGAATATTATGTTAAATGCCTCAACTCGAAAGTTTTCTTTAATTAAGTGTTGTTCCTTACCACTAACTACCACTTACTAACCTCCGTGGTTAGTAGCTAGCTCGCAATTCTATGAGATAATTTCAATTTATTTTAACTTGAACCTTCTGTGAATAATCAGGTTTAAATGTTTTTTCTAAAATTATTTGTTGTTCTAATTTAAAAATAACTTGTCGCATCACGCCCTAGGAATATTTTGGTCCAATTAAATTTAGAATCCCTAATTAAAAATTTAAATTACTCGAGGTTACTTAATTAACAATGGATCAACACATAAAAATCAACAAAGTAAGTAAACATTTATTTAAAATCTGTTACAGTGCTTAGTCTAAAGTCCAGTTCAACGTAAATGGAACAAAATATCAAACTACTAAATGTCTATTACGTCAGACCGTAAAATTATTAGAAACCTCCATGAAGGTGAAATTTATCAATAATTTATTTATTCTCGATGTAGGGACAACTATTCTTTAAAACCTTTTTTTTCCTTTTTAAAAATATTCTTTTAAAGACGATTTAGTCTAAATATTAAAAAATCCTGTTCTATTATTTTAATTAAAAATAATTCAATCGACAACAGCATAAACTATTTGCATTCATATAAAAGATAAATAATATTAAATTAACATATATTGTTCAATAATTTTCAATTTTTATTAAGCTATTGTTATTTGATAAATTTTAATATTGTAGTTTAGATTGCTGTTCAACAATTGTGAAAATACATTTTCATGGATTTATTCATGCGAACATGATACATTTAGCCTAACACTGCAACATCTACCATGCATTCTCTCTATCTCTGCTCTTCGAGAACTCAAATTTGCTGACCTATATTCTAGGTTACCATGAATTCTGAGATTCCATTTAGAAGTCCAAATAATGCGTCTTGTTGTTTAAATTGTTTAAGTCTTAACCAAAATAAATTTTAAAAAACTTCTCTATATGTTTAGTACCAAAATAATTTCTCTTTCACTCAAAATTATCATTTTATTCCTTCAATTTTAATTTTCCGAGTGCCAAATTTTCCGTTTTGAATTAATGACAAAACGCTGTTTAATATATGAAAAATATTTACTCTACTTTTGTTTAACAATCTAAAGATTAATCTAGAAAACATTTTGTACGGAAATAGTTACAAAGGAAGGAAAAACGAGGAAAACTATCTGAAAGTCGGTAAATGGATTGGCTCGGGTGAGAAAATTTGTCTGAGGGATTTCATTCAATTTGTTTGTTCCTTTGTAATACGTTTGAGAATGCACATCAGTTTGTTTTTGCAGCGATAAAACAGTTTGTAAGTATAGTTTACCCAAGTAAATATTGAACGTCGACTTTATTTCCCAGAGAACTTAATTACAACTAAATCCAAGAAAAGTGACCAATTAAATCTTTTTTTCCACAAAAGAGAGTTATGCACTAAGACATTTAACGTAAATAAGAATTTAGCTGTTACGAGAAAACTTTACCACTTTTAAAAAAAATCCTTGACTGTACAAATGCCAAGAAATTTTATTTTCTAAAAACAATAGTTCGCAAACAGTTCTGTAACAGCGTCTAATCCAATTTACGAATGTTGCTAATTAATTAATGTACCGTGAGCTGAAAGAAAAATGAATAGCGGCCAGAGATAAGAGTAAAGAAAGGGGAAAAAAATACTTTCTCTTTCATCTACTAATTTTTTTACAAGAAAGCGAGAGAAAATCGTTGAACGAAATTCTTCCGATTCATTTTACGTCGTGTGCAGTTCCCCTTAATCGTCGCACTTTATTCGACGATAATTCCTCGTGACCGTAGAATCGTCTTAATCCCGAGGTCTTCTTCTTTTTTTTCATCTCTTTTAATTCTTTCTTTCCTTAACTTTTGAGAGAAAAATTTCTTCTATTCTGTTGTCGTATCATTCGAGCCGCCTCTTTATTCTACAAAAGCGAGAGCTTTTGCACTCCGTTCGCTTATACTCTGTGATTTATAACCTTACCAAAGCATCGTTGCAATATCATTTTTAAGCTCGTTTTATTTTATGTCCCAGTCAGGAAAAAGAAAATTTTTCAGCAGACTATTTTACTACGGAGTAAAAGTAGGTAAAGTTGTAATATCAAGGAAACAGAAGTAATCCGGAAGAAAATTGTTGCTCCATTGTGAACCATTTTAAAAAACGAAAAAAGTGCACGGATTGTGGCGCCCTCTGTCTAATTAGTCTCGCTGAACTCCTAGATCTTCCGTAATTCTTTTCTGTTGCAAATTAAGTTTTTACCATAGTACGGTAATGTTCTGTTTTTTTCTTTTCTTCCGTTCCTAATGAATTTAGTATTATTTCAATTATTTATTCCATTGAGTACGCTGGATTAATTACATTCGTTGCGTTCATTATGTTACGTTTAATGCATTACTGTAATTGTCTTTTTACAAATACTAGAACTTCCAAAGCGCACTACTGGCGTCATATTACTTTCTGCATTTCTAAGGATGACACGTTCAAAAAATATTTTAATAATATTTTTCTTCTTTCTCTATATTATTTTTGTTTTGACCTCTATACCGTAACGGACAAACAGTCTAAACTGCGTGACAGCTAAAAGAGTAACAGACCTATCGCTGGCTGATTTCTTATATAGGATATACCGTAACGGACAAACAGTATAAACTGCGTAACAGCTAAAAGCGTAACAGGTCTATCGCTGGCTGATTTCATATATAGGAAAAATGGCACTAAGGGCCTAATTATGTCATTTAGGATAGTTCCCTTTTGACTTCTAAACAGTCTATTTCGTGCGAATTTTGAATCCTTCATTACAACTAGGATCAGAATACACCTCGAGTTTTAATTAAATTTCTAATAATGAGACTTTTGTGTCTGTCCGTCTGTCCATCCGTAGTTTGGTTGACTCCATCGTCGCAGATATTATTTACAAGCTTTTACTTAACAAAACTTATAAGTCCCTGCCTCAAAACAACATTTTTCAAGTTGGTGGTCAGTATATGTGTAACAATTTATATCTAATTACCTTTGTATGAACCTTTTTTTTTCCCTAGACATTTAGTATTGCTTGGAACAAAGTAGGCGTCTTTTTATATCTTCATTGATTTATTTTCTTTTTGAAAACCAGAACAACAAAGTCTCTGGCACCCGCTACAGAACATTCATCACAACATTTTTATAGAAATAAGTACTTCTTGAAAAAGAATCTTCAATAAATTTAACTTTTTAATCTGTTTTTCTATACTTTACTATTTTAGTGTTTCAAACCTTAATGAAAAACAGGTTCAAATTCTTTTTCAAAATTATTACTCTCCCTGAAAATCTAAAGTTAATTGCGTACGCTAAGGTATCCTAATCCCTTAAAAATAAATTCCATATAAAATTCCGTGAAACTGTTTCCCTATATTAATTTTAATTTTTGTTATGCCCTCTGACAATATTTTTAGATAAACTTTTTTAAAACTCTATTCCACTGTCGATAAATTGTTTTCTCTTTTTTTAAAAGGTTGAGAATAAAAACACGTAACAGGAAAACAATCTGAATGAAAATGCAATATGAATCAAAACGGAAGCTGGATATATTCAATCAAAATTGCAGATAAAACCTTGATTCGCTGGACGTGGCCGAGAAATTCAATAAAAAAGATGTAGTGTGGATTACAAACTGAAAATTACATTACATTTGTGGTTTAATAGACTTCATTAAAGTTAAAAGTTTTTAAGTAACCTAATTTACTAGTTTTAAAAATAGTATTGATTTCGTTTTTAATTTTCTACATATACAATTTTGAATAATTTACTTATTAATTAAGTAATAAGTTAATAATCTTTAATAATATGTATCAGTAACATATTTCATTTTCTTTTAGCTCTTTTTTACAAGGAAATTGTAATTAACCACCAGAGTTTTTAAAGTCGTTGATGCGAGAAAGAAGTTAAAGATATTTGAATCTTTGCATAATAAATTGCGCAAATTAGCTTCCTGAATTTCTCTAGTAAGAAAAAGAAAGACCCAAGAAGCAATTAAAAAGTATTTAGTAATAACATAAGTCCATAAACATTTATTTACAAAATGACTTATAGCTATAATTAAGAATTCTTTACTAAAAAAGTATTCTTAACTTGTTTCATATAATCAGTTACTATAGAGTAAAAGAGTCGAGGAAAGATTCCTTAAGTTTAAAAATACCCGCCATTTAAAAAAAGGCGCTGTTTAGGCTCCTAAATAGCCAGAAAAGTGCTTAGACTCAAGGGTGCTAGATAAGTTTTATAATTTAAAAATTTTTAATGTTTAATGCCAAGTGTAAACTCTAGATATCAGAAATTCAAAGGATTTGAAATTTTTTTTTTTTTTTTTTGTTCTAAGACCGAATTCCGAGTTCTAATATAATATTTCAATGGACACAATGGCAGGGCCACTCAACTACTACACTTTTCGGTGATTGACAAACATCAGCTGACTTCAGGTCACGTGACTTGCGACACAGTTTTCTACAGTTTCGGTAAGTACACGTACACTTTGTGGAAAAAATTGACAATAATTAAACTTATGTTCTGCAAGTTCAAAAAAACCAAACAATTATAAACTTTCTTGTTTGTATCGAATCAAAAATTTAAGGCGTTGTGTTAGTTAGTGCATTCCCAATAAATTATTTCCAAGTGTCTCAATTTTACGCATTCTGACCCCAAGCACTGTTCTGATTAAAAAACAAGACATTGATCTCGATTATCAGATCGCAAATTAAAAAATTTTAAAATTGAACTCGTGGTTTCGTTTTTAAGGTTATGTGATAAGACATCAGGTTATTTTCTTTTTCCTCTCCGCAGTGTTTCAAAAGTTACAAAATTTGTAAAATAAATTTAAATAAATAATAAACTAGAAGACTGTATTTGAGAATTCAAAAACTTGTTTAACTGGTTGACAGTGGTAGATATAACTATGTTTTTTTGTGAGGTCATAGGATTTTTATACTTTATTGAAGACAACCTACGAAACATAAATATACCAATAACTCGTACATTGGACTGAGATTATATTCGTAATAACTTGAAATGGTTGAAATGTTGTTTAAAAGGATATGACAAACATTACAGTATTCTTATTATGACTGCTACGAAGGGTTCATAAAATACAACAGTAAACCTTAGAGAACATGTTATTTACATTAAAATAGTATTCTTGAGTCTGAATTAGATGAGCACTTATAATGAACAATATGAGATGATTAAACACAGTATATGTGATTTGCAGTCCAAATTTACATTGTCATTATACTTTACTGCTCGGCTTTACGACTCAGTCAGGAAAAGTATAGAACTTTGTTTTAATGCCGAATTTATTACTGGCTGGCTTAAACCAAAGTGTACCTACATCGCTTAATAATCGCATTTTCAAGTAAGGGATAAATTGCTTTTTCCGCTATTTTCACAAGAGGACTTAAAAATATTTGCGGAGTAAGTAGATGAGAGAGAGAGAGAGAGAGAGAGAGAGAGAGAGAGAGAAATATTTTTGGTTACGAAGCAGCTATTATCTTCGAACATTGCATATCGGTTGCTTAGATTTTATTCAAGAAATATAGATTCCAATATTTTTCATGATTCTTTGTCTGTAAAGATGCAGATGCACGCAGAAATGCCGAAGGGTACTTTTTCGTAAAAGGAAATGTCTACCTCCAGGAACTTCCAGAAAACAAGAATTGGGAGGGGAAGTTAACATTTTCAGAATGTCGTAAATATTTTTCCCGATTTGTGAATATAAATAAATTAATTTCAGTTTATCTTACAATTGTTATAGTTAATTATAATCCTTCGTATCATAGGTTATCATAGAGATGTCCCTGGTGAACTAGTGTTATATTCTTTAAATTTAATACGCCATATTGAATCCGCCATTTTGAATTAGAAGCTAATGTTTAATAAAATATTCTATATTGGTCAGCCATTTTAATTTTTGAAAGTGGAACTCGATGTTTGTAACAAGCATCTTGAAGTTCCCCTAGTATCTTCTACAAGTGACCTACTTGACGAGTTCGATGAAAATAAAAAATTCAAAATGGCGGATCCAATATGGCGGATCCGTTTCTAAACATTTTACAGAAATTATGCTGAAAATCACAAAATTCAGGTTGCTGATTACGAGAATAAAACATAAATCCTAAAGTTTAATCTATTTAGTTTAATACCGGAGAATCACGTATTGTTCTTCTTTAACTAAATTGTGATTTTTTCTTCGAAAGACGAAGTATGAAACACAAACGTTATAAACGAAATATAAAAGGCAATATAAAAAAAATTATATTAAACCATTTTTAAGAAATGGAAGAATTGTCAAAATTCATAATTCCTGAAACAAAAGTTGGATAAACTTTTTAAATATATCCTTTCCAGGCAAAAAAGCGTCCCCACTTAGAAATAAAAAACCCCAACCTTATACTGAAACATACTATATCGATTAAGTCACGTGACCCGTTACGATTCACATTTGTTAGTGAAGTTTTTTTTTTAAATTACAATTCAAATAAATAAAATTCGTACCCACAATTGGTTATGGAACTCCTGTCAGAGTTCTTAATATCGTTTTACGAAAAAGTCACAAATACTTAATAGTCAAAATAACCATCCAAAGTACACAAAATAGTTGTTTCAGAAAAATACACAAAATCATTTCTTGAAAATTAAAAAATATAACTGTTAAGGAAAAAAAATATAACGAACTAATAGTTGAGAAATAAAATATCTAATTATTAAAATATTTAAAAAGAAATTTCAAAAACCACTTTTGTAATTAACGTGAAAGAACAGAAGGCATAGAAGAAAGATGAAAACTTTAAAGAGAACTTACTAAGAATAAACACATGAGGTGATGGTACAGGATTTTTGCAGAATGAAGGTGACGAAAACAGTAGCGACGAAAATGAAGGATGGAGTATTAAATAGAGATGATGTGCACCTCGTTGGCGAAGATATGCAAGAGTATTGGTGGCAATGCATTCATAAATGATTTCTTCTTTGTTGTGATAATGATAAACATAACCTCAAAAACAAACCGATCGAGAAACAGGACCTACCCGTGACAGCGGCCAACGCGCGACTGCCCTTCATTCGGCATGATTCGCGCCTGCTTTCGGCGCCGGTTCGACGTTCCGAGGGTGGCCGAGTGGCTTGTTCTTATCAGAGCTTGCAAGCACGTGCCAGCAAGACTCACTGCGCAGATGTACCACGTGGAATCGCGAGGACCTCGTGGATCCTAGCATTTTTCGCTCTTACATTTGTCACTCTTAGTTCTGCAGAAAAAAAACTACGGGTTTCTTTTTCTTCCAAGGCGGCAACTTGAAAAGTGTTTCTACACTCTGACAAAGTAGAAGATTATGAAAAGTGACCCTGTGAACCCTGTGTTTTTATTATATTTGAATTAATCGAGGATGATAAGTGTTCTGAATTTTCGGGTAATCATAGTCAATCAACAAATTGTCGCTTGGGAGGAGAACTCTGCCTTTTCGATGAAGCTCTGAATACAAAACCAACTCGAAAAAGTGGTGAAAACTGTGCGATTCTAATTAACATTTGAAGAAAAGAAAGATTACATAAATAAAATGAATGATTTACTTGATGATAAAAATGTTTTTGAAATTATCAAAAACGCTATCCTATGCATTAAAAAAAATTGAAAGACTTAGTGGATAGCTGGGTGTCTTGTAAATATAGATCAAAAAGCTGACACTTTAAAATGTATCAATGGTATTCCCTCCTTGATTTGTAGATTACCTTAAATTCATAAACAAAACTGTCCATTAAGACCGGTAACTTTTTTTATTACTTCGACTCTTTATAATTTGTCTAAATTTTATCAGAATATTTTAAAAAAGAAAATGTTACATCCCGAGAGAAGGCTTCATTAAAATATTATTTAATTCTTTCAAATATTTTTGGAGGAAGGTAGGCCGATTTAATATTTATTTTTAATCTGGGACGTTGATTTCTATCGATTCTATGGGGGTCGTCTATCGTTGAATATTTTAATTGATATATCTATATAATTGCCTGTTTATTTATTAAATGAATAGAACTGATATTTGTGAATATATGTGAATATAATTTTGATTGAATGTTAGAATGAATGTGACAAGATTTTCATGGTTTTATAAATATTTAAAGTTACTTACATTTACCTCAGTTCTGAGGGCAGCAATAAATAAATACAGTTGACGCACAGTGATTTTTTTTTCTCTTGAAAAAGATCGGTCGATACTTCTCACTGTAATTAGTTCATGATCTCGAAAAAGCACACACGCCACGTTTGCAATTTTCTCTTTAAGATTAGACTAAATACGACTTTAATTACAATTTTACATTTTTTTTTACCAGCTCACTAGTCTAACGATGAGAATACTAGCCCGAATTTGGACAACGAGTAAACTATACTGTTCGAAGAAGCAGGAGTTACAGTCATAAAATTTATAATAACCGAAGGGCCAAGCTCACGACGATCTTTAAATTCACGCGGCGATGCATTCGCGAACTATGATTTGTATCGGAGTAAATGACAATTGAAAATGAAAATGCGCTTGCTTTTAAAGGCAAAAATCTACCCTAGTGGGAGAAAATCAGATCATAGTTCACGTATATTCGAAGCTTGATCCTTAGGTCATCCTAGGAATCGAGAAGATTCTAAGATTGTTTTGGTTATCAAGGTATCATATTATGTGACTGCAACTTTTCTTATGAGCACACGAGGCTAGATATCGGTGCTGGCGTCTTTTAACATTCTTAAGTCTACTCGTAGTTCAAAGATTACTTTTATTTTAATTTTATTTCAATTTATTGGCTCTCGCTAATATCGAGTTTCATAGATGGACTTGACGACAACAAAAGATCTTTAATTTCTCTTATGATTTTTATAAACTCCGTCAATCTATGAGACTCGACAATATGAGTGTTATCTAAGATAAGTTTTATAAGTTTGCAGCTGCAATAAAATTCACGAGAATTATGCATAGAAACAAGATCCGTTTTGCAGCCGATCTATTTTTTTAAGAGAAGATGTGCGTAAGAAAGAATGTAAAAGATTCTGCATAGAGTGACTCATTTGCTAGCTTTAATATTTTAGTATTTTATAATTTAGGTTTAATCAACGCACATTTCTTCTAAATTAAGAAAAGATTTTTGATACCCGGATGTAACAAAAACATTTTAGTCATAATTTTCTTTAAGAGATAGTTGGCAATTCCATTCTTTAATAAACTATGAAGTAATTCCGGATGATTATACTATTGTTTCATTTGATGCGGTGTCCATGTTCACAAACATAGACTGGGATTTAGTACATTCAATCATTATTAAAAATTAGTAAGATTATCAAAAACATACAAATATGACTTGTTCGGATTTTATCAAAGGTTTAAAATTATGTTTAATTAATTATCACAGGTGGATGATTCAATTGTTTGTTTGACAAAAGTCAAAGTTGAAGATCTTTTAACAAAATTGAATGATATAAGTAAAAGTCTCAAAATTACAGTTGAATTATCGCAAAATAATTGGATCAGTTTTTTTTAGATATATCTCTGGATTTTAATAATGGGTTCGTAGAAACAAATTAGTTTCAAAGAGATACATGGTCACAAAGTTATTTAAATTTTATGTCACACCATCATTTAAATGTAAAAATTGGAATTGTATATACCTTGATCGACAAAGCCATAAAACTATCTGATCCAAAGTTCCATTCGGAAAATATTCATTGAGTAATTAGAGTTTTAACACAAAATGGATGTCCAAAACATTTTTTAAAAATATATATTAATGAAAGACTAGAAACGTATAAAACAGACATATTAGAACAAAACAAACAAAAAAGAAAAAGATCTTTTTAGAATTGTCGTTTTAGCAAATGTAAAAGAATTTGAAACAAGTGCTTTTAGAATTTTTAAAAAATATAATATAAAAGTGGTATTTAAATCAGAAACCAGATTAAACTCTACACTTTTTAGACTACCTAAGGATTTTGTTTGCAAGTTTGAAAAAAAGGATTTAATCTATAAAATAAATTGTAAAGACTGTGACTCGGTGTACATTGGGCAAACAAAACAACTTTTAAAAGAAAGAATTAAACAATACATAAGACAACAAAATAAAAATGAGGATAAAACAGCTCGCTGTAAGCATGCGAATGATTTCAATAACAAATTTGACTTCTCATCCAAAAATGTTAAAATTTTACAACATAAAAGTTGTCTTATAAAGAGATTAATTTTAGAAATGTTTTTTATTGTAAAAAATGAAAATTCCATAAATTTGAGAACAGTTGTTCAAAACTTAAGTTCAATTTATTTAAATTTAATAGCAATTTCGTAAAATTTTCATTCAATTTCTAACTATTTGTATTTTTGTTTTCATCTTAATGACTATAAATAAAATTAATTAGTACACAGTTTTCATAAACAAGATATTTAATGTGATTCTTATCTGTTCTTGGTTACCATTTCATTTAGTAGACAAAGTACTCTCGATACTTGAACTGATTTTTAAATTCGATTAAAATTGTTAGTATGATTATTGTGGAGGTTTTAAAATGTTTTTTTTTATAAAACTAGTTTTGTTCTCTGTCCTAAAATAAAATTCAAGTAATGTTAAATCATGACAAATATTTATATAGTGACATTAAAACTTTGTGATTTTTTTGTCAGAGATTTATTCTTTTATGGGTTTTAATTATTCTGGTATTTATTTTAGAATATATTCTTAAAAACAATTTTTATTAATTAATAAAAATTTTTTAAACCTAACAATCTATGGAATTTTCATTTTTTAGATTTGTCTCCCAATGCTAATGCTTTTATATTTTCCGATGTAAGAATTTCCATATTCAATTAATGGTATGTTAGTATTATTTTAAATAACTGTTTTAGTATGAAAGATTTTTAGTCTTCACAATTTTTTTGCATTTATTATTTTTTGTAACAGATTTAATTTGTGATTTCCACAATCTAAAATCTTATATTATATATTTGTTTATAGCTTCTGAAGAGGAAGTAATATTTTGCGTCGAAACGCGTAAAACGCATATTTAATAATAAAAAAAGTCGTATACGCCAAAAAAGAGGTCAAATAATTTTTATTATTATTACCTAATTTTTAAAATGTACATTTTGGCATTTGGATTTTACGACGTGGAATTGGAAGTATGAAATACGGTATTTAATTTCCGGAATTTGAAATCCGTTATGTAAAATTTAACTTACGAAATTTGGAACTTGGAATCCGCGAGGTGGATAAGAAATTTTAGAGTGCGGGATATAAAATTTAAAATGCTGGTTCCCGGTTGTAAATTCCGAAATACGATTTTCGTAATCAGTAAGAATCTGTCATGCAAAACCAGGAATGCAAAATTTAGAATGTGGAATTCTTAATGTGGATTCGTGACGTAAAGTGCGGGATGCAAATTATGGTATTAAGAATCCTAAAATGTGTAATCGGGAATGTGGAATACGGAACAATCGCATCTAAAAAGTCACAACTAGTTTATTGTCATTTGTAGTCTTAAAACACTTTTAATTTCAACAATCGCAATTAATCTGTTTCGGACGAGCTTCCAAAATTGTAGGGGTAATAATTTTTTCAAATAATAACTCGCAGAATTAATGTTAAATGATTAATTTAATGAATAGAACAAGATACATGTGGCTCGCGTCAGTAGCTTGCCAAGACTGATCATAGCGCCCTTAACCGCTACAATTTATAAACATTTTTAAAAATTACAGCAACTTTCAAATTCAAACTGATCATATAATAATTCCTACATTATTAGTATTATTATTAAAACTTTTGTTTTACCAGTTATGGCCGGAAGGGACAACCCACAATTATATTATTTTAATATTTTACACCTGATTCATTTACAAAGCCCAAAGGCTTTGAACTAAGGGAATAGGGAAAAGAAAGTCCACTGAACAATACATATCAGTTAGGTTATAAGACATGAATATATAATTTATTGATGAAGTACAATCAGTGCAATTTTTATGAACAGTAGAGGAATCGATAAGGAGTACTGAAGAATCCGTGAACAATTTGAATCCTTGATTTGTTAGATTCGGTTCGTCATTTACTGAAACAATGAATGAATTTTTGAGAAAGGAAATTACTTTACTTCCAGAATTACTGATTTGAATAATGTATTAGACTTACAGTATTTTTAAACCTGGATATGCTTCGATTTATTCTCTGGAATATCAGAAGTGGTCCAACCACGATCAGTGAATAGGCGGAGAGATTTATCGGCTCTTATGGGGTCCTTCGATTGTAGAGAAATCTGACACCGCAGCGACTCAAGATCCTCGTCCAGTTAAGGTTAATGCCCCTTTACTAATTCCAAAGATGCAGCTGATGTAAAATTGAAGGCAGGTCCTTTTCTTCTGATGTTGAAGTTCCGAACGCAGTTGACGAATCTCAATTTATAGTAATTTATCAAGATTAAATCAAGGTTCAAGGGTTAAGGAGAAAGGATGGATAGATTATAAGTTTCAGTAGGTAATGATTAAATTTCAATAGGATCTTAATTTCGGTGAGAAGGGTTAAATTTGAGTAAAAACTGGAGTGGAGCTTAAAGGATTAAATAGTAAAAAGGATTGGAATGGTTAATTTTAACCAAGGTTAGTTGTTACTTTCCAAAGAACAGGAAACTGTGAAATGGATTAAAAAAGGATTAAATCTTGAAATAAAGGGTTAATAGGGAAGGAAACTACTGACAATTCTTATGTCAGGAGTTTTCGCTGTTGCACTTGTTCTTTGCTCTTTTGAGTCAAATATAGTTACTAGTTTCACAATACAATTTCACGATATAGTTTTCACAATATAATTTCGCAATACAATTTCACAATAAGTTTTACGATACAAAATTCGCAGATTAACACACGCTGTGGATTATATCTCGTTCATTTTTGCCTTAATATAGGCAAATAATAATATAATATTCCATAATAGGAATTGAAGAACTGGTAGTAAGTTTTGCGAAATAGATCTGACTTAAACCGTGCAACTTAGAAAGCGGATGAAGCTACGTTTCAGTGGTATTCTAAGAGCTTGTTGCGATTCTGATGATAGTGAACGAAGAACTTTGAGAGAAGAGAACCGTTTCAGAGGATGTTGGGTGAAGAACTGATTTTAGTTTTCATCGAACTTGTGAAGAAACCTCGGTTTCCTGTATTTTCATTCCTACCAGAATTGCGCGCGGGCTACAAATGTGAGGAGATCCACTTTATCTATTCGTGGAGAATGTGATCCTGGTGTTCATCATTGTCGTGGTTGCCAATTTTGGTATTTGTAGGATTATCTTGGCACATGAGGTTGGATGTCAGTCCCATTCTCACAAGAGTGCCAGGGCTTGAAAATGATGTCGACGGCAGTGTCTAAAGACTTCCAAAACACTGGTGGCAGCCATTTTGATTTAGCGCTAGATATCAGCGCCACCACCACTACTGTTGATCAAAGTATGGCGCAAGTATCGCCATACAGTGCATTCTTGACGAAGCGTTCTCGCTGTCGTCATTCTGAACTGGTGTATTCAACCTTTAGGTCGTGTATTATTTTTTAAGAATTAAAAACTTAATAAAAATGTAACTTAATATTACTGACGGGGCTCCATTCGTGGCTATTGTTCCTTCCCAGGTGAGCTCCAATATTAACTTTTGTTTATTTATTTTTTGTAGTCGTATATGCTTTTTTTATAAATTTAGAGTCAGTGTTTAGTGCGTGTATCTTTTGTAAAATGTCTGTGCTTAACATCTTGTAATTTTTTTGAGATTGCTTGGATTAAATAAAAAAGTTTATTTTGTGATCCAAATTAAAATTGTAGTTTGTTGTTGCTCTTTATCTGTCATTCTCCGAAATACTGGCGTTAGTCTTGGCTCATTTATTCTCATTTTGGTTCGAGTAAAAGTATTGTGTAGATTAATTAGTTTAATTGGTTAAATTAGTCTTTTATTTTATTATTTCTTTTAGTTATTTATCAAAAATAAAATAATTTGGCGCTAGGATTTTATTTACTTATTTGTTTATTTGTTTAAAGTAAACGTTAAATGTAAATTTAAAATTTTAAATATTAAACATAAAACTAATAAAAATGCATCACAGTGGATTGCAGGATGTGGATTTTGGAATGTGGAATACGGAATGTAGAATTCAAAAATTTTAAATAATAATTCGCAATGCGGAATTAGGAATATAGAATACAGTATTTGGATTTCGAAATGTGAAATTCTCGATTTGGTAATGCAATCGAATTATATAATCTAAGCGTGAGTTGCAATTCCGGCATTGAGATCTGTGATGTAAAATTGGGAATGTGAAATCCGGAATGTGGAATTTGAGGAAAGATAAGCTGTTACTTTCTAGTTGATCATTTTAGTTTATTTAAATATTCCAAATTTCAAAATTTTCATTTTATCCATTACGAAATACTTAAGCTAATCTCTCTTTATGTAATATTCGGAGTTCCTCTTCGCTCTCTCAATTACAGGCTGCTCTTTACTACATTAAATTTATTTTCTCCAGTCCTTCAACTTTTCCTGCTTTTTAACCGAAATCGACTGCTGCTTATCTCAAGAGCCCATCTCTGTCGTTCTTTCCTTTTTTTCTATCGTTGACTTTACCTGCTTCCCTTTTTTCAGAAATTATTAATATAGTATTTTCCCCAATTATATTTTATAAGTCTCAACATTTCTCTAAATATTTCCCAGTCACAGTAAAAAAAATAAGCAATAGTAAAAAAAAAAAATTTATTTTTATGTTAATTTCGATAATAGCATTAGAATAAAGTTTAGTAGTACTCATTAAGCATTTAATTTGCTAAAACAATGTGATTTTAAGAAATACAAATTTTGTATATTATTTTATTTCTTTTTTATCACGTTATTTGGCTTCATTATTGAACTCTTTATTTATTTATTATTTCTGTTAATAATACAAAATTTGTTTTCATTATGTAAAGGTAGCCAAGAAAAATTTTAAAAAAGAGAGAAGAGTTTTCAGTGTTTCAAGTATATAAGCATATAAAATACATAGCAGTACACTCTTCTCAGTAGTACGAGAACTTACGGTCAGACACCTTATGAAGTTCACCAAGTGGAAAAGCCAAGTTTTGGTAATCCCTTGCTAACCCAAACGTATTTGATAAGTTTTTCCAAAATAATGACTAAATAAAAGAAAACTTTTTAAAAGGGCAGAATAATTTAATGTCTTTACACAAGTCTAAAAAAAGTTTCAAGAGAATTAACGTCTACTAACGAAATTTAATTTCACCCAACAAATAGTGTTCTGCATAACAAACGTGAAAACAAAATCTACCTTTTCTTGTTTAAACTGAATAAATAAATGCCTAATTTTTATAATACCTAAGAAAAGTTAATAATACAAATTTTATTATTAAAAGTTTATGTAATATTACATTCTAATACTCTATTATTCTTGCATTTGGTGAAACAGAGACGGAAAAATTGCATTCTCTCTTGTCTTCGATTTTCTTTTTTTGTGCCTATACATCTTTCTCTATTTTTCTTTCATCCGCTCATTTGATTTTTCGCTCTTTTATCCCAGTATGTTAGCTTGCGGAAGCATGAAATTCCCCTAGTAAAGATAACGACTTCTGAAGTAACATTCTGATAAAATTCAGTTCTCTGGCAATTTTCTCGACAAAGACAAGACGAAAGTTTATCGTTAGCATACGTCTAGCCTATGAGATACGCAATGGCGTCTATATAATTTTGAAACTTTTAGCAGTTTTTTCATAATCGATTAACGCTTAACAGAATACAGATGTATCATGAATGGAGAGGGCTTTGTTTCAAACATTTATTTTAAGCTTATAGCAGAAAACTTACGTTATATTCATTTAAACTGAGCAAATTGAATTATGTTGAAATTTGGGTAAAACTTTTTAAAGTGCATTAACATTTTTTCAAGGAATATATGAGTTTCATTTATTTATATTTTATTTTTTCACATTCAACACAGACCGAATTTCACAACCCTCATTTAAAATTCTCTAATAATGAATGAGAGTTGAAATTTATTAGTACGATGTGCAGGAACAATAAGAACATTATGTTAAAGCAATTTCAAAAATCATTAAAAACATAAGTCGTTTGCTAATGCGACTGTTTGAAATATTTGATTACTTTTCATTTAATTTAATTGTGTCGTGATTCAAAAATAATAAAATTTTCTAAGAAAGCAGATATGTCATTTACCTCGGTGCCATTTCTAGAGAAAAGGTATTTCTCCAGGCACGAAGATGAAACGTATCTATTTTCATGGGGACCAAGCCGGATGTATGTTTTGTTACCGATATCTGTGAAGCCAGTACGTACCTCTGGGAAACTTAAAATAAAAAGAGAGAAAAGGAAGAATAAAACGAAAGAAGTGGATCAGCCACGAATGAAAAATTTTAGTTTGGATGAAAGATGGGACGGTACGAGACGATCCGACGGCGGAAGGGTATCGTATTAAATTCGAATTTTAGTATTCAGTCAAGGTAGATAAGAAGCATCATAAAGTTAAAGATATTGTACAGCAAACATCGTCTGTCCTGGTAAATTAAACAGCAAAGTCATAATAAAGAGAAAGTGGAGAAAATTTTCAATATGGCTTTCGGTTTATGATCGTATCGAGTTTCATGATCGTGCATGAATTCTAGTAGGTACCGGGTCACAAACTTCAAAACGAAACTGTCAACAAATTCATTAAATATTAAGAGAATAACTTTAGAATCTATTATTTCAGTTAAAAATAAGATATTTATCTAATGATGTTTTAATTTCTCCAGATAACGGGTTTTGTAACTTTCACATTTGTTTCTAACAAAAATAGGAACTTATTCCCTTTTCCATTAAACTAGCTCAAATTTAGTTATTACTGATAAAGAACACATGATCTTCGAGGAGATAAGTGGTCGAAACACCGAGCACCTAAAAGACCATGCTAAACATATAAAAAAACAGACAACAAGTCTGTATTCCTAGACTCGGGTCTGCAGTTAATCAAACATGAATGCAATGAACCCTAAGACCCACGATGTTAAATGTTTAATTTCGGTTTCCAAGAAATGTATGTTTCAGTGCATTTTCTATTTTTCTTCTACCTCTCCTTTTCAGGAAATTACGACACATGTGCCTCATTGTTAATATGCAATATACCGAAATGTATTTAAATTCTAGGAATTTGGTTTTAGTATTACATATGTTAACAATTACTTTCCTATCATTATCAACTATTATAACATAGAGATTAGTTAGCTTAACCAAAGCGAATTTGCATCGTCTTGATATTAAATAATTTTATAGTTTGCCAACGATTAACTCTCTTCGTGCTGGATCAAAAATTAAAGTCAAAATGGAGATTCCGCCAAAAACATACGCCGCGATGCCGACGTTGAGAACAGGCAAATTGATCACTTTTCAAATTAAATTTACCAGAAGATTTCTCAAAGCAGACTGCAAGAAAAACCTCAACCTCAATTTGGAACTCCTAGCACGATCTCACAAATAATTTAAACAATAATTTTCACCAATAAACTAAAATCTATAATTTAAATAAAATTTTTGATTAACACTCATCTCAAAGAACATTTAAACTAATCACGAGCACAGCTCAAAACTCAAAACTTCGGGCCACGGACGAAAAGATAATCGATTAGGGGATCACACGTGAATGAACGATGAAGCACATGGCAAACTCCAATCGACCGGTAGATCCTCTTTTTCCGCGATCCTTCCTTTTCCACGTCTTCTTCTTCTTTGCTGCATCTCATTTCCTCAGCTACTTGGAAACAATACACTCTCTCAGTTGCACCTAAAAGAAAAATTCGGATCCCTTCGCTGACCTTCGTTACTATTCGTGAACTTGACTGCGCAAATCGCAATTTATGAATTCAACGAAGAACGACAATAATTAGACCGCTGATCTAGAGAAAGACGAGAGATACGGATCGACCAGAAAATCAATACTCGGTATCCAGGCTCATATCTTATAATTCAACCGCAGTCACTTTCAATAATTTATCCCAAAATTAACTAAATTAAAGATCTCTAGGAAAAGACAAAATAAAATATAAATGTTGACGATTTACATCGTCATACTATTCATCGCCGTAAAATAATTCTTGATTGCATTACCCACTAATTTTTTTCTATTTGCTAAGCCTACTATTATATTAATTTAGTTTCTACGATAAACAATAAAAATTGTAAAAATAGATCAGGAGTTAAACACTTTACTTTTGTATACACTATTAATGTTTATATCTCTAAAACATTAGGTTATGATTATATTTAGTATTAAGAAAATGTTATAAGAAAAAGAAAACTGTGGGTCGCATTTTTCATAATTTAATCTTTAAACTTGTTAAATGAAAAAATGCCTTTTTATACCTTTTTCGTTCAATCCATACCAAACTCCCAAAACACATTCAGGGTCATTGAACTTTTTCTCTGTATTCTTATCGTCTTCAAAAAATATAAAAGAACAGCGAGGACTTTCCCAGTCAGTCTATTTTTTTCTATTTGAACTTAAGAAGACACTCTTCCTCTATTCTACGCAATTATTATTTTCGAAAACTGGAACGAAGTTGGGCGACCTTTAATGGGAATTGGATTTGATCATTTTTGTCGAATAGAACTACAGTTTCCTTTTTTTCAAAGTAAGTTTTTTTTGAATAAATCATCTTTTTAATTAAACCCTTATTGAATTATTACCATCTAATTCATTCGCGATAATTTTCAATTTCAATTTAATTAATTTTTCTTCTTTATATAAGAATTTGTATTCGTTATTGAAATTTTATTTACAAGATTTTAGATTACAAAATCCATGTAGATTAAGTGCTATTTTTGGTTATAATATAAATGTACAAAATTAATTTTCCTTTAAGAGAAAAATATGTAAGAAAAACTTAATATACATTATTAACAAAATATTGAATCCACTAAGGATCCTAATTTCAAATTTCAAATTCGTAGTATAGAAATATCTAATTTTTGTGAATTCGACTAGAATAACAGTTTATAAAACAATCATGCGAGTTTATCATGTTTCTTTTAAACAAGATAGAACGTGGATACAATACTAAATCAATCGCAAAGGATTTAAAAACAGAACGTTTGTCTAGTTGAGATACAAACCCTGTATAATGCAAGAGGCGTTGAGATCACGCTTGAGGAAATGGTCGTGTGATGGCAGTAGTTTCGAACCATTTAAAGTTTGCGATGTGACTTTTGCGATCGCCTATTCACATCTCGTTTGCCTCGAAATAATGAATTTTCACTGGCAGATAAACTGACTGAAAACTATTGTGTCTGGTTGTTCCTTTTTGGTCTGCACATCGAGTTTTCGCCTCGTTTTCAGGTTGCAACATTCACAGAATATAACAATGAAAGCTACTCTTTTGTTTCGAATTTCTGATTCGTATTTTCATGTAGAAGAGAACTGTAATAATCTTACACATATTTCAATTAGTTTGACTTGAGTTAATATTTTAAATTAGAGCTTAATCTAAAAAATGTTGTGTAATGATTCGATATATTCTTTGTAAGATTTATGAGACATTTGAAGAACCCAAAAATCTAGATTTAGAGAATTATTCAAGGTTGATAATTGATTAACAATTATACTATATGTGTTAAGAAGTTATGAAAAAAGGCAGTGAATTTATCAAAAAAAAATGTGTTTAATGAGATCAAAGAATCCCTGAATATTAATACAATATGGGCTAGAAAGTTAACAATTTTCTTTTGAGTTTATAGAAATCATTAATATCTAAAAAGAAAGCTTATTCATACCGATTTACAAAAATTATTCCTTTAGTCACCAATACAACATCTATATCAAAGTACCGCTGATCTCAAAAATCAACACCACTAACTAACAATTTTATTCAATACTCTTGTGGATTATTTTTAAATTTTTTTCAGCGTTCATCTATTTTACCAATAAAGATTTTTCTTCATTGAGTCCTCAACGCAGATTGTTTAGTTAGGAAGAAACACGTAAGAGAGAATGGAAAATCTGAAAAGGAATAAATCACTTTGAGTAGGTTCTTATAACGAGCTAAAATTTGTACCTGCAGATTACACCTCTTGAATTTCCTGTTGAGCAGTAACTCACGGCATATCACGCTACGCAGAGAAAAAAGAGCACAAGAAGATTGTCAGTACAACAGAGAAAATAAGTATAAAAGAGTTTACCACAGGCAAAGAAAAAGAGAACATAATTTACTCACGAGATAATTAAAGACATGTCATCTAGTGTTTTTCAGCAAATAAATGCTCACTACTCGTTAGTAGAAAAACAATTCTGCTAGTTCTACCAACTTTTTTGTCTAAAGAAATATGAACTGAATTTCCTAACTAATTATTATTAAACATTCTATTACTTTCTATTTAATTTAAATAATTCCCAAATTAACTCTTCTGATTTCAAGGGTTGAGCTTAATTCCAAGAGTGGTTTTTCAAAATTTATAATTTTTTATTGAAGACTTATTTGTATTTCCCTTATTTTATGTTGAAGCATATATCGTTCTCTCTCTTCTAAATTCCTTAACCGAAAAATCGGTGATCTCTACTTAAAGAAAAAAAGAGACGTATACTAGAGAGAAAATGATATAAGTTCATAGGATGGACATTTAAATCCATAATTCAGACAAGAATTTAGCCACCTGTTTTCCTTACATTTTGATTTCTCAAATTTTATTTTATTTCATATCTTATTTCAAATTTAATTATTCTACTTATTACTTTTCTTTTATTGCTCAAATAAATGGATTTTATTAGGAACCTCAGATTTGATTTTATTAATAAACTATAATTTTATATCAAGCTTCATCATTTATTCCTCATCTCAACTGAACAATAAACCTTAATAATTAAACAAATAAAATAATAATTTTAAATTTTATCTTTGACTTACTTCTCAAGATTTCCAAATAGCAAAATTTAGCCAACAGAAACAGTTTTAAGTTATTCTCAAAATTCCAAGAATCTAAAAAAAAATTTATTTATTAATCAACTTTTCAATTCTTTAAATTCAAATTTCTATATTTTTCAAATTTTAATCCTGCCTATATTCCCTAATTGTGGGGTTAGTCTACGCCATAAATTCTTTTTCTTTGATTATATATATTTTCATGGTTTATTTCCAACCTTGTTTATTTGAATATTTTAATTTTGGTTGTCGCCAAACCTACAGCAAACCTAACAAGCTGATTGGAGGGCTGGAAAACATAAATTAAATAAAATTTCGGTACATGTCATGATCATGGCTCGGCTATTCCCCATAACACTCCTTCAAAATTAAACAATTCTGGATGGTTGCAAGTTCCAAAACAGGAGATCTTCAACTTGTTTCTTTATTAAATATTAATCCAAATTAATATTCAATAAATATGAAAGAAACTTATTGCCAAGAGACAGTGAATTTCAATAAAAAATACGAAGAATGTTTAAATGTTTGAAATAGTACCTATTCCTTCAATGAAAAATATTTAGAACAAATATTTTTCGGGCAGCACATCACCTCTTGAATGGTATCGAAAGAAACTTTCATTTGCTCTTATTTATTCGGGACAATTTCTTATGCCAATAATTATTCTTCCCTCCAAAACAAGACCGGAAGGTTTAAAAATTTTAAAAGCTTCTAGTACTTTCTAGAACATTCTGTAACGAATTTGTACTTATTTATTTAATTTTTCAAAGAATATATAATTTATTAAATTTCTAATTTCGAATTATTTTTCTATATTTTATTTACCATCACTTGACTATAAATTTATTAAAATTTAAACAATATTTCTCGTCTTAATTAACAATTTTTAAATAAACAACTTAATATTTATTGTTTATTGTTAAATTTTCATAAATCTTATTAAATTCAGTATTCCTGTTTCAAATAAATTCTTATTATCTTTAGCTTTTTTGTATAATAATATCAATATTATTTATTTTGATTTGTGCGGGTCTGCTAGTCAATAATTAAAAATAAAAAAATTCAATTTTTTAATTTAACGTTTCGATGACCATGTGTTTTATCATCTTCAGAAACTTTATTTTTGGTGTCAACTAGAAATTAAAATTTTAAATAAACATTATATAACCAAAACAACACTTTCATTATAAAAGCACAATTTATTTTGCATTAATTCGTAATCATAATTAAAAAATATAAAAAATACATCACTATATTAGTGGAATTTGATAAGTAATTAGATTTTGACATAGTAAATATTTTATATAATTTTTAATAACTAAAAAGTTATAGTTCTTCATAGCAATCTAATTAACACTAATGGCTCATTAATCTTCTTATTCGATCTCTTCTATATGTCAAAGGATCAAAATAAAGAGTGAGTGAAATCGATCAATACAATCAATAAGAAGCAAGACAAACGAAAACAGAAATATTTCAAACAGCTTAAAATGAAAATAAATTGTCATGGAATAAAATTATATGAACTATAAATAATTTTTGTAAAAACTACTAAAATCACCAGAGTCTCAAGTGCCTACAGTCTTTGATTTACTCTTTTCTGAACCATTCCTAGTCTCATTGTCAGTGTCGATCAGTATTCCAGTAAATAATCAGCCATTAGTTCGAAACAAGTGAAATAATAAAGTTGAAAGAAGACCAAACACTAAGCATATCAGATTTATAAATATGCCACTAAGAATCTCTACTTAGGACTACTACCAGACTTTCTGGAGCCTTGTTGTCTCTCCAGCATCCTTTTGAGATTATCTTCTGTGACATTTCAACCAAAATAAACCCCTGTTAGTACAACTCAAGGCCAACATCATTACATCATTATCTTCTTTCAAAAGCAAGACTCAATTTATTAAATAATTTTAATTGTAAATCACCTTTAATCTAGTTAGTACTTTGACTTGTATCCTCATCCCAAATCAATTTTTTGTTAAACTTAATTTAAAGCGAGGAAATTAGGAAATATTTAAAGCGGTTTTAATTATAAACGTCATAATATAGCTACCAAAGTTGTATTATTAATTGATTTGATTTTTTCCCTCTTGATTGTTTTTGCTGATGATGTGCCAAATGTCACATAAGCGAGAAGAATTAAGTGGGTTCTCTAATCCCAAAATGAACGATCAGGTAATTCAGACATTGACAGCTCCTTTACAGGTATATAGTATTTCAGTTTTATTTAAACTGCCAGCTTTATTAACGAAGACAGATGGCAAATTTATTGACTCGTGTAACGCAAAATCGGTGTAAATCTAGAAGCATGTTCGAGTATAAACTGATTTCAAAAGACTGCAGTCTACTTCAAGCAGATGAAAAATATATAAAAAATGTATACTCTTTGCGTCAAAGTAAATTTATTGAACCGAATAAATTATACATTCACCTAAAATTTGACGAATATTCCCAATTAAAAGAGAAAAAAAATTCATTTTTTAAAATACCTAAAATTTCTTTTATGTTCTTAATTTAACTTAACTTTCATCTACTTAAAACTAATGTTAATGTTGTCTTTTAAAATTAAAATGGTTTACTTTTAAATACTTAAAAATTAATCCAGTAATTAAATTAATAATAAACCGCTGCCAAGTTGTACGTCAAGTATTTATTTTTGGTGAGTATTTTTATTTGTGTTCATTATTTAAACACATTGCTTTCTCATAGAGATTACTTAATTTGTGTATTTCTTTTTTATTATTATTGTTACGTTTTTAAACAGAAGTCTCTCCAAATATATCCTTAGTTCCTCTTTTTTAATTAGGTTCAAATAAATGATTCTTATTTGGGATGAGAACAAGTCAGTGAGAAGATAAGACGTTTTGAGAATATTTATTTATTATAAAAGAAAAAAAACAAAGCTGCACATATATGTATAACTATCAATTAACTGGGTCCTACTTTTGGGGAAAAAGATAACGATGTAGGCTTCGAGTTGAACTAGCGGTGGTCTATTCGGCGTGAACCTCGAGGTTGATAACCTTGATAATGTGCTGCAGAGGTGATAAGAATCCAGACAGATTGGTGGCAGAACTAGACGTGGATTCTTAGTGACACGCTCTTCAAATTAGAAGATAAAATGTTGACGGGATGCAAGTCCAAGTAAAACACTGAGTTAAACTGAACCAAACTATTTTAGTCACTTAGTTTGATACGATAAGTTTCTGATCTCTTTTCGTTTATTAATTCGTTTATTTTGAATTAATGGCTGAGTTGGTTCGGAAAAGATTAATAATAATAATAATAATTATAATAATAATTAAAGATTAAATAATTTGAGTAGAATTAAGATTGGTTTAACACTGGAGTAAGCACTGAGTTTAACTCGTTCAATGGGCAAAAATGAGTGTTTGACAAACTAGGGTAGACGAATAAACTTGACTGACGAAATAAAACTGACTCTGTTCTTATCTTTCTGTCTGTCTCTTCATATCCAAGAAAGCTGAAGGTTAATAGTCGATTTTTGATCATGTGTCACCTGCGATCTCCGCTGCAGTTCTAGAGTCTTTACCGACCTCCTTACCGACTTCCCCTCATATTTTGGTTCCTTAGCCGCAGTTTGAGATTCAAATCTTCCTCATCTTCTCCCCGGAACCTTTTCATCAGAATGACCGTAAGTCGTTTTCTCTAATTTCCTTACGCCACGCCGCAAACCCCGCATCAGACTATCACTTGATTCGTAAAAAACCATCGTAGCGTTAATTTAATATTATGTACCTTTCATGTTGATAAAATAATATAAGAATATATAAGAATATATGTGAATATAAGAAATAATATGTGAATTGATACAATGTAAAAGTGTAAAATAATATATCCTATTCTAAAAAGAACGGACGTTGTGGTTAACTTCAGACGTGTAACTTCATTTCCGAGTCTCCCATTGGTCAGTAGATATCAAACCTCACTATCGATAATTTTCAGTTTCGATTTTTTGTTTTGCAGACGAATTAAAATCTTTTAATTAAAATATTGTAGCTTCAAGTTTATTTTATAAAATTTCTTATGATGTTAGCAATCTAAAATAACAAAAAATTTTATTAAAATAATTAAAACATAGAAATTAGCTTTTACCTTGATTTCCCTATACGAGAACCCTTTCGACCAACTTCAGAGGTTTAACGCGTTTTATCGGGCTTCTGATTGGCTAGCAGATTTTCAATATTTTTTGTCAACAATAACATCACAGTTTAGACGTTTATTTGTACTATTTTTCAATTTATTTAAAATCTTCGTTTATTGAAAAATTGCATTTTATGAAATAATAATAAATTAAATTGTAGTAATTAAGGAGTGATAGTTTAAAAAGTGACAGTGATTTTAGTGAAGTTGTTAAGGTTATAGTGTTTTGAGTGAAATAATGTTTTGTTTACATTGGCATTTGTTTCTGACAGGTGACTAATGATAATAATATTAATAACACAACTCAACAAAAAAAAAAAATTTTTTTGCCTAAGGTTCGTTTTACAATTTTTCTGTTCTTTATGCTCCAAAATGAAGGAAAAATAACCTTATATTGTTTAAAGTTTGCTTTTGTTGTAATAATTCAAATAATATATATTTTCTAGTTTTTATAGCAAAATTAAAAAGTTTTTGTTGGTCCACAAATTAAAAAACTTTTTGCCAGTGAAAAATTTTCAGAATTGCTTACAACAGTAGCGTACCGAGCATTTTTGGCGCCTGGGGCAAAAGGCAATTTTTGCCGCCCCTGATTGAAAATTATTTCATCGATTTGCCGACCCCAAATGCATTGGGCTCAAGGTTGGCGCCCGGGGCGACTGCCCCCTCTGCCCCCCTCTAGATACGCTACTGGCTTACAGATGTTCAAAAAAACGCCTGGAATAGTTTCGAAGAAGTAGGGAATAACAAAGTCGAAAATTATAAAGAAGTAGTCGAGGATTTGCTAAAGAACTTTAAAGCCATGGGTTGCCGGATGTCCTTGAAAGTGCATATGCTACATTTTCATCTAGATAAATTTGAGAACAATATGGAAGCGTATTCAGAAGAGCAAGGAGAACGTTTCCATCAAGACCTTATGAACTTTGAATGCCGTTATCAAGGCCAATACAATGAAAACATGATGAGTGACTACATTTGGGGATTAATACGAGAAAGTACGTACGAACATCAAAGAAAGAGCAACAAGATCCATTTTTAATCTTTTTTCCACAATTTTGAAGACAAATGTAATATTTGAAGTAAATAAAACTAATAGGCAAAAGTATTGTTTTATGTTTTTTAAAAAAAATCAATTTCATAGCATAAATTTTCAAAAAATCGTAAAAACGTTCTCTTTACTACAAAAGCAAACTTTACTATGCAATATAATTTTTTTTCGGATATCTGTCCATAGTATTAACATAATCGGTACTTAAAAAAAAAGGCAAAATTCGTGTTGACTTGTGTAATCTTTTATTTATTTTTATTTTATTTGTAACTTATTTATCTGTTTTTTAGTTCTATTATTTAAATGTTATTTTTTTTCTAAAAGTATCCTAATTATTTATGTCATTTAAGGTTTTGATATTTCTTTTTATTGGAATGCACGTGGTGATTGTTATCGGATTTCTTTTCGGTCAAGTGGAAATAGTGAAACTGATAAGTAATATTAATTTTTGGTTCTTTATTTTGTTTTATTCTATGTTTATAATTCATTAACCTTTTAAGTTTCTGTAAAATAAAAATATTATACTTTTATGTTCAAGGTTATGTTTTTTGTTATTATTCTCCGGTTAGGTAGAACTGTAGGATAAAATGACAAAATTTGGTTCAAATTGACTTTTAGACCGCAATTTTAAACCGAATTAAAAAATTCTTCTTTCCTCTAACGCAGAACTAAATTCTAAAGAGATCTGTGAGAGTCGATTTTTTAATTATTGTTTTATAAAGTTTTAATGTTAATGTAAAAAGTATGAAGAAAATTATTTTTTACAATTTTTTATTTCTTTTGCACAAAAATTTTTTTTGCACACTTAATAATGTATGCATTTGATGTTTGGGGGTGTGTCAATAGTAAAAAAGAAGTTTTTGCGTTTAAAAATTATTATAAACAATTTATATAAATAATTACACTTCATGAATTTTCTAAAACAGTTCACATTATAAACATTCATTAAGAAAAAAATATCAAGCGCGCCGCGGCGCGATGGTTGATCTCGTATATATATATTTATATAATATGTTACGAACGTAACATTATATTTATAAGAATAATAATAAAAATAGGTCGCAAATAAATCTCTCTTTTTCAATTATCTACAAAATGGCTAAAAAGTATTTTTTATTTTTACATTATTATAAGATAAAAACTGGAAAAATTATTTTTTTACATGATTACGCTAGAAAGAGAGCAAATAGCTCATTAGATGTGTTTTTTCATCACCTAGAATTTTATGAATATACAGGGAGTCCCGCGTTACAGCGTACATATTTGAGGGTCATAATGTACACAAAAAAACTAAAAAATAGGTCCTCTTGACTTTTTCAAAAAAATAATTAGAACTCTAGTTAGCGCGATTCAAAGTTGACCAATCGCGTGCTAGCTTTACTCGATCCCCAAAGGCGTAGGACGAACACCGGATAATCTCAAGACCATTCCTGACATTAAAAAAAAAGATCTTTCTTTGACAAAAATAATTGGATCAACAACAACCGACAGACAACCAACATTGTTTGCAACAAATTTGAAATTGTTTAAACAAAGTTAGTTAACAAATTCCCAAAACGGATAATTTGCAGCAAAGATTGATTTTTCTTTCTCCGAATTTTCAAGATTTACATAAACTAAAAATTGACAAAATTGTTAACAACAAATTCGAAATTATTTAAACAAAGTTAGTTAACAAATTACCAAAACGGTCAATTTCTACTAAAATTTGATGTTTTTTCACAAAAATATGAAGAATAACATAAAATAATAGTTGGCAACATTGTTATAAAAAAATTCGAAATTGTTTAAATAATGTTAGTTAACAAATTCCCAAAACGGACAATTTGCACAAAAAATTGATTTTTCTTTCTCCGAATTTACAGAGTTACATAAACTAAAATTTAACAACAGCCTTAACAACAAATTCGAAATTGTTTAAACAAAGTTATTTAACAAATTCCCAAAACGGACAATTTGCACCAAAAATTGATTTTTATTTCTTTGAATTTTCAAGATTTACATAAACTAAAAATTGACAACATTGTTAACAACAAATTCGATATTGTTTAAACAAAGTTAGTTAACAAATTCCCAAAACGGTCATTTTCTACTAAAATTTGATGTTTTTTCACGAAAATATAAAGAATAACATAAAATAATAGTTGTCAACATTGTTACAAAAAAATTTGAAATTGTTTAAACAATGTTAGTTAAAAAATTCCCAAAACGGACAATTTGCACCAAAAATTGATTTTTCTTCCTACGAATTTTCAAGATTTACATAAACTAAAATTTGACAACATTGTTAACAACAAATTCGAAATTGTTTAAACAAAGTTAGTTAACAAATTCCCAAAACAGTAAATTTCTACTAAAATTTGATTTTTCTTTTACGAAAATATGAAGAAGAAAATAAAATAATAGTTGACAACAATGTTATCAAAAATTCTAAATTGTTTAAATAATGTTAGTTAACAAATTTCCAAAATGGACAATTTGCACGAAAAATTGATTTTTCTCTCTCCGAATTTTCAAGATTTACATAAACTAAAAATTAACAACATTGTTAACAACAAATTCGATATTGTTTAAACAAAGTTAGTTAACAAATTCCCAAAACGGTCATTTTCTACTAAAATTTGATGTTTTTTCACGAAAATATGAAGAATAACATAAAATAATAGTTGGCAACATTGTTATAAAAAAATTAGAAATTGTTTAAATAATGTTAGTTAACAAATTCCCAAAACGGACAATTTCCACCGAAAATTGATATTTTTTCCAAAATATTAAGAGTAATACAAACTTAAAGTTGAAGACCTTGTTAACAATAAATTCGAATTTGTTTAAAACATGTTAGTTAACAAATTACCAGAACTGTCAATTTTCACCAAAAGCAATCATTCTCTTTACAAAAAATAAAGTAAACACAAACTAAAAATTGACAACAATGTAAACAACAAATTCGATCGTAGCTTGACGGGGCTGGCTTCGTTGTTGAATTCTAAAAATGACCTCAAGGAATCGAGCTCCGTGGTTGAGCTCTGTAAATAAGCTCCGTGGTTGAGTTTTGTGGAATGAGCTCCGTAAAATAAGTGAGCTTCGTTGGCGGTCAAATACTCCTGGTGGTATTACCACTCTCAAAGCTGGAGCTGTTAGCAGTATCACTGCTCTAGTCGATCTGAGGTTTCAGACCGGCGAACGCGTATTTACGTACTTTAACGTGTTGAGCGCGGCACATGCGCAGCATGCTCCTCGCCGTGATTGGCCGCACGCGCGCGCTTATTGGCTCTTCACGCTTTGCCGGGGTAACTTTGCCGCGATTGGCCCTTGCGTGAATTCGGAGGAAAAGGATTTGCCACGATTATAGAAACTACTTCGTGTCTTGTGACTTAGTCGCGTTCGTGCATTGCTCTACTCGAAACTGTCGGTCTATTGAATTTTTAATTTTTCTAGTTTTCGACAAGCTAGCTCAGTCGCGTACGCGTACGTTTCGTGCATCGATTGTCGCTTCGTGTCTCTACGCCGGGTTTTCTAACATTCTCTGAGGCAGTAGGTGGAATGGGCACTGTCAGGCGACCAGAGGACCAGAGGGTGACCATGGAAATCCGTGACCTTAACGGCTTAACCGAAAAGGAGGAAGTTGTATCTGGTCTCGAAGTAGTTCTTAATACTCCTCGAGAGAAAAGACAAGTAACGGTCCTCGCACCAAACAGGAGAGGCGACAAAATCGCCATCTTGATCACAGATCGCAAGGAAGCGGAACGCTTAGAAAGACTCGGCAGAATAAAATTGGGCTTCTTAAGTTGCCTCATTAGGAGAAGGCTTATGGTCAGAAGGTGCCACAGGTGCCTTGAAAACGGCCATAAGAAAGCAGACTGCAAGGGAGTAGGCAGATCCTCCACTTGCTTTAAGTGTGGGTCTACTGGACACTCTCTTGCAGCATGTAGTAAGGAAGCGTTCTGCTTCCTCTGTGCGGCCGAGGCTGAAAATGAGTCGGAAACGACTCATGTTGCAGGCTCAGGAAAGTGCGCCTTTCTCTTGAAGCGTGTTTTGAGCTGATTGACGGTCTATCGTGTCCCTTGGCTCCACTTGCGTGCGTCAAGGGCCCCAATAACCGTCAATGATATTAGGTCCCGTTTAGAGGGATGAAATCGCTTTGGCGACAGAGAAGGGGATATAAGACCACTCCTGAAGGCGATACGCGTGGAAAGTGCTAGCTGGGAGTGGTCTTAAGGTCCCCAAATAAGGGTGTGTTTTTAGCGGGTCAGGAGGACATCGCCACCCCCGCATAACCCTGTAGTACGGGCTCCAGGGTACCTAGTAGCAGGTTTTCATATCCTACGAAAAAAAACATTGTTAAGGGCATGTAATGGAGAATGATGTCACCAGTACAAGCAAAATTTGTCCGTAAACTTTCTCTAATAATAATAAATATTTTGACGTTAAACTTTGTAGAATTACTTAGAATATCGTTAAGAAGGTTTAATTTTTCGAAAATCAGCTAATGTTGTAGAAAGTTAACTTTAGGGAAAAATTTAAACAAACTTGGGTCACAGAGACCTTTTCAATGGTATTTTTACTAATTCAATAAAGTGTGAAGTCAAAATATTTATTACTTTAAGAGAAAGTTTACGGACAAATTTTGCCTATACCAGTGACGTCTTTCTCCATCACATGCCCTTAACGACAAATTCAAAATTGTTTGAACTATTTTATATTTTTGAAGCAACATCCATCGAAAGAGTCATAAGATTGCGAGTTTTAATTTACGTTCTTTTCATGGAAGGTAAGAAAATTTTTTACATATTTTCACTTGTTCGAAGAAATATTTATTTATAAATTTTGCTTGTACTGGTGACGTCATTCTCCATCACATGCCCTTAACAATGTTTTTTTTGCGTAGGATGTGAAAACCTGCTACTATGTACCCTGTAGCCCGTACTACAGGGTTATGTGGTGGTGGCGATGTTCTGCTGACCCGCTAAAAACACACGCTTATTTGGGGACCTTAAGACCACTCCCGGCTAGCACTTTCCGCGCGTATCGCCATCAGGAGTGGTCTTAGATCCCCTTCTTTGTCGCCAGAGCGATTTCATCCCTCCAAACGGGACCTAATATCATTGACGGTTATTGGGGCCCTTGACGCACGTAAGTTGAGCCAAGGGACCCGATCGACCGTCAATCAGCTCAAAAAACGCTTCAAGAGAAAGAGAACTTCCTCTATCTGCGTTTTTCTGCAACCTATGTGGCCCTTTGACGACCTCCAACATGAGCCGTTTCCGCCTCATTTTCAGCCTCGGCCGCACAGAGGAAGCAGAACGCTTCCCTACTACATGCTGCAAGAGAGTGTCCTGTAGACCCACACTTAAAGCAAGCAGAGGATCTGTCTACTCCCTTGCAGTCTGCTTTCTTATGGCCGTAATCAAGGCACCTGTGGCACCTTCTCCTAATGAGGCAACTTAAGAAGCCCAATTTTATTCTGCCGTGTCTTTCTAAGCGTTCCGTTTCCTCGCGATCTGTGATCAAGATGGCGATTTTGTCGCCTCTCCTGTCTTTTCTCTCGAGGAGTATTAAGAACTACTTCGAGAGCAGATACCACTTCCTCCTTTTCGGTTAAGCCGTTAAGGTCACGGATTTACATGGTCACCCTCTGGTCCTCTGGTCGCCTGACAGTGCCTATTCCACTTACTGCCTCGGAGACTGTTAGAGAACCCGGCGTAGAGACACAAAGCGACAATCGATGCACGAAACGTACGCGTACGCGACTGAGCTAGCTTGTCGAAATCTAGAAAAATTAAAAATTCAATAGACCGACGGTTTCGAGTAGAGCAATGCACGAACGCGACTAAGTCACAAGAAACGAAGTAGTTTCTATAAACGAGGCAAATCCTTTTCCCCCGAATTCACGCAAGAGCCAATCGCGGCAAAGTTACTTCGGCAAAGCGCGAAGAGACAATAAGCCATTCTACGGAGCTCATTCCACAGAGCTCAACCGCGGAGCTTATTTACAGAGCTGAACCATGGAGCTCGATTCCTTGAGGTCATTTTTAGAATTCAACAACGAAGCTGGCCCCGTTAAGCTACGATCGTGGGTCTCGAGATCCTTATCGTAGGGGCTGGGGATATACGAAGATTTTAATAAGGTTAACGCCTTTTTTATCCTTATCCTCCTTATCCTGCTCCATGCGAGCAATGCTCGTATAGTGGCAAGGCCACTAGTTTATTTTTTTACGGATTGATTTCTAATTATTTTTTTAATACTTTTCTTTGATTTGGTGTTAGGTTAAATTTTTATTTTTTTGTTTTCAAAATGCCCGCCACCAGCAGCAAAGCATCTTCTGTTTCTATTCGGAGTGTCCTAAGTTGCTATTCTGGCCATTTCAGGGGTGATTGATTCAAATGCTGCTTGAATTCTAGCTGTTAATTCAAATTGCGCTTCGTTTTCGTTGTGTGGCAGAGGATCAGAGTAAACAAGGGATGAGCCCATGAGAGATATGAATAACCAATAAGGAAGAAACCTTATAGCTAGACAGTTCAGTAACACACACCGTTGGCTCAACTATTAGACTCAGGTTCGGCCGACCGTCTGGTATTGGTTTTTATTTAGATTTTATTTATATTATTATCGGCAGCTTACTTACAAACTAATGACCAATTTTTTTTAATAATTGTTTGGTTTTCACAACCAAATTATGTTTGGATGTCATAACCAATTTCTGTTTGGTTGTCACAACTAAATTATGTTTGGTTCAACCAAATAAGAGCAACAAAATAATATTGTTGTCCCAAACAAGTTGATGTGTTACGCTAACCAGATCGTTTTGTTATACCAACAAAATATTGTCGTTACAACCAACAATGGTCAACTAACAATATTGTTGGTAAAACTAAACCTTTTTTTTCAGTGTAGACACTTAATATTTCAAAGAAAAAAAATCAATTTTTGGTGAAAATTAACAGTTCTGGGAATTTGTTAACTTACATTGTTTAAACTATTACAAATTTGTTTTTAACAATGTTGTCAATTTTTAGATTGTGTTACTCTTAATATTTCGGAGCAAGCAAAATTAATTTTTAGTGAAAATTGACTTTCTGAGAATTTCTTAACTAACATTGTTTAACTAATTTCTTATTTGTCGTTAATAATGTTTTCAAATTGTAGTTTACGTAAATCTTGAAAATTCGAAGAAAGAAAAATCAATATTTTGGTGCAAAATATCCATTTTGGGAATTTGTTAAGAAACATTGTTTAAACAATTTCGAATTTGTTGTTAACAATGTTGTCAATTTTTAGTTTATGTAAATCTTGAAAAATCGGAGAAAGAAAAATCAATATTTTGGTGCAAATTGTCCGTTTTGGGAATTTGTTAACTAACTTTGTTTAAACAATTTCGAATTTGATGTTAAGACTGTTGTTAAATTTTAGTTTATGTAACTCTGTAAATTCAAAGTAAATAAATTCATTATTTAAACAATTTAGAATTTTTGATAACATTGTTGTCAACTATTATTTTATTTTCTTCTTCATATTTTCGTAAAAGAAAAATCAAATTTTAGTAGAAAATGACCGTTTTGGGAATTTGTTAACTAACTTTGTTTAAACAATATCGAATTTGTTGTTAACAATGTTGTCAATTTTTAGTTTATGTAAATCTTGAAAATTCAAAGAAATAAAAATCAATTTTTGGTGCAAATTGTCCGTTTTGGGAATTTTTTAACTAACATTGTTTAAACAATTTCAAATTTTTTTGTAACAATGTTGACAACTATTATTTTATGTTATTCTTCATATTTTCGTAAAAAAACATCAAATTTTAGTAGAAATTGACCGTTTTGGGAATTTGTTAACTAACTCTGTTTAAACAATTTCGAATTTTTTTGTAACAATGTTGCCAACTATTATTTTATGTTATTCTTCATATTTTCGTAAAAAAACATCAAATTTTAGTAGAAATTGACCGTTTTGGGAATTTGTTAACTAACTTTGTTTAAACAATTTCGAATTTGTTGTTAACAATGTTGTCAATTTTTAGTTTATGTAAATCTTGAAAATTCGGAGAAATAAGAATCAATTTTTCGTGCAAATTGTCCGTTTTGGGAATTTGTTAACTAACATTATTTAAACAATTTAGAATTTTTGATAACATTGTTGTCAACTATTATTTTATTTGCTTTTTATTTTCGTGAAAGAAAAATCAAATTTTAGTAAAAATTTACTGTTTTAGGAATTTGTTAACTAACTTTGTTTAAACAATTTCGAATTTGTTGATAAGACTGTTGTTAAATTTTAGTTTATGTAACTCTGTAAATTCGGAGAAAGAAAAATCAATTTTTTGTGCAAATTGTCCGTTTTGGGAATTTGTTAACTAACATTATTTAAACAATTTCGAATTTTTTTATAACAATGTTGCCAACTATTATTTTATGTTATTCTTCATATTTTCGTGAAAAAAACATCAAATTTTAGTAGAAATTGACCGTTTTGGGAATTTGTTAACTAACTTTGTTTAAACAATTTCGAATTTGTTGTTAACAATGTTGTCAAATTTTAGTTTATGTAAAACTTGAAAATTCGTAGAAAGAAAAATCAATTTTTGGTGCAAATTTTCCGTTTTGGGAATTTGTTAACTAACTATGTTTAAACAATTTCGAATTTGTTGTAAACAATGTTGTTTGTCTGTCGGTTGTTGTTGATCCAATTATTTTGGTCAAAGAAATATCTTTTTTTTTAATGTCAGGAATGGTCTTGCGATTATCCGGTGTTCGTCCTACGCCTTTGGGGATCGAGTAAAGCTGGCACGTGATTGGTCAACTTTGAATCGCGCTAACTAGAGTTCTAATTATTTTTTTGAAAAAGTCAAGAGGACTTATTTTTTAGTTTTTTTGTGTACATTATGACCCCCAAATATGTACGCTGTAACGTGGGACTCCCTGTATATAAAAATTTGCAAAACAATATAAAATAAAAGAATTATATTAAAAAATAAAATTAATTATTAGGTAACTATTAAAACTATTAAAAAATAAATTATTGCTAATACCAAATGTTTGCAATTTGTAAAACATTTTGAGTTTTCATACAGTCCATTTTGAAATTATATATATAGATAATTAGTTTATAATGTGTTTTACTAATAAATTTCATTCAGTAGAATGATCCAGTCTTTCATTTTTTTAATTTAAAATCGCTAATTTATTAATAAAATAAACAAAAGGTACTAATTACGTAAGCTGATATTATATGTTCATACTAAATTAATGCTGTTATTTGTCAAGTTTCTATAAAATAAAGCTAGAAATAATAAGCTATACTGCCAGATGCAATAAATAAAGTAATGAAATAACTTATTCAGCAGTCAAAAGTGTTTGATGTTTGAACAGAAACTGAACAACCCGGAACTTAAAAAGGTTGAAGAATTGGAAAAAATAACTTTTGTTTGGTTGCACAGAAACTAAAAAACTCGGGTTTTTGATGTGATTAAAAAAAAATTATTTGAAAAAAAATTGTTTTACAAATAAATAAATACTTATTTAATTATTTGTGAAACAATTTTGATGCAAAAACAGATTGAAACATTTTACGCAAATGAAAAATTTCATTTAACTTGCTCCGAAATTGAAAATAGTTTGCCAAATTGGCAAAATCTTTTGCGCAGTTAAAGAATGTCGGATCGAAACTTGCTCCCTGATTTCACATCGAGAACCACCCTGTACAAATTAAAACCATTACTAATGGCGCCAGACCAGACGGAAACCGCCTGAAAATAATTTCCCGAAGCACTCACATCGACAGAGGTTGAAAAAGCAGTCAAGGGTGACCGAGCAGGAAACTTTTACATTGTCAAACTACGAAAGCCAAAAAGTAGCAGAAAATTCTACCTCAATATGATTTCACGCCTTAGTGATAAACCAGCTATTATTGACTATGTGAATCACATTTAGCGGATATGAAAGATTATAACACCTTTCGCAATAACTCTTCACTGTTGTCAATAATGCGCCGTTTCTCGTTTTTCAGTTTCGCAACTAATTAAAAATTAAAGCTTTATAAACGTTTTGTTGTTGAATCATATGCAATATATATATATTTCATAATTTACAGTTTGTTTTCAAAGTTTGCGTTAATGAGTGTACTGATTCTCGTAAAATTATGAATAGAATAGATTTTAAATTTTAATTAACATGCATTAATTATAAATTTAATTTAATTAAAAATTTAATTCCGTTCCGTGAAATTTGGAACACTTCATTTCGAAAATAAGCAAATCCTTTATATGCATAGATAATGAGAGCATTATCTATGCATATGAAGGATTTGCTTATTTTCGAAATGAAGTATTAATGAAGTGTTAATGTTTCGAAATGAATAATGGGTAATCATAAGCTGGTATCAGGCCAATAATTCATGTAAAGTAAAAGCTTAAGTTTCAAGGATGCAAAGTCACGTACATTATTCAAATTATATAATTAATATAATACAATTAGAATTATTTATATCATTGTTCAGATCTAACAGTTTTTCTCCAACAAATCACTATTTCATCATTTACCATATAGATATATTATACGCGCTCCAAAGAAAGGTACCTAAGAAGCAAAAAATCGATTTTTGGATTCTGATTGATTTAACTTCATGAAAGGTTCCTTTTTCATTATCAAAAGTCAGAAAATGTTTTTATTGTATAGTTTTCAAGTTATGAGAATTCAAACATGAGCGATTTGTACAGACTACCATGCGCGCGACTTTTGTTTTCGCTCTCCTGAAAAATTCTCGTTTTGCTTCTTAGGCACCTTTCTTCGGAGCGCGTCACATATTTTTACTATATAGATACATTTGATGCACTAAGATTAACTAAGATTAACTAAGACAATTTTATTTTTACTTTTATCACTTATTTCTTATTCCCTAATTCGTTAGATGCTTTATTAATTGAAATTTCAAGACATAATTCAACTATGACGTAAATAATTTAAATTAAAAGAGAATTATTGAAAATAAAAAAAAATTATCTGAAACATAAACAAAGAAACAATATTTGCAGAAAATAATTACAAAAAATGTGCGAAACAATTGAAAATTAAAGAAGTTAGCAAAGAATTGGAAAAAGCACTAAAGACAACTAAAGGAACGATATTTGTAAAAAATGATTAAAACTTATGTAGAAAGTAATTTAAAAATGAAAAAATTAATAGAAAATTAAAAAAGGTTATTGATAATCAAACAAAATCAATGAAAATGTAGATAACTACAGAAAGTAAATTAAAATTCAATAAATTAATTGAAAAAAAAACTGTAAAATGTACTGAAATTTGGAAAAACTAACTAGTTAGAGAAATTAATTTAAGAAACAAGAAATCTAAAAAAAATTGCAATTAAATAAAAACAATTAAAAATTTTAAAAGTCAATTGAAGGAAGAAAAACATATTATTAAAATAAATTAAGAAAATAAGTGAATATAATTGGGATATAGAAAAATTAATTAAGTTCCCAATTATTTTCTTAAAAACAAATTTTTTTCCAATTATCAGTAATAATTGAAAAATTCCAGGCATAAAATTAAAAATGAAAGACAAAATTTAGAAAATTGAAGAATATTATTGGAATTTGAGAAAATGAATTAAGAATTGAAGAACGCAATTCAACATTGCCAGAAATAATTGACAATTGAAGAAAATAATTAAAAGATAGAACAAGATTATTGAAAATTTACAGAAATAGTTAAGAACTGTAGAAAATAATTGGGAAAATGATTAAAATATACATTTCAAAAAGAAGAGAATTATTATACTTGAGAAATTAATTGAAAAAAATTGAATAATGTTTAAAATTTATTAAAAAGTACTTAAAATAAGTAAGTAATCATGTAATGAAATAAAAAATATAAGATTATCATTGTCCTTCAAAGAAAAGAAATAAATATTGCTAAAATCGAAAATTAAAGATAGAAAATTAATTTAACTTTCAATATTAAAAAAATAATTAAACAATTGAAAAGATACAATTGGAAAATAAAGTATAAAGTTTAAGAAATTAAAGAATGTAATTACAAAAAGAACTAGAAAATACATTTGTCATTAAAAAAAACAAACAAAAATTAATAAAACAATTGTAACAAAAATATTTTTAAAATGAAAAAATGGAAAAATGAATGTAATTGAAAAATAACGATTATAATAACGATATTAAGTGGAAAATTTGAAGAACATTATTGTAATTTGTAGAATATAATTGAAAATTTAGGAAAATAAGTAAAACATGCCTAAAGAAATTGAAATGTTTTAGATTTTAGAAGATAATTTAAAATTTAGGAAGATAATTTTAAAAATTGTAGAATATTTTTGAAATAAAGGTGAATACTATTGAAAATCGAAGAAAATGATTGAAAACATAGAAAATGATATATATATATATATATATATATATATATATATATATATATATATGATTGCATAAAACTTGAAATATAAATGTAATTTGGTTTAGTTAAATTTTTTTTATTAACTAATTTTTTTATAATTTACTAATCTGATTGACTAAAAAGTACATGTTTGAATTTAAAACAATTTTAGTGTGATGTTGATAGTTCTTTTTAATTCGTAAAATAATCATTGTTATTATTATCTCCTTGACCAGAAATGTCGCCAAGTCACGTATTTATAATTAATATTTGTATCTGGTGTTTTATTCGATCGTTAAACGTTTCAAAATCATGAAATAAAAACTTGAAATATAACTTCTTATAACAATGTTTATAAAACATTTTTTCACTTTTCAGTACAATTTTTTCCAAAGACGAATTAACGATAAAGAAAAAACTTTGTCACAAGTAGCTTTCATGAGATAAAAATTCTCTTGTTAATTTTTTTTATCTAAAAGTTGGCACGTTATCAAAGTTACAAAAATGAGAAATACCATTCTACTGATTTCTCAACAAAATCTTTACTTTTCAACTAATTAAGTTCAAATATTGAGAAAAACTTCTCTAACGACAAAGGAAAAACTTTGTCACAGGAAGTTTTCACAGCATGAAAATTTTCTCGACAAATTTCCAAGCAGAATGTTTGTAACCGCGTATTATCAAAATTACAGCTTATTTTGAGCCAGAGAGCTTAAAACATAAATAATTTGTTAAAATTAAGATGTAAATGTCTCATGTTAAAGTAATCTTTTATGTTAATTGTAACATATTTCCGTTGAGAGAATATCAGCATCCTAAAGCACCGTTGAAAGTACCCCGAATGATTTTAAATTGAAAAATTAATTAGTTTTATCGCACTTTCAGCAGGGTAGTACGTTTTCATTATTAGCCAGAAAGGTCGAGTCTCGAAAGATTAATATTAATTAGCAGCTGAGCTCAGTACTTCGCAAAGGTTAGCGCGTTTACGCGTAACCGGATGTCGCGATATACATACTCAGCCCTCGTTGGAGATTCACTCAACATTTGTGGCTCGCCCCATTTCGAATTCATACATGGTTGCAGCTTGTCGGAAATGCATTAGACTGAAGTGCACATCACATTGTTGTGCCATTACGAACATTACCGACGTTTCATATTTAGTTTGTAATTCAATTGTTCACTAAAAAGTCTTCTAATATTACTACAATTTTGTAATGTATTTTATTGCAATTTTTTAAAACCAAAATTGCTAAATTAAAGGCAAGGATAATTTCTATTTTTTCATTTTAATTTTCGTCTTTTGTTGATTTATAAAAATCTTAGGGGAAAGTTGTCTAGAATGGTCCACGAATTGGCGTTTGATCATGACTTCCGTTATAAACATAAATTTCTCATTTTCTCAAACAGGGTTGGAGAGGAATATTTTTATTCTAGGTTAAAAAATGAGTAGAACTCCACAAACGATTTTTAATAACTGCTCTCTGTACAAATTTTGGGCTCCTTTTTTTTTCTTTCGAAAAACCAAATTTTAGATAGAGAAGCTGACGAACTATTCCTCCAGCACCTGCAGCACAGAAAATTATAGAAATTAAAAAAAATAAAACACTTGAGATTTTTAGGCTATTTTGCAACTTTTAAAAACTCATAATTAGGATTTGCAAAATTCATACCTTATCTCAAAATAGCACCTCTAAACAAATCGAAACTTTAAAAAAATTGAAATTTAAACATTGTAGTTAAGAAAAATGAATATTAACTAAATATAACTTTTCTATTTTTGAACTATTAAAAAAAATTTAACTCGATTTTTGGGCTTCCACCCTTTGACACAAAACTACCCTCTCATCAGAGACTATCCACCCTATCTCTTTGAATCAGACTAACTATTTTTTAACAGCTAACAAAAAAGAGAGTCATAATCAGGTGAAAAAAGAAGTGTTTTTTTATTTTTTAAGGAATTTAGGTAAGCAGTGTGAGGCGCATAAATATTCCCTAAAACCCATTTAACCTAAATCCTAATCAGCCTAAAATCCATATAACCTAAAATGCAATCAACCTAAATCCCATTTGACCTAATATGCATTCAACCTACATCACATTTAACCTAAAATGCATTGAGACTAAATCTCATTTAAACTAAATACCGTTTAACTTAAACTCCATTCATACTAAAATGCATTTAGCCTAATTCCCGTTTAGCATAAAATGCATTAATCCTTAATATCATTTAACCTAAAATGCATTTAGCCTTAATTCCATTTAACCTAAATCCCATTAAACCTAAATTCCACTTATCCTAAAATGCATTTAGCCGAAATCCCATTTAACCTACATTCTATTTAACGAAAATGCCATTTAACCTAATATGCTTTCAGCCTAAATACCCAGTTAACCTGAATTTCATTCAACCAAAAACGCATTTAGCCTTAATATCCCATTAAACCTAAAATGCATTTAACCTTAATCTCATTTAACCTAAAATGCCTTTAGCCGCAATCTCATTTAAACTAAAATACATTTAGCCTTAATTCCATTTAACCAGAAATAAATTAAGCCTAAATCCCATTTACCCTAAATCTCATTTACCTACACTGCATTCAGCCTAAAATCTATTTAACCTAAATCCCATCTAACCCAAATTCCATTTAAACTAAAATGCATTTAGCCTAAATCCCGTTTAACGTAAAATGCATTTAGCCTTAATACCATTTAAACCAAATCCCATAAAACATAAAATGCATTCAGACACAATTCCATTCAATCTAAAAGGCATTAAGCCTAGATCCCATTTAACTTAAATTCCATATCACGTAAACTGCATTCAGCCAATTCCCATTTAACCTGAAATCATTTTGGCCCTTATACCGATTAACCTAAAATGCATTCAAACTAAAACCCAATTAACCTAAATAATATTAAATGTAAAATACATTAAACTAAAAATGCATTCAGCCTAAATCCCATCTAACCTGAAATTTATTAAGCCTTAATCCGATTTAACATAAATCCCATTTAACCAAAACTTCATTTAACCTAAAATGCATTCGGCCTAAAACCAATTTAACCTAAAACACATGTAACCTATATCCCATTTAACCTAAAATGCATTCACTCTCAATCTCATTTAATCTCTATCTTATTAAACCTAAACTCCATTTAATTTAAATCCTATTAAACCTAAATTGCAGTTAACCTAAATTTCATTAAACAAAAATTCACATTTAACCTCAAATGCTTTCAACCTAAAATACAATGAACCTAAATCTTATTTAACGTAAAATACATAAAACTAAAAATGCATTCAGCCTAAATACCAGTTAACATAAATCTTATTTAACCTATACTTCATTTAACCTAAAATGCATTCAGCCTAAAACCAATTTAACCTAAATTCCATTTAACCTTAAATGCATTTAGTCTTAACCCTATTTAACCTTAATACTATTAAACCTAAATTGCAGTTAACCTACATCCCATTTAACCTAAAATGCATTCAGCCAAAATCCCATGTAACCTAAATCGTATTAAACCTAATTTCCAGTTAACCTAAATTCCATTTTACCTAAAATTTATTCAGACAAAATTTCATTTAACCTAAGTCGCATTTAGTCCTAATTATAAATAAGGTTCAATGGGATTTATGCTGAATTCATTTTATGTTAAATAGAATTTAGATTTTAGGGAATTTAGGTTAAAAAAGATTCAACCTGAATGCATTTTAGGTTAAATGGGATTTTGGTTAAATGAGATTTAGGTTAAATGAATTTTAGCCTAAATGCATTTTATGTTAAATAGATTATAGGTTAAATGAGTATTAGGTTAAATGTGTTTTACGCTAAATGCTTTTTAGGTTAAATGGAGTTTAGGTTAAATGTAAATTAAGTTAATTGGGATTTTGGTTAACTGGGATTTAGGCTAAATTCATTTTAGGTTAAATGGAGTTTAGGTTAAATGGAATTTAGGCTGTAAATAGTTTTATGGTTAAATGCATTTTAGGTTCGAAGGGATTTAGGCTGAATGCATTTTAGATTAAATGGAATTTGGGTTAAATGAGAGTTAGGTAAAATGAGATTTCGGTTAAATGGGATTCAAACTTAATGCATCTTAGGTTAAATAAATTTTGGGCTAAATGCATTTTAGGATAAATAGGATATAAGTTAAATGTGTATTAGGTCAAATGTGTTTTACGCTAAATGCATTTAAGGTTAAATGGAGTTTAGGTTAAATGTAAATTAAGTTAAATGGGATTTTGGTTAAATGGGATTTTGGTTAAACGGGATTTAGGCTGAATGCATTTTAGGTTAAATGGAATTTAGGGTTAATAGGATTTAAGTTAAATGAGACTTAGACTGAATGTATTTTAGGTTAAATGGTATTTAGGTTAAATGAAATTTCGGCTGTAAATGGTTTTAAGAATGAATGCACTTTAGGTGCAAATGGATTGAAGATGAATGCATTTTAGGTTTAATGGAATTTAGGGTTAATATGATTTAGGCTGAATGCATTTTAGGTTTAATTGTAATTGATGCTAAATGCATTTTAGGTTAAATGGAATTGATGCTAAATGCATTTTAGGTTAAATGGAATTGATGCTAAATTCATTTTAGGTTAAATGGAATTTAGGTTAAATGGTGTTTAGGTTTAATATATTAATTTCCAAAAGACGTCTTAAGGACGTCCTTTGGACATAAAAGCCGACATAGGGACGTCTTTTGGACGTGGGTGCCCACTGATGTGATTTAGGCTTTTTGTATTTTAGGTTAAATGGCATTTAGGCTAAATACATTTTAGGTTAAATGGAAGTTAGGCTGAATGCATTTTAGGTTAACTAGGATTTAAGCTAAATGGATTTTAGGTTATATGGTTTTAGGCTGAATGGGATTTAGGCGAAATGTGTTTTGTAATTTTTTTGCGCCTCAGCAGTGTTTCTTGAGGTGTTAGATTTAGGGTTAACAGAGGAAACCCAAAAATCGAGCTAAGTATTTTTAAGAATCTTAAAAATAGAAGAGTCATCTTCAATTGAAAAAAGTTGTATTTATTTTTGGTGTCTCTTGAGGTGGTAGTTTTGGTGTAAAGTAAGCGAGCCCAAAAATCAGGCTAATTATTCATTCTTAAATAGCTCAAAAATAAGAGAGTCATATTTAGTTGAAGAACGTTGTATTTTTTATTTTTCACGAAGTGAGGATTGTTAGAGTGTCTTCTGGGCGGGGTGGGGGGTAATTTGTTTAAGGGTGAGAGCCGGAAAGTTAATGTACAGTTTTGAATGGACAAATAGTTGGAGTCTTTTTTGGGTTATTATTTTTGGATGAAGGATGATTTTTTGAAATTTTAGTTATGATTTTTTGGGTTCCCCAAAGTATCCAAAAATTGTCACTTGCCTTATTTTTTTAATTTGTACAATTTTCTGTACTGGAGGTGCTGGAGGAATATTCCATTAAAACCTGTACCCAAAGTTCAGTTTTTTAAAAAAATTAATATTGCCCAAAAATCGGGCTTTGTGTCCAAAATTAGCCCAAAATTTGTACACAAAGTGTTTATTAAAAATCTTTTTTGGAGTTGCCATGAAAACGGACATGTTAATGATTCAGGGTAGGAACACCACTGAAAGTAAATAAAATATAAGAAAATTATTAAAAATTATCTGTAAATAATGGAAAAGAATATTTTTGATTAAAATCAAGGAAGATAAATTTTTTGTAATTTTTATATCATTTACATTAAAGAAGAGAAAATTAAATTGAAAAATTGTTAATATTCGGTAAAAATTATCATTCCGTTTCTGAACGAATGCTAAGAGCTATTTTTAAAATATTGTTTTTTCAATTTTTAGTTACTGCGAGTAGAGAAGTTGGATTTTAAAAATTAATCCCTTTCCGGGCAAAAAAATTAAAGGGAAGTTGAGTTAAATGTTAAATTGTACTTTTTAGACAGGGATGAAAAGTAAAAAAAAAAAAACTAAAATACTGATAACAGATAAACTGATAAAAGTATTAATCAAAATAGACGAGAAATAATTCCGATGAAAAAGTATTTTCTGCTTTAGAAGAGAGAATTCCTTTAGTAAATCAAATAATAGTAAAAACAGATCTCTTTCTTTGAAATTGAACTTTTTTACAGTTGTAGAATAATTTTATGTTAGTGAAAATCGATTTTACCTTGAATAAAATTATTTCATATATATTCGTTCCTTGATGAAAAAGTCGGAGAATGCATTTTATTCGTTAGGGATAACAATGCAAAAATATTTTGTTAAATGTTAATAGTTAAGTTTCATAAATTCACATTCGTATTTTGCTGAAGCAAAAAATTCGTTGGTGCGATGGCGGAACTGGAATTTACATATGAAAGGTCCTCGTTCTATTCATAACTTTCTACGTATGTAAAAATACTTCATTTTTATTTTTCTCTTGCTAAATTATTCCAAACACAAAAGTAATGCACCATAACATTTAAGAATAGCTTAAATGTTTGGAATTTAAATTAATTACTTGATAAAGTTTTGAAATAGTTTATTAGCATCCTAACATAGCTTAAAAAATTAAGAATTTATAAATTTTGAATTCTTAATACGTTTAAGTAAACATTACTTGCAACAATTTTAGGATTTTAGTTCCAAAAAAAAATTTAATATTTAAGTTTAAAATTAGATATGATAGATTTGAGAAAATGTTGCACTTTTTGTATAATTTTTGGAATTTTACTGAATGTTTGAAAGTGTACCTTAATCAGGATTAAAACGCGGAGAGATACTTTTCACTTACGCTTGATGTATACATGTATATTTGCTTGATCTCGTTAAAGTTGTAAATCAAAAATAACGAGGCAACGACCGAACGTTGGGCAATTTGGTTGTTGACGACTAACAGCAACCCGAACACATATTAGCGTCGTCACTTACGTCTAAAATATCCTTAACTTCTATTCAAACAGCAACAAGGATGTTTCAAAATTAGCCAAAGAAAAAAATTGAAACTTAATAAAAAATAAAGTACGACAATTATTTTTTTTTAAATTCTCATCAAATTAAAGAAATATTTTAAAAAAATAATTGGACCTAAATTTAATAATCCAATTAGTCCTCAAGTAGTTTATTTAGAACTTATTTCACTCTTTTTAAAAGTTGAAAGTAAAATTAAAACTACTTTCACAAATTCTAATAAATTGTTAAATTTTTAAAATTTTGTCCTTGAGTTTCCAACTAAAAAATCTTCACATTTAATTGTTTTCTTTGACATTAAACTTTTTTTTAATTGTCAAATTTTGCAATTCGCATTTTCTTTAATTTATTAGGGATTTTTTATTAATCAAATTATTTGAGGTTTAAAATTCGTTATAATGCCTCGTAAAAAATCACTAAGAAAACTTTTTTTTTATTTCTCTTAATTATTTTATTTATATTTTTCAAAATTTTTTAAATTTGGTCCTTCAACTTTCAATTATAACCTTCAAATTTTTATTATCTTCTTCAATATCAATGTTTTTTTCCATCTTTATAATTCTAATAACTAGTTAAATTTTTAAAATTTTGTTCTTGAATTTTCAACTAAAAAATCTTTAAATTTTAATTGTTTTCTTCAACATTAAACTTTTTTTTCTTTTTTGGTAATTATTAACTTATTTTCTTTAAATTCCAATTATATTCTTGAATTTGTTAAATTTTTTATTCCAATTTTCTATTATTATAACCTCCAAATTTTTATGGTCTCCTTCAATATTCAAGTTTATTCATTTTTTTATAAGTATTTATTAATTTTCTCTAAAAATCAATTAAATTTTCAAATTTTAATTGTTTTCTTCAGCATTAAACTTTTTTTTCTTATTTTTCGTAATTATTAATTTATTTTCTTTAAATTTCAATTATTTTCTTTAATTTCTAAATTGTATATTCTAATTTTCAATTATAACCTTCAAATTTTTATTATATTCTTCAAGATTAAAACTTTTTCACTTTTTCATAATAATTCATTTATTTTCTTCAAAATTTAATTAAGTACAATGTTAAATTTTAAATTTTATACTTCAATTTTAACTAAAAAATCTTTAAATATAAATTTTTTGTTTCAAATTAAAATTTTTCTTTAGTTTTTGATTTATTTTTTTCAATTTTTTAATTTTTGGCCTAGAATTTTGAATTATAACCTTCAACCCTTCATTATTATTTTCTAAAATATTAAACTTTTTTCCATTTGTTGTAATTATTAATGAATTATATTCATAAATTTTTCTAAATTTTGTCCTTCAATTTTAAACTAAAATTCAGCCAATTTTAAGTGTTTTCATCTACATTAAACTTTTTTCTTCCTTTTTCGTAATTATTTTCTTAAAATTTTAATTATATTCTTCAATTTTTCAAATTCCGTTCATCAATTTTCAATTATAACCTTTAAATTTTTTTATCGTCTTCAATAATAAAATTTTTTCCCTTTTTGATAATAATAATTATCTTCTCCAATATTGAATTTTCAAATCTCATAATTATTAATTTATTTTCTTTAAATTTGAGTTACATTTTTAAATTTTTCTTAATTTTGACCTTCAATTTTCAACTCAAAAATCTGTAAATTTCAAGTGAATTCTTCTACATTACACTTTGTTTTCATTTTTTGTAATTATCAATTTTTTTCCAAATTTCAATTATTCTTAAATTTTTTAAATTTTGTATTCTAATTTTTAATTGCAACCTTCAAACTTTTATTATCTTCTTCAATATAAAAGTTTTTCTTTTTTTTTCATTATCAATCAATTTTCTTCTAATTTCAATTATATTTTTAAATTTTTCTAAATTTTGTCCTTTTCTTTTCAACTAAAAAATCTCTAATTTTAAATTGTTTTTTTTTCGACATTAAACTTTTTCTTCAGTTTTCGTAATTATTAACTTATTTTCTTTAAATTTCAAATATATTCTTCAATTTTTTAAATTTTGTCTTTGAGTTTAGAATTATAACCTTTAATCTTTAATTATTATCTTCTTCAATATTACACTTTTTTTCAATTTTGGTAACTATTAATTTATTATCTTCAAATTTTAGTTGTATTCTTCAATATATTATGAACTAGCAAAATAAAACGCGCGCCAGCGCGCGATTAGTTTTTCATACCTTTTAGAAATTATAAAATACAATAAAAAATATAACAAATCGGTACATAATATTTATCTAATACGAAGAAATAAATATTTTAAATATAATATTTAAAAATCAATTAATATAAATAAAATAAATATTTATTTAGGACAAAATTTATAATATTTTAGAATTAATAAAAATTGCAAAAAATAATTGAAATTAAACAAAATAATTGCAAATTTTGCAAATTAATTGAAAAAAAATGAAAACAATTAAAAATTGGGGAAAGTAATTTAAACAATCATAAAAATGTTTTAAACATAAAGAAAATAATTTAAATTTGAGAAAAATACTTGAGAATCTTAAAAGTAAATTAAAACAAAATTGAATAATGAAAAATTAAAGAAAATAATTGAAAATTGAAAAAACATTGTTAAAAATTGAGATAAATAAATTAAAACTAAAAGAAATAATTAAAATTTAGGAAAATAATTAAACAAATTATATAAAATATTTTAAATAAAGGAAACTTAAGCATAATTTGAGAAAAATACTTAAAAATTTCAGAAGTTCATTGAAATAAAAGAAAATAATTAAAAATTAGAGAAAATAAATGGAAAAAGATAAACATAATTTAAAATTGAACAGAACAAATTTTAATCAAAAAGAGAAATAAGTAAAAACTTTTTGGCAATTATGAAAAAGAACGAGAAAAAGAACGAAAGTAATTGAAAATTGAAGAAAATAATAAAAATAACGAAATAATTAAAAAGTCAGATAAATAGTTAAAAATATTTTTAATTATGAAACAAATGTAAAGAATTGAAATTTGAAGGAAATAAAATTTGGAAAATAATAGAAAAATGTTTTTAAATTTTACAATTTGCCGAAAATAATTAAAATATGATTCATTTAAATTATTTAAATAAATAAAAAAAAATAATTGAAATTTGAAAAAAATACATGAAGATCTTAGAATTCAATGGAAAAAAAAAGAAAATAACTAAAAATTGGAGAAAAGAATTGAAGAACTAAGCTAAAAGTAATTGGAATTTACGATAATTAATAAACAAATTTTGAAATTATGAAAACAAAGAAAAATAATTAAAGATTAAAGAAAACAATTGAAATTTTAGAAAAATTCTTAAAAATCTTAGAAAATAATTTTAGAAAATGAGAATAACTAAAAATTGGAAAAAAGATTGTAAGAATGCTAAAAATAATTTAAATTTACAATAATTAGTAAATTTTTTTAGAAATTATGAAAACAAAGAAAAATAATTAAAAATTGAAGAAAATAATAGAAATTTGAGAAAAATACTTAAAAAAGTAAGTAAGTAAAAGTAAGTAGAAATTTATTTTATAAAATGAGGAAAACTAAAAATTGGAGAAAAGTCTGGAAGAAAGCTAAAAATAATTGAAATTTATGATAATTAATAAAAAAAATTTGAAATTCTGATAACAAATGAAAATAATTAGAAATTGAAGAAAATGTTTGAATTTTCAGAAAAATACTTAAAAATCTTAGAAAATAATTTTAGAAAATGAGTATAATAATTAAAAATCGAAAAAAATAATTAAAAAATGATAAAATTAATTAAAAATTGACAAAAATAATTGAAATGTGCTGAAAATAATTTAAGATTGAGAAAGAAAATTGTGATGAAAATAATTTAAATAATATAAAAACTTGAAAACATTCAATAATATTTGAGAGAAATAACTAAAAAATAAAATATATGTTTAAAAAAAAAATAATTATTGTAAAAATTACTTAAAAATTTTTAATTAAGGGCATGTGATGATAATGCTAAATTTGTCCGTAAACTTTCTCTTAAAGTACTCAATGTTTTGACACCAAACTTTGTAGAATTACTCAAAACACCATTTGAATGGTCTCTCTGACCCAATTTTGTTTCATTTTTGTCTTTAAACTAAATATTTTTCAAATTTACTTTTTTTTCAAAATTTTCCAAAAATTGTAAAATTGGAAAAAAAATTAGTTTAAAGATAAAAATGAAATAAATTTGGGTCAGAGAGACCATTCTAATGGTATTTTGAGTAATTCTACAAAGTTTGGTGTCAAAACATTGAGTACTTTAAGAGAAAGTTTACGGACAAATTTAGCATTATCATCACATGCCCTTAAAGAGAATATTAAAAAAATCGCAGAAATAATCGAAAATTGATGAAAATAATTGTAATATCGGATAAATAATTGAAAATTTTAAAAGTAATGCCAAAATAATGAATATAATTATAAATTGATGAAAATCAAGAAAAATTGCAGAATTTATTTTTAAGCAAAAGACAATAATTAAAGAATTGTTATATAATGGAAAATTGATGACAATAATCTAAATTTGAGATAACTGAAAATTTAGGAAATTAATTGCATGTGTTTATGTATATTTTAAACTACTTCAAAAACCATAATAAATTTTTAAAGCATTTTTCGTGACTGTTTTTTTACACAAATGACAATTAAAAACCAGTAAAACACGACACATAACGAAAAAGGTTACCTTATTCTTTCAATTCAAATTTCAAACTACTTCCTGATAAAGAGAGTCAAAATCAATAAAATAACAGGGAGTAAGACTAACTTCACTTCAGTTTTTAAAACATGGACAGAAAAAATGAATAAATATAAAAAGTAACTAACTTCAGGAGTTTACGGAGATTATTATTATTTAATTATTGTTTTTTAAATTTCCAATTATTATTTTCAATGTTCAACTGTTTTCTTCATTTTCAAATTGATTTCTTAAGTTTTAATTATATTCTGCTATTTAAAAAATTGTTTGCCTTTATTTTTAATTATAAGGTTTTCAATTTATTTCGTCATTTTGAATTCATTTTATTTTTTTAAATCATTAAAAACAATCTTTAATTGTTTTTTTTAATTAACAATTTTTTAAAAGTGTCTCCTATCCTAAATTTTTTCCTCTTATTTTTAGTTGTTTTCTCCAAATTTCAATTATTGTTATTGTTATTATTTTCTGCAAATATCTTTTCTTTGTTTATTTTTAGTTATTTTCTGCAATTTATTTTTAATTTAAATGATTTTTTAATTTTGATTATATTTTCAACTATTTTCTTAGTTTCAAATTATTTGCGTTATTGTTCAATTAATTACTTTTTTCTGTAATTAATTTCTTCAATCCCAATATTTTAAAATTATTTTACGATCTAGGAAATAAGAAATAAGTGATAAAAAGTGAAAATAAAAGTTTCCTAATTATAATTTTATAAGAATTTAAAATGCCTAATAAATTACATAAATCGGAAAAAATTAGTCCAACTTCATATTTTTGTGTATTTTAAATTAAAAAAAAAATTCTAAATTTTAAAAGCGTTTTGAAGCAAGGATAAACTATTTTATTTTTGACATTTTGATCAATTCAAAGTTGTATTTAAATATAAAAAATACAATTTTCTGTTTATCGGAAACGATTGAACATAACCTAAAACCTAAAATCATCGCCCTCAATGATCGTAAACTTCAAATGCAACTTTAAATTGATCAAAATGTTGAAAATAGAATTGTTAATCCCTTCACAATAACGTTTTTAAAATCAAGATGGTTTTTTAAATTAAAATATACGAAATTATGGAGTTAACAACTTATGGACGAACGGACGGACGGACGGACAGACGGACGCCAAAGTTTAATTATAAAAGCTTTTAGAATCTTGAGTACGAAAATATGTTGTATTTTTTCACGATTTTGAATTTTGAAAATGTTATTCTGTATTTATCGACTATGTCAATTATTGCATTTACCAAAGTAACATAAAATTTTCATCATTTTAAGCTTATTCTATTTTTTCGTAATCCACCATTCAAGTGTTAAACAAATTTAACAAACTGTTATATGTTTTACGTCCATTTTATTGTCGCCTTCTATAAATTTAAAAATAGTTATCCTGACCACCTTTTAGTGTAAAAATTTACGACCTCATATTTTCACAAATAGAAGATTGCTTTTCACTATTTCAATGTAAAAATCTTTTTTTACTCATAAAAAAATATGAAATATTGATGCCTTTTTTATCTCGAATTTTCGTATCCTGTTTAATAAAAATGTAAAAAGTTGTACTTTTTTTCGTGTCAGGTTTCGGCGTCAATTTGTATATCGCTAAGTATTATTATGAATATTTATTTCCTCATAAGATATCAGATACTTCTTGTTTATAAGCTGTGAACAAAATGCTTCGTTCAAGTTATTATAAACGGTGATTTATGTACACTTTGATAATAAAGAGACGTGCTTTAAAAATATTTAATTTCTTCCGTATTTTGAGGTTATAAACAGTACAATCAGAAATTAAAAAACAAAAAATACGAAAACGTGCATTCTACAAATTGTGTTAATCGATGTTTTCAGTTTTATAATTAATCGATTAATAAAACAAGATTCAGGAAATAATTTGTTTAGTGAACTGAAAAGTATAAATACAGGTCTTTAAATGACAATTTAGTAATTCTGAAGTTTACTTTGTAAGAACAACTTAAGCTCTTGACAAATTCTCTCCAATTCGCTCATCATGTTCTTTGGAAAAGACATTATCTTGAGTTTAATTATTCTAATTTCTGCACTGGTATGTCACAATCTTTAATTTAATATTTCCACTCTTTGTACATGAAATTTAAAATATTTTTTTAATCACAAAATTTTTCAAATTTTCCATAACTGTGAAATATTTTCGCTATTAAAATCCAATAAATATTCATCAAAATAATTAAATAAGTGAAGTAAAATAATAACAAATTTTAATTAAAATTGATAATTTTCCTTACATTTTTAAAATTGATAAATTTCTTTATATATCCTGCGAGGGTAAATTATTATTCGAGGATTAAAAAACGATTTAAAAGCTCTTTTTCACAGACAGTAAAAACTGTCTACTACGATTCTCTACTTCATTAATGGTAAAAAAAAAGATCACGAATGCGGGTGATGTCGATTATTTCTCGATAGCGTGGAATCTTTTTTATTATCCTTATAATTTTATCTAAAAGTTTATATTCCTACTTCAGTTTTTTCAATCTCATTTATAACTGTCCTCTGACTATTGCTACCATTGCAATAACTTTCATTCTTATCTTTGTAAGTTATATTATGAGCTCTTGAAATTTCTTCAAGTAAAATTCTCCAAAAGTGTGAAAAGATCTCTTTTCACTTTTGAAGTGAAATATCACTTGAAAATGAAATGAAATTTTATTGCGACAACTTTCTTTCTCAATTTCAATAAAAAGCTTGATCGATTGAAACAGATTTTTTCTTTTGCTTGAATTTAAAGTTTTTTTTTTTTTATTATTATTTCTTTCACGATTCTCATCTTAATTTAATTTAACTGGAAATCAATTTGTTAACAAAGGCAATACCTGAATTTCAAATAAATTAAATATTGTAATCAAATAACCAAAATATTAAATATTCGAAACAAATTTTAAATCGATCCGTACTTTAAGTAATTTATATTGTAATCGGTCCAAATTGTTGGAAATCCAAACTTTATTCTGTATCATAATTTCAATTAATCCAAATTTAATTAATACTAATTTAATTTCATTTAACTTAAAATTGTTTAAAAAGGATACGAAACTGATAACTGAAAATTAAAAACTCGTTTAAAAATATTTGTAGCTGATTTAAAAATTTTTTAAAATTTTTAAAACTAATTAATACTACTTTAAACTTGTTTAAAATTGTTTAGAACTACTTAGGACTACTTAAAACAGTTTAGATATTTTTGAAGACGTACTTTTAAACATCCGAGTATTTTTTAAAACTATTAAAACTTATATAAATCTGTTGTGAAACAGAAATAACAATTAAGAATTTTCTTAAAACAATAAACAGTTGTTTTAAAACTACTTAGAACCAGTTCGAAAAAGTTTAAAACAAATTAAAAGCTGTTTCAAATTGTTTAATTCTAGTTGAAACCAGTTTTGTATTTTTTAAAAATGTTTAAGATAGTATTAAAATAGATATAAACTAATAAAAACTTCTTAAAAGCACTTAGAACTTGTTTAAAACCATTTAGAACTGGTTCAATGTTGTTATAATTGTTTAGAACTTTTGTAACATTTATGACAAATTCAAAACTTTCAAAAACTGGTTCTAAACTGTTTGGAACTAATGAGAACTATTTATGTGTTCAAAATATTTAAAACTCGACGAAAACTGTTTCGGACAAGTCAAGAATTGTTTAAAATTAGTTTAAAACTATTTTAAACTGTTTATAAAAAGTTTCAAACTGTTACAAACTGCTTATAATAAGTTGCAAACTATTTTCAACTGTTTATAAAAAGCCCTAAACTGTTTTGCACTGTTTATTACTAGTTTAACACTGTTTGTAACTAGTTTTAAACTGTTTAAAAATGTTTTTAACTAGTTAAAAATTATTTTGAATTTTTTAGAATTAATTTTAAACTGTTTTGAATTTTATATATTTAAAACTAGTTTTGAACTGTTTATGACTAGTTGAAAATTATTTTAAACTGTTTGTAACTGGTTCCAAATTGTTTATAACAAATACCAAATTGTTTATAACTAGTTTTAAGATTATTAAACATTTTTTAGAACCAGTTTCAAATTGTTTTGAAATGATAATATTAAAAATTAGTTCCAAATTCTTTTTAACTGTTCATAACTAGTACAAATTATTTGGATTTTTTTACAACTAGTTTGAAACTTTTTTAAAACTTTTATATTTAAGAATAGTTCCAAACTTTTTTCAACTGTTCGTAACTAGTCCAAAATGTCTACAACTATTTCCAAACTGTTTATAGCTGTCAGAAAACTGTTTTAAACTATTCAAAACTAGTTCCAAATTATTTTGAATATTTTAGTACCTGTTCCAAACGGTTTTGAACTGTTTATATTTAAAACAAGTTCTTAATTATTTTGTACTGTTCTTAACTATAGAACAAAATTATTTAAACTATATATATCTAATTTTCAAATTGTTTATAACTTGTTTCAAATTGTTTATAACTATTTTCAAACTGTTGATAACTAGTTCCAAACTTTTTTCAACTGTTCGTATTTAGTTCAAAATTTGTCTGAATTTTATCAAACCCGTTTCAAACTGTTTTTAACTGGTTCTAAACGGTTTTGAACTGTTTATAACTAATTCACAAATTATTTTGAAAATTTTTAAAACTAGTTTTAGACTGTTTTGAACTGTTCCTAACTAGTACAAACACTATTTTAAACTGTTCATAACTAGTTGCAAATTTTTTTGAATTCTTTTGGAACCCGTTTCAAACTGTTTATAACTGGTTCCAAACTGTTTATAACTATTTTCCATCTGTTTTGAACTGTTTATAACTAGTTTAAATTATTTATATTTTTTTCACAACTAGTTTTAAACTGTTTTGAAATGTTTATATTTATAACTAGTTCCAAACTCTTTTCAACTGTTCGTAACTGGTTCAAAATTATTTTGAACTGTCTATAGTAGTCTCTCTAACTAGTTCTAAACTGTTTATAACTAATCCAAACTGTCTACAACTAGTTCAGAACTGTTTATAACTGGCACCAAACTGTTTTGAACTATTCAAAACTAGTTTCAAATAATTTTGAATTTGTTAGTACCAGTTCCAAACTGATTTGAACTGTTTATATTTAAAACAAGTCTCAAATAATTTTGTACTGTTCGTAACTATAGAAAAAAATTATTTAAACTTTATATAACTAATTTTAAACTGTCTATAACTAGTTCTTAACTGTTTTGAACTGTTTGTAACTTGTTTACCATTATTTTGAATATTATGCAACTAGTTTTAAACTATATTGAACTGTATATATAATTTAAACTAGTTCCAAACTTTTTTCAACAGTTTGTAACTAGTACAAAACTATTTTGAACTGTTCATAACTAGTTAAAAATTTTTTTGAATTTTATAGAACCCGTTTCAAACTGTTTTTAACTGGTTCCAAACTGTTTTGAAATGTTCATAACTAATTCCAAATTATTTTAAATTTTGTACAACTAGTTTCGGACTGTTTTAAACTGTTTATATTTAAAAGTATTTTTAAACTCTTTTGAAATGTTCAGAAAAAGTATAAACTTATTTTGTACTTTTTATAACTATTTCCAAATTGTTTCTAACTAGTTCTAAACTGTTTCTAACTAGTTTAAAATTGTTTACATTTAATCTCAAACTATATTCTAAAATTTATAACTAGTTTCACACTATTTAAAACTGTTTATAACTAGTTACAATCCGTTTTGAACTTTTTTATAACTAGTTTCAAAATTTTATCTGTTTATAAATAATACAAAATTGTTGAGCGTTGTTTGCAACTAATCAAAATTGTTTTAGAAATTTTTCAAGATCATTTTGAAGTTGTACGGATCTTTTTTATTATTATCAATATAAAGTCATCTAATCCAATAAGAGGAACGATAATTTAAAAAATTATTTTTTTTTTTTATTTATTTATTTGAAAATACGGGACCAGCCCTTTTGTACAAAGTACTACTATCCTAAAGTTACAAAACGCAACTATATATATTTACATTATATCAAAAACGTGTAGCTAGGATGTGATCTTTACAGATCTTATTATCTTGACATTTTGAGTGTTGCTGTTTAGGAACCTAAAATCAGGTTTTAGAAATTCAAAATTGTGGATTCGATTTTTCGAAAAATTGGTAAAAAGTTGTCGAGTTTAATGAGCCTGGGAAAAGTGCTGATTAAGAATCTAAAGTCTGTAAATTGGAAAATCCACAATAGAGGACTTGATAAGTCGGACAAATTTTTAAAAATTGATTATTTCTTTAAAATACGTTTTCTTATGGGTTTTTGGTTTTTTTTTAATCTTAAATGAGTTTCTAAAAATTCAAAATGTTGGATACAATAACGCACAAGAATTTTTAAAAAAATTATTTTGATTTCTACGAAACTAGGTATCTAAAGCGTTTCAAATTTTTATGATAATATACATTCCGTTATATAAGTTTAAAAAGTCAGATCTAATCTGTCGACTAATTTTTTATGAAAAACATTTTTTTTAAACTTGTTATTTTGAAGTTTTTGGTGTCGCTCACGAATCTTGAATAAGTTTTTAAAAATTCAAAATGGCGGATGAATTTTCAACAACAATCGATTTTTTCAACTTTTTTCAATTTGGGTAATTGATTGCGTTACAGAGTAATCTAAATGTTGTTTTTGAAATGAAAAATCAAGTTTCATTATAAATCTGTCTGGTTTGTGCTGAATCTCCAATATTATTGTTAGTGTGGTATTGGAACAAAAACGTTCCCATTTCATTGGATGGTTTACCTAATGTACGATTTGTACGTGTGCTATGACACTAGAATGGAGTCGAGCACTATAAAAGCAATCAAACGCAAATGCAGCTGCTGTCGCAAGGTAATAGCTGGTTTCTATGTGAGACTGGGTATTAGTCGTAATCGAGATCGACTATAAACTCACAGCTTGGATAACGATAATGTGCAGTTACTTGTTGCGCCGGATGCTGGCTGCTTAGGTCACTACTTTCGCAAGCTTCTCCTAATCTTATTCTTCTTATTCATCAAACAAACTTTAAGCTTCTCACTTTGCGAAACTTTCTGCAAAAAGTTGCAAATTCAATTTGAGAAAGAAAAAATTACAAATACTTTTCCTTCCCCATTTGGGCGCTCCAAAATTTTTTTTTTTTTGAATTTCTATGCCTGCACCCTAGGGTGGTCCAAAAACAAAAAGTTGAAAATATTATGCTCTCTTTTAGGGAAAAAGAACTTAAAATATACAATCCATGAAAATTAATATTTTTTGATCGGATAAAGCTGCTTCTCTTTAGGAGAGTTCAAAGAATAAGACCCAATAATTTATTAAACAATTTTTTACTATTTACTATTTTTTAAAGGGCTCTAAAAAAACCCCATAAAGTGAAAAAAACGTGAAAAATCGTTAAAAAATATTTATTACCACTTTTTACAATATTTTACACCAAAATTTCGTGTTATTAAATGCAAATAATTTCTAACAATTACTGCATGTGTTTTTTAATTTGTTTAAACAAGTTAATATTGTTTATTTGCAACTTTTCATTTAACAAAGCTAGAGAGTTGTAACTTTTTTTCTAATTTTGCAACTATTTAAGCCTAGTAAAGCTTAATATTAGTAAAAAACTCAAATATACAATTATAAAATTTTTTTAAACAAATTAATATTGTTTATACACAACTTTTCATCTAATAAAGCTAAAGAGTTGTAACGTTTTCCTAATTCTGCAACTTTTTAAACCTATAAAAGCCTAATTAATAATAATAATCGCACACTTCATTCTTTCATTCTTTCATTCTGTCCACACCTGAAGTTTGGCACAATAGATGTTTTTTTGTTTTAAATCAATAATAACTTTTGAAAAAATGTCTTTTTATATTAATTATAAGATTTCTAATTTTATTTATTTAATTATTGATTCTCCTGAATCTAAATTTTAAATCAATTGACAAATTTATATAGTTTATTTTCAATAATAATAATCTATTACAATACAAACGTGTCTTATTTAAAGCTACTTTACAGATTTTAATAAAGATTCAAAAAATTTTAAACTTAATATGAAAATTAATGAATATTTTATGTTATAATTTATAATAATATATGAATAATTTTCATAATAATATTTCGTTTTTTAATTACTTCTAAAAAAGACAATATAAATAAGAATAAAGAATGAAATATCATGATATAATTAAAAAAAAGCGAGCACTGTTTTCAAATATTTTTTAAGATTTTTAAATACCTTCTTTATAATTTATTCCTCTTTTAATCATTTTTTTGAGCCAGTATTATTTTGACACATGACTTAATTTGAAGATTGTTATATTGTACAGAATGGAAATGTTATTTTGTACAACTGCTAAATGTTATTTTGTACAGTTTTGAAAAATGAATTTGTTATTTTGTACAATTCTTTAAAAAAGCTAAAATATTGTACTTCCAATGTTTTATTGCTTTTTTAAAAAATTGTACAAAATAACAAATTCATTTTTCAAAACTGTACAAAATAACATTTAGCAGTTGTACAAAATAACATTTCCATTCTGTACAATATAACAATCTAAAATTAAGTCATGTGTCAAAATGATACTGGCTCATTTTTTTTAACTTGAGATCTTCTTCTCTATTTTAAATAAAAATAAGTACCAAATTAAATTTTTCTAAATAAATGTTGTATTTTTATCTCAAAATGCTTATTTTTTATTGGTGAATTATTAAACTTATTTAATTTCTAATTTTATTATAGGTTTCAAATTAGGATCAATTATAATTTTAATCAGTTGAATTGTAAAAACAAAAATTAAGATTGACTGAAATATAGTTTTCACTATATTATAGATTTGCCAAGCCCGTCAGGCTAAAAATTCATTAAAATCAAGATCAAGATCCCAAAATTTTCACAAAAAAAGCGCTGATCACAAAAATCAAGCACTTAAAATAATTTCATAAAATTAAAGAAAAGTAACTATTTAATAGAAGTTTGAATTAATAAAAGAATTTAGAATCGATAAATTGAAATATTAATTGATTTGAATTATATTAAAGTTTGGATTGATTTACAATTTCCAAATTTCTTTAAATTCTTATAATTATATGGGTTTAAGTTTGAACATCTAAAATATAAATTGTGAGAATTTGAAAATATTTGAAGTTCATAATAATTCTAGCATGAATTAATCAAATTTGAACAATTAAAAGTTTTAAGTAATTTAAGTTTAATATTACTAAAATTTTAAAAATTCATACTTCTTATACTAATTATTAAAGTTTGAAGCAATTAAAATTCGTATTAATAAAATCAAGTTTAAAATTTTTAATTTAATTTAATTTGTAAAGGTGAAAGATTGGAAAAATTGTTCCCATGGATTAAATTAAAAATGAGTTATAAATTTTAAAACTTTAGTTATATTTCAATTTTGATTAATTCAAGTTTGAAATATTTTCAATTTGAATTGATAGAAGTTGGGAATTTTTTAATTTGGAAGAATGAAAAAATATTGATAAAAATTTTAAAGTATGGTTTGTTATTAATTGAATTGCGTAAAAAAAATTAAAAATAAGGAATTCTTATTATCAAAAGAGGTTTGGAATAAATTAAGTTTGCATAAAAGTTTAAATATATTTTGTTCACAACACTATTGAAAGAGAAATATTCTTACTTTTTGTAACATACAATAAATTTTTTTTTTTTTAACTGGGGAAGAAAATTTAATTTATTTTTTAAAATTTCATTCTATTTATTAATTTGTAATAAATAATTTGTAATTAATTTTAATAAATCAAAATTAATTCACAAAATTTAATCTGATAATATATAATTAATTTTATCTAAATAAGTTTATAGTTTATTTTTTGCATTTAAACTATATACTAGCCAATAAAATACGCGCGTTTTTTTTTTTTGCTTAGTAATAATAATAATCGCAAACTTTATTTATTCATTCTTTCATTCTGTTCACAACTATAGATGTTTTTCTGTTTTAAATCAATAACTTTTGAAGAAATGTATTTTTATATATGATTTCTAATTTTACTTAATTATTTATTAATTCTCCTGAATTTTAAATTTAAATTAAGTAATAAATTTATATTTTATTTTTAACAATAGTGTATTAAAATTATTATTATTATTATTATTATTCAAATTTAAATAATTCATAATTCTTACATATCTTATTTTAATACACTTTTTGAGCCTCAGATACAGTAAAGATACCATAATATCATAGTTTAAGACACTTTCGAGACACTTGTTTTTAGAGTAAACTAATTAAAATTTGAAACAATTTGCATTCATATTAATAAAATCAAGTTTAAAATTTTTAATATAATTTAATTTGTAAAAGATAAAGATGGAAATAAATAGAATGAACTCATTTTTATTTTAATTTCTAAAAAACACTAATTATTTCAATCTTTCACTTTTACAAATTGAAATTAATTAAAAATCTTTAACTTGATTTATAAATCTTAAAACTTTGGTTACCTATATCACAATGAATTTTGATTATAATTGAAGTTTGAAATAATTTAGATTAATAGAAGTTGAGAATTTTTTAATTTGGAAAAATTAAAATTTATATCGGTAGAAATTTTTGAGAATGGTTTGTTACTAATCGAATTTCGTATTGTTTAAAGAAACTTAAGAAATAAAGATTTCATATCAATAGAAGTTTGCAATAAAATAAATTTGCATAGAAAATTGTATTAATAAAAAATATTTTGTTCAAAAAACTATTTAAAAAAATATTCTAATTTTTTGTAACGTACTATGGAAACTTTTTAATTTTAACTTAGGAAGAAAATCGGAGTTATTCTCTAAAATTTCTTTGTGTTTGTTAATTTATAGCACATTTTAATGAATAAAAAATAATTGACAAAATTTAATTTGATAGTAAAATTAATTTAATCTAAATAAGTTCGGTTTATTTTTGTATTGAAACCATTGAAAAACGTAATTCTCGCGCGCTATAGCGCGCGTATTTTTGGCTAGTCTATAATAATAATCCGCAAGATTCATTCATTCATTTCTGTCTGTCCGCACCTGAAGTTTGTCACTTAGATATTTTTTTGTTTTAAATTAGTTACGTTTGAAAAAATGTATCTTTAAATTAAAATTAGAGTCTACTTTCATAAGAATTAATTTAACTGCATTGACAGAAAATAAATCAATTAAAATATAGTTTACCCTAAAATATTAAACTGAAATTTCCATACACTAAAATTTTTAGTAAATTAAAATTTAATTCTATCAATATAAATTAACTTGAAATGTTCTTGTGATTAAATTAATTGATATTTAGATCATTGGAAATTGAGATCAAGTTTGAATTCACTAAATTTTTATTGGTTATTAGAGTTTAAATTATCTAAATTTTAATCAATCATTGCGTTTTTATTATTCTGATTATTGATAACTAAAAATTTTAATTTACCACAATTTCAAGTTTTTTTTGTAAATGTAAATTTCACTTAATTTCAAATTCCATTAGACCCAATTTTCATTGATTCAAATTATAGTCTAAATTATTATGTTCAAAATTTTGACTGATTAAAGTTTTAAATATATACAATGAAATTTTTTTGTATAATTAGAAGTTTTTATATAATGGTTAATGTTAAAAATAATTTAAATATGCATTATTAGATTTTGAAAATAAATAACAGTTCAAATTTGTATTAATTAAAATTTTAATTATTGAAATTTAAAGGAATTTAAAAAAAACTTAAATATAAGTCTTAAGACTTTAACAAATGAAAATTTGAATTAATTGAAGTTTAAATAAATTTAAGTCAACATTTCGTTGAAACTGTTTTAAGTTTGGATCTATTTTAAATTTGGAAAAATTAAAACTTGAATTGTTAAAACTTTTGAAGAAAATAAATAATCCTCAATAGAAATTTAGAACGATTGAAGTTATTATAAATTATAGAAGTTTGAATACATTTTGTTCAAAAAACTATTCTTTCAAGAAAAATTTTACAAATTTTTGTAATGTATCTATCTACGCTATTTTCTCCTTTTATTTATTTTTCTTATTATTTTTTCATTTCTAAATATAAAATTGGAAAATTCGTGATCTTTTGAAACATTGTTTATTTACTTTCACTTATTTGTTTATTTCTTGGAGTCGGCAGCGATTTTAATTTGCATAGAGTAAAAGTTATACTTATCTAGAATATTAAGTTTATTTGAATAACAAATTTCAATAAATTATTTATCTTATTTGTACTTGCAAAAATTTATAGTTGTAAATGACCAGAAACAATTCAATGTTTTTCAATGTTTATGTTGCTATTATTTTTAACAGTTTTCAATATACAATAATTCTCTTTAAATTTTATAATTATTCTTTAATTTTTTTAGATATTTTGTTCTGTTGTCGATCATTCTCGACAGATTTAAATGTTTTCTTTCGATTGCCAATTATTTACCTCATTTCTAAATTATTGTCTTTAATATTTAATTATTTAAGTCATTTTGTAAATTTTCTTTCAATTATCAATTATTATATTGAAATTTCAATACAATTCTTCAATATTCATTTATTTTCTACAATTTTATCCATAATTTCTATCAGTTTTTAATTGACAATCTATTATTCTCCTTCAATTTTATGATTATTCATTAAATTAAAAAAAAAACCTAATCCCGATTATTCTCACCTATCTTAGGTTTTTTTCAATTGTTTATTATTTTTTTTAATAGTTAATTATTTTCGTCATATTGTAATTTTATTTTAAATTGTATAATTATTCTTTAATTCTTTAGATATTTTGTTCTGTTATCGATCATTGTCGACAGATTTAAATTTTTTTTTTCGATTGCCAATTATTTACCTCATTTCTAAATTATTGTCTTTAAAAGGGTCTTTTACTAAAGGGTCTTTCTTGTATATGGCCCGTTGATATGTAAATAAATAAATAAATAAATAAATATTTAATTATTTTCGTCATATTGTAATTTTATTTTTTAATAATCAAATATTTTCCTGATATTTTCATTTAATTCTTTAATTTTCAATTTATTTCTTCAATTTTTAATTATTTTCTTTAATTCTCAAATATTTTCTTTAATTTTTAATTAATTTTATCGATTTTCCATTAATTCCTCAATATTCAATAATTCTTGAATTTTTTCAATTACTTTTTTCACTCATCAAAATTGTTTTAAAATTTCAATTCAATTGTTATTATTATTATTATTATTATTATTATTATCGCCTATTTTCTATTATTATTTTAATTATCATTAAAATTCTTTAATTTTAAATTTAATTATTCAATTATTTTCTTCAATTGTTGATTCCATTCTTCAATTTTCAAGTATATTCCACAAATTTAATTTCAGTTATTCAATTTTTAATTGCTTTCTTTAATTTTTAATTATTTTTTTTCGATTTTTAATCCAGTTGTTAATTGTGCAATTATTTTCAACAACACATTCCTTCAATTTTCTTAATTTTCCAATTTGCAATTATTTTTTTTAAATTTAATATTTCTTGTTTAATTTTTTCAATTATTTTTTTCAGTTGTCTGTTAATCTAGTCATGTTTCGAATTTTGTTTTCAATTGACAGTTATTTTCACACATTGTCATGAATTTTTTAATTATTCTCGTTCTTTTTCAACTATTTCTTTCAATTGTTAATTATTTTTCGCAATTTTCAATTATTTTCTACAATGTTTTTAATGTTCAATTATTATCTTAAAATTTTATAATTATTCTTTGATTATTTAAATTATTTTGTTCAGTTGTGTATTAATCTAGAAATTTTTTAATTTTATTTTCAATTGTTGAATATTTTCGTTATTTTGTAATTTTTGTTCCACTTATCAATTATTTTTTTTAAATTTTAATTTAATTCTTAAATTTTCAATTTATTTCCTCGACTTTTTATTATTTTTTTTCAATTTCAATAATTTTTTTGATTTCCAATCAAGTTGTTCAATTTGCAATTATTTCGAACATTTATTCCTATAATTTTTCAACTTTGTTGTTTAAATTTAATATTCATTTTTTAATGTTTTAAACTATTCATTTCAATAGTGTAATTATTTAGTTATTTTTTGAATTTTTTTTCAGCTGTCAATTATTTTCGTCATTTTTCAGATCTATTCTTTAATTTCGTAATTTCCATTATTTGTACTTGCAAAAATTTATAGTTTTAAATGACCAACAACAATGGAAAGTTTTTCGCGCGCTTGGGCGCGCGTTAATGTTGCTAGTACTAATAATAAACGAAAATATACAATTATAAAAATTGTTTAAACAAATTAATATTGTTTATTTGCAACTTTTCATCTAAAAAAGCTAGAGAGTTGTAACTTTTTTTGTAATTTTGCAACTATTTAAGCCTAGTAAAGCCCAGCTCTAATTATAAAAGTAAAATCTACCATTATAAAAATTGATTAAAAAAACTAAGACTCTTTGCTACATTTGTTATTATCTTCCCAAACATAAAAGATTATAAAATTAATTAACAGTACCAACTTTCTAGCTTTATTAGATCACAAGTTACAAATAAACAATATTAATTTGTTTAAACAATTTTTATAATTATACATTTTAGTTTTTTAGTAATATTGGGATTTACTAGGCAGGAATAGTTGCAAAATTAGGAAAAAATTACAACTCTCTATCTCTGTTAGATGAAAATTTGCAAATAAATTAATAAACATTATTAATTTGTTTAAACAATTTTTATAATTGTGGATTTTCGTTTATTATTAGTATTGGGCTTCTATAGGTTTGAAAAGTTGAAAAATTATGAAAAAGTTACAACTCTCTTACTTTATTAGATGAACAGTTGTGTATAAACAATATTAATTTTTTTAAACAATTTTTATAATTTTATATTTTAGTTTTTCACTAATATTGGGATTTACTAGGATTGAATAGTTGCAAAATTAGGAAAAGTTACAACTCTTTAGCTCTGTTAGATAAAAATGTGCAAATAAACAATATTAATTTGTTTAAACAAATTAAAAAACACCTGCAGTAGTTGTTAGAAATTATTTGCATGTGATAAAACAAAATTTTGGTGAAAAATATTGTAAAAAGTTGTAATAAATATTTTTTAACGATTTTTCACGTTTTTTTCATGTTATAGGTTTTTTGTAGTGCCCTTTAAAAAATAGTTAATATTAAAAAATTGTTTAATAAATTATTGGGTCTTATTTTTTGAACATTTTAGAAGAGAAACAACGTTATCGGATCAAAAAAATTTTAATTTAATGGATATTATATCAATTCTGCGAAAAAGCTTTTTTTTTTTTTTTGCAAAATGCATGGGGAACTTTGAGCGCTTTGAGCGACCTCTAAATATTTAAAAAAACACAATAAAAAATAGGGGTAATTTTTTTCGATATAAAACAAACCTAGGGGGTGAGAGCATAACATTTTCAATTTTTTGTTCTTCCTATATATTTTTGGACCACCCTATTACACCCCCTTGGATTATTCTTTGGCGAAAAAAATACTCCTATTTTTTATTTGCGTATTAAATGATATTTAGAGGTAGCTCAAAACCCATAAAGTTTCCCATGTAAAATGCATGTGAAAAAAGACGTCTTTGTAGATTTGATATAGAATCTTGAAAAATTAATTTTTTTTTCAATCGGATAACGCTGTTTTTTCAGAAATGTTAAAAGAACAAGAACAAATAATTTATTTATAATTTTTTATTATTAACTATTTTTTACAGAGCCGCAAAAATGACCTATAAATTGCAAAATTTTGGAAAAATCGTTAAAAAATATTTTTTACTATATTTTTTGGCGTTTTGCTAGATTTTACAAAAATAATATAAATAAAGTCTTTCAGTAATTATTTCATGTCATTGTTATTTATATGAAGTTTTTATACAATGTAGCTAGAAACTTGCGATTTTTTTACACTTTACATCTTTTTATGTATATTATCAAACTTGAGCATCAAATTTAAAATATATTTATAACCATTGTTTAAACAAATTGTTGTTATTATTTATCAACTTTTCTAAAAATAAAGCTAGAAAATTTCGGTTTTTGTACATTTTACAACTTTTTATGTATGATGTAACCAATCCTAAGCAAGAAATTGAAACTTTTTTAGAACCATTGCTTAAACAAATTATTATTATTATTAATAAACTTTGTCAAAAATAAAGCGTTTTTTTTACATTTTACAGCTTTTCATGTATGATATAACTAAACAGAAGCATTACATTTAAAATTTATTTATAAGCATTTTTTAAACAATTTTTTGTTACCTGTTATTCAGTTTTTGTAAAATTAAGCTTTAAAGTTATATTTTTTCTTATTATTGCAACTCTTTAAAAATAAGTATGAAAAAATTGTTACTTTGTTGTATTTTTTATATGCTATTTTTTTACGAAAATTTTTTTAAATATTATATTCAATCTGTAATGTAAAGGTGAGTTAATGTGATTAAGGTACAGAGACTTAATTTAAATTGATATAATTTATTTGCTAAAGAAGTTAACAGTAGTTTTTAGAATGTATTGATTATAAAATGAAAAGCTATTATCATGTTTTGTTTAAACAATGGTTAATTGGTTATGTAAAATCTAGCAAAAAAAACTCCAAAAAATATAGTAAAAAATATTTTTTAACAATTTTTCCATAATTATGCAATTTCTGGGGTATTTTTGCGGTCCTGTAAAAAATAGTTAATAATGAAGAAATTATAAATAATCAAATCTACGAAAACCTCTTTTTATCCATTCATTTTACATGGGATACTTCATGAGCTTTGAGTTACCTCTAAACAGCATTTAATTTGTAAATAAAAAAATTTGTGCCGTTAAGATTTTCGATTTTTCAAAAATAGTTATAATCGACTCATTTTAATCTAAAAAGCGTAAATGGCTGTTTCCATTTCAAATCATACAGGCCGAATATGTTCAAAATCATGTTTAACATGATTTTTATTGTTTTTTAGGGCAAATAATGAGACACGTATTTTTTTGTTTTGAGAAAAAATTTTTTTCGCAGAGTTACGAGCATTTGAAAGTTTTAGGACAAATAGTGTGCTTTTTGAACGAAAACGCTAACAAATTTTTTTAAAATCACTCTAGTGTTTTCAAAAATTGATATTTTTCAATTTTGATTTATGATTTTATTAATGTTTTAGGTGCTCTTTCTTAGCTATTTTTGAAAATTTGAAAATTTTTGAAAATTAACGAAATGGCGGCAATTTTGTTAAAAATAAAAAAACTCGAATTTCTCAAAAACGTAATTATTTATTTTTTTGAATTTATTTTTTTGTAGTTACTAGATAACAAAAAGAACTTTTTCCAATAGGTTTAATGTGCGCTAAACACTGTGAAAGGCGCAAGATTTTTTTTTTAAATACTAAAAGTCATTACTTTGGATAATCCAGCGCCATAAATTATTCAATTTTTTTTTATTTTAGTCAATGATTGACATGCTTTTTCTTTACAAATTAAGGAATTTCGAAAATTTCTAAAATGTCCATTTTTCAAAAATAAAAAAGTTCAAATTTCTCAAAAATAATATTTTTTATATCTTTTAAAATTTTTTCTATTTACTAAATAGAAAAAGGAATTAAAAATTACATTTCTGTAAATAACAAATATTTATTTAAAAAGCACATAAAAATATTCAAGGTGACTTTTCCAACTGAAAGATATCTTTGCATTAGCCATAATAATGACATTTTGTATTTTCACAAAAAAAAAAAAAAAAAAACTCTTGCGCCTTTCACAGTGTTTAGCGCACATTAAACATATTGGAAAAAGTTCTTTTTGTTATCTAGTAACTACAAAAAAAATTTCAAAAAGATAAAAAACTACGTTTTTGAGACATTCGAATTGTTTGATTTTTAAAAAAATGGCCGCCATTTTGTTAATTTTGAAAATTCTTCAAATTTTCAAAATTCCTAAGAAAGAGCACCTAAAACATTAGTAAAATCAGAAAACAAAAATTTTTTTGTTGCCAGGATTTCTTGAGAACCCTTTAACGAATTTCAATAAAATTTAAATGACTTATCAAACTCACAAATATCTAAATTTGGACACAGGGATTTTTGAAAATACCAAATCAAAAAATTTTTAGCAACTTTTTTCATCCAAAAAAATTGTTTTTGGACTAAATTTTTTTTAATGCTGAAAATATACGTCAATGAATACAAAAATCGTAAAAAAAATTGATCTATATAAAGTTTACAACTGATCAAAAATTTGTAAAATAATTCATGTTTGTTAAATTTTGTTTGCATTTATTTTTTTTTTAGTAACTTCTACAATTAACTTTTATGTTAATTATTTATTGCTTTCTCTAGTTTTTTGTTTAATTTCTAGTACTTTTTTTTTCTTTTCCAATTACTTTTTATTTAGCCCTTAGTGTTTTTCCTATTCTCTTGTAATTCTTTATCATTTTTTTGAGTTTCTTTCAAATCTATTTATTATTTCGTATTTCTAATTGTTTATCTGTTATTTAGTTTACTTTCTGTTTTATTTTCTAGTAACTTTTCTTACATTTAATCAATTCGTAGTTATTAATTTCCTTTTTTATTATTTTTCTAACTTTCTATAATCTTGAAAATATATTTGTTTATTTTTCATCAGTATACAGTTGATTTTTTATTATCTAGTTATATTTGTACTTTTTAGTGTTTTTTCTTACTTTTCTAACTATTTTTAGTCAACATTTAATTCTTCTAGTAATTACATTACTTTCTTCTAATTTTCCTCTACTTTTTAGTAATCTTTTTTATCTTCTAAATAATTTCTTGTATCTATGATGGTTCTTTTATTACTAGTTGATTGTCTCGAATTTATATAGTTATTCTTACATTTTATATAGTCATTTTTATAATTTTTTAGCTATTGTAAATAAATACTGGTAATTTTTAAAAGTTACTAGCCGCAGTTTATTTATTTAGTTTTTTCTAATCGTAGACCTCATTAGCAAAAAAGATAGGTTATGTTTGTAATCGATAATCATTTTATCTTGATTAATCGATTTTTTCTTATAATTTTGTAAAAACAAAAATATTTTTTACGGAATATTTTAGATGAAATATCACTTTGAACTGAGAGTTAATTCCTTTTATTGTATTTTCACTTTGAACATATCAAACATAACTTTTCGTCTACTGAAATAAAACTAATTTTTTTTTTTTCAAAAAGACTTTTTTTCTCTAATTTGATAATTTTTTATTTGTTTGCAGATGCTGCAGTATTCTCTGGGTGCATTTATCGACGCACAAAGCATAAAAAATGATCTTAATGTTCAGGAAGGATTAGGCGCGGCTACAGATACTTTAAAAGGTGTTTCAGATCAAACTTTAAAAGCAGTACCAGGTGGGCAAAAGCTTAGTGACGCAACATCTGGTTTATCAAAAGTTGCAAGTGAAACGTTGAACTCAATGAATCCAATGAACTTCATAAACAAAGTAGTTGAATATTTATTGTTCATAAGTGACATATTTCAAAGCTCTGCTGATTCTTTTAATACAAAAAATAATCCAAATGAGTAATAACAGTGGAAAATTATAATTCGGCATTGCAAATAATATAAATTCCATCACATGCCTTTAAAAAAATTTGTTAAAAATTTCGAAAGATGATTAATTTTATTTACTAGTATAATTAATTTTTAAGAAATGAAAATTATATATATAAAAAATATGTAATACAGAATTATCTAATAATAATAAATATTAGGATAAGATTTATTAAACTTAAATTTAATAAAATAATTATAAATATTAATTTGTAGAAAGTAATATATACATATTTTTAGACAAACACTTTTATAGTTGTAGTGGTGTTACATATCGGTTGTAGTGTCGTTAAAATCAAATATTAAAATGAATGTAAATTTTTATGTAACCAATAAATATTAATAAATTTACTTCTCATTTATTGATAATTAATAATTGTGTTCAATTTATTTATTCATATCTATATCACAATTATCGACACTTCTAGAGTCAGCTAATTAAGTTTCGATGAGAATGATAAACTTTAATAATTACAACTCACTGAACAAATAATTAGGTGTGTATTTGTGATTTATTTTTCATTGTTATCTTTTGCATTATTTAGCAATGAATCTCATAATTTAATTAGTCTTCATTTTATTAAAAAAAGTGAACTTTACACTGTACCCTGTTTTTTAAATTAATTTAAATTTAATTCAAAATTAGAATACGATAACGAATAAATATTTATTAATAAATTATTAACAAATAGAAATCAGTTACCTTAAGCGTTGTTATTGGATCTTTAGTATAAATTATTTTTCAATTTTCGCGAGCACCAGATCGTAATTAATTGCTCAAAAATAAAATAAAATAATTTAAGGTATTTTTTGCATGGAATGACTTTCGTCAGATTTTTCTTAAACTTTGCATCAGTATTTCTAAAGTATTTATCTATGAATCTATCTAAGTTTTAATTTAATCTAGTTAGATAAATTTAATTTTCATAATATATATTTGTGATACACGTTGTAAATATCATTAATAGAGAAAGGCTTATTTTGTTGAAGTCTTACCAATAAGACATATCATTAGTGGAATTAATTAGCTGAATATTAGTCTTTGAATGCACTTTGAAATCAAAGGTGGTTGAAAGCCATATCTGCAGCGAGTAAAGACGGATTATTCAAATCTACGTTGCATTTGGAAATAGTAACGAAAATAAATTCAATTAACAAATAATACGTGTTGAGGTAGGTATTAATCTAAATAAATTTTAAATAATTTAAATAAATAAAATTTAAATAATAACTATCGCAAACTGATGCAGAAATTATATTATTATATTCTCCATTATATTTTTCTAATAATAAATTTTTTAAACGATTTCAATAGGAATATTAAGTATTCAATTTAAACAAATTTCTTCACCTAATTACATTTCTTATCTTTTAAAATTTCAACAAATCCTAACTGTAACACATCCAAATAATTTATCAAAATTTTAATTCCACTTATTATCAATGCTTATTCTAATCCACCAAAACTTTAAAAGATGCATATTTTAATTAAATGTAAAATTTCGAAATAAATGCATCTTTGCTTAAATTTAATATATGCTCATTGATTATTATAACCAAACATAATTAACGACTGCCAATAGTAGTTAAATAACGCTATTACATTAAATCAATAATCGCTTTATAACTCTTATACGATAATGAAACTGACACTGAAAACGAATATTTTGTGGAAAGCAGTAATTAGGGAATTAGTATCGGGATTATTTCCAATCTATGCAAATGACTTCCATTGTGTGTGGCAATTTCATCATGAAAACATGTGAAACTGTTTTATTATCAGCATTTATTCTCTTTATTCGGAGCAGATTAATTACCTTCAAATGACTGTAATCCAAGTGACAAGCATGTTTGATAATAGGTCTGGTAAAATTACTCACATAAACTGCAAAAGGAATTTGATTATCACATATTTGATAATCTGAATTATGTACACGGAACCTAATTTAATAATAATATTTGCCATTATCATATTAATATTTACGGTTAGTAAAATTGATTCAGCTTATTGGAAATTACGGAAAATATATATCAATTTATTGAAAAATGACGACACTTTCGGACAGTCTTTGAATTTTAATTTATTATAAAGTCCAACGTTTCAAGAACGAACCCTTCCCATTTTCAAGGATTGAAATACACAAATAATTATTAAAAACAATTTTAAAAACAATTATAAATAAGGTAATATAAAATTTTAATTATTCTCACTCAACATCAAAAACACAATATAAAACACATATGAATGACAAACATAAAGAAAAAAGAAAGAAAGTATTTTCTTTCAGTGGAAAAATAAATTAATATCATTATTAATTTTTCTAAACAACGTGACAATCATTTTCACATCGAACTTATTCGTACGAGTGAACAGAGACTACTAACAGATTGTAAATAAACAGATTTTCATATTGACGAAAGACAATTGAATGATTATAATTAGAAATAATATTAATAATTAGAATTTTAAGACATTGAGATAATATTGTGATTTTAAAATTTGTAAACATAGAATTAAACATAGGGCTAAAAAATTGCAAATCAGTTTTTTTATTAATACTATTTTCTTCTTCTTGTTCAATTAAAACTATTTCAGCAAATTTTCTTTTGTTGCGAATTAGTCTCATTATGTAAAACTTTTATTTCATCCCATAAAATCTGATGTGAATTAACGTCGTCACGGTCATTTTGTTACATTTAGAATTTACTTTAAAAATAGTTTTTATGTTATGTTTAGAGACCATTCTTTTAATTGTCTGAGAAACCTTTCCATAATATGAAGTAGTGATGAATTTTTCAGGTTTTTTATTATTGTTATTAAGAGATTTTGTTTCAGGCTTGTTTTTATTGTCACATATCTTCGTTTAATAATTTCTTTATTAACAAATTCTTCCGGATAATTGTTTAAAAATAAATTTTTTTTTATGATTTTTAGATTTTCCTCATGGAAAGATTTATCTGACAGAAGTAATGCTGTATCAACAAGGTTTTTAATAATCGAAATCTTATGTTGTATAGGATGGTTGGACAGAAAAAAGTAATAAAAGAACTTGAAATAATGAGTACAGAAGAAATAAAAAGTCTCACAATATCAATAAGAATAATTTAATATCTATACATTTGTATTTTATTCGTTTCGAACACATGACAGGCATCTTCTAACACCTTCTATCTCGTACAAGTTGATGCTTTATTGAAGTTGATCTTTTTCTCACCAATATCTGACGCCAGGCCATGACGATCCGCCGGAAGTTGTAATAGTTCCGGAGGGACCAGAAATAATGGCTGAAGGTGCTGAGGGACCAGTGATTGCAACACTTCCAGCTGATGGTCCAGCTATAACTACTGGATCAGCACGAGAGGGAAAAATCGCAATTGGCTTTGGAAGTGGTTTCCATTCTGTCACCTCTGGCGGACACCACACAACAGGCTCTGGTCTACTTTTTATAACCACAGGACTATAATATGGCGCTTGAATCACTGTTGGTGGTGCCACTGGAGCTGAACACACAAACAATTTTCACATTAATGTTTGATCTAAATTTTTTTCCAAACAAATTTTTTAAGGGGGCACTCCCAGTTGAAACTTTGAAAAGATTGATTTTTTACTTGCATTTTCCTAGAGTATATGTTTTCAGAAATGGGTCTACAAAATTTTAAGATGATCCGGTAAAAATTGAATCATATGGCTATTGGACCTTAAAAGGATCTTAAAGCCACAAACCCAACCAACCAGAATTTTAGAAGCAGCTTCATCTGCGGAAGAACTACTATATGAACCCGGAATCGATGTCAAATATTTTTTTTAAATCCTTCGGTTAAATACTAGATAACTTTGGAACTACTTAATATTTTTACCTGTTTTTAAATTCCAGTTTAAATGATGTACTTTTAGATAATAAATCGATATTTAAAAAAGAAACCATTGGTTTACGAGAAAAAAATTCGTGAATAATGTCTATTTTTTGGTGCTGCCACTGTGAGTGCCTCCTTAATGGAAATTTATTTTTAAACAAATTTTTTAAAGCGCTTAAAGAATGAGAAAAATATACAAAATGCACTTCACCTTTAACATAAACGGCTCCAGTAGATGGGCCAGTGACAGTGACAGGTCCTACTGATGCACCAGAGATTGCCGTGCCATGAGAAGAGGAAGCATGTGCATGAGCACTGGAAGATCCACTTCCGGATCCAGTGACATAAACTGGACCAGATGATGGTCCGATTACGGAAACTGGCACTGAAGTTGGACCAATGACAGCAGTTGCTCCTGCACTGCCACTTCCAGCCACGGAATTTGCTACGGCTGAACCACTGTTGGATCCAAGAACAGAGACCGGGTGCCAAGAAGGTCCTACTATGGTGACTGGTCCTCTTGAAGGACCAGATACGTAGGCACTACCTGATGTTCAAAAACAAATTTCTATCTTAAAGTCCAACACCAAAATATTAAATTAAATATTAACACCCAGCATCATTTTAGTAAAATTCTTCCGGATTCAAAAATCTAAAAAGAATCTTAGTCTTTTAAGTGTAAAATAAATCTTGTAATGTTTAAGTAACTAATAAACTAGAAACTTTTGTCACCATCCTCCTACTCTTGGTTAAATAATTTGCTGAAGAATTGTCAAGAATTAAAAATGTGTATCTGTGAAAAATTTTAGAAAGTTAAATTTAAAATTCACGCTAGATTATCGTACCGTGAGAGAGACGAGGCAAGCGAATGTGGGCAAAGAGAGAATTGCTGCGCAAGCATTCTCACCTGTTCCCCCCACTACCTCCCCACTCTCTCACTAAGCTCCGTTAGTTCGCTATATAAAGGTAGCCACCGGCCGATTCCAGTCAGACGTTTCTTGTGGGCCATTCAAGGCGCTTCTCGAAGGCTCTTCATGTGAATAGGGAAATATTCTGAACTTTTAGGAACTTCTGAATAATCAAACAGTGAACCAAGTAAAACTTTAGTAAGTGTTTCTGCTGGAAACTTTGGATTCACAGAAATAATCACTTGGAGAATAATCTCAAGAATTTTGAAAATTTTTTATAATTATTTTTAAGAGACTCGCTTTTTAGTGTTGCGATTGACTAGGTTGAATTTTATTCATTAGTTAATCCTCGTCTAAAATGAAGTCTGTCACTAGATAAAGAATTCAGTTCGACAAAATACTAGTTTCCGGTTTAATATAACTTTCTAGAGTTGAACTATCAGTAGAATACTAGAATATGTTTAGAAACCTCTTCTAGTGTTTTTATTTAGTGCTGCTTCGAACCTGCTCCAAATTCTAATTTAATTATTGATCCTTTTTGGTGCTAAAATTTACAAACAAAGCAACTCATAGTTCGAGAAAACGAAAGTATTTCAATAAGGGATAGATTAAAAATTTTTTGAAACGAAGAAAAATTTGAGGGTCCTTACATAATATGATTTATGTCCTGTATATAAAAATTCTCACCTTTAGAGTATCCAGATCCAGCTGAAGAGTGAGCTGATGCACTGGCAGATTGACTGCCTAGGCCTTTATAGTAAACTGGTGTGTAAATGTCGTTTGATCCAGAAACTACACTGGAAGCATGAGCATGGGCATTCGATTGTGCATATGCTTCGCTTAAGGCGACTGATGATGCTGAACCTGTTGCTGGAACCCAACCCCCTGATCCATGATAAGGCCAGACGCTGGCATGAGCAGCTGCCAAGAGTGTCGATAACGTCCACTGTTCAATACCAACAAAAATTTAGGACTTGATGCATAAACAGAATTTCAAATTTAATAACAAACGGGAGACAAAATACTTGATTTCCCGAAAAATTGAACTTAAATTATGTTTAACTGGAATTTGATGATCTAATAATACTGTTAAGTAAAAATTTGAATTTATTTTAAAATCGATTGAAAACAAATTCGAGAAATAAAATTCAAATAAATTATCTATAAACTTAAAGTAACAAATAGATTTGGTTTTGAGTAATTAATTTTTAAATCTAATGTCTAAACTAATTAAATTCAAACCTAAATTAACTCCACGAATAGAGAAAATTTCATTAAGATTCTATCCTTCTCGAGATATTCCAAATTGGTTACAGATTAATTTGGGATAGATTGAAGGAAAAGATAAGATTCGGATCAGTCTTACATTCTTTCGAGTAAAAACACGGATTGAGGAAAATTGATAGACGAGATATTTTTAGTCCCTTTGGATATGAGAGATTGGCTAAAATATGAAATTACGGATAAGAAAGAAACAACTGTGAATTTTTCCGGGATAATTAATTTCTGTAGGTTAGATACTTTGTCGATAGAGATTTGCAGAAAATTTTAGAGCCTCTTTTTTCGATCAAGTATTAACGCCTATAAATTTATGTAATTATAAAAAAATATGTTTGAATTTGAAAATCCGGGAAAGGAAGATTAGATATGACCAGATGAAACGTAAATAAACTCGCTTAAATGTTTAATTAAAAATTATTTAATTCATTAGGGTGCCGCTTATTGTTGAAGCTGTGGTTAGCCCTCTGGACTTGTAGTAATGGGTAATACGGGTTCGATTCTCAGCAGAAATAATTTCCAATGTTTTTTTTAATTTAACTAATTTAAAAATAATACTTCCGATCACAGCTCAGTTTTTTTCTAGTTCTGAATATTTTTCCACACTAGATCAAATTTTTAGTTCCCTTGAAAATTTTTTAAATCAGCATTTACTTTCAGCTAAAAAACTTTTGTTAGCACTGTTAAATATTTAATTATTTACCGTGAATTTTTGTTTTTCTGAAAAAAAAGTTGATTTTAAATTGCAATAAAACTGATGATAAATTCTTTCTCGATAAATAAATCTGTGAGAAAGAATAAAAATTTCATAAGTACCACGATATATTGGAAAATTGACGGAGAAAGTAAACACGTGTGAATTCCCATACCCAGGATTCCTATTGCCATTAAAATAACATCCCTAGTGAAGCTGATGATACATTAAAGCGTTTTACTACGTCACATCCCCTTTAAATATGCTCTCGATCTCGATGTTTTCACGTTCCTGAAAGAGCGGAATTTAAGTTTCTTCTCGCCTATAGGTTTAAATAATAAAAAAAAGTAGAGAAACGAGAAGAGTGCTTTTTTCCATGTTTGTTAACCTTGGAAGTGAAATGTGTCGGAAGCAAAAAGTATATAAAAGATCCAACCTAGCCCTTATTTAAAGGAGCACACCTAGTCAGAGTTCTGCAAAAAAAAATTGAGTCGTTTCTAATTCATAAATGTAGGAAGGTAGAGGCAACTGTGCGCTCTGTTACCTGAAGAACTGTAGGCCCTTTTATTCAACCTAGTACTTTAGAAGCAGTTGGTTGTGAAACGTCGAGCTGTGCACACTAAGGGTGGTCCAAAAAAAACCGACTTTTGGAAATTGTAAAATGTTTATCCATTTTTATATAATATACTGTGAGCTGATTAACATCCTTTTTTTAGATTTTTAAATTAATATTTAGAACTGCCAGTAAGATTAACAAAAGGGGTATATAAGTAGGTTTGAGACACATGAAAAAATTCTCTTTTCTTCTCCGTATTTTTCACTTGCAATGCATTTGAGCTAGATATTTGAGAAATGAGAAAGAATGAGAAAATATCGCATTGTTTTGTTTTAAATATTTTCTCATCTCGTCTCATACAAACGAGATTTTTGAAAGATCGTTAATATTTTTATTAATTTTTCAACAGATGTCAATATCGATGTTGTCGAATTGACGTAAGTAACATAGTTTTAATCCTAACAGTACAAAAACTTGTATTAACAATGTTGAACTGCAATGTTGATGGAGTATTAATATTTTGACAATATTAAGGATTTGCATAGAAAAATTTTGCCATTAGAATTATAGATTGCAGTATCGCTCAAAACATAAACAATAAAAAAAAGTAATTTTTAATGAAACACTAATTTCTGTCCTAGGTAAAATGTAGTTTTGAACTAAAAACAGTAATTAAGTATTATATTATATTGCTAAAATTAGTTTTGTAATTTATTTAATTTATTACACTTATTGTTAGCCTTGAAGATGAACTGGTACAAGTACGAAACGTTGGCAATAAAAGTTTTTGATTAAAAAACAAATCGACTATTAAGCCATTTTATTCCTTATCATTACAAAATCTAGTCGTTAAAGTATCTAATTAATTATATTATATAATTATTAATATTATTATTAATATTATTATTAATATTATAATATTTTATAAATTTTGAAATACTTTTATTAATCAAATGTTTACAAATCAAATATATATTAAAATAATAAATAAATAACTGAAAAAAGTTTTTAAACTTCTATATTAATTAATATAATCGATCAAGAAAAAAATTAGTTAAAAATGAAAAGATTGCAAAAATAGAGAAATTAAGGTTTACAATTAAGGAAAAAAATTATTATTGTACAAATACAGGTTGCAGTTAACATTTATTCAGTGTTATGTTTTTTAAATATTATTTATTTATTAGTTGTTTTTTAATTTAATTTTATTATTTTGTTTAATTGTTAATATTATATTGTTTTAAATCATTTCATAATGATTCGTTTTATGAAATAAATTTAAAAAAAATTAATTTTTTAATTCTTTTAAATAAAAACTTTTTTTTTCAAATATGTATTCAAAGATAGGAATCATTCAGTGTTCCTTATTTGTTATGAGAATGTGTTACTTATTAGTTAATTTTTAATTTAATTTAATTATTATCTTGATTTGTTAATATTATATTGTTTTAAATTATTTAATAATAATTTATTTTAACACAAGTATACTTAAATTAAAAATTAATTAAAAATTTAATAATTTTAATTTTTCCGCTTTCTTTAATACTTATTCAAATTTAGAAATCAGTCAGTGCTATTTATTTTATATATTAACGTTTTATTTATTTGTTATGTTTTAATTCCACTTTATTATTTTGTTGATTTAGATATATCCAAATTGTTTCAAATAGTTTTATAATAATTCATGTTATCAAAGAAATTTTAAAATAAAAATTAATTTTTTTACTTTTATTATTACTTATTGAAACAGCTAGTACTAGTTTGTGAACTCCTTCTTTGATAGTACTAATAAATAAAAATAATTTAAAAACAATTATTTAAAAGTAGAATTTATAAAAAACATAATAAGTAACTGTTAGGCTAGTTAACTTGACAATTTTCAAAATTAAATACTATAACAAAAAATTATTTAGGTGTAAAAGAATTGAAAATTTTAATATTCCTCAGGTAGTTATAATTATATTTTTATATTAAGTATATATATATATTATTTATAATATAAATCCAGTAAATAATATAAAATTTTTTAGTAGTTAATTAATTATTATATGAAGTATAAATTATTGAAAATTATTATTATGTTGGAAAAATAGCGTAAATTTCCTCATATTCGTTTGGATAGATCAAGCACTCTGAAATGAGCGAGATGTTCGATATTCTTATATCGTCATGCAACACTACTTATAAAATTATAATAATGCAAACTTTAAAACTTTTTCAAATAAATAAATTAAATTAATTAATTTAACATACGAAAATTGTTATTTAGTCATAGTAAACTTCTTTAAGCCCCTCGCAAATTTAATGTATCCCACGTATTTCTCAATATTTAGTTTTACAAAATCTGTAACATTCTTTTCAAACGCACATATTTCATATGTGAAAAAGTTTGTTATTAATTATTTTAATGTGAGGCCAAAAACAAATTTTTTTTTGGACGTTCCAACTAGATTTGCTCTTTTAAGAATTTGTAGGTCTTTGATATTTTCCAAGTAGGATTTTTTTCTGGCGGTATCATGAAAACGATCACACTCATAGAACTTCCATTAAAGTAAATGTTGGTAAGAACCCAAGAAAGAGGAAAGAAAAGAAGTGTCAATATCTTGGCTCAATTTTAACCTTTGATCTTCCAAGTGCTTCTTAATTCGGCAAATTAACATAGAATTCTACCCATATTTGCGTTAACACCTTTTCCGATATTTTCACCACATTTTATCCGTAAATTTTCACTACATAACACTCCCACAATTGAACTTCACTTTTACTCAATTTCGAATTTTATTAATGATAAGTTCCCACATTAATGGCCAAATGGATAAATAAATTCAAGTATTAAAATTTGTTTAAAATTGTTATTTATCGAGAAAATTCTACCAATTAAATGGAATTTATTTTCTGTTTGTTTGCAAAGGACTTTATGATAATTATATTAAAAAAAAGGAAAAGAAAAAATTATAAAATTTACCAGCTACTATTTTTTATTAAAAATGAAAAAAAAATTATCAATTTTTAATTTTTTTTTTTTACTAAAAAGAAGGAACAGGAAAAATTGATTTAATGTGAAAAGATTGCCCTCAGGATACTTTATCCACTCACCAGAAGCAACATTGTGGACTTCCTGTGATATTTAATTGTCGCAAAATTGTCACTACAGTTGTCGATATCGATTGAGCCCACTACTGATCATCCTTGGTGTGAACACTAACGTTTTATACTCGTCCCTGGTAACCTCCGACCGAACAAAATTATTCACCACGCCTTAGATCCTTATGTAGGACCGCAGAGTCGAGGAAACTAATTATTTAGATGAGACAAGGTAACATTTGCATTCGCGTAAATAATTTTTCTCAATATCAATCGTCGTGTTGATATTTTTAATTTTTTCGCTCTAAATAGGGAAACAGAATCAGTAGTTTATTAAATGATGCTACTGAATCATTCGCAAGGGACTTCATGTGAATCATTGAATACCAGGTTCGTGCATAGAAACCAAGAATTAAAAAAGTACTAAAATGGAAAGAAACCATTTACTTAGAAGTTAAAAAAAAATTGAAGAAATTACTGGATAAATTATAAATAACTAGAAAATGGAACAAAAAAGTAAAGAAAAATTACTAGAATGTTACAAAGTAAATAGAAATTGAATAAATTAACTAAAAAAAAGGAAATGTGGGAAAGAATGAATAGATGTTAACGAAAAGAAACTGCAAAAAAAAATTAGAAAAGAGAGTTTTGACATTTCGTGTCCGGAACCCTAATAATTAAAAAAGAACTAGAAAATAAAATATTTTGAAATTTAAAAAAAAAGAAGAGAAGGAGAAGCGTACTAAAGGTTAGAAAAAAATTTAGAAATTAAAATAATAGTTTTAAACGAAATAGGTAGAAAAGAAAAATGTAAAAAATAGACACTTTTTTAAAATTTACTGTACCAAAAAGTTAAAAAAAATATGTGAAATGTGAAAGAAAGAGAAAAATTTTAAAAATTCAAACATTACATTTAATTTTTTATTTTAATAACGAAATGTTATTAAAATTAGAAAAATATTTGAGAAAGGCACAATTTTTTAATTTCGTAAATTTTCGTCCTTCTAAATGTGCATAATTTAGTCATTTATGTCCGGTTTCAAATAATATTTAAGTTTTTCTTTTAAAGCAACTTAATATCGCTAAACAGTAACATTTCAAGTTTTTGTTAAAATAACTGTTTTACTAATACTAATTTGGTACTTAAACTCATGCTCATAGTAGATTTGAGGTTAGATCGCAAGTTATTTCTCATCCATGTCAATATAATATTTTAGTAGGCAATGTCATTATTGACATTATAACTTCAGTAAAAGAATACGACTTCAGTATAAAAATAAATATTTGTATTTAAGCGAAAATCGATAACGCAGTTTATTAAATCAGTGCACTAACATTTTTACGTTGACTCATAAAATTATTTATATTATTGCTTTATTCTTCCAATAAATGATATTTTCAAGAATATAAACATTTATTTAAAAACTAATATTTTAGAAACGATTTATTAGTATGTTTTAAAAAATGTTTTTGAATTTAGCACGAAGAAATATTTCTGGAAATCTACTAACCAATCAGAATCGTAGATTCATTTTTAACTCAGCGCTAAGCATATTTGCATTTTGTTATTCTATGGCCGTTCTAGTGACAGTATTTTATATCAGCTTTACTGTCTTTTATCGAACATAACATCATCAGTTTTTAGCTTGTTTATATAACCCATAATACCTGTTTTTTTTCAAATTTAATTTTACCTTCTCATTTTTTTAAGCAATCGATAATAATAAAAATTATATATTTTCTCAAGTGTCTAACGTCAAAATTAAAAGTGTTAGATCGGACTAAAGTTTGCACAAACTTTAGTGCTATGGGTAAGTACTTAAAGCACCAAATATTATGCAATTTTATTAAAAATTGTAGAGGGGAGAGGTGGTTGAAGAAAAATAATTTTTTTCGATTAAAATAGGTACTTTATAATCAGAAGAAGATAAAAATATGAAAATTAGAGAATCGAAAAAAATTTGCTATTTTCAAATTTTTTTCTTGGGAACTAAAAAACATATTTTATTTGAAAAACATAGTTTGGAATCGGAAATTTACTAAGGAACCTTAAAATTGGGTCTATAAATGTAAAATAGTGACTGTTTTCCAATAATCTTTAATAATCTACGAAAAACTCAAAAAAATAGGTGGTCAGTGGGACTGACCACTTTGCAACTGAAGGTTAAATTAAAAATTTTTTTGGATTTTTCAAAATGGACTTTTTTTTCTTTTTTTTGTCTTAAAATTAAACTCAAGTTGTGTACTTTTAACATACGAAAAGAAGAAAATGATTTTTTTTTGTTTTCGAATTATTAATTAATTAATTAATAAAATAAAAATTGAAATATTTTACAAAAAAAATAAAGTTACGGCAATTCTGAATACACCACTTTAAAGTTTATCAAAATCCGCATTTAACGAGCCTTATATGTAGTATTTTGAATAATTTTATGATTTATAAATAAATATTTATAAAAAATTAATTAATAAATAAATATTATCCATAAGTTGCAGCGCGTCGCGGCGCATGCATAAAGACGTTGATATCAAAATATTTTATATAAATTTTCAATGGTTGGAAATACTTTAGCTAGATATTATTTAAGGTAGGATTGTATAAACTTCCTAATAAAAAAAAACTAACACTCTATTTTTATTTTTATGGATGATATTTATTTGTTAATTAATTTTTTATAAATATTAATTTGTTACTCATAAAATATCTCAAATTTTGTTTTTTCGTATTTTTTAAGTACACAACTTGAGCTTTCTTTTATGACAAAAAACAAAGGAAAAAATGGGTCCATTTTGAAAAAAAGTCAAAAAAGTTTTTAATTTAAAAAAAGGGTTAAATTTTAAATTTTGAAAATAAACCTTTTTACCATGTGAAAGAGCAGGAAAAACCCTTTTGAAAACATACAGGTGAAATTTTTTTTCATTTTGTTATTTAGCGGCTACGATTTTTTGAAGAACTCATTGTTCATATTTGACCAAAATCTTGAACCTCCTCCGACCTCTACAATTTGAAAAAAAATTGCATAATATTTGGTGGTTGAAGTACTCACCCATAATAATACCCATAATAACTCACCCATTTTAATTTTGACGTTGGGCACTAGAGAAAATTTGCCACATATATATTTTTTTTAAAAGTTAAATTTTTATTCATGTAAATTCAAAAGAATTATAATTTTTCACAAGTACGAGGAAAAAGATAACTTTGTCTTAAATTAGAGGAGTCGTCTTCCTTGAAGTTTTTGCGTGAGAACTACTTAACGGGATGTATGTAGGATTTTCCTACGCGACTTATGGATATGGATCGTCATGATTATAGTTTAGCGTTCGCGTCATCCTCGCCACAAGTTCTCTTCGTCGTGATCTTGTTCCACATTAACCTCAAGCGAAGTGCACTCTTGACAGAGTCGACCTTTGCAGACACTGTAATAAAGCGCTAGGTCCCTCATGAGATGACTGACCATTTATGGTCGTCTCTCGTTATTATTCCTGAGCAAACTGCTCTCAAGATGCTAACGATTGCTATTACAGAAGCGTGAAGTTGCCAGTAAACATCTCATTTGAAAGATATAGAAAATCTGTCTCGTTGATCATTTCACTGCCAACCAAGAACCTAGTTAGAATTTAGATAAAAAAACATTTTTTTTTGCCTTTTCAAAAAGTAATATATTTTAAAAGTATTCCTATCTACTTTAGACAAATCGGACTATTATTTATTGAGATAAATAACTATGAACGAAGCCATCTCTAATTTATAAAAGTAGTCAGGGAGGGGCAGCTGTGGGCTCGGATACCGGACGGACTGTAGGCCCTTTTATTGAACCTAGTACTTAAGAAGCAGTTGGTTGTGAAACGTCGAACTGTGCGCACTAGGGTGGTCCAAAAAACCGACTTTTGGAAATTGTAAAATATGTATCCAGTTTCATATAATATACTATACTCTGATTAACATCCTTAAGTTTAAGGCCATTTTACTCTGAACAATTTTGAAAAAACCGAATTTTTTTTTTCATAAATTGCTATTGTATACTCGTAGAAAGAGTGTAGAATTAGTCCCGAAGGTTAGAAAGACCGAGAAGCAGGTATAAAAGAGTGGGGAGTAAAGCACTTTGCTAATAGGGCCAACAACAGACGTGTTGATCGAGCTGAGCTAGAAGCTACTGAAGCGTCTAAGGATCACAGAACTACTTTAAGAAATGCAAGAATTCTTCAGAATGATGCTTACGAAAACGAGGAAGGAATTTTGTATGCAGCTGGAATAAATATGTAAGTAAAATTCACTTTTTTACGATTTTTCACGAATAAAAACTTTGGGCCCGTATCATTTTGACACAAATTTTTTCGGGCAACATATTATATTGTACTCCCGAAGATGAATGTTATATTTTACTTCTTCTAAAATCAAAGATTTTAAGTCTTAATTATTAAATAATTGATTTTAATACATTAAATTAATATTAAAAGACTTAATTAATCCAGTAAGTTCAATTATTAAATCATTAAAACTTAAAAATCTTTGATTTTTGTAGGAGTAAAATATAACATTCATCTTTGGGAGTACAATATAACAAGTTGCACGAAAAAATTTGTGTCAAAATGATACGGGCCCAAAACTTTGAACTGATTTTTCTCCGAACCACGTTTTTTCGCATGGATGACACTCTCATTTCAAAACTATTGCACTTATCGATATGAACCAAACGGCATTTTACTCTTTAGATGTCTGGCTATGGCCTCAAGCAGAACCAGAAATATTCATTATTATTTAAAGGCCATAGCCAATTCGATAAAGAACATGAAACCGTTTTGTTTTTTGCTTTCAGATAATTCTTTTCCAAGAAATTATGTCATCCATCTACAAAGTAGATAACTTTCAGCAGCCATTTTCAATGCCGCCATTTTAAAAAAAAATCAAGTAACTAAATGTATGTACTCTCATATGTAAAAAAAATTGATTACTTAACATTTTTTGTATTATAAATAAAATGTATTGAAAAAAATCACGTTTTTCAGAGTAAGCTGGCCTTAAATTCTAATGACAAATAGAATTGAGAATTTTAAATATCAATATGTTAAGACCCTCAACTTGATTTATTATTTTTAGTTTGAATCTCAAAATTTCTATTTGAAACGTGCATTTGTAAAACGACCATGAATTTATTTTATTAGCTTTTTACAATCTTGTTTTGGCATCATTTTAGCTTAAATCAATTGTCGTCGTGTATTCAAAATTCTGAGCATTTAATTTTATCGTTTTATTAGCAATATATTTTAAACTGTAATTTTTAGGGATTAAGCTTGAAGAGAAGAAACATAAGTTTACTTAGGCGAAAACACGAAAAGGTTAGAATAGGTAGGGCAGTAGTCTGTACACTTAGTTTTTGAGTCAGTCAAAACTGTATAGCCATACAGTCAGCATCACGTCAATTTACTATGATTAAATTGTACTAATTCACATGGTTTAATTAAAATTAAGTTCAACAAAAATGAGTTGCTCTATTTATCCTGGCATCATAACGTCAACCTACACGAAAAAGCACTATTAATAATATACAAAATATTAATAGTCACAACACAATATCTGATTTGAGCGTTTATAAAAAGAAACGAAAATAAATATAATTTGAATTCGGTCGAGAAAAGACGTGCAATGACAAATGAAAATAATTACTTTCGTTAATACTTCTTTCTTCAAACGAGTAAATCGACAACTCTAGGTAAGATGAAACTTTTTCAATCTGCAGTCTAGAATCACCAAGCTGAAAATTGATACCTTGGGTAAATTATAAATTTTAATTAATAAAAATGTATTAAGTTCTCCGTAAGTATGTCACTAAAATTTTTTTTATTAACAGTAAATAAATTGTGTTCTTTTTAATACATTACTTAAATTAAAAATAATTTCAAAACCTGATAATTTTCATTGTTATAATCAGTGGAATGAAGTCATTGACTGAATTACTAATAAATTTACGAGAAGTAACTGTGTGTGAAAATGACCTCTTGAAATTATTCCCAAAACCGCAATTTATGTGTAATTACAGATGTTTAGCACCTGGTTGAAAATGCACCCTTTTACACTGTAATTCTGTCTGTCGTCGAAATAATGTCGCGCATTAGTCCTTTTGTAAATGTTTCTGTTGCTTCATATCGTTCTTCCGACTGCTGCACCTAATTAAAGTGTAAAACAGTTAAACAGTCTGTTTCGTGCTGCACGTGTTCAAAACTACTAAATACATTGAAACTTAACCAAACATGCAAAACTTTAATGAAAAAGCTGTGTAAAAACTAGTTCACACTGGACGAGAGATTATTACAAAGAAAAGAAAAATAAGAAATAAAGAAACAACTATCGAATGTCCCCTATATTAAATTGGCCTTTGTTTACTAAGCTTGTTTGTATTTCACTTTCTGACACCGCATTTCCTGTGAGTGTCCATTCTTAATATCGAATTACGGAAGAGAGCTGGCTTCATTTTTTACCAGATTTTCTCGACTCCTCTTCCAAGTTCATGAGGCGAAAAAAGTGCACTTTTTCTGGACCATTTCTGTTGGCCGAACTAATTGACTTCTCGTTGGGAATCTACAATAGTCGTTTACACAAGTTGGCTTATTCTTCAAGTAGGATTTTATAGTTGAAGTTTGTCGTAAAATTTAGAGTTAGAAAATAGACTAGAATCGGTTCTGGGGGTCAATTACGCAACTTTTTGAGCATTTAATATTTCAAATTCATCATTTAAAATTCCTTAATCCAAATTCTACATCTCGTATTCTATATTTTAGATTCTACATCCAAAATCCTATATTTTAGATTCTACATCCAAAATTCTGTATTCCACATTCAAAAAATTGTTGGTTACAAATTTTGGAGAAACAAAGTTCAAAATCCCGACTAGTTAGGGGTGAGTTCCTAATTGGTATATGTTTCTTATTGGTTTGGAAATTTTCAGTTCAGATGAACGTTATTTTGTGAGGACAAATGATGCAGTTGTTACTCGAAGCAGAGAAGGAAATGATGAAGGTTTGGATTTTGCCGGCTCGAATTCTACGATCAACTATCAGACGTCTCAACCAATCGGTAGATTCGGCAAGTTCAATCTGGACTCATACCGTTCAAGGTAGAATATGGATAGAGGTGTAAAGGGAAGCCGAGCCACTGACGTTTTGAGGAAGGAAGGAACCGGCACTCGGACTTTTCCTTTTACTTGAAACATGTGTTATTATAATTTGTCGCCGAATATTCTCGATTTGTTAACAGAGTCCGGTCAGAATTTTAAGTTTAATTCAGTAAACATTGAATAGAATAATAGTTCCGTTGAAGTTCAAATTTTGTTTTTACTTGGGTAAGTCACGCTTCGGCAAATTCTTAATTTTCTTTTCTTTCTTTTGGAGATCGTCTGATCAATTTTAAGGTTAGCTTTGACACGTGTTCGGGTAATTGATTTAATGATAATTAATTTAATTTATTGGAACAAATCCCATAATGTCCTTAGAATACAGTCACTCGGTGACTGTTAACCCAAACAATAAATTTTACTCAATTATTTTATAATTTAGCAGCGAGTGGTTTCAGTTTGCGTGTCAGTTATATTATTAGAAAATCAACTAGTATCTGATTATGTTAAAATGTCTGAGTTTTGACAATTTTGAAATACTTCGTGAAATTGTTGAAAATAAAGTTAGAACATTTGCTTATTTGAATGCTGAATTGTGAATCGGTTATTTTGAAGTTGACGTAAATTTATCTGAATAATGTTATTATTTATATCGAGTCTGTAGTTGATTTTAAAACTTATAATATAATTATCCCATGAATTTATATCAGATTTATTTTTTTACAACAGAATGTTATTAATTTAGACGAAATCTAAGATTAATTAAATGTTAACTATGAAATGAAAATTTATGGTGAATTATTTCTTATGCCTTTAACAATCTCCTCCAAAAACCCACTTCTTTAGAAAATGCTAATCAAGTTTTGTTAGGTAAAGTTTAATGTTGTTCGAGCAAATGTAGAGTTTGTTTATTAGTCGTGTTGTTAAGTTTATTACGTCAGATTTGTTTGGTTGTTAAGTCGTTAAGCGACTTCCGAAGAAGTCTGGCGCCCAATAAATTTCGGTTCAGTTAAGTTTAATAAATAAATTCTGTTTTGTCTCGAACATCATAAGCTTATTTTTTTGGGAAATTAAAGATTTGTTAAGCCAGTTAAGACCTCAAGTGGCTGGGGTAACTGATAGAACAGAGTTTTTCGTTACAATTTGTAGTTTAGTTGATTTGGCTTGATAATTAATTTCTTTTGTTATTTAAATTGATAAGAAATCCTATTCAACACAATGTAAGTTTTTCAACATATCTCTAGCTCATGATCCTCCCAGCTAAATGATCTCTACATCTCCGATTCCATATCCTGAATTTCATGTTCCATATTCCTCACTCCGGATTTTACACAATTCGAATTTCATATTTCAGATTTTCCATTAGATTGATATTGCAGATTGCACATCTCGGATTCAAGATCCCAGACTTTAAATTCCCGTTGACTCTTTCCGGATAAAATATTTTGAATTCTACATCTCGTTTTCCGTATCACAGATTCCTTATCTTGGACTCTACATAACGAATTCTAAATCCTAAACACTACATCCCGAATTCCACATAGCGGATATTACATATTTCTGATTTCCTATCCCAAAATCTACATGTCGAATTTCATATTCCGGATGTCACTGTTAGATATAATAAATTAATTGGCACTTTTGAAAGAGATTTAAATCAAAGTGTTTAATTTGTAAACCTCCCTTTTGTCTCAGAATTGAAAGAAAATGCAATAAATAACAACATTTATCATTAAAATCTTATGACACGCTTGCATAAAGGTTTGCTGAAATTTGTACTTAAATTAAATAAAATATGGTTTTTCAACAATGAATAAAGATGCAATTACAAATGAAAAAAGGAAATACTACGAATTTCGATCGTAACAGTCACATTTGGGATTTTACATTTCTAATTCTGCATCCCGGATGTCACATGATCTATTTCTTGTCCTGGATTCTAATTAATTTAATAATCGCAAATTTCATTTCCCGATTTCCCAATTCCAAGATCTTTTTCATCATTCTTTACATTCGATATATTTTTTTGCTGGATGCAAAAAATGGTAAACAAAATTCTTTTTATTAATAAAAAACTATTGTTTTGTTTATGTTTTAGTTATATTTATGGGTATCAAAATTCAGTTTCGTGTGATTCGTTTCCCTCTTGCCTACCGCAACCCTATGTGCTGTTTCTCATATGACTGTGACCGTCACGTCCTCGACCATCAGAGATCCGATTGTATAACTTTTAGCAAAGTTTTGCTTCTGATTATTATTAAAATTAGTTGCTACCATTTGCAAACATCTGCACGTTATGAGTTTCCAAATAAAACAAAACAATTTATACACGGTTATTATTTCAAATTTTAGTTTAAATAAATTAATTGTACAATTGGCTGAAATAAAAACTACTTTATTTACCATAAAAATGACACAATTTTGTAGCTGTGAATTTTGTTTAAAAAAGTACATATTTTATGTTAAATATATTTTTCCATAAAAGTAAGTAGTTTTCGAGAAAAACGCCAAAAAACTATTAATGACATGTGATGGAGAATGACGTCACTGGTATAGGCAAAATTTTTCCGTAGACTTTCTCTTAAAATACGAAATATTTTGATATTAATATACACCGCGTTCACGGTACCTCATTTTTGCTGTGTACATTCTAGCGCTCGGAATTTTTTTCTGAAACAAAAGAACCAAATATTTTTTTAATCTCTATGGCAATAGCTTTTATGTGATATTTCGGGATTTTAAAGAAAATTTCGAGACTGAAATTTTTTACCCAGTTTTATAGTAAAAGTGATTTTACATGAAAAAAAATTGACTTTAAAATTCCAAAAAATATGAATAAATTTTTTTTTTACAAAATAGTAAATGTCACATCGAAGACAATTTAATTATCTTTAAAATGAGCAAAAACGCGTTAAAATTTTTGGATACATAAAGATACTACATAATTACAACTTACGGCAGTTTCACGCCAATTAGCGATTCCAGCTCCATAAAGTTGATCTTCCGCTACTGTTGACAAACAATAGACTCTCCGAACTCAGGTAGAAATTTCCACTGACAACGCAGGAATGAAAGGGACCGTCCGACAGTGGCTAGAGTCGTCTGATCAAGCAACTCGGCACGTCCTGTTAAAAATTTTGTAACTCCGTAAATAATACAGATGTCGTTTTGCAATTTTGAAGGTATATTCTTGAATAGTTGTAGAATCGATTAAAATTATTTCCAAAAAATTGTTTTTTTTTGATCCGATAAATGAGGGGGCCCCCTTGTGATAAATTAGAGAGGTTCGAGACAACTTTAGTTAAGTCGGTAGGCCGTTAAGTTTATTGAGTCAGATTTTTTTAATTGTTAAGTCTAAAATGCAAAAAACAATTTCCTTATCCACCACTGATTTGTTTGCGAGAAAATCTAATGTTTCTGCATCAACAACCAATATCTATATTGAAGTGGTGGTGCTCCAGTTCCTGTTTGTACGATCATTATGTGAAGTACTTCCTGGTACGTGAGGTTGGATGTTACTCCCAGCGTTACAAGAGTACCAGAATGTCAAATACAACGATTGTCCACGTGACAGTGTATGTGAACAACTGGAGATCACAATACTAAACGTCCATGGAATAATCTGCTGCCAAATTATTCGCTCAATTAGGGTTGTCTTGACATTTGTCGCGTAACCACGATTAATTAACGACGTCATAATTGTAGTAATTGGGTTATCGAGCGGCAGATACTTCCGAATCGGAACACGGATGCGTGAATCGACGGGAATCATTATTCTCAGTTTGGTGCTTGTATTATCAGGTCCCTTAGCAACCTGATGTAGTTTATCTTAAATTCAACAATAATACACAAAACGAAAGAAATTTTTGAATGTCGTGTGTCGGTGTCACAATGAAACCTCAACTTTGAAGTAAAATAAACCTTTCTTTAGAATAACCGGATATCTAAAGATACATTAAAAAATTTCTTGTCTTCTTAATTTTTAGAGGAACGGAGATTCTAATGTTGCCTTAAATGATCGGTGTTTCCGAATTTCGTAAAGTTAAGATATTTTAACAAAAGTAAAAGTGGAGATAATTGTGAATTAGAAAGTTTAAATAATTGTTTTACAATGCAAATTTTTTTAGTACAGATTTAAAAAAATAAATTGGTTCCAAGTTTACGGTTCCTTGAATATGTTTTATTTTTAATTAATAATTAGTCTGGAGGAGAATTCGTGAATGACAAAAAGTTATCGTCGTTTTCTGAATTTCATAAAGTTAGGTCATTTCAACCTTTAACAATGCAAATTTTTTTTAGTTCAGACTTAAAAAAAAGTATCAAACGCTAAAACAGCTTCTATATAATGTTTTTTCACACTAGTTTCTCCTCGAGTCTTAACTACATAAACGTGTCAGAAATCCCAGCACATCCGTGCCTCTCAGCGATTCGAAAAGTATAAGTGATAAAAGTGTCTGATCCAGATTCGGCAGCTGCTTCAAGTCACATAGATACTTTGGATGCCTCTTAAGAGTTCAATTTATGGAAAAACGTTTTTCCTCAACTTTTAGCCGCATTGCGATTAAGCTCATGGGATTTATAAATGACAATATTGTTGGAAAGTTAGTTTTAGAGCGAAAGGTTCAGTATTTGCGTTCTGAAAACTTAAGCTCTGATTTAATCTGGTTTAGTATAAATAAATAAATTAGTTATGACATTTCTGCCCCTGGCAAATTTATGCTGCTCATCAATAATCAGATGAGACGAAGATTGACAAAAATAATCAAAAAATATACTTTCGAATAATTTAGACATAGTGTTAAAGATTGTTATTGGTCTATAATTTTTAATATCATTTTTATTTCCACTTTTATAAACAGGAATTACAATTTCCCTCTTCTAAATGGTAGGAAATACAGAAGTAGAAATCTATTTATTAAATATAATTGTTAATGGTAAGACTAATGATGAGCTTTAAGAAGGCATGAGGTATGCTATCATGACCAGCACCTTTATTAATATCAAGTCTTCTAATTTTGTTTATTATGTCTTGTTCACTTATTAATACAGACTGGAAATCAATGGAACCGTAAGATGAGAAATCAAGGTTAATTTCTGAACACGCTTGTTAAAAAATTGATTGAAAATAATTTGCAAAAAGTTCAGCAATATCCTGAGGATTGTTAGTCTTATATTCATTAAGAAACATACCGTTTGGAATCCTATGGTCCTTTTTTGTCAAATTTATAAACTTCCAAAAATATTTAGGATTTTAGTTTATTGGTCGTTTGGCACTTTTAAGATAATCATTATAGCATTGTTTAGATAGCAATTTGCATTTAGATCTAAGCATAGGAAAACTCTTGTAGTCAACCGAATTCGCAATACGTTTAAATCTCAGATATGCCCTTTTTCTCAAAGATCATATTTCAAAGTTCTCTATTAAACCAGGGAGGAAAAGTAGATTTTCTTATAAATTTCAATGGAACAAAAAGTTGAATAACCGTAAGTATATAAGTATAAAAAACATCAACTTTTTCATTTACATCAGCAACATTTAAAACATTTTTCCAATCTACATTGAGTAAAAAAATTATGATCGCAAAATGATTTGCACGAGAGAAATCATATCTAAGAAAAGCAGGTTTGTCAATAATGTCATTGTTGTTTACAATTTTCAAATTTTCAAATAATAATGGAGGATGATAATTATCAACAGGTAGAAGTGGTTCATTTGAAATTACTAATTTATAATTAACAAAATTTTTAAATATAAGATCAAGTAAAGAAGCAAAAGATTTAGATTAAAATTTAATACCTGTGATCTGTGATTATATGAAACAATTGCTTTGCTGAAACGTCAGCTTTAATTTAAGATAAGAAAACTTAAAAAATATTAAATGGTTCTAGAGATATGACTTAAAATGTCTGAACATGTTCGTAATAATCATAAGTTGATCGCCGTCTTTTGCGGTCACATTGCTCACCTTAATCATCGTTACAGGGCTAAGCAGGATTCTATACTTAAGCAAGTGACGAATATCTTTTTTTTATTTAAAGAAAGAACAAAAATTACAATTAATTAAACTTTCTTTTAAATAGAATATTGATTAATGTAATATCAGAAGCATTATAAAAAATAAAGACTAGAATTGCCAATTAAAAAATTAAATGTACATAAGGGGTTCTCAGTATTAGACACCTGCTTGAGTTTACGCCTACTCAACCCAGTGGCGGCGAACGAAGTGAGCAATGTGATCGGGAGTGACGGCGGTTATTAATAAGAGCATGCTCGAACATTTTTAGTTATATTTCCAGAACGACTTAATACTTTAAAAGTTTTATGAGCCTCAATTAAAGCTGCCATTTCAGTATGAATTTTTTCTATAATTTTTGTAGATCAGGAAGCGAGTTAAAAATATTAAACGATTTTTAAAAAATCCAACAATTTTTTTCTAACTTATCAACTATTCTAATCACTTTGAAATTTGAGGAAGATTTGATTAATAGGCTTGCTAAAACAGACTTCACTAAGCTTTCTAAATTTAATGTTTCCAATCTCTAGCTTATGGTCTTTGATACTTGTAAGAGACGGAAATGGTCTTTGATAGGAACATGGAGGTACTGAGTGTGTCGCGGGATTGTTGAGGTTTGGAATTTGTGGTGGGCTGTATCTTTCGGTGAAGTCTATAGCCTTAAATAGTAAAGGTTTGGTCCTTTGAAAGAAATAATAAAAGTTTATTGTTCCTTCGACAGAAATTATATTTGGGAATTTCAGGTATGCCGATAGTTGAAAATTTTGCGTATTATGGAGGAGGAAAAAGGTGCTAATTGTCTTATAATGATTTGAAGTAATTTCTAGTGAGTGAACTCAGTTCTGTATTTTTCGTCGGTGTGAAATAAATGCGTTTTGTAAAGAAAGTCTTGTTTATAATTTTTCCTTATATCCACTGTCCCGTTGATAGCAATACTATAAAATGGTCAAGAGTCATATATGTGGAGCATGTCTCGGGCATCAGACAATATAGTTGAGAATGTTTTTTAATTACTCAAATTAGCTAAACTTCAAAAATCTTTCGACTAAATTCTAAACTTATGATCTCTAAGGCATGGCCTCACAACCAAAAATTGTGAATTACATTATGTTTATACTTTTATAATACTCCGGTGCCCGGGCCCTGTAGTACCAACTAGATATTATTTGCTTCAATATTAAATGTATATTTTATGTATGACCCGATTAGGGGTTCGTACATTGTCCGGGAAGTTATTTGTGTTTTTTTAAAATAAATTTAATAATTAATACCTAATCTCTGCGAGTTTTGTATTAAATATAGCATATAAACCAATTTTTTTAAAACCAAAGTAAAACAATTAAAATATTAAAGTGGGTTCAAATTTTATAAATGTGCATACTTCTTTTTGTACAAAAAGCTGACAGGTCCTAAAAAACACTGTTATATGTATGCAAAACTGAAAATCGATTTTTAAGATAAAACCTGTTGATTAAGCTATCCTTAAAAATAATGTTTTAATTTTATTTAAAATAGGATTAAAATAATATATAGGCAAGTGTCGCGTAAAAAGTAGAAGTGATTAAAGTCGTTCTTGGCAGTGAAACAATTAGAAAGCAGTTCTAGAACAGGAGCTCACTGTACGTGGTTCATGGAAAATGCGTTGTCATCTGAGTCTAACACTAGCGTTGTTCATATATGCATACGTGTAGACTTCTACAATATATTATATCAGAAGTGCATGAGAACAGTGCACATTCATTTGTAGAACCAGGATGTAAGATTAAAGTGCACGTTTCTTGAATGAGAATTTCATTACTGAAGCATCTGTTAGAAATTCTACCATTTTTTAAATTAGAAAACAATTTTTAGCCCTCCTGCAATTTAAATAGTGAAAAAGCATTACGTTACTGCTTAACAAAATATTTATAAAATGTACTAATTTTATTAAAATCTAACAAAAATATAACTGATGACTTTCATGTTACCTTATTTTTTTGTTGTTGTCTTTGTATCCTTATTATTGAGAGGACGACAAAAATGAAACAGAAAAAAGAATTTGTTTTCTTTTCTGTAACTTGTTTTTTATTCAAAGAATTGTCATTTAAAGGAGAGCAAACTCAATCGAATCATTTCTTATCTCCAGAGGCAAATCTCGGAGAATTATGGGACCTGACCCTTTTTAGGTATAAATCGTCAGTGTCCACTTCTAGGTAATTTTTGCATAATTTATCCTATTCTAAAAATAACAGACGTTGTGATTAACTTGAAACGTGTAAGACCCTTTCGTGTCCTCTTAATGGTTGGTAGGTATATTCGACAGTTTTTGATTTCGACTTTCTGATTTCCATAATAATTTCTATAGTAAACTAGAAATACAAAAACGCGTTACCCGCGCCCAATCATTATTCAGGTTGCAAAGAAAATATTGGTGAAGAATGTCACAAATTTTGTATTTAATAAACACATCTTATTACAGTGATGGATTATAAAGTTCATGTTTTGGGATGCGCAGTAAATATTTCCAGGAAAAGATATAAATCAAAATATAGAAATGTGTTTAGGAATTGATAAACAATTATTGTCAATTTTTTATAAAATAATAATAAAGAAGTACATAAAACATTCTGAATAAAGTTCCAAACGTGCTCTCAACCCGAGTTTGAATTTTAGAAGGTCAAATGTTTAATATTTCTTATTTGTAATGTAAAACATATAAATGTATCTCAAATTTCAGTTCGTTATGTATATTTAATGTCAATACTTATACTTAATGTCAGGCTGTCAGCAAATATGTAATTTATATTATTTCCTTTATTTTATCCTTCTTGAAATCTTACATTTCTTGGGTTTATGCTTCATTAAAATTCATAATAGAAAAAACATCATACTTAACTGAATCTTGACAACTAGTTTTAAAATTTTTGAAATCAGAAACACTCTGCAAAGATGTTAACGGTATGAAATTCACGACAGAATTTCCAAGATGTGCATTACAATTTATTTTCTATCTTTTTGGAATCTTTTTTATTCCTTAGTTTTACACGATAGCACTTCCCTATATCATTAATCGTCTTTTTTTCAATAAAATCTTCTTTTTCTCTTCTGTTAAACTTGCACGACAGCGCTTCACTCTTCCTCTCTTTTAATTATTTTTGGAAACAAATGGTAGTTATTCTTTTCCCTTTCCGATAAAATAATTTCTTTGTAATTGTTCTATTTCATTTCATCTGGAAGGAAATCATCTTTCATTATCAACATTAGACTCTTGTAAACTTGAATTTGTATTATTAGAATTACAAAGTGATGTAGATGGCATTGAAGACATTGGAATGGTTAAATCAGCATGATGATGCTTATAATTTTCAAATAATTTATAGAAGTATGCTCATTTGTTTCATTTTTAGCACTTTCTACTTTATCCCTCCTATTGAAACTTTTATTTATATACTCGATATATATGTAATAGAATAAAACTCTTAAAATATAAAAATTTACTAATTTTACAATAACTAATTTTGTAATAAAGAATTTTCCATTATTAAAATATGCAATAACCAACTTTGCAATTATACAATTAGCGATTTACACATTTACCAATTCTCTATTAAACAACTGTATAGTCAATAAATTACTAATAAGACATTCTCCAATTTAGCAAATTCATAATCGACGTATTTTTAATTATCAATTACTACAGTTACCAATTTCACAATTTCGAAACTTCTAAATGCCAAATTTAGCAGTGTACAGTTTGCAGTCAATGTCAAATAAGCAATTGAGATATAAAGACTTTTAAACATTTCTTCATTGAATTTTAATTTTTTTAATTTCAACCCATGACGCATTTTGTATTTACGCAATATTTGTACTATTGGTAAGGCTCTAATTTTAAATAAGAGCAGCATTGACGGGTTTGGATAAGGGGAAGGAAACGAGTTGATATCACGACACCAATAGAATACTACACTGATTGGAGGAGCGTTGAAGCAATTTCCTTCAATTATCACAGATGTCGTAGGTATTGTATTGAACTGGCATTGTCGGCACAATAGATCTCCAAATGCAGGTCAGGAACGCTGCCCTCAAACCCTCAAGGAACAGAGTCTGACCTAATCAATGAGCCGAACATGTACACCTTTACTAAATTAATTTTAGATTTTACTTTAGACTAGATTATCGAAAATGCAGAACCGATCCGGAAGAAGCATATTTAAATAATTGTTAAATACACTAAGAACATTAAATGGCTAAATATAACCAATTTTCAATTAAAACTTACCGATTGAGGCTGTTAGAAGTTTGTAACAGATAGTCTTGAAAAATTGTTTTTCGTTTTCTTTTACAAACTAATTGTAATAAAACTATCGGTTTTTGCATATCGCTTGTCGGCTCAATCTGAAAGATAATTATTGAAGATTCAAAACTTTTGCACAGTTAACAATTTTATACTTAAATTTACGATAAAATGCAGATGTTTTCATGCTTATAGTTTATCAAAATATATAGAAATATTTATGATTGAGTTATTGACCAAAGAATGAGTTCAAATTAAGTAAAAAGAAATTTTGATCTGTTGGAGCCAAGACGTTTAGGTTTGTAATTTGTTTTCCATTAGGTGGAAAATAAAAAAACAAAAAACACTAAACACATGAATTAAAGGACAATCTGCCTTTATTCTAACGAGCAACATTTCGTCCACATTCGTTGACCTCCTCAGGCTGTAAATACAATATATTACACTTCAGTAAATCTTTAACACAAACAAACCACACTGTGTAAATACACTTAAATAGTTTTTACCTCTAAAACAGAATATGTCAAAGGATTTTTAAAAATAAATTATCACCAAATAGTGAAACGTCAAACGGTGTGTTTACATTAAGAGCAAGAGACAAACTGTCGAAAATGAAAATATAAACTCAAGAAGGAACAAAAGTAATACAAAAATATACATATATAGATATAGACAAGTACAAACATCAAAATAGAAATTAAATTAATAGGAAAACAAGATTGGATAACAAATTATTCAACGGAGAATTTTGATTGTAAAAGATGCTTGTAGTCTTTGTTTAAATTATCAAAGTTTTCTTTAATGTTAATACTATTCGGGTCGTGATTAATCAAAATCATTTCGGAAATTGTACGCTTCCGCCAGTCCCGTTCGTAATCTACAATTTTTGTACCTTGAAAATCAAATTCATGATTGCTATTTTTATAATGAATGTTGATAACGAAATTCGGATTTTTATACTTGATATGCTCCCCAACTCGAGTTTTAAGCAACCTTTTAGTTTCACCGTAGTAAACAGCGGTACAATTTTTGCAAGGAATTTTATAAACTACTCAACATTTATTCCATTTGTCAACTGAATCCTTGCCAAGCTTTACAACATTATTAAGAATCTTTTTTACTTTGGGAATAGTGCAAATGTTGTAATTTTTAACTGTTGTTTACTTTTTGTAAGAAATGTGGCAACTTTATTTTGTAAATTTTTAAGTGAATCAGATTTTATCTGTTCATACACATTTTTGTCATTTAAAAGTATGTTAGCTTTTGTAAAATATTCGGATTTTTTAATACAGACAGTTCGGTTGCCTTTGTCAGCTGTAGTAAAAAATATATTGTCATTGTTCTTAAGAAACTTTTTTGTAGAAATAAGTTTTTTAGAAAACTCTCTGTCTTCGTTAGTAATTTTTTGTCGACCATTTTTATTTAAACAAATTTTCATATTGTTTACCATATTTTTTCGAATTTCGTTTTTTAAATCAGAGTCAATATTTAAAAAATGTAACAAAGATTCAATGTTTTTGATAGTGTCAATAACGTCTAGTTTTGAAAAATCAGAGTTTAAACTATAATTAGTACTCAAACAAACAATATCAACGACTTCCTCAGGGACAGTGAAGTCACTCAAATTACAAAACCAATCGTCTCTATTGGTATGAATCAGAGAATCTTAATTTTATGTTTCACTGGTGCTCCTTAGGGATGTAATTTATATTATAAATGGATTTAAATATTTTTGTAAATTTATCATGTTTTCAACTATCTGGCTTAAGGAATAATATTTAAATCTAAGTTTTATCTTATCATCTATTTTCTCTGTTCAGTTTTATTGTTGACAGACAGCAGTATTGTTTAAGGTCAAATTTTAAGTTTTAATTTGACGAAAAAGTTTGTATTGCATCCGTTTCTCACTGAGATGTACAACGAACTGAATAGATTCGGATTTATCGTGCCTTTTTAGCTTAGCAGTTTAATTCACGAATTGTTACGAAGGTCAGCGTCCGAGCTCGAATATACATACAGGTTGGCGCCTCTTTACTTTCAGTGCAGCGGGAATATAAAACTGGTCTGGTGGAAGGAAAGAGACGGGACGAGGAAGAAGGAGCCATGAAGGAGCTCAATCAGAATCAATTTGGAGGTCGCTTTTGCCACGTGGTCTCGGCCATTCACGTATCGAACTTCTTCGAATCATCACGAGGGAAGGTGTTGTTTGATGAGATAATGATTAAACACAGAAATTTATTTTAAAAAATTTTGGCAAAAAATATCAAACTGAAAGGAACAAATTCAACATCTGAACTCGCAAAACGAACAAAAAAATTTTGTTGAATCGATTTTCAACAATGTGACAAATTTTTAATTTTCATTATTATTAAATAATTCTCGTTTAATCAAAGATAATACTTGCCAGATAAAAATGCTGTTTGAATTTTTAGTTTCAGATTACTAAACCTCAGGTTATGTTTTTCAAAATGATGAAAAAAGTTACAAAGCTAGTATTCCAAAAACGGGCTTTAATTAAGTGAACAATACTTTTTTCTTAAAAAATTGTATGCTCTTACAAATTCTTCATGAAATATTTGTAAAATAACTAAAATAATTACTGCCTTTGGAGATAAAAAAAAATCAGAATTATGTTTCATGAACAATGCGCTTTTGATAAAAAGTAATTGTTTCTATTGAAATATATTTCAATAAAATATTTTTCTAAAAATGGTTTATTACCCCTTTAATTTTTATTAAACAAATTTTTCCAAAAGTCTATAACGTCGATAATGTAATTTAATCTTAAAAATTAATTTTAAGTTTTAACAAACATTCATAGAAATTTAATGAACTTTTAAACAGTTATCTAATAGAAAAAAATTACGTAAGAGTCGTGTTTTTCGAAATTTTTTCAAAAAATTAGATAAAGACTTTTTTTTCTGTAAGTTACTAAAAGTTGAAAGTTTTACGAACTGGAAAAAACAGAAGCTTAAGGAAGAAGCCTTTCTCCCTATCCATGCATGTATGATTTAATATGAACAGCAGAAGAACAGAACGATATAAGAATAATAATACAGCCACACAGAAAAAAAAAATTGTCTGACCCACTACATTAGTGTATTTCTACGTATTTTTCTTCGCTGAATCCAAAATCCAAAATCAGAATTGTTAGATTGGTTTTAATTTTTGAAAGAACTTGAAAAAAATTATTAAAACACAAATCAAAATAAAAAAAAAAATTTTTTTGATACTGATTCGCAAGTTTTGAAAACGATCTGTGAATTTTTAAGAAACTTTCAGAATTCATAGATATATCCTAAAAACTTGAATTTTAATCTTGTATTCTTTAATAATAATTTAAAAAAATTAAAGTTGAAATGATCGAAATTCAATATCAACAATTTTGAAAGAAAGACAGATGAAGCGTATATTAAACTATAATAGTAAAATATTAGTTTCTAGCAATAATAACGACTTTGGCCCACGAGAAATCAAAATCGAAAAAAAATTAAAATTAAAGAAAATAATTAAAAAATTATATAAAATATTAAAAAAATTGAAGAAAACAATTGAAAAATGAAGAAAAATAATAGAAATTGGGAGAAAATAATAAAAAATTAAAGAAACAAATTCAAAATTTAAAAATAATATTTAAATTTAAAAAAATAATTGATAATTGAAAAAAAAAAACTACAAAACGTGAAAATAATTGACAATTGAAAACAAAGTTCGAAAAATGGCTAGATTAATACACAACTAAATAAAATAGTTGAAAAACTCAAAAAATAATTACTAAGTTTTAAGAAAAAAATTGAAAATTGAGAAATTTGTAGACAAAAATTAATAATTAAAAGAAATAATTGAAAAATTGAAGAAAATATTTGAAAAATGACGAAAATAATTGAAAGCAATTGAAAACAGAATTAAAAAAATTACTAGTTTGATAGACGACTGAAAAAAATAATGGATAAAATGAAACAAGAAACATTAAATTTAAACAAAATTATTGCAAATTGAAAATTAAGAAAATTATAAAAATAATTGTTGGGAATATTTGCCCATTGAACAACTGGATTCAAAAGAAAAAAAGTAATTGAAGTTGAAAAAATAATTAAAAATTAAAGAATGAAATTAAAATTTAAAGAATATAATTGAAAAAGCCGAGAGTCATTGAATATAAAAGAAAATAATTAAAAACTGAAAAATAGAATTGAAATTAAAAAAAAAATTGGAAATTGATGAAAATAATTTGAAATTATCGAAACTTATTCATAACCGAAAAAAGTGATTGGCAAAATGCGAGAATTTTTGAATATTAAAGAAATTAATAAAAATTGAAAAATTAAATTGTTCAATTGTAATTCAAAAAAATAATTGATGATTGAAATAAGGGGAGGATTATTGAATATTGAATAAAGTAATTGAAAATTGAAGAATAGAATTGAATTAAAAAAATAATTATAATTGATAGAAAAATTATAAAATGAGAAAAGTAATTTGCAATTGAAAAAAGCTCGAAAACTGGGGACAATTATCGACAACAGAATAGAATTATTTTATATATTAAAGAACAATTATAAAATTTAATGAGAATAATTGTAAATTAAAAACTGTTGAAAATTATAGAAAAAATTGTAGACTTGTTTACTAATTTATATCACTTTCTTGAAATATTTAATTTTTTTTCTTTGTAATTTTTGATTAAAAAAAAAAAAAAATTGTGAGTATTTTGTTTTGCATTGTTTTTCTGTACTTTTCTAGTCACTTAAATTTTATCTCTTTTTTATGCATCATTTAATAATACTTCTTATGTTGTGGATTTTTTAAATTTTTCTTCTTTCTACGTAAATTGCCTACTTCAGTTAATTTTAAAAAGTTTTATTTTTATAATATTTAGAAAAATTTATTTTCTTTTTTAGTGATTATTTAGTTTTTGATTTACAAGAAATTATTGTTTCTTGCTTAATTTGCAGAACAAGTTTTAAATGTATTTTGTTTTCTTTAGTAACATTTTTCCGTTTATTACTGATTATCTTATTTCTTTTCATCATTTAAAAAAACAAATCCATGAAATATTTTAACTGTTTGAATACCTTTATTCCTCTTTCTTGTAATTTCAATTTTTTATTTTAAAATTTTTTACTATTTTTTCAAATATTACCGCCCGGTATTTCGATTTAATGAATGCAATTTAATCAATGTTTCTTAAACTGTTTAATATTTAATATCATTATTAACATATTTCCTAATTTTCCTCTTTTTGACTTCAATGATTTTTTACCTTTTTTTATTTCCTAGAAGAAAAATTTATTTATTTTTTGATAGGTTTTTCAATTTGTTACATTTTTCACATATTTTTGCTTTAATTTTTCTATTTTAATGTAAATTATTCCTAACTGTTTTATATGCTTATTCATAATATTGGTTTTAATAAAATTTTGTAATTTTTGTACTTTTTGTAAAATTTCATTTGTCACATTTTGTTAGATTCTTTGAAAAGTTTCTTCATTGTTTAAAATTGTATCATTGTATCAATTTTTATTTTCAAATTCTTTTTAGATTATCTGAAAAAGTAAAATCAATCTAGCAATTCTGACTTCGGATTCGGATTCAGCAAAGAAAAATACATAGAAATATAGTAGTGTAGTGTCTCGGACAAAAAAAAAAAATTTTTTTTTGCGGGACTCAGAAATATTTTTAAAATAAAGTTCAAGGATAAAAATGGTAACATACTGCAAAAGCATATAATATAAAGAAAGTTTACAATGGTTCAAAGGGTAGTAGAAGTTTTTAATGTATTCGCATATTTATTGCATTATTTCAAAGATAGTAAGAAAGCATATATAATGTAAAAAAGCAGGTCAAGAAAGACGAATAAAGTGATGGGACGTATGTGGAATATTGTCAAAAGGAAGTTTAAAAAGTTTACGAAATGGGTTTGCAAATCTATGATATGCAAATATGGTCATAGTATGGACTTCTGAAGATGTAAGGAAAAATAAAATTGTGAGAACGCATGAAAAGTTTTAAGTTGGACGATGCTAAATTTGGAGTCCGGTATGAAGAATGTATAATTTGGATCATGTAGAAACTGAAAATTATAATAAGGAATCCGGGATGAGGAAGTTAAGATTTAGAATTTGGAATTCGGGATCTATTAACCGGAATAGGGAATCCAAGATTTAAATTTTTGAATTCTGAATGTGAAATGTATAATCGGCAACCTGGAAATTTGGAATGTGGAATCTAGAGTGATGAATCCGGAATTTAAAATGTAAGATTTAGAGTCTGTATTTTGAGACACGGAATCTGAAATTTAGAATCCAAAATCTAAGATGCTGAATCTAAAAAGTGAAATTCCGGATCTAGAATTTGAGATTCGAAATTTAAAGTCCAGGATGCGGAATGTATAATTTAGATTATGGGATGTAAAAATCTAGAATGTGAAATTGAAAAATGGAATTCGGAATAAGGATTTTTAGATTTAGAATTTAAAATCTGGTATACGTGATACAATTATGGATACTTCCATAATTGTTTTCATCTACAAAATACTGTTCCCAACTAAACTGGCTATCACTCCATTATTTATTACCCTGCACTGATTAACTTTCAAATAACCAATTGAGTGGCTTTTCGTTGTGTTTTATGTTTCAAAGCCAATTCCTCTTCATGCTGCTTGAAGCACAAATAATAATGAACCACCAACCACGTCATTACATAATAAACCTGTTTAATAATTCAGTAAATGATTGTATTATTCAAGGAGAAATTGTATCTATAGAGCCTGTTATCCAAACATATGATATGTCGCACATTAATGAATTTCAGTAGATAATGTTAAATACACATGATTAAAGTTGTTTTATCGGATATATAAATAATCAATCCTGTGTTTACAAGTTGTATGCTCTTTATTATAAAATATGTATACAGATGAATTTTTTGTTATGTACACAAATAAAACGCATTATGAACACGTTGGGAGGTACTATAGCGGTAACAAATGGAGATCATGGCGTAGTCGATATTAATCATGATGTCGCGGTTGTCAAGAATTTCAGTCGGGATCTTTGGAGATGTTGATTTTACCAGTGTCCACCGAGACGTTGAACCACTCCAGTTCCAACGTGTCCAGCAGAAATGTGTCCAGATGGTCCAGCAACAACAACTGGTGCTCCTACTGGTCCAGCAATAGCTGCATGTGCTGATACTGGTCCGGCAACAACGGCTCCCCAATTGCCTCCGTGTCCGTATCCTAAACCCAAAAAGCACTGCTATTAAAGTTTATCAATAAAATTATTATCTATCATGTATAATTACCTCTATAACTCGGTCAAATTTTAATTAAACGGAACATTATCAATTTCAATAAAACACTGTTGGTTTATGTTTCATGATTTTCAATATTATATTTTTTCAATATTATAAATTTTTGTACAATGTAAAAAACAATATCCGAAAGTATCGAAACAGTTGCATTACGTTTCTATGGCTAATTTTTAACAAATTGTTACGAAATATGATTCATGATTAATGTGAATTCTGAATACATGAAAATTATTGCATAATATTTTTTTAAGGATGCAAGACAATGTGTTTGAAGAAGATGGAGTTTGAATCCAAGTCCATTAAAACATTCTTCAAGCTGATGACTGATAGTTATCTTCAGTGCCAAGCTATAAAGATAAATTTTAATAAGATTAGAAATTTAAAAAGAATTTGAAATGCTAAAATTCAATTTATATTTAGAGAGTACTTTATTAGTTACTAATGAGAAATTTTTTAAATAACTTGATGAGTGATTTGAAGGTTATGTTAACACAATGTGTGTAAATAATGTTGAGAAGCTTATAAGAAAGGACTTTTACGCAAAAAAAAAACTTTGTGTACATGTCAATTCTTAAAAGAATTTTTCCATTAGTAAGTAATATAACACATTCTCATAATATAAAATTAAAATTGTCATTTCAAACTTTTTAAATTTTGAAACTTATTGTAACATTTATCTTAATGTGGCTGTATCTAAGTGTATATTTGATAAGATTCCTTTCCGAATTTTTTTTTAGAAAGCAAACTAAAACAATTTTTTAGAATCTGGCTTCATAAATTGAAATTTAAAATAATCAATTGAAGGAGGACTTTGTAATTTTTCCGACAAAATAAACTTAGAAAAATGTTCTTCAAATTAGAAACTTCTTTTAAAATTGAACATTGAAATTTTTTTACTAAGATCTTCTTAATGTTTCCTAAACATTAAACTAATGCTTAGGAAAATATTTCAAAATTAGTTAAAAAATAGACTTTAAAATCTTTTCTAAAAGACAACTAAAAAGATTTGTATCAAAATTCAACCTGTGATTTTTTAGACCAAATGAACTTGAACTTCAAATTAATTAAATTTTCTAAGTAAATTCTAAGTTTCTAGGTTAAAACAATTATTTTAATTTGTTTGTGTTCAAAATTCAAAAAAAATCCTTTCCCAATTATTTAAGAATTTTTCCAAACTAATTCTAAATTTCTAATTAAAAAATTGTTTAAGTTAATTTTACCTTAAGAGTAAAAAAGTTCCAAGTTTAATCGTTTAAAAACTTTTTTGAATCTATTCACTAAGTTTCCAAAAAAAATCGATTTTGTTGAAATTTTTGTAAATAAAATTTAAGTGTACCTGATAGGAATTAACAATGATTCTCAAACACAATGTCTTTCATAAACAAGCTATGAGCATTTGTTAATTCACACTTGAGCTAATTTTAATTCATTTTTAATAAATAAACTGCATTTTTAATTCGGAACTGTTTTAATAGTGTGTTTTAATTTTTAATTTAAAAAACCAAACACATCCTTCCCCAACTGATCAATATTCTTTCAAGTTTTTAAGTATTGATAGTCAAATAAATAAAATAAGAATTTAAAATTTTATATTTAAAAAAATTCAAGAAGTCAACGATAGCAGAATCAACAGGCAACTAACATTGATACTAATAAGTTCGATGATTTAAATATATGAAGGTAGAAATTATTGGAAATTAATGAGGTAGTGTTGCTTGACATTTCAGTGATCAATTGTATTTAATATTTTTTAAGAATTGCTTATATTTGTAATTTAAATTTTGAATATCTTCTTTTTTATTTATAGAATTGTCATGTCGTTGAATATGTATCATTTCAGAAATTAAACGTTTTTGCCAATTTTCTTTTTTGTCTAAAATGATGCTAGTGTCCCAATTAAAATCATGATTAAAATTTTCTTTATGTGTTGATATTACAGTGTATCTTCTTGTTTTGTGTTCGTTAATACGCTTAAATAGGGCCCTCTTAATCTCTTCAATATAATCTACTGGACAATTTTTGCAGTTAATTTTATAAACTGTATTGGTTGTATCTTTCTTTTTTGTTTTGTCTTTTCCCATTTTAATCATGTTTTTCAAATCAAAATTTACCGTTGAAATAGAGTAAATACCGTATTTTGTTCAGAGTAAATGAAAAAAATTCATGAAGATTTTCTATATAATAGTGAGATAAGTTTAGGAACCATTTTGTAATAATTATTGTATTTTTTGTTGTTAGGTAGTTGTGATTTTATTATTGGAATTCTTTTTTGTCCAAATTTGTTGATAAAATGCAAAGGGTAATCATGATTTAATAAAATATTTTTTACTATTGCAATGTTATCTTTGTGAGATAAGTTGAGATATGTTTTCTATATATTTTCTATATATTTGTGAGATAAGTTTAGGAACCATTTTGTAATAATTATTGTATTTTTTGTTGTTAGGCAGTTGTGATTTTAATATTGAAATTCTTTTTTGGACAAATTTGTTGATAAAATGCAAAGGGTAATCATTATTTAATAAAATATTTTTGACTATTGAAATGTTATCTTTGTGAAATTTTTCACGTGATAATTTAATAGCACTACCAACCAAATTATAAGTCATGGCAATTTTTTGATAGGACGGATGTTATGAGTAAAAATTTAAGACTGCCGGAAAAAGTAATTGGTTGTGTGAGTTATAAAAATATGAATAATTTCGTCTATTTTGTCTTTTGGAATACAAGTGATTACGTCATTTACATATCAGTGACAGAATTTTTGATATAAGAATTAGATTTTTGAATAATATGATTTAATAAATTAAAAAAGGTTTTAGCTAAAAAATATGTTGGAGAATCTATTGCAGAGTTAATTAATCTGTAAAGATCAATTTTTTTATTAATTTCTATTGCTGTCCCTTCTAAAAACAGTTTCTCTTTTTGTGCGTTTTTGATTATGCTGGACGTAAGTAACCCCTTAACGTTATGTGGGTAATTTGCAAAATTGAAAATTAAAATAGGATAAACAAGTAAATATTGAAAAGTGGAAAGTAAAAAGCAACTTACCCAAGGGTCCAACTCCCCAAGTATTAACTCCTCCCCAATGACCAGCTCCACCCCAATGACCAGCATCACCCCAAGGACCTCCCCATGGGCCACCCCATCCAGTGACTGCGGTTCCTCCAGTGACACTTCCGGACACGACAGATGGACCTTGAACTGAGCCAGTGACCACAGCACCACCATCAACAGCACCGGATATTTTGGCTGGTCCAACTTGGGGTCCGGCTTGAACAGTGGGTCCAAGAACTGGACCAGCTAGGGCGGACGGTCCCAAAACTGGGCCACCGAGGGCGACTCCGTGTCCGGCCCAGAGACCGGATGGAGCTGCAGTGGCTACTGCGAGGGTAGCGACCAGCAGAAAGGTTGCAAGGGAATTCATGACGAGGGTTTTTGAAAACTTGGTGTTATTGTAAGTTGGTAGCTGAATTGATGAGGACGTTGTGCTGCCTAACAGATGTCTATTCGCAGCTTTTATACTCGATTTTCTTGGGTGTCAAACGTTCTACCTCCTTGCACCCCTTGGGTGGGGCTGGGCACGCCAAACATTCTCTCTCACTCTGACACCGCTACCACTATTCTGTAGGCTTATCGCTATTAGGTCGAATGCTTGCATGGGTTAGTGTCACTAGAATAATATAATGCTAACGCCTCACAATCAGTCGTAAGGCCCGTCCTACCTTGGTCATTGAGCCGGGTCACTGTATGTCTTGTTACATTCTGACTTGCTAACAGCCGGGATCATACTCTGGAATCTCTATTCTTATTTCTTGCCTTCTCACTGACGATTAGCAACAATAAGTGAAAGAACCTTCGCACACGGATCCATAAACAGCCAATTCGTTTGAAAACTATTCAGTTTTAATTTTCTTCTCGATAATCAATTTTATTGTTGTTGATTCTTTATGCACCGAGGATTATTATCCGGAGTAATTATTTGTCGCAGTTTTAGTGTTGATTCTTCGAAAGCTTTTAAACCGATACACGTTACGCTCTGAGAGACTTAATTTTATTAAATTCAAAAAGAAAAATAGTAATACGAAACAAACTAAATTGAAAAAACATATTGTATGCAAAAGACCCAAAAATTGTCATTCTTTTAAAAAATAATAAATTTTACTCTAAATGTAAATATTATTTACTTTAATGTACCATTTATTCGATGCCCATTGCAGGGTCATCTTTGGCACAAAGGAATATTTCTGATATATTTTGTGAGATAGTAAATTACTTAAACTTAAAACAAATGAATCAGGCTTTGCAAATTTGTCAACGATGCATGTAGAATTGTATTCATGTAGATAGGTATTTAGCAGCCAAATCTATACATGATTTGTAAGCAAATCTTTGTGATATTAATATATGTTATGGTGAATTTTTTTTATAACATAGTGGTCCAAAGACTTATAAAGATTTGTGAAATATTTTTTCATATTATTTTATATATTATATTTTTATATTAAATTTATTTCAGCGCCTTGGGCGCGAAAGGGCAAGTTTATATTTTACATTTGTAAGCCCGTACACTGATGTTAAATAAATAAATAAATAATCTTAAAAAAATACAATATTTGTTCTATTCCTAAGGTTGAAATTTTGAAATGATATTTATTAATCATGACTCCAATAGCACAAATAAAAAAAAATTTTAATAATTTGAACAAAACCTATAAACTACTTTAGCGTAAAATTTTCTCGATTTCTTGAATGTCAATATTAATTTCACTTGCTAATTATACTTTGATTGTTTGTTTTGTTCAGCAATGCCATTGCAATTATATTGCCTAAATACTTGTTTGCGTCGTTAAACAGTCTCTCATTTACGTGGGACATGGACAAATGAAAAAAATTTTTTGCAATTCGACAAAATCACCCTTTCGTGATGTTATTATTAACTTCTGCTTTTTAAAAAAATTGTTTTAGGTAAAAAACCTTTTTTATTAACAAAAAGAAAGAAAAAAAAATTTGTGTTGTTCGCGCTAAAAATTAATTGTAAAATTTATTGTGTTTTTACAGCCTGAAAAGGTTAACGAAATGTTGACGAAACGTCAGGAATAAATTAACGTCAGGTTAATTTAACAGTAAATAATAAATATTTTATTAAAATTATTAGAATAATAATAATAATTAAAAAGTAGAAAAATAATTCGCAATTAAAAAATTTAATTAAATATTCTTAGAGAAATTAAATAAATTAGTTACCGTTGCAGAATGTTGTAGAAAGTTCTAGAAGCTTTTAAAATTGTTTATCTTTCTGTGTTCTTTTAGAGGGAAAAATATTCATTGGCCTAGAATTTGTCCTGAATAAATATCTACAAATAGAAATTATGAAAACAATTTGCGACAAATTTCTAAAAATGCGGGTCATAATATGATTTTCTGTATATCTGGGGTCAAAAGTATATAAACAGCAGATTTCTTAAGGGGAGTCTTCTTGGTTCGAATGATTTCTAGAGGTAAGTTGCTGTTCGTCGAGAAAATATTCTCAAGAAATATTTTCTTTTAGTAGAAGAATTACTATTTCACAAACATTGAAACATAGAATTTTATTGAATTCACTGACTCTTGACAATAAGTTTTCTTTGTATTTATTCAATAATGGTTTTATTAATATTTAATAAAATAATTAATTAATTATTATATTATATATATTAATTAATAATATTTAATAAGGATAATAATCATAGATCCCTTGTTTTGGAGCTTTGTATTTATGTTCATAGTTGAAAGTTGACATACCAGGTAACCATCCAGGATTCTTTTTTTTTCAAAAAGTTCCTTGAGAAATAATAAAATACCAATAAACCAAAAGATTAAACAAAATCTGTGTGTTGTTGGGAATGGCCGAGCCATGCTCATGACTTGTACCGAAAGTTTGTTAAATTTATATTTTCCAGTCATAAAATTTAAAATATTGAAAAAAGCTTAGGGCATAGATTTACCCTAATTATTAATGAATGTAGGCAGGAGAATTTGAGATTTTAGAAAGTTTAATTTTGAGAAGATAAAAATTATTAGCAAATAAATTTGTTTTAGATTTTGGAAATTCAAAACTATTTTTGCAATATTCTGGCTAGATTTTGTTTTGGTTTTGAAAAGTAAGTTTAGACAAGTAAATTTTGAAATAAATAATTGTTTTATCTTAAAACTTAAAAAGATTTAAATTTGTTAATTTTGAGATTAACTGAAATTTAAGTATAATTCTTATTTTTTGATTTATTTATTTGAAATTTTTCAAACCTAAATTCAATAAGTGATTAAAATTATTATTTTATTTATTAAATTTTAAATGTTTATTGTTTAGATGATTCGAGGAATCTGTGTTGAAGCTTGATATATGCATAGATATAATTTTTTCATTGAAATAAAATCTGAGATTCTAAATAAAATTAACTTATTTAAACAATAGAAATAACAAGTAGTAATATTACATTTTAAAATAATACTTCAACGATGCTACAGTGGTTATTTTTTAAAAAATATTATTTATTTTCTAAAATTCAATATTTATCATTGATTTTATTGTATTTTCTCATCAATGCAAATATGTAATGTTTACAAATAACATGAATAATAAAAAATAAATCTGTTTAATTATTAATATGTATTTATTAATATGTAATAATAAAATTTGTGAAAAATTGTTTTACTGCTACTTGTCAATACTCCGATGGATATAGAAAAAATATTTTTCGTAAATCTTCTCTAAAAATAATTAATATTTTGACACCAAACTTTGTAGAATTACTTGAAATTTGATAAGAAAGATTTGTCTGACCCAAATTTGTCTAAATTTGTTTTTAAAAGTGTTTTTTTTTTTTAAATTTTTGAGAATCAGCTAGTTTTAAAAAAGTTAATTTAAATGCAAATTGTAAACAAACTTGAGCTAAACAGACCATTTTAATGATTTCTTGAATAATTCTAAAAAGTTTGGTGATAAATTATTTATTATTTTTAGAAAAAGTTTACTGACAAATTTTGACTATACCAGTGATTAAATTAGGGTTTGATTACTTTAAAGAAAAAAAAATTCCTTGAAATTATTTTAAAGAAAAAAGACCTCCAAATATTTGTTAATACCATTTTAGCCAAAGTCGGTATTAATCAATAAAATTCTAAATTACCAATTTTGACTTAGAACTTACAGCTAAACTGAGTAACAATGAAATACATAAATACCAAGTTTTACCATTATTCTATTTATCTTATTAGATCCGGTATTTTGAATTTTTTAAAATCTGATTTCAGATTCGTAATCAGCAACCCTAAAGAACCCTTAGTCCTAAAATGCTTCGAAATCTATTGATTTTTAAATTTTTATATCCACCATATTAGATCCGCCATTTTGAATTTTTAAAACCTGATTTCATATTTATAATCGGGGATTCTAAAAACAATAGATAGCGTAATTCAAATTAGTATATTTTATGAATCCTAGGAATTATAATTTTTGGTATAATTTTTCGGTCTCCTGTCTTTCTGTGAGCTCTTAAAATTTAAAAAAAAAATTTAATTGGGAACAAAGCAATTTTTCGTAAATTCGATATAAATAAGTCCTGAAAAAATAATATTCCATAATTTATTTAATACTATGTTAATATTAAGTATTTTTATTAGGTTAAAAACAAACCCCTCTAAAAGCAAAAAAAAAACGATATTTTTTTATAATTCTAATTAATAGTTTCTTTAGGATTTTTCAACAAAATTGTTACATATCGTCAAGCTATGAATGTTAACAGATATTTTTACGTATTGCAGTAATGATTAAAATTTATAAATAATAATAATAATAATATAAATAAATATAAATAAAATAATTTTTTATTTATTTTTGTATAGAAAATGTTCAATCCCAAACACCTATTGTCAAGAAAAATATAAATTTTAGTTTACGAGATATAAATAACTAAATGTCAAAAATTTATATTTTTCAAAATTTGGTATTTTTTGCCTCTTCGGGTCATAAAATTAGTATTTGTGCCAAAAAAAAAAAAATATTTTTTCTATTTCTAAAAAATTTGTTATGCAACGCATTGAGGGATAAAATAAATTAAATACTTTACAGACACTGAAATTCTTGAGGAGTTCTGTCATCAATAGCGGAAACTTCAGGAGTTCTAGTATACAGTTGTTAAAAACCGGACTAAATTTTATCTATAAAGTACAGAGGATCCTATAACAGATCAGTTAAGATTCTAAATCAAAAAATAAGATAAAATATGTTAATAAAATTTTTATGTTGAATAATCTATAGTGTCCTTGTTCTAAAGGACTGTGTCTAGTGATATCCGTAGAGAATTGACTGAAATGTATAATAATTCAGGAAAGTCTATTATAACGAATTAAATAGAATGCGTAGGAATCAACAGATATTATTGCAAACGTGTTCTTACCATTTGTGTCAAGTATCAAGATAATAACATGATCAAGGAACTTAAATTTTTTCAGAATTGTTTTACAATTTTTTTCTATTCAATCAAATACTATTTTTTATTTACAGTTTGTAAAAATTTTCACGCATTCAAATTAGTGAAAAGTTGTACTAATTCAAATAAGTAAATATTTTTACTAATTATAAATAAAGTTTTATTTACATTTCGATAGAAAGTTAAAATCTACTAAATTAAATAGTAAATGGAAATTCAATCTAATTTTTATTAATAAATAAGTTTTTACAAAAAAAAAAAATTGTATAGAGACGTATAAATTTCGCAAATGTTTCGAGAAACTTTCCATAAGATTTCTAGATTTCTGAAATTCTTCTGGAAAATTTTACTAGAATTTCTATCTAGAGCTGTTGTGGAAATTTTAGTAAAATTTCTTGACGGAAACTGTCCGGTAATTTTAGTGAAATTTCTGACTAAAATTCAACGGAAAATATGAGTGAAATTTCCGTCGAGAATTTTTCGGGGAATTCCAGTTGAAATTCGAAAAAATTAGCTAAAATTCGGAAAGAGAATTTTTGAAATTCCCACTAGAATTTTAGAATTTGGAAATTTTTTGGGTAAATTTTCTAGTTAAATTTTTACATTTTTTAGTGTACTTTTAGCCTGTAATTTCAATATAAAATTTTAAGCAAATTAATATGTGTTACCCAAAATTTCTATAAAATTTGCGACAAAATTTCAGAATCTTCTAGCTCTTTTGAAAAAGTAACTAAAACTAAAACTGAATTTCTTTAGAATTCTGGAAGAAATAACAATAAAATTTCCACTTGAAACTATTATGAAAATTCAAGAGAAGTTTCTATTATGGAATTCGTATTGAAATTGCAGTGGAATTCTTGTAGAATGTCTACATGAAATTTAAAAAATGAATAAAATTCCTATCTAAAATTTTTTTGCAAACCTTATTAAAACTTTAAAATGAATTTATATTGTGGATTTTTTTAATGTATTTCTTGTGTTTTAAAAAAAAATTATTGTTGGAATTCTAGTGAATTTTCTAATGAAATTCTTGTGGAAATTTTGCATTAAATTTTTGTGGAATTTCTGTATTGAATTCTTGTAAAATTTTTAGAATTATTTCTTTATGAAATTTTTAGAAAATTGTCAAGAATTCCTTAAATATTCCATAAAACTTTCGACAAATTTCTAATGACCCGGAATTCTTTTAGAAATTTTACTGGAATTTTTATCTGCTGTTTTTACAAAATTCTTTTGTTAAAATTCTTGATAGAATTTTCGTGGAAATACTGGGTAAAATTTTTATGGAAATTCTGGATGGAATTTTTGTGGGAATTCTCAATGCAATTCTTGTGGAAATTTAAGTAAAGTTTTTATGAAGAATAACGTTGATTTTTTGATAAAATTATATGGGAAATTCTTAATGAAATTCTTTTGGAATTATACGTGAAAATTTTGAACGGAATTCTTATTTATATTCTTTATTTATATGACAGTGGAATTCTTGTAAAAATTCTAGTGAATTTTCTGCATAAAATTCTTGTAGAAATTTTGTCTGAAATTCTGGTGGAATTACTACATTGAATTCTTGTGGAATTTCTGTATTGAAGTCTTGTGGAATTTCTATATTGAATTCTTGTGGAAATTTTGCATTAAATTCTTGTGGAATTTCTATATTGAATTCTTGATAAATTTTTTAAATAATTTCTTTAGGAAATTTTCAGAAAATTGTCAAGAATTCTTTAAATATTTCATAAAACTTTCGACAAATTTCTAATGACCCGGAATTCTTTCAGAAATTTTACTGAAATTTTTATCTGCAGTTTTTTACAAAAATCTTTTATGAAAATTCTTGATAGAATTTTCGTGGAAATAAAAATTTTTATTGGGTAAAATTTTTATGGAAATTCTGGATGGAATTTTTGTGGAAATTCTTAATGCAATTCTTGGGAAAATTCAAGTGAAGTTTTTATGAAAAATAACATTGCTTTTTTTAATCAAATTCTTTTGGAAGTAAAGATGAAAATTTTGGACCGAATTCTTATTTATATTGCAGTGAAATTCTGGAAGAAATTCTAGCAAAATTTCCGCATAAAATCCTTGTTGAAATTTTGTTGGAATTACTTTATTGAATTCTTGTGGAATTTCTATATTGAATTCTTGTTAAATTTTAAGAATAATTTCTTTAAGAAATTTTTTAGAGAATTGTCAAGAATTCCGTAAATATTCCAGAAAATTTTCGACAAAATTCCAACGTCCCGAAATTCTTTCAGAAATTACACTAGAATTTTTATCTGTAATTTTTTGTAAAAATCTTTTATAGAAATTTTTTATGAATTTTTTGTAAAAATTCTGCACGAATTTTCATGGAAATTCAAGTGAATTTCTTATGGAAATTAACATGGAATTTCTTAATTAAATTCTTTTGAAATTATTGTCAAAATTTTAGATGAAATTCTTATTTATATTGCAATGAAAATCTTGTAAAAATTCTAATGGAATTTCTTATGGAATTTTTATAGAAGTTTCAGTGGAATTTCGTATGGAAATTTTGTGGAATTTCTTTATCGAATTCTCGTTGTTGAATCAGATTCTAGTAAAAATTTCAGTAGATTTTTTGTGGAAATTAGAGTGGAATTTTTATAAAAATTCTATTGCAATTTTTATGCAATTTCTATGTTATATTTATATGAAATTCTTCTGGAATTGCTTAATAGAATTTTTGTGTAAATTGACATAAAATTCTTATAGAAACTAATCCGAAATTTTAATGGAAATTGTATCTTTTTCTGTAAAAAACAATTATGAAAATTTTGTATAAAATTTTTTTGGCAATTCCGAATGAAATTCTCGAAAAAAAATCAGTGGAATTTTTAGAAATTCCAGTAGAATGGAATGAAATTTTCGTGAAATTTGTATATATATGAAAATTCAGTTTCATATTCTTGTTGTTTTAGTTCAATTTTTCATGGAATTCTTGTATAATTTCTGTATAAAATTCATAATAAAATTCTGGATGAACTTTTTGTGGAAATTCTGGACAGAACTTTCATGGAAAAATAAGTGGAATTATTTTAAAATTCCCAATGGTATTGTATATATGGAATTCTTTTGGAATCTCTGTTTAGAATTTTTACCGAAATTCCCGTAGAATTCTCGTAGAAATAAAATTGGAATATTTGTAGAAATTTGTCTGCAATTTCTTTATAAAATTTATTCCGAAATGAGTTTGTGAAATTTCAATTGTGAAATTCTTGTACCATTTCTATGTGGAATTCTTATAAGAATTCTTGATGGAATTTTTGTGGAATCTCTTAACATAATTCTTGTGGAAATTTAGGTAAAGATCTTGTGAAAATCACAGTCGAATTTTTAAGAGAAATTCTTTTGTAATTTTCGAATTTGTGTATAAAATTCATATGGAAATTCCGGATGAAATTCTTGTTAAATTTCTGCATGGAATTTATGTGCAATTCCTGTATAGAAATCTTATGGAAATTTTGGATAAAGTGTGTATGAAATCCTGAACTGAATTTTCGTGGAAAAATTATTGAAAAGCAAAATTGTTTTATAGAATTCCTTTGGAATTTCTGTACGAAATTTTTATGGTAATTTTAAACGAAATTCTGATGGAATTTTTGTATGGAATTCCGGCAAACATTCCAATAAAATTCCTCTGGAAATGTCAGTGAAATGTCAATATCGAATTCTTTAGTAAATTTTTAACCAATTTATCAGATCTAGAGAGAAAAGCAAGTTCACTTGTCTTGTTGAAACTTTTGCATAAAAAATATAAGATTAATTAATCAAGATTGATCAATCGATCAAGAATCGAATAGTTGGTCTTATTCTAATCGTGAATTGTTTGATAATAAACTTATTTTAACCATGGGTGTGTTAGAATGTATGGCGTGTGTTTTATGTGAGAAGACGAGAGAACGAAGGTCAACTCGTGAGGATCTCAGTCATCAGTGACCTTGATAATCATCGTAGAATATATTGCTTACTTGAAAGTAGGAGTCGATGGTTGTGGGTCGCATTCCCCGTCATTGCGTGCGTCTCGTATTGTGCATCCGTTTAGGTCAGGCTCGAGCTCTTTTGCCCACGCATTAAAATCGAGAGTGCCAACTCAAGCATGTTATCTATTGTGTTTTCTAACTTATGTTGTTCACTCTTGTACGTGACACAATAGCACTCAAGTTCGTAAAGGATCAGCGATCCTGGATCATTTCTGTCATTTCGCAACCCACCAATCAAAACCTAATCAGATAAACTGCTAATTCAACTCAATCATATCAAGACCATTGTCCACAAAATTTCGAACCGTCGATAATTTAAAAGAAAAAAAAAATTCTAATATATACTTAAACCATTAAATATCAAAACGGAACTAGTCATATTAGGATGAAACTAAACACTGAATTCACAGGCAAATGAAAAATAACTTATCTACATTTTTTGTCTAAAATTTCCAATTGTTTAAGCAATAATTGTTTTAACAAATTATTAAACAATTTTAATTTTTAAAAATTGGTTATGGAAATCGGTTCTGTGAGAAAAACTAAAAAGATTTTGTTTAAATGATTTTTTTGTACTAGATGTATTTTCTTCATAAAATCGTTATAAACAAATAGGTGTTAATTGTTTATGACGATTTTATGAAGAAAATACATCTGGTACAAAAAAGATTATATTTCATCATCTGTCTTATGGAATAGATTGGCAAACACAATTTTCTTTTAAAATAATTTTTAATTTGGTTAAAAAATAGTATTTGTTTGTTTATAACGATTTTATAAACAAAGTACATTTGTTTATGGAAAATCTTCTGTTTTCTCATAGAATCGATTTCCATAAATATTTTAAGAAGCAATTTTCGATTTCCATAAATAGTTTCTAAAAACTCAAAATTTTAAATAATTTGTTTAAACAATTGGAAATTGTAAACGAAACAAATAGAGGAAACTGTTTTTTTATTTGTTTATGACTAAACAATGAACTCATAGGTAAATAAAAAAAATCATTTCTTTGTTTACAATTTCCAATTGTTTAAACAAATTATTTAAAATTTTGAGTTTTTAGAAACTATTTAAAAAAATCGATTCTGTGAAAAAAACTGCAAAAATTGTGTAAAAATAATTTTTTTGGACCAATTTGTTTGTAAAATCGTTGTAAACAAAAATCAGTTATTTATTTATAACGATTTTATGGACAAAATACAACTGGTACAAAAAAAGTTATACAAATAAAATGTTTATTATTTTTCTCATAGAATCAAATGGCATACTCAATTGTTTTTTAAAATAATTTTTAATTTGATTAAACAATAATACCTATTTGTTTGAAACGATTTTATAAACAAAGTACAGCGGACACGGAAAAATGATATTTACAAAATGTTCTAACTTTTTCTCACAAAATCAATCCCCATAAATAGTTTTTAAGAAATAAATTTTTTTATTTATTTGTTTAAGCAATTATTATTTAAACAATTGGAAATTGTAAACAAAAGATAGGATTAGCTTCTTTTTTATTTGCCTATGAATAAAATGGTAAATCTGATCCTAGTATGATTAGTTTCGACTTGGTATTTAATGGTCTAATTCAAGTTTTTAATTCATTAAATTTCATATGTTCTAAATTTTGGGGATAAAAATATTGAAACCGATTCAAAATGCCTTTTTTAAAAAAAGTAATATTTTTTCCAATAGAAGGCGATGCGTTGGTTTACAACTTCAAATGTCATGATATCTAGAAACGTGTCTTCGATCAATTACATTATGCACTATTGTTGTAAACTATATATATATATGCATAATCAGCAAACAATTGTTTCCTTAGTTTATTCAAAAATTTATGTTAAATCAATGCAAATTATATGGACTACCGTGAGAAATCGATGGATTAAAGAATAGAATACTTGATTGTCATTTGTGGGCGATCGATTAACGTTTTTTTTTCATTTGCATAAAAACTTAATTGTTCCATTACACGAATGAAACAATCAGTAGAGACTCGAACTTTTAATAGTTATTTGGGTTCAAAAATAGGAAGTATTTTTATTATTAGATTATGACACTGTGCTGTGTTTTAAGAAAAGACACAGGAAAATTTTCAACAATTTCATAAATTGTGTCAATTTTTCTCTAGAAAAATTTTGGGATTCCGAATAAAAAAATTGGTTCTTACAATTTGAACGAATTAAAATTTACACCGATGCCTCCCTTTAAAAAAAAAAAAAATTGTAAAATCTATTTAAAAGGTAGAACCTGCTTTATCTTTCAAACGATGATTTTATCTAGAGATGAAAAAGTTGTTTATTTTTTGAGAATGATTCAAATTACATGAAAATAATTTTATGTTTTGGCATCATTTCAATCGAGAGTATAATGTCGAGAAAATCATCATTTGAAAGATTACTCCATTGAAGTCAAATGTACCTTTGTGGGATTACTTTTTTCAAGATGATGTACCATTTCGACTCGGATATATACACACGGTAATGTACACATGACATAGATGCACTCTCATAATCAAGAACCTATCACGCTCGTTGATAGCAAGGCGGATTCCATCGTATAATCGAGATTGAATTCTCGTTTCGTTGAAACCGACGATAGTGCGATTGATTAGAATCGGATGCGAGAACAGGATCACACTTTAAAATCACCAACATAAAACAGTTATTTACACTTTCAATCTGACTTTTAGTTTCTTAATTCTTTTACTAGATATTCTTAATGTTTGTGAATTAACCAGGTTGAAAAAATTAGGCATAATTCGAAATATTAATAACCTTCATACTTGTATACTATTTTATTTTGGCGACGCACTGTCAACTTTAATCTAATCCTTAATTGGTAAATTTGTTTAATTTCAATTCATTAAAATGTAAAATTAAGTATTTTCCAATTAAAACACAAATAAATTAAACCAATTTCCATTTGATGAAAATGTCAATTTAACCAATGTGTAATTTGCCAAAATGTAAATTTACCCAATTAACAATTAATCAGAATGTAAATTTAACCAATTTCCAATTGATCAAAAAATAAATCAAACCAATTGAAAATTTACCAATTTTAAACTTAACCGATTTCCCAATTGATCAGAATACAAATTAAATCAATTTAAATTTGTCAAAATGTAAATTTGACCAATTGCCAATTGATCATTATGCAAATAAATAAAACTTGCAATTGATCAAAATGCATATTTAGCCAATTACCACATGATCAGACTGCAAATTTAACCAATTTCCAATTGATCAAAAAGTAAATATAACCAATTTTCAATTGCTGAGAATGCAAATTTAACCAATTTACAATTGATCAAAATGTAAATTTAACCATTTTTAAATTTATCAATTGTAAACTTAACCGATTTCCCAATTGATCAGAATACAAATTAAACCAATTTGTCATTTGTCAGAATGTAAATTTAACCAATTGACAATTGATCATATTGCAAATTAAACCGATTTGCAATTGATTAAAATGTATATTTAGCCAATTAGCAATTGATCAGAGTGCAAATTTAACAACTTTGCAATTGACCAAATTGTTATTCAGCCAATTTCGAATTTATTAGAATGCACATTTAACCAATTTCCAATTGATCTAAATGTAAGTAAATTAAATCAATTGACAATTGATGTAAATGTAAATTTAACCAATTGAAAATTGATCTAAATGTAAATTTAACCAACTGACAATTGTTGAAAATGCAAATTTAATCAATTTACTATAGTTGAAAATGCAAAATTAAACCAATTTTCAATTGATTAAATTGTAAATTTAACCAATTACCAATTGATCAAAATGTAAATGTAGCCAATTATCTATTGATCAAACTGCAAATTAAACCAATTTTCAATTGACCAAAATGTATATTTAGCGAATTTCCAATTGATAAGAATGCACATTTAACCAATTACCAATTGATCAGAATGGAAATTAATGCAATTTTTCAATTGATCAAAATGTAAGTTTAACCAATTACCAATTGCTCAGAATACAAATTTAACCAATTTAAAATTGATCAATTGCGAGTTTAAGCAATTTACAATTGATAAAATATAAATTTACCCATTTGTTAATTGATAATTATGCTTATTAACCAACTTCCAATTGATCAAAATGTATATTTAGCCAATTACCAATTGATCAGACTGCAAATTTAACCAAATTGCAATTGATCAATATGTATATTTAGCCAATTTCGAATTGATCAGAATGCAAATTTAACCAATTTACAATTGATCAAAATGTAAATTTAACCAATAACCAATTGGTCAGAATGGAAATCAAATTAATTTTTTAATTGATCAGACTGTATATTTATCCAATTTACAATTGATCAATATCTAAGTTTAACCAATTTCCAATTAATCAAAATGTAAATATAACCATTCCCAATTGATAAAAAAGTAAATTTAACCAACTTTCAATTGATCAAAATGTAAATATAACCAATTTCTATTAAATCCAAAAGTAAATGAAACCAATTTTTAATTGTTCTAACAAGTAAATTTAGCCAATTTCCAGTTGATCTAAGAGTAAGTTTAACCAATTTACAATTGAACTAAGAGTAAATTTATCCAACTATTAATTGGACTAATTGACAATTTATTAAAATTCTAAACGGATGCAACTGTACAGATTTCAGTGAATACTAATTAATCGGTTGTAAATTTAACAAACTTTAAATTTGGCCAATTGTAATTTAATCTAAATTCTAAATTGGTGTGACCTAGTTAACCAAATTCCACTTAATAAAAATGTAAACTTATTCAAATTTGTATATTGATCAAAATGAAAATTTAACCAAATTCAAATTGATCTAAGAGTAAATTTAACCAATTTTCAGTTGTTCTAAGAGTAAGTTTAATCAATTTACAGTTAATTTAAGAGTAAATGTAACCAACAGCTCTTTGGTTCAATTGACAATCTATCGAAATTCTATACCGATACAACTGGAAATATTTCACAGAATTTCAATTAATCAATTATTGTAAATTCCACTAATTTTAAATTGTTCCAAATGTAAATATATCTGTATTTCTGTAATGATACAAATGTAAATTTAACCAAATTTATGAAGAAAGAGAAAGAGGAGTAGAGAATAAAGATGAAGGGAAGGAAGAGAAACATAAAATTTACGAGAAAAAATACGAAATAGAGGAGTAGAAGAGGGAATAGAATAAAAAACAGATGGATAATATACAAGTCGGAGAAGAAGGCGGGACAGAAAAAAAAATAGAAAAAAGAGAGGAGAAGGGAAATGTTGAAGAGGAAGAGAAGAAAGAAGAGAAAGAGGATTGGAAAAAGGTAATAAGGTACGGAAGAGTAAACAATTTTTAGAAGAAGAAGAACAACAACAACAACAAAAAGAAGAACAAAAAGAAGAAGAAAGAAGAGGTGAAAAAGGTGGAGGAAAAACATAAGTTGAAAGAAGACTGACAAAAAGATGCACAGAAATGATTAGAAGAAATAGAAAAAAATGGATTAGGAAGAGAAGGTAAACCAAGAGGAGAAAGATAATAAAAGAAGTAAAAAAATGAGAGATGGAGGAGTAAAAGAAGTAGACGAAATATAGAGTTGGACGAGTAGAAAATCTGAAGAAGAAGAAGAAGAAGAAGAAGAAGAAGAAGAAGAAGAAGAAGAAGAAGAAGAAGAAGAAGAAGAGGAAGAAGTAGTGAAAAATTGGGAGAAAAAATAAAAAGAAAGAAAAGAAGAAGGATGAGAAAAAGAAAGAGAAGCAGATGGTGAAAGGAAAAGTGTATGAGGTGGAAGAGCAAGTGGAGAAGAAGAATGGAACAGAGAAGCAGGTGCAAAAGAAGGAGGATAAGAAGAAGAAAAAGAAGAAAAAGAATGAGAAAAAGAAAGAGATGCTGAAGATGGAGGAGGGAGTCTATGAGGTTGACGAGCAAGTGAACAAGGAGAATGAAACGGAGAAGTAGGTGGATAAGGAGAAGAAAAAGAAGAAGAAGAAGAAGAAAAAGAAGAAGAAAAAGAAGAAAAAGAATGAGAAAAATAAACAGAAGCATATGGTGGAGGAAAAAATGTTTGAGGTGGAGGAGCAAATGGAGATGAAGACGAAGAAGAAGAAGAAGAAGAAGAAGAAGAAGAAGGAAAAGAAGAAGAAGACTGAGAAATAGAAAAGGAAGCAGATGGAGGAGGAAGAAGATTTTGTGGTGGAAGAGCAAGTGGAGTAGAAGAAGAAGAAGAAGAAGAAGAAGAAGAAGAAGAAGAAGAAGAAGAAGAAGAAGAAAGAAGAAGAGAAGAAGAAGAAGAAGAAGAAGAAGAAGAAGAAGAAGAAGGAGAAGAAGAAGGAGAAGAAGAAGAAGAAGAATGACAAAAAGAAAGAGAAGCAGATAGCGAAGGAAAACGTGTATGAAGTAGAAGAGTAAGTGGAGAAGAAGAATGAAACAGAGAAGGGTAAGGAAAATGGGCAGAAGAAGAAGCAAAAGAATAAAGTAAAGAAAAAGAAAGGGTAGCAGATGGTAAAGGAAAAAGTGTATAAAGTGGAAGAGCAAGTAGAATATGAAGAATAAAACGGAGAGGTAGGAGGAACAAGTGTTTGATGAGGAAGAGAAAGTAAAGAAGAAGGGTAAAATAGATAATAGGGAGGAAAAGGAGGAGAAAGACAAGAAAAACAAGGACAACAAGAACAACATCAAGAACAAGAAAAAGAAAAAGAAGAAGAAGCAGAATAGGAGAAAACTAAAGAGAAGCAGATGGTGGAGGGAAAAGTGTATAAGGTGGATG